>JAHFWJ010000113.1:0-1331168 GCA_028555115.1 Himalopsyche japonica
TTATGGATGGACGAGTATAAATTTAAAAAAACTACAATTAGCATCAATATTTTTCAGCAACAATGATTATATTCAACATTAAACTATACCAAATTTGAATTGCTACAATTTTGTACGATTCCACATGTTTTGTCACGAACCACCCGGGTTTCGCTTTTCGGCATTTTCGGGCATTCAACACATGGATGCAACAGAACTGACAGCCAGTTCTGTTGCATCCGTTGCTGTCGAGATCGGATATTATGACTCGTATGAGGGCAGAAGCGGACCCATTAAAATTTTCAAATTTTGACCGTTATAGACCTCTAGTTAAGATTTATAATTACAACCAAAAGTTCACTTATACTTATGGAAACGTCACATTTATTTCATTATAAAGTATAATTTTTGTAGGACCCACTGAAGCGTCCATATATTTAAAATATTTTTTTACATCTACTCTGAAATGACCGAAAATTGATTTTCCTTCAAAATTTGACGTGGAATATCAAATTTATATATATGGTCACCCTCAGAATAATAATGGTTTGTATTATTTTTGCAATGCTGAATTCGACAGTAGTTCGCAGTCACCTTTGGTCTATCCTAGGCATACCGCAAATGCAAATTTTTTGTGTCGCACAAAAACAAAACACGATAAGAACGGTTGCCACACGTCTGGAAATATTGTCATTTATCATTTTTAAAAAAGAATAATATTTTTATTCCAAACTGGATTAAAAGTTTTTTTGTTGCTCATGTCGATTTACGGCAGGTCACATCGAAGAAACAAATCGAAAACCGAAATGTCCAAGTCGTGGATATCGAATGACAATGCAATATGCTTTGGATAATTTATTAAGGGACTTTATATATTATAGAATAATGTTTTCTGTGTTTTAATTTTACTCTTTGTATATTGCTTCAAAATTGCTTCAAAAAATTTTCTCCGTATTTCTTCTTTACTATATTAACGCGTTTGTAATTTGTTAATATTCATAATTCAATTCTTTCGCCAATTTTAAGTGATTATTTATTAGAATTGTTGTTGTTTATAGGTTTTCCATGATTTTCTTTCTGTACCATCTGAATTGCAAAAGTGAATGTGTTACTACCAATTTGACGTAGACATCCATCCCTTTCAGCACGAGTCACATCCTCACAACTTTGTTGATAATAAGGCTTTAAAGGTTGCCACTACTTACAGGTTGAGTCCTCATATAATTTGTAATGTATGAAAACCGTCACATGTACCCGTTTTATTTTACAAAATTAGCTTTTTTTAACTTTCATTAAGTCATTTTTAACGTCATCTTTCGATGAGTTCATATGTTCATTCCATACAAAATTCATTATCGACTAATATTCATTTGGAGTGATGACAATATCATCAATTTTGAAATTCACTACGGAGATTTTACTTGAATTTACAAAAGGCAAATAAGCCAAAAGCAATTTAGTACCGTGTTCCTTTTTTATTAGATAATTTACATTTATAAGTATGTATCGGCGTAGAAAAATTATATTTAACTAATCACGTACTAACCAGTTCCTAGTTTTGTCAAGGGTGTGTTGGAGCAGGGTTGTGGTTAGTTTTTACGAAGAAGTGTGTGGGAACGTCCAAAAATAAGCTTTCGGTAACTTAATACTTAAAGTTTCTCTATGTTGTATCAAAAATATTAAACGTTCCCTACCTCTTAATATCTGCGAAAATGTTTTTTTTTTAAATAAATTTAGTACGCATTCGTAGAAAAAAATTGGATTATTATGAGTAATGAGACTCTTTGTTGAGTCTAGAAAAATATTTTCTGAAGAAATATCTCCGTGAGGCCGTAAGTAAAAAGTGGAGAATTATACCATTGTAGAAAATGAAGATTATTTGGATTTCTTTTGCTTAGCGCGTGACTAGTTCCAGGACATACACTCGCATTACATTGGCTGTGTTTAGAAGTTATGAAAACATTACAGACAACTCGAAAAATATAAGAAAGTTTTCTTTCAGCGACTTAAATAAACTCGTGAGTCATGCAGTCAAATAAAACGAAAAACGTTACCTCTCGGCAACGGTAATGGTTTGTATAAAATTTATATGAAATAATTTATGGAAAGTAATTTTAGATCTGCTCTTAAAAAAACAAGCCTCTTTATTTCCAACGCCATTGCCTTATTTGTAAATAAAATTGTAAAATATGTACATTTTATATTAAACCATGAGTTATTGTATGCAAACTGCAATTTTTAGAAACCGTAATATTTATGTCAATTTTTTTTAAAATTGACATTAATATTATTATTTATTTAGAAACCTTCCTACGCAGATAGTAAGCTGACAAAAATATATTATGATATATTCCGAGTTAAGCTTCAGTCATTTTTCTTCTGGTACATATCCATATTAGATTTAGTTTTATTCAAGATGGGTGAGCTACGCAACGAGGTATTATATTAAATTTAGAAATTGTTATTTCACAAGAATATCTTTCAAGAAAATCAACCCAGTGATACAACAATAAACTCTTTTACACGTCAGTGTATTTATAAAATGCAGAGCACTTGTTTATTTAAAGAGAACTGACATTGATAACTTTTTCGTTAATACCCTATCGTCGAAATCAAGTTATACTCTTTTTTGTAATTTCCTAATAACATGATATTTTTATTTAAAAGTAGAATAATACACCACTTATACAATGCCTTAATGATTGCTTTTCGTTTACTGCTACAGCTAGGCAAAACAATGATGGACTTGATAGTGATCTGTAAATGTCCTAAGCCATATTCATGAAATAGTTACAATATTTTTTTTATACTAACATTTTTGACTATTTTCTGATTTCTATGGTTTTTTGATTCTTCGTTAGTAAAAATTGAAGTTTCCGATTCATAAAATAGCCCTATATTTTAGTTGAAGAAAAAGTGAAAACAAATTGAAGCTTTAAAATACAAATTATTTAACACAGTGAAAAAATAGCAGTGTATTTTAGTTCTACAATATTTTTATAAGGTACAGTTGATAGCTATTTCGGCTCACGCCATCGTCGGAACTACGCAAGTAAATGCCAATTCAATCAAGAAATTGTTTAAATAAAAAATCTCGTAAAGATTAATCCTAAAATGCATGGATGTAAAAGTAGGTGAATGCCGACAAGTTGGGTTCATAAAAAAAATCCGCGATTTAATACTCTGATGTAAACATTATAGATATTCATTGCCTTGAAAGCAAATCCATCAATCAAGATGAACAAGAATGGAAGACTATTCAGGCCCTGTTTTTACAATCGATTAGGAGAGATGAGATTTTTTCGTGACTAAAATTTAGTTAATTGAATATAAATGTTTAATTCAATTTATTCGTAGCTACAAAACTGAAAACCCACGACGCTGATCAATATAACATAATAGAATGAATCTTCGAATTCTTAGTTAAAGAAATAGACAAATTATTACATGTGCAATATGTAAATGTGTGCATGTATACAACAAAAATACATGTTGAGACAGAGCACTCATCCTTATTGAGTTAAAGTATAAGACTATGCAAGTATTCAGTCAAACCGCTAACGACCTACCCTTTGCCAAAAGATGTAGCGGCGTATTGAATAAAACATTTTCGGGACATTTTTTGGACAACCAGCAGAACACATTTGTGCCCCTACCTATATATTTATTATAATTTATCTATAACACATGTAGAAATGGCCTCCCTAAATGGCGTCATTGCATTACGCTTTACATAATATAATTTAAATTTTTTTATAAGGTATATGTTGATATATTCTATTTTCGATTTTTAATATTGTAATTGCTATCATGAATCGCTTGCGAATAAATTATTCCAAGCAATCTGTCGCTGTACTGAATTCGAGTCACTAATTTGCCTGTATTGAAATACAATATTATGATCGCAAAAGATTTGGTTAGTTTTGTATGTCGGGTGAGCTATTTTTTTATAACTTATAGAAACGAATTTGAGAAGCAATCGATTTGAAGTGACTCAATTCTATTGATCAAGTAAAATAATATTAAAAAATATTTTTAAAAAAACATTCCCTAGAAGTCTTAATTGAAAATCATTTTTAGTAATATTTCACTTGCCAACACGTGATTAAGTGGACCATTTCAGATAATAAAGTACTTAAAATCCATACAGTGTTTAAGATAACAAAGAAATTAGACAAATTTCATCTGCAGGTGAAATATATCTCTTACGTAAATTGAGACTTCGATAAGATGGGAAAGTAAAGCGCCTTATTTTATCGGCAGATTAAAATCAGTATGGCTGAAATCTTCAACTTTATATTTTAATTGATACAATCAATAAATTATCTATTTTCGATGATATATTTCAAATGTAAAAGAAAATTTGTGAAGTTGGTGATTAAATGTACTTTTTATAATCATAATCACATTTAAGAAAACGATACATAAATATTCGAAATTTCATTCGTCTCAGTACAAATAATTTTGTTTTGCGATATATCTACAATTAAAAAAATAAAGTTGCATTTATCATTATTATGAAACATTTTAATCAGATGCTAGGTAAAAAAGCTTTAAAAATTCGTAAAACTTTGAACTTTGCGATGTTTACCATATTATGATGGAATTCTATAAAGTAAATCCTAATTCAATGAATAAACATATATATATATCGCGATGATTGTATTTTCCATAGCAATATTCTTGCAGTCCAGAACACAATTATTTTTGATATACACACACAAAATGAATGGATGGAAGACCTTAATACTCTTATGAATTTCTTCATATTGTGGATTTTGAATAAGTGTAGCAGTGGTCGAAAACCGTGTTTTTTATTTAATTTAAAGAGTATTTAAACATTTTTGCTAATTTTTTTTTTGTCATTTAGGGTCATCATTTATGCGATAATTTTTTTTCTTATAAAGTTTTATAAAGTTGAAATAGTATTATTTACACAGATACATTGATAATCAAGCAGATATAACAACGATGAAGACGTTGAATTCTTTACTGTGAATTAATTGTTAATTCATTTTTGTTCGTAAAATTATTTAAATATTCGTAATTAATTTACATTTTTTTCTAGTAAATGAGTATTTTCATTAATATTTTTTTACTCACAATGGACTTTCACGTTTTATTTCAAATTTAAAAGCTCTTTGACATATTGTGTGATAACGTATAAATCATATTCTCTTCCTATGAACCATTGGTTTTGTATACCTGGTAATTATTAACACAAAAATTTATATATATAACTTTGCTTCAATTTTTATTGTATCAGTTGATAACGCTCGCAATAAACAAATCCGGTCATGATTTTAATAGTATTAAAGTAATGCTAATCATAGTAATTATTTCAATATTACGTCTTTCCATTAAGAAGCGACAGCCAGCACTTTAAAACCGTCATATAAAATAGTCAAACCACAAAAAACGCTAAAATCTATAAACAAATCGTATATATATTCTAAAATATGAACACTTGATATTAAATCGAATTTAACGCCAACCCTGTTCACATACTCGGCCACGTTAAACCAATACTTTAACATAAATATCTACAGGTAAATACAAGCTAGCCAAAAAACATGCTCACAGTCGTTTTTCCAAAACACATGAGTTTGAATGACAGGGTGTCCAGAATGTGTGAAACGTGGTCGCCGTCTCGTAAAATGCACTGCATAGAGGAGGAAATATTCGCTGATGCAACTGATATTTGCCATTTAAATCATTATCATTTTATTTGAAAGAAAGCGATTAAACTTTGATAACTGAGTGATTACACTAGAACCCTTTTTTTCAATGTTGTTTAGTTTTTAATATTAGAATGAAATCAATCATATATTCATATTATTGTTTTCATATTTTTTTTTATAACTCAACAACACTGATATACTTGAATAACCTATATATGCAAATGGTACTATATCTAAATTGATCTATACACAGCGTGATAAATTAATTAACACAATTTTTTCGAACTACAAACATCAATTTTGAGTGTTCTCATATACTTATATGAGTCATGAATAACCATAGTACAGTAAAACTAACACCCTAAAAAAAGCTTGTGAACAAATAGCGATAGATAAGACGTGGGTCGTAGAGGGTTAATTCTGTAAAGAAATGGTGATATTACCCATAGTATTTAATTGAGAAAGCGAAGATATCATTTCTAAAGATAAACTGCAACTTCAAATAATATCAGCTATTATTATTTCAAAAACTGTTATGTCAATTTGACTAATGTCAGCTGAAAACTTAAATATTTATAACCGGTGTGGTTTACGGTGGTTGTGTTTGAAACAGTTGTAAAAAGACACCGACTTTGCCGCAAAAGGAATTTAGTTTATTTTGTTTAACATAATGCGGTCAGAATGCTTACGATTCGATTCGCTAAGCCAAATTTATATTTCGTACTTCATGTCCACAAAACTACACGCCACTGACTATACAATACATACCGCATAATAAAATTATATCGCAAATTTTTTGCTCAGAGGCGTGGAAAAAAATAACAATATTTTTACTTCTCAAATTAATATCAATTTATTTTTAATAGAATGAACTTTCAATGGCATAAAATAATTCGATTATATGTCGAAATGAGAAGTTAATTTATATTCATCCCGTTGGTATATGTTAATATATATAAAAATATTCCAAGTAAATATTAATTAATAGTCGAATATGCCGAAATCTAACATGTGTATCCTGTTGCCAATTGTGTAGTTATTTTATTACGTGAACACATTCTCCAAAGCCCGAACAAACATTAACATATAATATAAATACATACATTGTTTTTTCGATCGACGAACGAATTCAATTCCTTGATTGTCCAACCGAACCCTTATTAAAGCAAATGTGGTTAGTTTTTATTGCAGGATCTTATAATTATTTGATTTTACTAAACAATATATTCTGAATTCTGTATTTAACGCTTACTTCTTGGATTTATTAAACAAATTTAAATTTATATATTTTTGAAATAAATAAATATATCATTTCAATTCAAACATTCACCTATATATTATATATATATATAATAATAATAATAATCAAGAAAACGGCTTCCTACATCACTGGCTTTCTTTATTATGCGAGATATAACCGATTGGAATCTCTTAAATGGGAGATTTTTGACCAAAAACGCGTCGCTGTTATGGCGGCCCCAAAATGGATTTTTGTATAATTTCGTATCAGATTCTAGCTTAATGGAGTCTGTTTAGGTTTTATTGGGCGGCAATAAGATTTTTGTTAACGTTTTAAAACCTTAAAAAGATTTCAATTTTATTGTGAGTAAAAAAATCTTCGCACTACTTTGGAAAATAGTATTCTACAATAGCTTTTTTTATCCTAAGTCACCTGGCCTGCTACTGTCTTTATTATTATTATTCACAGAATGGCTTCCTTAGTTTCAAAACCTCCCTAAAATGACTTTTCTATAAAAATACGGATATTAAATATTTATCGAAATAAGGAATATCGCTTAAAAAACTTTACATATCTTCTAACAATGGCGGTGATTGGATTATTTATTCCTACAAAAATTGATGTTAATACAGAGATTCTTTGGGAAATTTCAAAATTAATGTTAATTTTTAATCGGTGCTATTAATTTAAAGGTATGTGTGATAATTTTAAATCTAGCCACTCAAGTGAAAGCAAAAATCATCACAAAACATTTAATCTTGCTCAAACCATTTTGTCATGGATTTTAACTATTTTCTTCAGTGATACAGAACACAAAATTATTACTGTTCAATGAATTTAAGTGTAGAATCACACGGTTTTATTAGTTATATTTACAAACACACGAAGCTTAACAATCATCTCTCGAATAAAAAACATGTTTTGTTTTTAACTGCGATTTATTATTTAAAACTAAATGTAACTCTAATAATGATGACATATGCGGTAATATTCGATGGTGTAGCAAAAGACAATACGTCGGGTTCCGTTAACTGAGGGATTAAACATTCCAAAAATACACCTTTAAAAAACCTCATTCAGATCACAAAAAAGATTCCAGTTGGAGAGTCAATAGATTTAAATTTTTGGGCGTGTCTCACAGTAAATGAAATCTGCAATTATTTGTCAGTGAATTTCCCTCTACGTCTAATTTTCTGGATCACGTACTTTGAAAAAAAATATGTATTACATGCATCCATTTGTTTTTATAGAAGTTTACAAATCGATTGAAAAAATAAATGCTTCTAAATGTCTTCGAAAATTTCAAATATTGCCAGGAACGAAATTGCAAAAGCAGCCATTCGGCCTAATCGATCTTCAATTATTTTCGGCACTATGCGATCAAACGGTGAAAGGATCAAACATTTTCAATCTCAAATTCAAATAATGTTTTTTTCTATTATAACAGTGAAGATCTGAGATCGAGAGAAGTGGTCTCCAAATTACGGGCAGTAGGCTTCATTTGGCCTTCCTAAGGTTTTCGTCCAACATATACATATATAAATGCACGATATTAAGAAAGAAAATGATTTATTTTAGTTTATCTAGTGAAATTTGAGAAAAGACTTTTACGTTGTGGATCCAAATTGAGAGAAGTTATTCAATGTATTGTTAGAAGTGGCCATATGCTCCTTATTCTGTTGGATAACTTCATTTATCATAATTCTCGTAAACCCAAAATCAATTCTATTTGATCATTATCGAAAATATTCTGATGAGAAAATATTATGTCGTAGTATGATTACAGCAAGAATTTATTTTGTCCGTCCTCTTTACGTCGATTAAGCACGAAACTTAAGAATTTTTGCTTTCCATGAACTAAATCAAGTGTAGGTAACCTTTTTGAATTTGGGAGATAATTTTAATTTTAATGGCAATCAAATTCCAACTTAAAAAATAAAATTTCAAAAGAATATTATTTTTGTATTTGTTTACCATAGTTATAAATTAAAAATTATTAAGAAAATCCAGTTGGAATTTATTGGGATCAATTAAAGTTTGCTTTCTCGATCGCCCGGTTGCTCCCCCTTCGATAAGGGGATGGTGCGTTTTTGCTATAAGTTGATTGTGGAAGTCTATGTACAACACCTTTTGATTTTATCCAATTATCATTTCAAATACTTAGCATATTGAAAATACCTTTAGAATTACCTGTGACACATAATGCAATGTTTAATGACACTTTAATACTGGTGTATTTTCGATAAAATTTCTATAATATGTAATGGGAAAGTGTCAATATATGGATTGAGTAAGCCTTACCGTTTACTTTTTTATACATTATATGCTTCAATATATACACAATGAAGACTTTTTACTTTTTTATTTTATCTTCATAGCTTTAGTGAAAGAAAAGCTTCGTCAAGTATCTTCAATAGATGGTACGAGATAATGCGGCATAAAATTCTTTTATTTTGTTTAATAAACATCACTACCATATTTCCATTTGTCGATAGAAGAGTAACTGTATCTGTAGAAATCTTAATTGGTTGATGAAACAAAGGAACGAGAAGTCAGTGATGGTGGTATTTTTTGATAGGAATAAAATGCTGTATCATCGAGTGCATTAACTTTGGCGGTTCCTTTATTTCAGTTATCGCCAATCAACGGTATAAGAATCTATAGAAAAATTAGCGGATATTTGAGTACATTTCTTATTACTTTTTTCTGTTCTTTTTTCCCGAATTCACTTGATATACGGAGCATGAAGAACCTTATTGGAGCTTACTTTAACAGAAATTTTACTATCTCTATTTTTGAGAATAAAAAACATAATATATACTTAAAAAACACTTGTGAACATAAATTATATATCTAGATATTTTAAATCCTATGGTCAATTTCTATATTTTTTGTAAGTATATGTTACTAACCGACGTTTATTGTATTACAGTAGATCCTTTTAATGATTATGAGAAGCTATTAAAGCTTTTCAGTAGTCATAATTCTTCATTAGATCATTTTGGTTGAAAGTCTTAACAAATCGCGGTACGATATATAAAAGAAAAGTAACCACTTCCTAATACTTACCTAAACGTCTGAAGAACCGATATTGTATAAGTGGTAAGTATGTGAGTCAGCGGCGGAAACATTGTGATAATCATTTCACATCGTAACAATAAGACGACTCTTATCAATTTTCTAGAGTTATAATAACAGAGTTGTGCCTGAAGTGCTTATAAGTGAAATGGTATTTTGTTCAAGAGCAATCAATCGAGATTTAATTTGTAAAGAAACATCAATAGTGTCCAAATGGAGCGTTACGTACTTCAGAATGCGCGGGAAATTTTCAACAAAAACGATAAATAGAGTATAAATTTGAGGCTGACTATACGTAATTGATGTGTCGGGGAAAACGATACATCAAGAAAATATATGAGAAATTGAAAAACAACGCCTTCGCTCTGGAAAAAGACTGTTCCTTACAAAATGTTGAATATTAAATATTTTTGATAATATTCAAATTTTTATCGCCTCAATGCTATTTTTCTTTAAATATTTGTGTTTTTTATGTCTTATTTTCATCATTGTATTTTGAATAAATGTTTTTTTTTCATTTTTCATTACTAATTTTTTCAATTGGGCAAGCGATGTTTATATTGTTTGAGAACCCTTTGTAAAATTATTTAAGCCACGACGGTTTTACATAGTATTAACAGTGTACTAACATACACCCTGTAGACGTCTAAATTGTCACACAGGGTAACTGTAAACTGTACTACACGCTGTGAGCTGGTAATCCGCCATTAGCGTTGATGTAGTTGTCCAGATGGAAACTGAGCGTAAGGATTTTCCAAGAACGTGACCGTACATATCCAAACATCACAAATTACAATATTATCAAGTCTGGTGCAATAAACGGGCAAACAGCAAAGTGTAAATCGCTTTTATCTACCCGACATTTTAAGGCAAATAAAATATAAGTGCAATTGAAGCTTGGACAATGAAAAATGTAAGTACGCTGCTAAAAATGCTGCTACCCTTATAATGACATCGACTATGAGATAGAAAAAGCTTCAACAACCCTTATTTATATTTCAAGTAATTCTGTTTGTCAAAACTAAATTAAGAAGTCTACAACCACACGTATACTTTGGTACGCCCCAAAAACTAAACTTACCGAGAAAAAGTAATGAAATTTTGTTAATCGCTTTCAATTTTAGCTGTAAGTTTCTACGACATCGTGAAGCCAAAACAGCTATCAATAAAACATTGTAATAATCCTATCATGAAAATGTTACTTAAAAAAGACCCAAGCTATGTGGGTTAAGTACCTTTATACGATATCTCCTTTTATGAAAGTTTATACCATTAGCCGGTTTTCCATGCACATAATTCCACGCACGGATTGAATACTTGTATACTTTAAAACGAGAAATTGTGTCCTCAACATTCTTGTTTTTAAGTGAGTTGTCGTTTTAAGGCATGCCTGAGTCTAAAGCCGGATATGATTAGTATACCAGCAAGTGTTTTAACGGTGATATATTTTTATTATTGGTATGAAGTAAGTGAGTTAGTATATCCAAAACTGCTTATTCTAAATTTCATCTTTAAGGAAATCTCATTACCGTTATATTTACACTCGATGTAATGGAATGATGTATCAACTTCGATATTAATGCTATGCCAATTAGAAAAAAAACGTTGTAACAGTAATTAACTTTTTAAAGAACCTTACAACCTTATTATACTTATAAAAGAAAAAATACTAAAGTGGCTGAACTGAGGCTCATTTCCATCCCATAGTCATGGTCTCGTGGTAAAATGTTTTCTTTGACGATAACTCACACTAATACGATTGAAAGCAATTATTATTTTTTTTATATTTAGTGGAAAATAAATTGTGTTGAAAGTCGCAAAGCAGTGTTTGCCATAACATAGAAATATTATTTAATAAGCCTTAATAAATTTATAATAATAGTCCCGTTTTCTATCTCTACCTAATTAAAAAAAAAAAGAGATTGAGCAACACGAAGTCACGAGCATTTTTTCTTTGAAATTAATATTGAGATACCGCAACTATAATAGTTGCCATAAAGACCATATACATATATAGAAGGAAAATAATCAATCGAAAAGACAAGTGTGTATCATTTGAAACTCTTCGTTGGAAAAATGGTTTAATCACATCAGTTTGGACGTAGATTAGACAGTAAGGTTACATGTTGATTTATACCCGCTTTTTGTCAATATTGGCTTTTTAGTAGATTAGTTGTAATCCATTTACTCAACCTTAATTAAACTCTAATCTGTTAAATAGCCAGACGTTTTATTCTGGTTTGAAATAATTAAATTATTCTTTGACTTTGAAATTACGAAAACAGATCATGGGCGATTAAACTTGTCGCCATACGCCGTAATTTGTAGAATCTCCATTAAAGTTTTTCAAATATAGATTTCTAGCATAAAATTTCATATACATTAATGTTCCATTTTAAGATGTAGTAGTGCTATAGTTGAATTTATACGTATTAAGGTTGCCAAGCTCTGCCTCGACAATTTTTTTAAAGAACAAATTAATGAAGACAAACAGGAATGCACAACCTCACATAATATAACAAACAATTAAATTATTAGCTGGCCATATCCGCTCATAATATAAAGTGTATCTTCATATCTACTAAGTTTTGTCATCACCGCGTTGAATGGGGTCGGAATACATATTATTGTTGACATCCAATGGCTAACTCGAACCTTGGAATATCACTAACTTTAATAAGGTTCAACGCTTCTGAATGAGGCTCAGGTATTTCATCAAGTCTCACACTTATACACAAGAGGTTTAACTAGTTCCTTACCCTTAAAATTTTTAAAATGTTGATATTAATGCACACTGCATTAATACGAAGTGGGCTTGAAAGTGGATCTATTGTTCGGCCCCCAGAAAACATGAAATATGCCCTCATGATGGAAAAGGTTAAGATATTTTTAAGACCTCTTTACTTGAACCCTCAATTTATATAAATACAATCCAATCGACTTTTAATAGTTTGAAAACTCGAAGATAAAATTTCCTCCCGCATATTTCTTCCGACTTATACGAGGCCAAAATGAGAATTCTGCTATTCTTGATAATATCAAATTGTATGTTGCAGATATTGTTTTGAGAAGTCGTGGACATGAATCGCTTTTTCTTATTAAGTATAGAACCAACCTGCCAATGAGGATGCTTACGAAAATAACATGACATTTTTTAACGGTATTGTTTTTTAATATATAAATTTTATCTCATTGTTGACTTAAATATTAAAATATTTTTTCTTTTCATTTCCAATTTTACATTTTGTAAATCTATTTAACGTTGCAAAAGCAAACAACATGTAATATGTATGTGGACAAAATAAGTAAATAAAAAAAAACTAGTAATTTTTCAAATTCAAACTATATCCGTATTACTCATATGTTGAAAGCTTAAACCACGTAAATCATATTTAAAAAACTTCTCAATACTTATTTTTACTAAATTCGTTTCGAAAAACGTTTATAAGGTCACATATCATAATCAAAATATTTTCTGTCGTTGCGGACAGACGTTTATCGCTGCAGAGCTGAGTAATCCACAGTGATTCCGGTTCACGTAAAAACTCAATGAAAAAAATAGCAATGTATTTAAGTTTGACAAAACTATTTTTTTTAAATATAGTTGATATACTATTTCGGTTCACGCCATCGTCAGAACTATGCTTAAACGAACATTTGCTTATCTATATATAGTTGTGTAGATAAGGTACACAATACATCTTCTCTCCCGTTTTAATGACCTAGCTTGTTTCTTGCTCGCAATAAAACTAAACTTTTCAATACAATAAAATATGATAAGTAAAGTGTATTCAGAACCCATACGCGGATAATCTGGTCATGGATAATCGAGAACTAACCGTATCAAACAAAAATGGGAAATAAATCTTAACTGTGATTATATATATAACAGTTTAAATTGGGACTACCTTCTTTTTTAACTTCTATAATCTGACAATATTTCCTTTTTTATTTTAATATTGAAAAATAGCGCTCCTGCTTGCTGAATTACTTCGTGGATATTTTTTAAATAAATACCATACTAGAAGGTACATTACAATATAAAAGTACAGTTACGATTATGTCATAACTAAAGCCAATTTAACTTTTTAAGTACTTAGATAGATAATAAACAAGTAAACCAAGCGACAAATCCGTTATCGTCTCACAAACGGGTATACAAATAACATCAATTGATAATAAATAGTTGCAGTCACAAATTCGTTTCATACAAAAACATTCTCACGTCAACAGGTATGGTGCGGCCCTTTGTCCAAATTATCTTAGCTCTTATATCAAGAGACCTATCTCTTTTGAACTCATAACTTTGTGTCAGCTGATATTGATAATGGCTTTGAATACAATTCGGGTACGATTACATGCTCAATTTTGTATACAGGCGTGAACGTATTGTCTGCTAGGCATAATGATTTTTGAAGATCGAGTTACTTGAATCGAATGCACTTACTTGACTTGTGCTTAATGCGATTTTTTAACGAAATAAATTTTTACTAAAAACGTGTATATAAGACTTTTCATGCAGACTAACACTTTCTGCAGAGTAGAGACATCTTTATTTGCCGCTCCTAAGTCAATCCTAATAATTATTTCATATCGTTTTACTTTGTTATATTTCATGTAACTATAATAAAAGGCTGTAAATCCGTAGATAGGTGATGGAGATATCTTTGAAACATAAACATTCGTCAATGAAGAGATTCATTGATAATGAAACTAATGTCAATAAATCAATAAACTGTCATAATACCTTTTAACCTATAGAAATGACTTCATGGTTCTAAAATACCCAAATCCACCATTATTCATGTGCAACATTTATATTTTTAACTGTTTCTAAATAATGCATATTATTTAAATAATAAAAAAAAATTTCACTTAGGCATTTTTGAGTCATTAGATACTTTTTTTTGAATAATCAACATCGATTTGTGATTTTAGTATCAATAAATAATATATCATACATACTCAAAGAAAACGAGAGAATTTTTTTTCTAACAATCTCTCAAGCAAATGTTTAATTTTGTTTGAATTGTTACAATTTTGTACGATTCCACATCTTTTGCCACTAACGATCCAAGTTTCGCCTTTGGGCATCTTCAGGCATTCTATCACACGGATGCAACAGAACTGACGATTAATTTTGTGCTTATTTCATACACTTTTCTTTTCATAACCCTTTTTCAACACCCCTAATTCCATTCGTCGCAAATCACAATATTATATTAGATTCCCTTGATATTTCTCGCTATATTGTAGATTAATTTAAGAAAAAACTTAAATAAACACAAAGAAAAAAAAATATTTTCATTCACTGATAATGTTCTCAAATATTCATACATTGGTAGGTAAAGTTATCAAAAATGCTAAGCATTCCATCTTCAAAATCAAGTAACTGGAATTGTATAATGTACTAGATGAGCTACAATGATTTGGCTAATGAAACCCATGCGCTTAGGTGTGTTTTGGACAAAAGGTTTTTTGATCACAAATACGGACACATTTAATGGTCTATACATCTACTCAGTTATATATTTTTTTACCCGGCAAGTAAGCCAAAATTTGTGAACGATACAACTATAAATAATTATCTTAATAACCTGAAACCAAAATCGTTTATCGACAATATGTAAGCTTTGTAACATTGTCATAATGAGATACCATTTGACGTGAAATCCACCTACATAAACAGGTGCTCCTGAGACACTCATATACACAAATTTATGTTCGTGATTATCCAATAAAAATGAATAAGTTAACATTTCTTTATGATTTTTTGTTATGTAATAACATGTTCTTAAATAATCTTCGAATGCCTGTTAACCTTTAAAGGACTATAGCCAAAAAATATTCTGTGGTGACAATAGGGGAATTGCCAGACCTCCAAAAAAATGTCTCTATTCTACAATGTTACAATACAAAAATCATTGCTCTGTAGTTTTAAAATGTAACATGATTCGTAACCGTAAAGCAGTACTGTTAAAATGCAAGCGTAAATGTTTGAAGTATTTTCTATACTAAATTGTATTTGAAATTTTTGAAGATTCTCAATTCAAAACTATGCCATGATATGGCATTTTGAACTGTAATTTGTCGAATCATGTATGCTATCTTAATTTTATATATTAGCCAACATAAGACTCTGGCGCTCTCACGCACAATTAATTAGTTTTTATGTCTAAATCTGAAATCTTTTCTCGTTTTAAAGCACACAAACTTACTGATTATGCGTGGGATCCTGCATTTGTAAAACTAAATACTTTGAAAAAAAAAACTCATCTTTATATGACATTTATCTCCCAATCAAAATCATCCCCAATTTATTGGACGTAGAAGAAAATTCATTAAATATTGAATAAGCCCATTGTTTTTGATATCTTGGTGAAAAACTAATCAAAACAAAAACGACAATGCTTCAATGTTTCAATTGCATGATTAAAATGTTATGTAACGTATGCAACTCGACTTGAAACATTAGATAACATATAGAGTAAGAATTAATTAATTCTCAGTTCTTGGAAGTATAGATGGACATCATTTCAATAAACGTTCATAGAAAATCGATTAAAAACTTCCAAACATCAAAGCTGCTAGTGTGTTTCAATGAGATTCAACATTCGACTGACGTGGACTAAATCCAGTTATTTCTTAGCTCGAAGACATATCATGCAATTACTTTTAGTAGCTTCATACAACAGTTTACCGTTGACTTGGTGAGTTTTGAATCATACTTTGAGTATATTTTATAAAATAATGAGCAATATAATTGTAAAAAATAAATCGGCACTATTTATACATACATATTATAACATTTATACTTAAATTAATGGATACTACGTTACTTTTTCGTGCTAGCTTCTTTCTTCCAATTATTAGACAATAATTATTGTGCACGATTTCAAACGCACTTATATGTATAGAAAATACAATATTGATAGCAAGAAAAAATAGATACATTTGAATTTATAATTTAAAATATCGACTGAAGTGGTCTCTTGTGACTTTTGTATTAAATTGTGTACAATTATTTTGTTTTGCCACAAACGACATGTGTTTCGCTTTTAGTATCGTCAGGCATAAAAGTGCACGAATAAGCTGCCACTCGCAGTTTGTGAACAGTTTAAAATGGTCATAAAAGGTGATGTTTACGTTGTCATTTAGTCTCTGAACAATATTGGTTTTTTTCATAAGCTATTGAAATACTTATTTGATATTCCGTCTAAAAATAATATTATCGAATTTTCTTGATATTTTAAAATACGACGAAGACTTGGGCACGAATTTTTCTGTCTGAAGATGTTGAAAGGCGAAATCCGTGTCGTCAGTCACAAAATATAAGGAAGAGTATACATATTTAATAATTAAAATATGATGCAATAACATTTTACTCAGCTATGATTTAATATTAATTAATTAGAGACGAGGTATTTATTACTACTTTTACCGTGGCAGAAAAGTTAGTCTAGCGTCGAATCCTTATTTTCATAAAGAATTATTTTCTTTCATTTATATAAATCAAAACATATGCGAATATTTCATCGTATAGGAGATTATCGCATATTAGCCAATTTATGTCGAAGCATCAAGTCCCATTGCCTGAGTGAAGCTACGGAACGTAAACACTTGTCCGGGAAGTGATTCTGTGTAATTGGAAATGTATATCGGTTGAGAAGAAAAAGTGGCGAGTAATGAGACATGACGGATGAGGTTGTGAACCACTCTCTGATGACTTTTGGGCGTGGAGTTAGCCTGCTATTGTATCGGCACTCTGATTTAAAAGAAGAAAAAAAAAGGAAATGTTTATTTCGCAGTATTGAATTCATATTAAAATATAAAATCTATTTGTTGTTATTCATCATAACTGATTGTCTTTTTTACATAGCTTTAATTGTACAGTTCTTCAACGAAAGCGACCCAATAATTTAATTTCAATTATTGTTTTTTGATAAAATAATAAAAATATTATTTTCACTTCATGTTTCACTTCATATTATCAATTCATGTTTTTTTCTTACTATTTATTTTTGGATAGTATTTATGATTGATTCCACGCACAATAATCACAGTTCCATAGATACCTGAAGTAAGCCAATATCTCAATCTCGTATTCAGAAAAATTGAGTATGGAGTTAACAGAAATAAAATATGACTGAAATTTTACAAACGTTCGTACAATGAGATTCTTCTTCGGTCTTTTTCGCGATCATCGAGGATTATATAAAAACATTTAAAAATAATCTAATGTATTTAATTCTAAGCACCATAGTTAAATATAGTATAGTAGAAAAATGAATGAAATATATAAAAATTAGCCTATTGTTTTCTTAAATAATAAAAATTCCTTTTTTTTGGTACTTGTTTCCATAATATATTTTTTGATCAGGACCGGTTTCTGATAATCAGTTGATAATGCTCGCGATGAGCGAAACCGGTCCTGAAATATATATATAGTGGAAATAAGTACAAAAAATGAGTTTTTTTATTTAAAATATCATGCCTTTCCATCAAGAAGTGACAGTTAACACTTTAAAAGTGATTAGCCAATTGATCTATGTAATTCCTGTTTTCTAGATGAGATAGAAAAAGAGTCGGGATTATTTATTATTTAAAATTAATTACCAACTCATGTTCAAATCAAAAATAATATTAATTTCTATATTGTCTCTAGTAGTCATAACATTTTTTTTTTAAATATATTTTTTAGTTTATTGGGTCTTTTTTGCCGCTAGCTTTTTAATTCTACGAGAATTATTAAAATTGTATTATCTGTTTAAAGTTTTTGTCGAGGAAACAGTAATCACAGTAGGAAAAGTAAACTGTATTGTTTTGTTGAAACCTCGCTTCTATTGATATTTTAAATCAAATGGTGTCCTTCAACAAATTTAATGTTTATAATAATGGCCGTATTGTATTAAAACGTATTTTACCACTGTTCCACTAACCTTTCGCGACTTGATGGCGGGTGGAGATAGCACGGGGCAAAACTGTCGATACAAATCCGATGATATTCACCGCGGGCATTTGGTTGGATGGGCGAACGGCTATGGCTCGCCACTCGACACAGCTGCATGCGCGTTAAGCCCGAGCGGGGTTCGAGTACCAACTGGCTATTTTTATCAAAAAATAAATCACAAAGATATTTTGCCTTTATCTTACAAATATTCCACATGGCGTATTACATATGAAACTCTAAACTTTCAATTCTGAAAATAATTGAATTACTAATAACCAGTTATCGTAAGATAATCATAACATATAAAACGTTTGCACTACATATATTAATGTACACGGTGAAAAAATAGCAATGTATTAGAGTTCTACATTTATTTTATAAGATATAGTTGATTGCTATTTCGGCTCACGCCATCGTCAGAACTATGTTTAAACAACTTCCGATTTTGTAGTTACACCTTTTTTAGAGGGCCAAGAACTTAATGTCCTTCTTACCCTTTCATCTATGCTAAGTTGTGTTTGTTTTTGTTTGTTTGTTTTATATATATATTTACATATCTTATAAAAAAAAATTAGAACTAAAATACATTGCTATTTTTTCACCATGTTATAATGGAGTTCTACCAAGTAAATGCCAATTCAATCAATATATTAATGAATATCATTCTGAGTTATATAAGCCTTTTTTTCATTTTTGCCGTAGGATAAAATTCAGCTTTTGGCTTTACACGAGTTCTTGTGAAATTGACAGCGTGATGATATATAGAGTAATAAATATTCTATCTAAAAGTAAAATGCATGAGAGTAAAAAACAATGAAGAATAAATAAGTCACATGGCTAACTCTTAGTTTTTAGCTTTACTTTTATATACTAAAAATATCGGAATATGTTCGGCTTAAAGCAACAAAAATATTATAAGATATAATACATATATTTATTTAACACGGTGGAAAAATTGCAATGTATTTTATTTCTACAAAATTACTATTTTTTAAGATATAATTGATAGCTATTTCGGCTAACGCCATCGTCAGAACTACGCTTAAATAAACATTTGTAGTTACACCTTTTTTAGAGGGCCAAGGACTTGATGTCCTTCTTACCCTTTCATCGATACTAAGTTGTGTTTGTGTTTGTTTGTTTGTTTTATATATACATTTACATATATTATAAAAAAAATTAGAACTAAAATACATTGCTATTTTTTTCACCGTGTTATAATGGAGTTGTACCAAGTGAATGCCTATTCAATTAATATGTTTTTATTTAATTGTTTTTTCTTGCAATCTTCATGCAGTTGCATACGTAATGGCTTAAATAATTTATTACTAGTAATCGGAACATCCCTAGCCGTAGCGGAACATTCACCGGATTATGAATAATTTGATCAGGCATATCGATATCGTACCAATCGAATCGATGTGATGGTAGGCCGGCAGGCGAATCGCTTTGTAAAATTACTATTAGCTATATTTAAAAAATGCTAACTTGAACTCAAAGTAATAATTAGAATGTTTACATTCGTGCTGAGCATTCTTATTTTGAACACTAAGTCTCACTTTTGCAAAATTAATCATTACTTCTATAATACGTATATTTTTGTGTAACACATTTGCTTAGCCTACATATAAAGGAAACATTAAGTTTATTATCTTTAACGTTTTATTCCTAGATAAAATTTACTAACTCATCCAAAAGTATCATCGTATTTATGCAAGTAAAAAATAAAAGTATATTAGCAACATTTGTATAGAAAAAAATAATAAATAGACATATAAACTTAACACCAAATTATATCCGCAATAATTACTTGTTTTGAAGGATTTATATCAATCGAAATCAACATGGATATTTATATGTGTGTTTTGCTTTATACAAAAGAAAAAATGACACTTGGATATGAAACAAAATTCAAATCTCTTGTCGTCAATATATTATTTCAAATATACGAATTTCTGTATGAATAATACATTAAAACTTAAATGCATTGTATAGATAAAAGGTGTACCTACTTCTAGCAAATATCTCATAAAAAAAGTAAACAATATATTTTTTCTTGATATTGAATATTCCAATTTCATTTAATGATATTTTTACGAATATTAAATGCTGAAACATTACGAAGAATAACTAAATATATTTTAATATCAATGACAACTTTTAAGAACACCAGACATCTGCCCCATATTTTGTTTTTTGTTTTTTATCTTTATATCGATTGTTTTCTTTTGTTTGATGTGATAGAGTGCAAATAATAATCCATTGAGAGAACAGGTAACAAGTAAGGTTGTCGATTAGTGAAATATCGCACAGAATCACGAACAAAATTGATACCGTCACATACACATGCAGATCAAAATTTTATTTCTGTTATTATTATCTGAATCTCGTACAGATTTTTGATGGGGTTAACATTTCAGTAGCCAAATTTTAGGCCCTCTTAAGTGTTTATCCTTTAAATATTTAAAAACAAAATTTTTGCTTTTCCCAACTCACATCACCAAAAATTCACACGCAAGTCCATAAATCATAATTTATTAACAAAAAAAAAAATGCAAAATAATAAAATGTATCAGAAAAGAAATGAGCAACTCTTAAAATAGAACCGACGATTTACTTTGCAGAATTTCTTTGTAATACGGTGATTAATGAAAAAGCTGCATGAATTGAAAATATTGACATATGTTACATCAGTATTAATCAGATATACTTAGCTAAAACGCAAAACGTTTTTTGTGTAGAACAACGGACTTTAACCCAGCTCTTCGAAATTTCGTGAATATTTATAATTTTTTCATTCATTTTATTTAGTGAAATCACTAAAACTTTTTATTTCAATTCATTAATCGTGATAAGTTAAGGCCAGGTTTCAAAGAATTTGGTTATAAAATGTATTTTAGGGGGCGACCAGAAAATTTCTTAAATGTTATAGTTTATTGAAATTTTAAGAATTTATTTTAATTTAATTCTTAAAACAATTTTCTTCTCGTGCAGTCCACCAAGTTATAAAAAAACTAGTCCGATAAAATTCTCAAAATGTTTGATGACCACTCCTGTATGATTTAAAATTATTACATATATTATTAAAAGTAACCAATGACGTGTAATAAAATTATATTTATCCAAAAAAAAACCTATTCATTGGTTTATTTCACATATAAAATCCGCTATAGTATGATCTATAGTATGATATAGGAGATCCAAAAAGCGTTTAGGCTAAATTACCCATTTGACCTTAACCTTCGTAATACGTGTTTGCCGAATATCGTTATACGTGTACACAATATTTTGTGCTAAATATTGCACGACTTTATCGATCATTAAAACGATGAAAAAATATTTATTGGCACAGTCTTATGGGAATCATTGTTAGATAAATAGCAAGAGATAGTTGTAAGACTGGGCCGAATCAGATACCGCTCATAACGATAAAACATTTTTTAATATATGTACATGCATAGCAAATGTAATAATATATACAAGCTTCATTCAAATTAAGAACACATTTTTTTTAGAATATTGAAAAGCAGTTACTTCGTAGAAGGTTTGTGAGATTTGGCGAAATGATGAATCCAAACGACCTACTGTTGGTCAATCTTGAAAGAGTAACACGGTGAAAAAATGGCAATGTATTTTGGTTCTACAAATTTTTTTATAAGATATACAATATTTGATAGCTATTTCAGCTCACGCCAACGTCAGAACTATGAAATAGCTATCAACTATATCTTTAAAAAAATTGTGGAACTAAAATACATTGCTGTTTTTTCACCGATTTATAATAGAGTTCTACCAAGTAAATTCCAATTCAATCAATAAATTGAAAGAGTAACACATTTAAAATAGAAAAGCATTCGCAAGTCATTTGGTTTCTCACTCTTATAATACCTTGCCAATGACAGATTAAGGGCGAAAAAAACTTATTAGAATTATTGTGCAGTCAATTATTTAATCATCAATAATATATTAAAGCGTTCGATTAACATATAAAAACATATTTTTCTTATTATCGAAATAATACCCCTGTATCCACCATAGCAAACCTATGGCTGACTGATTTTAAACTGCTTTTTATCACGTAGCTGAAAAATGGGAAAGAATTTCTTAAAATAACAATAATCGCACATTTATGACCTTACACATACATATATGACTCGCTGGTCGTCTGCACGGTTTGTTTGCTGAAAATAATTAACCCTTACAGCACGGAAAACAAAGTGCTCTGATATTTTGCGACACACCACTGCTAGTTAAAAAGCAGCCCCTATCGCACTTTATCTGAAAAGCGTTGCTGCATTTCACGTTGGATGTCGGATTAGGGACGTAAGAAAGTTAAGTCGACTAAAATTTAGAAATTCTGATCTATTTCAGATTGTAATAATATTTTTAATTTGGCTGTGAGCCAAGATGTAGTGTCGCCTAGAAACTTAATATTAGTATGACTGAATATTTATTATAGTCTTTTTAACTTATAATTGCATTTGATTTATTTTTAAACTGTTTATACATAAATAGCATTCATTGCGATCAAATGACTTTCAATAAAATATTTATTTGTTTTCTACGTTGTGCTATGTATATTTCACTTGTCCACACAATCCAAAACTAAAAAACTATTATAAATATATCTTCCGGATCGTATACCTGATGATTACGACCATTTTGTAGCATATATTAATAATTTTCTAAGTTGCAAGCAGTCTTTAAATATCGTAAATTTTACTTTTGACTTTAAGTAATCATAAAGACTCGTCTAATGTAAATAAAAGCAGGTTGATAGTGAAATACTCATTCTCTCTCGTCGTAGACGTACATGAAATAATCTCTAAGATAATTACTTAATTCTATTTAAGGTCAAAAAATCTTTATACACTTACTCTACACAGTTTTGTGACAACCCTAACTGTGAGTATATTTGCACGTCTCAATCTATGTGGGCACGTGAGCGTTTTTGAAAGAGGATGAAAAGTGTTCGTGGATTTGGTGGAGTGTTTACTGTAATGTATGCCAGCGTGTGACTTAGAATCCGTGTAGATACTTAAAAAGTAAGTATATGCCACTCAGTCCGCTTTACCCATCGTGTGACGGATTTTCATTTGCTATCACTCCCCAGCATGACCGGAAGCTTATTTGGCGGATATAAAATTGCCTTTTTTCGCACCTACTATAGCTACTTTTCTCATATGTATAAAAATAATACTACGAAATTATTAAATGTTACAAAATTAATTCACTACTTGAAAAGGATTCTAACTTCAAATGAGAATCATATATCAAATATATCGCTCTTCTAGATAAAAAAAATATGAGCCTAATATTGCATTTTGACATAGATAGATTTTGAGATTCAACCCATCATACAAAATAATTAAAAAAACTTTGCGCATTTGTTCTAACGCATTTAAAAGTACAAGACCAATCAGATTTACTTGATACTGTTAAATTATTATTTTAAATAAATAATAATTTAACAGCATTATTCTTATCAATAAATATACTTGGATTTTAAGTATTATTTTTTTGGAATTTTGTGATGTGTCCAACAGTTTTGTAGAATTCTTTTATAATTGTAAATGTTTGTGACTAGATGAAGATTGCTTTTTTAATATGTATTTATCATTTTCTCAAAATGACAATTTTTTGAATTGAAATACTTTGTGGACACGATATAACGTAATTTTTTCTTCACTTAATTAATAAGCAAAATGTCGTATAGTCAAAATATTACTCGATAAAAAGTCACAATTTTTCTATTCGATTATAAGGTAATGAATAATATATGAAATAGCCATTAAAAATATTTAAGGTCCTTATTTCTCATTCACAGGTTATTGGGTTTCTTCTTAATAATATTGCACGATTTTGGCTTTTTTTTTGCCGTTACCTTTATCGTATTTCGTCACAAAATCTTTTACTCTTTCTTATAAGATTAAGAACACCTCTCTTTTTTGGAAAATTACATAAATCAGTCACCATTTCCGTTTATTTTTCAATATATTTGTTATACCAATAAGCATTTTCCGAGATATATTTTTCACTCAATTCTTCTATCCACTATTTATGGAAAATAAATAAGCAACTAATATTTCACACCAAATAGCTAAATATCCTCTGTTTGAAATTTTTTGTAATTTTTGTGTTAACTTTCTTGTGTTAATATTTCTTATGTAATACTTATGAGTTTTTTTAATAGCTAAATTTGTTTTGTAATAAATCATGCGATAATGCTATAATTCAAATGATAATCAGTTTTTAATATCATAGTTCGTGAGCATTATAAATTTATTTAGACTAAAGTGAAAATTAGTCGAGCCCATTAGATGTTTTTTTTTTTTTTTGCCGTTAGTAATTTGAATGATTTATCACCAATACGATTACGTCAAATTGAAAACTAATTTAGTTAATTTCCGGCAGGAATTTAATAGGTTGGTATCATGTGTTATAAGAATTTATTATTTATTGGTTAAGAGCAGATGCAATCAACGATGTTTTTAATATATTTTTCACATGAAATAATTTATTGTTACCGACTAATAGTGTCAAAATGCTCTAGTAATTATTTACTTTATTTGTAATATAATTTATGATATCGACTGAATGTGCTTGATGGAACTTCAATATTAAATTTGAGTTGTTGCAACTTTGTACGATTCCACATGTCTTGTCACAAACGGCCCGTGTTTCGCCCTTCGGCATCTTCAGGTATTCCATCGCACGGATTCAACAGAACTGACGTAAAATAAACAGTATCTTATATATAATATATTAAAATCATTATTTACAGGAATCTACTTACCAATAGGCAAGCAAAAAATTGCAGCTGAAAAGAATGTAACAATATTAATCCAATAATAATTAGCTATAACAACTTTCATTAACGATCTTGCTAATGAGTGGTCGTTATTGAAATGGGGTTTTCAACAAATTTCAATCAAGTAACATTAAACTATAAATGTGTCTTTTTTTATTTAAAGAATACCTAATATCAAACATCTAGTGATGAGACTACGTCATGAGATTGTCGATTCATTGAACCGATCTCACGTAAAGAGTACAACAAGGGTGAGTTGGGAAGATTGAGCTGATCGTTAAGAATGAAGTTTGAATTTAACAACTGGCCTCTATTAATTTCTAAAATCTCCTGATAAAACAATTTATGGTCCCCCGTGTTATGATGCAAAATGTTATTGGTAATACATTTCTAATAGTTACATTAAATGAGAATTTGTATTTAATATAGATAAAATACTAATTATAAATAATATACTTTATATATTTTCACGAGTATTATAATCAGGACTGTGGAGTCGAAGTCGTGTTTTTGGTCAATGTCGGAATCGTGAAAAACGAGCAACTCCGACTACTTTTTCGATTAGACGATTTTGAAGAATATATCAATGAACATTTGCCGGAATGGTATTATTATTTAACGGGATAAATAATGTTTGTATATAAAATGACAATGTGAAGCAATTTGCGAGAGAATAAGAATCCTGGAGGTGCAGCGTTTTGATCAGTGTAATAAAAAAATCTACTGAGTATAATATTGTAGATTACAATTCAATGAATTACCGACGAATTATTTGCTTTCATTTTTCATTATATTTTTTTTTTTGAATATTGCTTTGTAAATTCTCTCAATAATATTTAATAATTAAATAATCTTTTTGTATAATTCATTAATAGTATGTGAAGACAGTCTTACATTTTTTTTTTTTAAGTATTAGTGACTGGGAGTTGAATCGTGTGCAACGAAATGAACCTACGTGCTAACATGCTTTAAGTAATTCTCAATATTTTTGACACTGCCTGAACAAAATTGCGCAAAATTTTGGAATGTGTTAATTCCATTTAAAAGTTAACACGCAAGCTTTACCATCCGCAATAAATAATATAGTTGAATTAACTACATATATTAAAAATATTTTTCAATCACATTCAATTTTCTACTAAGCAATGATATCCATCGTTTCAATACAGCTGTTCAACGATGAATGTTTTTGAATCACATTGTGTTATAAAACGATATATATCTACGTATTTTCTGATACAATTATAAACGCCTGAGGGCTTTCAATATTCAGTAGAAATACAACACGTATAATTTTTTCAATTACTTAAATGAGAAATCAATTTTAGATTCAAGTAATAGTCAAAGTAACTTTCCCAGTACCTTTTTAAGCGATACGTTGATTTCAGAAAGTGGCGTGTATAAAAAATCGCGTTAAAGAAACCTTACTTTCATAGAATTTGATAATTTGGTTTATAAAACACAAAACATCGCATAAAAGTTGCATGAAAAAAAACAATATTTGTTCTTTGAATTGGCGCAAATTTTTTTTTTTATACATCAATTTTTTTTTATTGATTTTATTTTTTATTATTTTATTCGCTTATGTCACTATCAGTTTGAAAATATAATCGGTAATTTTAAGGAATGTATTAATTTTTTATTGAATCTGAATTTTTTCGAACAAAAATATTCATGTAACAACGAATAAATCGCATACAGAAAAGTAACGATGCTGTACAAAATTCGCGCAAAACAAAAACGCGTAAGAAGGTGACTAAATAAATATTTTTAGGTGGTAAGCTGAACATAGCATTCGCTATAAACTTCTAATATTGACTTTGTGAATAATTTAGTATTTATATTAGATTACTTTTTACTTTGCGTCTAGTTTTATTAAAAGCATGAAAATATATTTTGAAATTCTCTATACACAAACCAAAGCGATTTCAATGTCTGGACATATTTAATTTTAAAGTTTTTTAGTTACCCTATAATATTTTGTTTGATATAAATATTTTACAAAATTTAATATATTTTGCCTCTGTGATTGATTATATCGGATTCGCAAAATTTTGATACATTATATATCGTGCCTTTATATCGAAAACAGAAAGCCCTTTAGGAATAATTTCTTTTAAATTTTTTTTTAAAAGAATTAAATCTAATTGAAAACACCAACGGTTGAATATTTTATAGTTTAATATATATTTTAGATAAATATTTGATTTCAGTGTTTTATCATGATGACACTAGAAAAAGTGCCTAATGAATGAATACACAGTTAAATCTTAAATGACTATGGTCGAAAAAATAGCCAGTGAGTCGATGGGTGATTTGCTAGACCCCAATAAAAATGGTTTAATTATCTCATATAATAATTAAAAAGTATGTCTTAATGCATCTTAATATGTCTCTTTAAATCTTTCATAATATATTTCACACAAAAGTCTTTTTACTTGTCAGTAAATAATCATATTTTCTTGATTTATTCATTGAATTGGCATTCACTTGGTAGAACTGATTTGCTTCCGTAATAGACCATTTCCATGCCACATGTAAACTTATTGTCATAGCCGCCTTTTTAGTTTCATTTACACATTTTGAAAAAAAAAAGTTTTATTGCGAGAAAGAAACAAGCTAGGCCGTTAAAACAGGAGATAAGATGAATTGTGTAACTTTTCTACACAGCTATATATAGATTAGCAAATGTTCACTTAAGCATAGTTCTGACGATGGCATGAGCCGAAATAGCTATCAACGATATTTAAAAAAATAATTTTGTAGAACTAAAATACATTGCAATTTCTTTCACCGTGTTAATCCTATTTTCGTTCATAAATAGAAAGACTGTATGTCAGCTTAATAATATAGCAGTTCCAATTAAGAGTTGATGTTGATTTGCGACGTAACTGGCCACCTTATATTTTTTTCTCCTTCAGCAATATGTGTAACAAACTTTCATTTCATATTACCTTGCGTATAATATAAACATTGTGTCATCTGTATTGAAATAAATATTTAAGTTCAAATGACAGTTAAGAGAGGATATCTCTACTCTTGGGTATGTGAAAGTTTATACCGCCATTGATAACGGTCATGCTAGTAATATTTTTTTACTATTAAAGAACTGAATTGGAATTAATCACAAATTAAACGACCGCGTCACAAAATACTGTGTCATCAACTTATAAAATACATACAAAAAAAAACTTCACCCATTATTTACACAAAACATTCGTTTAGTAATACAACCCAACATGCATTAGTCTTTCCAATTATTACTGTTTAGTACACACACTCGCCATGAAAAGCATAGAATCACGAATAAAACTACCACCAAAAGCTCTACATAACAATAGACAATAATGCATGTTTAATTCAGCAGATGTCTTTCTTTCAGTTTATTTTTTTTTACCACCGATGACGTCAAAATTGAGGAATGTCAAATTAAATATTAATTTATAGACAGGTGAGCGACGATCTGACATTGTTATGTTATGTTTCATAATGTATTCCGTATTGTTGACATGCAAGATGTACATATCTAGCAGTAGATAGACAAAACATTGCTCAAGTATGTCTGACTGACATATTAATGAGCAAAACTTGCTCAATCATATATGACGTTGAAATATATAAATATATTTACTGTTGATAATAAATCTAGGAAGACAACATGGCAGCAATATTAAAGAAAAGTGTTAGTATTTTCTTTATATATTTTATAACACGTTCGATGATTGGAATATAGCTCACTCAAACAATAGGAATCGCAGGGAAATGATAAATTGTTTTACATTTACCATGGACGATATATTTTTTTTTCATCATACGGAAAATCGAATCTCAGCAACGTGCACGCATTAAAGCATACATTGAAGAACTTACTGTTTTTTTTAAAGTCATTTCGCAGTTTTTTGAGATTGCGAACAGTTCCATTCGATATCAAAAAACGCTTTAAATAATTATGCCAATAAAAATATGAGTCAATTATGTTTAATTACCTAAGATATGAGATATATCGTATAAATTTTGTAGAACTAAAATATATTGCTATTTTTAACCGTGTTATAATGGAATTCTATTAACTAAATGCCAATTCAATCAATTGATTTTTAATATTTTTGTATATATCTGCATAGTCTCATAGACATACTCGGACATGCTTGTGTGTGTTTAAGGTGTTAACTGTCACTTCTTGATGGATAGGCATGATATTTTGAAACAATAAAAACACATTTTATAGTACGGTGAAAAAAATAGCATTGTATTTTAGTTCTACAAAACTATTTTTTTATTTTAAAGTTATACTTGATAGCTACTTCGCATGACGCCATAAAATTACAACGTAAACGCATTGCTATTTTTTTCACCGTGTTATAATGGAGTTCTACCAATTCATACAATCAACACAATGTATAGTACTTATTTCCACAATATATTTTTTTATCATGATCGGTTTCGCTCACCAAGAGCATTATCAACTGATGATTCAGTTGATAATGCTCGCGATGAGCGAAAGAGCTTACGTGTATTTCTGATTCAATTCCTGGTCTAAACAAGCATTAAAATCCAAAAATTCGTGTAAAAACATTTAATTAAATGAAGAATTACGATACTCTATTTTGTCCGTAATTAAAAGGTACGATTAATTAACTGTGAATCTTAGTTATCATTGATTGCGAAATTTTACGAGTAAAAAGAAAGACGAAAAAATACCTGATCGCTATCGCGTAACAAGAATCCTTTTGAAAACATTTTCGAATGACAAATTAAAAGTCAATAACGCCCTATAGAATCTATAGATGATTTCCCCCTTTCGAACTCAATAGCCCTGAATAGAGCTGTGTACCTTTGCCGCCATGTTTGAGCGTCAATTGTTTTTAATGTATTTTGTTTCTGTCATCTGCCCCTTCCACTTTTAAATTGAATAGATAGGGGTGACATCAACTGAATAGGTACACAATGCAAACACTTATCTGGATAGATGAATCTCTTTGTTTTTTAATCGAAACTCTTTCCATTGTTTAAAATAGAAACGACTTCTTCCCTTTATCGTTTCGTACACTTTGTAACAACAGCCTCAGTACAATAACAATTTTTATATATTGTCAAAATTTCGATGAATAAATTAATGAAATTTTTACACAAAAAATACTTAATTTGTATTTCTATTATATTTGTAAAATATTGAACTTTCTTTCGTGCATGACAACCATATTTTAACTGGAACACGTTTACAATGACAGAAAAAATATCAATTACCTTTGTAATAAATATACATAATTTTAGCTGAAATTATCTCAGAGACCATTAATCGCATCAAACAAAAACTTTGCTTGAACACTACACCAAATGCCTCATTTACATCAAAAACACCCATACTTTAACAATATGAAAAACGTTAAACTCTTATAAATACAAGACCTTGGTTTTACATTGAATGGATAAAACATAAAAAATTCTGTGCATTTATTTTATATCAATATAAATAATTTCAAACATAATATTGCTATCAAGAAATCAAAACATTGTAATAACTAAAGCAAGAGTAATATTATTTTAATGTTTTTGAAGGACTTTAGTGGAAAATTAAATTAGAATTCATAACACGGTAAAAAAATAGTAATACATATTAGTTGTTCAAAATTTATTATTATGTATTTATTCGATAGCTAATTCGGCGTATGCCCTCATCGGAACTATCAGAATAACTATGAACTCTATACCTTATAAAATTTGAAGAACTAAAATAAATTGCATTTTTTTATCGTGTTATGATGGAGTTCTACCAAATAAAATTATTACAATTTATGTCTTTTTTATGTAATACAGTAATCTGAATATTCTCTTTAAATGTGTGTTGCAATTATGAATACAACCAGCTGAATAGCAATGTAATTAGTTTTAAATTTATATTTGATTAATTTTAATGACATAAGTTTACATTTTGTCAATTGGACAGAATATATCATTCATTTCCATGCTCCATTTCAAATTCATTGAATTCACTCCAGTGGTGGTTTTTACTGAATGAATATGCAATTTTTGTAATCGATTTCCAAGCCGAAAACTTAACCGGTTGTGTTATTTTTACGCAAAATGTAGAAATCTGCAAATCCAAACTGTCCACCGTAAATAAACAAACATTATTCGAATATTTACATACATCCAACTGGACGAGAGCAAAAAATATCTACTCCGGCGCATGCATGTAGATTTTTATCTAAAGCCCGACTATTGAATGCAAAATTTTATCGAAACCCCTATGGAATATATCGGTCGGCCGATGTTAATAAATAAATAGCAGTTTTGTTGGATGATTCATTATTATTCGAGCGCAAAGCAAATGTTCAAACGCATCCGAGAGTAATGACAATAAATATCTCGCAAATTGCTTCATTCGCTCTTTTCTATGGGCGAACATTTTTATCAGCGTATAAAATATGACAATCATTGGTAAATTTACTATCTACAGCGGCGGATCGAAAGTTCTGTACACATTATCTTAATAAAACCGAAACGATTTCTAAGGTGGGGAACCAGCTTTTAGATCACAAAACGTGTTGTTAGACACCTAGATTATTCATATATTATTTATTCTTTTATTGAAACAACAATCAACAGATATATTTAAACATAACAAATTTTTTGCTTGAATGATTCTGAAGTAGAAACATCCAACATAAAAAATTCTCCATTATAATTCTACGACTATCATTTTTTTAGTGGTATCGAACTACTAAAATTAACTTGAACCACATATATTTAAATCTTTCACAAGCTAATTCAATGGTAATTGATTTTCATTCACTCAACCTCTCTCATCATAATTAATATAAAAATCGCTTATAATATCAGGAAATCTTTTCTTCTACTCTCTATTTTTCTCAAGATATTGTAGGATAAGGTAGTGTTTTAGTAAACAAATAGGCGATATTGTTCACTAGCACAACGGCTAATTGCTATAAGAAAGATAAATGGTTTTAATTTATGATTTTTTTGGTGTTTACCATCATTTCTTGGTGGAAAAGTATCATATTTTAAATAATAAAAAAACATTTTAAACAAAAACATTCTGTTTCCAGAATACATTTTATGATCGGGACCAGTTTCGCTCATCGTGCATCAGTTGATAATGCTCGCAATGAGCGAAGTTAGGTCCTGATGATAAAGCATATTGTGGAAATAGTACTGAAAATTTGTTTTTTTTTGTTATCAAAAAGGCTTAAGAAAGCTTGTTTCGCTATCCGATTACTTATTAATTGGGGCACCGTTTGTATTTAAAAAGTGTAACCATTATCAAAAATGAGGAAATAAGTATAATGTGAAGCTTTAATTATTTCATTGGAATTAGGAATTCGAAAAATAATAATTTTTGGATTCTTTTCCACAATTCTGTCAATCACACGTCACTATGAATGAACGTAAATTAATATCAAACTCTTTGTGGAAATTAATTTCAAATATAAACTGTTAGTTGATATGTGGTGTCGGAATATATTATATTTTGATTCTCAATTATTTTTAAATATATGAATTGGCAGCTGTGTGGGCTTTCGAGTGATTTTACAAATATTTCTTTAATATTTCCATAATAAAATAAATCTGTAAGCCTTTACGATAACTTCATTCAATATTTATTCACCTTTGTAAAGAAATTGTACCATTAAGTGGGAAAATAAAAGAATTAACCTTCATGCAAAAGGAACCGTTTGTATAAATAAAGACATAAATTGGTAAAATTTGAAGTATTAAAACTTTGTACGATTCCATATGTTTTGTCACTAACTACCCTGGTTTCACCTTTCGGAACCTTCAGGCATTCTATTACACGAATACCGCAGAACTGAAATACAATAAATAGTTAGCATAGTTTATATACCAAACGAGTTAATTAAAGTATATATACGATGTAAACTGCGGGTGATGGTAAATAAAGGCGAAACCCAGGACGTTAAAGACAAAACATGTTGAAATTCCATCAAGCTCCTTACGTCGGTATCATAAATTATTACTTACTTACTTAAATTATAATAGTAGCTAACGAATGTAAAAGAACGAGACTATCTCAATAGGATTGATATAGGTGACTGATTATATAACTGCAATTATTCAAACCCAGATTTTTTTGACAACGCTTTTCTAATGATAAAAAAAATCCTATATTAACACCTTATAGCTAAGATATTTTTAATTTTTTTTATATTTTTCTTAATATAGAACAAATTTACAAAAATAATAAAACCTCATCAAGAATCAGCCCAAAATACATTCGTTGATTCGTTAAAACTTTCGACTTTATTTTAGTAATTATTTATATCTGTGATGGAAATTATACGAACTACTTACAAAATTTCATGTTTGTTTGAAATTAATTTTATATAGATACGTCTAAAATATATGAAATATTTGACAAAAAACAATAAAAAAAATCCTCACTGGGTGTACACAAAGCACCATTTTTTGCTTAATGCGATGTAAAAACATACATATTTGATAAATTTTATTCAAGATTCAATAAAATAATCAATTTCTTTGGAAACATATTGATTGCCTATTTCACCATAGAATACACTTCCTATTAGTTATATCTCCAAAATAATATAGCGCTAAGAAATATCGACAGGCATTTGACAACTAACATAACTGAGAGATAAATATTTTTCTTATAATCTGTCAAACTCCCACAGACACATACAGAAAAGTGTTTAAGTAAATATTCATGTATTTTAGCCCAATCTTCCTTTGGAAAACCAGTAAGTCATATGGTTTTTTTTTTCCATTTCTTGTAACTTTATCGCTTATTATATTTCATCACTTGTATTAATTTATTGTTACGTGAAATCACGGTGAAGCAGTCAGAAGGTAATTTAAATCATGTGATATAATAATACGACATATTTATCTTGTAATAAATATGTATTCATTTGACATTTTTTTAATGTTCGGATCGGATTTTTTTATCTTTCAAATTTTCAAGTGCTCTACGCCAGTGCTTTTCCGTAAAAAAATTAACAATCAATTCATTATCAGAATTTCTTATATCTAATTGATTGAAAGAAAAATTTTCGCACTATTTTCACAATTGAATGATCAACTGATAATACTCGTAACAGTGAAACCGCTCATATCGTTAAATTGTGAAAGGAGTCTTAAAAATATCTTGTTATATATATAATATAATAATAATATAATAATATAATAAATAGTTTCAAACATCACTGATAACACATATTTCCAATTTATGTGCTAATTCGTGCACGTGAAAAACGTGTTTGGGTAAAACCATTATTTTGACCTGATTTTTTATATTCATACCTTATACACAGACAAGTTAACACGACAAAAAAGTATTAACTCATAATATATACGAATTTCATATGTTTTTGGCCAAATTTCTAAAACGATTTTATTTCTGTGCTTTTAGTGAAGCAATACTGATTCTCATTTTCACCATTACAAAATCTTTATGTTGTTGTATCCATTTGAGTATTCTGTCATCTGTAAATATAAATGAGTATGGAAGCTGACTTACAGTAGTTTTCTTAAGAAAATATCTTAGCTAAAATAAAAGTTCTTACTTTATAACAAAAGCATATTTCCTTACAAATGTGTATACGTATCATAAAGCTTATTAAAATAGTTGGGATACGTGAGCTTTTTTATGCATTTCATAAAATGAAATCTCTCTTTTCTAAGTTAGTAGTTTGTAAATTCGAATTCATTTGTGAAAAATTGGTTTTGAATTATTGAAGCGTTTAAATAAAACAACGCCATGCGAATATTCCAGCTGGTATTATATCAAACTATTGACAATCATTTGAATTGATTACAATACAACGGCTACTTTAAATATTGTATTAGCATTGTATAAAAAAAAAATTGTCCAATATGTATATACCTAAATGTTTTTATAACAGCTTATCCATGATGGCAGAAAGTTTAAGACGCCATAAAAAATAAGGGATGCCCTTTTTATTCTATTCAAAGCTTACCTTTATTCTCTTTGAATATGTAATTACTTACCATTTGCCTTCGAGCGCATGTTTATAAAACTTTAAAAAAAAACAACGATCGTTTGTATTATGATTCAGTTTTATTGTTGAAAAATATTGTTTGTCTATTTATATTCATCGATTACTAGAAAATTTTATACAATAAATAAATCATCCACGGCGAGGCACACTGAAAAATAAAATCACAAAAATACCCCACACACTGAATGAAAATACACCGCGTTCAGATCTAGGTTCTTTGAATCCGTTACCGAAATTCATATTTATGCAATCAAATTCTTTCGTGCGCGGCTTATTATCATTTCGTATGAGAATATTATCTTGAAGAAAATTTAGGTTTTATTTATAACATAATTTAGTTATTAAAATAGTAACAATTTCTATCGGTATCAATAAAAAAAGTAGAATCGATCATAATCATCGTGGTAATTTTCAAAATAGACAGAGTTTTGGTTGACATCGATAAAAATATTATTTATTGTAATTCGATCAATTTAACAAAAACATGATTTTAAAAACTTCTTCATTCTGTCGTATAAATTTTAAATAGTATTACTTGAATCCACCTTTTCCACAATATAGTAAAAAAAACAGCATTAGTGTATGATTAATGTGCTAAATTAGATCTAAGCATATATATAATATTTGACCTGTTGATTTGAACTGTTTTTAATAGACAAGGCGCCAAATATTTTGAATATTCCAAATCACATGAGATTACTCTGGTAAATTTTTTAACTTCACTCAAGATCAGCTCGAGAAGAGATTATAAATTCATTAATCAAAAATCTCTCATATGTGATTTAAAAAGTGTAAATATGATTTAATCAAAATACATTCAATTTATGATATCGACTGAAGGTGCTTGATGGAATTTCAATATCAAATTTGAATTGCTACAACTTTTTACGATTCCACATGTTTTGTCACTAACGACCCGGGTTTCGCCTTTCGGCATCTTCAGGCATTCTATCAGACGGATGCAACAGAACTGAACTGAACTGGTCGTTAGTGACAAATCATTTGGAATCGTACAAAGTTGTAACTATTCAAAATACATTCGATATCTGTTCCCCATCACTTATCTCTTATTGTATTATATAGTTGAAAAAGTACATAATAAAAATAAATGAAACATCACTAATGTAGCTGATCTCGAGATCAATTATTAAAATACAAAAAATGATTATGAATATTACATTTTTCTCAAAAAAATGGTTCGAGAACTATGAAAATAATTTAATGGTTATTATCATACAAAATCTATTTTAAGGAGGTTAAGTATTTCAAAAATAAATGTTAAAGATCTTTTGAGAACTACGAATTTGTATCAAAAAATGATATCATATTAAAAGTCTATTATGATTATGTTCGCGAGGAGCGAAATCCCTTCTATTGTTTCAATATGGACAACTTTTTTTATTGAAATATAATACACTCGATTCATAATAATAATGAAATAATAATGAATCGTTTATTTACTAACCACAGTGATTCAATATCAAAAAAGGATCGATAATCGAGCATAGAGTTTATAATTTATTTATCGCGATTATTATTAATCTGCAAGTGTTTACACAGTGTGCGCGTGTAAGTGTGTGCATAAACTTCATATTGTTCTTGTAATGTAATATGCACTAGCTTACAGTGTGTTTAGCAAGCTTAGCATATTGGTACAAGCTTAAAAATTACTTTATAGCTGGTAAATAACTTAACCAACCTGTAATAGAGAATCTATCGACGGGTCGGATTTACCGCGCGCTGCCACCCGCGCTCCTATGCAATACAAGATTGCCCGATCCTATGTAATTATACACCGCACCGAGAAAGCGGATAGCTACCGATTTTTTTTTAATTGATGGATTATTTCAGTTGCTATTCATATTCATCGATAAAAATTATTTTAAACTATTATCGAATTCTTCAGCAATCAAGTGATAAGAATTATCGGTTGGCATAAATTATTATTGAATTCGTGAGTGCCTTACTTGAATCTTTATGCTTTTTTTGCTTCATGTTCATGATTTTTTTTTTTTGTAATTTTTAACTAAAATAAAATATATACTTGGAGCTAATCGAATATTTTTTACATAATAAATTTGACACATCAGTACTTCCAACTGCTCAATACGAAGTGTCAAAATTTATGTTTACCAAAATAGTGAGCAAACAAAATAGTAAATCCGAAGAAAACTATATAGTATTAAATAGCATTAATTTAATTTTATTGACATAATATCTACCAATACTAAAAATAGCTAAATCAAAACTAATTTTTTCTACTTAATCTTTCTCATAAGGATGACAATAATGCAAAATTGTGTTAAAAAAAGTGTCAATTAAAGGATCAATCAAATATTACATGATAAAGTTGAAAGCATTCTAATACATAAAAATATTTATTTATTTATTATATAAAATTTCTCAAAAGAATCAGTCACTTGTCATTTAATTGTTCTGCAGTAGAGTTATCATCAATTATATGCGTTTGTTATACTCGTTAGATATTTAGTGAGAGCTTAAATTTAAAATATAAGGAAAAAAAATCATTCACTGTAAATAAAATTTTGAATAGAATATAAAAAAAGCTTTCACCTGTTATTTTTTAACTACATTTAAATGTATAAATAAAATCTTAAAATATCTACAGCATTTCTAGAGGTTTTTTTTAGGTATAACTCATAAAGCTCTCATGCAATCTACGTTGAACGCATGTGATTTTTTAAATGAATCTGTCATCAAAATGTTCTTTTGAAATGATTCAGAGACTTTTTCGTAATTGGACAATCCAGAAAGCAAAATAAAACATTGGAAGGTCAAAAATTACCAACGACAATAATAAGAGCAAACCTACTGTAAATATACTGACATTATACTAATAATTCATTCTGATAAATACATTGAATCTATATTTTATACTGTCATTATGAGCAATAATCATTTTATTTAGAAATCAAATCTTATTCGCGAAATATTATGAAATGGAAAAAAGCTCTATTCTCGTTGCCAGAACTATGCCAACTGTGTGCGGTGTATGGTGTGTTCCCTAATAAAGCGCTGGGCACGCGCCTCGGGCTATTCTCCCATGTCCGGCACTGGTCGAACGCCCTAACAGCCAAGCCCGCCTTTCTGAGTTTGGTCGAGCTTCATATTTTGCGTTCTCTAACCCTCACATATATATGTATTATATAATATCGTAATGTTTATAGGGGATCGTTTTTTAATCAAAAGCTAGTGCGCGTCAAAGAAATATTATTTCTTTATAATTCCCAAATAACTTGTGTGATTTAGGAATTATATTTTTATCACAGTATGTCGAATTTTGGCAACCAAAAGATGAGACGATTCATTTAACAAATAAGATAATTTTTGCTTGTTAGGTAAACTAATTAGTTGTTCTCTTAAATATTCTGACATACTTCAAACGATTAGTAAAAGCAAATAATTAAACTTAGATATTGATCCCACCGATTTATGTAGCCACTGCGTCCTCCATTTTGATTTTGGATAAGTAAATTATATGGATCAAGTTTGCTTTACGTGTTGTTATAACGATCAAGTTCAACCAATAATATTGAACTATGTAAGTAGGTACTTTGACATAATAGAGAACGGAATTACCGTCGGGGCTTGTAGTCAAAAGTGCCAAGGGCTATTGTTTAATGCGCGGCTCTAGTCGGCCATACGATCCGTCGGACGGTCCATTTTACTTTCTTACCCAAATTATTATCGTCGTGTCCCAAAGTCGGATTTATTTTTATTGTAAAAATTTTAATTTGTGAGCCAAAATTGATAAAATGGAAATTTTGGCGAGATCTAATGACTTTTGAATGGCTCTCATTCCAATTTGGTTAGAATGAAAAGTTTTTTTAATGGTAATTATCGATAGTTTGCTGTCTCCAAACACAATAAATCAGAGATGTGTATTATATAATTATTACAAGAATTTAAAATGTATAAAAACGGTAAGAAGTTAAGATACAAAAAATGAAAATTTGATACGAAAAACTTTGCATTTGTTTTTATGATAAAACTGTTGGGATTTTTACTTGTTTCTTTTAATTAAATATTCACGATTAAAAAACATTAAAATAATAGCTTTACTACAAATAAAAAACATTATTCTATATGTTCATCGTTAATTAAACGGACCGCCTAATAAGCCTTAATTTTTCTCGGTATTTTCTGAAGGCAAATAATATTATGAAATGCACTAATTATTAAAATCTTCATTGTTAGCATATTTTTAGCATACAAAAAAAATGTGATAGTTTGAAATTTTCAATTAGTTAATCCGATTTTGATCGTACATATCATATAGAACATGTTTTATACCTATAATCGACAGATTTCAATTACCGTAACATTGAGAATTAGTAAAGGTATAACACATATTGGTAATTAAAAAATATCGATAAGTGAGGTGTAAAGCAAATATTGACTTTATAAAAATTTTTTGCCACATAAAAAATATGATGGGTCTTCTTTTTTCGATTAGAGTAGAAGAAAATCTTCAAATCATTTTTAATTAAATAAAAAGTCTCATTATTCTTCCAGACAACGGGACACTCTATTTGAACACTTTCCACTTATTAGATTTTAAAAAATAAACTTAACCCATGAATACAAAATTTTGTTGTAGTGAGAATGCTGATATGTTATTAGACAAACGAGTTATGCAGTATCAAAAATATAAAAGTCAACAACAATCCCTTTGATAACACTTAGTTTTGAAGCCACATGCCCCGAGGCGTATGTTCATCAACCTTATTTCATAATTATCATAACCCATCCTAGAAAAATCCTTACTAATTCCTCCCAACTCTAAACCATACAAAGAATTTGTTTTAATTATTATTCTTAATTACATGATAATTCAACCGAACTCAGTGAACCGTAAACAAAGTAACATACATGTTATTTGAATATGCGCAAAGGTAATGTAATCCACTTATTTTCTAAAATTATCAACCGCTACTCACACGGACCACAAAGACATACAGTATTTATTATTTCATAAATTGCTATATTTAAGAAGCTTCTGTCAATCGTTTGTTGCAAAAATCTATAAAAGAAATGAACATTTTACTGATTTAATAAAGAAAAAATAAAATGTCGGTATGAAATCTAAAAAATACATAATATAACATATTTCGCAAGAAAAACCTTTACCATTTTTTATAAATATAAAATGAGTTATCCTTAACTAATCCATTTATCTTAAGAAAGTGTTTTTACGCCATTTACGATATCAACTGAAGATGCTTGATAGAATTTCAAAATCAAATCTGAATTGTTGAAATTTTGTGCGATCAACATGTTTTGTAACAAACGATCCAGATTTCACATTTGGGCAGTTCTGTTGTATTTGTGTGATAAAATATTTGAAGATACCGAAAGGTAAAACCCGTACCGTTGGTAAAAAAATATCTAGAATCGTACAAAGTTTTAAAAATTCAAGTATATATCTAATTAGAGTAAGACTCCAAGTAATTACCATGTATCTTTCATTCTTGTTTATTAAAATATACGATTCTCTTCAATACATTTTTCTTACTCCTTCCTAACTACAATCTAACTGTACCCATAGAAAAGGATTATTCAATTGTTAATTTTCGGCGGAACTTTATCCTCATTCCAAATATTTTGGTTCACCGTATAAATTTTACTTTTTAAAATGTAAATTTTGATTACAAAATTTCTGAAATACCTTTAAAGGCAGTGTTTGCTGCGTAATATATAATTCTAGGAGTACCTACCCTCAAAGAATAAGGTACACATTTTAATTCGATGATATTTACATTAAATATTCAGGGATCGTTCTGTGGTATTAATTAATTAATGGAATTTACTACATAAGCGAAAGGGTAATTTTGTCAAAAGTATTTTGAATTCTTCCAATATTATTTAAGATTATATAATAACCATACACTTATTATTATTAATTATATTATCTACTCCTTATGCAAAAAAAACAATGTCCTGATCATTAAACTGTATGATCATTTTTCTGTAAATTTTGTTAATTTAAAATTAAAAATACTTACGATTACCGAAATTGGCTCTTGTAATACAATAAATTGTGGGATTGAACAAAACAAACAATGTATTCTTTTCGTTAGTCAATAGTATGCAAAAAAACATATACTCTAAAAAAGAATTTAATATTATTATGATTATAAAATCAGCACGTTTAATACAAAGTATTTTTTAGTAAATAATTCATTATCTCTGCATACTTAACCATTTCATGGCGAAGAGTCTAGTGTTGAATTACTTGCCAATTATCTCAGACGTTATGCAAAAATCAGTGAATCTCGATAATCTATACAATGTGTAAATTATTTATATTATTTTTAATCAACTTTTGCTGAATAATTATAATTGCATATACTATTTATAAAAAATACGATGCATGGTCAAATATACACTGTTGATACAGTCTTCGTATTCATTACATATAAAAATAATATATTAATTGGTTAAAATGTACCTAACTAAATGAACGATTACTGTATTGTTTTAAACGTATTTATTTTACAATGAAATAACTGCGACTCGTGAGAGGAGACATTTAAATTAAATAGCTCAAAATGATATAGTTTTGAAAATTTCTTCTTTCACGAAAATCACAATAATACCACTTAATATACGACACCGAATGAGGTTAATTGAATACTTTATTTTTAACATTTCTAAGGCATCCGTGTAATACAATTATTCAAGTTGCCGAAAAGTTTTAACATTTCAAATTTAATACCACTTTAATTGATTTTTAAAGCCATTAACTAGTATTCCTCAAAATCTAGTTTTAACTGTTATAAAGATAGTTATTGGTATACCATCTATTATCGAATATATACAAAAAAAAAAAAAATTCTTACAATGCTGATAAAGACTCAGTAAACAGCAATTCCGTTTTTACTCTTTTATTTTGGACAAAAATTCACCAATTTCGAGCTTTACGCATTCGATCAGCGATAAGAAATTATCATATAAGTTTCTGACACTGAACACATATTTATTTTAATCAAATATTCTTAAAAGTATATCCCCAACATATAGATATTGTGTATTCTTGGAAAATTTCGTTATATTTTTGAAAAATCTAAATCTATTATATTTCATGGCTAACATATTTGCTAATAAATCTGTTTCCTTTTACCCTGGCTTAAATTAAAATTCATTGCCCTTTTGACACGATCTAAAATACAAATCACTAGATATGCGTGAACATTTAACGTAAGAAAAATATCATTTTAAACCAAACATATGTCAACTTATCACGCCATACATACACGAATTTTCGGAAGTTCGTTTTGACCGTGATCAAGCGGTTACTTAGTATTTGACTGTGAGTATATGTTTCGAACTATCTTTACAGAAGAAAGAAATTCATTCCCGGATTTTTTTGTATTCAAATTCACCGTTTTAAATGAATTTGATCAAATGAATTAATCAATATCCTAGGTAGACCAAATGTATAATATACGATACGTTAGTTACGAATATGGATGTTAAATAGCACTATCTGTTTGATTGGTATTTCACCATCACGCCACGAACTGAATACTTTGCCTTTTTATATTAATTTCTTCTTAACATATACTAATCATTAGACAAAATATTCAGCTCATTGATTTTGAGACATAGCCAAAAAAGAAAAAAAGGAGATGACGAATTCAACTACATCTTACTATAAATATAATACATATTTGTATATATGTGCTAAATATTCTTTTAACCTCATTCATATCCCTATTTTCATTTTAATATTCATTACTAAAAGTAGATATGAAAAAAAAATAATACTAACAAGAGGCAAAACATATTTATTTGTGCGCCGTAATCAAAGTCCGTCAATAAATCTTTAAGTGTAGCTTCACTTAGCGAAGTTGTCATCTTATGGTACATAATCGTTTGAAATATGAGATAGGTTCACGGAAAGTTCAACCTTGCTTGAAGCCGCCATTCTTAAATCATTTCAAATTTGGAATAGTTTTAAGCCGTCGTTTATTTAATGGTTAGTTAATCTCAGTGTCCGCCCTTCCCTCCTAAGAAACTATCCAAAAACATCCTCATCCGCTCATAAATTTATGGATAATTTGAAACGTAAATTTGCAAATATAATAATTTTATTTAAGAAACTCATTCAAAGATTTTTATAAAAATCATTTATTTATTTTATTTATGTTACCGTATAAGTTAGAACAATTTTGGGGCTACAAATTTTTGAGCACAGTCAAAAAAGTCTGAATTATTTCTATATAAAAAATATTCAAAATAATCGTACGGAAATTATAATCTAGATATACAACCCTTATGTGTTGACAGCAGAACTATGCCATGTACTTTTGCTTTTTTTTTTTTGAAACATAATTATTTTTGAGCATTAATTCCTGATAAATTGATATTAATCAAAAATCGTCTAAATATCAGCGTTTAAATTCTGCGCTGATAGTGATCGTGTATACAATACAACAATTCTTATATTAGCATATCTGTGATATCCTTCTATATACAAAATTAGAAGTATTATTAAACGATTTATTTTCTTAAGTGTAACGACAAAAACTTCCCCAGAAAATTTCTTCCCTAAAATAACATAAGAATTATTATTTTAGATACAATATAAAACTACTTAAGACACGTGTGTTAATAACCAAGATCTTTCCTCAAATGATAATGGCAAAATTTGATGGAAATCCATAATATATTTTTAGGCTAGGACAAATAATTTATCTAACAAGAAAATAAATTACAAACCAAATTAGTTCAAATTAAAAAAAAAAAAATGATGCGATGCTATACATGCTATTAACACGGTGAAAAAATAGCACAGTATTCTACTTTTACAATAGGCATATAGTTGATAGCTATTTCGACTTAGACCGATATAGCACTAGTTGTGACGACGACTCAAGCCGAAATAGCTATCAACTTTATACATTGCTATTTTTTCACCATGGTATCTATAATGGAGTTCAACCAAGTAAGCGCCAATTCAATCGATATACTGATCCAATTCACTGAAATAATCAAAGACCCAAAAATAGGTGCTGGTGTTTTTTTGCCTACTACCTACCTTCTATTAGATCCTGGAAAGTTTTCCCAAAGTAAGTACTAGCCAAATTCATTGCTTACTCCATAATGCATATTTCTCTCTGTGAAGAAATACACTTAGTGGCTAATTGGATCTTTTGTCTCATGATCTCACAAGATAGTCTATTATGTTTAGATTACACACTGTTACAATACATTATTATTAATGTATATATATGAATATAATTTTTGAGATAGTCGTAAAAGTGAAATATTGATCGTTTCATCTAAAAGAATTTTGAATCCATCGTAATATTTGTAATCCTACATTTAATCTAAGTTGCAGGAGATATCATATCTAAAGATCTTTAGGTGATTCAAAAGGTAAAGATTTAGTTCTCAGAGAGAGCTAATCCGACCCAATTTCTCGGATCACTTTTCACAGCTGGAAAAATGACACCTTGTCTGGCAAGCATTATGATTCGAAACACATTTATTTTCTTACCCATATACAGTTCCGGATTAGGATTTAATATGTGTTACATATAACATACTCCAGATTATTTCGTCACGTTTCGGATTATTGGATCAAAATCAGGTTGGAAAATTCCCACTAGAATTTATACCTTAAATGTTGAAATAAAATAGTCGCGAAAGCTTTCTGACTTCTTTATATTTAAGTTATTTTACAACTGTGTTTTAAGAATCCAAAGGTGTGTAAAGTGATTTTTTTTTATTTTATATTAACCCACTCAAGGTTAATTTAATTATTTATAGTGTTTCTTTCGAAATGTAGCCATCAAAACTCCAAATGCTACTGATAGATGATATTTCTTTTTTTTTACCGTGTATATATTTTTTTTCACCGTGTTATAATGGAGTTCTACCAAGTAAATGCCAATTCAATCAATATATATTTCTTTCACTCATTAATGATACACAAAATACATCAATATATTATAGTTTATACCAAGATCATAGTAACTTATACACTGCCATTTTTTCTTACACAATTTGCATCAGAAACATTATTATTATATTAAAATTTCTTTTATATATTATAACAAAGTATACTTTATAGTATATAGAATATTTTTTTTGGCTTTACGTAATTGAACATTTGATCTCAATGACTCATATTAGCTAATCTCACGAGTCATGGTGATTTCAATGATCATTGTTTAGTGACTACTGAAATGAAAACAACACGTTTTATTTCTAGATCTTAATAGTCAATACTAAATTTTCAGCACAAGCAAAACAAAGGGTATATTAGTGTACAAGACTCAATAGGCGTTTTTGAGGATTAATTTTATTGAATATTTACCCAACGTATCACTGTCATTTAGTTAATTATGGTAAAACGCGAATTATGTATATATAATCTTTCCTTGGCCTATAAATTAAAAATTATGTCCTGTCGCAAATATTATCACGATTGATAATTTTCGTCGACCATTTATCTCATATTTCACTCAAAAGTACACACTTCAATCATCTACGATTGCTATTCCATCGCAAATTTTACCGCGTTTTTTTTTCATTTTGTTCTATCTACAATTTTTAATACCACACAAGCAAGTGAGACCCCATTTAATCATAATAAATAAATATCAAGAATTGTATTGAATTTAGACTAACTGAACATATTCAAGTCACACTGATGTCGTATTTTGGATCGAGGTAAACTCTTAATTAAATTAAAATCCACCATCTTCCCTTACATAATAATTTAGAAACTAGCCGAAAGATAATGAAAAAGTTTTGTATGGTCCCGCGAAAACCATTGAAATCTTAATATTGTGAATGAAATAGTATAAATGACACGATTAAATATGAAAAAGTCGCTTATAATCAAAACGGCCAACTTTATCCCAGATCCGTCTCTTTTCATAAGTCATTAATATTCTCAAAGCACCCTCTCCAATTTCCTGCCGACAAATAACACGTGTTTCAATACTAAGATATTTTTTTACACAGAAAAGTTGCATGAAAAAGAGTGTACACACAAACATTTTTTGAAAATCAAATTTCAAAGGGAGTGACAGGGGACCGCTGCTAGGTTTTTTTTCGAGTCTTGAAACTTCAGACACCCCTTGCATAAATAACTTTATCCCAAATGACATCTTGATTGATGAATAAAACACATCACAAATGTAATATCATCGCCGCCGAAACATATTCATAGCTAAGTACAACAAGTGGTTGGTATTTCCACATCCTATTGGTCCGTGGTTTAAGCCCCAGATGCTATTATAGGCTGTTTTTTTCGCATCATTATTGTATAAAATTATTTATGAAGTTTTCTCAAAACTTACAATGTGTCATATTTTTTTTGTCATCACTATTTCCACATTATATTTATATTCGGGACCGGTTTCGCTCATCGCGATCATCAAATGACCAAAGTGATCTATTATTTAAAATTTAATGTCTTTCCACCAAGAACAATCAACAATGTAAATTGTTGCCATTTACCTACTTACTTATTTTCTAACCCAGTAGCTTAGGCTTACGATCTCTTATAAAGGTGATTAGGACTAGTTCTGAAAAAGGGTAAGCCGAAATAGTTATCAACTATATATCTTGTAAATTTTGTAGAACTAAAATACATTGCTATTTTTTCACCGTGTTATAATGAAGTTGTACCAAGACAGTGTCAATTTAATCAGTAATTAATGTAATTTTAATGATAGTCAGTTGTGGAAAATAACTTAATAATCGGTAGAAGCTATTGAGGATTCCCTATCTTTTAAGGATTGCACTAAACGTTACAAAACATTTATTCATTCATAGTTGCATTGTTTTCAGTTAATACATACAGAAGTTTTGAATGCAGCATAGTATAATAATAGAATCCCATCTCTCTATTGGATATTTCGTTTAAAAATCTTTTTAAAGCCTCTTATTGCTATTATTTGCAAACTGTCAAATAAATCTCTTCAACATCCGTTGCTCAATTGTCTGAAAACGTTTTTTCCGTGTGCGTTAATTAGAATTTTGGTAATAATATATTTCATTCGGATTAAAAAATCATTTGATTCTGTAGTAATTAAATTTCGATGATTTTTGAAATGAAGATAATATATTATGAAGCGGCTATAAAAATGTTCTGTATGTATGTGTGTACACTTAGTGTAATAGCTGCGTAAATATTATGTGTCCAAAAATTCTTCGAAAAAATTTGTATACATATAAGCACTGATCACTTTATTACTTTATCTAACTTGACCCAAACACATGATACATTACGAAGTTGAACGCATGATGGACTGGGTAGAGAATCAGTTGAACCGTATAAGAAACCCAAATATTTGGATATTTGTAAATTATTTTTTGGAGTAGATATTTATATTCAAGATTTTTGGCTATATGGTCGACGAAATAACTTTTAATTTATTTATACGATATTCTGTCTATCTCCTCTTAAACACTTTATAAATCTATTATAGTGTTGAAATCAATATCAAAGAATAGTGTTGAACTAACAAACATTCTTTTTTTAGACGATTAATGTATTGAATTCATAACATACTTAAAACATAAATTAGGTAAATACGAAAATGTCTGTAAAATATACATAATATAAAAAAATTAAAACCTTTTTATGCTAGATAAAATTAATGAATTTGTTTTTGCCACAAGTATTAAAACAGTAAGAGAATAACCCGGGTTTCGTCTTTTGCATTAATCAGGTATTTTATCACAAGGATGCAATAGATCGGATTTGAGTTGTTGAAACTGTATATGTACACATGTTTTATCATTCACAAACCGGGTTTTGTCTTTCAGCATCTTCTTTATCACACGAATGCAATACAAATGACTGAGAGAATGAAAAAAAATATGAACTTATTTTTAGTGTTTGATTTTTTACTGATACATGATAGCTACTTATTCTTGAGTAATCCTCGTTTTTACCGCATAATATCATCATTTATAATGCCACTCGAGCCAAGTTATAAGAAGTAAAAAAGCTTTCTGATCCCTTCAATATTTGCCCAAAGGCAATTTTCATATTTTGGACGACGACGTCGAGTATCAAAAATAAAACGAGGAAACTTTTTATTATTTTAATAACACCAACAAACCTACGTTTCACTTTGTGACGGTATAATTTCATACGAAGGCATAAAATCAAAAGCTTTGGCAAAAGGTTTGTAATTACTTCAGGGTCCTTCGATATAACCACGCTCACCTGCCTATAAATAATAATATTATGTAAGTATGTATATGATCAGTCGAAAGGAAAATAACTTAACTCGATTATGGTTCGGATATATATTTTATCTTGAATATGTTTTACAACTTGTGGCATTGCAAATATAGAATATAAAGACTCTTGTAATTTTTTTGAAATACAATTTTATTGAACGATATCATTAAGCATACTTTTTAAGATCAGTTTTTTTTTTATCAAAATATTGAATAATCAAAATTAGTTATGATGACATGAAGCTGTAATATCTTTTGACTTATATTATAAGTTTTGTCGACTGAAATACTTTGTTATTTTTGCAATACTTTTGTAGACTTTAACAAATGAAATATTATACCAATTCAATCGGTCAAACGATTTCTTCATCAAAAACAATATTATATTTGAAAAGCGTAAAATATATTTTTATTAGATTTTTTTAAGACTTAATGTTAAACAATTCAATATTTATGGATAAGAAATAATATTTTGATACTTGCCTTTTATATCTGTATTTTTATATTTGTGTGTACTTATTTACAAAAATTAACTGGGAAAATTTTACTCTATTGGATTAAGAGTTTTTGAATATTTTAAAAATACTAAAGCGACAATATATTTTTATTATTCATATCAGTTCGATATAAGGTCATACCAGTTGACCGCTCTGGTTCAATTGCAGTTCAATATGACTTGCATTTAATATATTTTCCTACCGATATGGAGAGCGAGCAGATTACAAATATAAATGGCTCAAAATTTATTTCTATGTAATTTAAATTTTCGTCCATAAATCGAAAAGATCTTCATATCGAGTAAAGCACATAATTAGGTATAATATTATTATGCGTATTATAAAAGCAATCTAGAAAACATTATTTATAAAAATTATAAAATTTAATTTGAAAAATAAATGTTATTAATATAAATATAAAGCTATATTATCAGCTCAAAAAAGGTCTGGCTCTGAGGCTCAAATAATTTGATACCGTTTTAAGTCAAATGAAATCATGCAGCCGTCAGTTCCATATTTTAGACATGATAATAATATTTTACAAGAATGCTAGGCATACCAAATTAAATGGTTAAATAATTGAAGACCCGTACATTAGATCTACAAAAGCAGGAAGGGAATCTTTCAAGCCATATTTAGGGAATCAAAATATAGACTAATATAAAAAAAAACTCAAATTGCAACGTTGAGTCGGTTATTTATAGCGAAACGTTTAAAAACACCCCATCATTAATTTAGGTCAGGTCAGGTATTTTTTTTTTATTTTTACTTTTTGAGTGTATTTTTTTATAACGGAGATATATCTTATTGTTTGTTGCCCATCAAGGCAGTGGTTCTGAAACATATATTATATAACTGAAAATATTCTACGAGTGATTTCATTTATAAATAATATATAAATCAAAGGCTAAAAAATTTCACATCAATATATTCGCTACGCTCGAAAGGTACTAAGAGAATAATGATGCTATCCCAATGTAAAGTTTCGGCGATAACTGTTTTTTAACTTATTTTTTGATGTATAAATTAAAAATAATGTATATAATAATTTATAAGGCAACATGTGGAATACCAAAGTTATCATTTTTATTTTTTTATAGTATTTTTAATTGAATTAAAGAATCAATTAATGAGGCTGCCCATATAATGACTGACATCGATGAGCACCATACTGGCAACTAATGACGTTTATTACTTGTTCACAACTTCTAATGACTGATAAAATAAAAAAAAACAAAATATTTATTCCAAAAGTTAGTTTCCTACTTCATCACTGATGTAAAGTGCATTTTGTGAAGTAACCTCTTTTTTGGCTTTCTAAACCGTCTCGTATTATAAGAGATTTATACATGTTTACCTCGTATACAGCTTTTAGTTTTCAATATGCCAATGTATACACGATTTTTTTTTTGATAACTAAAGTTTATTCAATTATATAATTCAACAAAAATACCAATTATGAGATGCTTTTGAATTAATTTAAGAATTATTTCACACCCAAATTATTAATCTTCAAAATTTTAAATTTAAAAAATGTGTTTTTTTCAGAGTCAAGTTCAGATCAGTCGATAATGCTCGCGATGAGCGAAACCGGTCCTGATCAAAAAATTTGTTGTGGATATAAGTACGAAAAAATATGTTTTTACTATTTAAAATACCATGCCTTTCCATCAAGAAGTGACAGTCAACACCTTAAAAGTGATAAACAATTTATTATTTAAATGGACATATATCAATTTCTTTCAACGTACATGTACAATATTAGCTTAATTTTCACACAATATATTATGGAGTAAAAATGATGTATGGGAAAGACTCGTTTTCCATACTAAAATTTAGCATTGTTAACCTTCTGACTTCTTGAGATGATATATTCAGTGAGTTGACAGTTAACACTGCAGTAATATACATATATACGAGAATGACAAAATATTCCAAATCTTTGTGTTAAAGTTAATTTTTATAATTGAAATATGGTTTGATTTATCATTATTATTTCTATACATTTGGTTAACATAATTACCGCAAAAAATATAATAATATTCGTTGCTAAAATATTTTTGATATTGCTTAAAAAGAAATAGATTTAATTTATTGTTATCCTCATAAGTTGATTATGAATGTTTGAATAATCACTCAATAACGACAATTTTCATTTCAGTGTCAGTTGTGCAGTTATTTTTTCAAAAATTGAACATTCAAACAAATAAATATTATCAAACCTGCGACTGCTTTGAGAAACTCTGACGCCTTCAATATATGACGTTTGGAGATGATATTATTTAGTCTAGAAAAAATGTAAATCCCATTATTAATTTAGCGCCAATTAGTTTTTGTTTTGTTAAGATTTATAATTGTATAAACACATTGAAATACCGTATAATTGTTATGGAAGATAACAATTATCACGGTCGAATTATTTAATTGCTAATATGTGTGCAACGAAAACCAACGGTAAAAAGTGCATACAAGGATTTGAATCGATTTATGTGGGTATCACACAATAATTATTTACAGATGGTCTATATCATTTTCTAGACGATATTCTGTTTAATTTATTGGTTCATAAACTAAATAAAATCTGTAAATCACTGCTGTACAATAATCATATGATATTAATTTAGTGTTAAAAATACTGTTATTATTACCAAAAAGCAATCATTTATTTAAATATATAAATAAATTGATATTTAATTCTAAATATAAATTTAATTTTCTCTCATTTTTCATAAATATTGACTTCATACATATTAATTTTCACCATTTATGTCAGCGGTTTTTAGCCTATGAGGCGCGGACTATCACCAGGGAAGGCGTCAAAACTCTTTTAAAAAATCTATAAATAAATATAACTTGAAGGTAGGAAAAACTTATAAGTTGTTATTCTGTTCATTTTACTATTCAGTATTTTATGTTAATTATTAAAGTTATTAAACTATAAAGCGAGTCTACGATATAATATGTATTTAAAAATAAAATCATGGTTTTTTTACGGAGGCGTAGTAGCAAATGAAGTTTGGAAACCGCTGATTCAATCTTCAACTCAAATATTCAATACCTTGGAAATATTTTTATATCCTGATCGTTCCTTATGTAAATTATATGGATTTGCGATATCTCAATAGAAGTTATTTTGTATTAAATTTGCTTGTATCTTAGTCTTTCAACGTCTCTTACATCGAAAAGAGTATAGTTTGGAAGAAAGAGCAAGGATGGAAACAATAATTAGCACATTATAACATTTATTTGTTTTCATGATTATGTGAGAGAATATTTAAACACATAACAAACACCTTTGTTTCGAACAGAGAAATCAATAAATGAATTGAAAAAAAAATGTCCATACTGAGAATGAATCTGTGATATGCCAGACAAAAGGTTGATCATTGCACCTCTGACTCGACAAAACCTTCATCATTCAATGACATTGTTTTCATGAATATATAAAGCAATTCCATGACATAATCAGGGCAGGTTTCTTTAATCGCGAGCATTTTATACTGCTGATTAAGTATGTAATACATTGATAAAATTATACAATAGGCACTAAACTATTAATCAAATCGCCAAGAAATGACAATAAAACTGATTCTATAGCATACATGAATCATTTTTTCAATTGGAACTTGTCGGCGTGTTACATATTTCTCGAAATTCTTATCGAATTTGGAGCATGTCAACACCAATAAATTAAGGTTTTTTCTGTTAAACGACTTTGCTTGGAAACACTTTTATACATATGGGAAGCAAAAAAAAAGCACCAAAGTCGTTATAGCGGCGCGCCATATTTTTTCTCACAAATTGTTGATTGATTTCACGAAATCCGTGATTCTTCCCACGTGTGGGGGAAGATGGGCAGGGCGCTGTGTTGGTGTGAGAAGCGCGTGTTTACGATTGCTGCACGTGTGTGGGTATTGTAATTACTGTCGAAACATTCTCTATACATTTCGTAAAGATAATTGAGGTGTCGCCGTAACTATGTGGATAAAATATTTTATAAAAATTACGGTAATATTATATTGAGTATTTCAAACTAGGCAGACTATTATAATGTTTATCAGATATTCATTAAAATTCCACAATTGAAAGGAAATAAAGTTAGGCGATAAAAAACATACGGAGACAATTCAAAATTTCCACAAATCGAACAAAACACTAGAATACCTTAGATACCAACAATTTGTTTTCAAATGAACATACTTCTATCTTTACGCTATAGAACTCTGCACGGGATCGTATAAGACCCGTTGGCCTAATCCGGGCTCTGATATTGATACGCAAAATATTAAATTATCATTCATCTTATTTCAAATGCACCATTACCGTTAATCTAAACTGATTACTATGAGAACTTTATGTACTTTAAATATTAATTACGTTATTCGAAAACATATAATATTTTTGATTTTGTATAGGTTAAAAAGAAGACAAAATGGAAATCAGCTTCGGGCTCGGGCCGACTAGAATTTTTAAATTTCGGCCCGTGCATATCTCTATTTCACGCATAAAAATGAAAGTTTGAGCGAATGTACTTATTCTTAATTGCACATATTATTTTGAATTGCTTAATTTTATTAGAAATGTATAAGAGTATATACTCGACATTTCAAGCATAAACGATATTCAATGATATTGAAATAAAATTTAATATACAAACATTGAATTCAGAATACGATGAAATGAATAAAAAATGAAATATATCCCTGTTCTTATATGAATAATAAATAAATCTTTTAGTTTTTTTTAACGCGCATATTACTGTTGTAATAAAAATAATTTCGATGTATTAAAATTAGGATTACGTCAATAATTTTGCGTCTTTATTACATCGCATAGCATTAATTTCGTTTTACTATCATGTCAGATAAAAATAAAAGACATATTCTTGAGTGGTGACAACTATTTGAATACTTAAGTAATCTGCCAACGAAATTCCTCGGTGTTTATTAGAAATGAAATAATACTTCGGTGCTATCCATAGCTATGTCATTCACCTGGTGTTTCTTAATTTGATTACATGCCCAAGGTACGAGAATTTATCTTTCTGCATGTGGTTTTATCCACCATAAAAACATGTAAACCACCTTCACCACAATAATTTAGTTTTTTTTATAAGTATAATTTATTATATAATCATAATAATTGTAAATAGATCAAGAGATTATGGAGACCGAAAAGTAATTATTGAACATTTCTGTGAAAATGGGTTATTGATTGGCAAGAACGTATTTCAAATTTAATTGAATTCTTTTTTTCCGAAATAGAGAAACATACTCAATCGTTTGATATCGCAAATAACAACAATTTTATATTATCAAGATCAGGACTGGTTTCGCTCATCGGGAGAATTATCAATTGATACAATACGAATCAAAAAAAGACTATTTATTTATCAAAGTTTGAGTTCTTGTTTGAAATAATAAGTACACATTTTTTCACTATCGGTCCTGACCATTAAATATATTGTGAAAACAGAACTGAAAATGTGTTCTTATTATTTAAAATACACTGCATTTCCACCAAACAATGACACATGATAAACAATTACTGTATATGCAAAAACCAATGGTTGAAGGAGTAAGCAATTAATTTGCAGGTGATCATACAATATATAACAAATAAATTAATATTTAACTGAGGTAAAAAAAATTCAAATATTTTGGATACTTTTTATGGTGAAATATTGTTAAATCACAAGAAATTTCATGAGAAGAAAGTGAAACGATGGTTTACTAAAGAATATTTTCTCAATCAAAAATATTTCTTTACAAGTGGTTTTTTCCGTGTTTGATGATTTTACTATTATTAATTTCTTTAATCTATTAATTATATCCTTGAGAAATGAATACATATATTATTATATGTAATTTGAAATAAGATAGCTAACAACTCGCACCCTTACTTTAAACGTTTTTTATGATTAGCCGCTAGGAATCCATGTGTTAAACATAAATTGCAACATTAAAATATTGATTGTAATTAAAACTTACGCAATCATACTAAAATTTCAAAAATCGAATAATAAATGAAAAGCGTTTTATTTTACCATAGACAACACCGACAACATAGAATATTCGTTTAAGCCATGCCGCCACCACAGATAGATAACAAATACCGCGTTCTCTCCAGCGTTAAAAAGGATATCCTCTCCTGTTTAAAAGCAGATTACCACGTCTCCAGCTGCCACCGCTAGTGTATCTATAATATGACGCTCTTGAGACCAATTACGACCAACTACTCATGTGATTTTTTTACGCTTCGCTCAACTCCGAAAATATCTACGGGCGCTTTTAACCCACCGATGAGCAGTAGTTGAATTAGCACCAAGGGGGTAGAAAAACACCCCTTGGGCCTTTGCTGTTCTTTGCCAACTTTCCAAGTGAAGTGTTCTTAAAAATATTGCGTTGTACGCCATTATTTTCGTATTATTAGAATATTGATTTTCTAAGTATCTTATATCACCCACGATAAGACATACATAAATAAATAAATTATTATTTGACATATGTTCAACATCACATAATTATTAAAGTATTAATATTTCTAGATTAGGCGAGCTATGGGATATTGGCCACAGGACTATGATTGGTTGTAATCTCACAAACCGTATGAAAAGATTAAAGCGAGTTCAAATAAACAATAAAAAATAATATTCATTAATAATGCATCACCTATAAATAACTTTAAAATAGCTTTGTATGTATTATCACAGATTATTTCTCACCACAAAATATAGTAATATATGAAGATAAAACGATTTTTCGCTACATTCATAACACAATTCCAAAAATAAATAAACTAGTTGGGCGTGCTTTATAAAACTTACATGAATTTATATTATAAATAAATGATTCATTTTGAAATTGTAAATTGACTTCTCAGAACATTTACCAAGTTTTAATTGGTTATTGTTTTTTGTATTTCATGGTTAAAAAAAACTTGTGGGGTATTATAGCATACATATACAATCGTGGTATGTAGTGAACACCGCATGTGCAGTGTTAACAAGAACAGATACAACTGCAGATTTTGACAAGGAGTGTGCCTATCTTTACAATAGATGTTGGCAACAAATCATTTGCTAACTGGAATCCACTAAGAAAGACAAAATTCATCTACTATTGCTGACAGAGCCGCATTAAGAATTTATATTTTTGCAAAAAAAACAATATAAACCTAATTCCTTTATACCCATACTTTACGACTTATCTTATATCATTTTTTTATATTTCGTATACGAATACTACCCATTGCTTTGTCCAACTGACTGTATTAACCATGCTCACTTTCAATAATTTGAAAAACTGAAGGAAAATATATCAGGCCACATATTTCTACCATCTTATACATCACTGATGTTGTAGAACTGTATGTTCTTGTTAATTTTTTGAGAAGTCGCGGACATTATTTTTGCGGACAGAACCAACCTGCACATGGGGATGCCACTGTTACGAGCACTAACAATATTATTCCGGAAATCTACATATTCCAGGTAGACGAGATTGAATTCGGACGAAAACTATTTTAATGCATCAAAATAGATTTGCTTGAGCTTATTAGGATGACTTTTTTATTATTTAAAAAATTACAATTTCAACATTAAATAAATCGTTTTGAAGATAAAAAAGCAAAAAACATTTAATTTGAAATTTTTGTATCAAAGAAATAAACAATATATAGTTACACATTAATGTTTGATTCTATATTTGGAAAAACTGACTGATCAAACTTGGACGCTAATAGATATAATATATGTCAACGTACACAATGCATCAAAAGAAGAAAACCACTTTGAAGTGATTTGTTGATTAACACAAAGAAAAAATGAATTCTGAGTTCCTTAGGTCTTGGATAATCTAAAAAATGTTCCTAACTTTGTATGTTCGAATTCATACAAAAGCTTTGTAGAAATGAATATATCGAAAGACAAATCCGGCATCGTAAACTAAATTAATTTGTGTCATACACAAGTTTAACGATGCAACAGTGACAATATCGACTAGCAAAAAAAAAAAACAAAAATATTTTCTTACTTAAAAATACAGTACATTAAAGAAAGTTTTCCCTTAAAGACTAAAAAAAATGCATGATACACAAAAACGTCGTTTACTATAATACTAATGTTGCTAAGTGAACAAAAACATCCGTTTTCTGCTTTTTAACGCTTCAATTAACTGCGACTTATATGAGGTAATTTTTTTTTAGATTTATTACGTAAATCGTTCATTGAATAAGTGGAAAGGTTCATTTTACGCTGAATAATAACTTTTCGCTGTACGTCAGTCATAAAAATGATTTATCCGGTACATTATGATTTATGTTATCCGTTGTTAATCGCTTACTCATAATATTATCTAACGTTAATACGTATCATTAAGTGCCATGGTAATTTTTTCATAGTTATAAAAACGTCACGCTTTATTCACGAATAAAGTTTGCTAAAAGAGAAGCTATGAAAGAACCTACAATTACTATTTCACATAGCATTAAAAATATTTAATTTTATCAAAACCAAGATTCAGTTGATTATGCTTGTAACCGGATCAGATCTTAATAATTTAAAATTGTTGAAATAGTACTAAAAAATGTGATATTTACCATTTAAATATAATACCTTTTCACCCAGAAGTGACAGATAACACTATCTAAGTAACATACTGAAAAATAATATTTTAAAACTTACATATTATATTATTACTACACTATTTTGATTCAGCGATATGTTATGCATTTTTTTGTTGAAATAGTTCATAAAATTTGGCGTTTATATTACTTTTTCCTAATCTTTAACTTTCTAACCTAAATTTTAACTTTCTCCTATCACTATCAAATTCAATCTTATACCAGTTGACAGCATTTTGCCGGAAAATTAGTTAAACTAAACTGTATTATTCATAATGCAAATTTTTGTTACTGTATTATTCAACGAAATTTTTGTCGTTTGGGAAGACTACTCCTAGCAAAACTTTTCAATATTATTCTAATATGAAATAGACTCACTGCCAAAAATTTTAATGTCTATAGACGTGGTGAAATATTTAACTAAGGGATTTCTTCGCAAACCTACTAAAATTATTAACATATATCTGAGGTATGTTTACAGTAAAATCTTTAGTTAAATAAAATTACCGTAAAACTGCAAGGAAAATAAGTCCTGGCTTCCACCCTTATCGTTGTTATCGAAACGCTGATATGCAATAACTAGGTAACTTTTACACGCCGAAATATGCACGCGTTCACGCTCTGAAGTGCAACAGTAATGTAAATTTGCTTTTAGAAGTAACACGACAATCGAGCCATTTTAAAAGGGAATGCTCGTAAAATACTATTCTTAGCAAAGTGCGATATTATGTGCGTTTGCGACATTTCGTTTTGTAAGTAAGTCACTTTACGAACACGTTTTGTAAGACATGTTTTTGATTCTCATTACGAAATTGTAGTAACATTGGATTAATTCTGTTTCCCTTTACAAGAATTTGATTGTATTTTATAAAACAAATAGAATTGCCTTTGTTGCAAAATATTTACCTATACAATTTAAATTAAGTTCGATTTAAATCGTTTCAATTCAATAAACCAAAATTTTTTTTTCTTGGACAAATAATAAACAATTTTTTCACCATCGATCAGATCGTGTATTCATCCCTGGCGCTAACAACCCTGACGGTAATTGTTTGACTTCATATTCTCACATGATTTATAATATTAAATTTGAATTGCTTAAAAAAAACTAACAGCTGGTACCTTAGTTCGAAATTTTGATTGTTGAAATTGTAATCGTGTGAATGCAAATCGTGATACAATATTTTACCCTCTCTGTGAGGTTATATATAGAAAGCTTCCATTTGATAATATATATTATCCTTACAAGTAACGAATTCTTTCGATAAATTTTCTATAAAAAAACGTCATGCAGCAATTTTTTTAGATATCAGAAACGATTATTATCACATAATAAAAATATTATTACAATAATAAAACATGTGGCCTTCCAGTCCCACGATCCCGTGGCGTACTTGCAGATGACATTTAAACCCAGTTTTTCTCTACATTATTTACTGCATATTTCAGAAGAGCTAGTACGTTTCTAAATATATAATAATTGTACGGCAAGCATGCATGCACGATAAATCAAGATAATTGAGCTATGTTTATTTATTTACGAATTCATTGTGAGTGTTCGATTTTTTATGTCAAAATTCCCTTGTCTTATTTTTATCATAAGCAATATATAATAAATCCTGACGTTAAAAAATCGTTAATGCAATTGAAAATATATGAATTAACGTGTATAGATTGTAATCGCTTATATAGATTATTGACTGTGAAGTCTTATGAATGTTTTTACACAATATAATTAAGATAAATTTGCTACATGTTCATACATTTTTATCCGTATCAATTGAAACATTGGCTTCATAAACAACTGAAAGAAAACCCAATACTGCTGAATAAATGTAAAATACTTCGATGACACCGCTGAGAATTTTTTAATAATAATTTCTTCTACATAATGGTCTAAGCAAATTTTTCAAGAATTCTATATTCAAAACATACAATTTTATTTTGAAGATATAGATCATATGTTTTGTACATTTGCTGTTAAGTGTTGGAATGAGAAAATGATCTGCTTTATATTAATATATATATATGTATACACCCAGTCCTTTTTTTACGCGACACATTGGTTCCAGAAAAAGGCGCGTAAAAAAATGATTTCACGCAATTGCATTATATTTCTTTACACACCCTTAAATATAAATTTGCATAATATCCGATACACTTGTCAACGGAATATTTTACAAAATAAATTTTAAAAATACACATTTTTTTTATTTAAAAAAATAATGAAACGTACATGCCTAGCATCATATATAAATGTCTTCTTTAAAACAAATTTGGGGGAAAAATTGCGTAAAAATGAGTGAAGCGCGTAAAAAAATGCAGCGGTGCTGTCCAAAAAATCGCGTATAATCGAATTCGCGTAAAAAAAGAACTGGGTGTATTTACAACGAGCAAAAATGGGTGAAAATAACGAATTTATCAATACGTATTTTGAATAATTGAACAAAAATAAATTTCATATACAGTTGTAGTCTATTGAGATAGCATGGATAAGAATGTTTCAATCAACTTTGATTTTTTGATTATATCATTTGGTTTTAGGATTGGATGCTAACAAAAAATGTAATAATTCTTTTTCTCATAATACACTTACAGCCTTAAACATCTTAAATAAAAGTTTTTATTTCATTTCCTCAGTTGCATTACATCGTTTTAAAAAGAGTAAATAAAAAAAACATAATTACCTATTTCGCATGACTATGAGCTTAAAAATATTGTCAAAGTCATTGAAAGTTCTTAATCGATAATTCAAACCAGCAAAATAATTATCACTCAGCTTCACGTGGTCAAACTTTATAATGTTAAATTATATTAATAGGTAAATTCCATCTCTCCCTCTGTACATTTGTCGGCGCACTACAAAGAAGCTCTGGTCTTTGTGATGCATGCCAGGTCCTCAACCATGTATGACATCACGATACGTCATCGCGAAACGTCTTGCAATACTAAAAGCATTCACAATTAGACAAATAACGACTTTAAACATATTATACATTAAATTCGCAATAAATATTTTAAAGCTTCATAACAAAAAATACACGCAAGCTTCACAGTACTCAGTTATTGACAGACCGTTATAACAGTGCGCCCGGAAATGCGGCGGATGGTGAAACTAAATTTGATGCTTCCGGATAAAGCGAAGGTGACAAGTAAGAAGTCACGGTATTTATGAACATTGAAACCTATTGTAGATAAATATTTTTATGTGAAAGTATTTATGGAATAGTAGGGAATTTAAAATTTTCGAACTCTTGAAACTTTCTTGTCAGACCGGAACTGCACACTGCGCTGCGTTTCCACGCGCATAAGTAACGTGGTCGATCTACAACTCTACAGAATCACTAAGTATCACCTCAAGCAGTCGTTGGTGTGTTTGATGAATGTTAAAAATAAGATAGATGTCAAGTTAACTTATGCCAGAACTCTATGTATTTGAAAAATCAACAGTACATTTGTAAATTAAAATATAATACAATTGCTGTCAAATGTTAACGAATATGTTTCAATATTATAATGACACTATCTAATGATCGTGAATGATTTTGTTCATCACGAGCTTTATCATATAATATAATAGAATATGAATCTCAAAAAGGCTCTATTATAAAAAAAATAATGAGGACGTAAGCCGAAATAACTATCAACTGTATACAATATAAATTTTGTAGAACTAAAATATGTTGCTATTTTTTCATCGAGATATACCAAGTAAATGCCAATTCAATTAATAAGGCTGTAAATTAAATATAAAATAGTATTTATAACGTATACAAAAAATGTGATTAGAAATAATTCTTAAATATTCATTACATATTTTTATACTGATGTATAACTGAGCAAGCACATATTTTTCTATGAATAAATCTGAATATATTTATGTTTTACGTTCTTATTAATCGTGCTTTTTTTGTCAAACTTATAGAAATGTGTTTGGTTAATATTAAAATAGATATCAACGTCTAACAACTTACATATTCTGTTATTGTGTTCTTAATATGCGGTCAAAGGTTGGATTTAATTATTTTTTCATTTTAGAATAAGAATCGAGAGCCAACCGCAATCAACTAAAAATGTTTCTGAGATCAACTAGTCGATCATAATCGATCTGCCGATCGTTTCTGATTTATAACAATTAAAACACTCAAGCTATATCGACTCTGGTCGTTTCAACTGTGATTACTTGTCAATCGGTGTAATATATGGCTTTTAATAAGTCGTAAATAAAGAACAACTTTTTCGCTGTGTACGCGTTGCAGGTTACAACCCCATCAGTCATAATTTTATGAATAATGTCGACGTCTCGCGTCCTTTGACTCGTAAGTCTGACACTTCGGAGTAAGAACCGCGTGCAGTTTAACGATTAATAATTTATTAAAACAATGTTTCTGAATAAATTTAAACATGGTGTAAAATTAATTGATAATTTCAACCATTACGATCGTTAATATGAAGGTAATACCCATTTACGTAAATGGCAAATGTACATGATATTATCAGAGCCAAGATACCAACGTAGATGATCTTTAATTTTTTTTTGGTATTATTATTATTTATTTCAATTAATTGAACATGCACATTATTCAATACATTCTTGATTGGAAATATTAAGGATATGCTAATGGCAAGAATATGTGTAGTCAATCTTTTCAGCAGCCGTGCCATATTATTAAAGTAAAATGTCTTTCCAAATCACAATCTTCACGATCAATTTTTATAAATATCAAAAGGAAATAAAAATATATCATTCGTATATTGGAATCCCAATTTTGCGATCGTTTCATGAAATTTGAGATACTTTCACAAATAGTCGAGCATTACAGAAATCTTTTGGTTTGCTTAAAAATGCACTTTAATATTTAAAAAAATGTCTTGCTCCGTGAGCCACGTGGACAAACATTCCACTAGTTTTCTGTTAGACATAACGTTTTAAACTTCCAGACGATAATTCGCTATATGTAGTAACTCAGTACTACACGCATGAAAACGTGCATCGTTTCACATGGTACCACACTCTGACTGATCGAAAAAGACTCCGTCAATGGAACCATTCTTTTGATAAACTCCTGATTAAGAGAGGTTTTGGTGACTCTACAGACATAAACAATATGGAATGATCATGTGCGAGTAATAGCAGTTGTTTTGTGTTTTCTAGTGTCTACAATTTCAAATTTATTTTTTGTATAGAAGTAGCAATTGCTTTAGTATATATTGTAAGTAATAGCAAGTCAAGCTATTACTTCCAGTTGCATATCTAAAAATAAATAAATGAAATTTGAAGACGCTACAAGCTTCCTCAATGACTTGAAAAATGTCTTGCGTGTGATAAACCACAGAATCATTCAAACTGATTTTTAAAATTGTGATATCTAATGATGGGCACAATGCCAACTCTTTAAAGAATCAAGATACCAAATTTAGTTTATAATTTATTTCGTTTTTACTCACATCCGTTGTACAGAATAAGCTATATGGATAAAACCATTTTCTGACGAATTGAGCTGCACTTAGACTAATCATCGAATACTTTCAACAAGCATGTCGAATTTTTCTATCGTCTGATATGTATAAGTTTATGATGAATTAGTTCAAGATGTGTTTGTTTTCTCTTACAATCCACCTACAAGATAGCTACTGAAGCGTTATCATATTAATTATTTTAATCATCACACACTATATTTTTATTTTTTTACTTTTCGTCTGTAGTCACACACCGAAAACTTGAACTCTGTTACTGTGTCCAAGTAATCAATCAAGTGGTTTTTTTTTAAATATTGTGAAGCGCTATCGATCAACTCGAATCAATCCCACTTTAAAATCATAGCAGTTGTAAATTTCATTTGAATAATCTCAATAGGCTTACAAACAATGACCGCTTTTAATTAATTTAATTCTCATTAATTTTTTTCATTTTATCAAATGTAAATTAAGAACTAGAGTTGTCTTTCCGGGTGATATTTCAGCGATCGATCACTGTTGTTGAAACTTTAACACTGTAATTACCCGGAGCTTTAGGAAATATTCGAAGAACTTGTTTATTGGGCATGGAAACAAGTCGTACTGCTAACGAGAAAGTGTAATGACGGCTTTTTTTTCACATAATTAAATATAAATTTCACACGTCTTCGTCACTTGAAAATTTGATCGTACATAAAACGTTAAAAATATTATCCCTTGTATTATATTCATATTGCTCTAGGGAGTCCAAAGCTCGGTGATAATGTCTGCTTGTCTTTAAAATTATAATACTCCGAAATTAAACTTTTATCAAATAAATGCCTCTTGCTGTAGAGCATTCAATTACTTAAAATGGAACCAAATAATAATAAAAAAGCCATATATTACGTAATATCAATGAAAGCTTCCTTAAAAAATGTATACGGACATACTCCAACGCACAAAAACATAATCACGAATCGTTTTTTTTTTTTGATAAAATTTCAAATAAACGTCGCTTGATTGAACACCAGACTATGTTAATAATCCGTAATCATTTCCTTTAAAGTTATTCTTATGATTTAAAAGACTTGTTTTATGCTAAGTATATTACAAAAAATGTATTTAGTATTCAAAAATTAAGTATATTTATTATACTTTACAACCATCTCTACTCAGAAATTATCTATTTTTTTTTTCTATCTACTGTTCACGTTCATTTTTCCAACACTCTTTTGAAGAACATTGAGATGTTGATAAACTCTTAATATGTTTATTAATTCAATTTGTTTACGGCTTTAAGTGGTCTTATCAAAATGACAGCTATTTCCAGCACTTAAAATATTGAAGAATCAATCAACATTTTTTATTGTTATTCAAAAACTACGTCAAGAATCATACAATAAAGACTCATATAAAAGGATACTTTTTAAGCTCATGCAAAATAGTTCAGTATGAAACAGTGCTAACAATTTTTTTAAGTTAGATCTTTAATAAATTTAAGATCACATATTCCCCAAAATTGATTTCATATTTATTAATACTTCAATGCCAACAGATATCTACCGAAGATATAAATATTTTTCATCCAAACTATTTTACCGTTGCAACGTTTCTGTTCAAAGTAGAACCATTGGTTTTTTTATCATTTTTTGCGTTAAATTTTAGTGATAACGCGGTAGAACTAAAATTTTTTTCATTGAGCTGAAAAACCTGTATTCAGTGCGTGATCGGTTAATAAACAGTTCAGATAACGAACAAACTGGACAACATACACTATCACAACATATTTGTGTGTTCAGACAACGAACACATATCCGAATAACGAACTTAAACGACTTTTCTGATGCATAATAAAAATCTATAGTAAATCGCTAATCAATTCAATTAACGAATAGTTCGGATAGCGAATAAGTCATGGAACAGATAATGTTCCTTAACCGATCACGCACTGTATTTTGCTTTAAAGATGTTAACTGTTACTTCCCGGTGGAAAGGCGTTATATTACAAATAATAAAAACATATTTTGTTGCACAATTTCTGCTTTATTTGTATGATCAAGACCGGTTTCAATTATAGCAATAATTATCAACCAATACAATACAAATTACAAACAAGGTCATTCACTCAAAATTTTGAGTAAAAAAAACACATTTGTACAAAAAAATGGATTAAGAAGTATAAATTGATTACTTATAAGCAATTATACAATATTTATCTAAATGATTTAGGAATGTATAAGGAATACAATTTTAAGACTAATAAAAAATATTATATATTTACATAACAGTTATTATTTTTAATTCTAAAATTATTTATCATTGCATTAACCTTGAACCACCTAATATTTCACTAATCACAATTTCAATGAATATAACGTATGTGAAAGTCAACCAAAAATATATTAAAAAATAATCGTAAATATAATAAAGATAAAAATAACTATCATTGATAACTTCCTACCGTTCAACTAATGTCGTAACTCAGTAATATACCCTAACTAGTCGAACAATCTCATTATCTAGAATATCCTGCCGGTAAACACTACCGGTAGACTGTTTTATATACCGAAAAAAACCCATATTCAGTCATAAAAAAATAACGAAATACGTAATGTCCAATTGGATTTTGAAAGGATCATTTAAATTGTGTATCACATCCTGGGACGGAAGTGCAGTTTGTCGTCAAAAGGTGCACGGACGCACATAAGTATAAATGTTTATGCATACTAAATTCAACACTCGCTGCTGCATGTTAAACATCACACCGGAGTTATCCCAGATTCAGTGAAGCGGGAAAAGATACAAAGTGCATTTTTATTTTTATTCGAAATTTGAATGAGAATTTTAGTTATAAATCCTAACACCAGAGCTACTTCGTAACTTGTCTTAATTTGCCTATATTAAGATTTTGATGATGTTATTTTTTTAAACTATTTCCTTGTCTTTCTTAAATTACATTACACATGTTGTATTTTTTCCCTATCTCTACGCCACACCAAACAACGTAATAATGTTACGTGGATAATTGTGGATATAAACTTTTCTTGAATGCCTTTTTATGAGTATAAAGCAAAAAATTATCAGTAAATAACATATTTTTAAAACACATTATAAGTTTTTAACTCCGCTACTGCTTTCCTTGAACATCAAACTGAAAATGCACAAAATACTGACACTGGCTGTCGTGCAAGGGAGTGGAGAAGGAGGGTAATTTTGTATTCCTAATTGAGACATTTTCGGCATCAGAAAGGATGCGATTATCGAGCTCTCGCGTTAAAAATCAATACACATTTAAGAAACATAAAATTGTACTTCCAAGCTTATGAATGTGAGTGTGAAAAAATATGTTCAGATATAAGTTTTTGTGAAATTTCAATGAATAGACATTGTATATATATTGGTAACACAAATGCTCTGACAAAACTTTATAAAAATAACACAATACTGCATAATTAATAATTTATAGATATTTTGATAATTTTGTGTACTGCAAGATTAAACCGTAACACACTTTCTTTTCCATCGCCAAATATATAATTCCAAACGGTAATATATTTCCCATAACACTTTGAGAAGCATAGTAAGCCCATATTAGTTATGTAAAAAATGTATCCTATGGATTTCCATAAAAATATAATTAAGCGTAACGTAAAACCCAAACGCAAGCCATTAAGCTTTGAGTCGTATCATTTCATAACGAAAACAAATGACTCGCAGTTTAATTCGTATTGGATTCTCCGCGAGTAATTTTTTTTTTTAACCTTATGTTCAAGTGCGACAAAACAAATAATCATCAATGATTCAATATCGATAGAACCAATCTTGTGACGTGTTACTTAAAAGCTTATTTGATTGTCCTTAGCATTGATTCTAAAATTACTTTAAAAAAATAAAAAATGTTACTTTAATAGCAGTTCTCTATCATTTATAAATATATTTTTAATAAATAGAAGTAAAATAAAATTCTTGTGTTGTCGAATAAATTATATAATCGAAATCAAAAAAACTATATCAATAAATCTTTTTGAAAACATGCTTTTCCAATCACAAAAATCAAAAGCTGTTAGAGAAATAAAATCTATTATATTAAAATACTCAGGCTAAAGTGATGATTTCATTATTGTTTTGTTTTTTTTCAAGTTTGCCACTAAATTTGAACAGTGACCAAAAGATAATATAATAATGACTATCGATTGATTATGAGGTCAAATATAAGTTATTGATACAAACAGCCTCTTAAATTGCCAATCCCAGTTGACAGCTTTTCGCAACCATTGAATATTTTAAAATAACTGTTTGTATTATTGCATTTTAGCTATTAATTAAGTTCCTTTGCAGATGACACAACATCTCAAGAATTAAATGTTTTATTCTTTACCTACAATTTTCAATTTAAGAAATTATTATAATGATCCACTTATATACTATTTTAGTTCAATAATTTTGATGTCTATTAAAATAATATTTCTACACGTCTGTCAAGAAACAGAGACTTGTAATCGCAGAGTATGAAACATATTAAGAAATAAAAAAAAATGATGATGTTTCACTTTGTAAGTAAATTTTTATAGAATGACATATTCCAAATATAGTCTTCCTTAAAGTTATAGCACTCAAATTACTAAGCAAATCAAATGGAGCATTTTTTAATTATTTTGAAGCCCATAGCAATGACATCTTTGCTTTCTTGATGTCTTCTTAACGGAGGGCCAGAGCTTTGAGGGTAATTATTTACTACGATAGAATGATAATACAGATGATCATGTGGTAATCTTAACTTTTTTTTAATAAACGTTTCTGAATACAATTATGCCGCTATTTATTATGCTATGAAATCACTTCGAAAGTAGTTTCCAAGATTCAATGCACGGTTATGTATATTTATACCACGTGAAAACACGGTTCCGCGACTGAACATGTAAATAAAAAACATACCTTATTTTATAAGATAATTAATATACTTCCACCAAAGAAATAAATGATGTATCAAAAGTGCTACTAAGCATTTTCCGCGGTCTATTTCAGAGTTTAGTTCCGCATTATAAAATAAGAAGGGTTATAAAACAAACAGTAAAATCAATGGCGATAAAGTTGTAAATCAAAATGGTTATTAACATTGCCAACTGTTTTCAACGGCTGTCTTAAAAATCTCCGAGTTCGTTAGCCCGCGATAGATGAAGCGAGATTTGTATAATTTGTAATGTTCGCTTGTGATTTATATTTTTTATGACTCACAAAATTAAAACACCTCAAAATTAATATCCTCATCCATCCAAATATTGCCTACAGGTGAATTTGAAAATATTTAAATCGATCCAGTAACCAAATAAAGGTATAGCAAACTACAGTTATTATTTTAGCGAATATATTGTGTAGCCACATATTACACAGATTCCTTTAGCTTCTCCTTTGAAATATAATATGTTATTATAACACGTTGTATTATTTTGTTATTTATTGTAACCTGTTAGAAATTACGACCAGGACTTATTGTGGTTTCAACAGCAAAGGAAAATTATAGTGCCTTTACACTTTGTGAATATGACCAGATGACCTGGAATACAAAGTCATCATAATTGACTGTTAATGATAAACTACCAGACAAAAATGTTAACAACTACCATATTTATTACGCGAGTTATAAATATAGGCTGTTTTTATTTTTTTCATTCGTACAAACCTTTAAAAAAATACATTTAAATAAAATAAACGTCAATGTAGAATATTTAAAATAATCTGACATTCTTCTGTTTGTGTGTTCAGTTTCCCGTACACATAAAATAAACAATAAATGGCACAGTAATAATATAAGTTATAAGTATGAAGTAGATAAAATAAAAAAATAAACCTACATTTTTTAGAAACTGTATTTACTTTAGAGACACCAAAATCGAACTTTTATCTGAGTGTCTGAAACCACAATCTTCATCGTCAACTATTCGTAGATTTCAATTTAAAATTGTTTGAAAAACTTGTCTTAATTTATTATAATAACCAGTGTTAGTGTAGTCATTAAAAAAACATGACATCCGACATTAACTAAGAACACAACTCTGACTCCGACTTCGTAGCCCTGATAATTAGTAAAATTCTAAAATTAGCTTGTAATTTACAAGGATGGATTATAATATTTAGAATTAATGCTTAAATTTTCTTGTAATGGCGTGTTCGTTCGGTATCGTCTAAATTTTGACTAATCAGTTTTTGAGTTCAGACGCATCATATAGATCCTTGTCAATTCAAAGACCGTCTTCCTATCAAGATGGTGACATGTCGATTAAGCCGAATGCTCCAAGTTCATTGGTCTTGAACCTTTGCAATGCTTCCCAGAACCAGTTATGTGCTATTATGCAAGCACAGTACACGTCACTTTGGCCAACAATAGGCACACAATGCTTTTCATCTGCCTCTAAATGAATCGATGATAATATCTGACCGTCTCACTTTCGATATATATTACTCAACAGTATTTTTCCTACACAATGACGTGACAAAACCATCGAATGATCTGTCTCTCGCGGCGAAGGAAGAATCATTGTGCTAGATTAACTATTAATTATACAATTTTATAATCATCTGTTTTAATTGCTTTGCATTCATTCTCAGCTTGTGTACGTCCAATCACAGATGGAAACCTATATGCTGCTTGGAATTTTGTTTATAGGCTTGATATTTCTAACTAAACAATTCCTGGGTTGCTCCAACAACTTTAATTGAAGCTCAACAGAAGAATATGTTACTTTATTTTCATTTGATTCAGGTGTAATTTTTTGAATGTCTATTTTTACACAATATTAAAATTAATACCTACCTTTCCTCTCCCGCGTTTCGTTTCATTGAGATACATCTTCTGACCAACTGTGTGTTAATAATTTGTTATAAAGTTAAGCAACCATTCAAATTCTTTAGCGTAAAAATAAAGTGTAGCACACGGCTATTTCTTCTTTATTGGACGTGTGAAGGGTTGCAAGATACAAAAAATAAAATAATAATTATCAAAATATTGATAATTAAAAATAATTGTCAAGGTGAAAATTTCAATTGTTGTAATTTTATAAAGATGAGCCACTTGCAATATTAAATATTTAATTTGACGTTTACCACATTGACTAAAAAAATCAACGCTATAATAGCACGAGTCCATTTCTTTCGCCTGTCAGTTGTCAGTATTGACAAACAGTTTTATTGCATTCGCATGATAGAATGCCTGAAGATGCTGAAAGCGTCGTGAATAACAAAACATATGGAAATCTTCAAAGTATAAAAAAAATTAATTCAATGTAGATTTACTCATATAATTATCACAATTCAAATTAATTGATATTTAACTACTACTTATAGTTTTACTTCAATTGTTTATGCGGTACGGTTCATCTATGTCACAAAACTTCATTCTATGAAACGACTTTTTCATTTTATTTTTCGAGATAAAATATTTCTTAACAAGTCGTTTATATTATTTACCAATTTCTACTGTAATTTAAAATTAAGCGTCGATATTATCAGTATTTGAAATATATAAGATAATAATAATTGTCGACTAACACCGGATACATACTTTTATCTTGCAAATACTACTTGACGAGGAATTTACGTAAACATCGAGTTTTATATAACACAAATAACAAAAGACTTCAGGAAACTATATTTACGGTATAGTTTATTTCACGTTGAAATTTGCTAAGAAAGCTACAACACATAAACTTATACAAATATTGATGTAATGTAACTCTTCGTTCAATCAACAGTTTATGAAAGAAGGAAATAAATTGTGTCCTTAATTGCAGTCATACTTTTTGTGTAGCAAATCTAAGCCTAGCTTCGAGGCTTTAAATTAATATTAAATTGCTTAATCGAAATTATAAATTTCAATATCAAATTTAAATTGATGAAGCTTTGTACGATCTATCTACATGTTTTACAACATATGGAATCGTACAAAGTTTCAACAATTTAAATTAGAAATTTAGTGTTATTTGAACCTTTTGATAGCTAGCTTACTTTACAGAAGTTGCTAATTTATCGGCTAACTAACATAAATAATAATATAAAATAATATAATAGAATACCATTTTTTTTCTTCTATAAATGATATGATCGTATTTAAACGTTCAGCATTGGAAAATAAACACAATGAAACCGCTTTCAAGAAAGTATTACTCCAATAAAGATTTTATCGATTCTTTTCGTATATTCTGAAAGAAATTTTACTTTATCACCCCATTTATAGGGCGATGAAAAATGGGGACGTGGACCGAAATAAGCTTCCGGCCCCGCGTTCGAAACGCCAGCCACAGAGCCATCCGTGAGCGCATAAATCTTTTCTTTTCTCGACTCTAATCGATCGCTATCTTACCATAATGGTTAAGAGCTTTTCAACGCGAGATAAAAATCGTTTAATGTCACTGCGGCGTTGTTAAAACCGAAACCCGACATTCGGAACTAACAAGAGATCCATGGTTGCTTATCCGTGTATATATATCTACAGGGTGTAGGTGAAGTCGCTAAACTGTCCTCCAAATGACCTTGAAATACCCTTTATCTTATATTATATTTAAAAAAGTCTCATCCATCTGAATATTTCATAAATATTTAAGGGTCAGTGAGAGTTCCAAATCTTAAAAGAAATTTAAAAAAAAAAGAACAATGATTAATTAAGAAACTTTTTCACACCTTTTCCTCTGCCAAAAAACTTCACATAGAAAATATTGACACGTTGTTGGGATCAAATATAGAGTTATCTTTCAATAGCTATATATTTTGATTTTTCGTTGTCTCCAAAATAACGGTTTTTAGTGGATAGGTGTAATAAGAAATGGATTTTTTTTAATGATTTATCACACAATATATTTTTTTACATTTATGTTTGTATATATAATCGAAAAATTATTCTTCTCCAATATCATAAATTATAGTCAAACATTTCTTATTCGATCGATTCATCAAATTTGAGTCAATACACGGTGAAAAAATAGCAATATATTTTAATTCTACAAAATTTATAAGATATATAGTTGATAACTATTTCAGCTCACGCCTTCGTCAGAACTGTAATGGAGTTCTAACAAGTAAACGCCAATTCAATCAATAATAGTAAAAACATAAATAAAATATTTTCATAATTTGGCCATTGCAGTCATAATCTCAAAACAACAGATATATCATAAACAATACGATATAACGGTGGTAAGAGTAATTCCAAGGGTAAATTTGTTATTATTTATCATTGTATTATATAAGAATAAGGTAATTCAATTTGAACATACTATGACAATAATGCTGATTTTTTGATACATACACAGTGCCATACTGCCACAAAGGGTGGTAGTCGAAAGATTTGGGCCCAGAACAAAATCCTTTCTTCGCAACTTATCTTGATAAACCGTGACCTATTTCAGATATATATTGGTGCCCTGATTCAAAATAAGTCCAACTAAATCAAAATTTCCCGCGTTAGCTGAAAGCTTCCACGCTCAGAACCTTCTATCGTGAAACATATGAAATAGTTCTGCATAATGGCACTTTGTAAAGTTATAAAGTTCTGTATTTGAACATATGGATTACTTGACTTGCATATATATTTTCATATTATATACATCTCATTGAATTTTCACGCACTCATCAATTCAATATATATCATTGTGAAAAATCTGTGAAAAAAATGAGACTTACATATTTTGTTTGTAATATATTACGCAGTTATTTTGTCATTTGGTAGTATTTTTATAATTTATATCTGCATTTATGATAAATTTATTATTATTAATGAATCAAACATCCTTAGCACTAAATTATAACCGCACCGTATGAATTTAAAAGTAAACCTTTAGCAGAGAAAATTATGTATGTGTAAACTTCAAGCTTCGTACATTTATAAATCCTTTGTCGCAACTCGATCGGGTTTCGCCTCCCGGAATCGTCAAGCGTTCTAGTAGACAGTTGCAGTCAAACAGTGCATTCTATTTAATATTCAGTTATCATAATGAAATCCCATTAAACACCCTTATTTGTTTTCTGCTAATATCATATACTATGAAGAAAACTCGTGAAAATATAATTGATCAGTGAATAACCGATGGCTTTTAAATATTAAAAAAAAGATTTGCTATTCCTTAATATAAATAATTGAATTCATGCTACAAAAAATAAACAAATCTATTTTCGAATTTTAAGGAAAATTGTTTTTTAGGTATAGAGTCTTCCATTAAAAAGAAGACGAGGTAAGCTTGAACGAAGTCATCAATAAAAGTTGCATGATTTATTGAAAGTTAAAGGGATGCCCAAATCTTAGACAAACCGTTCTCTAGACTTCCAAATATAGTTGAAGGCAGTGAGCGTTTTTTCATAGAAATACAGCCCTGATTTAATATCCACAGCAAATATTCGGGACTACAATTATGTAGCACTTTTTTTACAAATACTTCGAAATTTTCGTTCGGACGCATAGTTCGCTATGTTGAGAATGTGTCATCGTCGCCCATTCAACCGAAAATTGTTCGCTTCCAGCACTCTTTTGTACATCCGAACATTGTCCGAAGATAACATCAGTTAAAAGCTAACAAACACGGTCATTAAGCAATAATCTTCATCAGTATATAGTATTCGATTATCCACTATTAGAAAAAGGCCAAGAAGAAGGTCTGTAAAGCAAATGTAAGTAATTGTTAGTGCAATAAACTTCCACGAATAACACCTGTATGATATCAAATAAATTATTATATAGGAACAATAAAGAGTATGAATTGTTTAAAATAAATTGCCATTTACTGCTAAGAATTATTTGTTTACAACGCTCAATTTTTCCTATTATTTTTCGTCAAACAGAGATATACATTTTTTCTAAATATTAAAACATTTGGTTTATGAAACATTTTATCTTAAATTTTAGCTCAAGAGTCATTTCAATATATGTATATTTTTTTTTATTTTTTTTTAAATTTTGTATTTATATATAACATCTTTGGACTAATAAACAAAGCTGCCTGTTCTATTGAATCCGTGTGATGAAATGCATGCAGTTGTCGAAAGGTAAAACCCTAATCGTTAGCAACAAAACAGGCGACTGATTGATGGAATTTAAACATCAAATTTGATTTGTTAAAATTTTGGACGATTATAGTCAATTCTGTTGCATCTGTGTGAAGAATGCCTAAAGGTGTCAAAAAAGGTGAAACCCGAGTCTTTAGTGACAAAAAATGTGAAATCGTACAAAGTTTCAACAATTCGAATGAAATCAACTGACCTTATATTTCGTATATTATTAATTATTTTAATATTTACGCGCATTTCGTGAAATGTTTATTGTGAACCATTTCCTTTATTTATTAATGAAAGTTATAAGAGCGTATAAAACTTGGCTACATATTATTGTTTCGTTCCGAGCCAACTTTTCCTTTGCTATCTGTCTATTTTATTGCGTCTTTAAGTAATTTCATTAAATTAATCAGATTTGAAACTTTGAAACAATGAGCTTCTTTTCCAATTATGTCCAATTTTAAACTTTTCGTGTTATCAAAATATAATATAATTCCAAAAGAAACTTTTTCATTGTTTTGAAAATATTTAATAACAATTACCACATTTTTATTGCCATTCTTAGAGATAACGAAATTTTTCCAATTTAAAGTTTTCTATAAGAAAAGAAACTTTATCATTTTTTTAATTGTTTTTAATTTGCAGTGAAACTATTTAATAAACTAGTATATTTCTCATTGTCTCACAAGAATCTTTTTGTTTTTTTTTTTTTGTAAGTTTTCTTTTTAATATTTCAATTGAGACTGATTTTAAAGTAGACCAAGACATAAAAACGTTTCTCATTTGAATAAAATTTAAAGTTTTTTTTTTTTGAGAATGTTTTATTTGTTATTTGATGGACTTAGATGACAATCCAGCCAGCTTAAATTCCATTGTTTTATAGTACTGTATTATTATGCATTACTATTAAAATTCCTTATTAAAAGCAGACTGCATGAAAGATGGACGTGAAATAATTATAACTATTTTTTGATGTACACAAAAAAATTTGTAGTTCAAGAATTCAAGATTTTTGTAGGCTATGCTTGAATATGAAAGTAGCTTAATGATAGAAATATAATTTTAATTCATATTATTTATTAACAAAAAATAATGTGACATGTATTTGGCAAGAAGTCTACAGAGCTTTTTTTTATAAATCTACGTATTGCAACAATATTGAGCAAAACTTACTCATGTTCATGCAGAAAATATTAGAACTTAAAACAATATTATAAACAAATGTCTACGCTAGTCACGATAGTATCAATATATTTAACAAGCAATTGAAAAGATAAACATTGCAAGTTCATCACTCGTCAGTGTTTCATTAGCAATTTTATGTTTGAAATTCTGGATAATGAAATAATATAATAAAATACACAGTATATTTTATTGATTGAATTGGCATTCATTTGATAGAACTCCATTATAACACGCTATAAATAAGCAATGTATTTTAGTTCTACAATTTTTTTAAAGATATAGTTGATAGCTATTTCGGCTCACACGATTATACGAACATTTGCTTATTTATATATAGCTGTGTAGAAAAGGTACACAATACATCTTCTCTCTTTAACGACCAGCTTATTTCTTGCTCGCAACAAAACTGAAATTTTTCAAAAATAGTAAATGAAACTAAAAAGGCGGCTATATCAATAGGTTTACATATGGCACGGAAATGGTTTATTATGGAAACAAAACAGCCCCCTGTAGTGGGTTGAGCAATGGTGACCGACATATATTTGTTTGTTCTTTAAGAATCCTTTTGTGGTTTTGCTTATTTATACATATTTTTATATTAAATCATTCATTCCTATTTTTAATTATAATTAATATTATTTTTCTTTCAATAATAAAAAGTTACATATTCGCCAATAATTTATTGATGGGAGTTTATCAATTATATTTAAAGCAATATTAGCCACTCTCCCTCGATTAAAATTAATAATTTTAAGAGATATTTGTATAGATAAACTTTGAGAGCAACGCTATCATTTCATATTCGAAGATAAAAAGCTAATCAGAAAGCCCCAACTGTCGTCTTACTGATATTTTTTTCCATTCATCTACATTTAAAATTTTATAGTATCGATGTATTTTTTACAGCTGAATAAAATTCAAACTCTTCAATACGACTGCACGAAATATTATAAATTCTTATTTTGCAGCTGGGAAAAATCCCTAACTCTATTACAATAGAATGTGCTAAATAGTAGTACTGTACACACGATTTGCTTTACTTTAAAATGGATTCCTCTGCACGTAATGTATTACAAAATGTCGAAAAAACGAAACCTTCCGCTGTCTTCGCCGAGTTAAAAATGCACTCTGCATGGTGCATGCTTCTTGCATACAATTTGCAGTCGCCGTTGTTGCATGCAGTTGTCTCGAGATGCATGAAATGATAAGATAAGCGAAGGCCGAAACCACATTTTTGTTCACGGATATACGGATGTATTCAAAAATTTCCGCTACATATCGAGTTACGTGTATAAGTGATCACTCGGATAAATTAATTCACTCAATATCTGTCGAAGAGTGAAATTTTTTTTGTTACTATATTGTCACTAGTATTGGCGAATATAACTATATCATAGGGCTCAAAAATACGAGTCTAGTTGGAAAAACCATCTAATAAACATGCGATATTTAGTAATTGATTTACTTACGTTGTAGTAAAATTGTTTGATATAAGATGTTTATTCTCTTATAGCCTCGAGAATAGATGGATGCATCGGATATAAGACGTAAGATAGTTTGAATTTTAAAGGAGTTCAGAGAACATATCAACCAACTGCTTGTTAAGTTAGAGACCATGGAAGTGTGGAAAGACCTGGCTGGGTCACGTACTATGGATACCTCTAGAAATCGCTGCCTGCCTCTTCAATAACAAGTAGGAATTCTGACGTCGTAGAGGACTGTAGGGTTACTATTCACATAATATACTCGGAGAGACTGAGGAACTTTTAACTCCCTATTAGCAGATGACATGAATTTACGAAGGAACAGGAAGGCAGCTATTTGCTCCACATAATAAGTGAATATGGTCAATGACGAAGATGAAAAATACATTCATCCAAAGCTCACATATACACATACATTTTGCATTTTATCTTGTCATTGTTGTATATATGCGAAGAGCGGTTTTAAGTATAGAGCCTATAAAGAATTTGTCATACTAAATGATGCGGTCAGGGGCTCTAGAGGTAAATGGGTAATAGAGTCTATCATACGTATGATAACTATAATTTCTGTTATATATTCATCCTTATTCATCAACTCTCTTTGGTTTTTAAAAAAGAGCACCGAAACATAAATTTGCTTGAATATATAACTAACTCCTCTTGTATAAAAAAAATATTTGGAAATATTCATTTTAACCAAATTCTCTAAAGGAATGAATACTTATTATTAAACAAAATATCTTTAGCCGTAGTTACACAGTCCGCATCAGAAATCGACCGTAATAAAAATCACTCTGAACGACGTATCTGAAACACATTTTAACGGCTGTTGAGCGCATCACCTGATGAGATAACAATCGCCGAGAACAAATGATATTTTAAAAGCAATTTATAAATTAAGACTTGTATCAACAGGCCACAACACTTTAAGTCCCCTTTCTTTTGAGGCACCGCTCTCCTGCAACGTCAGCATAATTTATATGGCATACATAAAAAGATTTGCTGCCTCAAGAATATATTTTTTTAAGCCATGTCTGCCGGCAATGGGAATCATATGAACTCATGATATAGCATTTAAGAATCACACTTATTGAAGATATTTTGTATCACCATGTCCTTCGTATATTTTAACCGGTTAACTGCCAAAACCATCTTAAGACGCATAATTTTCTGTGAACGGAGCGCCGCTCATACAAAAATTACGTCTTAAGACGCGCAGTTTTAAATGGGCTTTTACTAACGAAAATCAATTATTTAAAATGTACAATTATTTTATGATTATGGATAAATGACTGCACGACTGGCGCGCTCTTCATTTATTTGGTAAGTTTTATAAATAAATGTTATTACACTTTCAATAACGATATGTTTAGAAGGTTTTATTTTTGTCGTAAAATTCGCGGCGTGCTGGGTACCGCCATACATGTACCTGCCGGCAGTTAGCCGGTTACCTGACTTTATTTTTGAGACCTTGTATGCGATAATATATTTCATAATTTTATAATTTCAACATGATATATATATAACGTTACACATGCTATTTCTTATTTTTTTTACAAGGTACAAATCTTTAAAAAAATATTTTAGATAATCAGTCACTTTTTCTTTATAACTGTTTTGTATGAATGATTTTTTTTTTAAATTTCTATAGTTATTGTTCATTTCAGGTTGCTATGATAACAACCGTAACCGACCCTTCAAAATAATATCTGTTGATCTGCTTTGAAAACATATGTAAAGTGAAGTTTATTAATCGTCCACTGGAATACAATTATGAATCATGGGTAATGTAAATAAAATATTGATATACGTATGTCGCTGAAATGGGAAGTAAATATTACTTCCCATTGAAATCCCAAAGAAATCTTCCGATGACTATCAACCATTCATTTTAAGATATTTCGTGTTAATTTTGAGAAATATTAAACTTTAAGGATTTTTTTAAGTGAATACAAGTATTATTTCAAATAAAGTCCCAGAGAAAGATTCAAAATACTTAAAAAGATCTGTTGCTGTATGGCGTTAATTCTTTTTAATTTGAGGCAAGGGTACAATTTCAATGTGCCCTAACTTTGATGGAAAGGTGTTAAAAGGTGCCTCAATTCTTTGTGAGCTTTATTTAAAAAAAACAGGTGTAGTACTTTACCAGCCCAGTAACGCTTTTACTGTGAATCCAAAATATTATACGAAGCCAGTTTTGAAAGGAAATGGAAATGCTTTATAAAGCTTTGTAACGTTTATATTTTTGAAATGAAAAGAGCTTCTATTGACTTGGTGTGAGCCAATCACTATGCTTTAAATCGAAATGTATCTTTAGTTTCTAAATTTCTATTTCAAAGTAATTAAAAATATTACTTTTCTATATCTTACGCAATATTTAATTTTTTAATTGAAATTATTTGTTAGATCCATGGTGCAATGAAATTATGTTAGTCTCCGTTTCGGCATGAGATTTTTTATGTTTTAAAATTCTTTCTCGCCCATCGTATCCTATAAAACAAAGAGCACCAAGAGCGATTATCTCACTAGTAGTTCTATCAAAACTGTAGCACTTTTATCTTTACTCTTAAAAAAAAAATTCAATAACTAAGTGAAAAGCAGTTCTTTTAGAAAAATCCCTGTCGAGCTATCTTTATAACGAATCCAGTTGCTCTTCTTGGAGGTCGATATTAAACATAATACAAAGTGTATGAAAGCATTATTCATAAGGAAAACAGTCTTTAAAAATTCTACTCGTATACAATAATTGAAATAATTATACTAAAATAAATAACCGCCACTTAAAATGTTCAAAATTTAAATATTGATCAAATTATTTTTCCCTATAAAATATACGATGTTATCGATAAAATAAAATCAAATTTAAAAAAAATTATAAAAATCTTTTGAAACGTTTGTATGCTTTTCCTTTGAAATATACGAAATCGAATAATTAATATTGATAATGTTAAGTAGACATCATAGTTACGGTCACTAATTTTGAAAAATTTCTACAATATACCTAAAGAACACTTAAATGACCAATTAGACTTCCATTATATAAAAATATCAATACACCTAGTCCTTTTTTTACGCGATACATTGGTTCCAGAAAAAGGCGCGTAAAAAAATGATTTCACGCATTTGCATTATATTTCTTTACACACCCTAAAACATAATTTCGCATAATATCCGATACACTTGCTAACATTTGGCGATTGTATGTGTATTTAAAAAAATGGAATGCTTTACAAAATTAAGTTTTAAAAATAAAAATGTTTTTTTATTTAAAAAATAATGAAACGTACATGCCTAGCATCATATATAAATGTCTTCTTTAAAACAATTTTGGGGAAAAAAATACGTAAAAACGACTGAAGCGCGTAAAAAATGTAACGGTGCCGTCCAAAAAAATTGCGTATAATCGAATTCGCGTAAAAAAAGAACTGGGTGTACTTTGTTTATATTGATCAGTCAATGATAACACAAAACAACTAAATCGCTCTATAATTTATATGGTATGTGAATAATGTGATACACATGTCAATATAAAAAAATAGTTCCCATAAAATAAATTTTGGAATTCTAAACGAGTCATTACATTCCTGCCCCAGTTTTTTTTAAGAAATTGTTATTCAGAATTATTAAAAAGGTATTATTGTAAACGTCGTATTTACGTCTCTATAAAGGCATAATAATGTGCTACGTTCGGCGTAATTTAATAAAGGAGTGACCCAACATCAAAACTATCGTGGTGATTTCGTAATTAAATTGTTCATCATCAAACTATCATTTTATTTTGCCTCAGGACTAACACACAGCACTGTCATGGGAACACAGCGACTCAAGGTTAGCAGTGGAGTGGTAAAAAATAAAAAAAAAATGACGAGACAACAAAATGTTTCACTGGCAAATTATTTATTCATAAGCACAGAAATATTTTCATGGAACTATAACTCTCTATTTATTCTAATCACTATCCAGTTTTAATGACAAACGTTTCATTATAAATAAAAATAAATTATTTGCTTTAAGGTGTTAACTGTAACTTCTTGGTGGAAAAGCATGATATTTTAAATAATAAAAACACATTTTTTAGCACTTTTTTCCACAATATATTTTTCTTGCGAAACCGGTCCTAATTAAAAAAATATATCGTGGAAACGAGTACTAAAAATGTGTTTTTTAATTTATTTAAAATGAATTATTTAAGGTAAATCTTTCATAGATTGTATTTGTAGACAGTAACATGAAGTTTATACGATGCCTCAATTCAAGACACTGTGAAGAAACATATTTACATAACGTATTACACGAATGTATTTAGAAAAGTGCACCTATAATTTAACGGGTTTATTATTTCATACAGTAAATTTGGTACTCAAACGCATTAAACGAAATATTTTTTACATCACTTCTATGACACAAATCGAATCCTAAAATCAGTACCCAAGCAGAGGGATTACTAAACCACAGGTGCTTTAACTAAATTCATCTGTTATCATGAGCCCGATATTGGCAACAACTCTAAAAGATGGAGATGTTGACTAACGTCCATTATTCATAAAAAATATGTTTATTTAAAGTAGAGATCCCCGCAAGAAATATCAGCTGAGATATTAATGATGCAGTGTGACAAGTACGAAGAAGTGTCACAGCACATTGTGGATCGGTTATTTACTTACATTTAATATGAGTTTCACGTCAAAAGCTCCTGTAAACTTCCACACTGCAAAATGTGACACTATACGCGATAAATCCAACGTAAAACCATTCCACAGGTATAACGTTACTTTATGTTTTTATAGGCGAGCTGACGGAGTACAAAAATAACTTTTATTTCAAAGATAGATATTGATGTATGGAAACATCCTAAATATTATTCTTAACAATTTGTGTTATTTTAAGTGCAGGGTGCGATATAAAATAGTTTAAGAACATACTGAAATTTTCGGTAAAATTATCCATTGATATTTTAAAATTCTAAGACCTTTCGAAATAATAGCATATCTGTTCCTGAAGACGGCCTCCCATTAAAAGTATTTTGTTCCTAATTAAGTTTATTTTCTTAGAAAACTGCTTATTATTTTATATCATGAGCTTGTAGCATTGAATGTCTGGGAGGTAATTTAAGGAATCTTAAAAAAACCATGCCTTCGAATAAAAAATCCGTAGTAAGAAACGTTACTTTTATTACAAAACAAAATTATAAAGTTCGTTACAACACAGTGAAAAAATAGCAATGTATTTTAGTTCTACAATTTTTTTTATAAGATATTGTTGATAGCTATTTTGGCTCATCATCATCAGAACTATAAGTAGTTAGAGTAGTTCTGATGATGGAGTTAGCTTTGCCACCGTGTTATAATGGAGTTCTACCAAGAAAATGCCAATTAAATCAATTTAAAGTTCGTTCTTTAATGAAATATTTTTTTAACTAACTTCATGCCAATTTCGCTATCATTTTTAAATCATGCCAGATTCCCAGCGCAGTTTTCAACGGCACGTCATTGCATTATACGTTACCTATAGCAATAGGAATTTTCGAAGAATTATATTATATCACTCGAACAGCTAACAAAATGGGAGAAGCTCAAATTAATATTAAGCCAGAAATTACAGCGAGAAGCGCTGATATTAAATGCTTTTTTATACTTTCATGGGAAACAAGAGCGTATCGTGCCTCAGAACAATTATTTATTGTATCATTGGATTAATGCTAAGACGCTTTGGATTAGAGTACGGTTCCATTACCTTGGCAGACTACGATTAGAATACATTAAAGCTTCACATAAATTTATCAATCCAATAAATTCATGTTAACCTAATCAATTACAATTTTTGCTTTTGTGATGAGTTCACAATATTTAAATAAATAAAAAATACAATTTCAAAATAATCTGTAGCCGAGTGGACAACATTTTTCTCTTCAGCTGCGATATCTATAAATAAAATTACTCAAAGACGAATTTCACAAATCGACTTTTAATCAATTTTTAAATATAATATATTTCTTGAATAGCTTAATTATATCACAATCATCATTCCCCGAAATTGAGATTAGAAAGATCGATTAGCTTGCTTTTAGTACAACGCGAGGAAAACAGATATACCGCGAATATATAATCAAAATACCCTTTATATGATTTCCTTTTTTTTAAATAATAATCTTACAATCAAGACACTTACTTATCTAACACCGTTGATTACCGACTGGCATCGTTGAAGTTAAACAGATCACCTAACAGCAGAGAAAAAATCGACATAAAATCCGTCATATAAAAAAAGAACTACCTATACAAAAAATAACGGTGGAAACACAACACACCTACCGCTCAGCCTAAAATAATTAAGCAATTACTGCCCAGGTTTTATTTGAGTCCAGTCAGTAACAAACTTTGGAATATAACCACAGGCTTGTGAACTGTTCAATTACGAGCATTACTATTTTATTAATGATATAATATTATATTATTAAAAAAAAATTCTAGTGTCTATAGAATTTTTTCATCACTTTAATTTGTGAACAAATTTAATTCATAATATTAAGTGTCTATTTAATGATTATTCAATCGTATAGCTATATGTTTTTCTTCTCACGTGATAGTTACGTGCAAATAACCCAAAAACTATGTAATAACCGCTAAACTAAAATACATTTTCATACATGGAACAGTGTTGATAACAATGATAATTCTAAGTATTTTTTTTAAACATTTATCACATTTAAGATGTTAATTATCACTTCTATAAGGAAAGGAAAGTTTAAATAATTAACAAAAACAGATCTTAGTACTTACATGTACAATATATTTTATGATCACGATCGGCTTCGTTCATGGAGAGCATTATCACTGAAACACATTTTTCAATACCTATTACTATAGGTGATAATTCTCGCGACGAGCGAAACAGGTCCTGATCACAAAATATATTGCGAAAATAAGTACTAAAAACTAAATTATATTATTTTTTTAAATATAATCATTTGCTCAAAGAGAAAAATGTAATTGTGATGGACGCTGTGTACTATTTGTAATTTACATTAATCTGCCACATTAATACGGACGCTTTATAAGTACACATAAATTATGATATAATAGCTCAAATGGGTAAAATCTTAGAATATCGGGCTAATGGCGTCATAAAAAACCGCAAAAATTACGGCCTTTTTGTTGGCTTAAGGAGCGCCGTTTTTTTTTTCTCCGAGGCTCTAATAAATTTCAATTGTGCCCATACACACTCACCAATTATACGAAATAATTTGATGAATCAAGTTTTTAATAAAAAAGTTCAAATATTCACTCACCTGCTTTGTGATTCACTTAAAAATAATTATTGACAGAGCGATTTATTTAGAAATCTAAAATTTATCATTCACATCTTTATTTAATAGTTACGAAGCATGCAATTAAAACAAAATATTCACGCCAGAGCTAACAAATTAAATATTTTGCCGTATTTGTAATTACATTTAGCCTACGTTACATTTTTTGTAATAATTTAAAAATCCTGCTGAGACAAAAATGAATTATGTGTCCACAGAATTTATAATTTTTATTTATTTGGAGTGTACATTTTCGTATATGTGAAAAATATAAATTTAAAATTTACAACATTTTATTTTCCGCATTGGATTGTCTTTACTAAAAAAGAGGAATTCGGTGTTTACTAAAAATATAATATAAGTGCCATAAAATATTGTATAAATAATCAGTAAAAATTATAGATAGTTAAAAAATGTTCGAATTATAGTATAATTAACAATAAGGGTTGCAATCGTCTAATTCATAGAAGACTGCGTGCGCAAAAAAATATTGGCTCTGCGAAGGAAATTAAAAAGTTTGTCCACTTTTCAACGATATATATACCTACTTAACGAAACGATTAATTTGTAATAATACAATTAAAAAACTACACTATGTAATGTAAATTAATTAGTGCTAGGTTTCTGCGCACTGTTGTAATGGATGTGCGCGCGATTCGAAAACGTTATGCGCACACAGCTTAGAGGGAACACTGGTTGCAATACGGGATAAATAATTGATCGATATTTATTTATTTCACCTATATAAGTTAATTATAATAAGCCTATATTTTTTGCAATGTACAAAGTAGCATTGGTAAATTTAAAAAAAAATCAATTAAGTCAAACCATTTTGGTTGCTCAAGCAAAATCTAATGTAATACATTCAAAAATAGTATTTGTCTGAAACGTACACTCTTCGTGGAATAAATTGACTTCCGAAGTAATACAGGAGAACGTTTTTAATGTTCTAATCAGTAACATCCCCATTAGCAAACTGTATCTAAATTTTAGAAGAACAAACAATTCGTGTCCACGACTTCGCAAATATAAAAAAAAAATAGGAACATATAATTTGACATTATCAAGGTGGCAGAAGTATTTCGGTATTTCATATTAAATTCATGTGTTCATGAAAACTGTCTATAAAGAGTTTTTTAAAGTATTTTTTGATATTTTTATAAAGTTGGTTTCTGTTTAAAATCAACAATAAAGAACTTACTAAATAAACCAATCAATAATAAGTAATATTTAGGTTTCGATTACATCCAATTTTCATTGAATACCGAATTATCGGGTTTCCGGTTTTGGCTACCGATACAAGTTAATCTGAGTTTCGGTTTGCACTAAGTCACGCCCTATCATTCTCTATCCTTTCAATCATAATTTAAATATCAATTAAGATATGACCAACAATATTTTTCAATTACTAATAAAAAAAATATTTCATGTAAAATTTGAAGTTGCAAAGCTCTGAATTAGGTTCGTAACTTTCATCATTATTAAACGGATATTACCTTTAATGGGCAGTCCATCGCCTGCTAAAATCCTTTATTTATAATTCATTTTTAAAATTTTATTAAATATTTACTAAGTAAAATTCGTTTGCAAGCTTTAAAACGTGCATTAACTATTAAAAAAGTTATGTAATGTTCATGAATGTATGTATATTGTTTAATTTGAATTTTCTTTCCATATTCCTATCAATTCAAACATGCGCACTAAACAAAAAGTGGTATCTCGGGCTATTAAGAGAAAGAAGTGTTATAATTCTCTTTTGTGTTTTTCAAACGCACTTAATTTTATTATAAAACAAAATTACCACTCATTAAAATGTAGAATATTATCAGGCATATAAAAAGTTTGGCCATTATCCTTCCGGGAATAATTGTTGTATGGCTTTTATTATGTAACTTTTGTTGGACGACGTAAAAATAAAAATTATTACAACCCATTGTTACAGAGGTATATACTTTATATAATTTACGATCAAGAATATCATTTTAATCACTTTTATTCTGGATACCAACCAAATCATCGTAAGCTCTACGACAACGGTGCAACTTAGCAATTGGACAGTGCATAATTAGGCTTATCGCAAAAACTTATGAATGATAAAAAGAAAGTATTTTTTTATTATACTGCGTCAGTTACATTTTAATTATACACTGATGCTGTGGTTAATTTTGTAATTTTATAGCTTCAGTTACTAATTTCGCGGGCTCAAATGCCGGACAAAAAGTTTTAAAAATCGTTGAATAAAGATTAAATAACTAACACGGTGAAAAAATAGCAATGTATTTTAGTTCTACAAAATTATTTTTAACAAATATAGTTGATAGCTATTTCGGCTCACGCCATCGTCAGAACTATATAGTTCTGACGATGGCGTGAGCTGAAAATGTTTCCTGAAATGAATTAATATAACATTTTGACACGTTTTCATTAGTTTAAAACTTTAATATATATACACTCTTGATACATGCAATTTAGAGACATTCCCAAAATGTTATATTAATAAAATTCAGCGAGAAATATTTTTGGAAGAAATCGCTTTATTGGGCATCGAAACGGGAGTATTTTTTTGTATTGACTAATAATGGTTAATCACAATAAAGTTTTGATATGATATGTACTTTTATTAATGTATTGTAACTTTAGCGGCCACCGATAGGTGTACAATGTTATGCAATAAAATATGTACATTTTCAACGAAGATTCTATCATACACTATGACAGCACCGTCTGTTCGCGGATTAAACCTTTTCTGGCGCCATACATATTATAACTAATTTAAATATTTAAATTAAGAAAATGTGTCTTCTTTGAAAATTTCATTGTTAAACCATACAATAAAATGTACCATTAAAAAAACTGGTCTTTGTATTATAATTAAGATTACAAATTAAATTAATCTTATTTAATAAATAGTTTTACAATTGGCTACTTATTTCAATATGTCAAATAACTTGGCGCATTTCTCAAAAGATAACATGTAATTTATGCTTTAATACTGTTTAATAGGGGTTAATTATAGGAAAACTCATTTTGTCGATATCTGTTTCAGCTACTGAAATTACCATAGACACGATATTTATGTGGAATTCCGGATTGAATAAATTAATGATAAAGACATTTCGTAGCCAATAAAAAAAAGATTATCAATGTTCGATAACGTATTTAATAAATTTTATTTTGTCATCAAGTCTATTGACGTTTGGTGTTTTATCATAAATCACAGATTTAAATTCAAATAACAATGTTTTATTTTTTTGTTAAAGTGTGTATGAAGACATTAAATTTCAGTTGTTGTGTTATTAATTTATGTTTGGGAAATTATATGAATTCTTTTACGTCGCAGTGCTCCTTAATAAAATATGTTAAGTACAAGGAAACATATGCAAATTCGAACATTATGTAGTTACACTAGCTTATGAGAATACATTTGCATGCTTATTACAACATTAAAATATAGTATTAGAATATTTTACTTGGTTTTATAATGAGATTCACTCACCTTAGAGCAATATACACACAATAGCTTAACCGTTTGACAACCACGCAAAATAAATGATTGATATATCCCAGATACAGCGTGTTTTTCAGCGCCCAAAAATGTTGTGAGAAGCTAATTATCGGTCATAAACTATTTTGTTGTGTACATATATTAAATGAATTACGTTATTTTATTCCAGTTTTTAATTGAAAATTGTAGCATTTCGCAAAAAAATTAATGTTACCTCAATGAAAAGTAATATATATTGTTCGTTTAATTCTACGATTTCGTCACAAAATTTCAATAAATCTTTCCAGATTTTTTTTTTTTTGCACACCGGTGCTCGTTTGAGATTTTTATACATATGATCCAGATACCCATCTCCACTTGGGGATCCAAGTGATTAATGTAAATTTTTATGAATGAAAGTAGCTTTTTGTTAAATGTTTTAATTATTTTTTTCTGTGGATTATATTATTATTAGTTATTCTCATTCTAATTTCACGTTATCTTAACAAATTTGTTATTCAATATAATCGAAAAACTAATTTGCTTGGAATTAGAGATGGGAGAAATTCAGTTTGACTTAGAAAAACCACAAATCCGAGTTGCATTTTTGACTAGCCAAATCATAACTGATCACAATCGTTTTGCAGTCACGGATTTAAAATCTTACCCGATATTCGAATGATCAAAGAAGCGAAAATATGAATTGAAATGATGATTACATTAATCACTTAGACGCCGCGGTATTCAGACACGCAAACACCATAACGAGAACATTTATGAATACATACGGATTTTTTAAAACTCATTTAAATCAGAGTCATACATATATATTTCTCAAAGCATTTACATGTAAACTTAACATATTGTATTAGACCGAAAGGCAATACTTTCATACAAGAAACAATATTCATAAATAAAAATAGTATTTTTTCAGTCATATTACAAAGTATATATATTTGTTTGTATTATATGTATATAATTGTTTTGTCATTTCTGACAGACGTAATTCGCTGCAGAGCTGAGCAATCCACACTGAATCCGGTTCACGTGGGACACCAAACGCATTATAATTATATTTATATCCCCAAATATTATACTGGCACACGCATACATATGCATACAAACATTTACACATATGTATATAACTACATTACGAAAGGAAATTAACTAGGAAAGTCATTCTCAGATGCTTAGGTTGTGTTTTGCTTTAAATTATATGGCAGCTTTAACGATTTATTATTTTATGTGTGTCTTAGTTTACGGTTAAAACTATACATACATCAATAAACAATAAGTAATTAATTTAAAAATTCAATTCGCCTTATGGAAAGTGATTCAATTCCAACATGTAAAAGCTCTTCTATTATCATTGACTTATCTTCCATTATCATTTTGTTGATGTTCCTATTATAACCGGGTACTACCTGATACAATTTTCCAAGGGCTTAGAAATTATGAGTTATTTCACACAAAAAATCGTGATTTTGGTTACAAATCTTACAAGAGACTATTAAAATTTTAGATTTAGAGGTTATGAGGGGTTTAAGTGTATACTGGCCAACTTACTCCGATTAACAGGAGTTACACGGAGGCAAAGAGATTGGCATTAATTTTATTAGTATTTTTGGTGTAAAAAATAATAATATTACGCAAAAATTCTAAAATTCGTCTAAGGATTGCTTAGGAGTAAAATTTCGGGCGAGTTCATTATGTAAACACATTCAATTTAATATTCTTCGAATTTTTCCCTCGATAAGCACAAAGGCACTTCCTTTCAATTAAATTAATGCTTATCTTATAAAACATTATCGTAAGGTTTTTTTAGCAAATACATTTTCATAAAAGAGACAAGAATAATTCAGTTTAAAACTCATTTCTGCTTTTTTTCATCAATTTTAAATGGACTCACCGATCTGAGACCGCATAAAAGAAAAATCGCCTTCACGAAAATTGAAAAATATTGTAAGGAAAGGTTATTAAAATTCAATTCACTAAAATTGATCGTTGTCTCTTTACTACACAACAACAAAATTACACATTATTTTGGAGATAAAAACCGCTTATACTGTAATATGAAATAAAATAAAAATCTTCTTTTCTGGAGTAAAATATATTCCATTTAAATATTTTAAAAGTAATTATTTATCAAAATTAATACTACAATCGATCCACCGTTTGTAGTTTATTCTGATCTATCTAATTTTTATCATAGCTCCTGCGATACGGATCATCAACATATTCAAGTGAAATCTTGAATCCAAAATTGGTAGGCAAAAATAGGGTAACATCCTTTTTTTCAAAAATGACACTATATTTCGGTAAAAGTTTGCTACTTCTTATTCTTATTCAAATTTTAAATTGTATTCCGATTATAGTGCAATTCAATTTCAATTGTTATATATAATTACCATAAATAACTTTTTAAGTATTATATTTTCAAGTCTCGGTCAAATTATTTTTTATTGGATTCATAAGGTAAAATAATTGAATTTACTGTCCGGGCTAATTATTGCATTACACTTGAGCGTGATTTGTCCTGATAATCTTTTTTTTAATTCATTATAAACCGTTAATTTTTTTATCACAAAAAATCATTATTTAAGATTTGAAATATTTAGTTTTTGGATATACTGGACGCGGCTTAACGGGGAACTGGTCGAGTTTCTCTTGCAATATCAGTTAGTTTTTAAAAATATTTTCTAACGACAAATGAAAACCAAAATATACAGCTTTCTACATAAATTTGAGTACACATAGAAAATTTACTTGATTGCTATAAAAAATAATCTGTTATAATATTAATTCATTATGAATTAAATTTCATCGACCGATTAATTTTGTTGTATCCGGCGGTGCAATAATTTTCCCGTAAACAAAGATATGTTACCTTGTATATTTATGACATTTATTGAAAAATTCAATCAAAAATCTTCTAGAACTGAAGACTTTGATAGTGTTTATATTAGATTTTTGAGTCCTGTCAAATCAAATATCAATTTACAATAACAGTTCTGTTTGTAAATTTTTTAAGTAAGTAAGTTGGTTACCAGATCCATAGACACTTTACCTCGAAAGAGAAAATTATTGTTATGTAATGCTTCCCAGACACAGACTATGTCTCCATATTATCCCATGGCAGTGATAAGAAACCCGTTGAAATGCGTGCCATTGAGTTTAACACTCTCATATAAAAATCCAGTATTTCATATTTATATCATGAAAGGTTATTCAAAATTTATAATGTTACTTTCAACATGGAATATCCATTTGAATAAATAAAAAAAATATTTTCTAAGAAAAAAAATACGCGAAAAATACTCTTCATTAAAATATTGATATCTAATATGTAAATATTTAATTACGTCTTTTTGAAATTTTTCAAAATATTTTTATTTGTAGTCATTTTCAAAAATCAAAATACTTCGAAATGTGTGGATAACAAATATTATTTCCCACTAGTTAAATCTTTCGGTTCTGTGATGTGTTATAAATACGCATAACTAGTAATAATTTACTTGGCATTGTAAATATTATATAATACATATTGGGCTATGATTCCAGGTATTCCTGCCTTATAAATTTACTAAAGTTACCATAAAAATATTTATAATTAGGAATCAAACGCAGCGAATATATTTTTTGATTTTTCAGTATTTTTGGGCAGTTAAGTTAACTTTATTACAGCCAATAGAAAATTGTGTATATAATAACACATGTACCGCATCGTCAGAATTTTTAGAAATAAAGCACTCTTTTTGAAAATTACTGAAATTTTATATAGATGTCCATTTAGAATCACAATTAAAACATACATCAAAAGTAATTAGTGTTTCAAGAATATTGATCTCTAAGAAATGGTAAATATGCCATGTCATACCAAAAAAGGTTTCTTACGACCGCCATGGATAATGTGTAAAATGGATTCGGTAAATTTCGCTGAGTAATCTTCCCATTATTAAAAATAACCCATGCGTCGTTTAACCAGACGACTGACTTAGGCGCCATTTTTTACTTCCCATTGATTGCCCATAGCTTTACATAATTTTATAATAATCTTTAACCCATTTCCGACATATAGTTCAAAGGATTTTTAATGGCAATCACTATATAACATATTACACCGTTAGATAGTAGGTTATCTTGTATGTAAATGTTTTTGTTAATATTAAGTATTTTTTAGGAAATAAATATTTTTTTTATTGACGGTCGCTTCCTAAGAAAATCTGGGAAGAAATGAAAACAAAACGTACATCAATGCCAATATTTCCAATGAGGGATCGTTGAAAAATTTGATTTAAATACCAGGTATATTTTAAATATTCAAACAAAGTTATTTACGATTTGCGTAATCAAATCGATTGTCATGCCACTTTAATTTCCCCCTGCTTCAAATTTTCCAACACATTGACTAGGAACAATAATGAGTTTGTACTGTACAATGTTTTATTGAGTACACTATGCGATCGTTCGCTGACATATAAAAGTACACTTCAACTTTGTTCTAGTTCCAGTCTAAATGATTAGACACGGGAATTATTACTTCAAGTGGAACGCCTATTTTTTTATGTAATCCGGATAATTGTATCAGCAAAATCGTAATAAGGCTCTTAATTTAATATACAATGTCGTTTAATAATGTTTTAAACAATACATGAAAAAAATAAATCAATATAACATACGAAAATAAAGTATATGGAGGATTTGGTTTCAAACACAACATTAAATTTACACAGCATTACAAACTCTACTCTTTATATTAGTATGAATATATTTAGTTAAAATTATATATACATTTGTAATGGCTTTAAAATACATTTTGTTTTTTTGATTTTGCAACTGAATTCACATATGTATATATACTTCTGAATCCATTTAAAATATTGTATACTGGAAAGTTCAATAACATATTTTATCTTTAACAAACACTCCTTTCATTACGAAATGTAAAAGGAATACTGTTTTTTTATAGGAAGTGATTTAAATTCAGACAGTAAGGGAATGATTAGGAAACGAGTTTTTCCGTAGAGAGGAACCGTATTTTCTTATATAATAATTGGAGATAATTCTACAAATGGATTTAAGAAAAAAATTAAATACTTTCTTGGTTGAATTTGAGTACTATAACTCCTCACTTTTGTGTTGGGACTTGAGAGAAATTTTAGAATATTGAAAATTAAGGAATGGTTGTATAAAAGGCTATCGTTACGGACCAAATACATTATTTAATTGTACCAAAAGTATTTACGTGTGCTTAGCTATCTTTTCTTTTTCTTGGAATCTCATCTAGTTCCGCTTTATAAATCGCTTTGTAAGCAGCTTAAATTAAACTCTTTAAAAAAATATTTAACTATGCCAAGGAAATATTGAATCACACTATACTAATGTCCTATTTTAAATCGACATTTCCGTGACGAGGGTTTTGGAATTAATCTGATTCACGGTATCACGCAATCATGATAATATTCTCAATTCTCATGCAACAAACAGTTCAAGTATTATGATATTTGGGCGGTATTTATAATTGGTGTATTAAACGCTGACTGTTGCAGTACCTGAGCACAGAGTCGCATCATACGAAAAACTGAAAATGTGCAAATTTTTGCTGTAGTTTTAGTTATAATAGTTATAAAAAAACAACCATTAAAGATTTAGCTAAGGATATTTTTTGTTTTGTAATGTTTAAATTTTTGCATGTAATCAATTTATAAAACATTGCCAATGTTCTTCTGAATGGATTGATTCTACTTCTTGTTCGTTATTGATATCAAAATTGCTATCATTGAAAAAAATCATAACGCCTTGATATTTATTAAGTATTTATATAAAGCAATTGAATCTTACTTTTTAGATATTTACAATTGCAAATGCTTGAATTGGGATGCAATACCATGATATAATTGATGCATTTAAATTAATTATTTATACGGAAAATACGAGGACCATTTTTTAATGATACTTAGTGACAAAAGTAAAATAATTTTGATTCAATTAATAAGCATATGTCAACCTAAAAAAATATCAGACTGGGAATTCATAGGTAAGTTACTGCAAGTATTGAAAAAATATTCCATTCTTTTCTTATAATCACATTTCAGGTTTTAACTGTTACTTCTTAATGAAAATACATATTTTGAATAATAAAAACACATTGGTCAACACTTATTTTCACGATATATATTATGATCAGGATTGGTTTCACCATGTAAATAGCCTTGCTTATAATTTTGATTTTTGAACGAAACCGGTCCTGATGATAAAATACAATATGGAAATAAGTAATCAATGTGTTTTAAATTTTAAAAAAACTTTAATTTAGAATAAAAAAAATCTTCATATTTAAGAGCAGTTACGAAATTCGAACAATAAAAGCATTCCACTTATGTTAAAATAGTTACTATCCAAATTCTACCTCGATTTAGTAAACGCGTTTATTTTTATATACTTTCATTTGAAAGTATATGTAATGAAAGATTTAATAATATCGGGTACTATTGGTCATTCATTATTTAAATTTATGTAATTTGTGTCATTTCTAATGCCTATAATGCAGCTCTGTGCGTATGGAAGAGCATGTAATTCGTACAGCGTATTTTTTCTATTTGAATTCAAAAACTAAATTAAGCTGTGTGTAAGTGTGTTTTAATCCTAATGTGTTTATGCCTCAAAGCATTTTTACTTCTCTTAACGAGCCTTTTGAATCTGGGAAATTTTCTATTTAGTTAAAAGTCTAATTCGATGTTGACTAACTATCTCAACTAAAGAGACGGATTATTTTTATTTATTCTGAAATGAATACTTTTGAAACAAATACTATTTAAAGTCTCATTTTACAAATAAACAAAAGATAAATAATAGTAATTTATCATGAATATGTTACTACAGTACTTAGAAATGTGTGGAATATATATCAAGTTCTACTTATTTTGAAGGGTGTTTCTGTTTCCGTATACTTTTATCATACAATTTATTCAGACTGTTTTCAATTATAAGCGTGTTTTTTTGTACTAAACATATTCATTGAATATTGCTGCTAGCTTTACTTAATATTTTTGTACTCATTTTTATGAAATTGCACGCAATTTGAATATAAGTAACCTGTCAAACGTAAAGCTTCAATTCGGACTTTTTTTAGCTTATTCTAATCGAGTTCACACTTTAAGAAGATATTTATTGAATTGGAGGTTAACAATTTCGGATTGGAAATGATCTTTTGCAAACGTTACACTTAATGTATCGAAAATATGACTAGAATATATAACCAAACAAACCTCGATTCTATTGAAATTGAACAAAATTTCCATTCCAAAAAGTTTACGGAATCTCAATTATACAGATGTAATAAAATTTAAGTATAATTTAATAGTTTTTTAATATACTGAAAGAAGAAATTTTATTCTTGATATGATTGATTTGTAATATAGTATTAAAAGTTCTGAAACAATTTATTCTTATATCTAATGCATGCAATAATCTTCTTTCCAAATAAAATTGACAAAAATGACTTCAGTTTGAAAGTATTAACAGTTTTTACAATCTCAATTATACAGATGTAATAAAATTTAAGTATAATTTAATAGTTTTTTAATATACTGAAAGAAGAAATTTTATTCTTGATATGATTGATTTGTAATATAGTATTAAAAGTTCTGAAACAATTTATTCTTATATCTAATGCATGCAATAATCTTCTTTCCAAATAAAATTGACAAAAATGACTTCAGTTTGAAAGTATTAACAGTTTTTACATATTTAGTTCTAACACGTTGCAATCAATCAATCTTGCGAACATCGCGTCGCGTAACCCTCGAAGCGACGAACCAAATAACCACATGAGAGCCGTGGTCGACGCCGATTTATGACAAGTGCGATGTCCTGCCAGCAAAGTTATTGCCGCATTCGCTTATGGATGTGCCAACGGACGATCACATTGAGTTATGGATATAGCTGAACTAGGATCGTAAACAAAGGCGTTCTCAACTCTAAATAAGCAAATTGTTCTCAACTTTCAAATGAAAGGTTTTATAATTATAATTTAATTAAAAGCCTTAATCTTCTTGATCAAGTCTGTTCTAAATACTAATCACGTGAATCTGAAAGGGTATCGCTATTTTTTTTTTTTGTAAAAGCTATAAATGCAATAATTTCAATCGTATGAAGATTACTTGTGATTATCCCAATAAGTATTTAAATTTCTCTCTAAATAAATTTAAAAAGAACATAAATTTCTTTATATTATTTTGAATATTGACCCCATATATATACGTGCTTCTTTTTTCACTTTTGATAGAGGCTAAGCACTATTTGTGTCTAATAAATAACCCTGATCGCCAAATGAAATAATTTTTGTAGTTCTTCAACAAATTTTATAATGTTTGTTATATAGGAAGAAAATCCGTGCTGAAATCATAAAGCATACTAATAAACAGTCTATTGCGTACAGTGAGTGAACAGAACTAAGCAGAAATAAAAACATCATGATTATTAGTACCTAACATTTCAAAGTTGGCTTCCGACATCGTCATAGCTTGCCACATCTGCTCATTCCAGCATTAAACAGAATTATTACAATATATACAGCGCTTAAATAAAGAACTACCAACAGAATTTAGAGGAAACTTTCGAATCTTTGCGCTAGAAGTTAATGTGTGTAGTCTCTAATACGGTATATTTTTAAAGAGTTTTGGACACGGAATTACTACTGTATAGTTAAAAGTATATTAGAAATTCCTGTGCATAGATATAATAAACTGACAAAATTGATATTTCAACCGTTTCTTCTGCCGTCACTTTTAAGTATGCATATACACAAATAAGCTTACATTTGTAAAGTATGCTAATTAATTTTTGAAAGCATTTAATGCTCTTCATTTAGCATTTAATAAAAAATAAATGTTAAGACTAAGATATCATATCATTTGAATACTCAAAGTTTAATCAATTATTTGCATAAATAATTTAGAAACAAGAAAATTAAGCATTAGTAACATTTAATAATTATTTTATTATTAGCGTCAATATTAAGTTTGCGAGAAGTACTAACATCACTATTGTCATTTATCATTCTTTACTGTGAAAAGCTCTCAGAGGTTTTTGGCAAAGATTCAGAAACTGTGAGACCAATGTTGTAGGTACAACTCTTGCACAAGCCTTCCACTCGATGTTCCCTGTACACAGAACTGCCAGAAACCACATTATTAAGACAAACTGTCCAAGTACGTAGTTAATTTTAAAAGCATTGCAAAGTAGCTTAAATTAAAAGCTGTGTAGAGCTGTCACATTAAAAGCTCGGCTGACTTTTGCAACTTTAAGCCGCATTGTGAAATTAGTTGGACATATTTTAATACTTAATTGAGCTGGTCAAGTTAAAGGGCGAGCGTTTCATAATTCATTCCATAATAAACAATGTATAATAAATGTTACTAAAATTTGCAGCTATGGAAATTAATGTTAAAATTTAAATTTGATGAAAAAACTTATCTAACTAATAAAACTATCGTATTTTACTATAAAACGTAAAGTATCCTGCCTTTTATTAAAACTATATTTATTTATCTGATACTACTTCCGTTATAATACATTTATTAAGCTAATCCTATAGGATAAAAAATGTTTCTAAAAGTTATAAGGTATGTTGGTAATTTAAAAATTTAATTCGTATTAGAGACTGCGACACTTTAAATGTCTGATGCCTTATATATTCAATGTTGCAATATCGTTAAAATCAATCGAAAAAATAATTTAATATTTATATTAATGCATTTTTAGTGATTTTTATATACATTTTTACTTGGGGTCTTCATATACCACACAGTGAAAAAATAGCAACGTATTTTAATTCTACAAAATTTATACAGTATAACTATTTCAGCTTACGCCTTCATAATAGTTCTGATTAGTGCATAAGCCGAAATAATTCTATATACCTTATTAATTTTGTACAACTTAAATACGTTACTATTTTTACCGTGTTATAATGAAGATCTATCAAGTAAATTCAATCAATAATGTCTTCATTTAGATTACTCAAATAATTCATGCGCAAAAAATATGCTATTATGGATTGTCCACCAACCGTTACAACAACAAAAAAATAACTAAGTCACTTTGACTCCATTACAGTGTCTGAAACCGGGTGACGTATTTCCATATAATCTTCTAGTCTTTTAAATTGAACTATAGTTGAGATATATATATATATATAGCTGCTATTAAAAACCAGCGAACATATAATAGAAGATATAATTAAATACTAGAAATTTTCCTACTAAAGATTATACAAAAATGTAAAGTAACGACAAATCCACTTCAATAATATAGTATTATCCGCCTAGAATTATTTCATTTAACATAATTTAAATTGTTTTAAAGCCTATCACAGTCATGAATAACCTACAAGCTATGTTAATTCAAGCAAAACATGTATAATATTAAGTACATGCGCAAAAAAATTGTCTCAATAACATATAAAAAATATTTTTTACAATCTGTTCAGCAATTAATAAAGTTTTATTTAATCTGACATTCTAGTTTCATAGTTACAATCACTTTAATAAAGTGCTTTTGACAAAATTGTTATTATTCAAAAATTTATCAGGCATATTAGATAGTGTCTCCTGATTTGGGCAGGGCTGAAAGTATTAACAATTCAATTCAATCAGAATATTTATGTAATTATTTTACGTTCAGAACAAGTGACGAATGTTTGTTTCTATATATGAACAATTATTTTAAAAATAATCTAAAATAATATTCAAGAAAATTATATTTCAGAACACACCACATTTATATATCTTGTTTATTTTCCAATTTTAATCCCATTAATAAAAATGTTTGGTCCACATCTCATTATAACTGAGTTAGTGCAGTTAAAAGTAAACGCTTAGGACTTAATAATAAAATACTTATAGGTAAAAAAAGAGTATGTGACCCGATCATTTTTTATCTCATATCAAAATATTAATGTTCCAAACGCCGAAACCGCAATCCCAAAGGTAAATTTGTTTAAAGATTACCCACTATCTAGTATGGGCGGCATCATTTCATTACGCCGTATTTTTTTCCACGTATGCCAAGAATGAATTCCTTGAATTTACTAATTTTTATGAAACCCTACCATCTTTTGCACCTCGTACTCGCAACACACAATCTACACTTCGTTTTATATTTTATTTTATTATACAACAAATAAATTTTTTAAATGTTTGCTCTCGTTAAGATTCGTTACAATGATAGAACGATGAAAAATAATTTAACTCTCTGACTGCTAACGTCTCAACTGTTGAGACGGCTGATTTTACTGTGTTGATACCCCAAAATATATGAATTAACAGTGTTTAAAACCTTCTTGTATTCACTAATTTTTGAGTTAATACATTGCTTGATTTGTCTTGACAAACTCAATAAGATTGCTTCAAACCGATATTATTCAATTAATTTTTGAAGTCAAGGCGTTGGAATATCCTTTAAAATGCTCAGCATGGAACGAGTTAAATATTACAGACATAATGACAATTAAACATCTGTTAAGCTGTATATTGAATTATGTTCAACTGTATCGATAAAGACTAAAACACTTTTTATAATTCATAAAATTTTCACAAATGTTTATTGTTCCTAGTCTCATCGTAGTGTAGTATTGTAATGCTTTCAACGTTTATATTTTAAAAAAGTAATGTGGAGAATGAAGTCTTTGATTTACTACGTTTGTTAGTTTTTAAGTGACCCGTATCATGCGGTGGTTAAGTTTATCATTATCCAATTTAAAATCATTTCTAAGAATATATTAAACTTTGCTAATCTTTTATAGCGAAATCATGAAGTAGAACATTAAATACTGTTTAACTTTGTACTGAATAGGAAGTACGTTAATACGCTTGAGTTGAACATTGTGATTAAAAAACCGCTTCGAATATAAATTATATATGAGTAATTATTTCGAAAATTGTGAATTGATATACAGTTTAATAAAATGAAACAAATATGTTTTTGAAAGTTTGATGTTTTCCTGGTTCAAATTACAAGTGACAGAAGTTGGATCCCTTATTGTAAATCAAACCATACATTTAACTAAAGCATACTTTAATCGTTTACGATGAATATACATTCAAATGATTCTTAGTCGTGATTAATTTTCTAATTGCACAAAAAGTAGTGGTAAAAGTTTTTTATTGCATACTTAATACTTATATAGCATTTTTTAGCTCAGGAAAAAAAAGGATTAATTTATTTTATTGATTGAATTGGCATTTACTTGGTAGAACTCCATTATAACACGGTGAAAAAAATAGGAAAGGATTTTGGTTCTACAAATCTTTTTTTTTTAAATATAGTTGATAGCTATTTCGGCTCACTCTATCGTCAGAACTATTTAAACTAACATTTGCTTATCTTTATATAGCTGTGTAGAAAAGGTACACAATACATCGCAATAAAACTCGGAATAGCTATTAACTATATTTAAAAAATAATTTTGTAGAACTAAAATACATTGCTATTTTTTTCACCGTGTCATTAATTTATTGTCATAACAATCTTCAAATATTAATTTTCTGAAAAAATCTACTCTCGCTCTGTATTAATAAAATAATTTCAGTCAGATAACTTTACATTACAATAAATACATGAGTACTAAAAATCAGACAAAAGATTTATCGTTTCTGACCCGTGTTTTGACGAAAAGATGAAATCAAATTAAACTGTATACTGCATTTTCAATTGCACGTTAGAAAACTTGTTGATACGGAGCGGATTTTATTTAAGCATTCAATATAGCCTCTATACCTTACTTCACAGAAAACAATCCGTATAATATCATGTCTTTTGATAAATGACTAAAATATAAAAACGTTTAAATTACCATTTGTACCAAATGGTTTTTGCTACTCTTAGATAAATTTTTCCAGCTAATTTAATATTAAAATGGTTTATATCCGAACAATATAAATAACAGGTAATAAGACGTGTCGTACCTATGTCAAGAAACAGAAATCAACCACAAAACACATCTGTCATATTAGCATGTCAGTCAAGCTAGCTATCAACTAATTGAGGTATGTTTGTATATATATATATTTTAAAATCCTTTTTTTTCTTCTTAATATTAAGACCATCGATTTGTTTTATCTTAGCCTCCAACATCGAGTTCACTCAATTAATCTACTCCAATTAATTGAAGTTTTCTAGTATTAATCATATTCCAAAGCACATATTATCCGTTGAAATGCTGGTTTTAATACCAAATTATGATTGCCATAATAATTAACTAGACGATAATTACATTACGCGAGAATGCCTTGAAACGAATTTCGAATTAGAACTGTCACGATATGTCCTCACACGAGTCAAGAAGCTTGCAATGACGTGATGACAACCGAGACTAACTTTGTCATTTGGTATAAAAATTTTCATATCCTTGATTTTTACTGGAGTTATCAAATTCGTCTATAACAACGGATTTTGCAGCTGAATTACTATTTTGTTTTCAAGTACACTAGTGCATGATTTGAAATGAGTTCGCGTTGCTTTGCTAATGGCATTAATTTGGCATCTTGACTTTTTTCGTTTGAGAAAGCGTTTGTTATTGGAAGGCTGCAAATTTTTCACAACGGGTGCGGTGAGAAGAAAAGTATTTATCCATATTTCAAGTTTTGGTTTTTTTTTTTGTTTTTTAATTTTTACAACTTCATATTTAACAATATACAATTCACAATATACAATATACAATTCACCTATGTAACCAACGCATTATTCTAATTATATAATATTTCATTAAGATGCAAAGGTATTGTCGTACAACCTGTAGACCTCAGCGTTTTGTACCTCTATGAAAATCATCATTCTTGAAATAGTCATGTAAGTAAATGTGAGAATATACCAATGATATATATTGTATCAATGAATATGTTGATTCATTTAGGCCTTGAATTGAAATTCTTCGACCCCCAAAATTTGCAGTCTACACGCAACAAAACACCACCAACTGATAGATAGATCACGGCCTATTGAAGTAAATGCATCACATATTTAGGTTTACCTCGACGCATGCATTTGAATTATATATTGTAGGCGGTTTTGTTAACTCGTCCCAACGATTTATAAAACAAAACGCATACGATTTAAACACCGGTAGAGCATTTAACTTTATCACCATACTTGAGCAATGCTTCCTAAAGATTCAAAATTTCTTTTTTTTTCAAACTGTTTCAAAAATATCAATGAGGTGTCATTGCTTTTATTTGACATATCTTTCATAAGCATTTAACATTGTGAATTTATTCGGCTATTTACTAGACAACAGATACGGACAGTTGTAAATGAAAATTTAAAATATAAAACATACAAGCACGTTCTTCACTCATTTCTGTTTTAAGTGCGAAGCACATAGACTACTAAACACATATAGTTTTATTCAATAAAATATAGCTATTCAGCTTCAATCGACTTAAAATCAATATATGTATTCAGTCATCATCAAAAACTACTATTTCTATAAAAGTTCATACTCTAAGTATAATTGTTTTGTGGAAGTCGATGCCATGTGGATAATAGGCAGTATTTATTGTTTATAAATGATCCTTTTGAATGAATATTTCTGGAAATGGTCTGTATGTCACTTTTTGTATTGATATCTTAAAATTTATCAGAATTCAAAATATTGTTAATGAAAACTTACACAGACTTTAATATTACCAATAATTGAGCTTTATAGAGAAAAAAAAAATTTTTTTTTGATTAAATATACACACTATTACCGTAAAGTCTTAATCGAGTTTTTCAACAAATATACTGTAATAGCGAGAATCGATTCTCTTTGACTCACTCAATATTTTATGATAAATGATTTAAGAATTTGACAACAATATGATATGTAATAATATATCTTAAGCCAGTCGATAACAATGATTTAAAATTTCTAATAAAGTATAATAATTTGAAGCTTATTTTCACATAGTTCAATGAAACGATCTTGTAAGAATATATATATCAAGAGTCTTAAAATTGAACATGTTCTGTGATAATCCGAAAGATTGTTTATACATCTTGCTCTCTACTGCCGGATCTGAGACGTGAAATAATTTAAGTAAATTTATTTAATTCAATTTAATATTTGTATGTCTTGCAGCGAAATAAGTTACAGCGTCTAGACGAGACGTTTGAGATGCATTGACCGTCGAATAGATGATCTTTGAAGACATTTTGTCGCTCAAAATTCCTGAATATTTCTCGTTAGTTTTTTGTCTGAAACACATCTTGTCTGCAGTCCGCGCCGAATTTCACGCGTTTCGTTGTTGATCCGAATATATTATTGTTGTTCGTGACAAAGGCATCACATTCTATTAAGGTTTTTGTTTTTTGTTTGTCTGCATCTGTCTATTATATAATGTATGCCGTACTGAGTACACTAACCAGTTAATGGTTTCAAATTTCGAATGAATATTGATGTCATAATCCGAGAATTACTTTTTATTGTCCATTTTGTTTCACACACCCAGAAATAATATACATTTCGCTACTTTCATGTTGGTCTTTCGGAATGTGTAAAATCACGACCCTATAATAGTGGCGTTTTATTAATCTAGCAGAAAACATACACAGCCAATATTAAAAGATAAATTTTGTTACAACAGTCAGTCAAGAAATCCATCATTCAGAAATATAATTATTAGAAATGTCACCCAACAGTATATTAACAGAAATCTACTTAGATTGTTAGTGATATGAAAAAGTTATTAAAATTAGTTTAAAAAAATATATTTATAGTTATTTTCATTGCTCAACAGTAATTTTATTAAAAAAAATTTTTGAAAAAAAAAAAAATATTTTGATTAAAAAACAAACAATGTTTAATTCTGTATTTACATTTCTTTTAAATCAGGACAATACGATAACTAACAACAAATACAATAAACATTGACTTAATAATTACTAGATGTACAAATCAAATTGTATAATAACAAGTAATATAATTAAAATGTAATCATATAAAATATATCTACGTGGTGTAAAATTGTTAACCAATAAAATTTAAAGGACCTCTTAAAACTAGATGTCTACTTCTTATAGTAATACATCATGAGTTAAGAAATAATCCTAGTTCACTCATTAGCAAGAATAACGTTTGGAAAATTTTACTAGCAATTTTAGGTGTCATATGGAATTAAATAATTAATATTGTCAATGGGCAGTAAGAAATTTTAATTAGTAATTCCTCGAACGCTTTAATTGGGATTTTCTATTAAATAATATTGCATCAGTTGATTTGTTATAGATAATACTCAGGTTTCATAATATAAAATATGTTAATCATACTAAACACAATGTTACATTATTTAAAAGCACTTCCTTTTCACTAATAAGTGACAGTTACGACATTAAAAACGGAATTACTATTATTTATAAAAAAAAAACGATTTTCTGCCAAAACTATGACAACGATTAAACAATCAATTGAATAATTTATTTTAAATAATGTTTTAAATAAATTTGGGTATTATCCTTAACATTTTGATTTTTGTGTTTAATTTGCAATTTCCGGCTATCACAGATAATTAAATTAGTAATCAAACCGCTTTCTAATATTTTATTTAATAATATCATATAAGCCTCTTGCGGCTATGCATCAAATATTTTCCTCATAATACTACGGATGTCTATTATATTTTGTGATCGACCATCCATGATTCACTTCTAAGAAAAATTCCTTACCATTTTTGACACGGTATTAATTTGCAAAAAATCGTGATCTTTTTGCAAAGGGCAAAAGATTAATATAATAATAATTAGTCAGTACAAATAATAATGCCACGATGAAAATTCCAAAACCGCAGTCTTTCTTGCCCAAAGACGTGCATTAAGTCTAGACATATTCATTTTGTTTCATGATATTCGCAATAATATTGCAAGGTCTTATTTTGTTTAGACTACATATAAAGAAGATTGGTCGTGATATGACCATTAATAATAATATTATGCCACTGCACTGATGTTTATTTGATGGCTACGTTGGTATTTTTCAAATAGCTTCATTTCAATATAATAATAAAATGAATTATCATATTTATTGTAAACTATTATATTAATCGCATTATAATGATGCTATATTCCTTTTGATGATTGAAATATTATATATCAAGAAATAATTAATACATCAAATATATTTTATGATTGTTATTAATAATAACACTATCATATATCCAGAATTAACATGTTATATCATTTAATTTTGTATGTATTATCTATATATATATAAATGAATGTCTGTCTGTCTGTCTGTCCTTTATAAACTCCTACACCATTAATCCAATTGCAATAAAATTTTGTCGAATTATTGCTTAGACTACCGGGCAAAAGAAAGGCTACTCAGAATTTGATTTGATTACAAAAATTAATTGAATATTTACGAAAAACATGTTTTCATACAAGACTATTGTAATACAGCATGGCCATTTATGACACATTGTATCCATAGCAACGCCGAAAACAAGCTTGACGCAAATCTGTCACATTCACTCACCTCTAGGTATTTTAAGTAGGTACTTACGTAAGGTACTGAATATTTTGAAGCAAAATTCGATTTTCGAATAGTATTTCAATGTTTGAATTTTTACCGACTTTTTTGTTTTTGTTTTGTGTCGCATAACAGAACGAATTTAATTAAATATTACGTATAAATTCCAATTGCCGGTCGATTTCGGATATTATTGTATCAATCATTTTTTAAAATTTTTCAAAAGTGAATTTCAAAACGTAACATTCACTGTGAAATCAATTATGCCACCCAAACGAAAAGCAATAGGTCAGAGTACAACTCATACTCAGTATACTCAAGCACGAAAGAAAAGAGCAAAACAATGACGTTAAAGTTGATAATCGTTGGATAGTACCGTATTCACCGCTTCTCTTGAAAACGTATAAAGCACACATCAATATTGAGTGTTGCAATTCGGTGAAATCCATCAAATACATTTTTAAATATGTCAACAAAGGAAGCGATATGGCAATTTTTGGAGTAGGAAATTCAACTGCATCTATCGATGAAATCAACCAATATCAACTGGAACCCTACATTAGTAGCAGTGAAGCAATATGACGCATTTTATCATTCCCAATTCATGAACGGCATCCAACAGTTACTAATTTGGCAATTCACCTCGAAAATGGACAGCGTGTGTACTTCACAAAAGAAAATGGACGTGTAAGAACATTGTCACCACAGCCAACAACGTTAACTGCATTTTTCTTGTTGTGTAGGGTTGATATGTTTGCAAAGACACTACTTTACTCTAAAGTGCCAACACTCTACTGATGTTTTACTGTTAATCAACATACGTGAACCGACATCCTTCCAAGAATCGACAACAGTAAACTGTCGAATATGTGTCACTTATAGTGAAGCTTACCTCGAATTAAATCTTCTAGAAAACGATGCACATTGGGACACTTCACTTGCTGATTCATCGAATACTGCTCACCCACAACAAATACGTGCGTTATTTGCAAGTAATATTAACAATGTGCTTTCCGTCCAATCCAAAAGATCTTTGGGGAAAATACAAAGACTACACGAGTGAAGATATTTTAGATAGTTTGCGTGCAACAATTCAAAATCCACACGTTCAATTCACACCAAACGTGTATAATGAGGCATTGCTATTGATTAAGGATATATGTTTAGTAATCGCTAACAAATTATTGGTACAATTGGGAATAGCTGCGCTGAATCCATCTGAAAACGACTGACGTGATCGTCATTTCCAACGAGAAACACACTTTGATGTGAATGAATTGGGTAAATTTGTTCAAACGAATCTTCCGAAATTGGTTCCAGATCAACGTATGACACAATTATGGATGCAATTACAAGTCAAAGTGGTAGATTTTATTTCAAAGATGCACCCGGAGGCACACGTAAGACCTTCCTCATTTCACTCATTTTGGACGAAAAACCATTGTACTAGCAATCGCATCATCTGGAATTGCAGCAACTCTTTTGGATGGTGGTCGAACAACGCATTCAGCACTGAAACTGCCATTGATTTATTATTATTTATCATTATTTTATTTAGATCATAGGCTACCAACCTTTTTCAGGCTGCTACCCCTTTTCATAAAATCCATGTGATCCGCGACCCCCATACAATCCAAAAGCACACATAAAAAAAAAAAATAGTTGACCGTATAAGTTGGCTACCCCCAGGTTGGGAGCCTATGATTTAGATTAATAATCAGCTTTAATATTAAACCATTTTTTATTGAAAAAATCAAGTATCAATTTCTGCTTGAAGCTTGCTTTTCTTTTCGATTCTGCCAAATCCTGAATACTTTTAAGAAATATAAGTCATCCTTATTTGCACTCTTCTTTACTCTTAAACCACACCATGGCTACATCTAAACACTGAAAAGCTCCAAAATATGAAGGACCAATATCTCACTCCTGGCAAATGTCTTCTTGATGTTGTTCCTCTGAGGATCGTTCGCATCGCAATTTAATCATTAAGTTACATATTCTTCATCGCATTCAGCACATATTGAAATTTATCTCATTGCTTCTGCAATGTCTTCTATATCATTTTCAACTTCGTTACTACAATAGTTACCATCAAAATGTTAAGATTACATTCCGTCACTTACATAAACAGTGGACAAATTTGCCACGTGCATATCAACAAATCCGGATAATCGATGTTTTACTTTACTTGGTATATTAATCGATAGCATTGATTCCTATTCACTAAACCTAATTCCATTGTCTGGCTCGGTTTGTCTATTAAAAATTCAATGAATAAAAATTAAAGATTTATCATAAAACCATTTAATATATAATTATTATAAGATTTTTTTTGTAACCACTATTATAAAAATACTGTTTTTTTATCATACAGATTATCTATTACCATAAGTTTTGAACCAAGCGAACATTCAAATTACGCTCACAAATGCATAGTTGCGCGTCATGACCCGCCAAAGCACATGCGCAGATTATCAAAGTTATTGCTGATGGAGTGCGCATGCGCGACCCTCAACATAATTGGAAATCTTAAGTTATAAGAGGATGAACTCGTTTGAATATAAGAAGGATATAACTTTCCCGCTAACTGCTAGAAATAGGATACGAGCTAAATTGTAAAAGGTTTCGTATATATATTTTATGAGATAATACAACATTACACGTGCGTAGATAATATTTTTAGAGTATTATATGTTTGTAAATATTTAAGATCAATAATATAAACACCTTGGTAACCTTTACTTAGTCTATAATACCTGGTAAAATAAAATTGATTTTAATTTATTTAAATAAAGAACACAAAGACTACGACGATTTCACACTTGTAATCTTATGCATTTTTAAGTGCCGTTTTTCTCTATGAAACTGTAAAATAATTAGCGATATTTATTAAAAAGTAATGAAATGGGCTTGAAACAATTATTTGCAAATATTCAATACATGCTCCACCTTTTATCATATTCATTAAAAAATTTAACTAATTTGCAAGCAAATAAGACATAATTTGACTAGTGCTACTTTATGGTTTTAAGCAGAAAACAAATTTCAGTTGTTTTATGAAATCATTTATATTGTTTTCCGACGCTATCGAACTTATTATCGAAGTTATCTAGAACATGGTTTCTCAACCGATATTCCGAGGAGATTTCTGGGTGGTCGGCGAAGTTTTTTGGGTGAGCCGAAACAATCGAATTTTATGTAGTATTTTCAAATCATATTTTTTTGTTACTGTTAGTTTTAATATACTTAAATAGTATTATATTAGCAATACGGTGTTGCAACATTAAATATTTTGATTAAAGAATCAATTACGTGAAAATTTATATTTTTTTTCCAATGTTGATGGTCTGCTAAATATTTTCGGACTTTTTGGTGGTCCGCGGATATAAAAAGGTTGAGTAACTATGATCTAAGATCTATCCAAAACAAACACTAATGAAAACTTGGATATGTAATATTATAATGTAATAATATAATAAGAATTTAGTTTTTATGTAGCTAACTGACTAATTATATGTGATTTGATTATAAGATCTTCACAATAGACATTTTACGGACATACCATTTATGGACACTTATTGAAATACCTGACACCATAAAAAAATACGCTCAAAAGGTAAAGAAATTAGATTGCTTTTAACGTTGTCAAATTTAATAGTATCTAATACTAAACGAATACTAAAAATGTAATTAATAATATACAAAATCAACCGAGAGTGCTAGGTGGATTTTGAAATGGATGGAAAAAAATGAATTGGTGAACAAGATATTATATTTAGTTTTTTGACATCTTCGAGTATTCATAAGGAAACAAAAGACCTGGCATAGTTAATGGTTTGCATCGGTAATATGTTAAATCCATGAAAATGTGAAAAAGTCTTAATAATTTTAATTAAATTGATAATTATTCTCTATACTAACGACTCATTTTAACTGCATAAAAAGAGAATCATAATAATACATCGTAATACATCCAGCATTTAGTAACGTTGTTCTTGGATTTTCAAATGCGATATTAAATAGACCTAAGTGGATTTTAATTGGTAATGTAATGTGTATAATTGATCCTTAGGCCGTTGGAACGTATACCTGATAATGAAAGGCAAACAGAAAAAAGCAATGCGGTCATTTTTACCTGGATCTCTTTATTTATGCGTTATGAGATTGACTTAGATCAGTTACCCTTAAACTTTGTCGACTCATGGTACCCATAGAGATACGATATTTTTTGCCGAACCCCATATCATCCTTCTTGCCCTAAAATAATATTCAAATTAAATCAATATGATATAGTTATTCTATGTCAAGACATCGAATATGTTAATTTCTCGATAAATTGCTCACTCTCCTTCATTGGAAAATCTTTTGTTTTATCACTTTTACTAATGAAATTGTTGATTGAATTCGTATTTACTTCGTAGAAGTCTGTATAAATTAATGGATATCAGCAATCCAATGTCATTCTCAATGAAAAAGACAAATATAAATCTATCACCGCTTCGTAGATCATTACGGTAGGTTAATACATTTTTTTTAATAAATCATCTTAGTACAATACTTATTCACTATTTATGTTTATTCACCAAAAAATTCTAGATCAACTCTCACTTCGAGAAATGCATAAAATCTATTTGCTACATTTTACAATTTACCATTTACCATTTCAATATGAAACTAGGGTGTTAGAACAAAAGGCAATATGTACGTCTTTTCTACACAGCTACAAATAAATAAATAATTGCAAGTTTAAAAATAGTTCCGACGAGGGCGTAAACCGAAATAGCTATCAACTATATGTTTTATAAATTTTGTAGTACTATAACACATTGCTTTTTTTCACTGTGTTGTTCTGATGAAATTACATAATTACAATTATTTTTAACTCGCCAATTTTTATTTTGAGTTCGGAACTCTCAAAGAGGTGTCACAGAACCGCGAGGTCCTCTGAAACAAAGTTTGAATACCACTGACTTAGATTATTCATCCTATTATGATTCATAAATATATCACATTACAACATTGTTTTAAATATAGTAACGAAAATTTTTACATAGCAGATAGTTTATTGTTTAATCGAGCTTGAATTAAAGAATACATAATCATTTTTTTAAATATATTTAATCAAGCAGTCAAGCGTTGAAAATTTTAGTACGCCATCCAACGCTTTAAATTCTCTTATGGACTATTGTATGAATTGATAAATGAATTAATTTACAATTTCATGAATGACTCTAATGATTATTTGTTGTGTCATCCACCTTTCAATTGGATTATTGCATAACCAAATATACTAAAAACACTCACCTTTTTTTTCAGTATCAGAATATATTTACAAACAATGGCAGATAATTGAAAAGCTGCATGTTTGGAAAAGTGTATATTGTTCAAGTAATCATTTTTAAATCAGTAAATACGTAAGGTTAACTAAAAACATTGTGAAATTAATAATATTTACTGCAAAGTTACAAAGTTAAAATTTTGTAAAATAACAATTATAACTACCTCGATCGTGTTAAAAGCAAGACAGCTTTTGATGTAAGCCGTTATAAATGCGCTCGCCTAGATCTTATAGTTAAAGAGAACAAACGATAACTTTCGTATTTCAAAATAAATAACTAACAACTTAATCTTTATTCCGTTATATATTTTTTCAAAGAACATCGAAAAGAAACCCAATGCCATCATCATAAGACAATCAAAGGCTCATAATAAAGTGACGATATAGTTTTTTTGACAACGCTTAATGGCATTCGAAGAGTCCCCTAAAATTTTATTTTGAAACACTATTAAATTATTTTGTAGTTTTTTGTGAATCTAAAATTAAGTGGATTATATTATGAATACATTTTGGTGTCTTCAATTTTCAAACTTTGCCATTGCATGCCTGCTTAAACGGCATAAAAGTTGAAATAAATTTTCAATAAATATTTTGTGCATTTAATTTGATACATTTTAAAGTGTAAATAATTTTTAAACATTTCTATGACCAGAAGAAGCATTTTGACTCTTTGTAGAGTTTTTATTACCAGTAATTGTTTTTTTATGGTAAAAACAGCTTGTTACCTGTTTATTGAACCTCTCAATATAGTCAAAATTATACCACAACCAACATTTTTTAATATCATTTAAGACACTCAATAAATATCAATTATAATATGTAGTAATATTACAATAATCCAGATGCCCGACAGCACGAATTTTTAATTGATATTGACCCTTAAATCTGAAGCCCACAGATCACTTTGAAGGACTTAACTTTTATTTATTTCATTGCTTTTGTAGCGTTAACATATTTGAACGTAAAGTGTTGGAAATTTAACAAATACACAGCAAAACAATCAACGAGGATTGCAAAAAAGTCAACCAAGTAAGCTCATAAAATGTCTACTTAAACTGAAAAATAGTATTTGCCTGAACTCACTTTCGTCCACATGGAATATGTCAACATCCGAACCAATGCTGTTGAACATTGTTAATGCTCTTATCATTGGAAGACTGGTTCTACTCTTTGGAAGAACAAACAAATTATGTGCACGATTTCTTAAAAAAATATCCGGAACATACAAATTGATATTATTAAGGATGGCAGAAATCTCATTTTGGCCTTGAATTAGTCACTGAATGTTCTACTAAATAAGAGGTCGTAAAAAAAGTACACACAATTGTGAAATTTTAATTTCTGATGTATATAACATATATATGTATACTAAAAATATCTTTAATCTAGTAGTTATTAACAAATTCCGTATCAGTCAACACAGTATTAAAGCACATTTGACAATTTTTAATCAGATAGTTTGAAAATAGTGTCCCGCTAACTCATATTCCCTATTATTTCATACCCTGCCGGGGACCAAACCTTCTTTAAATTTAAAGTATGTTATTTGAGACTATCAATTTGGTACGAGGCAATTATTGTCGCCTGCCGTCCACCTTACCCTAATGCATGGGACGGATCGTTAACACTCGAAGGCTAGAAAGGTTAAAGCCACATTAGATACTGCTAGATCTAAGGCAAAGTGATATCAGAAGGCAAGTAAGCAATATTTAAGTTATGTCTCAATTACTATATATTGACACGTTTCTATAGGATCTTGCTAAATCACTCGTTGTTTATACACCCTTTTCAAAAGGCATTTTAACAGCTTGGAGATAAAATTGGAAGATCGTTATAAAATTAATGCATTTTAATAATAGTTCGCTTGGCTTTTTAGATTATTTTTTACGTCAATTCTAGACTGTATTTCCCCTTATCAATTTTCTCAATGTCAACATTCAATAGATTAATTTAATTTATGATATCGACTGAAGGTGCTTGATGGAATTTCAATATCAAATTTGAATTGTTAAAACTTTGTACGATTTCACATGATTTGTCACTAACGACCCGGGTTTGGCCTCTCGGCATCTTCAGGCATTCTATCACACGGATGTCAGTTCTGTTGCATCCTTGTGATAGAACACCTGAAGATGCCGAAAGGCGAAACCCAGGTCGTTAGTGACAAAACATGTGGAATCTTACAAAGATTTAACAATTCAAAATTCAATAGATTGTCAAAAGTAGTTTTTTAGAACGTCAGAAGTAGCACTGTCAAAAAAGTGATAAGTCGAATCAGTTTCATAGCATAGATCGAACCAGGAACATACAAATACAATAAATAATTTTAAAAAATATACAAAAGAATTTAAAACTTTTTCTGTTTTACATATTGACGATTTTCAACAAGGATTCGCGGTTAGAGCTGATATTTTCTGTCAAATTTTAAAAATGTTTAAAATATTTTTTTTTAAATGTTGACAACATTCATATTAATAAAAATGGTGTACTGCCAATTGTACGTCAAATAATTAAAAATTACGGATTATTTATTTCAAATAAAAATGAAACGACTTTTCATTTTAACACGAGGGCACTGAATGTGTTAGAGGTAATAATGTCGGGCACCAGCCTACGACAATTTCGAAATCTCTATCCTTCATGTACTTACTTTTTGTTTATAATTTTTTTACCTGGGGGGCTAAATTATTATACATCTTTACATGGGTGACCAGCAATCAACTTATGCATCAATAATCTGACTTCATGCGAGGCATACATAAACATTTTTATGTTACTGACATGTTCCAAATTTAAGCCGTGTTCTAAGTTCAAAACAAAAACACACAATATTTCAACAGTGTAACAAACATAATAAATAACTGTCTATGATTTATAGATAATTTTCACATCTTTTTCGATAAGACGTATTTTATTAGATTTTTAAATATCGAACAAGTAGACGAACTTTCAAGTTTTACTTCAAAGAAAATCAGTTGAATTCTTTTTATTCCGACTATTTTGTTACTATATGTGACTAAGTATTCACAATTGTTTGGTAAGGTTATTCATTACAATGGTAAGCAGCAAATCTAATTGTTAACTTATAAATGATGTGTGGGGAAGACTATGCCATTTTTCTTGGACGAAGGGAGAAGTTTAAAAGCACACAAAAACAATACTATTTATTATTACAAATTTATTGCTTATAGGTGTAAATGCTAATGGAAATAAATCTAATATTAACAATGAACTTATGTAAGGTAGTAAATAAAAAAGTGTTCGTTTATAAAAAGAGTGACACGTGTTTCGCAATATTGAGAAGTATTCTCACACAATGGCAAAACATGCCTCAGATTTATAATTTTGCTTAATTTAGAATTATCTTATTTGGCTCGTCTTAACGATCTTATCTTATCTTATCTTAATAAAAAAAATGAAAGCTATCTATGAATCTCTGAAACAATCCCCATTAACTTTACCTCACTATTTATATATTTTCTGAAAAAATAACATTGAAAAAATAACGACTTGCAAATGCTCAGTCATCTTAAACAAAAATATAGTTTTTTTTAAACTCTTCTTATTTGGTGACGACAAATAACTATGAATATTATATGAGAGATATTTTTTTGAAAACGGCTAATAAATCTTGCGCAATTATTTATATGCAACTACTAATGGATATATAATCAAATCGATGTTACAGAATAATAATCATACCGTATATAATATTTACAGCACATTATCCAGTTCGCTAAAAGTCTATCCCTAAATCAACAGGTAAATTTTTTATCAAAGAATTTTACCGAACATATTATTGACATTATAAATTAGCCTGAGAATTTTTGACCTAATTCGAAAATAATGGGCGTATACGTTAGCAAGTATTTGAGAGCATTTTATCGGGCGCCGAGACAAACGCAAATATTACCTGTATTTTAATGCAACAACCGATATAGAATGCTTGCACTTCTTAGTGTCTAAAATATAATGCACCATTTTGAGCATTTAAAATTCGTACACATTTAAACATAGCTATATTTTATTCAAATATTTTTTTTTTATTAACTAAACTATTCAAAATCATTTGCTGTACAAAACGCATCTTCTTCTTATACTTATTAAACAATATTTATGAATTAAATAGCGACAAAACTGTCGCCCAACGCAAGTAATTTCAGAGTTCGTTATAACTGAAAAAAAAAAAAAAAATTGCTCGGCTTCGCCCTTGGTAGATTCAAATGATGTTTTTTTCTCCGTGTTATAATGGACTTCTACAAATTAAACGCCAATTCAATCAATATGTTTATATTCTTTACGAGTATATACCATGCTCACTTTCTACCAAAACATTTACATATATTTATAGGAATGTTAAATTATATAACATAGTTCTATATGAATCACAACATTTTTATATAAATCGAATATGTAAGTGTATTGCCCGGATTCGCAAAGATTGTATTGAACGCCTAAGCTTCATTTATCTTTTACGACTGAATTTATTAAAGAAAGTATAAAGTATAAACGTTTTACTTCTAAAATATGTAATTAAGATATTGAGCGATCTTCTACTGCGAGCAATCATATATCTTGAAGTAATTTCAGCGAAACCTTTGATATTGTACTCATGCCAAGTTTGCATCTGCAGCGAAGCACTAAAATAGGCGTGAACTCAATGGAAACCCACGTGTAACATTTAATTCGGAAGTGCGCTCAAGAGGGGGGGGGTGGATTAATCAATTTGTATTCTGGCTCCCCCCCTTGTCCGACACAGTCGTAATTATCACTGTACCCTACGTGCATTATTAATTGCATGCCCAGGAGACCGCGCCTCTTGACTGATCGCCTATTGTGGCAAAGTACTACAATTATTAAAGAAGAAGACTTGTGGGATTCAGGCATTAATTACTCACGTGTGTGTGTGTGTGTGTGCTGACAATTAAAGATTTTACTGACACCAAAAGACCACAACAGTTAAAGTTACATATTCATCAAACACTCATTGAAATTTACTAATATACTTACTTTACGACTTTTTAGAACTTCACATCGCATATTATAGCCACATTCATTGTTTTTCATTAAGAATTTCTCAAAATATATTATATTAATTGAATTCCATCTATCAACTTCGTTATATGGATTAAAAATAACCTTTTATAATCTTAAATTTGAATCGTTACAACTTTTTACGATTCCACATAAAGAGTTGTTTCATTTTTATTTTAAATAATCCGCAATTTTTACTTAGTTTTACGAAAAAATTGCAGTAGACATTTTTTATTATTATTAGTGTTGTCAATCTTTTTATTTTTATTTTCTTGAAATTTGATAAAACATCAGCTCTAGCCCGCGGATCATTGTTGGAAATCATCAATATGTAAAACAGAAATAAGTGTTTTACATTTAAAACTTTATTTTTTTTTGTTTGTGTGATTGACCTGGTTCGATATATGCAATGAAACTAATTCGACTTATAACTTTTTAAAAAATGTTAATTTTGACGTTCTAAAAAGCTACTTTTGACATCTCAGGCATTCTATCACACGGATGCAACATAACTGACGAAGAATCAAGCATCAAGCACCTTCAGTAGATATCATAAATTTTATTAAATCTTAATTTTTCTTACTACTTATCTTTTGCTAGGCTGAAGAAATAGCTCAAAATAAAAGATATATGAAAGCAATAACTAGAAGGTAAATCACTTAATTTTCTTGGATATTATTGCGTTTCGGATGTAGCCATTCCATTTGTCCATGAACTGCTAATGTGTCATCACAAAATTTCCACAGTTCATTTTTTTTGGCAAATTAGTAAGATTGTGACTATTTTCAGCTCGGTATGTTAATTCGTTACGGAGTTTCGCAACGAGTAAAACAGCGAAACTGGATAGTAAACTAGGAGGTCTATAGATCGTACCTTTATGTATGATACATATAAGTATAAGGATGATAAGTAAGAAATATTTTTCAATGGACAAAAAGATTTAGAAATACTATCGAAAAAAGTGTCTTTTCGAATAATAAAGACTTCTAATTTATTAACGGAAAATGTTATTGTTTGGTACAGATTTCGTACAAGCTGGCAAATGTGTTATGTTAAACAGAATTTTTAACTGTAGTGTGAGATTTCGGATCACGCTATCCCATTGGGAAAAGTTTTTGCAATAATTACTAAGCATTTCTAGCGAGGTGTATAAAGTATGGTGTGTAATTAAAGTAGGACAATACACCATAACATTGAAGGCGTTGAGGCGTCTCCTGCCAACCAAGTAATGAAGTCGTCCGCCATCCATTCTGGCCTCCCATGCTTCTCCACTCATGGCTACGTGCGTGAATTTGTAGTCAAACTCACCAAAGAAAGTCTCTTTTGCAAAGATACTCAGTATGAGTTAAAATCATATCTTAAATAATAAAAACACATTTTTTTGTACTTATTTCCACAATGTATTTTTTGATCAGGATCGATTTCGCCCATTGCGAGCATTATCAACTATAATGCTCGCGATGAGCGAAACCGGTCCTGATCAAAAAATATATTGTGGAAATAAGTACTAAAAAAAAAGGGTTTTTATTATTTAAAATATCATGCCTTTCCATCAAGAAGTGACAGTTAACACCTTAAAAGTAAAATCATATCATTATTGTACCCCACATCTACCACATATATATAATAAAAGTTACACATCTATCCGGTATTTGATAGATTTTCATTTACATGTCACAGTTATCGGAAAAATACCGCGGTTGAACTATGAAGGCATTTTTGTCAGTACAATCGATAATATTTACAAACCTTAAAACACGGACGGGTACGCCTGAGGACAATAAAAGCCAAGTTTGTCTTTTTCATATATTTTTAGAGTTATACATAGATTTAAATCGATAAAATAACATGGTAACATATTCATTACAAGTCTGAAGTGATGAATTAAGTACAGTAATCTAATAAAATGTCAATAATAGGAAAAAAATTAAAAAGCAAAAAAATGCAAAGATATTTATGAGGACCATTGAGAATATGTCGTAAAAATGATGGTTGTAGTATTGTAAACGATGTTATTGCTTCATAAACTTTATTTTGGAGTACAAAGTTAACCAATTTTGTACTCAAATTTATATAGAAATACAAAGAATATTTCTTTTCAAACTAAAGTGTTTCATCCAATTCCTCGGTTTTATAGTTTATTAAATAAAATCTTAATGAGAAGGTCAGCTTTTGCATCGAGAACTATATTAAATTTACTATTAGCGTGGGCGTCGTCAGCGCTGGCGCGCGAGCCGACTTTCAAACCTTTAGAACTTAAAGCAGAAGTAGGTGTCCAGCGCGGTAGACCGAATCGCTTTTATTAGCGCGAGACAACAATAATTTTTATTTTGTATCCGGATCGCCCTGTTTTGCGTTTGCCATCATCAAATAGGGGAACTTGATAATTGAATTGTGACGTCAACATATCCATGGTGGTATAAAGCCACACCTACACATACATATTTGATTTATATGTTTCCATTGGTATAGGGTTTTTGGTCTTCAATTAGTATAGTCATTGAGGCAATTAATGAGTTTGCGAACTAATTTGGGATGCCTATTTTCTGTGTATCCAGCAAATGAATGACCATTGATCAATATGCAAGCGAGAAGAATTTGTGAGAATATTAGTTTCAAAATTCATACTGAATCTTTCATTAAAGTGTTTGAAATAGTCTCAATTAATTATTTACCTACTATTATATAATATTTGTCGTGAAAAACTTATATTATATTATCATTCATTACTTTATTTTATTTCGAACAAAAAGCTGCAAAAATTATGTTTGTTATAAAACCTGTTAGCAGCACTTAAGATTACAATTTACTTTTTCCATAAGGGAGGAATTCCACTATACAAATACGTGTAGAGTTTGCAATCGTCAAGAAAAATATTTATTATCATTTCGGTGCCATAGACACGTGTAGATTTTATTAGTTTATAACATTTTTCGTTTTTAGATAAGGTAAATATACCAATCATTTTCAATAACCCTCAACTCCCGTTGAAAGATTACTTGTATGCTTCCATCGTATCGGATTTAACCTTTTATATCGAATGTATTTTATATACGATCGATTAGTTTTAGCTATTTCATCATTTCATAGTAATAATTTGAGAAAACGAATAATTACGAATTGAATTTTGAATATGTAGGAATACTAAAATTAAATATTTTCCATACAAAGTAAAAACTTCTTAGTAGAAAAGCTTTATACCAAAATAATAAATTCACAATGCTTAATACTTCATTCATAATTTTATATTTTTAAAACCGTTGCACGTTTTGCTCATCGCGAAAATTATCAATTGTTTATTAAATCTAAAATCGTGCTATGCAAAAATATATCTCAATTAATTTACAGTCTCATATAGAAACCGTTTTATAAAAGTATTTTGTGAAGCGATTCCTGAACGTGACGTTTAGTTATAATATAAATGACGCATATTTTCATGAACATATGATTCATGATCTAATAAAAGTATATTCATATAACATAACATATTTTATTAAAATTTCTTAAAATAGTCTAAAATAATATAATACCACACTTTCCTTAAAAGAATCGTTTTTTTATAAAAAAAATATTTATCAAAAAAAGGTATTTTTTTGTCTTTTTTTCTATACCGTGTTATATAAACCGTGCTATACGAAAATATATCTCAACTAATTAACCGCGTTATACGATACCGCGTTGTTTGAAATCTGGGGGTTTAAGCATAGATGTTAATTCCGTGTGTATTGTGATTCACAACGCCATAAATATATTTGTATATAACATAATATGACACTTCATAAACCAATGTATCACGAGATGCGAATATCGATTGGCATTCGAATGACTTGTACCGTATTTTACAGCATTATGTGTGTGGCGCAAAAACCGAACAGGTCTTGACACCAAAGGTCTCCACAACACAATGCACTACGATAAATCATACAACTTGTTCACTAACTGCTAAGAGTGCAATAATATATTCGAGGATGTGATACATGCAAAACCATTTGTCAAACTTGTCAAGGAGTTTCGTATCTTCGTTTTTAGGATAAGTGCATTCAGTATAATACAGATGTACATTATTGTGGTTTTGACTGTCGATTTTTTGTACAGTAGAAGCTCGGTCCAAACAAACTAGGCAGAACGTACTAAGTTTCAGTAAAATTTCAAATTTATAAAACAAACACTTACCTAGGTAACTTGGTATAAAATATTCGCAAGAGTTAAATAGCGCAAAAAACATGTCTAATAGGTTTATTGATTGAATTGGCATTCACTTGGTAGAACTCCATTATAACACGGCGAAAAAAATAGCAATATATTTTAGTTCTACAAAATTATTTTTTTATGATATAGTTGATAGCCATTTCGGTTCACGCCATCGTCAGAGTTATACTTAAACGAACATTTGCTTATCTATATATAGCTGGGTAGAAAAGGTACACAATACATCTTTTCTCCTGCTTTAACGACCTAGCTTGTTTCTTGCTCGCAATAAAACTATTTTTTTCAAAAATTGTGAATGAAACTAAAAAGGCGGTTATGACAAATAAGTTTACATAGGTCACGGAAATGGTCTATTACGGAAGGAAATCAGAAATATAGTAGACGAAAGAGACTCTATTTCAAAATTTTACAATAGATTGAAAATAGTGGAATAATTTACCGACCTTTAAATTTAAATGTTGAAATGACAATACAGCGGTCTCCAGAAATCATAAAAGATTCAGCATTGATCGTTACAGCATTACCGTTAACCAAATTATCTGTATAGAGCTTATTTTCCGCTAATAAAATCCTTAGTTCTAATTTAAATCGGAACAATGCTGTTTAAGAACACATTTAGATAGACAAAGTTTAATTATTTGTGTTATTAACTAAAGTTTAATATAAGCTATTTGCCGGATTGATTGGTTAATCTTTAATTTAATGTACATAAATAGAAAATGTAGTATAAAACCTGTCAAATTGAACTTTTTTTAGTCAAAATCGTGTCGTTGGTGATTGTAGGAATGTTTTTTTTTGTTTTCACAACGCTGATCTCTACATTTGACGCGTTCATTTCGTTCACATGATTTTATAGTATACATCTTATAAGAATTAAAAGTAATTATGAAAACATGTAACTTTAGCATATCGAGATATTTAAATACTACTCATGAAAGTTGGTATGCATTGCACTTAAGAGGTGATCACACAGGACGTGCCGCACTTTAAAGTTGAAAATTTAACCTTCGTAAAAAATATTCTGCATCTGGTTTGATTTAAATAATAGACTTCATATTTCTCAAATATAGATTATTTTACGAGATATGCTTGTTAGTCAGTTGCCCAATTCTTTTCTTACGAATTATGAATAGATATTGAAGAATATTGGTAAGCTGATCGCTCCGAGTACCCTCGACAATTTTATGAAACATTTTTAAAAACATTGAATATTGGGACTTGAACTTGTGAGCATAGTTACTGAAGCCAATTACGCTGACTACTCGACCAAATAACCTGACATGAGTAAAACATATGGATCTATTTAAACGTTTGTAATTGCATTTAAATATTTTTTATATTAAAAAAAATAACAATATCCAACATGTTATTGATTGAATTGGCATTCACTTGGTAGAACTCCATTATAACACGGTGAAAAAGTAGCAATGTATTTTAGTTCTACAAAATTATTTTTAACATATATAGTTGATAGCTATTTCGGCTCACGCCATCGATGACGCGAGTCAGACGCCATAGTTCTGACGATGGCGTGAGCCGAAATAGCTATCAACTATATTTGTTAAAAATAATTTTGTAGAACTAAAATACATTGCTATTTTTTCACCGTGTTCCAACATATTAATTATTCTTTTTTAAATTACACATCTGACAGCATTTGACGCTTCCTAACTGTAAATAAAACCATACAGTATACTTTCATTCAGTGGGAAGTACTAACATTATAATATATTTTTTAATTCAAACTTCTAATAAATACTTCATACGAGCCTAAACTATTGTCCATGATAAAAAAATAAGCGCTCAATTACAATCAACCGCTTGAAGTTTTTATTCTTTGCCCACAATACCTGTTATTTAACTTATGGGGCTTTCATATTCAAAACAAAAACGTACATATTTATCTACAATTATCGATTCCTTTTATGTGCTCAGATGTGCAGATAGTTATGTTTTCTTATGGATTGTCAACACTACGTTACGATACACCCAAATTCGTCAACAATAGATACCATAAATCTTTAAAATACCGTCTAAATTCTGGGTATTGGTAATGTTAGATATGGTGAGATTTATTTTAAAAAACGGATCTTGGTTATATTTATTATAAATACATATGTATGGCTAGTTCAACTGTAAGCTCACTAGGCGAGTTAGTTGAAAAGCCCAAATGAACTTGTTGGCACATCCATTACGACGTTAAGCACGTTGTTTGATTTCCCTGAAATGAGTCCTGAACGAGTAAAGATTTTCGATATGGTTCGTCCTCACATCGGCAAAATATATCACATCATATATGGAACGAGAAATTATTGAAGTTTGTTTATATTCAACGCGGAATAGATTAAAGTTTACCACTATGTCAGATTAACGATCGTTTCTGAATATAAATCAACTCGAAATCTTCATTTGCAAATATTTTATCTAAGTCTGGCAAACATTGCTTTTTTGCATATGTGTGCACACAAGTCGTGCATCTCCAAAAATACATAAATAATATAATGCAATAAAAAAGTGATCATCTCTTATTATTAAAAGCATTCAATTTTAATATATTCAATAAGTCTTTATTCTTCTTTGCAGAGTAATAAATTCCATTAAAATTCATTCCATATACTTTTCGGTAAGCAAACAATCAACAAAAAATGCCGATACTTTCTGTATAAGAAAGTGACATACAGTGTATCATAATACTCAATGAATCACAATTTATGAATGAAAAAATATTGTCAAAATATTTTATGTATTCATCCAGCATAATAGATTGTATCATTTATATACCAACGAATATAAATTCGTCGAATTTTTTTCTTTCAATGAAATGACGTAAATGACATTTATGAAAAAATGTCATTCTACACAAAAACATTCATTTTTTTTTTCACTCAGTATAAAAAAGCACAACAATTTTTTTTTATGTTATAAATATATATTAAAGTTTGGCACCAAATATAGTAACCGTATCAAATAACTGTAAAGAACTCTTAAACTTCATAAATACTTATACAATGGTTTTTCAACATTTTAATTGTATAAATACTAAATAATTGTATGATGAATATCTATTGCTTTCAGTAATTGCTAGCTTGGAACAAATGCATCTTAGAAGTCGAAGAAATTCCATGAATCAATTTGTATTTTATTCCAGTGGTACTTATCATGGGGGTGCGAGGAAGCATTTCCTTTTGTACGAGAGAAGTTGATTTCTTTTGAGGTAAAATATAAAATTTAACTTTCTTTTTTCCACTGAAAATAATTTTGTTATATCTTGAAACTATTAAGACTAGAAATATTTTTGAAAATAAAAAAAAATATTTGTCAATGAGGTCCCAACGTAAATTTAAGGAAATTTGCTTTAGGTAATGCATAAATTTTCAAGTATACTATAGTTTGTTAAAAGTTCCTTCGAATGACACAAATGCGTTAAAAAATAAAATAAAACAGTTTTAAATTTTAAGACCATCCTTATTTTTTCATCTCACTGCATAAGACGAAGATATGCTGAAGATGTTTGTTCAAATCACTCCAACAAAGGCCGTCTGACTGACAACAAAAGCTTCGCTAAAAAATCAATTCATGACCTCTTGTGTGAGAGACAGAAATTATTGCAAACTAGCCAATGACAGCCAGTAAGTTAAAGACAGTGCACTCATAATAATAATTCCATATTATTTTGCTTTGCGTTGCGTTGCAGTAATAAAAATATACCTTTACATACATAAAGAAACGTAATGATTTAAGAAATGTTTACCTTCCTTTGTTTGAAACATTGTCATTATTGACATATGTTGAAACCATACAGCAAACAAGTACAGTGAAACCTCGATTCCACGTTTTTCAAGGAACACTAAAAAACAAACGTAAAATGCGGGAAACGAGGAATCCGAGAAATCTAAAAATAATAATTAAAAAGTAGAATCTTAAGAAGCCGTACCCTTTAAAATTCTAAAAATGGGACTTTACAAAAATTGGTAATTATGAGAAGGTTTTGTAAGAATTATGTTAACTCATTAGTGCCGAACCCAATTGCTCACGTTAATGGCACAGGTGTCCAATTGGACACGCATTTATTGTTGTCTACGATTGATCAGAAAATTGTCAATGGATATAGTCACAAATATTGTTTCACATATTTCACATTTGGTATATTTATTGAGCATTTAAATCCAATGTGTCCATTTGGACACGTGTGCCACAAACCACTAAAAAATATTTTATATAATTTTTTCAAAATACTTTTATTTTTATTATTGTAAATACATATGTAAAAATTATTCAATTTTAGGAATATGTCGAGATATGTATGAGAAACACTAATAACAATGCAATAGTTGCACTATATGATGCAAGCGATGATGAACACGTTACCGAATATAATCTATTTATAACACCACCAGACCCTGCAGTTTTAACAGATGAAGATTCAGGAGATGAGGATTGTGGCGGAACTATCGACAATTTAAATCATAGGCAATTACAAGCAACTGCACATGCATACATATACCAGAAGATAATATAGAGGAAACCAATATAGATTTGGAATGTGCTAATATATATGACCACACCAACAATGTGACTTATAATTTTGACTATTTAGTAGGAAAAGAAAAAAAGACTTGGATCAAGGGTGAAATGGAATCATTCCCAGAGCCGGATTATAGTCAATTCGAAGCTAAATCTGCAAGTCAGCTATTTGAATTGTTTTTCGATAAAAGTAGAAAATGCGATGTTGGCTTGTGTATTAAATGTTTTGAACATTATCATACTGTTAATATTTTATAGAAATAAATAATCTTAAATATATAAACGTTTTATTACATTTTAACAGTATTGAATAATTCGTGTAAAATTTAAAAATAAACCTTAAGTGTCAAGCGTGTCCATATGGACACGGCTGTTTTCTACGAAAGTAAAAGTAATATTTTAATTTAAAATTTAGTTATTACTTTCATTTAACATGCTGATACGTAATAAATGAAAAGAAATTATTTTTGAAACAAAAAAAACCTTGGCACACGGAGAACAAAATTTGTGTGTCCATCTGGACACCTGTGCCACAAATGAGTTAACGAAATCTTAAGTTATTATTGAAATAATCGAATAGTGTTTTAAACTTATTGTAAAATGCGTTATTAAAGAAAATCTCAAGTCATTATTAGATTTAGTGTGGTCAAACTAACAAATTGTATTGAATAGAGAGATTTGAGAAGGGACCATAATATTTAAACGATACATCGAGAAAATCAATAAATCGATGAAGGGTTAATGCGGGATTATTTAACAATGTTATGGGTGTTTGACGGGACTATTTAAATAAGCGATCCATCCGGGAAAACGTATTATGCGAGAGCGGTTGATCAGAGTTATACTGTACCTTAATTAATTGAAAAAGTAATTTTATGGAATCTATTAAATAGAATTTTATTTGTCAATGAAGTATCATACTCTTACATTTTGCAAATTGGCTTGTGCCAAACGGAAAGACACCGATTATTCAATCACTTCAAGTTTAACCGTTATTGTGGCGTTTGACCAATTAAACTTCATCAATGCGTCAGTTTCTTTTTAGCAGTCGGTATTCAACCGGTAACCTTCCACCGTGTGTCTTATTCCTGACGCAGAAGTAGATGCGCCAATTACTCATTGACGTACGCTAGAGAAGTATGACAACATAATGAAAGAGTGTGAAAGCTATTAGAATAATAGCACGCACAGATAATAGTGCTTATTATATATATTGTATTATTTTAAGAATCAAATACATATTATCCACAGCAAAAGCTTATAAACTTTTAATATTTGTGTCACTTTGCAAAATGTATGTAATTCAAAAACTATTGGTATACTATTCTGAACCTTCTGACTGCTAATGTTTCAACTGTTGAGACGACTGATTACAGTATACTGATATTACGACTTAAAAATATAAGAGTGTTAAAACTAATAATTAATAATAAAATATAGCCTTATTTGTATGGTTCATCTCAATAAATTTGGTTAACACTAGCATTACTGAATTAATTTATGAAATATTTAGCGTTGGGGGTATCTTTGTAGGGGCTCAAGAGGGAACGTGTTAATATTCCTTTCAATCACTTCGCTTACTTTTACACTATTGTATGTCAGCATCCTTTAAATAGTACCTGTGATAAAGCAGACTTAAGGATATCAAGAAGTAACTGACAATCACTGAGCCACGGTTTTTGCAAGACTCATATACTTACCAGTGGAATTTCTAAAATATGGTTTTCAAAACTCATTTTTATTTATTTTTTTAAAATTTAAACGTGATTTTTTTGCTTGTGTTAAAAAATATATATTGTTTGGTTGAATAATTTATATTCATTGATTCTTAAATATTTTTTTTTCTTCATTAAAGTTTTCCCACTTCTTACATCCTTAATGATTGTTCAGTGCCCCTAATGGATTATTGATTTAACTTAATTTAATTTGTAAATCTTAATAAGTGATTGTGAACATTTAATTTTAATTTACTTTATTTGTATCAATATTGTATGATTTTCTGTAAATTGTTTCTTAGTTCTTGAAACCCATGGTTTTGTATACTTGCTACCTTTAACTCATTTTTTTTTTGCATAAATAGACTTGTTTGTAAATTGTATTATATCTGTTGACAATGCTCGCAATGAGGGAAACCGGTCATAATCAAAACATATATTGTGGAAATATGTACTAAAAAATGTGTTTTTATTATTTAAAATATTGTATCTTAAATATTTAGCATTTTTCTCTTCTTTGTAAATTTACTAAGCATTCTACGGTTCATTTATGATGAATAAACGCTTATATTATATGTAGCAGATCAATAATATATAAGATATTGATAGTTCTTATGATAAGCGAAAACGGCCAAGATCTTAAAATTTATTCTGGAAATAATACCAATAACTTGAACACATTGTGTTTCATTATTTAAAATATAATTCCTTTCCATCAAAACGTGATAATTAACTCATTTAAAGTGGGAAACGAACATTAAAAAAATACGATTCCAATGTAAACTTTACAAATGTACACAGTTGTAGTTATAATAATAAAAATGATTTTACTTTACGCACTTCGTAAAATAATAAGGCTATAATACTATTGCATAATATTTTGACTTATTCATCATGTTGTACTATAAGTATTGTGTATATTTCAAGCCAAAAATAAATATCATTCTTCAACCATTAAATGATATAAAAATAAAAGCTAAAAGCAAGGGAGCCAAGCCTTTTAGTGATAGTAGCATTGGTCCGTTAAGCGGAAGGGGTGCGTTCCTATCCCGCCGGAACTATGACAAAGTTCTTTTTTTTCGTTTATGTCACAATGTATACACATTATGGTCGCAGTGACATGATATTAGCAGGAAAAAACAATCATATCTAATTTTTCATATACCTTCATTATGAGCTATTATTATCTCTCCGTGAATTGTCAAAAATTAATTTAGCTGTGCTGAAAATAAGCCGGGTAGAATGGGACGATATGTAACATTGAATTAATTCTTACAAGCTAATGTACCTGTATCAAATGGTCACCATATTCTTTATCGGTTTTGTTTTACCCATCTTCCTTTCTTTTCTCTCTCCAAAGCACATCAATTTTGCGACTGATTCACAATCAATTTTTGTAGAAAAACTGTCAAGATGAATACTTGGTAGACTCCATTATAATACGGTGAAAAAATAGCAATGTATTTTAGTTTTACAACATTTTTAAGATATATAGTTGGTAGCTATTTCGGCTTACCTTAGAGTCATTCCATTGTAAAATTGTTAAAATAACAACATATATAATCTTACAACTTTTATTTGTAGTATTGAAAGCTATTTCAGCATTAGCCAACGTCAGAGCTTTGATTAAGCTTAAATTCCGCTGAGCTTTGCAATGTTAAAGAAGAGATAAAGAATATACCGTCAAACAAATACATTTATTTGGAATGCGCATAATTTTTTAAAAATCTTATATTGTACTTTGTCATTCATTTATAAGCTAAATAATATATGTAATTGTTTTTCAACACATTCATTCCCCGTACACTGACTGGAAAGCTCAATGATCTCATATATGTATCACTTTTAAGGTGTTAACTGTCACTTCTAGATGGAAAGGCATGATATTTTAAATAATAAAAACACATTTTTTTAGTACTTATTTCCACAATATATTTTTTGATCAGGACCGGTTTCGCTCATCGCGAGCATTATCAACTGATCAGTTGATAATGCTCGCGATGAGCGAAACCGGTCTTGATCAAAAAATATATTGTAGAAATAAGTACTAAAAAAATGTGTTTTTATCATATATGTATATCTATAACAATATAATATTATTAGTCGTCGTAATAGAAATTTCGTCTTACCAATTTCCATCGCTTGGTGTAAATGGGTTTTTTATTGTTTTTTGTATTTATTGACATAGGTTTTTGCTAAGTTATTCTAGTAAAGTACTTATTCACAGTTGAATAATTTCAATATGTCACATGATATTTAATTTTAATGATTTATGATAGTTACGAAAGTAAACGGTACCTCCTTTTGCGTAGTACCGTAGATATGCTAATTAAATTGAATGCGATATAACTCATAAAAATTCGCAAGTTTTTTCAGATAACCCATAAGCACCTTTATAAATAAATGTCACCTATTTATGTTTATGAAAACAGAACAACTATGATATGTTTACGTAGGCAAGAAATACAAAATCCACTTTATTGATTATAAATAAATTAATATAATATTTCTATGTTAAGTGTTAACTGTTTCTTAGTAGAAAAACAATGCGTAGTACTGATTCCACAATTTAATAGTATTTAAATTAGGGCCGGTTTCGCTCATCGTGAGAATTGACAACTGATCCATTTTTCTTATAAGAATGGAAGTTGTTTTTCAAATTTTACTAGGACGTCCCTGACAGATAATTTAGTCATTGCGTTTTATCTGCCTGCTACTTTTTATTGACACTATTATTTATTTAATTTATTATAGTTCTTAAAAGTATTTAAGTGATCGTTTTTAAGTAGTTTTTCATAATTATTTACCTCAAAATAAAATCTCAATTTGGTCATATTTTCGATGAAAAAAAATAGTAATTTAAATTTAGAAGGTTCTATAATATTATTTGTAAATTTTATTTTTTTGGATAAATTTTGTATGATTAACAATTAATTATACAAATTAACTGTATTTTTTTTATAACTGGTAAATATTTACTTATTTTGTTTTGAACAGATAGCATTATTTTAATTTGTATTGCACCAATTGACAATGGTCGTGATGAACAAAATTGATAAACACTTTTAATGTGTTAACTGTCACTTATGTATGAAAATCCATGGTATTTGAAATAATAAAAACCCATTTTGGTACTATTTCCATAATTTATTTATTAATGTTTTCTTTGTTCTTTAACCTATAGTTTTTCTTAGTTTTAAACTGCTAAATTTTAATTGTATTACTTGTATGAAGAGACGTGTTTTTGTTTTTTCTTATCAGTTGATAATGCTCGCGATGAGCGAAACCGGTCCTGATCATAAAATAAATTTTGAAAAAAGATGCGTTGAAACCAATCGAAGATTATCTTTAAAATGATTTTTGAATGCGACTGAAAAAGTTTCGTATTCTGATCTATGAGATTTGATCGTGTAGACTGTAGACGATGTATTTGTATATTATAAACAAGCATTTTATAAGAGGCAAAAATCGGATGAAATCTGATAATGTTTGTATTGTTTGAAAATATTAATAACATATACCCATTATCATGAAACAATAATAACTTCAAATTGAACAGTGTAAATGAATTTAAAATGTTAATTCATCTGTCTTTTGGGTCCTGCTGAGTCTGTCATTGTTTACGCGTTTGTTTCCCTTTAAAGTATATTTTTAATACTCTTTTCAACACTTTTTTTATTCTAGAAAGTGGATATTGAGGTATTCAACATTTACGCTGTAACTGTTCCATTTGCCAGGCCTTGTCAGACGAAAAATATCGCCAGAGATTTCTGTCACGCAAATAATTTGGATGGCTGGAACATAAATTATACCATTACGATAGCAAATGCCCGACCTTCAGCAAACGGTATTCGCCATTCGGTAAGCCCAGCAAATTGATATGTTACAGAAACGTCACGAGGCGATCTGAATAAATAAATAACGGGAAAGTTGATCACAATGGAAATATTAAATGTGTGCCCAATGAATATGGTTTAATTTAAGGGTAGGACTCACCCTTAGTATTCATTTATCCCCGGACACACTATAAAAGAGTTTAGGGATGGATTTTGATTCCACTGTTTCTAAAATTGTTGATCATTTATTAATAAAGAATATTTAAGATGTATAAAATATTTGAATAAAAAATATATGCTTATTACCAGTATGCAAACGTATCGTCAGCATTGTAAGTAAATTATCTTCAAATGAAAATGTCATAAGTAATTTAGGAATATGCGTTTTTTACGAAGTAATAACTAATAAGACTAACCATAAAACTATAAAACTGCAAATGATTTTTTTATTCTAAGCAATAAATTAATTATTGATAAAAAACTCGGCTGATTTTAATGAATTTTTTATTTACTTAAACCTTAAACTTTGAACTTAAGATCTGTTTTAATTAAAATGTTAGTAATATAATTTGATTTTGAATTTCCATCAAGCATGTTCAATCGGTATCATAAATAAAATTTATTTATTTCTTGAATACTATTAAATATTCTTTGAATATTTTCTGAATGAGAGATCAATTCAGTAAGGAGAAAGTAAGAATTCAATTGACAAATTTTAAAATTAAAATTAACTTTTCCAGATCTTGGACACAATTTTATTGCGTAGGTGAATTTCATACCACAAAGACGGATGAATCAGATTAGCTACACTGTCATCATAAGCACAAAGTGAACTATTTTACAAGACTTTTTTTATTTTTTAGATATTTTATAGTAAAGGTACATTTTCAGCTACTCATTTTATAATACATATAGCTTATGGTACGTTATGACCAATGCCATGACCGTGATGAAACATATTTTAATATTCATTTTGCTGTTCAAAATGTCCAATGTAATTTAATAAATTATATTTTGGGTGTATAAATTTAACTCTTTTTCAATGAATAGTTGAGAAACATTAGCTTTTAACCCCTATGACGAAATATAACTGCGCGATTATAATAACCGAACATTATGGCGAATCGTAAACTGTATGTAATAATGCACTTGCCGCACAAGTTTCCTTGTATGGAACGAAGCTTTTGTATTGAGACCTAAAATCTATTCGGACACAATGCTCGATCATTTGCAAGGTGACACAGGCGTCTATCCACACGGAATGAAACCTAATTGTTACTATTCTATTGTATTATCTGGCGATGGATGTCAAACTGTAGGAATTGTTTTATGCGGCTACAGATGTACTCAACTTTCAATATTAATAGTGTTTTTAAATATTTAAAATTTCTAGCAAAATTGACAAATTATTCAATTTCAATAGAGCCAACTAATTAAAAAGAGAAAACAGTTGTTTGTAATAAGCCTGCACCATCTTTTTTAGAAGTGCGGTACATTTCGTTTTGTCTTGAAAATTTGAAGCTTAGCTGTCATTGAACGCTAATTTTGAAAATCAGTTGTAGTAAGTTTAGCTCCAATAAATACTATTTTGGGACAGGTTGTTCATCACTCTTCACATCAGGCGAAAACATTAAATTAAAAATTATTTATTAAATATTTTTACTTTCTTTATTTTTTTTGCTTTCACGTTAATCATTGAAAACGTAACCGCAATTTTTTAAGGGCATCGAGTCTTCATCAACAAATTTTAATTTGTACGGAGCCTCTATACCGTAATAATAGGGCTAACTGTAAACCGTGTTCTACTTAAAAAAGATGAACAAACAACCAGATGCTGGTTTTAAATTCAAATAACATAAATGAAAATACTGTGTTTCAATTTGACTTTGTAGAAGATTATATAGGATTGAAAGGATCAAAGTAAATACTACATTCCACTATAGAAAAATACACAAATAAATCAGCGAGAAAAGACTTGTATACCCTCTTTCTCACAGTGACCATAAGTAAACACTCGTCAGATTGGATCTCGCATAACGGACCGGACTTAGCCCGCGGGCCATTTCTCTGATATCCCTGATAGAGACGAACAAAGCATTGCACAAAGTGGTACTGCACTGTGCATCACAGTCAGAGAATAAGCTGCCAGGGGTACAAACAAAAACACGAACCAACCCGACTGGCTTACAAAAGGATTTAATTTAGTGTGGTCGGCACTTGGAGGTGTGCAAACGAATGGAAATGAAAAAAAATCATATGAATTAATTCAAAATGCAAGGGGTGATCGACGATTTGTTTCCACATTTGCACCAAATGATACTATAAAATCACACGTAAAATGTTATTATTATTTTAAAATTGAATATGAATGATGCCGTTGTTAGATTAATAAGATCTTTTGTGAAAGAAGACTGATAACTTACTTAACCCACCCAATGCTGAATTGAACGAAAGATATTATAGCACAAAATCTTCATAAAGATAATTTTGCAATATTATGTAAATCAAATAAACCGAGATTATTGAGACCAATAAAGATATATTTTAACAAAAAATTCGATTGTTAATGTCACTGTTAGACTTCTATATTTTTAGTATCTTGTATTACCACACTACCAGCTATCGCGACAGCTGAAATGATAACAGATAATAGGTTGAGATCAACTTGCCTGTATGTTTTTTTTTTGGACGTATAACTTATTTTGTTGTACGTCATTTATGCAAATCTTAAACATATCAGTTATCTTAGAAATTAATACATCGTGCTTAAATCAAAAATAAATGTTAGAGACAACCGTTCTAATGTAATTATATCATGAAAAAACTTGCGTTATTTGACCAATATTTTATAGCTTTCACAAATAAATATGGGTAGAAGGTATTCAACAAAATATAACAAAAGAAAAAAATTATATGAAAAGTCAATGTTTGTTGCCATCATATGAATCCTCAGATATATGAAAACTTCGAAGATTCAATATTATATTATCAATTATGTAAGAGATGCCTAATTTTTCTTCAGAATAAAATAAATATATTGTAAGATTTATCACTCATTTTATTGGTGTCTAACTCATAAAATATAAGAAAGCATCCACATACGCTTTTGATTTGAACCTAATACAAACAAAAGGGATATTTGTAAAGGTTTCGTAAAAGCTCAATTTGATACGTTCTATGTATTTGCGTTGTTTTCCACAGAAAATGAGCGTAGAAGTACCTACTCATATTTGGATAAATCCACAATGGATTTCTGATGTCTTTATAACCATAAATGAAAATACATTTATCTCAAATTTAATATTACCGAGTTGGGATTGTTGTAACAATGAAAATATCAATTTAATTTATTTGATATTATTTTAACCCGGCATATAAACTCTGCAATGCTACAAATTAAATGATATTCGATGTTTTTACAACGACGAATGAAGTATTTGTTGAAGATTGTAAATTGCCTAAATCAACAAAAAAAAAACAGTACATCATCGCATTTGTAAACAGACGGTTTAACAAAATACGAATCATATAAAATCATGCAAAAAGATGTGAAATGAAATAGAAACAAACCTTTAAAAGAAAATTCATTTGTTTTAATTTAATACCTCGGTAAAGAAGGTGTAAATTTTCATACAATGGTCGTGTATGCGAGATTGAGTGTCGCTAGAATGATTGACCCTTCTTATATGTCACAAATTAGTAAATGACAGTTTGTATTTCATACGTTGATTAAATTTACATTTACAGTTTACAACTCCGTCCGGAAATAGTTTGGAGGGCGTAAGCCAAAATAGCAATCATCGACATACCTTAATTCAATGCTATTTTTTCACCGTGTTGTAGTTCTTTGCTTATACATTTAGCTAATCAATTATTTAATGGTGATATAGAGACTTCTTAATACACTGCATTTCAATTTTCGGATAAAACTATTCGCATAATTAGAGGAATGAGTAAATCCTGAGTTAATTAATTGTTTTACGTCTTATTTTTTGAGTTTAATATGGGTGAAGACTATAAAAATAAAGACCAATATTCCAGCAACTCCCTCTCTTCATTAAAATGGAGTTATGTCAAGTACCACTCGAAAGATATACTTTTGAGTAAATCTTTTTCTTAACGTTCAATTACGCATCTATTTCCTACGTTTACAAGAACATCATGATTGATGTTTATTAAATTCGTTTTAAAAAAAATGTTCCTAATTTGCTATTACAATTTATTTTGAGGGTTACGTAAAAAATACGTTTTAATTTAAATCTTAATGATGTCGATCTCTTGGCCCAGAAAAATATTCTTGAAATATAAACTAGTTTAGCACTTTACGGGAATATTTTAATTAAAGTTTGGCTCAAAAACAAACAAACCCCTTGAAACTTAAGCACCACTTACTGGAATTACTAACGAATTAAATTCAAACAAATTTAATATTATGTACCCTACACATTTTTATCATAAAATGCGCAAGCATGCCCGGGAAAACAAACCTCATATACCGAGATCCTCATACGCAATCCATTAACTGTACTCAAGTTAACTTGATTCAACTGAATTCAAAAATTTTGAAATGTGTAAATATGTATTTTGTATGTGGATTTGCTGATAATCGAATAGATCTTCAATATGAAGTATATTTTTCTTCATTTCTCTTAGAACATTTAGTATGTATTATTAACTACATAATCAATAGAAAAGCAAATTATTTATGTATCCAATTTGGCAAATTCAATAAGGATGTTTGATAGAAATTTTAAAATCGAAATTATCGAAGAATATGTTAGTCTCAGCTTGTGAAAATTTTCTTCTTGTATTCTAACGTCTTGTTGAGTATTATTGGATGTATTCAGTCGAATTCAAGAGGAAAAAACCGGACATCATTAATAAACAATGCAGTGGCCATTATAACACGATCAGAGGACATGGTACAATTAAAACATCCTTCTTGGTAAAACTATTTATTCTTTATTGTTAAATCATTTTATAATAATTTAAGAAGATTAAAAAAAAAATGAGTGTATATAGAAATTTATATGTACGGTGAAACCTCGATTTTACGTTTTCCAAGGGACCCTGAAAAAATAACGGTAAATGCGGGAAAGCTTCAAATAATAATAAACAAGTAAAATCGTAAAAAATATTTATTTATTAGTTACTTGTACATACTGTATATAAAATTTATTTTTTAAAAAAGTCCTCTATGGTAGTTTGCTTCTTTGTTATTTGGAACTTTAATCGGAACAAAAACTTGTTAATAAACTTGTGACTAAAAGTTTGTATGTACAGGAATCATTATTACAATGAATTTTAAACAATTCTACATTTGCATCATTAACAATAATACGCGTGTGGTGGATTTCAACCCAAAAAATAGCACATGCGTCCAATGCGTTACGTCTAACATGTACAGCGGATTCCAACGTGTCCAGATATAACACCTGCACTCGGCTGTGTCAAACTTGCTTGCCGAGATACGGAGAAATATGCAATAAAAACGGTCAATGCGGGATTATTTAAAATTGTTCTTATGGGAGTTTGACGGGACTATAAAAAATAAGCGTTCCATCCGGGAAAACGTATTATTCGAGAACGGTTGATCCAGGTTCCACTGTACTTGAAATCGCAACTAATATTTTGGTTCTCGTAAGCAGCCAACATCAGCTTCCTATTGTATATTAATATTTTTAAAAAATGTGTTTTTGTTAAATTAAATTGTACCCGTGCGGTCACGAGACATTTCCATAGGGACACTGATGCTAATAATGCGGCCACAGTAAAATTTTACGTGTGAAGCACTAATGTACAATAAATACATAAAAATATTCTAAATGGTTATCATTGATTCTCCCAATTCTCAATATCAAACTATCGATTTTAACCTGATAAGCATTTATAAATAATTTGTAGATTACAGATAATTTTACTAACCAAATAATGATGTAGTGTGAAAAGGTTGTTTCTTTTTCGTTATCCAACCTACATTAATAAATAAATAAGTAAATGGATTAATGTAGGCAGTGGCGAACTTCTCCTTCCTCCATCTCGCTGGTCCTATAATCTCTCTTTTTTTCTTCCCGTTCTTTGCTCCGCCGGTCGGACTCGTATGTGCGGGATTCTAAAAATAAAAGGGACCAAACTAATCCCAGTCGCTCGCTCCAATACTCAAATGTGAATCTTCGAGGATTAGCGTGATGAATCACTGTTGCCAGTTGCCGTTGCCGCTTTGAGATACTGTATAATCCGACCCTGTACTACAATTTCGTTACCGCCCACATTATATTACTCGGACATTTTTATACTAGGAAAGTAAAAGAATTACTTTTTTAAGGAAAAATCTCATAAAAAATCCACCAAGATTTTGAACCATTTTAATAAAACGAGTACAATGAAATGAATAATTGATTGAATTGGCATTTACTCAGTAGAACTACATTATAACACGGTGAAAAAATAGCAATATATTTTAGTTCTATAATTTTCTTTATAAGATAAAGTTGACAGATATTTCGGCTCACGCCATGGTTCTGACAATGTGAGCCGAAATAGCTATCAATTATATCTTATAATTTTTTTTTTTTAATTAACATACATTGCTATTTTTTCACCGTATAATAATAATTATCATTATCTTGTTTCTAAACTTCTGCTTTATATTATCATTTCATATTTTATAAAATGTTAGAAATTAACATAGTTGAAATAATTTTTAAATCTTCTTAATTATGAAAAAAAAAATATTCAATAATTATTGCAGTTATTTTGACAAAATTGATATAATATTTGACGTTTTGACACTAGTATAAAAAGGGCTGTGAAAACTCCATGAAATCAATTATATTTGTCATTTCAGTCATTTAATTTTCCTAATAGTTAATTTAAAAAATGTTATTAAATCCGACGTATTATTCCTGCTTTGATTCCTTATCGCTAAATTTTTATATGAGATATTCAGCGATTTCTACGATTTGTGAAAAACAACATAACTGTATAAATATAAATATTATAAATCAATCCTACATTTGGATGTTTAATTGCAATTTTAAGAGGAAAAAGATATACAAAAAGAATTTAGAGAAGTCTATTCAATTAAGTAGTTAGAATTAGTAGTTAGAAAAAAGAGATGATTTTTACACCTAACTCTCAGATGTATGTGAAAATTATATTGTAAATTTAAAGATACATCAAGTTTATAAAATTCTACCAAATTTGTGATGGGCTTGTTGACGAAACTCGAAACATCAATACTCTCAATTGCTTTTATTCGGGTCCCGTGCCTCACAAAACAATCCTTTGTGTATATTCACAGAATCTTGTACAGGAACCATTTTCAGTATGAAATATAATACTAGAAACGAAGAATTGGAATTTACCGCAAAGCTGGAAAATGGTGCTAAAAAAAAAACTTTAAGAATTTTTACGAATCAAAGTTATCAATTATTAGAAATATAATGAAGGAATTGCTATTTCATACGTGAAGCAAATATGTTTAAGCATCGATAAACTGAAAAAAAAAACATCAAGAGGAACCTTTCTATCACCATTTTAGTATTATGGGGATCTTCAAATTTCACCCGTGGATATTTTTATGTCAACAACAAATCGGCACTTAGCGCTAGGCGGGGGTAGGGCATATGTGCGTTCGCACGTCGCATTATGGCCGCACTTTTAAATAGCCGCTTCAAAAACCGACAGAGTGTAAGTACTCACTAATCGCGGAAGGGATGAATCCACCCTTTGCCGAGGATTATCAGATTGGGTCACTTGGGCAGGGGAGGTTTTTTGGGGTATGATTAGTTGAGTATCACGTCGGGCTATTTAAATTAGCATATATTTCAAAGATAAAAAGCGCATTAAGAATTTTCAGGAACACATTGATGTTGGCATTATATGTTCTCTTGTTTTCGCTCAATGCTAAATTACAATACGATCGCTCTAATCGCAGAACGAATCGACTAAATTAACGGTTGCATTCTATTATAAATAGTTTATATTTTCTCAGTACGCTCATAAATAAGATATATCAATGATTAAAGTATAACACGGTGGAAAAATAGCAAAGTATTTTAGTCCTACAAAATGCATAAGATATATAGTTGATAGCTTTTTCAGTTCTATAGTTTTGACGATACCGTGAGCCAAAATAGCTATCAACTATATATCTTATAAAGTTTGTAGAACTAAAACACATTGTTTTTTTCACCAGGTTATAATGGAGTTCTACCAAGTAAATGCCAATTCAATGAATTATAGTGTTATATTCAGCACTTCACCTAGTCATATCGTAAACATGTTGGACATCATTTTAAGGACTTAGTATACAATAATAATATTAGATTTAAGAATATGAAATTTACTCGAACATTAAAAATCAACAGAGTGTCGAAAAATTTTTGTAGATAGTCTATATCATGAAAAGCCAAAAGAGTTATTCGGTGTCCAGCTTATGTAACAAACAAACAACCGATTTTTAATACAAGTAAATGATGGTAATAATTTTGTTTACATCCTGTAGAAATTATCAACAAAAAAATACAGAGAAAAATGTATCTAACCAGTTGAAATAACTTCATTAATATTTAAATCGATGTAAGCATTTTCGCATTATTCGATACAATTTATAAACAAATATTTGATAATCATATATGAGAAACACATAAAAAGCTTATTTCTGCTGTACTCATACATCTGAGCAAGCTTTAGAAGACTAAAAAAGATAGCGATTTGAAAATGTTAAGATATATACTAAACATCAATCCAATGTTTCACTGTTTTCCCAACACTTTTTTTTTCCAATGTAACTTTAAGCTTTAAGCTTCGCCTGATAGTTCTCTTGGTAGACAATGTGGCTGAACGGGTAAAAGATAACAATGGACGTTGTTAAATTTGTTACAGAATAAATTTGCTTGTAGGCTATATTTCAAAGCTGTACGTTCCACACACGAAAAAATGAAGTATTCTTAAGATCATTTGAAATATTTTAATATGTTTAAGAGGAGATAATTTTATTTTCGACGTAATTTTTATTCATATTCAACTTTACTGTGCATATTAACACATGAACCAATTAATAAAAGACAAATATAAATACTAAAACAACAACGTCGACCCCTGGTTGAGCGGTAAAGTTTAAAATAAACAAATGTGCCCAAAAGAGATATAAAATAAAAGTGTTTGTATTTCGGCTGGGAAATTAATATCGGGGATCTAAAGGGTTGACAGCCCCTCTGATCATTTAATCACGATCTCTAGTGCTTATTATACCCACAGACGAGTAGAAAAATAAAGATATAAAATAAATAACGTTTGACAGCTGCACTCGTGACGTATGCTAGCAATAATCGCGAAGTGGGCTGAGATTGGCTCTGGAAAATTCACCCTCTCTGTGACCAATAAAGATAAAATTTTTGATTGAATTGATACTTAGGTCGAATGAAAAATGAAGTCATATTTCAGAGAATAATATTTGAAACTATATTTTTGTAGAGAGTATTCCATGTAAAACTACTTTTGAAGCCTGAAATATATTATTAGAATATCACATAGCACTTTTTTTAACTTAAGGAAATTAATATTGATGTTTTTATTACAAAACAATCAAGCTTTCAACAATATTGATATGTAATATTGAAAATAAATTTCCACAAAAACACCAACGAATTCATCGAAAAAATCCGTTTAATGTATATCATTTTGATCGAAATTTGACTAATTCACTTGACAGGCCTTAACAAATATGAGAAAATCATTTGGAATTGAATATATATACATATATTTCATACAAAATCATATAAACAGAATTGGCAACAATTACGTATAAATTTAATATTCAGGGAATTGTTTACATTACAGATCTTCGGGAATTTTACATATATATATTGTTCATGATTCTTCTTCAAATAAAATATATCTTAATGTGTATCTAAGCTTGCGAGATAATTAGCTTATGTCAGAAAAAAATATTATTTTTAATCAAATTAATTAATATATTTATATATTACATTTGCGCCACAACGTATAAATGTCCGAAATGCTTGAATTATTTCTCATTCGTCTGCACTCTGGTCATTAAATGTGACGCATAGAGAATGATTCACTTCCTATCTGCCATAATATTGGTTTATCCGTATTTCGTTAACACTTCGGATAAAGGCGTTGAGCGAAAGAGTAACTAATAGATGATGGTACGTCGAGATGGTATAAAATGTTTTTCTTTTTTGACACAAACACATAAGTTACAAGAAATTCGTGGCCAAGTACACGTTCATTTGAGTTTTCAAGCTGTCAAAAGTGAGTATGTTGAACAATGTCAGTTAGAAATAGTAATGGGTAGTATCCATTAGTAAGTAAATTTCAAAAAGCGTACTAACATTGAGAGCGAAAAATTAAAAATAAATCTGTCTTTTGTTATATTAAATTTAATTTTAGCGTTACCGTAAAATCGAAAAGTAACAATTTTGCGATTTCCCTTTATTTAAGAACATATATGAAAGCCAAGAAATTTTAAAATAAACATTATCCCTCACATAATATACGCTTTGAAGTGAAAAGACCCTAAGGGCATGAAATGTTATTTGAAAATTCACTTTGCCAAAAAGTGAATCCTTACAGAATACTGTATGTGTTTTTCTTCTTTTGTTATACTGATTATGTATTTTTTGGCGTGGAAAAAACACACCCAATCAGTCAGTCACAATGATATGCTTTTATTAACATTTTGAAAGTCACACACAGCACAGAACTGGGGGAGGCTAAATCTTCGTGGAAACAATACAGCTGTCGACTAATTGTAAAAGTATTGAGTTCAATTCTCCCCTCTAAGTATTGACGAGTGCACACATTAACAGAGTGGATTCCAAAGTTTGTGAAAATGTAGCATACAACCAAGAATATTAATTAACTATAATTTTTCACTTATCTATACCACATTTTAAAAATATGTAATCTAACCTTCAAATATCCTCAATATTCATCGTTATATATGAAACACTTATACAAAAAATATTATACATATTATAACATACATCAGTGAACTTCTGTTTAAAATATTATGAATAATGAATCTTGTTTATACTCACTTTGAAGGTGTCACTTGTTCTGGTCGAAAGACTTTATTATTGACAATAAAGCAAAATTTTAGTTTATTGATTGACTTGGCATTCACTTGGTAGAACTCCATTATAACATTGCTATTTTTTCACCGTGTCAAAATTTTAGTACTATTGTCACAGTATGACCACCAACATTATTTTTTGTTTTCAACACAATTATCTATTTTAAAAACGATCTCAAAATTTTATATTTTATTGAAATAATTTTACATTTTCTTGCCTTATATCACCAAATCTATTTGTGGACCATCGATGGATGACGCCTGCCGTTCGTCGTGAAACAAATCATTTAGAAAAAAAACTCTTAGCTCACTTTGTAAATCTATTCAATTAAGTAACTTTTATTAGTTGTTGTTAAACTGTTAAATTACTAATTTCAATTGAACTGTGAAACTTCCCATTGCATTAATAGAAGTCGTCTGAGTGTCATATCTATTGAGATAATAAATACTATCATTTTAACATCAGTATTCATTGATCAACATGTGTTTTATAATTTGAAACAGATTGTATGATACTATACTCTACACAAAATACAAAGTACAGACGAACGTATTGAATACTCTTTTCAATGATGACATCGAATTCGACAGTTTTCATTGATGCAGCCAAAGCCAATAAATAGATCGAATTTTATCTATCGAAGGCTAATTACTTACACAACATAGATATGAAATAAACAAAGAATTGACAGTTATTTGCAATCTATTACTAACGATTACTTGAATGTTATCAATATTAGCAATTCTTCAGTAAATAATGAGTAATATATTGTTGAAATAAGTAGCAGAATATTACACGGTGAACAAATAGCAATGTATTTTAGTTCAACAATTTTTTTTATAAAATATAGTTGATATCTATTTCGGCTCACGCCATCGTCGGAACTATATTTAAACTTAAATTTGCTTATTTATATATAGTTGTGTAGAAAAGGTACACAATACATCTTCTCTTTTGTTCTAACGATCTAGCTTATTTCCTGCTGGCAATAAAACTAAAAATTTTGAAAAATTTTAATGAAACTAAACAGGCGGCTATATATATTTTCACCATGTTTTAATGGAGTTCTACCAAGTAAATGCCAAATTTCAATCAATAGCAGAATATTGTTTTAATTATTTCATATCTGTACTTGACAGACCCAATAAAGTGAATACTTTTAGATAAGACTAATATTTTCCCAAACATTATTACAGATTTTGAATGAAGATTTTTTTTGATGATTAATTTGTTGTAGTACTTTTTTCAGTTTATAATTGTTAAATAACAAATATTGCTGTTTTACTTATAGTATCATTAACTATTTATGTAACGTCGACGATTTCGTTTTACGCGGTATTTGAGAAATATCTATTATAAATGAATGTTTGAGAAGCTTTAGAACAATTCGAAAAAGTTTCAAAAGCCCCAGAATTATCTGTCTACTCAGAGGCACGTGTTCATTCTCAAAAATTACCTATGCACAGGATGCCACATAAGCCACTCTTACAATGAATGTCATGAATTGAAAATTTGGAGTAGGTAGAGCTTCGTGAATTTCTCGACTGTATATTTGGGCCAATGCTTTTCAATACAAACGAATGATGATAATCTAGTACTTAATTATCAATACATCGTCTTCACATATAGTATATATTATCTCACAATATGATTTCTGCTTATTTTTTTTCCATCCATAATATGTTCCACGTGTAGATGATATAAAACATTGAGCATATATTTAAACCCTTATATACGAACGATTTGTCAAAAAATAAAAGTACTCGTTTAAATCACTTTTGTTACGTAAAAATAAAACGGTAAAGTATTCAAAATATTAAAATACTATAGTGATTATTTTATATTAAATTTGAATTTTTACAACTTTGTACGATTCTTTATAGAGCTCTTCAGGCATGTAACACGGATGTAACAGAACTGACTGAACTTTTAACAATTCAAATTTGATATTTAAATTTCATCAAGCACCTTAAGTCGATACCATGAAGTGATTATATTATTGTAGCATATCTGTGAAATAAAACATAACTTTCAAACTAACGCATTACTGAAAACGTTTCCTCATGAGTATAAGCAGTGGCGGCTCGTCCATACACATTAAGGAACTGCAGCATTTTTTTCATTTTAATAATCTTGATGTTTATAGTAAAATAGAACCCAAATAAATATTTTTTTTATTACTGATCAACCGCAGCACCCCCACATTTCTTATCCACTAGCCGCCACTGAGTATAAATGTAATAGCACTAATATTAAATTCTAATCATTTTCTAGATTTCATAATTGCTATCGTGCCTCATTTTCACTAGTAGAATACGCGGCGGTTCTGCAATATTGACCGAGTAGGCATCTAAGCCAGCGATGCCCAATATTAACCGTTTAGTGAATCATCAAATTAATTTGACTGACATGAATTCTGTCTCAAACGAAACTGTCAACGAACCTGCCGATGAAATACCACTGGGAAGACTTTAACAGTGTCGAACGGTATTGCTTTGAATGTTGACATTTTGAATGAATTCAACGTAGATGAGAGTGAACCCGAACTTTTTCTATTTTCTAATCTTTCAACGTAAATTTTTCTGTGCTTACTCGGTTGAGTCCCTTAAATTTTTTCATGATTAATTATAATTTTTTTATTGTTGAATTGAATAAATAAATTTAATGTAAAAATCGAAAAAGAAAATTATTATTTGAATGTAATTGATTTTCTGTTACATTCATTGGTACTTGGTAGAACTCCATTATAACACGGTGGAAAAAATAGCAATGTATTTTACTTCTACAACATTTTATAAGATATGGTTGATAGCTATTTCGGCTCACGCATCGTCGGAACTGTACTAATAGTACTGACGATGGCGTGAGCCGAAATAGCTGTCAACTATATCTTATAAAATTTTGTTAACTAAATTACATTGCTATTTTTTCACCGTGTTGATAGATTTTCTTTTTTTTTTATCCTATCTGTTCTTTATTTGAAATATCATATGTATATGAATAGAATTCATCGAACCAAAACAGTTTGCACTTCTTTCGCTCGGTGTTTCTTTTCGAAATTTAAAAAATGATAGTGATAGGAAACTACGAGTTGTTATATAATTTCTCTTTTAAAAAATCGAATAAAGTTTGATATTATCAATAAATATATATATATATATATAATATGTCCTTTCGAAGATTTAAGTCACTCATACCGCGATAGTCTAATATGAAGAAAGCTCAAGCATTAGTGTGAGTAAGTAGTAACTTATACACACACACGCGCTAATTTGGTGATTATCTTTCCAATAAATTAACGCAATTCTATATACACTTTATTTGTACTATGTTATTTCATGCCTGTAAATTTTCTTGAGAGCTTAGTTTTTTTTTAACACATTCATGTCATCGTGCTTTTATCAAAAGCATTCCGATAAGAGGCATGAGGTCTGTGCATCATAGGACAACCTGTATCCGCATTCGATCACTTTGTGACGTGATATATGTTTTTTTTCCTTTCTCCATTATCGCAGTGTAAAATCTCGTAATGGCCGCTCGCGATGTGTGTCAAATGCGCCTTAATGTACTAAGGAAGTTATCTCGCACGTCGCGCGAATAGGGATGCCAACATTGGAATCCCGGCGTGTATTTTGTTTCCGAGACTTTCAGATCACATTTTTAATCAAACTCACTCTTTCATAACTGTGTATTACAAATATTAATTCATGTATTAAATGTTAAAGTAGTCTATAAGTAATTCATCGAAAAGGAACCATGTGTGAATAGAAAGCAAAATATTCTGTGTGAAACTGAAATTTGAAGCACAAATTGAACTATAAATGTTGTCTTACTATCGTTGATATTGATAAATAAAATTTAATCGTCAAAAATTATTTAACAGTATATTGACCAATAATATTGAATGGAAATCATCAGGTAATAAATCTAAATTATCGACGTTATTTGGCTGCTGAACGTACGTTTTAATCATTATAAATTCATCAGATATGATAATTTCAGATCTTAAGAAGAGCTGCATATATGTTTTATTTATCTTGAAAAGTAAGGATTAATTAAAAACAATTTTCATTGCTTAAAAATGTAGCTAATTACTAGGGCAAATAATTGATAATCTATTACTGGATAGTTATCTTCAAATGATGGAAATAATAGATCAAAAAACTTTAATATGGCATGTCCAAATACGCCCGTATGAAGTTATACGTAATACTTTTCATTTGTATTTTGTTAAAAGTTGACTGTTTATTCTGGTGGAAAGTTTATATAAACATTGAACTTTTTTCACTCATTTTTTCAATTGAATTTAAAAGCTGAACTTTTATTCAAAAACTTACGATGACTGATACCATCGTAAATATTTAATGCGTTTTATTGAAAACAGAAAAAATGCAATAGTTTTATTTTTTAAAAAATGTACGTAACAATGCAAAAGTTACGTGAATTTATAAACATGTTAAATTCTTCCAAATATAATATTGCCATAGTTCTTGCGAATTAATAACGAAAATCCCGATTTTCGATAAGCGGTCCCAGTTAGCATACCATCACGCCAAGCAAAGTCACTTTGCGTCGGCTCTTTAATGTCAGTTAAACAATTTCTGTGATTCGTTCCGCGCATCACAGTCTTTTACAATGCCAAGGGCCTCAGTTCAACGCGTAAGATAATGGAGGATAATAAAAATATTTCATTTCATCATTGCCATTGACTTTTAGATAAGTGTTGCAACATAAATTACTGAAAAATTCCACCGCTGCCATAATATTGCCAGATGGCAAGCAAATCTTTTTATTTAATATATATTATATTCTCCGCTATCGTTCATTTGGTCAGATATAGAACATCACTGTTCTGAATTTTCAAAGATATAATGAAAAAAAAATGTGGAAATTTTGCGTTCTCTTTTCAAAAGTAAAAATTCAAATTTTACCACACCTTTAAGGTTTCTCAATAAGTCTGACAATCTTTTGTATTTTTAAATTTTGACTGTAGAAAACAAACGTTTTCTTTCATCACGGCGATACAAACGTTTTTCAATACGTCATAGCAGAAATAATACAACTCTCTGCACACTATAAAATTATCTTATATCATTGATAAATTACGTATGATTCAAATGAGTTATGCCTTATTTATTAGAATCTGGAAACAAATTTAGATAGTCTATAAATAAAGATTTTTAAATTGAAAACTAAATGCAATTCCATTTTGCACTCAATTATCCGCTTAGAATTAATAATTCAGTGTTGGACCGTTTTTGAAACAAACTATTCCTATTTTAACCGCAATCAAACAAATCACTTACGGTTTCCAAATACATATATACATATATTAAAATATTCTAAAATACTAACTGAAAATTCTTTTTGTGTGAATTTAAAGTTTTTGAAATAAATCAGTATAAGTGCATGTTTTATATTATCTCCACAATATATTTTTTGATCAGGACCGGTTTCGCAGTATTGCAAGCATTATCAGCTGATGTCTTTTTTCGATGCGTTTTTATAATTCAAAATAACATACCTTTCTACTGAGGAATAACAGTTAACAGCTTAAAAGTGATCAACGCTTATCTTAAGTTAGCATAAAAGTTTATACAATATAATAAAAAAACAGCTTATACTGATGCAAAAATGATGAAATAGACAGTTTCTGTTAGTCAGTTAGTCGCGAAATTTTCGCAAAGAACATGGATTGTTTTATTCTCTCTCCTTCCTTCCGCTTTTTTAAATATCTAAGTAATTAGTGAATAATTAATAAAAGATAAGGTTTGGAGAAAAAAACAAAAAAATTACGGCCAAACTATAGAGTCTACCAAAAATTGATATGGTTACAAAGTTCCACCAAACTGATTAAAAATTCAATGATGGATTTGGATAATGAAAGACTAATTGAAGTGTAACTCATTTAACGAAATTCGGGTACACCTAGATTGCTACATAGAAATAGACAAGAAAAATGCAAACAACTTAACTAAATTTTGATACTTCAAAGAAAGGTTTACGACTGCAATTTTACCTTCTGATGATAAACCAATTGATTTCACTTGTATACGTATGAATAACGATACATTTTTAAGACTTAAATATCGAAAACGTCTTTTTTTATTAGTAAATAATATAAATTTAATGATGAAAATATACATGTTTTTTTTTAATGCATATTTTGTATGAAATTCGACCTACGACTATATTCAGTTGAGGAACGTATCTTGACCGTAAGTCGAGTTCAACTTATGTTGAGAGGTAAAATTGAATTGAATATATTGGACTATTTGAAAATAAGATTTTAATCAGAAAACATTAACAAAGAAATTATAAGATTGTCGCATAATAGTGTCTCATGAGTCATAGTTTTCGAATACGATCACTTTAACTGTGATACGACAGAACTGTGCCATATATAAAACCATTATGTCAGTCAGATTAAAATTAATTAAATTTCTTTAAACATTAAACAGAATGTCTTTTCTTCCACCGACAAAAGATGATTTGCTCGGCTTGGTATAAATTCTGTATTCATTTGAATAGATCAGAGGTAATAAACACTGATGATATTAAATAGTTTATTTTGATTGATAAAGCAAAACTTTGAATGTGAATTGATTAAAAAATCAATTTATTAACTCATCCATATTGGGACACAAACTAGTGAGTAAATTCACTAAAGCTAAGCCCCGAAAAACTAGAGCAATACGAAAGCCGTACGTTTTTACGAAGAAAATATTTAAACAAATTAACAAAAAAAAATATGAAGGAAATCGAGCAAGCTTAAGCTAAAATTAACTTTAATTCATGAAAAAATAATATTCGTCTGACTCACTTTCGTCTACGTGGAATATGGCATTGGCAAGCTGATTCTATACTTCAGAGAAACAAACAATTCATATCTAAGAGTAAAATATCTGAAATTATCATGGGTGACTGAATTCTCATTTTGGTTGAGTATAAGTCCAAGTCAAAGCTATGGATAGAACCCATATGCCCTCAAGTAAAGAAATTAAATAGTCAACGCTTTATATGGACCCCGAACATATAATTGTGATACCTGCCTTAAAAAACTTCGGTACAAATTAATGTGCTTAAAAAGTATTAACAAAAGAAATGCTTGATATACTCAGACAATTTGTATACCTGACATAGTTTGAGGAGAAAAACAAAACATATGAAAAGATATTCCAAAGACAAACAACCATTACATATTAAACGATTTACAATGCTACATAAAAGTAGTCAAATATTATTAAATATTAACCCGAGCTGTGGTGTCGGAATCGTGAAGAATAAGCGACTGCGAAAATTGACACTTATATCAAAGATATACTATCGATATAACTATTTTTTTTGTGAATCACAGCAACGTCGCTTTTTTACTAATACAGCTAGTCCTCGACTTACAACGGTTCGACTTATGACAATTCGCACTTACGACCAAAACATAGCATTTTGGCTAAAATGCATTACGGTGCGCCTTTGTCAACCCTGATTCATGCGTAAACAAAGATGATGCCTTAAATACAATACTTCCTGCTGGTCAGTAGATCGCGGATGTGCGCGAAGAATGTCGTTTGTGTTTTCTCACTTATCCCCTTCGTTGTTTTTAAATTATGTATACATAATTCAGGTAACACAGCGTTTTTGAACTTAGACATAGATACACATTAATATAATAAAATATGAATAATACATATACCCATTTAAATTCTGAAGTGAATAATCAATAAATCGTGCTCATAATGACTGGCAAACAGAGTAGATGTGACAAAAAAAAAAGATAAATGCAATAGATTTAGGAAAGAAACTTAATTAATTACATTCATATTTTGTATAAATTTCGAAGTCCAGGAACGTATCTCGGTCGTAAGTCGAGGATTACCTGTATAGCTAAGTGTACATAGCAGGGTTTGCTTTTAAGCGACTCATTTATATTATACTTAATTTTTCACAATGTGAGTGTGTTGAAATTTATATTTCCTACATTGAAATTTCACAGCGAATATAAAATTCACGCTCATTTTACATTTTTGCGATCCAACAGACCAGCGGTTGTTAAAGTGTGAGCGGGGAATATTTTTTACATAATCTCGCCATCTGAATGAAAATCGCATCATTCCAAAGGGCCATTACTACGTCACATTTCCGCTGATGCTTTTTATTTATTCCTTTTCACAACTCGCTCACCCGTTTATCACTACTTTGTTGGTAGCTTTGCGAAATATTTTACTTTTTTGTGTACTTTCAAAGTGAAACAAATAATAACAATTAACAATGGAAAACGAGTACAATGAAATTAATTCACATTTTTGTTTACCTTTCAGTAAAATTTATTCACCGTAAAAATAATTTATGATTGAAAACTTGACTTTCATAAGTTATTGTATCAAAAAAGCATTTACGCAAACAAACAGTATTATAATACCCGCTAACAAAAAGTTACTTATTTCGCAACAATTTTTCAGCTCTTAAAAATTAAATTATTTTTAATAAAGCTTTACAGATCTTAAGCATGAGTATTCGAGACTATTTGACTTAATAAGAAGTGACTGAGTTATGGTATATTTTTTTAACATCTACAGAATTATGAACACAATTCTTCCAGGAGTGGTAAAAAACGGCTGATAATATTACCTATGGTATTTCAAAGAATCTATTTAATCTTTCAGCTAAGACTCGAGTTCCAAAGCATATCACATGATCCAACCATTGTCATTCATGTCGGATGGTGAACGTTATAATAAACACAATAAAAAAGCGATAAAAATAAAAGTTGTTTAATTACCGGTATTAGAAAGAGATTGCAAAGCTGCAGTGAATTATTTTTTATATGAATTGACAGTAGGTGAGTTTCTAAAAACGCTAAAGAAATAAAACAATTATTTACATGCAACTAAATTTTGTTAATTTTAGCAGAAGTTTTCAATATCTGTAGTATAATATATAATAATATAAAAGTATCCTTAATAAACTTACAAAATATTGATATGCAAATCCAAAACTTAAAAATGACTTTGTCTCAAATTTATTAATTCGTGTCGTACTTAGGTACATTAGGTAACAAAACCAAATGACAGAATTCTAATTTTGTTTTATTCAAGAATACTTCTGCCTGTTGTTTATTACTAGGGATAATTAATTTTATTGTGTTAATTGTTTCTTATATTTTAAATAGTAAAAACACTATACGATTTCTATAGTTCCTACAAGCCTCCACGGATAATTATTTAGTTACATATAATTCTTTTAAAAGGATTTATATTAAGACAGTTTTCAAAAGCTTTAGCAAAATCTAGAAGCACCAATATTTTTTTCATGTATGTTAGTCGTGGATATATAGTGGTTTCTGATTTTTAGTTTAGATTTAACTTATCTCTAAAGATAATATTTCCTTTGTCTTTAGTCTACACAACAGCTCTCAGCTACAGATAAATTTGGATAGAATTGAGTTCAGTATTATTATGAGAAAAATGTAATGTGATTTGGATAAGTTTAGCTTCTCTGGTTTATTCGACATCTCACACCGATCGCTGTAGATAATGAGAAAAATTACTCTCCCACGAGGTCAAAAATAATCTCTAGAAAGTGAAATAGTCTCGCTGTTTTATTTGTGTGAAATAATCGTCAAATAAATATTTCATACATACTATTTATGGCTCTATTATTATAGGTATTAAACAACGTTTCCAAAGAAGACTCTCCACCTTGTATTTTATTTATAACAATATATATAGCCAAAGTAATCAACTGTCATTTTCTAAATAAGTACAAATGCATAAACGTTACGTACATGTCAAATTACTTATTCAAAACTACATAACAAGAAAGATTTTAACCAGATTGATAGTACTTCACAATCGTCATTATTTTTTGTGGCAAAATCCTGCGTAGTTACTTTCTTTTTGACACTAGTTATGCCTATTTGTGATGTTTAATTTGAATTTAAATCTTTATTTGAATATGTTTAATCACTCACCTATATTTTGCCTTTCGAAATCTTACAAGGTATCGATAGTGATTGTTTGACTTTATACATGATAATATAATACATTGGTGAAAAAATGTGCCGTTTTTAATAAACTTTGACATGCTCTCAAAAGATGCCACGAAATAGCCTACAACATTTGTTATTTTAATAATAAATACATTAATATTTCTATTCTAACCGATTCAGTTTGCAGCTGACAAGAAGGTGTTTGTGTAGGCTGTAGGCATAATAATATGAGATGTCTTACTTAATCCTGACATCAACTAAGGTTCTAATTATAACTGTTATATTGCTGGGATGTTTAGCATATTTGTGGATTGAACAACAATGGGTGATCTTCTCAAATTTCGGACCCTTGAAACCCTAAATGTATTTTGGGAGATAGAGCGTCTTTAGAAACTCCATAGAGAAAGTCTTTAGAAATTAAGTGCCCATTCAGGTGGTGGACAACACTCGACACCTGGATCTTATACAAGAAGGATATTAATGACTTATAATACTTAAACGTATCATCATAAGAAAAGGTGACAAAATAGAAGAGCTTATCATCATTTTATGGAAGTGCGGAATTAATGGTGGCTTCCGGAAAAACGGATCCTTGCCGTAATTTTTCAGAAAAGCTAATCTCTGAAACGAAATTGAAATGTTTAAGTAACCTCATACATCAAACAATAATAGCTACTTAAAAAAAATGTTTGACTGTGGAGTCATTATCATTTCAATGGTTATTGAAATCAGTTCGAATTCCAATAATTATAGATCACGTTATAAAGGAATCACAAAATATAAACTCAAACTCAGCGCCTGAGTGTTTGCATCTTTGTAATAAAGGTCGCAAGATGACGACTTTAGAACAGCTGGAAATCAATAGATATCAACTATCACAAAGGATTCTTAACGAACAAGCTAATACATGTCGATCGGCATTACTTAACCCTCTACGGGGGGCTGTTTTGTTTCTGTAATAGACCATTTTCGTGCCATATGTAAACTTATTGATATAGCCGCCTTTTTAGTTTCATTTACAGTTTTTAGTTTTATTGCGAGCAAGATACAAGCTTGGTCGCTAAACTAGGAGAGAAGATGTATACTGTGCCTTTTCTGCACAGCTATATATAGATAATCAAATGTTCGTTTAAGCATAGTTATGACGATGGAGTGAGCCAAAATAGCTATCATCAGTGTTATAATAGAATTCTACCAAGTGAATGCCAATTCAATCAAACCAATAATAGACATATATAATTCTAGGTAATAGATATATGGTATATATTTCCCAGTTCGACAGAAATACAGTACTAGACTACATGAAGATACCGAAAGGCGAAACCTTGTTCGCGAGGGATAAAATCAGGGCTATGGAATCGTTAAAAAAACAAGACTCTGACTACGACATTGACCAACTATACGACTTCAACTAAAAAAAAGTATAATTTTGGTGGGTTTTTTTCCTACATTTCCTATTTATTTGCATTGAATTAAAGATCAACCAACCAGTCCGCAAATTTTTCATTGAGATATTTTTCAAAATCGTTTAATCTGATTCGTTCGTTTTTCATAACACCGCAACTCCACGACGCCACAGCTTTGGTAATGATGTCGTACATTATTTTTTTGTTCCAATTATTACATTACCATTCAAAAGTGTCAACAGTCAATTCTTGATGTAATATCGTTGTATCGATACCCATATTCAATTCATCATAAAAAGAACCGTATATGAAAAACCAATAGCTTGGAAACTTGGAAATCTTTAGTTGAGTGTTATATTTTATAAAATAATATCAAACCGTTTTTTTCGTGAAATGTAACAATATTTTTTTTATAACAAATCATCATCTGCTCCACTGTCAAGACATAATTCCGTTTAAATATTATAGTTTGAACATTATCTCCGCTTCGCAATCTAGTGGCGAGAGTTTTTACCTAGCGATTACTCGTTTCTTGGTTCAATTCACTTGAAGATTAATATCACAAAAACTTAATATTTTTACACAGAAACCTTTATCATTTATTTATATAATTTCTTTTTTCAGTTAACTGATTTCGATGCGCTGCTTAAATTCTCATGCGATATGATATTTTCAATATATATATATACATAAAGCGTTTTTATTCTATTATATATCAATAATGCCAAATTGAGTTTGAATGTATCTTTGAAAGAATCCGTTCAATAAAGGTATTTTGCTATATTTATTTTATAGGACAAATATATGTTTCCGGACGCATATGAAATCATATTCATTTCGATCATTTTTCAGAGGAACATAAATTCGATTATTTTTGTGAATGTATTTTAGCTTTAATACAAATCAATTAATTAGTCGAAAAATAGTGATACGAAAATCATTTCTAAAAAAGCATTATTTCTGTTTTGGTTTATTTTTAGTATTTTTTGTGTTGTATTAGAACAGTATAATTTTGTTTGTTTAGATTTTTGGTAACTCAAAATAATCAAGAATCCTCAAGACACATATTGTGCTTTTTTGCACAAATATTATCATTTTATATTATATAGTAAATACAATTTCCTTTTAGATATTGAATTTAAAAAAATAGCGTACCTCTTCAAAAAGGTTGGCCACTAATTCTTATCTGGCCTATGATATGTAATGGGTACCTACGCTTATAAAATATATGTACAAAGGAACTAGTTGGTGGCTTAAGATTAATAAATATGCATATATATTACTCCATATTAGAGTTATAACATTTCCACTTTGTCTTGATCCAAATTAAAATTGTTAATTATGTACATATATGCACGTAAATAATAACTACACAGAATGTCTGTTATTCATCAAAAGTAGACATACCTAGTGCTTAAATTAAAATAAGCGAACTCATTAATTTATTGATTGAATTGACATTTACTTGGTAGAACTCCATTATAACACGATGAAAAATAGCAATGTATTAGTTACTAACTATAGTTATGACGATGGTGTAAGCCGAAATAGCTATCAACTATATCTTATATAAAAAAAAATATTATATCGAACTAAACTACATTGCTTTTTTTTCACCGTGCCATTAATTGATTTTATAAAATAAAAAGATTGAGAATTCGAACTGGCCTTTCATCGACATTTATATTTGTATATTATTTATTGTATAACGTAAAAATAAGATTCAATCTACAGTAATCGTAAGCCTCGATCACATGTTCGACTCACAATACAACAGTTTTTTTTAATCGATATTTAAAATTCTATTCGAGTGTACGAGTGTTTGTAAAGTGTAAAAAATCTCTCCCATCGATTCGATCCTATAAAATCAACCATAGAAAGCATTAAGCTCATCGCTATTTGCAACATTTATATTTCTTCTCTTTTTTAAAAACGAATGTTCGTGCAACTAAGTAACCAGTAGTTCTTATAAAAAAATCTATCGTGATATTTCCACCAGGAGCCACACATTTGGAACGTATTTGCAGAGTATCGCAAAAACATCCGAATTCTCAATCCATAACGTACAAGCCCAATATAGTGTGGTATAATGAATTATCATATTGCTGTTTTTTCATTGTACATATGAACGACGAATGATGTTAAGAAGTCCGTTAGGAGGTCATATGTTCCACATCTCAAGAAGACATTGAATATAAAAAATACGTTTAAAAAACAATTATGAATTAATTTATGATATCGACTGAACGGAATTTTAATATCAAATTTGAACTGCCAGTTTTGTTGCATATGTGGGATAAAATGCTTGAAGACGTCGATTGTGACAAAACATGTGGAATCGTACAAAGTATAAACAATTCAAATTTGTGATATCGACTCAAGGTGCTTGTTGGAATTTCAATATCACATCTGAATTGTTACAACCTTGTACGATACCACATGTTTTGTCACTAACGACTTGGGTTTCGTCTTTCGGCATCTTCAAGCATTCTATCACATGGATGCAACAGAACTGAGATAGATAGAATGTCTGAAGATGCCTAAAGGCGAAGTCCGGGTCGTTAGTGACAAAAAATGTGGTATCGTACAAGGTTGTAACAATTCAGATTTAATTCAAATTTGATTTGAAATAGTTAGATTGAAAATTAAGCTAACGATATCAACTGAGGGTATTTGATGGAATTTAAATATCAATTTTCAATTGTTGAAACTTTGAAAATTTCCACATGATTTATAATTCCTTTTCTATATAACCGGTGCAATTTTTTATTGTATATTAGTTCTGTCATTCGTGTAATAGAATGCCTGAAAATAACTAAATATAAATCACGGATCGTGAGAGAAAATAGCTTTATCAAAACATTTTTAACTTTTTTTGCTCTTATTTAAAATTAAAATGCGATGTAGGGAAAGCGCAAGTTTATTAAGTAAGACAACTGATTTTGTATTGGGTACTTAGTGTGGCAAAATAAATAATTTGGTTCTACAGTATAACTTTCCAAAGAGCAAAAATATACCAGCTTCATAAACGCTTGATTAAGTTCAAAATATCGAATTAGTCGAGTGAAAAGGTCTAAGAAATATTGGCTCTAGAGGTGAATCGTGCCAGCCCCTATCGAATCCAAATTGCTCTAGTATGAGCGTCACGTCTTGTAGCCGCAGACGCCACTTCTTGAAATAACAAATAAATTCGGAAGCACGCCAAAACTAATCTCGCTTATTTCCAAACAACACGGTTAATTAGAGTCACAATACTTGATTATGGCACCGTCTCACTAGGATACTGGGTGCATTTAGTACGGTGCCAATAATTATACGCGTGCCTCGGGTTGGTAACCGTGTCTAGTAATTGAATGTTCGACCGTGTATTATATATTTTATTAATTGTTACATATACATTATATCAGCATTAATTAACGATATATTCTTTATTAAAACATATATATGTCTTCTAATATCGTATATCAAAAAACAGTTGTATAAAATTTAAGGCATATATGTGTTATACCTAAACAAAGCAATTTTGACAAACTCCTTATGATACTATTTTTAATACATTAGAGGAATTAAAAAAATGATTTTAAGAGTCCAGATGATTCCTTCCAAAATAATTTTGATTAAAAATATTAACATTAGTGGGAAGGATATCAAATTGAATAAAACCTTAAAACAAATATATATATTATTTACAATCTCCTTTCCGATTTGTATGCAATACAATTTGATTTTTTAAATTTTATACTCATTTATGTTGGTTTCTTATTATATTCTTTTTAAGAATAAATCTAGTTCATGAGTGTTCGCAATGTATACATGGCACAAAAATATGTCTTTATTAATTTCATTTCGCACATTGTTCTATGGGTCCCATACAATTATCGCCAAAGAAAACACTTAAAATTGCTGCACTGTAATAATAATTTTACCTAGCTTGTCGGTAAGAGCTTTAAGTATACTCAAATGAATCTGGATTGAAGTCCCGACTAGTCTATACATTGATTTGTATTAAATTTAATAATTAATATTTTCAGCATGTGTGTAAGTGATATAGTTCCTCTAAGCGGTGATCTCAAATATGCACAAACACATTTATAAAAAAAATAGACATATGTGTCGATATTGAGTTTTTTCGTCTATAACGGAACTTACGATTAAATTGATAAACTCATATGAACGGCGATAAACGTGATACGGCATTCACTTCTTAATGATACATCTTTTACAAAACAAAAGAGAGTCGAAAAGAAACAAACGAACATCAATGGCGGGTAATAAAAACAAAATAAAAAAACTTTCATTTCAGAAAAATTACAAGCGTGTAAATGCAGCGGACGAATGATAATGCCCGTGACCGAGGAGCGAAGAGCCGCTATTTTTTGGAGTGAAAAGGTGGTCAACTTGACCTCATGTGCGAAGACTTGTATATGTGAGGAACAATGATTCTATTTTAGTGAGATGATTTATTTCTATCAATACTTCATTTTCACACGCATACTTTTTTTTGATCATCCTAATATAAAAAAATATCGATTTTTATTGAATTATTTTAAAATCTGATTAAAAAAACTTTCAAACAATAAAATTAAAACGATAAATATTTATCCCATATACATATTGATAGTGTCGAGCAAATATTCTCGATATTTTCACTCATGTTCTCTGGATATTTACATTTATATGATAAAATCGTAACCAAAATGTCGTAGATTTTTTAATGCAAGTTTATGATGGGTTATTAATTAAATTGTATAAATTAATGAAAATAATCAGCTACTATTATTTATTTTTATTTTGCATCGATAAAATTATCTAAGTGATGATTTATTTTCCATTTGTCTTTTATATAATTTATGATATCGACTGAAGGTGCTTGATGGAATTTCAACATCAAATTTGAATTGCTAAAACTTTGAACGATTCCAAATGTTTTGTCACTATCGATCCGGGTTTCGCCTTTCGGCATCTTCAGGCATTCTATCACATGGATGCAACAGAACTGACTAGCCTGTTCAGTTTTGTTGCATCCATGTGAAAGAATGCCTGAAGATGCCGAAAGGCGAAACCCGGGACGATAGTGACAAAACATATGGAATCGTACAAAGTTGTAACAATTCAAATTTGTCTTTTATATATTTCAAGTCAACTATTGTAGATTGAGAATACTGAGATCTAACTTAATACAATAATATATGATATCAATTCAAGGTACAAATTTGAATAGCTGAAAATTTGTACGATTTCACATGTTTTGTCACTAATGACCCGTGCTTGAATAAGTTATGTTGCATCCGTGTAAAAGAATGCCTGAAGATGCCGAAAATCGAAATCATTGTCGTTAGTGATAAAAAATGTGGAATCGTATAAAGTTTCAACAATTGAAATTTAATGCATTTTTTTCTAATTTGTATTCTACATGCCTGCGGTTTATGTTCGCTGCTATATTAATAAATTATAAATCTCTCCAAAGCTCACCTTTTATGAATTACAACACAGGTTATGTTGTAGTGTGAGTGGGTTTTGTTTTCACTACGTGTGTTTCTTTTGACTTGTTCTTACTTAATTGGTGAGAGTATCGTACTTTTCGTGTAAAATTTAATGTTACTGACATCATGTTTACACCAACTATGCCTATAATCACAAAAAGTGTGGTATTAATCATACCACAGCCTGCAAAAATACAAAGTGGGTAAATACCGACATTGGAATACTTTTTCTTCGAGGCCTATTTTGATAATATTGTGCTACTTTCTAGTGGCTCTTCTTACATCAATAATAAACAATTCTCATTCCTAATTTAACTCAACTCAAGATGATGACCGATCCATTTTTCGCGTTATTAATTAAAAGCAAAAATGTCCGTTGCTTCCGTGTGATAGAATGCCTGAAGATGCTGAAAGACGAAACCCGGGTCGTTAGTGACAAAACATGTGGAATCGTACAAAGTTGTAACAATTCAAATTTGATATTGAAATTGCATCAAGCACCTTCATTCGATATCATAAATTAATAGCCAAATACAATATATGCCTGCTACATTAAATTTTTTTTTAAATTTTTTTTAGTCAAACCAATAATAAATAATAATAAATTTGAATATATTTAAATTAAATTAAACTCAGCCCAATGTATATGCATATATCTGATATATAAATTATTTTTGGTAATTTTTCAGCCTATCAACATAGTAACTCGAGTAAATAAGTTTGTTGATTTCCAAGCTTGCTTTCAACTTTATAGACTGCTGACATGTTAAAAAAATATGCCTTAAAATAATATGTATATTTAAAAAAGTATGTTACCTGACAATACATGCCTTAATCAAAAAATTGTCAAATTTTCATGAACTGTGTAGAACAAAACTAAAAATATGCTAATTTAACAAACTAGCGACTATAAAACCCTCTCTGCAATAATTCTTATGTTGGTCTTTCAACGTTTTAACTCATAGCTTGTGTTTAAAATTTGTCTAATAATATAGCCATAATTCTGTTATATCAAGATCAGGAATAACCAACGGCTGATAATTCTCGCAATGAGCGAAACCCGTCCTCATTTTTATCACATAGAATCATGGAAATAATGCTAAGCATTGTTTTTATTATTAAAAAATAATGCCTTTGCAAGAGGAAGTGTCAGTCAACGTCATAAAAGCTTTATATTTTTTAGCTATCCTTATGATCACAATGAAAAACAATCATTTAAATACCAATAAATTGCATATTTTTTTTTAATTAATAAACGAATAATTTCGTAGTTTTATATTTATTATTTATGTTCCATTATTAAAGCATTTAATATAGTGTTTCGTATGTAATTATTAATGTAAAATTTGTTCCATGACAGAAAATACATAATGCAAACTTCATAAAGTCTGCAGACAGTTTGAATTTTTTTAATATATTGTTTATTACTTACTATAAGGTAACTGGAATATTAAACTTCATTCCAAGTAACCTATCTCTACGTGAACACAAATTGCGACGGTAAAAACTGTTAACCCAGAGTATACGGGATAGTTTGACTACGTAGTTTCTAAGCAAATCGGTAGGTAGGAGTTCTTTTGTCCGGTTGACAGGCAAAAGCCTAGCGTAACTACTACGTATATTATATACATAATGTACTGCCGTGAACTTGACAGACGGGAACTGTACTGATATCCAGTAGCGTTCGCAGATTTTTAAGACAAAGAATAGACAGAGGAAACGTTTCACTGTAAAAAAATTCTTAGAGTTTATTTTGGTTTATCAAAGTGACTGCTTTTTACAAAATAATCTAGAAGAGAATACAAGTGATATTTCTATAGGATTTTCCATACGTTATCTTTTAGCATACTTTCTTATTTTGACTTAACAGTATTGGAGTAAAATGTTATTCATGACGATTTTAGCACATTCAATAAAGCAAACAAATGGTTATATTTCATATAATTTATGATATCAACTGAAGGTGCTTGATGGAATTTCAATATCAAATTTGAATTGTTACATCTTTGTACGATTCCACATGTTTTGTCACTTATGACCCGGGATTTGCCTTTTGGCATCTTCTGGCATTCTATCACACGGATGCAACAGAACTGACGTAAAATATGCAGTTAGCATCGTCTATATACAAAAGCTATAATAATAATATGATAAAATGCCCGAAGATGTCGAAAGGCCAAACCCGGGTTCGTTAGTGACAAAACATGTGGAACGATTCCAAAGATGTAACAATTCAAATTAGATTTTTGTAAAAATAAAACACTCTTATTGCTGAATGTTTTTATTGCCACATAGTGTTGCTTTAATGAATGATATTGTGTCATTTCTCGGCTAAAATCGTCTTATTTATGGACGCCACTGATGATTGTGATCTGATGCTGTCGTGAAGTTGACTTGGACGAGGAGGGGCAGACAGAAGTGATATAGGTCACTCGGAGCATTACCTGAACTCTAAAAGCCATGTCAAGGATTTTTTTCTAAACTAATATTTGACTATCCTAACTGCTGACTAAAATTTTCATAAATTTTATTTAAATAAAAGCCCCGAAATCAAACAAATCTAGCGATAAATTAAAACAAAATCACGAAAGAGAAATTTTCATAATGAACGTTACGGAATATTTACGGAAAAACCATTAAATCAAACGTAGTCCCGTGTTTAATGTTTATTCTTTAGTTTTCACGAATTTCTTACTAACTAACTAACTGATAAAGTAACCCAAATATCATTTTTTTCTATGTAGATGGGGTAGAAGTGATTTTTTTTTGTATAAAAGATACGTAAAGGATCACAAAGAAAAGAAAAATAATAATACACGTTTTTACTGTTCAACGGACTCAAACATAGCGAGTCAAAGTTGCATATTGAAAAAACGACATTAATTCCGGGATTTCCTAACATGTCTTATTTTTCAATCAATTCGTATTCAAAAAGATGAATATTTTCCTGTTTCTCACATGTCGCCTATTTGGTGTTAATCTCATAACATTAAGTTTACTCAAGTTCATTCTCGAAAATAAATTTAACTTACTATAAAAACTGTAATAATTTTTTGACAATTTGCGTAATAAAAGAACTGATTAAATAGAGACGTCATCATGTTAAAAACATTCAACAGTACTGTAATATAACCGTGAAAATATTGAGTCATAATTCAAAAAAATAATCTGGCTTTACATATTTTAATGCGCTGACTCTTTTCGTTCTGACATTGAATTTTTAATTCAATTAAGTTAATTACATTTAAAAGATATCATCGCCATTAAAAGTTTTAGGCGTCGATCAAAAATCAGAGCTGCATCAAGTGAAAGAAGACGTGACTTCGTGCATTGGAACTTCACGTAGCAAACAACAAACTGAATACCATTTAAAGAAACACATGTGGTGATACTGAAACAACATTTAAAAATAACGTATTTTAAATAACTGAGTAAATTATACATATATCATTTTGACTAAAAAAATATTTTTTTTACAATTTTATGCTCGCTGGCAATTTCAAGATATCAATGCAAACATTTAACTTTTCCATATCTTATGATGAAGAATACTTCGATTCTTCATCAGGAAATCACGATATGAAAGTATATTAAAATTACAATAAAACCCTTTTGACAGATTATCATTTAAAATCTAATCTTAAGGGCAGCTGAAAGAAATCTTTGTTAGAAAAAAAATTATTTAAGCTCGTCATGCATTCATCTAAAATATGTATTATATTAGACATCGAAGTCTGTTTGATTGAATTTTTTTATGCGTTATATTATAGAATTCGCTAACGTTTTTTATGAAATTTATTCTTTCGTTATTTTGACATGAAACAATATATAATATCTGGATCAAAAAATAAGGACTTCCTAAACAATCGCTGAAAAGTTTTGGATGAATCTGTCTCCACTAATCAAAATAATCAGTAGTAAATATTTAGTTTATGCAATACGCATAATAAAATAGTAGTACTATCTGACTTTCAGTTTAAGAAATGCTCCGACGATTGGTAGTTTCGTGGCTCTAAAGGCATCGACAAATCCATGTTTTTAAATTGGCTAATAGTTCCCATAGTTCGTAATCATCCTATTATGTCTGTTTTCATTCATCCCTGCTAGTAGAATAATTGAAAAATATTGTTTTACGGTTAATATTCTCCCAAATTATAGCGCGATTTTCTTTTCATATACAAAATGCTACAATACAATATTTTTGAAATAAAATTTTGGAAAAACATCGTGGAGAAAATTCATAAGAATTATATAAACCATTAAAATATTATATATCTAATATAAAAACAAAAATGACAGCGAATGACGGCTTTGGAACAGCTGGAAATCAATAGACACCAATTATCACAAAGGATTCTTAACGAACAAACTAAGATAATAGTATCGCCACTTATCCAGCCGTTGTAGAAAGGGGTGGTCTGATTTGCTTCCAGAAGGACCACTTCCGTCCCACATATAATCTTATTGTCATAGACACCTATTGTTTCATTTAGAATTTTGAAAATTTTGTGTCATTGTGTTAAAGTAACAAGCTAGGCCGTTGGAAAAGGAGAGAGGATGCGTTGTGTGCCTTTTCTGCACAACTATATATAGATAAGCGAATGTTAGTTTAAGCAAAGTTCTGATGATGGCGTGAGCCGAAATAGCTATCAACTACATTTGTTAAAAATAATTTTTTAGAACTAAAATACATTGCTATTTTTTCACCGTGTTATAATGGAGTTCTACCAAGTGAATGCCAATTCAATCAACAAAAAATGACAGCGCTTAAGATTGAAACTATGTAAAGCTTCTGTGTTTCAAATTAAAATTGACTGTGAGAAATTCTATAACTGAGTTCACAATCCTAGTTGACTTTTTCTGTCAATGACGGGCAATAATATAAATTAAAAAATAATCACCAAATGCGGAGTAGCTTTTATCGTCGTGATAAAATTTCTTTACAATATAAAATTGAAATATAATCGTGTACTATTTTTAGCACTCACGTCTTAATTCAATATAGCGATTGGTTACCAATAATAAATAATTCAATAAGATCTCTGACCTCAAACACTCGGCACTGTTTTCGGACCAGAAAAAATCTCGCCAAGTAGCAGGCTAGTGTGAAAACGAACTGATATTTTGTTCGGAGATCAATCGAATGAAGAAATTAATAGAGATGCCTTTGAAGATTCATCTCGTTAATTGAAACGCCTCCGTGTTTTGGTCGGTTTCGATTTTTATGGCTTCATTTGTAGAAGCCGAAAGACGATTGGATCATTGGGAAGGGAATGAACTCTCTATATTGCGCTGATTCGTCTTCGAAGAAGCAGGGCCGAATTTGTGACTAAAATTAAAATTACTTCTAGGATATTAACTCATTATTTGATAGAAAAATTTTACCTTTAAAATATTAAAAACGCTTTTCAAAGTACTTTTTCTACGATATATTTATGATCAAGACCGGTATCTTTCATAGTGAGGATCAAATCAATAGATAATTAATGTGTGCGTTAATTTATTTCCAATTAAGTTTTCCCTGAAATGAAATTTCATTTTTAGATTTGTGTTTCTTACATTACAACTAATATCCAAGCTTTTATATAGACACTCATCTTGTCTCGTAAAAGAAGTCGTAAAGTGAATTTTTATTTTATTTTTTTAAGTAAACTACATCAAGTCACAAACAATTGTGTAAACATCAGCAACCCTTGAATCATTACACATTTTTTCCACAATCCATTTTCACACTCTTCGTCATGTTATGCATACAACATACAAAACGTATTTTGTGTGATACCATGAATATTTTACTTACATATTTCGTATTAACTAGTGATTAAAAATACGTATATTCTTATTGTATATATTGAAAATATTATAAAATTTTCAGCTGTATCTATTTATATAATCGCTCAATTCTCTCAATATACCAAAGAGATAGATACAAAATATATCTTTACGCATACGACAGACAGACAAATATACATTATCGAAGAGTTCGTTAAAAGCATATCATTTAATATAGAAAGCGATGAATTTATACAACGACGCTAAATATAACAATACACTAATAATGGAAACGACATGGAAAAGATGAAATTAATTCCTCTTGTAATTATAACTGAACAAATAACTACTCGAGATAATATTAACTCCAGCCCTTGCAAATTTTCACGATCACGAAAATATTATATTAACTTTACAGTGCTTCTGGCGTTTTTGCATTTAACTATCGTACCCCCATTATTATATTACGATTTACGAAAGGTTGTAATGAATAAGTATTCGATATTTAATAAAGTTTAGCCATACACGGGCAATATAACATAGTATACGAACATGCATATATTATACTATATCAATAACCGATAAAATATAGAGAATATCCAATATTGGAATTGGAATGATTTATTTATGGAAATTCTATTTAAACACTTATAAAATTTCTTAAGAAATAATCTCGTGAAATTAGTTAATTCATTAATACAAATGTGAACCAGTCGTTCATACCAGTAACCAGTAAGATAACCATAAATCAAACAAAGGCAAACCAATTCGCAAGCGGAATTAAATATTCTTTTTTATTATTATGTCTGCTGATTTTATTCATTTATGAAGACTGCAAAGTATTCGAAATTTAGAGCAACTAGCGGTTAAATCAACTATGCAGTTTTGGCTCTTTCATTGATAGCACAGTAAATTCAGCCCGTGAAATCAGTTCTTTTTAATATTAAATTATGTAATATTTTAGCGGAGCTTATGAATGAAATACCAATATATATTATCAATTATTTATTAATCTGCTTTAACGGTAAAGTTAACTAATCTTATCAGTTGAAGGCTTTGCATGAAAAATTTGATGTGTGTATTATATTATATGAAATACACAACAGTAAAATATTGTTGTTTAATATGACCATTTAACAATTTAACACAAATTCAACGGCTAATTTAAAAATTATAACAATTTTGAGATGTAGGATTTTTTTACGATTCCACATGTTTTGTTATTCGCAATTTGAGTTTCGTCTTGCAGCATTTTCATGCATTATATTACACGAATGCAATAGAGCTGATATGCTTATTTTACAGCTATAAAGCTCTCGAATAATGCATCATTATTGGCAGGTATGTGTAATAGCTAAAATTCATATGATTGGTCTTAACATGTAAAATTATATTTAAAAATCTTCATAATGCATGACCTTGGTTGATGTGATAAATATACAGCCTATCTGGCGAGTGTAAGTGAGAACGTACTGTACGAAACAATTCTAATCTCGTAACATTCATTTAAAGCAGTCATATTCAACCTGCAGCCAACATAACTTTTTTATCACGTTGTCTAGCATAGTTTGTCTCAACAACAAACTTCACCTTAATTTTGGAGTAAACTTTCTTATAATTATTATAATAGAATAAGTTACACTTTTTTATGGCCCAGTATGACGAAGTAAAAATAACATTGTGGTCCGACTAAAATAAAGCCATAGCATAACACGGTGTTCCGTACCACATGTACGGAAATGGTCCTTTCCGGAAGCAAATCAGACCCTTTCCCCCCGTAGAGCGCCTTAATCAATGGGCTAACTAATATATTAGTTTTTTTTTCACCATGTTATAATGGAGTCTACCAAGTGAATGCCAATTCAATCAATAAGCCATAGCATGATTGTTGTATAAACAAACGATTCTTAAACTTTGCTTATGCATTATCCCATACAACACGGTTGCAATCACATAGCTTTTGCATTTATCCAAAGAAACGCGTTATTCCCACCTGAAGTGTAAGTAATAGAAAACCCAAGAAAGTTAAACTACAAAACACTAGGAAAAGTGGGGCAGGGTAGTAACAAATAGGGAATACGTAGAATACGTCACATTGCTACTACACCACAAGTAGGGACGGTGTCATCGACCAAATGTAACGTATCGTTTCCAACTGTAAGTAATATCTAGTTATAAATATAAACTACTTGTATGTTAAATAAAAATTTATCCAGTTTAAATATTCACAAAAGCAGTTAACAATCATAGTTTTACAGCATAAGTAAATTCAAAACACCTTTACCAAAATTGCTTGAAACTAAACTAAATATTTTTCAGTTCTCAATAATATAACGCACAGATTTTTAGATTTCGTACCATCTGATCGAAGAAAGTATTTTATTGTGACAAACAATCGACAAATTTGAACTTTTGGAAGATTTTAAATTTACATTTTTTTTTACTGGCGACCCTGCTTTCGCCTTTTAGCATCTTCGGGCATTTAATAACACGCATGCAATATAAATGAATAATGACTTAGATATATTTTGAAAAAGACGATACAAAAAATCGACGAGTAATGCGTTTAAAATTTAAATATTTTCCTCTTACTAGCTTTTCCTATTTACTAGCAGGAGAAACATATTCGGATATAGTAAACAGATTTGTGACTGAATCAAATTTGTGGCAAAAAGAAAGATCCTTGATGCAATTACTTAGAAGAATATTTTCTTACGTATGCTTAAAACAAAATATTTTATAAATATAATAGGAGGACTTCATAAATAAATGTGTCAGATATGCCTTAAGTATTGATTATATCGATACAAGTGATCGATACTTAATATCCATGCTCCCTCTCTAGGAGCAAATGTCGAGTAAAGTTTTGTTAACGCTTGGCATTTCGAACTACTTGGCGCCTACCACTACAAAGTGAATATGACTCCAAGAAACCCGATATCACTTCACACAAGTTTGCCGAGAGTTTGCCATACGACCTTCTGACTTAAGCTCAACCAGTTCCAATGAAATTTCAGACGTGTATTGTTTACATTGGCCCATGGGAGAAATGGGCAAGTTTTATTGCATAAATTCGAACTTTTTTTTAAAAATATATACTTGTAAGCTAATACAGGCATTAATAATTTAATCTTATCCTCTCTCTAAATTCAAAATTACAAACACGGTTTTTGTTGCGCATTCGTTATACTTTATACATTTTTATTTTAATAACATAAATATGTAGTCTTTGTCTCTTAAATTACATATTTAAAAAATCTCACCCAGAAATTTTCATTACCTCACCGCGGAACATAATACTTTTTGAATGTTGGTAGACCTTTATTTAAAGTTCGTTACTCATTTGGGTCTAGTACAGAAAAGTCCTCTTTCCATTTTTACCTTTCTGGTTATGCTTAGTACTAACTTTATTCAGGTATACAGACTTAATACAAAATAACGCGATGAAAAAAATAGCAATGTATTTTAGTTCAACAAAACTGTTTTTTAGAATATAGTTAATAGCTATTTCGGCCCACGCCATCGTCAGAACTATGCTTAACTAACATTTGCTTATATATATATAGCTGTGTAGAAAAATTACACAATCTATCTTCTCTCCTGTTTTAACAACCTAGCTTGCTTCTTGCTCGTAATAAAACTGAAAATTGTAAATGAAACTAAAAAGGTGGCTATATCAATAATTTTACATATGGCACGGAAATGGTCTATTACAGAAACAAAGAAGCACCCTGCAGAGGATTAAGCAATGGCGATAGACTTATCCTAGTTTGTTCGTTAAGAATCCTTCGTGATTATTACAAAGATGCAAGCACTTAGGCGCTGAGTTTGAATTTATATTATGTGACTCCTATATAACGTGATTAGCGAATTTTGAAGAACTAAAATACATTGCTATTTTTTTTTCACCGTTTTATAATGGAGTTCTACAAAGTGAATCCCAATTCAGTCATTTAATACAAATTCATTATTTTGCGATACAGTGATAGTAAAATAAAAGTTCTAATTTATTTTTTGTTCGATATAAAGTTTGTCACTCTTCATTCCTAGTATTGTTGGCGTCAAGCCCTCGTGATGGACATAGTCATAGGCGATGATGTTCTACTATTAAAAATAATATAATATTATAACTTCATTTCATTATAGCCGTGAACTTTTTCTCCAATCGTTGTATAGTGAAATGCACCTTTGTTACGTCACAACATGCATATGTTACTTCAAATGCGGTTTCCTTTACGACACAATACAAACTTCTTGCATACAAACAAAATTTGCTTTTGTCTTAGAATTTGCAGACTGCAGTGAATTTCAAAGTTTATAAACTTTAAACTCAACGAATCCACAATTTGGTTATTCAGTTGCTACTCCTTCTGTATTGATGATACATGAAATATAATGTTATATTGTAAATAAATGCAAATAAGTAATTAAAAATAATATTTTATAATTTTTATATGGTACGAAGTTCAAATACAGAGGTAATAAAATCTTATTTAATTAATAAATTTATTTGAATTGTTGAAACTATGTGCGACTTCACATGTCTTGTCACTGAAGACCCGGGTTTTGCTTTTTGGCATCTTCAGGCATTCTATCTACGGATGAAACAGAAACGACGAAATTGACTAAACGAACGAAATGACTGAACTGAAAGTAGGTGACTTCAGTAATGCTGCATCAGTGTGATAGAATGCCTGAAGATGCTGAAAGACAAAACCCAGAATGTTAGTGACAAAACATGTAGAATCGTACAAAGTTTTAACAATTCGAATTTGTTATCGAAGTTCCTTGTTCAGAATCAAGCACCTTCAGTCGATATCAAAAATTTTATAACTTTATATTTTCTTGGCGGAAATTCATTATTAATAGTAAATATTTATTCAATAATTTTGTATAAAGCAAAAGAAAGAACGTGCTGGCGATACCGTAATACTGAAATAACAATGTAATGTCAAATACATTTTATTTCTTCATTTAATTTATATTCATTTCGTTACACCTTGTTTGTGTTCGTGGGCATATGTAAAAGTACGACGCGTAAATTATGGCTGTTTAAATCAACGCATAACCAGTTAGTAGATAAAATAATACTCAATATATAAATGTGAAAAATGTTCATGAGTAGAATTTAATTTTTCTATTGAAACATAAAACTAAACGATTTGCATACTTTATTTAGAACATCACGTAGGTACACAATGCTAGTAAAAAACAGTACCAAGCCCAAAATATTCTAACAAAAAGAAATAATTTATAGCAGACACATAAAATTACTAATTTAATGAGAAACCTGTTAAACAATATATTTAAAATCTTGAGAAAAGAACTTTAATTTAATAGAGATCTTTCGAAATTAGTTTAGACAGTTAAGATGTTTAAATAATCATTTTATTTTAGTTGGATATAACAAGCGAATAAAAATATGATTTATGCGTTTTAAGTTATCTCAAAAGTCTCTTTAGCTATTCTTTTAATATAATTTTGTGAATTATGACGAACTTTCTTAAATGAGTATTATTTAGAGGTATATTCCCTGAAGTACTGCACGTATTTTGATAAATGAAAAGCCATTAAAAGCGAAACAAAGGTATAAATAAATTAAGCATAAAAGAGGTTTCGTATTCCTCTGCGTAATATAACTCTAAAAGCTTAAAGTTTTGCCTAAATTATAATGAAGAAATTAATCACAGAAACTTTCTAATCTACGTTTTCATGCTTCAGCGAATTACTTTTAAATCTAGCTAATTTCTGAAATTATTTAAACTTAAAGTTCGTGAAAACAAAGCTCCACAGAAAGCATACGTGTTAACTCTTCTCGGCCGAACATTTCGGAAACCTATTATATTTATGTAAAGTAGGTTTAAGTTATTGAATAATATTACAGGCTGAAAACTATCCTAGTTTAATTAAGGTATCGTTATATTTCATATTTTTTTAGACATTCACTGTGATTGGTATATTTATTACAACTTCATATTAACTGATAAATGTTTGAGTCTTTTAGAATAACACAATATTTTTTATACTTATATTAAATATTTTAATGTGGATATACATTCATTTTAACTGGAAGAAGAATTATGCATTTTGAAAATATTATTTACAACGAATTTAGTATTTTCACTCGTAACTGTCACCGACAGTCACGGTCATTCAAAAGAGTTCTAACAATATTTCTACCCATCAATAATTTTCCTGGTCGTTATAAAAAATGTCATACCAAGATTTCACGGTGGAAATCCGAAAAATAAAATAAATCAAATATTATTTTTTTAAAGTGCGTGATTCCACCCGTGAAATTCTCATAGAAATTTCCCGAATTCGTAATTTGGTCACTTCTATATCACCACCATTGGTGACGCCGTTTTTCTAGCCTCATATTTTCTTCTTCGATCTGAATAAGATACTGAAGAAAGCGTTTTGAGGAAAAATAGTATAGGCACTCCTTATTGTAACATTACTTTATTGATATACGCATGTACATTAATTAGAACATTAAACCCTTCATACGTCTAGATTTCAACTGTCTAGGCTTACGATATTTAACACGGTGAAAAGAATATCAACGTATATTAGTTCTACAAAATACATTGCTATTTTATTCACCGTGTTATAATGGAGTTCTACCAAGTGAATGCCAATTCAATCAATTACGATATTCAACTCGTTATCCTGTAAACAGTCATTGAGAAAGTTTTAATCGTTTGAAAAGAATTGCATGGGTAGCCATATCGGCTACTTTCAATTTATTGATTGAATTGACATTTACTTGGCAGAACTTTACTATAACACGGTGAAAAAATAGCAATGTATTTTAGTTCTGACGATAGCGTGAGCCGAAATAGCCTTCAACAATATCTTATTAAAAAAAATTGTAGAACTTAAATACATTACTATTTTTTCACCGTGTCATTGAGAAAGTGTTTTATTATCTGAAATACTTTCCACAACTTAGTATAATACATCGAAGCAATCAATTCTTATAAATTATTTTTTTCTGGAATCTATTTGGATATACAGTGAGGTGTACCATCTCTTAGAACCTCTGGACTTAACCTTGTTAAGTGTAAAAATCGCAACGAAAAATATGCTATAGCATTGAGTTGAACATGTGAGCTTCATTTTCAATTGTGTAAAATTTCTCAAATTCTGTGTCTAATAAGATATTAACAATCTTTCATGTATGACCGTAGATTGAGTCAAGTCAAAAAATAATCGGTAGAGTTTGAATCAATTGAAATTTCGCTTGTTCAGTACAGTCAAGATTATCATGTAAAAAGATTTCCTGGAACTAACGTGACGAAGAACAAGAATATCTATGATATAAAAGATTGGTAAAAAAAAGTCTGTGAGATGTAGCCATGAAGCCATCAATTTTGACGCGTGACGGGAGTCAGGAGTCAAAAATAAGGATGCCTCTAATTGTGATACTTGGAAATATTGAATCGATACTTTGATTAATCGAATTTTTGTCCTTGGATTGATTAACTTAAATTTTATTTACGATACAGAGTTGAATAATAATTAGCTGTTTTATATTTTCTCATCACGATTTTGTGTATAATGCAATTATGTTCTTAAGATTTTTTTTGTTGTGTAACCAGATGCTTTAAACGTGATTATTTTAAGACCGCTTCATTTACCCTTTCGATACGTAGATAACATTTCATATCATACATTTTTTTTACTTCCTTAAAATTACTAAGCGCATGTTCAAAATTTGCATTAATACTATCAATCATCAATCATAATTCTGTGTTGTATTAGTACATCTGTCGTGTATAAATACAGTATATCATTGTATTTTTAATATGATAGTTTACGTTTAAATAATAAATTTGGCGACAGCAATAAACTAAAAAAATATAAAAATCTCATCAATTTATTTTCAGTTTATTACGTATACGAAAGACATTAATCCTGAGTTTCGTATTGACTATTTTTTAAGTCTATTATGAAAATATTACCACTAACATCAATGATTTCATTTGGGTAAACCAGTGAGCTATTCATAATTTATTACTTCTTTTTAAAACTAAAGATTTTAATAAATAATGTCAAATACATTATTATATATTTAAAGCTTATAGTGAAACACTAATGATGCGAATTGATATCAACATTTTGTGCGCATCCCTAGTTAACCGATGACCACTCTAATTTTTAAGGCAATACATTATACACCGTGTGAAGTCAAAAAGTTTCTGAGGAAGCTCATCTAGGCGGTAACTTTAGCGATCATTGTATGGAGAGGAGTCTTAAGAGGGCGGCATTTAAGTAGTTATTGGAGATTATAGAATAGTCTCCGATAATTGAGTGATTTTTCTTCGCACAATAATTAAATGACGATGCTTCATATATAAGAATTTCGACATTTTTTATATATACATATATCCAAGAGTTTTGTTTTTGGCGAATTTTATGAGAGGATATAGATACGAAATAAGTTTACTTCAAAGTGTTGTACAAATAATATTTTTAGTATTATTTTACTGAATACAGAGATTAGGGAAATTTTATACTTGTCTTTATAAGACGGATAGTTAGGTATTTTTGAGTTTGGTACTGATTTGGGAAGAAATTTATATCAAAAAAAATCAGATTAAAAGTCGCGAATTAAAACAGTAAAATAAAATCCATTGGATATAAAATGTTTCTTTGTAGTTCACTACTTTTATTCATTTTTATTTATACCGAAAGAGATAAATTTTCTAATATTTTTTAACTCAACAATTAACAGTCTATCTGGTTTACTTTATTGTTAAAATAGCCACCTTTTGGAGTTATTTCTTTTCGAGGCCATGCCGTCACATTTATCATAATATTATAGTGTATTTATTGCGTAGAAGAACGTTTTCGAAACTTATCATTATACTTAATGTGAGCTGTATATGTAAAATACAGTTTTACAATTATATTATATATAAAATACAATTCTAACTTAAAACTCACTTGGAAGAAATAATATATCTTTTCCCATCTAAGTAGTTAAAATTGCTTACATTGAACTATACAACTAAAAGATAATAACACACTTCTCCTAAGAAAAATTTGGTTTTTAATTGGGGCTTTAACAAATATTAGTCAATTCGTTTTCAATGCTATTGCGATCTTAAATTGCAAGTACAAAATCATTCTGTATTCTTAACAATCTAGGAATATTATATGATTTTTAAAATATCTGAACTTTATCTCATTAGAGGGAATGACATATAGTTGGTTGTCCCACCTTCACCCGTTATGTGTATGCAGCCGTTGTTACACGGCCGCCTTCCATAACGCAATACTAATAAAAAGAATCGATTTCACTTCTCACACCCTTGGCCCGATACAGCGCTGCACGGACCGATCGTTAAACCATGCACTATTGTGCTTAAAAGAAGAGAGAAAGAAAAAAAAAAGAAAGAAAAAGAAAATGTGACTTGCTCAGCCACTTACGAGGGAATGACACCTGCTATCCAACCCGTGATATTGTCGTATTAAGTAATCACTTATAAATAAAACAAGCTAAATTTTTTTAACGTGTCACAGACCCACCATTCCAAATTTAACCTTCCAATTGGCACAGGCAGAATGATGGAAGTTAAGTGAAATTGACCAAAACTTACTGTCAATCCATAGCCAAAGTTAATTAATCCTGAACCTTGTATGCAGTCGATCTACTGTTGCGATGAAATGTACTCGGCTGCATTTTGTAGTAGCGGCTGCTCGGCTAATTATGCGCGGGGCGTGATTGGACGTAGAACGTGATCGACTGATGTGGACCGAACGTCGCGTTATTTGGGGTCCTATTACGACTACACACTTCATTTCTCGTATGAGATATCAATTTGTAAAGCTGCAGTCATGACCGTTAATACGCTACGCTACTGGAAGATGCAGCAGTCATTTAATTTACCCATAAAATACGAAATAAATTTATTTTAAATGTAACATTTATAAAAAAAATACGAACCATTTATTATTTAAAAAAAATAGATTGAAAAGACACCCTCTTTTCAAAGCGACAGATACTAAATCTTTTAAATTACATGATTGCGAAACTTTCACAAAAATTTAAAAAAACCATTGACCCGTTAACTCCATAAAATTCTTCAATTTATTGATTGAATTGTCATTCACTTGGTAGAACTCCATTAAAACACGGTAAAGAAATAGCAATGTATTTTATTTCTACATTTTATTAAGATATAGTTGATAGCTATTTCGGCTCACGCCATCGTCAGAACTATACTTAAACGAACATTTGCTCATCTATACATAGCTGTGTAGAAAAGGTACACTACATCTTCTCTCTTGTTTTAATGACCTAGCCTGTTTCTTGCTAGCAATAAAACGAAAAAATAATAAAAAATTGTAAATGAAACCAAAAAGGCGACTACATCAATATGTTTATATATGGTACGGAAATGGTTTATTACGGAAACGAAGCCGCCTGTAGTGGATTGAGCAATGGCGACCGACACATATTAATTTGGTCGTTAAGAATTTTTTGTGATGGTTAATATCTATTATTTCCAGCTGTTCCAAAGCCGTCATCTTGCGACCTTTATTACAAAGATGCAAACACGTAGGTGCTGAGTTTGAATTTATATTATGCGATAACGTGCATTAGCAAATTGTGAATCCGTTTTTTTACAACGAATGATCTTACATGTTCCTTAGCTCGTGTGGATATACTTCTACCTGTCCGTCCGATATAAACGGATAAACATGAGCCACAGGACATTTTATAAATACCTCTTCTATTAAGTTTATTAATTTTCTCTTGTTAAAAACGGAATATCGAAATATTATAGCAATGTCTTCATACAAATTTCTCAAAATAACAAGATATTTGAATTAGCCATAAAATTAACGTTCTCGTGTCACAGTGATGGGTGCCGGTTTGCATCAATTGCCCTCTTTAATTAAGATTTAAATACAGATTTATAATATATTAATAACATTAACTAATATGGTATTTTCATATAATCATAGTTTGCAATATAAGAATATGACATCTTTTTAAGTAATAAAATATTCTAACCTATATTAAGAAAATATTTAAGTCTTTCGAAATCTACACTCACAACACTTTTATAGCTCTTTTTCTAATGAATATTTTAATATCTCAAAATTATTAATTACCCCATACAGTCGATAAATTTCAGGATAAAAATTATTTTTATAGGCGTGAAACCGAGGCCTTATAATCTTGTCGCTACTGATACTCCCAGCAACCGGTTTGACTTCGTGAGGATAGCTCTGCCGGATTGTCTATGAAGCCTCGCTTATGAATTGATTAATAATTTGAGAGCTTAATAATAAATTAACATTAATTTAATATTTGAAAGATTATTTTTGTATCCAAGTTGAGGCTATAAAAAATATAATTATAATAGAATAATAAAACGTATTTATGTATGGTACAGAATCCATAACTTTTGTTGGCATCTGGAGATTATATTCATATTGAAAACAGATAGAACAGCAATTCGTTGGATTATATCAGGCGTGGGGAAACTGCGACCTTTTGACTATTCTAGTGCGGCCTTTCGACTGGTAAGTCGCAAATAAATTCAAATTGAATCCAATATTCAAATCCTTTCTAACAAAAAGCAAAAGCAAATTAGCCATTAAAAGTTGGTAAACTATAACATTAACAGATATTTTTTATGATGTACATGCTTTATTATGTATTAGGTTTCTTATAGATACGCAGCTTGATGATTGATTGTTAAAAAAAAGTTGTGAGGGCAATAATAATAGATTTCAACATAAAATAATATAATTTATGATATCGACTGAAGATGCTTGATGGAATTTCAATATCAAATTTGAATTGTTGTAATTATGTACAATTCCACATGTTTTGTCATAAACTGCCCGGGTTTCGCCCTTCGGCATCTTCAGGTATTCCATCACACGGATGCAACAGAACTGACGTAAAATAAACAGTTAGCATCGTATATATAATATATTAAAGTCATTATTTACAGGAACACACTTACCAATAGGCAAGCAGTAAATTGCAGCTGAAACATATGTAACAATATCAATCCAATAATAATTAATTCAATTACCTATGACAAAACATGTGAAAAATAATATATTGTCAGTTAAAATATTTAGGTTATAGGGGGCAAGGATTTCAACGTTTTCTTTACTGCGGCCTTATGTTGAATCAGATAAGTGAATGTGGCCTTTTGAAATGAAAAGGTTCCCCACCCCTGGTTTATATTATCGGTTCAAAACCAATTTGACACATGTGCTTAGCAATTACTTAAAAAAAGCTTTTTCCAGTATTTTAAAAATCCAAAAAATCTATAAAATATTTCGTAATGTAATAAAATCACATATGACTTGACATTTAAATATTGATCAGTTTTTGATTTTAAGAGGTTGCACGCCGCATTTGAGTCAAATTATCATAATATTTAATTCTTTCATCTATTGACTGTTTGTTACTAAAAAGAACTAAATAACATATGTAATAATTCGTATAGAAATTTCGATTTTGAAAATGTCCTTTTTACTAGGGTTGGGTTATTACATTGCTGAAAACACAACTCTAACCATAAACGCCAAAATGCCACAATGTTCTTTTGCTTTTAGCGTGACGATTCTGTTGTTGACTTGTAGGGGACATTTCACATACGTTCAGACATCGCTTAAGCATAGTTTTAGGTTAAAAATAATATTTTAGTGAATAACATTTTGTCATCATATTTTCATTTCATTCAGTGGAACAATGAATGAATACTTGATAGAAATCAGGATTGGAATATATCGGTAATTTTTTTTTTTTTTGAAATAGATAAAAATTTGGCTGAGTGATTTAAAAAATTGAAAAAATAATAATATATTATTTATAACAAACAATTCATATTAAAAATCATAAATTTTATTGTTACGCATAAAAATGAAACGTTCGCGAATTCATAACTAATTTCATACTCGTCAGAAATAAACAAATATATAGCAAAATTTCTAATGGATAAATCATTCTTTCAAATTATATGTCATAATCTATTTTGAAATGAGTTTCAAAAATTAAAATAAGACAGATGTCAACTGTAAAAATACATCCTATCTTATTCCTGCACGAATTCGATATAACACATTTTAAAAGTTTCCCGGGTTTCGCCCTTCGGCATTTTCAGGTATTCCATCACACAGATGCAACAGAACTCGGATCGTTTGTGACAAAACATGTGGAATCGTACAAAATTACAACAATTCAAATTTGATATTGAAATTCCATCAAGCACCTTCAGTCTAAATAGAATAAAGTCGAAATCATAAATTAAAAATTAGTATGTTTGTAGATATTCATAAAAAATATTGCATTGCCTATATATTCACATTAACATATCAAAAAAAAATGAATAAATGAGTCAAATATTTAAAACACCTTTACGTTTTAAAATCAAAAGGCATGCGGCATACATCTATGTTAAATTTAATTAAAATCTAAAACTATGTAAATTTATGACTTTTTATGTATGTATCTTGGGTAACGAATGAAAATATTTTTGTGCATAAATTATAAATGAATTCGATTTATTATTGAGTTCTTTGGGATTTATAGTTAGTTTTATGTGATGGAATCTATCTAACATTTTTATCATAAGCACCCTAATTTCTTTTACACGGTAGTTATTGGAAAGAATAAATGAGAATCGATTGTATCAATTTATTCGCCCTCTTTATTTTCCAATAAAAAGCTTTAATTATCATTAAAATTAGTTTTATGCAACATAAAAAATTGAATTTTAAATGAGATCGTTGAAAAAAAATATGATATACGTTATGACACGAATGCTGTTTGTAACTTTTGTGAAATGTAAAGAGCATTTACTTTAGTTCTGATGAAGACTCAAGCCAAAATAGCTATCAACTATGTCTTATAAAATTTTGTAGAACTAAAATACATCGCAATTTTGCACCGTGTTAATATTTACTTAATTAAATTATTTATTTGATAAATGTGGTGAAAAAATGTATTTTAGTTCCATAAAATTTTAACTATAGTGTAATAATGAAGTCCTACCATTTAAATGCCAGTTCAATCAATTGATACATATACGTTACGATAATTTATTGCTTTTGCTATGACTGATAACATTGGAAAACGGCAAAGAATTCAACAGAGAATTTTCTAGCCAAATCTTCTTTAGTACATTAAAAAATATTATAATTTTGAATTCACTTTCGTGTATATGGAATATGTAGAAATCCAATGCTATACTGTTAAAAATCATTAATGTTACCAGTCACATCCCCATTTAACGTTGATTACAATACCATGTATTCCAAATGTTTCAATTCCCATCATTCTAATACAGCAGTTGAAGTATTCAAAAAAGAAAGACTTTCATTTTTCATATCCCTTTTCGGCCGGATAACTTTGATTTACTACATCGTAAATCTGTTGCATTGTAATAAGTCTATGATTAGGACACGCGTTATCAAAGACCACGCCGTCTGAATTCTACAATCTAGATAAAGCGTTAGTCGAAGAGCGACCGCTATAAATTAATTCCCCATTTTAATTTGGTGCATCTGTACACTGCCTGTAATTATTACGGTCCATACAAGCCCGCGGACTACCGGCTACGCTTCGAATAGAAGCAAGGCGTATCTTCAATAATATACATCTAACTAATAATTTGGTAAAAACTACTGTACGAAAACCGACCGGATAAGCTACCAGAAGTAAGCCCGTCGACTGCAAATAATTTTCTTTATTGGCTTACATAAGACTACTTATTTTTTTTTTAAATATTTGTTTATTCAAATACGTGAAGGCCAATTCTTTTATTTTATTTTTCAATCGTTGAAACTTTGTACGAATTCGTATTCCATATTTTTTGTCACTAACGACAAGGGTTTCGTCTTTTGGCATCTTCAAGCATTCTATCACACGAATGCCACAAAAAAGACTAAACGTATGGCAAACTCTTTTATTATGACATTCGCAAAAGGTTTATGTCATTTTAAGAAAGATTTGTTCTATTCATACTTCCTAATTATCAAGGGTATATTGTGTCTATACAACTTTTACATCACAGTTTATGTCAAATTAGTTAACCATTTTTATATTTCAATATGAAATATCATATTTGCTTAAAATCTCATCTACTGATTTTTAGAAATTGCTGATTAGATTTTTTTGTGAATATTCTCACTTAATTATATTTATAACCTTATGATCATTTCCGACTGAATTTAAATAGAGGGAATAAAGCTTAGTAATTGATTAAATTAACACAAGTAGTGGATCCTGGATATTAATGTGTATTGCTAAAAATGGACAAAATAAATATGGAATTTTTATATCGTTGCACAAAAACACCTTAGTAACGCATCGCTACTTCATAGCATTTTCTGCTTAAAACCAAACTGGCTATGATTTCACGTTTAATTGGAACATGATCGATGTATTGGACACAAAATTATACCCATAGTGTAATGTGAAAACATTTAAATTTATGTGTTGAAATATCTGAGATAAGTTGACGATGAAGTAACAACTTCTTTCAAATCTATTCAAAGTAATCCATAAATATTTTTACGACATTATCAAAAATGAATGTTACTTTACAGTTGTTTAAAAACAAGGCTGGCGATGATAAATTGATACTATTAAACATAAGATAACTGTTAAATACGTCTTGTTAAAAACAGTTTTAAATTTTCATGTATTTTAATGTGATCTTTATTAAATGATGGTTTTAATTACGTCAATATAACAACATCATTCTAGATTTATACTTACTGAGAAAAATTCGTTGGTTGACTGAATAATAATCAGTTCTAATAAAAAAGCTTATATAAGGATAATCTTTATTAGAATTTTTCGTGTTCTACATTACGAGTTACGAATTTTAAATAAATGTTTTTTTATGTTACTTGTAAAAAATCATCGGTTAGTCGAATTCAAAAATATTAAATGATATTATTAATTTTTAAAACTCACAAAAACTTAGTTTTCGGGAATTTTACTAATCAAATCGCATACGCAAATATAATTCGAAACTTTGTCAAAATAAATCGTTCTAATTGAAGATCATGTAATATTTCGTTATTATTATTTGTGTTATTTTTTGAATAAGGTAAACTGTGTTTTATTTTCAAAGAAAAAACCATAAAATTACCGTGGATATTTATAAAAACTCATTTACACTTTACAAAAATGATTGCTAGAGATAGAATAAATTAAACCACTCTGGTCTTATATTGTAGCTTATTATATAGTATAGCCAACTATGCAACAAAATTATACCAATATAAAATCACACATTTTAGATATATTATACATTAAATGTTTTCTGAAGCAGACAGTGTACAGAATTCTTGAAAATTAAATATATAGTTTGTAAAATAATGGAACATCGTTTTTGACAATTTTCCGGTGAAATCAAAACATGATCCAGTGTAAAAATAAACGTTATTCGTCAATCGAGATGATGAATATAATTCCACGGTGAAAAAATAGCAATGTATTTTAGTTCTACAAAATTATTTTTACCAAATATAGTTGATAGCTATTTCGGCTCACGCCATCGTCAGAACTACTTCTGTAATCTGTAGTCTGAAATAGTTCTGACGATGGCGTGAGCCGAAATAGCTATCAACTATATTTGGTAAAAATAATTTTGTAGAACTAAAATACATTGCTATTTTTTCACCGTGTTATAATGGAGTTCTACCAAGTGAATAATTGTTTCAAATATAATTCCAAACAAACAGAAATATAAAAATTACACTTGAATTTGAAACCATCTATGTTTTGTTATGAGATGTAATTGAAGAGTTTTCTGTTGCGCCGTGTACAGTATGTTCCATCTACGTTTCAAAAATTATTTCAGTATTTTTCATATATAGCAAACGTGTGGAGATTATCAGGATAATTCAAGCTATATTTGAGTACAAAAAAAAATCTAAAATTTTTTTGAATACGAACTATCAACGTACTACAATCTACCGTCTCGATAATTAAGATTTTTAACACTTAGCGATCTATTTTTCATTAACTAAATGTATGATGATTCTTAAAAATTTTCAAAGTTATGGAAACTGTTTTATATTACTTATTCGTTTGATCTGGATCTTTTTGAATTATTTATGTTTGTAAAAAATTCGAAAAAACATTTATTTTAATATTACAATATTATAGTCACCCTTCTTGTAAGTATTCGCTTACATAACATTTTAGATGATGGGTTCGATTTTACCATTTTGTTAATATAATTGTTACAAAAAGTAATATGAATGAATTAAAAAGAAAATAATCACAAAAACAGGTTTAGTATTTTTTCAACGGAAGGCGTAACGAACAATAAAAAAGATAGTATTCTTAGAGACCAACAGCAATGGATAGAGCAGCGAGAAAATACTAAAATAAAAGTATATGGATACTATTTTTTTAATAAAACATTGAGTTTGGCGTTGCGATTTACAATGCCTGCCCTACAATATCCAATATTACGACATATGTTTATTTAAATCTATCATTTCAATAGTTGCTATCGATTTAATCGCTTTATCTGTTTTGTTTTTTTTTGATACCCAATTTTTAATTAGTAAGCAGGTATGAGATTTATAAAATTATGACCTATCAGAATTTTTTTGCCAAAAGGTAATTATTAGAAATATACGTAATGCTTGTGAATAGATTCTCCATATACATATACTTTACGATATCGACTGAAGGTGCTTGATGTAATTTCAATATCAAATTCTGTTACATCCGTGTGGTAGAATGCCTAAAGATACCGAAAAGCGAAATCCATGTCATTAGTGACAAAACATGTGGAATCTTACAATGTTTTAACAACTCAAATTCTATCTACATATGTACAACTACAAAAAAATACTTTCACCAATAATTGCTAATATATTAAAATATTAAATTTCGTATGCATTTTTGCATCGAATTTGTTTCTGAATATTATGCTTAACAAAATCGTTATTATCAACAATATATGTACAATCAAAATACTTACGTATACAATGTAAAATATGAGACGGATAACATTACTCATTAGTTAATTAATATAATTATGTATTATTTAATTGTTGAACATTGTTGTTTAAAACAACATTTTGTGACAGTCAGAAAATTTTCCAATTATATATTTGAATGATGCTATGACTAATTATATTCTTTGATTGTTTAGTCCACATTTATTATATTATATTCGTAAGGTGCTATCTGTTTCCTTCAAATGATAACGAATCTCGTCCCGGAAATTTACCAGATAATAAAATCACAGTAGGTAACATAAATAAGAAATTGGAACTTCGTTTTGTTATTCTTCATAACACTAAGGGACTGCAATATTGGAACGTCACCGGTATTCGAATATAACCGTAGCTCTGAAATTTTGAGAATCAATTAAGGACTTGATTAATAACGTGACAGTGGATGCGTTTGTATTGATTGCAGAGTGAAAATTCCAACACTTGATCATATAATAATTATATATAAAATCGCCAACGAACAGACTAAGCATTGAAAATAAAAATGTATCAACATAATCGAAAAGTAATGCAAGAAACTGGTATTGTAGTACTGAACGAATACATTTTAACTAGGAATTGAATATTTAATACTAATACCATTTATATTGAATTTATATATTAACTCTTTTTTTAAAAAAAATTTTGATGATAGAAAGAATTGAAGGATAGAGTTTTTTAGAGTCACTAATGTCTTAGAAACACATCCATGTCTCCGAATAGAGAATCATGGATCAATTTTCGAAACTATTATTTGCATCGAATATTAAACTATTTTTTTGTTTTAATTATAAGATCACGTTAGAAAAGCATATTTATCAACACTTATCATTTTCAGTAAAATAACAGATTCACAATCCGCTAATCACGTTATAAAGGAATCGCATAATATAAATTCAAACTCAGCGCCTACGTATTTGCATCTCTGTAATAAATGTCGCAAGATGACGGCTTTAGAACAGCTGGATATCAATAGATATCAACTATCACAAAAAATATTAACGAACAAATTAATATTTATCGGTCGCCATTGCTCAATCCACTACAGGGGGCTATTTTGTTTCCATATTAAACCATTTCAGTGCCATATGTAAGCTTATTGATATAGCCACCTTTTTAGTTTCATTTACAATTTTTAGTTTTATTGCGAACAAGAAACAAGCTAGGTCGTTAAAACAGGAGAGAAAATTTATTGTGTATCTTTTCTACACAGCTATATATAGATAAGCAAAGGTTCGTTTAAGCATAGTTCTGACGATAGCTTGAGCTGAAATAGCTATCAACTATATCTTAAAAAAATTATTTTGTAGAAATAAAATACATTGCTATTTTTTTCATCGTGTTATAATGGAGTTCTACCAAGTGAATGCCAAATCAATCAATACATATTTATCAATACTAGAATGAGTCAATCTCTATTGCATCTTCAAGCAAATTCGTTCGCATACAGAAAAAAACTATGTCAAAATTTCAATACTTGTTGTTAATTGTAATGTATTGTTTTTCATTTTCAAAACCGGTATTTCGCCGCTGAAAAAACAGTCATAATACCGAATTCTCAATTTCGGTAATACCGGTATTGCAATCCTTGCTCTTTGATACTTCAATCTGACTTAACGCCTTCGGGTAATTAATGTCATTTTCGTATCTCGGACAAATTACTTCCGGCCCTTGATTGAAACAAATACTCCCATCACCGAATTAAATTGTGATTTATTTTATACACAGGTAATATAAATTCATATTATACTTAATAGAACTTAAAAAGGTGGCCATTTTGGTTTTGGCAATGCCAAAAGTGAGTAATATTCAAAACGCTTTGTTACAGTAGAGAAGACTTGATCATTTTCATCGCGTTTCCTACAGAATAAAGATTCAATATTGCACGATCAAATACTTATTAGGATTCAACATAATGGAATTTTTTGTCATGCCAACAGGTAATATATAATATAACTTTATAATAAATTGATAGACAAATTATTTGAATCGTACAACAATTTTTTTCCTGAAACATAATAAATATAAGTAGATTGAGAACTATGTTTTAAAGCCAACTATAGCTTTTCGTTATCGTGCCGTCATCAGAATTACTAAATATAATTAAAATGACACGGTGATAAGATATATAATAAGAGTTCTACCACGAAAATACCAATTCAATCATTAATTAAAATAAGCCGAATTTAATAATATTTTCTATAAAGTGTAAAATAATTTATTAGCACGTTGAAATAAGACTCAACGGCGCTAATTAATGCATTTACTATACATTGCGAGTAGTATTAAATATTCATTACCAATTCAAATCAATATAATTATGGTATCCCTTTTTATTTTCCAGTTCGTGGTAGTAACAATCTTTAAAAAAATACATTTTAATCATGTTATATTTGAAATGTTTTTTTTTTTTATCAAACATTAATAGATATATTTCATTCTTCGATACAACAATAATTCTGTCCCCGAAGCCGCAAATATTGGTTTTATATACAATACAATTAAGCATTTTCGTTTGTTATTTTGGACCATTCTTATAAGTTCTTACTTTGACAACATATGGCTTAATCTATATGTTTTGTATAGCGCAAATGATTGTACAGTTTCCATCAAATAATGACGCCTGATTTTTATTATACTCCGGTGTTATTATTCTCCCAATTTATATAATAGTATTAAAAAAATGATCTTATTTGACGCAGCATTGTTGCCCCCTTAAAATTAGGGCGTGCGCGGTGGTAAAAAAAATTACACAATAAAAAATCAATACTTTATCGTTTTGTATAGCGATAATAACAACTGGCGTCGCTTCTCAAATAACTCCCTTAACACTTTGAAACCATTGTTCATTTTTCCAAACCTATTTATTATTATTTACAGCTATAAATCAGTTTGTCGAGTTCCAACCAAATTTATCACATGGAGCCAGGAATTGGTTATTTTCACTTAATACTTAGTCGTTTTCAATTTGAAAAAATGCTTTATTTGCAAGACAGATCATCCATCAAATGTAATAAATATATTGATTCAATTAATCTCGACTCAAAAGAGAAAAAACACCAAAAAAATTTTCACCTATTAACAGTAGATTACATATTACATTTAACAAATTAAAAATTCTAATTTTCCCAAACTTTTCTTTTTATTACAGATCATTACTAGACACTAAATAAAACGTGTTCCGGCATTGGTTACTAAAATACATATAAGCTTTTCTTAAATCCAAAATTATTATACTCAAAATATTTTGTATAAAATCTGTCATCTTTTTTTGGAAATAAAACATACAAATATTGCAAGAAAACAGCACTGAGAAATTACTCATAACTTAATCTGTAATGTCGTTTTTGTAAGGCATTTAGGTAAGTATAAAAACTCTATTAATTAATTGGTTAGAATTTTTTTTGAATTTCGAAGGATTTGGTAACAACTTTGCGGAAATTAAAAATGTTGAAATAAAACTAAAGATATTTATCATAGAAGCGAAACACGTGTCACGTTGAGTAAAACGTCAATTAAAATAAAAAAGTGTTTGATTTTATATTATTACCATAAAAAGACAATTTTCATTTATTTGTCTTTTTCTCGTGAATATGTCATCATATAAAAAGATGCTGAAACCAAATATTAACTTCAAAAACTCTTCTTTCGGTTTCAAAGTGTCAACAAAGGGCGTTCTGTATTATATTATCGCGAGGGTGGATTCTGAATATAAAAAGATCGGACAGCATCAGTTGCGACTTGTGACAATTGCTTTCACAATTGGATATGAAATCGTGATTGATGGTGCACTGATACGGGCCACAATGAGGAGCGTTCAAAGTTAATCAAACAATTTTATTTTTCTTTCTAAAGCAATGCAATGTATTTCATAGTTTTTTTTTTAAATATCGTTGATCGAATAATAGGTAATGTATATTTGTTATTATATTTACTGTTTAGAAGTTACAATCATATATACCGGCTTTTGCTACTCGAGCTATCTCTAAATTAACGGATTCATCAAATCTGATTTCAATATATAAAAATATTTAATGTTTTTTGGGCACACATAATGCTTTAAATCAAGAATACATTTAACTAATTAACTATTTATGTTATGGTCGTGATACATCTTGCATATTCAGCATAATGATACCGGCAATCAGAGATTAAATATCACACTATTAACTTATAGTTCATTGCGTCTCCAAGCAGTGATAATTGAATTTATCACACATATTTTTATGCATATAGAAAAAATATCGTCAATTGGCTAGTTTGAGTAAATTACCTTCATACATTTGTTGGTTAGTTTTTTTTACCACTGACTCGCAGTTGTTTGACTTGCAGCTGCTTTGAGTTGATTCGTGCCGATTTAAATATTTCCCTAGAAGCAAACAAATGACTCTCGTCGGACTCTTCAGGAACAAATTTTTATGTCAAGTTATTTGCTTTAGGCTTTTTTTCATGAAATTATTGAACAACCGACATTTGAATAAGCAAATTGAAGCAAAACTGTTGAGATGCTTTTATAAACATACCAGAATTATATTCAAGTTAAAGGTATATTTTAATGACAGTCTCTCATTTTCCCGGCGATACTCATCAAATAAGTTGTACGATAGACGAAAAAAATCTTCTGTGAAATCATAAAAAAAATCTCCTTTGAGACAAAATATATATTGAAATGCCAACGACCATACCACGTTGAAAGCACCGGCTCTCGTGCGATCACCGAAGTTAAGCAGCATTGGACGCGGATAGTGCTTGGATGGGTGACCGCTCGGGAACACCGCGTGCCGTGTTCTCTTGGCTATGGGAAGGAAAACCCAGACAGAAAACCAAACACCAAGCCGCCTGGGCAGCGTGGTGTTGCTATGTCCAAACAACCCCCCTGGAAAAAAAGGAGGGGGAGGCCTTCATCCAGCAGTGGATCGACCCCGGCTGATGATGATGATGATGATGATATATTGAAATCTATAAACGCTAACAAATTTATTAAAGATGGATGTTAATAGTTATATCTGAACCCACAGTTGTACCCCAACTGTATGTAGTTTATATATAATATCATTGAATAACAAATATAAAATAGAATATTGAAGGTTAACTCGCAACCACCCTTATAGGTTATTTGTATGGCATATTTCAGTCTTAGTGGATATTTTTGTAAGCTCAATTACAACCCGCAGACCGTAGGTCGTGGCCAATATTAAATGATTTATTTCTACATGATACCTATCATACAGATATTTATATTAAACAATACATTATAACAAGTCAATCACACTTAACTTTGTAAATATCTCATAATCGGGGTGTCAACTAATACATTAAACCCACGAATAGAAGCCATTGTTATTATATATTTTAATTTACTTACTCTTACAAACGTCTTGCGGACTTCTTCTTGGATTTATTACAGGGAACTAACGCTGTCCAGTAAATGAAACTCAACCCCTTGACATACTAAATATATTTATTTAAATAGTTTAAAAATAATCGTTTGCAAATATCTCAAAAACCAAATGGTTTAATTTAGTCCTGTTATAAAATTTATGTGACCACATATCTCACAGAATGCTTAGTACCAACACAACAAATGTGTATATAACGAAAACAAAAATCAGAACGTTCATTGTCAAGTAAGCGAGTACCGTTTGAATCATTTATATTAGATGAATATTTGAGAAAACTAAAATAAAACTAGCACACACGAGGTTGTGTTATATGATTTTCGAAACATTAGTGACGTCTTATTAGGTAGTGATCATTTTTCTAGCCGTGTAATTTTATCAATCAATTATCACATACTCCATAATTGAACAGATTTTTAAGGCCACACATATTATTTTATGTCCCATAAGCAGTGGTCATCTTTTAAACAAAAAAAATATTTACGTAATCCGTGTTAATTTAATTTACTATGATCATTTTTTTAACACATCTAATAATTCCAAGTAGAATTTTTATATCAATTTGAAAAATGGAATAAGCACTGAATAAATATTTCATTATATAACATTTTTATCGTCCTTCAGATGATTCAGAAACAAAAGTGTATTATTTTATGGCTCTTTAATCAACAATTAACAAATTGGTAAATGAATATCGTGCAAAATGAAAAAAAAACGTTTGAAATAAAGTGAGATATCAAATAACTCCTAAAATAAAGATCATGGCACAGTAAATGATTATAAATATTCGTAATAAATATAAATTCATCAACCACCAAATCGTGAAAGTAACTAAGTAACGAAACAACAATTCGAAACAGCGGATGTTATTCATCAAAAAAACCAGATTTCATGGATATCAGCTCACCTTAGACGGTCAAACCGGTATAAAGGTAGAAATTTCTAATCAATGCGGTATAATAGAATTTTTTAATACCCTTTCTTTGTCCACGGCATTTCGTTAGTTCCACAGTTACTCACTGTGTGAAATTAATTTACATTCGTTTCAACTATTATACAACAAAAGAATATAATTTTTTCACATTACACAGCTTTTTAATCTTAAGTACGATATCGTGATAGGGTAAGATTAATGATTAATATGCTCTTTTCACATTACAACAAATGAATTCACTTTTTATTTCTTTAATTAAATGTATCGAGAATTTGCGTTTTTATATTCGCACTTGAATTTTTTAATTAAATTCGCTCCCTATATAGCAACCCCGCAGCATTTACAGGATTTCCTATCACCTACCCAAAATTTTGCGTCCTTCTTATTGCATCCTTTCTAATAGACAAATAATAAAATTCCAACTGTAATACGTTGTTTGATATTTTATCCCTCCAAAACCTACCACTTAATAAATATTATTTACCTCTAAGAAACAATTAGATATAATTAAATAGTAATAAATTATTACGTCCACCCCTAATTTTTAAAAGTTCTATAGTCAATACAACTGTTTGGTTGAGTTTTGACATTTTTTCTTAATTGGTTTCATATATATATATGATTTATACTATTTGTTTTCACATCGAGTTCATCCGAGTACCAGAAGATGTTGAAAAGCGAAATTCGGAACATACTTATCGTACAACCACCATCGATCGAATTTTTGTATCGATTGAATAATCTTATATAAAACTTTATGCAATTCAAAAAACGCTTATTTCTGTTTGATAAGATACACACAATAGAATGTTACCTGTTTAACAATTAATTATTCGTCTCGGGGTATTTTTTTTATGTATTACAAAAAACGTCAGGAAGGCAATATATCAAAGCTATTGTGCGTTTGTAGAAACGCAGGACGCATTTATACAATATACAAAACGCATGCGGAAGACGTGTCTGTTTTAAAACAACCAATTAATGCGAATTAAAATAGTGTTTATCCCCGTTGCGATGCCAACATCTGCAATTCGCTTCCTCGTGGATTCCCCGCGGAGACAGATGAAGGAATTCTTACAAACTAATCGATTACGGGCTGCCATACTGCATGTATACATACACATTCACAAAACGAGTACGTTCCCCAAATAACAAATAAATATATGAAAATTTTTTGAAGAACTTTTTTTATTTTCAAATATATATTATGCTATTATAGACTTTTGTTACCCGTTTGATATTAGAGAATCAACTGTTCAACGCAGGTGAAAATGGCAAAACATAGCATCAAAACATGGAGGATCATAAACTATTTTATCAAGAAATTTTAGAATTACACAGTGCAAAATTTAATTTAAATATTCTCCGCTTTTAGGAGAGATTTGATCAATTAGTAAACAATATAAATATTAAAATCTTTACAATTATACGTCACCTGATATTTTATCCCACTTCAAAGTCAGTTTGTATCCCTATGTTGTTTTTTTTATCCACTACATTTCATTGGTAATTAATTTTTATAACCATATCTAATTACAAAATTCTAGATTGAAATTGCTTATTAAATTATATTTTCAGTAAAGTCTAGACGTCATTATTATGAAATCTGTATCAAAATTATTTCAAGTACAGATATAGTCTATTTTTTTTTGTATAATAAATAAGATTGTAAGCCTTCCACCCTTTTCCCCATTTCAACAGTCACGACTTTTTTATCAAAGTTGTAGACTGTTTTCAAACAAACAATAATATCTTTGAGATATTTACAGATATAATTTATTTGTGCTTGTTACAAAAATACCAAAAAAAGTATCAAGAAGTATTGTATCGAAATTCAATTATTGTATCTTTTTCCTCACGCTTTTTCTCACGGTTATTACGCTCGTCCAGCTGTGGAATCACATTTTATACAGTATAAATAAATATATTATTATCGCAGAGGAATTAAAAGAAAAAATAAATTAAAATCAATAGAAAACTCAGCGAAGACAACAATGGACCGCGAAGAATTGACGTCATACTTCTTCATACAAATAATTTCGTCTACTTTGGCATGTCATCTAATCTAATCGAATAAAATTCGCTCCACAACCTCTATATAGAAGTGACTCAAAATGTTTAATATTTTTATTCAATATTGTTAAACGGTACTCTTTAGCACATTAATGTTGAATACAGAATGTTAGTATTATATAAATGGTAATCGACAAAATTATTTAAAATATTATTGGTCTGCTTAACATTAAAATTGTAAAAAAGGTAGTGATTAAAATTGACAACTGTATGTAATAAATAAAAACAGGGAACATCAGGCGTAATTTTTTTTTCAATTGAAATTCTCACACTCATCAATTGTCGGTTGAATCGTTACCTTCAAATAATTATACTTTAGGATCCATAACTAAACTGAAACACGAAGCCATACAACAAAAGTCAAAATTTAACCTTTGCTAGTAACAGCCTAGCTAATCTTCTCGACAAAAGTGTCATGTGAATCAATCTATTATGTTCATGTAAAATATCAAATTGTAGTTGTCACAGTTTTATTCTCAAGAAGCGTGAACGTTTTGTCGGATATCCGTTCGTTATCCATTCTGAGAAAATTGTTTATTTTTTCGAATACAAGAATTCAATAGGTTTTTTTATATTTTATGAACATCTCAGATATAAATGAAACATATGAAATAACTTTGTCTTTAACATTGGTAAAACCAAAATAACAATTCGCTAGGCTTATTATTTTAGACACGATTCACAAATTATTATTGTTGTTTTCTCATAAATGTATCCAATACAATTATTAACAAAAAAATGATGCTCTCTATTCCGTTGGCTAATAATTGTATGCCACTTCATAAGAAGTTATAATAAGGCTTACTTTTTCAGTATAGTAATTAATACATAATGCCATTTTGCCAAAATGCAGAGGATATCGTGAACTGCATAAATAATATAAAAGAATTTTTAATACGAAAAAAATCTCTCCGTTTGTTCATAAAGAATTAAATATTGAGATTGGTTTAAAATTTTAGTCGTTGACTATACGTTAATTATGAGAACACTTTACTTGAAATAAGGCTCACGAAATCACTGAAAAACAGTACGAAAACAAATCAACGCAGACTGCACATAACGAGTGTTATTGATGATCCATATATCCGTAATAGTCGTTGTTCATGTTACATTTAAAATTACATATATCACATCTTCTGTAAATATTATTTCGTTTATGATATGTAAAGAACGCTTATAATCAAATAACGAATGACAGTGTGTAAACTTCTTTTTAAATGATCGTTCACATCATTTTCATGTAACTATTATTGAAATTGTAAATAAATAATCAACAGCCAACGCCTTATCCATCGAGTTCATTTATCTTACGCACGAGCTTTACTTTTTTTCGTTCAATATTATTTTCATTTATAAATTTTAAATGAATGACTGAATGCTATAGTTAAACTTATCAAAGGGTAATCAAAAATCAATCCCATTAGATATTTTTGCTATCGACCCGTTCACTGAATGGAAAAAATATTACCGGAAACATTCAGGGTAAATAAAAATAGCCAATGGGTATTTCAAGCCCCACCCTCCCTACTCACGGTAGGGTTGAGTTTGGCGGATTGGGGTCTCGGAGCTCGGGGGTTCGAAGCCCGTTCGGGACTTTTGACTTGGTAGGGTTACGTCCAACTCAGTGGGGAGTTGATTGAAAACGATTCGCAACATTTTTTTATTTTGTCTACCAGTGTGGGTAAAAAATCACTGCTTCTCATTTCTGTTGTAATAAAATTGCAAAATTTTTAGCGGACTGAAAATAAATTTACTGCAAACTTTGCATGAAATTTTACTCTGATTTAAATTAAAATCGGATCTTCTACATATCGTCTTGAAAGCTTGTTAATTCAATATTTTTTTTTATAATACCGTAATTAAGTGTGGCCTATACTTTGCAGCGCAAATTTTTTCTCAAACAAAACGCAAAATGTACCAGTACATAAACACCAAAACTGTCTCTAAATAATTCCTATACAAAACTTTAAATATTTTCCATTTGAGATAGCGAATTGAGCCCAAAATATGGTCGTTGGATTTAATATTTTTATAATTTTACTGTTATTAGAATAAGGCTTCGTAAGTCGTTCTTTCAACTTATCGTGAATAAAATCTCGTACAATTTCCAACGCTAGTGATACACTTCGATTAAGCGTTACTTAATATTGTCTCAAAATCTTAACTTCAAAATGTATTATCAGATTAATGAAAAACTAGGGTAAATTCTCTAATTGCTGAGACATTTCGGATGGAAATAAAAAAATGCTTAAATTCTTATGTAAATAATCAGTAAGTTAAACAGTTCTATGATTTTGAGCGTACTGTATTGCTGCAACGATCATTTACAGACTGTTTAAGGTGTGTGTAAACTTTTTCATTAATGACGTCAAATTCCCCGAAAAAAAGCATGAATCTTTTTTGTCTGATTTAATTGAAACGGCTTTGTAAGCAAAAAATAGTGATTTATATTAATTTATCACGACAAGTTTTTACTTTACTATCCAATCGACGTGAAGATTTTTAATATTAAAAATCTCTATTTCTAAATTTAGTCACGAAATGTTGGGAGCCGCTACCGTTTTTGACTTGGCAAAATGAATCACCATATAAAAAAGAGGCCAAGCGTGAAAACGGTACAGAATGAATGGATGATAGTTATTTTCGATACTGGCACTTTGCTTTCTATCATATGGGAACAAAATTATTATCATTACTTTGTTATATTTTTTTCATATAATACTCTTTTTGCTTTCGTCTATAGAAAAAAAAAATATTTGAATAGTAAAATCAGTATTTAACTAGACTACTATATACTGACATTGTAAACATTTTATGACTTACATGCCGACTGTATATTGTACGTCAGTTCTGTTGTATCTGTAAGATAAAATTCCTGAAGATGCTTTTTTGCAACAAAATTCACATTTAATAAAACGAAACTTTTTTTATACTTGACAGAATCACACTGTCGTATAGAAATTATAAAATTTCATAAACTCAGATACGGTTTTAAAAAATAGTTTATTTTCTTTCGTTACCACAAGAATTGAAACAAAAAATTTCCAATTAATGATATAAATAAATGCACTCAGAGGTTTGTTTTCTTATCACAAATTTCTTTCTTAATATTGTAGTTACATTTTGTTACGTGTTATATTAAACATACATTTCGCCATAAATTAAAATCTTTTATTTGAAATATAAAGTTTACTTGAAATAACTCTATCAGAGTTTTTTTTAAATTATATTGACCCCAATGCCTACTTCACCAGTATGCTTGTACAGTGTCAGCCATAAACAAGGTGTATTTATTTAAATTTACGATTGCATTTAGTCGAAATATGTAGCAATAAATTGTCGGCTAGATTTAAATGAAAACGCATCATAAATGCTTTTGCTTTGTGAGTCCATTGAAATATAAATCTTTTTAAATATCTCATTTAAAAATGAGTTCTCAGATTGTGTAATACTCCTTATAATGAAACTTTAATTTATTCTTTTATGGCTAAGTTTTGATAGGCTTTTGTTTTATAATCACATCCTGGCAAGATTCTTAAGTGTTTTAATTTAAAATTTAAGATCGCTTTACATTTAGTTTTCTATACTTTCAAATATAAAATTTCAAATTATAGTGGAAGAATAATCATTATTTCTTTAATTTAGTATCTCTAAATCAGTTAGTAAGACAGAAAATATTTTGAACTTGTGGGACATAACAATTCTAAAACGCTACAATTAATTACTCAATAGGATTATGTGTTATTCCCAGCTACTGTGTCTCAGTGTCCTTCGAGCTTAAAGCTGCAAGCGTTCAAATAAGCAAATTTTTATTTCATAGTTTGCTAAACATTTTATGTATGTGTGTAGTATAAAACAGATATTTTATTATTTACTCTACCGATCTCAATCTAACAAATCACTGGCAATAGAAATATCTTAAAGTATGTCACCATTATTGGTTTTTTCTTATATTTTTAGTACATAAAAAAATACAATTTGTGTTATTGTACTTCCAAAAGTATAATAATTAGAAGCAGTTAATCGTCGAAATAAGTTGTTAATCGCATGGATTATCATCGGATTGAAACAATAATAAATTATATTTTGTAGTATTTACACAATTAAAAATTTGAAATTTGAATTTTTAAAACTTAGTACGATTCCACATGTTTTGTTACAAACGACCAGTGTTTCGCCTTTCATCATCATCAGGCATTCTTTCACACGGATACAACAGAACTTACAAGTCGCTAGCACTGTTGCATCCGTGTGATGAAATGTCTAAAGATGCGATTATGCGAAACCGAGGTCATGTGGAGTCGTTCAAAGTTTTAACACTTCAAATTTGATATTGAAATTCCATCAAACACGTTCAGTTGATATCGTAAGTTTTTAATTTGTTAGATAAGGACCGGTTTCTCCATCGCATCGGACACTCTCAACTGATAGCTATCATCTAATGATGCTCATAATGAGCGATAAAATTATAAATAGTATTTAACACTGTGTTTTTATTATATCAAAATAATCTTTTCCCACCAAAAAATTTATGTTAACACCTTTAAATTGAATATTATCTGATTTTATCCATGATAATTTTTCAATAAAAAAACCGTATCTAGTCATTTTGAATTATTTGGAACTAATACAAATAAAATTATATTTTCCCTCTTTACAATATTCACAAATATATAAAAGCTCAAAACGTCAATTCCTTGAAATATCCAGATACAAGAAAAGAATATTACGCTTAGGAAAACTTCAAAATTATACGAAATATAAAATTACGTTCATATCTTATTGGCCTACATTGGTCTAGGTATCAAGTTGGCCTTAGTTACATACTTTTTCTTCGTATTATAATATTTTTTTTTTGTTTTTGTGTACAAGGAAGTTATCTATCATCTTCGTCTAGCATCGAAGATATGATCATACATAAAGAGATCAAAGCCGCAATCGAAGTGCTAACGTGCCTCGTTGCCGTTGAAAGCCAGAAGAATCGCTTTTGTCCGCCTATGTGATGTATCTACTTACTAACTATTTTTGGGATGTACGAGCCAGGACAAAGGAAGTTCAAAAGACTAAAACGTGGTTACCTTTAAATGCATAATAACTGATTCTAATATTATTAATGCTAAAGCTGACATTGTTCATTTTTATTGTATTGTATTTTCTACGATACAGGTATAATGACGATTTATGTCATAGTAATATAATTTTTAATAATCATTCTATTGTAAAGATTTTCACGGTTGAGCTAATTCACAATGTTACGATACAAATTTTTGTAGACATTATGTTTATACGATTCTATCGTTCTTTCCCTGTTTTAAGGAAGATTTTTCTCCGACAGTTGCTATTTTCATTAAGCTTTTAGCATCAGGCCTAAGTCAACTGTTCGTTTACCGACCATTTCTTAGCTATATTTATATTGATAACTGATATTTCTTGGAAGAAAGATATTGTATTTTATTTAAAAAAAAAAAACAAATTTTGTGATCAGGACTGGTTTCGCTCATCGCGAGTAGAGATTTTTTATCATTTTGAATCATTTTTTTTTTATATGGAATTCTATCACGAGTCGACCTAATGTTTTGATATTTAAGTTCATAAGCATGATTATTGATTATAAGTATAATGTTATTGGTATGATGACTATTTCTAAGTCCCACCACTGTCAAGACACAAAACCTGATAATTGAAATTATCGATAAGAACTCCTTGAAAGAAAAAACAAACACAATATAACTCAAATACATTTTTATTAGTTAGTTCAACACACCGATAAAGGAACACTTCCATATGTGATTCTTTCTGATTTTTTATAAAAAAAGATTTTTTGTTTGTTGCATTAACCAATGATAAATTGTAGCCATTTCATAATGTAATAATTTTTACCTGCGATTTTATTAAAGCCAACATTATATGATTTAAAATAACGTTTTACATTTAGTTGTTTTATAAAATTCTTGTAAACGTCCCAAATATTTTACTGTCATTTAGCTTGTTAAATATGAACCACTCAAACATATAACGGATAAACAGGCATATCGATCGAATATCGAGAACTTTTAGAGCGGAAGAATTGTGTATCGAATCAACTGACAGTGTCTTCAAATTTTATACCAACGTTGTATCTTGCCATGAGAACTTGAAAATATATCTCTTGAATTTAATATCGCTTAGTACAGTTAAATAATTATATTTAACCACACAAATTGAAAACGAGTGCAATTTTAATACAAATAAAATCTTTCGAATTAAAAATTTTGTTCAATAAATTTTTTTATTAATATAATATATAATTTAATGTATATCGTAACTAGCCAAAATAGAACAGTCAGAAACTAAAATATGATATCTCCAGACCAGGAGAAATAAAAAATTCCACTACTGATGAACGATTGTTAATATCATAAGTATAGTATACATATTTCAATTATCTTTTAATTTTACTTTGTTTATATATATTGTAGACTTTGAAAAATATTACATGCTTAATTTTTACCCTGTGTTGTCATAATTTTGCTCTCCTTTGTTTTATGATTCGCGTTCTTTTCTTTAATGGAAACTCGTTTATTGAAATATATGTATACTTAGCTTTAATAATATACATATTTTAATGACGATGTTTCTCAGACTTGTTATTACACAATTTATGATATTTAGGCATGAGGTATTTCTGTACCTATGTATTATAGATATATGCCAACATATGCCTGCCAATGTAAATTGTGTAGGTGTGTTGTTAATTGTAGATTACTCGACCCACGTCATTTCTTTTCTCTCTTAATCGTGAGAGAAAATTAAGTAAAACTGCTAATCATTTTTACAACAATTTAATACTATCGTTCTAAATATCTTTAGGCAGTCGTGGCCGAGCGGTTAAGGCGTCTGACTAGAAATCAGATTCCCTCTGGGAGCGTAGGTTCGAATCCTACCGACTGCGAATTTTTTGACTATTTTTATTACTTAATGACGAGAAAAATGAACGTTTATAAAAGATATTTCTTATATTCAGTTGATTAAATATCATTCTAATTTTTCCATTCATCAACTTAACCAAAGCAAAACTTTCGAATGCTCTAATTTTAATGTCTTAACTTTTTGCGGATATCTTAGATACTAAGCAAAAAATTGAGTGAACGCCCATTTACAGTAATTTTGAAATGTGTAGCATAAAAGATATTTCTCACCCCTATCACTTGGCTACTTTAATCCTAATAAATGCAACGCATAGTTCGTTACCTTAAGAAACATTTTCAATCATTTGGAAATCAAGATTTATTGAATATGTATCGGTTTTAATTTTAGATTATTTTCAAATAAACCATATATTACAAAATAGTCAGTATTTTACTTTTTTTGAAATTGACAAACTTTATAATTACAGTATTTTTGAAGGGGAAGCAATCACAAATGTAATAAGCGAATCCTTCAATTAAGTTTATACCGTGTTTTAGAATAAACTAATTTTAAGTCTCAACAATTTATTGATCTACCAGTAAAATCTAAAATTCTAAAAGTCTAAATAAATTCAATTTCAATCAAATTCAATCCTTAAATTTAATAGATACGTTGCGATTTTCACGATGTTTATTATAACATGTGGTATATAAGATGTTAACATTGACGGTATTCGTAAAATTGTATTTGCTGAAATTGTTTGAACAGTTGGTCATCAAATAATTAATTTATTGGCTACCTAACGGGGGAAATTATTATTTGAGTTACCAAAAGGCAATTAAAATGTATTTCCCACTTTTTCAAGCAAATACTGCTTTTTTGTGTTTTTTACAGAATTTTAAGTAATCATATAAAATTTGCACGAGCAGTCGTGGCCGAGCGGTTAAGGCGTCTGACTAGAAATCAGATTCCCTCTGGGAGCGTAGGTTCGAATCCTACCGACTGCGAATTATTTTGGTTACATTTAAATGAAAACATATAAATGATTCTTGCATAAGAAAATCTACAGATTCATCAATTTTAAAGTATTTCTAGTAATTATCTGTGTAAAACCATTTTTTTTGTCTTAACGTGATAATTTCTTTTACAATACTGTTAAAAAAAGAATAACGAAGATATTTTCCATTTTTAGTATAAAATTTAAAAAATAATGTTGAACCGTTTCAACTTTGTACTTTTCAATAAGTTTCATCCCTCGCAACCAAGGTTTCTCCTTCCGGCAACTTCGTGTAAGCTGGTGCACGGTTTCTCTCGAATTGATGTTAAAATTGTTCATAATTTATATTTGCGTCAAATTACGACAAATATTTACCCTAAGTCAATGAGCTTAATTAGAATATGAAATAGTTTCAAATACTATTGTTATACAATACCATACAAAATAACTTTGAAACTGATATAGTTAGTAGTTTTTTTTTCCTTAATCACATGCACTATATTAATGCGATCCAAATTTTCATAGTTGCGGATATAAAAAGGACAATAGTACCAAATATTTTTTTTCAATTTCGCCAAGTCAGAAGGAACTTCGATATATTTTTTATCAACAACCAAAAATAATATAACCTACTATTAACCACAATTGATTTTTCACATGTTTATTAAATATTTCCAGATTTTCATTTAATCAAAACAGATCTTTAAAATATATATATATTTTAGGAATGAAATTTAATTGCACACAAAGTATAGCATAATACGTATTAAACCGATCATATATATACACCGTCAAGTGTCTTCTTGTTAATTCATATCTGCCCTTAAATAATTTAAAACAATCAGTTTACAATCTTTTGTAATGTGAATAATAAACACATTTATTTTTATTATCCTCGATGCCATATTGTTTTGTTTACGAAAAAATGCATGCTAATGGAACGCATATTTAAATTTCATTACCAACGTATTCAAATGTGATATAATAAATAATTAAACGTCAAAACTTTCGGACAAGATGGTGTGACTGAACGAAAAAGATAAAAATTAAAAACGAGTCAAAATATGCAAGCAGCTGTTGTCAACTATTTTAAAATATAAAATTCGTGAAATTATATCTTGATTCATCCCAGCAAAAAGGTAGAGGCAGTGATAGATATTTTGCAACAAATTTGAGGCAAAATTAAAATATGTCTAATGGCTCATTTATTGCATAGTCAGTTAACACATACTTAAAATTGTAATTAGGTGTTGAAGTGAATTGTAAAAAAACAATTCAATTTTGTTGACATAAACGGTGGTATTTTTTGTATACAATTTCAGGATTTCATTCAATATCAAGATGTTTTAATTGAGATACTAGAAGAAAGTTTTTGGTAACTGCAATCATTTTATTTTTTACGGCTGATAAAGAATCGCTACAACTCTGCTTAAATACAAGATTGTCCAAAATTTTATATTGTACAATAAAAAGTCAAATACCAATAAATAACTATTTATAAAAATTGAATGTAAGAACTATTATTAAAATATATGATATCGACTGAAGGTGCTTGAAGGATTCGTTTGATAGAATGCCTGAAGATGTCATAAGGCAAAACCCGGGTCGTTAGTGACAAAACATGTGAAATTATAGATAGTTTTAATAATTCAAATTTACCATATTAGCTTTTGTGATTTATTTTTTCTTTGAATTGTTTGATATGAATGTGTTATTTTTATTAGTCATCCGATAAAATTAACTTAATTTTTATTCGATTTACAATAACACAGTGCACTGGCCATTGGGATGGCAACAACCCTGAACTACTGAAACATTTTATTTTTAGTATTAATGAATAATATGTTTTGCTAAATAAAAAAAAAGTATTGTACGTAAGCCGCAGGTTAGCAATCACTTCGAAGGGGCCAGTATAAATGCTAATCACTCTGTGACGTATTCAAATTACATAGTCTTTTTTTCAACTAGTACGTATACACGCCTATAAAAACGATCATTTTTATGTGAAGAAATAAAAAAATTAAAATTTCTGTATAATTAAAAATAGATGACCGTATCACCTATTTACTTCTTACTAAACAGAAATTGAATTCTACACGATAAGTGATATTCAACGCGATAAAATACTTTGACATTACTAGTTCTTTTTTTTACTACAAAATACGTGTGAAAGTAAAAAAATCATTCATAATTAGTTATACTTATTGACAAAAGGTCTATTTTTTTCATTAACATCTAAAATCTGTGAAAGTAAACATTTCATATGGTAAATATAGCTTTAATAATAAGTGGGTTATTTCTGATTTCTTTTCTTCGTGTTATCTGTTTTTAGGCTGCAGTTATGAGGCTTTGTACCGTTAATGTGACTAATATGTATAGGCTCGAAGCAGAATTGCAGTCACAAATATGATGTCCAATATATCCCGTAATAATTGACAGTCAAGCTTATCTTGTAGAAAGGTACGATTGCGATTCTAAAACTAAGTAATCCCAAAAAATCTTTATATTAATTTAATATTTGAAATGAAATATAGAAATGAAACAATGGTATTTTCGATCTTTCAACAATCTTACGAATCTCATACCACTATAGAAGAGTTTCAACATATTATTTTAACTAAAATAATTTACTACACGAAAAATAGTCTTATTTTTTCAAAAATAAAAAATTAATGTGCTTTAAAAACAACTGGGAGTTATGTGAAACATGTGCCACGCCTAGTTACACAACTTGTGGAATATAAATTTTAAGAATTGAATGCAATGTAATAGTATCGTTAATTGAAGATATTTATTTATTAGATGTTTGTTTCATAATACAGAGTATTCTCGTCGACGTGCATTCCAATATAAATTAATTATTCATTTGGCTATGAGCATTACTTCATTACTTCTTACACAAATTGTGCCCGATTTTGGAATACTTTTTATTTACACTTACAGTTATATTACAGTTATATTTCAAAGTGGTAATATACTACTTTTAGTTACTTGAGCCTGATTAAGTGCTAAATTATGGTTATTCTATACTTATCATCGTAATTTTATCAAAGCCACATACATTTACTGTTATCGGATACAAATTGATTTTTTTCGTACAACTTTATAATAATTTTGCGGAATATTATGAACATATTGAGAAGTTGCAGGTTGGTACCACACAATCCACGTTAACCGGGGTGGGAATCTCCAATTCGAAACGCACGAACTGACCGAGCATCGAACAACGAGAACCGAACACTGAATAAATAGGTATTGAACTGTTCATGGTACCTGCTCGCCCATACCAGCCTGTCCAAGTTCAAAGACAAAGGTTACGAACGGTCTCTCTCAGACTATCGGAAACTGCTTATGTTATTATTTTATTACATCATCGAAAAATCAGCGCAATCTGACAACTGCTGGTCCACGAACGGAATGGAACTCTCAAAATGACCTTAAACACGAGTTTTTTTTAAATAAATTTCGTTCACTCTTTGTTAAATTATAGATATTTTTTAGATGTTGCACTAATAAACAATATAAAATTAATTTAGAAAGAGCCGAATTTTATTAGTTAATACGCAGCTTTTACGTAGAGCGTAAATTAAAATATGTAAGATTACGCGATATTTAGACCTTACTACCCACTTGCTATAATTTATAGAAAAGGATGGTTAAGACTAACACGACAATGCAACAATTGCGTACAATAGTAAAGTTTTTTTTTTTAATTTCATTCAAACTGTTTTCTTACTTTGAAATTTGTCGACTGCACTTGTGTTTGGAATTGTAACAATATTTTTTTTACTATAGTATAAGCTTTTTTTTATAATAAATCACAAAATTATACGAACTTCCAACAGCACATGTGACGTTCTCTAAGAAATTATCTTTTTGATTGTTTATATTTTTTTATATTAAGAAATACTAAATCGAGCATATAAATTATTATTTATAATGCAATTGGTATTATCAAATTTGTATAAAAATAAATTCATTGATTGAAAAGAATTGCGTTCAAATATTTTAAGACGCAGTGTCAATTTCAAACTTTCGAATTTTCCTTGTTTTCCAAGAGCACGTGTTTCGTATGCGTTATGTGTATACATGATTTATGGAAACTATAAAGTTCGCATGCCGAAGGTTTTCATTCTCTCTTATATATACTATAATACAATACTAGATGCAATCGCGTCATTGTATTTTATTATTGACGAATCGATTTTTAAGAATACAAATAAAATATTTTTTTACTAAACCAAATTCCGGCTCACAAAATTCATATCGTAATGGACCTTGACTTCTCGAATCAAATGATTTGTGATAATGTGATCGTTCATTGATAACCTTTTGTACTTGGCATTGTTCATGATCATTTTAAAACATATGCGTATTGATTACGTACAATATTTATTTATATTGTTACTTTATCTAAAAAGCTACATCGCTTACAAACCAGGCAAACGACCTGGTCAGAAATAATGGCCAGTTTTTTAAAATAAATTTTTTTGTTTTTAATTTCATTATATTATAAATATCAATCTATATCAAATTATATCATATGGTATTTTTCATGTTGGTATCGCTATATTTTTAATTTATATTTTACACAGTTTTAAAAAAATGAATCATATGAGATAATACGAATACTCATACATATTTAAATATTCAAATTTCGAATAAGCATTAAGTAATAATCGAAAAAAACTACAACTGGCTTTTTTCTTAAGAAGTATTTATTATAAATGAAAAATGATTAATTTGACATGTGTTTGATTCCTTAAGAAACATCATCAGAATATGATTTATATAATACGCATATATTATAGTTTTAGTATTGTAATATATATAAAAATTGGGGGTTTTTCACTAATAATCCAACGCATTGAGAAATACAATAGAACTTTCCAATTTTTTTTTTCTCATTACGATACACATATTTTTTCACTTTATTCATCACTTATTGAGAATAATTATGTATCGTAAGTATGGCTTTTTAATTTTATACAGTAAATTCTCCACAATTTGAATGCCATCAAAATATACTAAGAAAATTACTTCAGTTCTAAAAAAGTTGCCTTCTTAAATGAACGTTAAGAAAAATCCGTTAATATCACACATTTTTCTGTTCCATGAATATTTGTATTTTTAAAACCTCCATACATTTTAAAAAAAATAAAAAAGTTCGTATCACAAGAAAAATAACATTCTTTCCAATGACAATTTCAATGGAAAATATTTAGATGAAAAAAAAAACTGAAAGCTTATCGAATTTTTTGGTAAAAATCATATAATAAATAAACATTCTGTGTGAAGCAATTATTTCCAATTATAAGTAAGATGAATATTTTTAGAAAAAATGTAGCCAAAAAGCTACAAATATTTTCTCACCTGACCTAAAAATCACCTTGTATATATTCTTGGACACATGAACTCGAGTCAAAGTTTCTTCGAGTGCCCTTTCACCCTTGTAGTGTCGACCCTTCCAAACTTTGTTGTAATATTTTTCGGTATCCTTCCCATCGAGACAGGTATGTTCCCATTTTTTTACAGAAAGTTTTCACAAGACTTGGAGTGAAAAAAAGATTACCGCGAAATAAAATCTTTAGAATTATATTGTAAGAATATTTAAAATTGTTTTACAAGAAATATTTAAATGTAAATTTTTTTAACAGTCATGATGATTTAAAAAAATACGAACGTACACAATGTATATATATATTTATTTCCTGAATCCAAATGACTTCTTCAAAAATCTTAGTTGAAAATTTTTATATAATAATGATTATTCTCATTTTATATTTTAACCCATAAAACTATAACATAAAATACATATTTTGCCATTAAGTTATATACACATTTCAATAAATAAAAATGTCATGTATTATGTCAATTTTTATTTAAAAAGTCTTCTGCTTTATCATCGTAGTGAAAACATATTGAAATTCAAATGTCGAATATATCATAAAAAGTTTAATATCGCAATAACTTTATTAATATTGCCAGTAAATTATTTTCTTGTATTATTTTGTATCTTGCAACACTGCTTTGTAAAGTTCACTTCAAACAAAAGATTATTGCAAAACTTTTTTTTTTATTCTTTATTCAAAATTACAAGTACCGTATATGTTATTGTGTAAAACGCGAAAAACCACTTGCAATAACACGTATATCATATCAAAAAATAATAGGTCTAAAAATGTATTTAAATTGATTTTCTCGACAAAGTAAGTAAAATTTTTAAAAAAATTTTTTTTTTTAACAATTTTAGAATCGTGTAATGATTTCAAAATTAGTAAAATGTTTGGTTTACGACTTACGTGTTATTGTGTTTTATGGCATGCACAATGTTAGGTTCTGAATGCTAACATGGCGTGTAAATTTCACTTCATAACGAGACTCATTAATTTCTTTTATTTATAGGCATTTAACAATGTTTTTTTTTTGTATTAAGAAATAATCATAATATCTCACTGGAATTAAAAAAACTTAATATATAATTTCGAAATCACGTGTTGAACTATACAACTGAAGAATAGACATAGTAAAAGTTTTCTCAAATACGTTTCGAAGCCTTTGTTGGTTTTGTTATAACTTGATCTGCTATTTATTTTAACAGTATCAAATAAATGCAAACAAAAATAAATATAATTTAGGATTATGACGTAGATATTCATACGTGATAAAATTTCTATATCAAATATAAATTGTTGTACATTTCTATAAATTTTATGACTCACAACAAGATTTTCGCTGTTAGGCATCTTCGGACATCCTATTATATTGACGCAACGATCGCCATTTCTATTCGTGTGATATAATACATAAAGATGCCAAATGGCAAAACCCTGTCATTTATTTTTTCATTTTGTAATCTAATGCGTACAGATTGTGGAGAGTGATAGTATTCAAGCCCATAACCGACCCTAATATATAAGATGAACACAGATGAACATAAAAGTAATGAATTGCCTGCCTTATGATAAAATTTTGAATTTCAAAAAAAAGTCATAGACAATTTGTCACTATCCCAATGCCATATTTACATAATCAGTTTGTGGATTATCAGGGAAGATAAATTCAAATGTGATATCGATATTTCATTTCAACACCTTCAGTAGTTCTCATAAATTACCGTTCATTTTTTTAATAATCGTTGGTGGTTCTGTCACTTAACGAAAGGATTAGAACAGATGATTGGATTAAGAAAAGTAGCTTGTTGTTAGCAAATCAGTTTCTTGGCGCTCCGTTTCCGGACCGAATTGGTAGTCGATGGAATTGTTTGAAAATAAATCAATTCAATCTTATTACTCTCTCTATTTAAATTATTAGTTTAATGCTTAATATAATTTATGGTACTACTATATCGCGTGATGGGAATTAAGTCAGTCGAAAATCATTAAAGTGATCTCATAATGATGACGTTTTTCTAATGAAATGATCATTCCACTATCAAAACGCATTACTCAGGTCTGCCACCACCAAAATATGCTTAGAGCAATTGCATTAAGAGCATTGATCGACAACCGCTCCCAGACGAAAACTGAAAACAAAATCGTATTTGATTTACAGCAAAATTTTTGCTAACTTTCTTTTTTTAATTATGTAAAAATTGAAAACTGTCTTTTGGGCTAAATTTAAGCCTTATCGATTTTATAAACGTAACATCATTGATAAATTTCTTATTTGAGCATACTTAAATGAAGAATATCATTTCAGATATGAGCTTTTAAATAATTTCTATTTAAATCAGTTCATTGGCGTTATGGTTTTTTACAATCATATCAATACTTAGTGAGAAAAATGCGTCAAAGCAGTAACGGGTAATAAAACAATCGCTAAAATTTAATTTTCATATAAATAATTCATTATAAATATAATATATTTACGCCAACAAAAGTATTAGTTATTATTCCACCAATTTCTCTATTCAAAACTTTATAAATGGATAGAATGATGAGAAGTTATTCTATATTTTCTATACAAAATCCAGAATCTAGATTATATAAACTTTGATTATTCAATCCCGTTTTTACAATGAAGTTATTCTGAAAAAGTTCTTTTATCATCTTGAAGTTGGGTACTATTTCATTACTACAAGTTTACGAGTACTTCACGATGTTAAAAAAATATTGTGAAATATGCAAGCTACAGCTAGTCAGCAATAAAACTATTGCTTTTTCTACTATATCAAATTACACAATAAAATTGTTATAAATGCTTGCAATCGCTTAATATATTTGTCTGCAAAATTTAACAAAACATAATTCAAATAATTTGTTGATTGTACTCTGCGATAATCTCGATTTATTCTTTAATATTAAGCTGTTATAAATTGTATATAAATCATGATGCCATCGGTTTGAATATTTTACATTAGTTGGTGACCCATGGCAAATGTGCGCGACGCCAGCACTAAAAAACGTTTCCTCGGTGGTCTCACGTGATTAATTCAATAGAAATTCAAGAACGTAACAAAGGAAATAAACCATAACATTAAAATATATCACATGAACAAAGCTATCTTTTCGAAAAAAAACACCTAAGAAATACATCTTTTTACATAAATTTCAATTTAAAGGGTCTTTACGAGCACAATATCACTATTTTGATATATCCCCTATATCGGGAAGGGTTCCACGATGAATGGGCGATCTGAATTATGGACATTGGTGGGTTTGACATAGGTTTTTGTGTAGTACGAATTAAAGGATTTTGGTTCCATTCCAAGTGTTTTATTGTATGTCATAAATTTCTGTTAAACAAAAAAGTCTTATCTCCATTTTCGGTAAAGAGTGACCTACATAAATTGACGTGTATTGCGATATCATTTTATTCGATATGATTTAGTGATTTTTATTGAATGACTTAATTTAAAGGAATTACAATAAGATATAAGCCGCAACCATTAAGAGGTCATTGAAATCCTATCTTCAAACTTATTATTAACAATATTCACAAAATATGGAAATTTACTTTTTCAGCACACGTAGACTTGAATTTTGGTACTTTAAAAGTATTTTTGTTCGTCTAAATCATAGATTCCCAAAAGTATTTGACCAATGGCCCTCTTTTTAGATACAAAACTACACAAGACCCCCTGGAAATTTATCATTTTTAAATAAATAAAACAGAAAAATGTAGTGAATTTTTTTTAAATACTTGTAGTGTTATAGATACGCTGATACAAAGATATTGAGTTATATTAAATAATCCTAATGAAAAAAAGAGCCTGATGTACGTTTCCAATATTTTCATATTTTACAGTTCTTTATTAGCATTAAAATTTCATGAAAAAATATTTTTATAAAGTTATAAATATTAGCACTTCGTAGTCCCCATTTTGTTTCCTATCCCTTCCCTACTCTCCCAGGGTTTTCCATGACCTCTCAGCTCTATGCAGCAACTTATGATTTAAATTTTTCATACATTTTGTAGTTGAATGTTATATAATGGATTATTGGCCCGATTATGTATCAGTCGTCAATTCTTGTTGAAATTATCATGATTAGATGTGTATTTTAGTCGTTCGTTTCTCTCAATAAATTCATAAAATTTAGTGCGGACTGTGTTGAGATTTTGATATTCAATATATATTAACTGAAATAAATGCCAGTCGATATGTAAATATCGGCGCAAAATGTTTTCATTATAAATGTTCACAAGCTGTTTCGGCGCCATCTCAAAAAGCTCAAAAGAGAATAATATCGACTTTTAAATATCCCTGTCATCAGAAAGCTGTATTGCCATAAAATAAAAGCTTCCACTGTTCACACTGCGACCAACTCACGCTGGGCCATACTGGTAGAATGAATGTCAATTTATAATCCGTTCGAGAGGGTATGATATTTTGCATAACATAAATTATTTTTGTTTATAACTACTCCACACTGTTTTGAGTGCGCGTGTTATTATAACTGAATAACTAACTAACTATCTTTACAAAATAATATATTTCAAATGAATGCATCTCAATTTTTTTTATCCCAATAATAAAACTATCATATAATAATCTGATACATATTATGCAACATATATTGAAAAAAGTCGTAATATAGCAATCGATATATTCATTGATAAAATTGGGATCAGTTCTAGCCGTGAATATCGATGTTTTTTTTTTAACCGATGCCATGAATATGAATCTTAAATATAATACAATGAAAGTAAATTGAAGAAAAAGTGTAACATTATATATCATGAAATTGATATTTGTGAAAGAGCTTTCGGTATCTTTAAATAGTGTCGCATATTTTGGTGGATGCAAAAAAAAAATCTATTTACAATAAATGATAAACTACAAAAAATATTTCATTACTTGCATACATTTACAGCTTAATATAATTGCATTTATAATGCATCACCTCTCTTGCAAGACTTATTATCTTTATTCCATAGTTGTTTTCATGCGTGTATCGTTTGCAATAAACGACTTATTTTGAAAAATTTTAAGCTTTATTCCTACAACATTTATAAAGTTTGAATATTGCCTGGAATATACGAATTCTCTTCTACCAAAATATGACTTTTTATGATAAGGAGAGAAATGGTCCTCAGTGTTTTAATTTATAGTTTGCTGCCAGGGATTTGCACCTGCGATGATTCGTTGACACGAACGCATCTGACATGAACTATCTTTGAAATTTTGGAATTGAATCGAGTACCCAGAGTTTGACGCCGTATAGAGAATCGTGATCTTTTTCGAACGAGGATATGTATAGATAAATGGAAAATTTCATGAACAAATTGATTTTTTTTGATTTCTTATCGACGATTTTTTGACAATTTTACACAAAATTTGTACAGCATATGTTTGTGAATAATGCTGTTAATAATTATTCAGTTGCAAACGAGCCTGCTCAATATAAAAACCATAGCGCAGTGAAAATAATCAAACCAACTTTTAGCCTTACCTTTACTTCATTATTTTCTCCGTGCTTTATCTATTTTTAACAAGGCTTCAAAATGAGACAATATTGATTTATAAATAATAATTACAATATATAAATATTTCTAAATTTGTATTCAAAAGCTGTACATGAAAAAACGTGAAATTTCAACATAAATTATCTTATATAACTTAAGTGACGTCTTTATCTACTATTTTACAATATCTTAACATTTCATTATCATGTTGTAATAAAGCAATAAAAAACACCATAAAATAATTAGCTCATTCGTTCAAGTGTACATTTTTTTGCATATTTTCCGATCAACTCTTAAAAAATCGTGTCTCACGCAGATGCTTTGCATTTTTTTTTATTAAACTATATAAAAGACATCTGGCGGTATAAATTCAATGAAAACATTTTTATTTATAAGATAATAATTCCGAAACCAATAAAATAATTTACATAACCTTCAGTTTGCTTGCGAGCAAGGTGCATTGATGTGCAAATTATACGTATTCAAATATATCCTAAGGGTTAATATACCTGCTACTATCCTGATATAAAATTTATTATATTGTATTTGGCACGACAACACCTTAATGCTTATTGAAGCACGCGGTCTTACAAAATGAAGCCGTTAATAATTTGATAACATAATAGTTTGCGAAGCTTTGAAATACGTTCATATAAAATGCTAGTGAAATCGTTATGCAAATACTATAATTTTAGAATGAATTAGAATTCGAAATTTTCTTTATTCAAATTTTGATTATTTACTATTATTAATTAATATTCCTTTTTCGTCCTTAAAGTTTCCCAAAGCTTAAATCTAGTTTTCCAATTTGAAAATAATGAAATGAGTTCAAGTATCCAGATTTGAATTTGCTTTTATTCGCCTAGCGACATAACGATATATATTCCATCACACGATTTTTTTCACCCCAGTCTTTTAACATTTTTCCCTTATCTTTTCTAATAATCTCTTGTTGTAAATATATATTCTTCTAACGATATTTCAGTCAATATATTCAATTATTCTCATTAAATTTATTTTAAGCGCATAAATATACTCAATTTATTATAGAAGAAATCTAAACATTATTCCTGCTCATAGGTCGAAATAATGTAAAATTATAAATGTACATTTTAATTTAATAAGTTTTGATAGATTTAATACAGTGAATTTTGTTTACCAATTTTTTTCTATTTTAAATAATTCAATTCAACGAGCATACATTGTTCACAACATAATATTACTGAAAAAAAAATATTCCTTTGTATAACGATTTTAGTGAAAGAATTCATTTGAATATCGCACAAAATAAATACAATTAAATGTATGAAAACGTCCGTCAAATCCGTTAATAAAATGTCTAAAAATGTAATCATTGTAAGAATTATTTTGTTTTGTTTTTCATTACAGGGAGCTTACAAAAGCTCGACGTTGAATAATGTCTGATAAAGCTCGTTTAAATTTGTAAGTTGTCAGTAATACGCGCAATAAATTTTCATTAATTTTATGCTCACTTCTTCCTTCCATGTACAATTCGAGCATGTGTTTATGTTTTGCTTTATGTGAAAACGATGCAATCCATGACTTGACTATGAGTCGATTAAAAAGAGCTGAATTATATTGTAATAAATTGATTTTTCCTTTTGGTGTTCGATAAATTTTGTTCACAATTAAACTTATCATCGCTTACTATACTTCATGATTGCAGGTTAGAAACCATATTTATTTTTGGTTTTTTTATTCGAGTCGCTAATCAGTCAGAGTTTCGTCCAAATTTAATTCAATCATTCGAACAACGGTCACCAACTTTTTCATATCACAAAAAAGTCACGCGTTTGTGAACACTGTGAAAGCAATCTTTGTTACTTGATCTTTATAAATTTAACAAATTTCGACCATCAAAACCAAAGACAAAAGTATAGCCAATCTACTAAATTTTAAATTATTACGAAAATAAGAAAAGTGCTCTAAATCTATAAAGATTCTCAGAAAAGAAGATGATTTACAATAAAAGTTTCAACAAGTCATTTTGTAAACAAAATTTATGTGTCAATTATGCAAATGTATGAAAAAATGGCACTACTTAACACAACACATGAATATTTCCAGAAACACGTAAAGTTTTTTTATAAATTCGCAAATGTGTTTACATGTTCCCTATATATCAAGTGTATTTGCTTACTAGAATGCTATAAATCCTTATTCTAAAAGAGTTTTCAAATGGCACAAATTTCTGGTACTTACGTTTTCACGTATATCTACATTTCCATTGATAAAACATAAAATAAGGGCGAACGCTCTCTTTTCGCCGTTCATCAAAACACGGACGGGCTAACAAAGATGCAGTGCATATTATATTTCTGTTATTTATTTGAGTAATGGTAGGCTCGCATAAAAGGAACTGATATTTTATCAACAAAATGTGAGTATCTGAATACTTGCATGTGGTACAACTTAAACAACACATGGTGCAGTGGTAGAATTATGCCGCTGGTATCAATTACAATATTCATTCCCCATGTGAAGCATAAAATTATATCATGTACTGCGTATGAAATATAGCAATATTAACAAATGATTATTCTCGATATGGAGAAACCGTTCTAGATCAATATAATATGTGTCATTAAAAATGACTTGCCGAAACCAGTTCACATTGCAAATGGATTATTATAAAATTCGTTTTTAATATTTGTCTATCATTAAGTTTGACTCCGAAACACATCTTGTAAGCTTGAAAATGCTTAAAGCTATAAGAGGATAAGGTAGGTAAATCTGTAACGGGTGCAGCATTGTTTAATCTTAAAAGATTAAAATTTAGTTATCAGTATTTCGTAAGTACTTATTGTGAAAAAATAGCATTTTTTTAGCTCTACAAAATTTATAATCTCTCTTACGCTCCCACCCAGGACTGTCATAGTTCTAATGAGACAGTAAGCCGAAATAGCTATTAACTAAACATTTTATAATTTTTTTAGAACTAAAATACATTCCTATTATTACACCGTATTATAATAAAGGTCTATGAAGTAAATGCCAATTAAACCGATACCTGATTGTAAGATTATATTTCATACCCAACATAATACAATGCTACTGATACAAACGATTAAAGTTTGTATGAAAGGTTAAATATGATAATAAAATAATGAAAAGTTTTGAAGACACCTAATAATAAAAAAAATCGCGTAAAAAAAGGGCTGGACGTATGTTTATCGAAGTTTAAAGATTGCCAATTATTTTTAATGATAATTTATTCTTACGAACAATTGTCATTATAAAGTCATGTTGTATTTTTTATAAGATTATTGTTCCAAATTTAAATATGATTATAGCAAAAAAGTAATTGTTCCTCGAATTAGGTTGATATTTTTGGTAGTTTGTCTATAAACTGTTTCTTTATCTTTACATATAAACTGTGAGAACTTTTTATTGGCTTTCAAAACGAGTGTGCAATGTTTGAAAGTTCCAAATTCTTAATAATATTTAAAAAGGGATGATGATATTTATAAGAAGATTCATATAAATATTGAGTACCATGTGTGGCTCCGAAGTAACTGGTCATTTTTCCATACAGCTAGGAGCGAAACAGGATAATCTGATCGATTCCAGATTCTTGCGCCCGCACTTTGTGTATCGACGCATTTTACATAACCTGAATTCCGCTCTGTCCTTTTTAAGATCACTTATTTGTGAATTTGATAACCCATCTTGAAGCAGTCGTTTCATATTATAAATATATACCGACGACAACGTATCATGACGAAAAATATATATTGTATGAATATGTATTTATTCTGATGCTGTAGCAGTCAGCGGTGGGTATAACTTAAACTTTTTTCCTAAGGGCCGCATTCCGATTTTTGCTTTTCTTCATTGGCCGCAACAAACTGTAAATATAACATATACTATACTGCAAACACATGTATGTATTATGAAAATAATTTTAAATATTAAATTTTTTGTGAATATTTATTTATTTATTAAAGAAGATTTACCAGCATAAGAACAAAATATTTTGACAATAAATGGAAATTTTACTGCCAAAGACAATCCCTTAGATACAACTTTAAAACTTTAAGTTTAAGATGAAAGATGATAAAAAATTAAACATTTTTAAGTCGGAGTCATGTTTTTTAACGACTACAAAGCCCTATTAATAAGTATCCACAATCATTGAATGATGTGATGTTTAAACTCCAAACTTCTGAACCAACCAATTCATAGCTATTCAAAATGATTCATAACACTATCCAAATACTCCGGGAATGCAGTTGTATGCTCACCTGCTTACTCTTTTTTAAACATATATGTAGCTCGATGTGCAACAACACTTAAGTGCATGTGACTTTACCTAGGGTTCAACTGAAAAATGTTTTAGATGATTAAATTTTTTAAATGCAATTTTCAAAGAAAAATATATATTCAAAATTAAGAGCTATAGGCTTTTGGGATATATATTCCCGATACTAAAAATGTCGAAATGAAGGACGAAATATTACAGTGTAATATCAAATATTTTGAATACATATATTATCAATCCATCTGCTTCAAATCAACACAGACACAAATTAGAGTATAGACGATTAATAATAAATAATATCCGAATTTGACAGAATTGTCTAAGGAACAAAAAACAGCGGCGCTTTCCTGTTGACAAAAAATTGAAATAATCAAAGATATTTCGATCACATGAATTATACATAAGAAACTACTTTGACTTTGAATATTATCGTCTTTTTTTTAATAATTGAAATATGCATTCAAAATTCAAATATTTTCATACATTTTCATCAGGAAGTTCTGTCTTACTTATTGATTTTTAGTATACAAAAGTCATAACGTAATATTTATTCTTCTTAAAAATTAACACTATAGCGATGTTTGATATTCATTGTTAGCTTTTTTTGTAAGCAAGAAATACAGACATATAGTTTTCCAATACAAATAAATCTTATAATATCTGAATTAGTATCAACGGTAGTGAATCAATAATAGTATATTTGCATATATTAAAAATTATGTTCTCTAAAACAGCCACCCATTATTATTTTAAGAACAATAAGCAAACATTCCCAAGCAAAAGGTATAAAAAAAAAACAAATGCAAACTAAAAAACGTTGTCATACTTGGTCTCAGCTCTCCATGGGAGAGAATCGCGAATTTGATAGCAAAGATTGCTGTTTACGGACGCAGTCATAAATTAACCCTTTCTATACTACTGTCAAAACGCCAAGTATCCGTTATATTAATTTTGTAAAAATAATCTGCAATAATAATTTTGTCATTTCTTTCATAATGATGGAGCTATACAATTTTTTTAAACTCAGTTAATCTAAAAACATTTCATCAGAAATGTAAAATCATAATTTTAAGCAGAAGTTTTAAAACAAGATAATGTCAATAAATATTTTTGTTTTCGATGGAAAATATTTTTAATTTTCCCACACACCCATTAAATTGAAAAACATTTCATTCTACAAGCTGGAAGCGCTGAAGAAATTTTTGTCTCAAGCCCGATCTTTAAAGAAGACGAAGAGGTAAAATTGTAAATGATTAGATTGCTGTGCAATTCGAAGCCATTTGAGGACTTATTTCTTTTTCTCGAGCTCATGCACAAAAGTCTTACTAAATGAAACTGAAATCATTGTTTAGTATCTATCACTAATAAAAATATATCAATTTTAATTTTTGATCATACATGGTACAGAATATGACAGAAAAAGTTGGCTCTCATCACGTATAACAAGACAATATTTTTTAAATACCCGTTTCATTGCATTAGGCTACTCTTTGCAATCTGGCAACTCTCAGATATTTATTAATTAATTAGTCACTTAATTTTTTTAGTTCTGAGGATTTTTTAATATTTCACGCCTTTACAGTGCTAATTATCACCAGCATTAAACCTAAAACTTAATACATATAAGGGTTTATTGTAGTGATAGTAAACGAATATTAACTCTTAAATTGATTAAATGTAATACAGTGGAACACCGATCAACCGTTCTCACATCATACATATTCCCGGATAGATCGTTTATTTTTTATAGAACTGTCAAATACCCATTAAAATGTTAAATAATCCTGCATTTACCGTTCCCCGATTTATCGACTTCCTCGATCTATCGTCTAAATATTATGATCCCTTCTTAAAAACTATCCCTAACTCTTTTTATCATATACAAACTGTGAGTTTGAGCACATTAAATCTTATAAATTAATAATGGAATATATGGTTCGCTCAAATGTCTAGAGATTTTCTTTAGTAAAGGATTTTACAAGAAGAAGCTTAAAACACTATTCAATTATTTAAATAAATAAGATTTATTTAATATAACTTTTTCAAAACCCTGTCATATTTACCAAATTTTGTATAGCCTAATTTTTTAAATTAATAGCCGGGGGGTTTTTTAATATTTTACATTTATTTTAAGCTTTCTCACATTTTTCGTTGTATTTTCAGGGTCCCTTGAAAAACGTGGAATCGAGATTTCATTGTAATGCTTTATACACATTAACAAAGAATTTAAAAAAATATTAGTTATAATGAGCAGTCAGTCACACGGTTGCGAAGTGTTATTCTCGCCGTAGCGGACTCCGCCCATCGGTCCAGGAGCCGCTCTCGGGCCCCGGGCCTCACAATCCGGATCGTTGGATCAATTTTTAATTACACGTCTCTCCTCTTTTGCTATAGCGTTCGGTACGTCATTGATGGGACGGAAGATAGTCGAGATGTTTTGTATGTGGTGCGACCTCACGCCGTGCGAATGTAAGCGACGAACCTTGGGGCCGGTGAAACGATAGTATGCGATAAAATTTAGCTCCAGCCAGTATTGGAATGCAAATTCGAGTAATTATCATGTGGGATAATACATGTTTCGTTTGTTTAAAAGATACGAGACTTAATAAAGTTCACAGTAGAGGAAAAATGCCAATTGATTTCACCATCTGGTCAGATTCTATAGACATTTTTATTAAACACTAATATAGCCTTGTCAAAAATCCCCGCAAAATGTCCTACAAGCCGTTTTCTTACTTATCAAAAACAGTTTTACAATTTTGGCATTTCACCGACATTGTTATAAAGGAAAAACTCAGTAGCAAAAGCATGAAGAATCATAACAATTATTCAAAAACGTAATTTTATACTTGGACAATATTAATCAGACATCACAAATTTCTTAAAAAATAAACCTAAAATCGAAATACTTATTACAATTATCGAATAAATGCAGTGAGCAAAGCCACAATTTATACCACGATCAAATATTAAAAAAACGTATTTTTTATATATTACTACAAACATCACAACGACAGTCTTATTTAATAGCCTAGCATATTAATATAAATGAGAATAAGATTACAGGGTTTTTCGATTGTTCATGGCTTATGTAATATTAGATAGACGTCGTAGATTAATTTAACATGCTAAAATACTTTTAGGATAAAACATATTTTAAACATATCTAAGACCACTATTACCGTTGTTTCATTATCATGCCAAAAAACTCCATATATTTAATAAAATATTTCAACAAGCATTTATTTGCATTCTAGATCTTGTATATTAAAAATTGTCACTTGATGTTGTTCATACCAAAGTACATAATATTAACTCCTATAGCTAAATACCGTCCGACGATCAATTGAAATTTAAGCATAAAATTCGATTGATATTATCCATTTTTATGTGTTGCAATCTATATATATAAAATAATAATATACGTGACCGTGTTTGTTATTTGTTTGCGGTTTAGAACTGGAAGATTTCTAATAGGGCTAAGAATGTTGAGATGCTTATCATTTAAGCTCAATATTTTAGTTAGGGCTGTCAAAACGTAAGAGGGGTATTTTGCCACCCTGAAATGTCATATAGAGACCCTTTTATGGCATATAATTCTTATCGCTCAATCTTTTAATGTTGGTATACGTTCAGTACAAGTTCTGCGATAACGAAATTTTATTACATTGGTATTCCTATGTTTTGATAGATTTGTTCGAACATGTGTAGTATTATATTACTACGAAAGAGTAAATAAATATTGTCATCGTTCAACGATGTATTTGATAATTAATTTTGAATGTCGTTGCTAATATATTTTATAGAAAATTCATACTACAAGCATTTTTGTATACATTCTAAAGTGTTCTTTTTTCTGATGATATAAGAATAAATGCAGCAATGAATTTTACTTCAAATTTGAATTGTTACAACTTTGTAGGATTCCACATGTTTTGTCACTGACGACCCGGGTTTCGCCTTTCGGCATCTTCAGGCATTCTATCACACGGATGCAACGAAACCGATCCAAACACATTCGAAACCCGGGTCGTTAGTGACAAAACATGTGGAATCGTAAAAAGTTGTAACAATTCAAATTTAATATTGAAATTCCATCAAGCACCTTCATTCGATATCATGAATTTTGCATCAACAAAAATATTTTTTTGTAGCAATGTGTTTTTATAGAACCAAAATAAATTGCAATTTTTATACCGTGTGTTGATGGAGTACTTCCAAGTAAATACCAATTCAATCAACAGTATGAAAATAAATCTTACGGAAAACCTTAAATGTTATTGTAAATTTATGAAATAAATGTTATTAAGTGTTAAATTAATGTAATAAATGTTATTAAAAATTAACCAAAAAAATCCAAAAAGAATATATTTTAAAAGAAGTTTTAATGTAAATCTTTTGACCGTCAAATAAAATGTGTATGTCTAAAGTTAACAAGCTAATAAATTGAACTTTGTTTTTCATATGTGAACTCGAACAAAATTTTTGAAAATTTTTAAAATTTGTGGCTAGTAATATAGTACCCACTCATAATACTGTTCTGTATGGACAGGGGTGGAATAACCATATTAGTCACATAAAATTTTTAAGTAATGTTTCGTGCTTTATCATTTGAAGTTTCTATTTTTAAACTTTGGGCTAAATATAATGTATTAAATAACAGATAAACAAAACTGCCTCCCAAAAATCGTACAGTATTTTGCTTATGTAAATATTCCTCCTCTTAGACGTACAATTAAAACAAAAAACACGTAACGTTGATTACCAAAAAAACAATTATTAATGTTTTGACGTTTTTTTATTATTTTTATTTTACGTATATGTTTCTTGGGTTAGAACCTTCACACTCTTATCGAGCGATTTATCAAAATTACAATATATTATACATATATATGTATCAGAACGAGAAATAACGAATTATTGCTCGTCTCGAATTAATAACAGCTTTACTAAAATATAATGGCAGTGGCGTGGCATTCTTGGCATTCCGTACATGGGAGGTATCTCGATTTTAATTATTATCATTCTTGTGTGAAGTGAAAATAAATTAAACTCGCAAACTATTTCAGTGACGACGCGTGGGTGAATAAATTACCAATTAGATTTATTAACTTTAATCAAAACAATAATCATAAATCTATTTAGATTTCAGACTTTGACGTCAATAAATTTATCCTAAATTCCTCGAGGAGATATTTATTTAAATGAACTAACTAATTTTGTTATGTTTAATTTTCCACGACTTTGTTTTGATCACATTTATGTGTACTTGTAAAAGTTATATAAAGGTAATAACGTGGTTTAAGGTATTATACAATCATATTTTCCCTTCAAAGCAATATTTTAAATATATAAAATAAACAATATTGTATTAAAATACACCCGTTGATCAATTTAAAAATCTAGTACTAACAATCTTCAAGAGGATTGAAAAAACATTTTCACACGTGCCCAATGTACCACAAACACAAATTCGACAATATATATAATATTTAGTTCACTTCTCTGCGCAAATTTCACACATCATTTCAATAGCGGTGCATGCATTTATATACGTATATCGACAAATAAAATAATAACTTCTTAGGTTCACAAAAATAGTCAAACGATTTAAGTGGATACAAAATAATTTTAACGATCGCCAGTAAAGGCTATAACAAAACATTCTCAAAAATCAAATAACATCAAAATGCCCTATCTCGTCATTAATGTATGAAAAATTGACTCTTGTATTACCAGGAGTAGATCCATACCATTTTATCGGATTATATTCAAAATACATAAAAGTTTTATCGTTTTATTATAGAGTTTATTGGTATCACGTCGATGTTATACTTTAAAGTAGTGTAACAGAAAAATTAATGTTTTCAAAATTTTAGCCCCGAAGAATGTGTATATTTCATTCTTTTATTCCTGGTCAATAATACAACATATAATTATATATATTAGAAGTCATAGTTCAAAGCTCTTTAGTTTTAGCCAAATTGCAAAAAAGGTGTTATTATACAAGATGTCGGACAACAAAACATAATATATGAGGATATCTTTTAATGGGTTATGACACATAGAAGTATCGACTCAGCCATCTATTGGACCGATTGGCCAATTATTAAGAATTTTATAGTGATTTGACCACTATTAATAGAAACTTTCTGTTTATCTGGAAGGCTTGAATTTGTGTCCTCATAGTTCATGCAGCTCTTAGGATAAATTTGTATACAAGAATTATATCAAATGATAGAAAACCAATAGTCTGTTTGATAATAAAGTAAGTCTATATAATCAATATTAAAAGTCAGTGAAAAAAAAAGAATCTAGAAAACTAAATGCAATATCAGGCGATTGATTGTTAAAAAGTGTTCAACTCTTTTTATCAAACGAAATAATTCCGTTGAAGTTAGACAAAGTATATAAAATACTTCTGAAAAAGTCGCGGAGTAACAAAATAAACATTACTCAGTATAGTTTATAGCTGATGATGATGGTGAATCAGCATTGAAAAGAGGCGGTTTGTTGAATATTATCGACTTATCAAACAAATGCAAAGATGCCTGCAGCATCAGAAAAGTTGCATTTATTAAACAACATACGGCAGTCCAAACGCTCGCAGTAATCCTATTATCTGGGCTCAATCCCCAAGTAAATAATACAATCTGAATTATTATTGACGCGCACTTTGGGGCGTAGCTATATGTCAGCGGGCCAGAAATCGAAACATACAAGATTTTGTATCTGTGTACTTTGAAACGGGTAATTTAATGTTTCTCAAAGGGTTTCTTTAGGATTACAAAAATACGGTTTATACACGAGCAACAAATTTACAATATATAAAAATTAATAACTTGATTATATTATCCCGAAGTTATCATGTTTGTCCCATAAAATACGTTTATTGAGACCTTCACTGTATATAGATGAAATTGTCTTTTACTTAGTAGAATTTCATTATTATAACATTAAAAAGTTATAATGAAGTATTTTCATTGAAAAGCAAAATAATATATAATAAAATTACGGTGCTTCTGCATCAGGAAAACGTCAAAACTATTGAATATATATTAAACATCTTTTGTTTTCCAGTGTTTTTATTTTCGTCTTAACACAATTCGTTTAAAATAGTGGTTTTTTAGTTTACTTGTTCAGTTGTATAAAATATGAAAATTTAAAAGTGTTTCACGCTCTAAGGTATAGGTTCTCAACCTTTTTCGGGCGGCGACCCCTTTTCATAAAACTCATGTGACCCCCGACCTGGGGGGTCGGGGGTCACATGAGTTTTATGAGTATTTTTTCAATCCAAAAGCATACAAAAAAAAAAAAAAATGTTGGACGTATAAGCTGGCGACCCCCCCCCCAAAGAACCCAGGTTGGGAACCTAGGCTACTGTTTTTATCTACATCATTGTTTTTATATACAATATATGAAAACAGATCCATGTTTTTCAGCATAAATTGAAAATAATTAAATATATGTTTTACTTAGTTTAAGGAACGTTTAGCTGTCGTATCCAGAGAATATAAATCATTGATTCTCATTGCGGAGTCGTTGTGGTGGCGTTGACTCATCGGCAGATAACCATCACGTTCGACTTTTCACAATGAGGAGAGTCGCATATCAAAAAATTAGATCGAGGTACTGCCGCAGCCGAGCATCTGATCCGATGGGTGATCAATTCGGGCCCCCTGTCTTTTTGGGGCACACCCCAACTCGTAAAGTGTCACGTAAAGAATTATTGCAATCTATCTGGGAAATATTGGGTCGAATTTATTGCAAAATGAATTGGTACTTAAAATCGTGTCTACGGTTCCGAGAAGCTGTTTTTCTACCAGATAATAATTGAACGCCACTGAGAACGGACAAAGTAATCTAAGCCTATCCTATAAATGAAAAAAATACACTTTCTACACATAGTAAGTTTTCTTTATTTTCAGTTTATTTGGAAGAACATTCGATTCTTATTTAAAGACTACTACAGAAAACTCTACAAACTCCACTTAATGTTTAAATATTAAAACGCATTTTTTATTATAATTTCAACAATTTTATTTTATTCAGATCAGAGCCAGTTTCTTTCATTGCGAGTATTATTAACTGATGGTCGAAATCAGTCCTGATATGAATTTTAAAAAATGATAAAATATTACAAAAAAACTGTTTTATTACTGAAACATTCTGTCTTTCCAACAAAAAGTTAACAGTTTACACATTAAAAAAAATCCATTAAATGTAAATCTATTACTTTTAATGAATTTTCGTCGATCATACTCCTTGAGTTTTCACCATTTAAAAAAAAGTAAAAATCGATTGAATAATTAAAACAGGTGTAGTATTTTCATAAACGTTACATTACCCACTTCACAACTGCGTCGTAAAATCGTTAAATTATCACAAACTTGAATCACTTTTAATTTATTGAACGTCATTTATTGGTAGAAAAGCGTTATATTTAAATAGTAAAACATAATTAATCGCCAGCAGTTAAAATCTCCTTCATTGATCGCATAAACAATTTACAGCCAACAAAAAAATCACTATCGTATTTATCGCCAGACAGTACGTACTTTTATATAAATTTATTGGCTCAAATAATAAAACATAATGCTTGGTACTATTTACACAATTTTATATTATTGAATAGAGATAAATTAAATGTATAATCTTTATATTGTACGATATAAACAAAAATTGTAGCAATTTTTGAGAATTGTACGGCATATGCTCATTTTTACAATCTAATCAGCTCTTAAATGTGGCCCAAAATAATTAAAGAGTTTTGATACATTGGTATTTTTTTATAAATTGTTCATTTCTTTACTTTGAAAAATACATGAATACATATGTATTTATTTACATGAACTAAAATAGTTTTATTTTCAAATCATAATACATACATATGTATACAGTATAGAATGTGCTATATTTACAGTTTACAACAAATATGTTGCAACCCATGTAGAGAAGCAAAAATCGACAAAAAACGTTGGATAAGGCTGATCTATGAAAGAGAAACAGTTGTTGTTTCGTTTACTAAACACCACTTCAACAATACAAACATTACATTTACGAATTAAAAAAAAAAAAACTTTATCCCTACTAAAATTCAATCCTTACAATTTCCAATTCTGAAGATAATTAATACTAAAATAATTTTTCACAAAAAAAAAAAAAAATGTAAAAAGATTATTTTATTTAGCTTCGTTCACGAGGGCCAATCAGTTATATTAGACAAAAATTTTGGCCTAAGGTAGTCTCATTAATTTTTATTGAATATATATCATCAAGACTTTATTCAGCTCAAAGTGTAATTGGCAGTTTATTTGATTACATTAACTTCTACGAGAAGAAAAATAGTTTTTTTGCAATCCCTAATGCTTCAAATAAAAAAATATCAAAATTGAATTTATAAGTGACTTGGAGATTGAAAGCATGTTATTTTTTTCAATATAATTCCTCTCGAGTAAAAAAATAATTTCATCTTGCGAAATTATTCATCTCGAAAAGTTTGCCAGAACGATTTTTGGCATGCTATAAAATTTTCGGTATGCTCTACATTATTACGTTATTGTATTAGTATCTGGAACAAAATATAAATTCAATGTGCTAATTTTTGAGAAATATGATTAATAGCAACAGCAATTTTTATATTTACAAGATTACAAAAGCGCTTTTCCAGTTATGATAAACATGCGACCAAGACTCGACTCGTTTTTGTAAAATAATGATTTTACTGGTTGATCGATATTACGCCATACTTTATCACGCATGGCTGACCATTTATTAGACAGTAATCGTTGTCCAACTTTTTCTGTCAACAACTGTCATTGGTATTCACAATCAAACACAGAACTGTCACCATCAAGTCTGAGCTCAAATTATGGATATTAAAAAAATTCTTTTGAGACTATAACTTGAATATTAATTTTATTGTAAAATCTATATAACAAGAATTAAAAAGACTGATAATATTCTACTATACTAACATTTTCAATTTCCTAAGTAATATATATATATATTGTATTTAGTCCGACCATAAATTGAACTATTACTAATTTTTCTAATACAATTTTTTACAGTACGAAATACATTTATAAACATGTATGTCTGTCGATAACAATGTCCACGAAATGTGCGTTTTTCAAAATTGAAAGTTTACATCAATATTTTATATAAATTTAATTAATGGGTGTTAAAATACATAGTAACCACTACAATATTTTCAACATTAACATACTTCAAAATAGAGTGTATATTAATCTCAATTTTTAAATTCTAGACCCCATTATCTCAAATGCAGTTGTAGAATGAATACTATAAAAAACATGAGTATATTGAATGATAAACGTCCAAAAAATACAAGATTTGAATAATTTCTTAACGCAATCAAACCGGTCCTTAACATAAGCTATATTGTGGAATTAATAATTATTTGAGATGATTTATGAGTCATAACTGTGTTATTCTTCAAAAGAATAAACTCTTTAAATAGTTAAATTATTATGTTCTATTTCCATTCTTAAAATGCGATATTGTTGATGAATATTGGTATATTAAAAAAAACAAAAGATTTTGCATTACTGCCTTTGTCACTAAAACGAGAACGTTTTCATTCATTTGTTATCAGATATTAACCTGTTTATGGCGGAAGTAAGTCGTTGTCACCGGTACTACGTGTGTCAGTTGGAAAATAATGGCGCTTATGTTTTAATATTTCGTCTATACAATAATTCAATCCCGCTTACTATATTATCCAATCCATTTGTAGCTTAGATTAATAATAATTATTGTTTATAGCATACACCCAACTATGTCTTATAAACGAGAACAAAAGATTGCATAATTAAATAGTGACATTAGTTATAAATTGCTATTATTAAACAAGTTCTCTAGGTTTCACGGTGGCAGGAGAATTATTATTTCAACGTTACTAACTAATACAATGTCCATTTAAGGTATTACAATAAATGATAAAAAATGCAAATCAAAATTTATTATTACAGATTCAAAAACATAAAATAATTGTCAATGAAAACGAATTTATTAATGGGTTGCCTGTTCAAGAAGCTGAATAAATTATAGGAATCTTAAATTTATTAGTGTTTCCTTGTGTTTATTTTTCATGTTTTTGAAATTCGAAATTTTTTATTGAACCTCACCGAATCCTCAAACAATCCAATGAATAATATGTATAAATTCCAAATAAAGTCTATCTTTGCAGAAGAGTTTCTATGAAAAATGTTTTGATGGCAGCTTTCGAAAAGTTCCTTTTTAATGTAAAATTAAAATTGATAACCTTGTTACTTCACTCTGTGTTGTGCATAAAAAAAAGAAGGGCAAATCACTACTATTAAATTTATATCCCTTGGGATTTTTATCACTAAACACAAATAAATATCTTTTTATTTTTTGTGTCTTGCTTCTAATAATCAGTAAAAAATTAACAATTTTAATTTATTGATTGACTTGGCATTCACTTGGTAGAACTCCATTATAACACGGTGAAAAAATAGCAATGTATTTTAGTTCTACAAAATTATCTTTAACAAATATAGTTGATAGCTATTTCGGCTCACGCCGCAGATAGTTCTGACGATGGCGTGAGCCGAAATAGCTATCAACTATATTTGTTAAAAATAATTTTGTAGAACTAAAATACATTGCTATTTTTTCACCGTGTAACAATTTTAATGTTTGATAAAATATATTTCGTAATAACACACCAAGTTACTCATTTGCTTAACTCATTTTAGGCTAGAATAATGCTAGTAGTTAGCTTATCGATCCGGCTACATTAGTTGTTTCGGATTAGATTGTTTACAATTAGACTCTTGCCTGCAAATACATTTTTTTTATATAAAACTTTATGTACTGAAATTTGAATCCATCATCGCCGTAACTAAAACCAGCGACGTTAACGACTCGGCTTAAAGACGGCGTTCTATTCTTTTATATTTAAACATGATTTTATAAGAGCTTAGCGTTTGAAAAAGTTATTTCAATACATCTGTTATTAAACCATAGCTAATTAAGTAGTTATGTTAATCGATCAATTCGATGATTCACTCAGTACGGGTACGAACTTTAGAGCTGATTGAACAACGGGCACATGTTCAGGAAATTATTCATACTGAGAACATTTCCGGAGTTTGTGGTAAGTTAAGGCACGGCTACAGGCATTCAGAATTATCACTATATTATACATAACACTAATCACACAGTACATGTATATCGGGTGGGCAATGTCTTTGCTAATCGCCACAAGTGGTAAGTTTTCTATGAAAGTGGAGCGAATCCACAATATTCTAAGTTATATATTAACAATTGTAAATACAATTTATGATATCGAATGAAGGTGATTGATGGAATTTCAAAATCAAAATTGAATTGCTACAATTTTGTACGATTAGTCAGTTCTGTTGCATCTGTGTGATAGAATGCCTGAAGATGCCGAAATGCGATACCCGGGTCGTTAGTGACAAAATATGTGGGATCGTACAAAATTGTAACAATTCAAATTTTATTATAAGTACACTTCTACTATTGTAAATTTTGACACTTTAATCAGTCACTAATGAGGATTCTCGAGAGAAACAGGAATGACATTTTTTTTCTTTCAATGAAATGAAGTGATTTAAAAAACAAAAAGCAGATTGTAGGCTATTTTATTGATAAGTACGATTTGAAATAACAATAAAATACCATGTACACGTATAAAACAAGCAGGCATTGAACGCGCAGACCAATTCGATTAACTGTTGAATATAAAAGCATTTTTTATATATACAAATAATAAAAATATATAGCGAATAAAAACTAATTGTGTTAACTGTTTCAACGCATTTTAAAATACAACTGTCTTGTGTGATAAACATTTTCATCTAAAACCTAGCATTTTTTTAACCAAAAAAATATTCGTTGTTTAACGTTATCAAAAATCACCCTACGGTCATTTACTGTAATATATATAAGTAGGTGCGTCATCTTTTGCTAATCAATAAATTTTGCAAACATTAGAATAACACCAGAATACATCCAGAATGTTAATTGCTTAATTCTTGTCTATTACTTTGTTGTAATAAATAAAAATATGTTTGAAACTTTAGGCGAATTCAACAAGAATTATTATCGACGTATTTGAATTACCAAAGCGCATTGTTCAATCTACTAAATCGATTTCAATCCACAAACTCCGAGTCGTGTTAAATCAGGATAAATCAAATGTTATTTGCAAATTAATCGAGCGTGAAATGTCTGTTAATCCACTTCTGCAATTCGCAGCTCAACCTAACCTTGTATATTATGATCCAGTACTAATTCTCGGCATCCTCCTGCCTCAATACACATCCTTCTCTATTGAATTGTCTTCCTTCCAGGTAATGTGTTCCGGTTATACGTTAGCTGAACCGAATTAAGGACTTCATAATAAAATATTAAACCAATTATGGGAAATAATTAAATTTTCAAAACACTACCTTTCTGCTTTTGGCGAAATCGTGGAAGCTATAACGGAAAACATATTTGAATAGTTGCAACATAGCCAAAAGATATATTTAATGAATTTTAATTAATTATAAAAAAATTGCTTCTTAATGCATTATAAGTACAAATTAAGAAACTCTCGAAAAATAGAAAAAACAAATAGAAGTGTTACAACTTTGTACGATTTCACATGTTTCGTCACTAACGACCCGGGTTTCGTCTTTAGGCATCTTCAGGCATTCTATCACACGGATGCAACAGAACGGATCGTTTGTGACAAAATATTTGTAATCGTACATATCTGTAACAATTCAAATTTGATATTAAAATTCCATCAAGCCCCTTCAATCGATATCATAAATTAGAAAAAATAATGTTATTTCGTATTGTGAACGTTTGAGACTAGTAGGTGAGTGTTCGCTTCCTCTCTGTAAATGATAATTGAGTGTCTTGAATACTCCACAAAGAGATAATTCAACTAATACAGGGAAGCAATATGTGCTTAAAATGCAACATTTTCTTACAAAAAAATAAACTGATTTCTTGACGCCAACGACATAGCTGTACCTTTAAGATATTTACTGTCACTTCTTTGTAGAAAGGCAATGGATTTTGAATAATAAAAACAAATTTTGCATGCTCATCGCAATGAGTGAAACCGTTCCTGATCTTAAAATATAATGTGGAAATACTTAAAAATGAGATTTTATTACACGGTGAAAAAATAGCAATGTATTTTAGTTCTTCAAAATTATTTTTAACAAATATAGTTGATAGCTATTTCGGCTCACACCATCGTCAGAACTATCGTTATTAGTATTAACTATAGTTAACTATAGTTCTGACGATGGCGTGAGCCGAAATAGCTATCAACTATATTTGTTAAAAATAATTTTGTAGAACTAAAATACATTGCTATTTTTTCACCGTGTTATAATGGAGCTCTATCAAGTGAATGCCAATTCAATCAATAAAATGAGTTTTTATTTTTTTAATTATTTATTTGTATTTAACTTTGCCTGCATTTTCAGTTTGTCAATAAAATATTGAAGGTAATTGTAATCGTCACTATTTAAAAAGGCGTTAATTTTACATGCCACTTAGAAGGAATAATTTATTGATTTCCTGATCTTACTCTGCTCACTTAAATTCCAAGTGGTCCACTGGCACTGCTCTGAGTATCTGACAGCCACCAAGACGACACCTTGCATCAAATCCTTCCACTTCGGAACACGGCACAATCAATTAACTCACCTGAATTATTGAACGTTAGACTGCACCCTCACTCCTGACTGTGGTTTCCCGATGCCACCCTGTCTTGTACCTATATGCGGAATTCTCGTTAAGTAATCATTAATAATTCGCCGAGGGTTGGGAGGTCTTCGCGTACCCAATGTGAACATGTGAGAATGGTTTTCGAAGTAGATTTAATATATTTATGTATAATATGTTGAAGCCTACAAATATCATCGGTTCAAGGAATTATTATCCAATCAAATCATAGAATTTCAAACATATTTTCTTTGAATCAGTAGCGTAAACAATTTCCTTAAAATTTAATGCGTCCTGAAAGCTCTGAATTCATGTGAAATCTGCTGTCATAAAATGCTTCGAACCTAATCTTAATGTCATTAAATAAAGATTTCAATTACAAAATCGTAAGTTGCTTTATGCATATGCACCTATCCCTCGCTTAACACGGTTTAAGTTTTGGTGAAAAAAATATGTTTCGACGTTTCGTAGTTGTGCACACAGCTATGCGAAATTCTAAGAATAACGGTAAAGGCATACCGGGAATAGAACTGCGCATAACAAATAGTACCTTAAATATATAGACAATATATCAGACATTTAGTCTCTCGTTGCCCATCGTGTTTATCACTCGTTGAACCCTGCCGTTGACAGCTGATAAAATAATTATTATTATACTTATAATTTCACAACTATTCAAGACTTATTTTTCTCATTTCTAAGACATATTTTATAATTTGTACAATGAAGTTGAAATTATGTAAAGATATATAAAATTTTAAGCCCGTATAATCTATCTGGAGACAAAAATACTAATTTTGGATCAACTAAAAGATGGACAGATTGCGACTGATATTAAAGTCTAAACTGAATAATATGTTTTATCCGTATCATTATCTATATATATATATATATATATAAAAATGAATGTCTGTCTGTCCTTTATAAACTTCTACACCATTGATCCAATTGCGATAAAACTTTATCGAATTATTGCTTAGACTACCGGGCAAAAGATAGGATACTCAGAATTTGATTTGATTACGAAAATTAATTGAATATTTACGAAAAACATGTTTTAATACAAGACTATTGTAATACAGAATGGCCATTTATGAAGCATTGTATCCATAACAACGCCGAAAACAGAAATGTCAAATCTGTCACATTCATTATGGAAACAGATCGAATACGCATAGATCGTACCAGACGTCCTCTGCATGCTGATTTAAATCATATTGCTCTACAAAGGGGTGGTCTGATTTGCTTCCAGAAGGACCACTTCCGTCCCACATGTAATTTAAGAATTTTGAAAATTTAGTGTCATTGTGTTAAAGTAACAAGCTAGATCGTTGGAACAGGAGAGAGGATGTGTTGTGTGCCCTTTCTGCACAGCTATATATAGATAAGCGAATGTTGGTTTAAGCATAGTTCTGACGATGGCGTGAGCCGAAATAGCTATCAACTATATTTGTTACAAATAATTTTGTAGAACTAAAATACATTGCTATTTTTTCACCGTGGAATGGAGTTCTACCAAGTGAATGCCAACTCAATCAATACATATTGCTTTCCATTACGATCCTAATTATGATTACAGTCTGCACCCAAGTGTTGTTTTTGGAAAAATTGACAAATTATGCGTGTATTGTAGTGCCTTTAAATTAAAAAATGAAACACTGTGCTGCGCGAGTGGAAAAGTGAAATTGACAGAATTACATTCACCGCCCGAACCTTTATTAACGTTGGTATCAGGTGATACAATTGAATCAAAACATTTCTTGACAAACATATGAAAGTACAATTCAAGATTCCAAATGGCATCTTTTGGTGCAACTAATATCGAAGATTACATGCCAATATTTAAAGTGCAAGGACAATTTTATGTCATAGTCAAGTGTCAAATCCAGGATCATTACTACCACTGCCGAACGCAAATCATAAATTTCTTCAAATCTATTTCATGGGAAACACTGACAAACAAATTGACCAACGTTGTCAATTCATTATGGGTACTTAACGAGAAATAATTGCTCAATTACAAACTTTATTCGATCAGAACAACAAATTAATTAAATTATTCAGAACTGCTCTCGAACAAATGCCATCTGATGATTACAAAGTTGTCGTTATAGTTGGTGAAGAATTTAACTCGCGTGATATCATTTTTCATCGTAGAAATGGTCATGTTCAGCGAGTTTCACAAATGCATCGATCGTACGATGGATTGCAATATCCGATTTAATTTTGGCAAGGAGAAGACGGATACCATTTCAACATCCCGTTGAGAAATCCACAAACAGATGAGGAAGCGAATAAGAAAGTCAGTGCCATGAATTACTATTCATGTCGATTGATGATTCGGTTGATGAAAACGCTGAAAATCATATCTTAAAATGTCGACATATGTTTCGTCAATACATTGTCGATATGTACGCGAAAATAGAAATTGAACGACTCCTCGACATTCGATTAAATCAAACCAAGTTGCGTTCCGAAGAGTATATTCATTAGTGCGATGCAGTTGTTAATGATGGCAATGTGAATCCCAATGATTTGGGGAAAATGGTCATACTCTCGGCCACATTTACAGGAAGTCCACGTCACATGCATGAATACACACAAGATGCGATGTCGTATATTCGGGCATATGGCCGCCCAGAGTTTTTTATTACATTTACCTGAAATCCGATATGGGAAGATATAACAGAACTTTTGTTACCCGGACAATCATCATCAGATCGTTATGATATTTACGCACGGGTGTTCAAACAAAAACTCAAATCTTTAATGGATTTCATTGTCAAGCGTCATGTTTTTGGAGAGACAAGCTGTTGGATGTATTCAATTGAATGGCAAAAAAAGGATTACCACACGATCACGAAAAAACATTGCACTAGCAATCGCATCATCTGGAAATGCAGCAACTCTTTTGGATGGTGGCCGAACAGCGCATTCAGCACTGAAACTGCCATTGAATATACAAATAATTAAGCACTTCATCGCACACTAAAAGATTTAATAGGAAATGAACAACTTTTCGGTGACGCACTCATTTTATTGTCTGATGATTTTCGACAAGACAAACTCTACCTGTTATGTCACGTTCAACAGTGGCCGATGAACTTAATGCATTTCTCAAATCATCTGTTTTATGGCGATACGTACATAGATTCACTTTGAAGACCAATATGCGTATACAACTACAACATGATGCATCCGCTGAACGTTTCGCAAAACAATTGTTGGATATATTGTAAGAAATGGGAAAATAGCAATAGAGGAATCCACACAATGTATCACATTGCCAGCGAATTTCTGTAAAATAATCGCAACCATAGACGAATTGATTCACAAAGTTTTTTCCAAATATTGCACACAATCATAAAAATCATCAATGGCTCAGTGCACGTGCTATATTAACAGCCAAAAATAAGGATGCCAATTTAATCAATTTCAGCTTACTAAATGAAATACTTGGAGAAGCGACAACGTATAAGTCAATCGATACTATAACGAATCAAGACGAAGTCGTCAATTATCCAACAGAATTCTTGAATTCCCTTGATTTGTCAGGCATGCCGCCGCATGTTTTAGCATTGAAAATTGACGTGCCTATCATTCTTGGAAACATAAATCCACCACAACTTTGTAACGGTACCAGGCTTTCAGTGAGAAAAATGATGAACAATATTATTGAAGCTACAATTTTAAATGGAAAATTCAAAGGAGAAGATGTACTGTTACCACGCATCCCAATGATTCCGACAGATATGCCATTTGAATTTAAACGTCTGCAGTTTCCAGTGCGACTCACCTTTGCAATGACCATCAATAAGGCACAAGGACAGTCGTTACAAATGTGTGGACTAAATTTAGAAAATCCATGCTTCTCACATGGACAACTGTATGTGGCCTGCTCACGCGTTGGAAAACCTTCTGATTTATTTGTGTACGCACCAGATAGAAAAACAAAAAACATTGTGTATCCAAAAGCACTCCAATAAATAAAAACACATACGGCCGCCATTGTCAAATTTAGGTAAAAAAAACATAACCTAAGCTTATCGCTTCTAATTGGCTCCGGCCTCGCCTCAAGTCCGACTTATCCAATCGGAAGGCGAGAGGCTCCCGACGTGGCGCTTCCGTAAAGTCGCGGTTTCTTTTTTTTTGAGTGGCATTGCAACGCATGCCGGGAACACGCTAGTATATCAATAAATTTTCATAAGTTCCATCTACCTGTTTTTTTCTTAATATCTCTGAAAAAAACTTATTCCCTATATATCATACATTTGTTAGTCTCGCTTAACATGATTTCGCTTAGCACGGGGTTCTAACAGAACCTATCTTGCGTGTTAAGCGAGGGATGGGTTATCTGAATATGATATGCAAAAAATGAAATTGTGTTTTGCATATGAGAATTTTTAAATTTTCCTGTAAAAATTTCAGTATGTTCTTTTGGTTTATTATACCTTTTTCCAAAACACATTTTGAAATATTAATTATTTAAGTTTATTTATATGAGCTTAAAACTACGTCAACACTTTCGTGGTAATATTTTAGCGTAGCTTGAATGTATTAAAAAAAAACAACGATCGTCAATGTCACGCCACTTTCAATACTCACACTTCACACGAAAGCTGAACAATGAATCAAAATCATATTTCAGGCTTTATAGTGATTTATTTGTTGTGAGTATAAATGCGATATTAAAGTTAAGGGCCGCAATCTGTTGATACTAAAAAAATGTGATTAAAAAAAAATCATTATAATAGGTATACTTTTCCTACGAGAATTATGTTTATTCTTCTTCAGTAAATTGAATTAAAAATATAGATAAGATTTATGATATCGACTGAAGGTGCTAGGTGGAATTTCAATATCAAATTTGAATTGTTATAACTTTGTACGATTCCACGTGTTTTGTCACTAACGGCCCGGGTTTCGCCTTTCGACATCTTCAGGCATTCTATCACACGGATGCAACAGAACTAAACTGTTCTATCAATGGATGCAACGGAATCGTACAAAGTTGTGAAAATTCAAATTTGATATACATAAGAATTAAAATTTCCGTTTGAATATATTTTATTTAAGCTTTTTCGGCTTTTTGTTTGGAAAAAGTTTTATAATAATTAGACAATCATATGCTTTAAAAATTATATACACGAAAGCGTGTTGCTGAATTAATTGAAGACATTTTTCATTATGATTGAATTTGTTATGTATGATAAAGGTTATATTATATTAAAAATGTAAACATGATATTAAAAAGATAAAATGTATGATATATTTATATATCAAAACAATAGAACGTAGTATTTTATGCATTTACTACTCATTTTTATACAATGCTAAAATTGTTTAAATGAACAATTTTTTAAATAAAATACATATTTCATGTGTATATCTTTTAAAGATTAAAAAAATTACCCTCGTTTTGTAAGTGTATAGCCCCTACAGTAAACTACCGAATGATCGATAGCACGACAAAGGTTTACCGCCGCAATTTAAAATAATAATCAAATGTTGGGAGCATTATTTTATGAGAGTTTAACACGTGAACACGCGCGCAATGAGCTTTCCATACGCCTGAACTTTGCGCGTATCAAAAGGCTTCGCCTCGCATACCCATCGCCCGAGGGATGCGAGCTTTATATAAGAACCGCGAAATCAGCGTTACTTTACAACGTTATGATTTGAAAAATATGAAATAAAAATATAATACCAATGAAATTCGTCAGCTCTATTCAAATACTTAACAAACTCACTTATATCAACTTAAAGCGTCAGCTGCTATGCAGTGAGATTGGATTCGTTAGTAACCAAATCACAATAAGAAAAATTAATGTGACACGGTGAAAAAAATAGCAATGTATTTTAGCTCTACAAAAGTATTATTTTTTAAGATATAGTTGATAGCTATTTCTGATCACGCCATCGTCAGAACTATGCTTATACGAACATTTGCTTATCTATATAAAGCTGTGTAGAAAAGGTACCCAATGCATATTCTCTCCTGTTTTAACGACCTAGCTTGTTTCTTGCTCGCAATAAAACTAAAAATCTAAAATGACACTAAAAAGGTGGCTATGTCAATAAGTTTACATATGACATGAAAATGATCTATTACGGAAACAAAACAGCCCCCTGTAGTGGGTTGAGCAATGGCGATCGACATATATTAGTTTGTTCGTTAAAAATTCTTTGTGATAGTTGATATCTATTGATTTTCAGCTGTTCTAAAGCCGTCATCTTGCGACCTTCATTACAAAGATGCAAACATTTAGGCGCTGAGTTTGAATTTCTATAATGCGATTTCTTTATAACGTGATTAGCAAATTATGAATATGTTTTTTTTATATTGAAACCAGATCTCCAGCCAATTAACATATTTTGTAATGAATTCTCTTTAACAGGACAGATTAAGCAAAGACTGGATTTCACTCAAATTTTCTAACTGCGTATTTAACTTTTATAAGTCATTAATTGAGTCGTCTTTTTCTAAACAGAGAAAGGAATCAGAGATACACATATCATTTAAACTTGACAAAGCTATCCCACTAAACAAATGTGCTCTGTGTTATAGGATTAACGCATATAACGTTATCGCTAGACCGATTCAAGTTGAATATAACAGAACCCTTTCATATCTCATATAACTATGATATAAATTTGGCTGCACCTTTTGAAAATTTGCTTTTGAAATCTTTATTAGTAAAGATAAGGATGTTCTGATGCTTTTAAGATAGAGTCGGCTCTTAGAAATATCATAATACTGTTATCTTTATTTGAATGCATTTTGGCCCAACAGCGAAGTTATGCAATATTCTCTCAAATCTACTCTATATGTAATCTAATACAAGTAAGATTAACAAAGAATTTATTTTAGACTTGCAATTTGTTGTAAGAAGTTTTTCGTTTATATGCAATTATATATACAATGAGGATCATTCATTTTTTGAAAAAAAATGTAGCCAAAAGCATTTATTATAATATTTCTAAGCTATGTATAATATGTTAAAAATGAAACATCTTTCTCTCTTAGAAACTTTATGCTTGAAGAGAGCTTTCAGTTTGTTATTCAACCGGTCCATCTAATTAGTTTAAGTTTTTTTATTTATTTCTTTATTGAGTTAACCTCATGGTAATTGAATGTTTCAATTTACTCTATTAATGTTTTGCGAAGTTACGAACAACGATCGTCACGCAATCGGATTCCATATTATTTTTAAACAACAGAATCTATATGCGTTACACTTTTAGTAATTTCTAGTTTTTATCTTTCTTGTACATATTTCAATCATGTCCGTTCACAGAGTAAAACATATCGATTTACCCCAACACAAACTTTATTGCGAATACTGTTTGATAATCTATTATTCAACGTGTTCATTTATTTTTGGCTTACTCAACGGTAATCCACATTCAGTTACATGATGGCATGATATTTTTTCAAGCGACTCTAATTTTGGATATATCTTTATTTTTTTACACTTGGTTATTTTTATACTGCCCTCCCAAGACACATCTTATACGCCTAATTTATACTGAATTTTCTATTAAAACTAAATTTATACAAATCAATTAATAAATATATTATGTTTTAAATAAAACAACAAAATGTTAAGCAATTACATTATACCTTGCATTCAAGTCACTTATTTTCATTCCACGCATTTAAAAACAGATTTATCCATTGATACTAATTGCTATGAAATTCCTCAGATAAAAACTTATCCTTTACACCTGCATATCAGAATATTTTCATTAATTGCCGTGGCGATGTAATCAGTGTCTAATCACCTTGGCATCTTATCGTGATGAGAGATAACAGTGTACAGGTGAGCCAGAGAGGTGGGAAAAAACAAATAGTGAACATTTAGGTGTATATATGTATCTCTCGTCATAAACCCGTTCGAAGTGAAAATATCTGAATAAGAAACGTCATTAAAGAGTGCTACATTTTAAGAGATTTGTTTGCTTAATTCAGGAGTAAAAAACTGTCTCGGAATCAAACAATATTGTTGCAATTAAAAACATTTATTGAAATATGATCATTTTTAATATCATTTTGGATAGAACACCAAAATGAGAATTTTTCCTTCGGTTGCGTACGATATTCATAAAATTAGAATCCATGGAGTGCCGAAAATTGATTTTCAATCGGTTGATGGAGTTCTATTCAAAGATTTTTAATGTAAATAATAAGTCGATGATTCTTGTAGTAAAATAATTGATAGGAAAAAAATACTTTTTAAGTAATGTAAAATAAAAAACGCGTTTGACTTTGAAAGTGTAAGACAAAAACTCAACAATCGGGTAGGGAATTTTATTGAATCAGTGAAATAACATATTTTTTTAATTAACCAGTTCTATAGCATACGATTGTTAACGCGCCCTATACTCGCATGCACGACAAGCAAGTTATAGAAAATGTGCGCGTATACGCGCTGTTTTTTATCATTCAATATCTTGCATATTTTGACTGTTTTAAATCAGTATACATTTAAAACGGAAAATTACGTCTTTTGGAATCATGGTGAAATATTAAAACGCAACTTATTGTTAAGAATTATCGACCAAAAAATATGTCATAATCTGGTCCTTCGTTTTCGTTACATCAATTATTCCCGTAATTTGAAAGCTATATTGAAATAATACTGATAAATACCTTCCGAATACCAACGATTCTTGATCACTAAACAATACACAAACAAACCTCTAAAAACTCATTTCGCTGCAGCCACATTCAGTGTTGGGTATTTTTTGTGAAGGCGTATCATATCTTCCGCCCTGTCAATACACATTTTGTCAAACAACGTCGTCGTTCACGGATAAGCGCCGACAAAATAATATAATATCTCAACTGAGATCACTTTTTTGTAACATACATGATATCCATCTTACTCTCAATGCATATTAATTCTTATCTATAAATTTGGTATACAATAAATTCATTAATATTCCCACAAATTGTCACTTTCAGATTGGTTTGTTGAGCTCGCCAAATACTGTATTTTATCAAAATTTGTTATATTATACACGAAAAATGTGTCAGTTCATTCAAGTGATATTGCATCATTATGAAAATAAATCAGTTCTGAGTGAATAATTTATTTTTTCTGATTTATTTTTTTGTTACAAACACACTTACTGCTAACGGGTCAACTGGTGGGATAACATATAAAAGGTGTTGTTAGTTAATCGTTAATAATAATAAAACTCGATTTGTTCAGATATATTTGGCAGGTTTTTACAACGTGAACACTTCTGAATTAATTTTTTAGATATTCAGTTTTTGAATATACTCTAAGCTGCTTAGCAGTCAATCAATAGGTTAACAAACTGGAAAAGTAAAAAAGAGAAAATACGCTTCTCACAGAATGATTATATAATATTTATAATTATTATCGAAATAATTGTGGGTCATTTGTCTTCCCTTCTTCTACACTATATTAAAAAACGGTGATAGAATGATAAAACAATCTTCCGAGTCTCAGTTCTTCTAAAACTCACTACAAATCATTTTTATCAATCTGTCTTCTAATAACAAAGCTAAAAAGTAATTGGAAATCAAATAATTCGCAATGATGCTTATGTTTCTATAGAAATGGACAAGTGACTCGTTCACTTTAAAGATCGCATCGTACAAATCCGCTTGATTGTTTACAAAATTTGAATACAAAATAAATTTAAAGTTTGATTGTACCATAAAATAAAACAAAAAGGGTCAATATATACATTAAAATCGCAGCAAACTTAAAAATTTTATGAAACCGATATAACAAGTTCGCTGCCATAAATATTATATGCTAAATATCTACTAATTATTATTTTATAAACAGTTCCAACGTCAAAATGTCACTCTCTATAAATATTCATTCTTATCTGATTGCATGAGCAGTTAAAATGTTTACAGTGCGTCACTTTTTTATGTTGGCAATAAGACAACAAACAAATAATATTTTTCGCCACGCCTTGAGTTTTTTACATCATAAATCATTTACGAAAAAAAAAGTTTCAATAAAGAATGCATGCATAAAAAAGAATCACCGCCATCAAGAATTTATGTACCCACTAATCTAACAAGGCAACTATCATATTTTGTAATAAAATTTACTTTATAATATATATTTTTAATTACCCATAAAATTATTTATGGGTCAAATTCCACACATTTATGCATTTACATACACACCAGGAACCGCTTTGCTTGATACATACCAACCAATCCAAAAAAATTACTGTCCGGGTGATCCTTAATTCAGAATGCATAATAAATAATAAAAATTAATTTGACTCAATATGTTTAAAATTTAATACATCAAGTTTTAACATCGCGACAAACTGGTTCGATTTTTCATTTAAGAATACTTACACGTTCAGTATTTAAAATATTTTTTGAAGCACAAATGAATACTTTATAATACTTTTTTAATCATGAGTATTTCTAAAAAATAGTTAACCGAAACTGGATAACCAAATAGGTAACATAGCAATTTATTTATGTCTGAACTATTTTCAGGTCAGAAAATCTACCAGTAGAAGATTGAATTTATTTACAAACGAGTTTATGCATTAGAACAGAATTTCTTTATATTGCAGATATTTTCATATCTTTTGCTGTATAAGAATAATATAAATTGTTTGACTTATTTTTAATCAAATTTTCATATAAACGACCACAACTTTTAATTTGATGATGTGTATACTTCAAATTTAAAAAGATATTCTAAATAAAAAATAAAGGAGTAAATTGACATACGTTCATTATGTTGTTTGCAAAAAATCTTACTGTACAATAAACACTTAACCTTTGTAAACATTTCTTGTCAGAAATCCAAAGTAAAAACGAAGTCAACATAAGTTAAACAAAAATAGTGTCGACAAGTCAACCAAAAGTCGAAGCACCGTTATAACGGCCGTTAATTCCGTAACAAAGCTCCGTGCCCCGTTACTACAGAAGAAAATGAAAGGGCCGAAATACGAGAGGGGCGCGAAAGCAGGCGACGAATACCCTAGTCCACCCCTTTTCCTATATTAATTTGCAACTTGTTGATTGTAACTGTGTGCGTACATGCACACATATTTAGGGACTCAATACAAACTATTGCCACTGTGGCAATATTTAATGCAGCAAAACTTACCGAGAAAAATAGGCTATATTGATGCATTTTTTTATTTCAAAGAAAAGAATAATGTTGATACTGTATCATAGAACCATCAACGTCCTACATTATTTATTATTGCATAACTATATTCAATCAAAGTTATAAGATTAATAGAAAATACTCGCATGTTAACCGAAATTTACAGAATCAATAAAATGTTCTTTTTCGTATAAAGAATAATAGCTTTTCATATAAAAATGTCCATTGTTTGACATTTATAATGAAAACAAATAGATTAAAGATTTTTGATTTCAGTGTGAAAATAATATTTACTGGCTGTATAATAAAAATACAGTAACAATTCCTGTCATTCTTCTATACTTTCCATTCTTAAAAAATGATTTTTATGATTAGCAAACAAACAACAGCCACTCAAAATTATGAAACCATATCTTTTTTAATTAATACGAATTAAATCACTTTTAACTTCTTTAAAGAAACAACTTAAGACAAAAGATAATGTTCGAAAATGAATCATATATAGAGACATAATAAAAAACAATAATTTATTGTTGAAATAAATAAAATATTTTACAAATATAGTTTTGCATTCTGTTTTCCATTAAAAGGTGGCACTAATTTAAAGCCTAAAATTATTGATAAGCTTCATTTCAGATATCATTGTATTTAAATACGCTGCCATTGTGACCCTACATATTCACACAATATATAATATTGTGTGTGATTGCTGCCGAGGTGTTTATTGTTTTGCATCACGCTCCGAGGGTTATAAATCAGGGTTCTCCGGCACAGCCTTCCTCTACGCCGCTACGCCTGGTCTACGCTTGGTCTACCGTTGGTCTACATGACCGTAGCAGTACTTCCAACTGCCTTCCGCCAAATTAACGTAGGACGCAAATCAGAACCGTTTGATCTTGATGAGCGAGCAGAAATCAGTTAGAAACACTGGCACATTTATCACTTGTGAAGCAATTAGCTGTAACTTAGCGGTGGTCTCATTAAAATTTCAGAATGGTTCATTGTGGTAATCAGTATTTTTTTATTTTATTCTATATTAACTGTTAAAAATATTTTACTTGGTAGAACTCCATTATAACACCGTGCAAAAGAACTATTACTTAGAGATCTGACGACGGCGTGAGCCGGAATAGCTATCAACTGTATCTTTAAAAATTTTGTAGAACTAAAATACATAGCTATTTTTTCATCGTGTTATTATACAATACATCAAAATATGTGGTATACTTTCACTAAATACCATTATGTAGCGGATATAGTTATAAATGTCGTATTTATAAGTAAACGGATGGAAAAACTTGTGATATTTTTGTTTTGTACAATCTAATATATATATATATACACCCAGTCCTTTTTTTACGCAATACATTGGTTCCAGAAAAAGGCGCGTAAAAAAATGATTTCACGCATTTGCATTATATTTCTTTACACAACCTAAAACATAAATTCGCATAATATCCGATACACTTGTTAACATTTGGCAATTGTATCTGTATTTAAAAAAATGGAATGCTAAATTAAGTTTTAAAAATACACATATTTTTTTTTATTTAAAAAAATAATGAAATGTACGTGCCAAGCATCATATATTAATGTCTTCTTTAAAACAAATTTGGGGAAAAAATTACGTAAAAACGAGTGAAGCGAGTAAAACAATGTAGCGGTGCCGTCTAAAAAGGTCTGTTAAATATATGAAAAACTCATGGCTGTGCTGTTCAAAAAAAATGACTCCGACTCCTAAATTAACCAAAAACGCGTCTCTGATTTCGACATTGACCAAAAACACGAATCCGACTAATATTTGTTTATTTTAGTAATGTTTTTTCTACATTTCCTATTTATGAGGATTAAATTAAAGATTAAACAACCAATCTGACAATTGTACATTGATATATTCTTCAAAATCGTTTTATCGAAAAAGTAGTTGGACTTCACAACCCTGAAAAAAAAAACTCCCCATCAATAAGGACCATAAATGGGTGAAATGTGAATCTCCACTGTAAATTTATATAAATTATATGTAAGTATAATAGATCATTTCTATGTGGTAAGTTACGAAGTGCAATAAATTGAACCAAATAAACGTTATTATCTCTTATTATATAATTTAAGTTATGATATATGATGATTTAAAGTATTTCATTGCACAATAAAATAGGGTCAAATGATTTTTTACATCTTATGATTGATAAAAAAATAATGCTTTATTTTTAATTTATTCCTATAGCTTTAAGTGACAACAATGAAAAAATAGTTCCTATAGAATCAATAATTCAAGATATTTTTATTTTACAGCTAATATAATATACCTAAAAAAAAATCTTTAAAGCAGTCATTAACAATTTTGTGTATTTCAGCAAAAAAACCCTGCTGCCTAAGACAATCTTAGCTTTTGAGCACCCCTTTCTAAAGATATAGCACGTGTATAATTAGTTTATTTTACGTAACATAAATATTTCAAAATTCAATAAATTTTGAGTGAATTTCACTCTTAACTATTTTTGTAATACAATGTTACCGTTCTTAAATAAACTTTCAGTGAATTTCAATAACATAAAGAATTATGTTACATTTTTTTAATAAATAAAATTCATGTTGACTGTAACGAAGAAAAACAATTAGTTAAACTTCCATTGTAGAAGAGAAACTAATAAAACTATATTCTTCAGAAAACTGAAGACAAGTGAATAATTTTCTTCTGTTTACTTATTTGAACGATATTACATACTTCGAAAACTTATATCATATCACAAAAATACTTTGAGTGTTAGTAATATTAAAACAATCATAGTGAAATAATTTGTACGAATCACTTATAAGTTTGTTTTGTTTGTGTACCGTATGAAACAAAAGTAGAGAAATTTACACTTATATTTAAACTGTGTTTTCAAACTTAAATAAAATGGTTTGCTGACTAGCTGTCTAATGCTTTGAAATGTAAATGGAGTTCTATAAATGAAATGCTCCTACGCAATCTGCGTAATTGCTTGAGTTGCAAAACTGACATAAAAACAAATAAGACCATATACTGACGGGCCCTATTTACGGACCCTTTTCTATTCTAGGGCAGTGTTATTCAATCTAAGACGTCAAAAAAAAATTCTATTGGTTGTCTTGCATTCTTATTCGATTTAATGTCAGCTAATTTCATTTGTTATCTTCATACGGTTTCGACAATTTGATAATCAAACAAATTAAAATCTGCACAACATAAAATCATAATCATTAGGATGCGACAATTATTATGAAACTACCATAATGATCTCGGTAAGATTAGAGCTTACAATCTTATGATATTGTGATTTATATACCTTGTCGTCTAACATATTTCAATATTTTATTTTAATCGATCATCCAGTGAAAAGACACTATTTATCTCAGTCATACTCTCCTCCAAGTACAAAAACTTCTCAGTACTATTTCAATAAGTATTATTTGGTTATTGAAACTATTTTAAGTTTGAAAACCGCCAAATATTAATAAAAAATATCATATGTGGTAATAAAGGAAGAATTATACTATAAATTAAATAATTTTAAGAAAGCTATTTTTTAAAACAAAAAGGTTGTAGATGAGAAAGTTTTAAAACATCAAAGAACTACACGCATCCAAGCAATGTAATTCGATTCAAAAAATTACACCAGGAAATTTCGGTCTTTGATTTCAAAACCATGATCTTTGATATAAGTAAATTATAGACCAAAAATACTGACTAATAAAGGTAATTAACTATAAAAATTATCATGAAACTTTAAGTTACCTATATGTATCAATTGCACTACAATATTCTCGGAAGAATTGGTAGAATTTGATAAACGTATCGTAAGATACTGAACAGGTTTTTAACTAAAATTATATAGGGTGTAAGATATTCTTGGGAAATCGTCAATATGATTTTTTATAAAGCATACAGGCAAAGGACACAAGAAAAGATTATATCTGAAAAACTTATAAGAGACAGTAAATATAACTAGAATTTGATGATGATTTGATAGAAAATCAACGCTGAATAATACCGAATAAACTAAAGATTGAAATAGCTACCGTTTCACATCGGATCAACCATCGACGTCTTTTTTATATATGTGACATTCGATTTTTGTAATACAGGTCCATAAAAATATGTTTTGATAAGATTTGCAATACAATTTTGAGAAACACTGTCGCGTCTCATAAACCCCTTGAAGCCCGACAATAACATTAGAAAATATTTACCCCTCACTAAGATTCCAACTTCATATATTCGTTCAGCAATAAAAACAACAGTAAATACTTGTGGAGACAATAAATAACGGAAACAATATCCTTATAAACTTCCTAGTCATAACAGGGTTTCGTATTATTCGATGAAAGGGAGAAATTTTATTCGTTTCTTATGGAGATATAAATTAACTATATTGGAAACACAACTTTCTGCAATAAATTCGTTATGTTATCTAGTGATATTTAATTAAATAAGTTTTGAAAATCAGATATGATTTATAACAATTAAAAACGGTTTGTATTATTGTTTGTTATTTGTAATTAGAAAAAGCCGTGTAGGATTAATTTGTTTTTTTTTCATTCAATAGAATAAAAAATATTTGGGTATTTTTGTAGAATAAAAGATTGACCTGTTTACATCGAATATAATAGAAAAAAATTGAATTCATGTGAAATGTGAAATTTGAGTCATACATCGGAGTTTATATTTATATATACCATTGGAACATCAAAATCACCCAAAGGTATACAATATTAATATTAACTAATAAAACAGATTATAAAGCAATTGTGACAAACAAACATTTTGATAGTCGATATTTTAACTTTAGACTATTCCATTCTTTCAAACTCCACTTCACAACTGAAAAAAAATTTAGTTACCATTTATTTGAAAACACTAATAATGCTATTTGTTATATGGTTAACGTCATTGGCTTCCATTATGCTCACAAGTTCCTATTCTAGTACGTGCAAATTTGCAAACTAACTTTTCATTCGATTTTTTCAGAAAAGCGATCACTATACGTGAACACGACATATCGTTCTATTTCTACTATATTATAAAAATAAAGTCTGAGGAATTGTGTGCTACTACATTCTATTAATAAAATGATTTATGCTCCATAATAGGATTGAATATGATTATAAAATATCCTATGATCCAATAACAAACAAAATTGTTTCATTGGTACGCACGTTACAAATTAAAAAATAATAATTTACTTCTTTTGCAACGTAGAAAACATTAGAAATTTAAAGAAAAAATTCCAAGGAATCTTTAATATAAATGATAAAAAGGTAATCAACCAAGCACGTTCTCACAAAAACTACTATAATACAATTAAAAATAGTGTTCGTCTGAACTCATTCTCGTCCAGTAATAAATATTCATATTTTTTTCTTCCTATTACGTTATACATAATACACGTTAATCTATTGATTCAAAACAAGTCTTTGAACAGAAAATCGTTCCGTGATCATCCATTTACTCCACTAATGGTTTGAGTATTTAAAAAGTCTTTTATATTCATAGGCAGTTCTATTCAATTTTCAGAAGCATAAAAGGAGGTTTTCGTCACAAGATCCAATTACCGCAAAAGTGGTAAGTCGACTTATTCCCTTAAAGTATAACTAATGAATCCACTTGTCAGTATACGACATCCCCTCATTTTCAACCACAAGCGTATGATATATGTACATACCTAAGATATACGTAAATGCTGAAATTTGCACAACTTGTCGAGTATTCGTGCAAAAATCTCCGGGAACGTGCAAAATATTTTGCATATAGACACATAAACGAATACATTATGACGTATGCAGGGTGCATTTCTTGGTCTTGAGTATTCGGCAAAATATTAAAAAATCCACTTTCTGGTATAATAAAAATATCTTATATGCCACCGCACTCGAAGAATTCTGTCAGTAACAAAATTGTACAAAAATAAAGACATAAATAATTAAATATTTTTATCAATTAATTCTTTGTCTTTTTTTATATTTTAACGATAAGTAAAAAAGTTCAAATTTATAAAAAATCAAATTACCTATGCCGATCAATCCTGTTAACTAAAACTTTTAGTGTGTAGACCAGTGGTTAGTAACTCAAATGTATTGGCTTGCCACAAAACTTAATGAAACCTTCATAATAATACAAAATATTTCATTATCTATGACCAGTTTGAATTTTAGCTTTAAAAGTTTATATCTCAATGTTTGGTTCATAATTTGAAATATTTATTTAGTCATGTTAAAAGCGTGCCACGTAGCGGCACGCGAGGTATAGGTTGCCGAGCGCTGGTATATACTAGTTTTTCCATGTCTTACTAACCGCTGTACTTTTCGCTGGAAATGAACTTGGTTATAAAATATTTGACAAGTATTAACATTTTCACATGAATAATAAAGCGAAAATGTTATTGTTCTATTTATTTTAAAAAATTCTCAAAAAATTCTATATTTCCATCTGTAAATTTGATTTGTTTCTTTCAATAATATAACATCGAATATTATCATAAAGTTATGTTTTTAATACCACCATATATGGAATTTGTGATATGTGGAAATAAGACAGTTATGTATTACATATTATACGAATGGATTCCTTGAGTATGAAATCGAATATATCACTATTAGCATATAACGCACTGCTGTGTTGCTTACAAGGAAAGAAAATTACCTCAGGTCCACGGGAAAGTCCCCTACGAGTCCGCCATTATACGTCACACGAAGCAATAATGCTCACCAAACGTCGGCGGATTCGAGGGAAATCCCAGACCATTTTTTTTTTGGATCTCAGTAAATTCTTTTAAAATATTAATTGGAATTTTTATTTAGTAATTAAATTTAATGTATTCTGTTTTATTCACGTAACTTCAACGTATAGAACATTCATCTTTTAATTAGGGGATGGCTGTGAAATCAGGATCTGTGTCAAATGATATTATCAATTAAATAACGTAAATACTACTAGATATTTCTAGCTTGTGATCATATTTTGACTGACAGACGGACGGCCATAATTTTGATTAGTAATGAAATTGGTAATCAAGTCAAGGGGTTCAATAACTGTAAAAATAATTCCATTTAACCTTTATCGCGTTTAAGCTTAATTTAACCTGCTTTTCTAATATTTAAAGGGTTTGGTTTTGAACAAAATTAAGTCTTTAGTTGTCGTCCGAAGACTCTCCCAATAATAAAGAAAACTGTTGATATGATTGACGTTTGTTTCGCCGGTGGAATCTGTCATATAAAATTGACGGATTGTGAAAGCAAAGGTGGTTAGAGGAGAGCAAAGAAATATATTTGTTAAATAATTGAAATTTAACAAATAACACGTTTAAAAATATAGATATGTTATGTGTCACCAATAATAAATCTGGGGATTAATTCATAAAGTTTATTGAGATATTTATTGATGCATGGTCACCACGGTTTCTAGGACTGTAAGCTATTGTGCCGAGAAGAAATAGGAAGGATTCACGTTTACAAATTAAATTTTATCACATAATAACTGAGCGACGTTCGTCCCGTTGAACAGCGCAACACTTGAACGCTATTCAATTTAGAAACCGACCCGAGGCGGTACACTTTCCCCTTTCCCCCATCTCGTGTGAATAATAAAATAAAACCGGGGGAAGTATGTTTACAATGGAACACATTATGCGAAATTGGCTGAGGCAGTTTCCCCTTTGGTTTCGCGAACAGACGCAGTGTTGCCAATCGCAGTTTCGGCAACTTTTACGAACGCCGTTGCTTGTTATGTCGTTGCGATTTGTTGCTCTCCAAATGTGTTTATTGCCGGGGTGAACGTTAACTTTCATAATAAACATACGCAGTAAATAATGAACATGCCCTTATAATCTACAATCATAATAAAGATGACGATTTTTATTATAATTTTATGTGCTTAAGAGAAATAAGAAGAATAAAACAAAATAAAACGCCAAAGAACTCTCTTAATAAAACACATTATTCTACTCCAAATGAGTCCAAGCTTAATAAAAAAACTTTCTCGGGACTAAGTTTGCAATCTTGACTTAGATACCCACGACATATATATGATAACATACTCCTTCTACTGTATATGAAATATTTTTCTTTGGACAGGGCATATGACACATCAACGATCCATCATCATACTTGTCAATGACTAAATAATAATAGAATCCAGGCAGTAATACTTGCTACATTTCCGTTGAACGTTATGACCTTTGTATTGCTCTATAAATCTGTTTTATATTGGCTTATTTTGGATATCAAATTGATGGAGCATTAAGAAATATGACACGCTAGCGTTCGTTAGAGTTCAAGTCTTTTTGACTGCTTATGTTTTCATTTATTTATTGCACTATTTTTCTGCCATTGCCGAAAAAAGTTAGTTTAAGAGATTCACAGCGGCTTTATTCATTGCTTTTATTAGACGATTTGTCAAGATTTAACTATATCGAAAGTAAACGTTGCTCACACAGTCAAATAAGTAATTTTCGTAGTTTTATCAATATTCTTTAAAGTTTTATTGTGCATGATTAATTTATGATATCGGCTGAAGGTGCGTGATGGGATTTCAATATCAAATTTGAATTGTTACAACTTTGTACGATTCTACATGTTTTATCACTAACGACCTGGGGTTCGCCTTTTGGCATCTTCAGGCATCCGTGGAATCAATTGAAAGCATGTGGAATCGTACAAAGTTGTAACAATTCAAATGTGCTTGATTAATTTTGTTCGTCAAATTTTTTATTATGATTTATATCTTCAGCACTGACTTTAGCATAACACTTTATTTCATATACAACAATGTTGTTTTTTTTAAGTACTATCATTATAAAGTGGTATAGAACAAATACGATAATTACTACGTTCGAAGTGTATTAAATACTACTGCCTACGATATATAAGTGTTTCGTCACTAAAACATACGATAGTTCGTTTTTACAATTTTCCAAAACACAAACTATTTGCATCACCTTTAACGGTATGTTATAAATTTGACATACTTTAACACATTAAAAACACGACATCCTATCAGATTTCCTGTATTACTAAAAACAATTCCCAGAGTCAAAATTAAAAGGAATAATATAATTATAATGCAATATCGTGCGAACTTTGGGAATATCAGCCCCAATGTCCAAAGTACGTCGAGTTGTCACACACCCTGTTCCAGAAAAATGTTAACCCTCGCGCACCGCAGGTCCACAGGGGGCGGGAGGTCTGACAGTAAGGCGAAACCTCGCAATTTGCTCCCGCCCATACATCACTCGCACCGTGATTTAAATTTATAGTCGTTATTACATTAATAATAATCATAGCTCCAAACTGTCGCTTATTCGATTTGTTACGCCAGTGCACGCTACAAAACTTTTACTATTTAAATTTTTATTTACATGCTGTCCTATTTTTTGTCCATTACACAATTTTACTAATATACAATAATCAATGTATTTTTTAAGGAATTCTTTAAATTTCACAAAAAATGTTTGTACATTCATTTTGAAAAAAAATCTTAATCAATTTTCTTAAAATGCATGTTTTAGGTAGATTGTAAGATCTCTTTGTGATCCGAGTATTATACAGCTCAGAGAAAGTATAAGTTGAAATAACACATCTCTTAAAATAGTGATTTCCAATAAATTTTATTCTACGAACCCCTGAACAAAAATAAGTTGAAATTGATAAATTTTGCGGCGCCTTGTTGCTGTAGTACTGTTATATTTGTAATAAGTTGCATCAATAAGAATACCGATATTGATATTGTCCTATAGCCGTGATGAATTCACTTTAATTAAGAAAAAAAAAACAATTTGTAATATTATATTTTGAAGTTAATATTCAGCTTGAAAAATAAAAACTCATTATATTTTCAAAGCAAACAATGATAGTGCTGTGATATTTTAATAAACCGCCCAGTTAATTGAAGAGAAATAAAATATTTTTTATCGATCATCAAAATATTTCAAAAAAGTCTCAAAAAAACTAACTAACTACACCACTAACGATATTCTATTAAGAAATCAAACAAAATTTTCTGAAACCAACTACATGTCATCATTTCTCTATGCAATAGCAAATTTTTAAGTGCTTTCTAAATAAAGCTCTACACGCTGTATATATGAAACAGAGCATTTGATATTTGACTTTATTGGCCAGATGGAGGGTCAACAATGCGTTTGATTGCTGATGCAATGAAATATTTATATATTTCTTCTGCAAAGGGTGTTTCTTGTTATTGAATAAATCGTGTATACGCTATGAGCAATAAAACGGCTCGTTTAGTTATTATTTGATCGCTTTGCGTATTTAATTTAATTTTTAAAGCGTTTTCTTTTGTGCTAGCTACACAGTTCGACCTAGGGAGGATTAGAAAGATTTTTTATCGGGTAATAATTGTGTTAAATAAATTTGATTCAATATCCCTCATTGGGTATGTATTGTGTGATCTACAATAAACAAATTTATTTTTATACGTCTGTGAATTGAAAGAACGAAATTATTTTTCCCGGAACGTAAATAATTTTTCGATCAAATTTGTCGGAAGGTTTATTTGCTTTTCTTAGGCAATCTTGAATATTACGTAGGAATTGCATTACCGATAACGCGTTATGTGAATTTGGTTATTTTTAAAATTTTCTATAATATTATCTACGATATTTCAGGTACTACGGTACAATTAGTTATTATTATTTAAACATGTGGAATTGTACAAAGTTTTAACAATTCAAATTTGATATTGGAAAAAAAACAAATCATTATGGACATATTCTCTCAGTGATATAATTAACCTTTGATTCACTACCTCAGTTTTTTATTTGAAGTATTTCTTGAAACAAAAGTTTCGAATAATTTATCCTGTATTGACAGAATCACCGAATACCGGTATTTGATCTGTAATACCAAAATGCCGATATCTTTATATTCATCTGGGACTATAAAGTGCAATCTTTAGTTTTAATACTTGTCTTAAATAATGAAAACACATTATTCAGTACTTAATTTCACAATATTTTATGATCAGGACCGATTTCGCTCATCGTGAGCTTCAGTTGAAAATGCTTGTAAAGAGCGAAATCGAACTTGACTATAAAATATATTGCGGAAATAAGTATTAAAAAATGTGTTTTTATGTTATAAAATATCATACTTTTCAACAGTAAATGACAGCTAACGCCTTAAAAGTGTTTGTTCTAATGTAAAGATGTGATATTTGATATTTATTAATTATTCCTGAGAATATTAAGCTCCAGATATAATATAATCGAAATGGTCTTACTTATATTTTAATTTTTCGCACGAATGCCACTAATTCAACAATTATAAACTATTTATCTTTATAGACAATTCTAAAACAAGTTTGGTTGCGATATACCGATTTTCCCTAATTAAACCTTCTAAGTAATTATATTTTTTACTATTGCAACGTTTTCCCTGCGCTTCGAGCCGGGAAATAATCACCTAAGTCATCGTATTACTAAGGGGAATATCTTGGTGAGAATATTTACGACCTGGCAACACATTACTTAATCAGGCTTGTAATTTGAGGAAATCCCCGAGACGCCGCACCATATTCTCTGCAAATGAAATGCTCATACAAAATGCAAACAAAATAATTCTAGGGAGTTGAGAATGCACCATGTCGACCCCTAGCATGACATTAAAGATCTCGCCCTCAGCATGGTGTATATATTCAATGAAAATTTATTTAATGTTTATTTGACACTTTTACACTCAATTGACATGGAAAGGCATTTTACTTTACATTTTCGTTTTAGTAATCAACTTGTGTTAGTTCATAAAGAAAATTGTAAGCTAGTGAAATAGAAAAAATATATTTATTCGTTAAACATAACACCATAGATCGACCACGTTACTTATGCTTGTGGAAATGTAGCGCTGTGTGCATTTCCGGTCTGACACAAAAGTTGCTAGACTTCGAAAACTTGAAATTCCCTATTATTCCATATGTACATTTTACGTAAAAAATATTTATCTGCAATAGGTTTCAATGTTCATAAATGCCGTGGCTTCTTACTTGTCATTTTTGCCGTCTGTGCATTCCTTATATCCAGGGGTTTCAAATTTAGTTTCATCATCCGCCGCATTTCCGGGCGCACTGTTATAGCGGTCTTTTTTATTTAAAAATCCTTTTCAATTGTCTATGTATGTTCAAAGAGAAGGTAAAATGAAAGAATTGGTATTGTGATATAGAAAATAATTGCTATACTAATAGAATAAAAAATTTAACGACTACATGTAATAGATAATTGGGTGATATTGAAAGAATATTAAAAATTTTAATAATATATTGAGTAGAATATTTGACTGAATAAATATTTTGACGAATTAAAACATTAGCATTGTAGCCCGTACTACCGCCCTACACCCTAGCAATAGGATTTATACCAAAATGTGACAGTGCAATACTATTATCAACATATCGTGAATTGCTGAATTTGATTTTGAAAAAACTTGTAAATATAACAATTTAGAGGATTCGTATAATTGCAGAATGAGGTTTTGTTAAGAGAATTCTTTGATGGCATTGTCGACGATACAATCAATTTTTTTTATCAAGATTTTGAAGTTTATATCGATTAGAATTAGATAGAATTTATGTGTGCAGTGTAAATCTTAAAATAAAAGTTCTTTAATTGTAATTGAAAAAGCTTAACAAATAGAAAAGTCCTGATTATATTTCATTTTTAATAAAGTATTTATCAATGGATGCGCTGATAAAATGAAACTTATGCGACGAAATGCAAAGTGTATAACGTATGTGAAAAGCGGACATGCAAAACGCATAGGGGAGTCAATAGTGCAACCCGTGTAGTTGCATCAATTCGCCCCTTGCGCATTTGACATTGTAACATCCGCCCACAATCCCACCCCTTAATGGTCTTACTTATTTGTTACATGTCGACGGTACTTTAGCCACCTATAACGTATTGCAAACTGACAGTGAAACGTCCCCGATTTGGCCATGTGGGTAAGGGATGAAATTACTCTAAAATAAACATTTACTCTGGTTAAATACTAATTTAAAACGTTCCTATGCAATCCTAATGTATCACGTTATTCTTCTTGTTATATTATAAATTCAGTACTAGGTAAGACGTGAGGCCAACACACGAAGCGTCTGGGATTATCTAATGCAGGAATTTCACAGATAGAAACAAGTTGAATCGAGTTAAATCTTTTCAGTTACGTCCACAAAAACTGATCTAGTCAGTAACAAATTATCTTTGCTTACAAAACAGAACACTCTCTTTATATTGATTGAATTGGTATTCACTTGGTAGAACTCCATTATAACACGTTGAAAAAAATGGGAATGTATTTTAGTTTTTCAAATTTTTTTTTTTAAATATAGTTGATAGCTATTTGACTATGTCACATAGTTCTGACGATGGCGTGAGCCGAAATAGCTATCAACTATATTTAAAAATAAAAATTTTGTATAACTAAATTACATTGCTATTTTTTTCACCGTGTCACTCTCTTTATCACTTTTTAATCTCAACGTTAACTACAATGGCAGGAAAAAGCAGTAATATGATGTAATGCGACAATATTTATACAATTTCGATCATTTCTCAATCTATCAACTATATAAAGGATTATAAAGATTTTACACTTTATTATTATTTTAATGCTCTTAAATTTATTAAATAAAAGTAATGTAAGCAACTAGAGGTATCTGTTTATATTATATATTATGTGTCTTACCAAAATTCTGATAAAATTCTATCCAAATAAACTATTCACACATCGTCGTTTACTTCTACATTATGATACAAAAGTATAATACGTGTATGGCGAAAAACTTTTCGGTTATTTAAGGTCATTCCATACAACTTTTCTGTTTCAAAAAAAGAATTTAATCAACCTTCTTTTACCAAAAATCTCTTTAGTATTCTTAATGTTCAAGTATATTCAATACTCTTTTTGCACTGTAATACGTTCTAACAACTAATACTCAGAAAATATAAGATACCTAAATAACAATGATAGATAACTTCCATTACAAAAAACTCTAATTTATCCATTATTTATACATAGAAATATGTTCAATAGTTACACAAAATACACTATGTACATAAATACAAAAGTAACATTTGGTGTCACTATTATACATAAACGTTTTATAAATATTTCAATCTTTTTTTATTTTTAATGTTTTGTTATTATTAATATATATGAGACAGTGCAATGAATTACTTTTTTGATAATTATGTATTATACAATACATACAAACGTATTTTTCATCTTTTAAATTTTGAAATTTTTTCAAGCAAAAAAAAAATATTATGTAAAGGAATAATAAAAAAATAACCGGTACTTTTTTATAATGCAAAAAGAGGATCGGGTGTATACCATTACGAGTACATACAAATAATCAGTATAAATTAGCACGCTATGTAACAATAAAAAAATCATTTTACTGCAAACGATCCATCTTCAGTCTACTTTCCATTTATATGCTTACTATTAGGGGTTACGTTGTCTTAATGAAGTAATTTTTTTTTGTATTTTTAGTCGATCTTAGAACATTTTTACATGAAAATTGCAGCGCCGTGTTAGTGTGATCTTGTGATTATACCACAATAAATACGGGCCTGGCCCGTGGTCCTTCATCAAATACATTGACGTAAGCGAAATAACAAGTGACAAAATCCATGAATAAATTATAGCATTGTATACGGTTCGCATAATATGCCAATAATAAATTTCATATAAATAATGTTAATCGATTTTACTTGATGCGGATGGATGCGATTTCTGGCCACATGTCCAATAGAATAAATTGATCATACTAACTAGAGCTTTGGAATAAAAAATGAAGGGGACTTATTGTATTTCCACAATATATGTAAAAATGTATTTGTTATGATAATTTTTGCATATGAATAATAGAGAGTGGCTAACATTGCGAACAAATGAAAAACAAAATTCAATATTTTTTCGTGTCTATTTGTTACTAACTGTGGAAAGAATGTTATTTGTTTCAATAATTCATCCTTCGGAATTGTTTCTAGATGCAACTGACTTTCGTGATCTATAACACAATAAATCGCAAGCAAAAAATCTAGACGTGAACATTATAAACTTATTTGTTGATAATTCTTATGATAACGCTTGCGATGAATGAAACCAATCCTGATGATTAGAATATAAAATTTTGTAAATAGTTAAATACACAATGATTTTAACATTTAAATGCATTTAATTACTTCAGTTTCTTTCGACAAATATTTGGGTTATTAAATTAGATTAACTTTCACTTCGAGAAATACATAAAATCAATAATCTATATTTAAAAAATATTTTCACAATATAAAACTAGTGTGTTAAAACAGGTGAGAAGATGTTATGTGTACATTTTCTACATCATTATATACAGATAAGTAAATGTACGTTTAAACATAGCTTTGACGAGGGCGTAAGCCGAAATAGCTGTCAAGTATATACCTTTAATATATAATTTTGGAAGAACTAAAATATACTACTATTTTTTCACCGTTTTATAAGGAGTTCTTCCAAGTAAATGCCAATTCAACCAATAAATTTAAGTTTTCAAAATTATTTTCTCAAGAACACAGTTTGAATAAAATAAAATTGAAAGTTTTCTTGTCAAATATAAACACGAGGAATAGATACAATGGAAGCAAATTCTATAGATTATTTTATTCAATAAACGACGTTACATCTGGCTAATTTAAGTTGTTTAGCAATAAAGGCGTTTTACTTTTCAATTCAACTAATATAACACCTTTCAAATAATCAAGTACAAAACAGAATTTTATTTTATTATTTCTTTAGCGTACAAAAGTAAAAGGCGTTTCAGTACAGAAGAGTGTGTAATCGGTTTGCTCATCTCTACGGGGGATCGAACCCTATCGCCGCTCCTGTGATATTTAAATCCTGTCTCCGGGGACGCTGAGCATTTAAATAAATTTAATTTTACGAAGTTCCCTGCTGACAAATTGTCGAAACCTCAACCTCACCCGAGTGTGTGACTGCAAACGTGTTTATTGAAACTTCTGCAAGGGACAAATCTTTATGCATAAACACTAACCAAGATTTAATAGTATCTATTCAAATTTATGAGACCCTAATACAATTATAATAATTAAAAACTAACATAAACACATCATTTTTAAGGTTTTAACTGTCATTTATACGTGAAAAGGCGTGATATTTAAAATAATAACAACAAATGTTTTAGTACTATTTCCACAATATATTTAAGACGAGCGAAGCCGGTTCTGAAAAAATGTGTGGTTATTATTGAATATGTACACATCAGCTATACTCGATCAGCTAATGAAGTCCTCTCGTCGTTTAGTAGACATTATTTTTACTTCAGCGATTCGCAAAATATTTCGTATACCATGACATATTTGCAGTACAATAGCAACTACTTGTTAATTAAATAGTTTAATTATTCTAAATAACCGTGGGCATCCGCCAAACTACAATTATTCTTAGGTTTATCAACATAACTATTGAAAAAAAATTAATTGCACTTTATTATGATGATATACACTACAAAGCAAATGTAAATAAATACTTTTATGATATCGACTAAAGGTGCTTGATGTAATTTCAATATCTAATTGGAATTGTTGATACTCTATACAATTACACATATTTCGTCACTAACGGTTCGGGTTTCGCCTTTCGGCATCTTCGGGCATTTTATCACTTGAACGCAACAGAACTGACATATAAACAGCTTGAATCGGTTATTTACAAGAGAAATTAATTAACTAATATATATTTTATAAACGAACGTACAAAGTTTCAGCAATTCAAATTTTGAAATGAATGCATTTGAATTACAGTGTTTAAATCAAATAACAATCACAGACTAAGTCATATATAAGGCTCCGAGGTACTGGCTATGGAATCATTAAAAAAATCACGAATCCGGCCTAAAATAGTTTAATTTTGTCAGGCTTTTTCCCTACCTTTCCTATTTATCCCGAGTAAAACAATGATAAGTATCTGCATTGACATTACGTCTAATAAACAAGCATACAATCTATATTGCACATGATTAAATATTTCATATGCAATGTACCATATAAATATTGTATGTATCATGATTTAATAGATTTATATTTTTTTTCATATAATAAATCAACAATATAATAATATTATGATATCTAAAAAACACTGCGCCTCTTTTGTTGTAATAAACATTTTTTGGTTTCCTAATCACTTATTTTAATTTTACTATCCATTGTATCTTAACTGATACAATTGAATGTAAATTTTTCCTCTTCAATTCAAAAGGTACTTTTGAGTAATACAAAGTTAACCATGCATCTAATTTATTAATTCAATTTTGATTTTTCATAACGCCAAGCTTTCGACTGGAACAAAGACGTTATAAAATTTATACATTCAAATTGCAGTTTGATATTATTAACAGCGTAAATAATGATACGGTTTATTGTTCAAACATCAATTTTGAAACTCTATTCCCAAAAACACTTTAGGACAGATGTCGGCAACAGTTTGTGAATTAAATATTTTAGTTTTTAAATCAACTCCCTCCAGTATCTTCAGATTTTTCCTATGCAAATATTCAGTTACACAATGCGGCCATTTTTTGCTTTGCATGGAATAAGCTCCACTCGTTTACTTCTGGCATAACACCATTGTACAATAGTGTATAGACTTCCATTTCGTCATCATCCATTTTCGGTGAACGTTCATAGTACAATATAACTCAGCATGCATATGACATTTCTAGTGCATCTTTTCTATTAAATATATATATCGATTGAATACGTATGCATAACTTTGTTTTCTGTATAAAAAAATAATTTTCCAATTATTTCTATGCTCAAAAATATAACACAATGAGTATCAATTAAAGTGAAATTTTATCATTTGTATGTAACATTTCTTATACACCAATAAAATTTAAATATTTAAATAATATAATTAATTCGTATCACCTACTGTCTACAAATCAACTGAAGTACTGATTAGTGTTTAGCCGTCATGAATATACTTAATATATAAAATAACTATTAAGAATTATGAAAAAGTCTTATATAAATATTTTTAATAATATTATTGACCTATTTAATGCATGACTAAAAAAAATCGCGAATGAAAACGAAAATATAAAACCGATTTTTTTTATATAAAATCATAAATAATTTATTACTGTCGTATGTTTTCATACTGTCAATTATTTCAGATATAAAATGATAGTGGAAACATTCGTTTCACTTATCGTTTGCTTTTCAGCATTATGACTAATTTTATATTATAGCTTCATTTCTAAAAAAAAAGTTAATGGTTATATTTTATATCACTTAAAATGACATTAGTGTAAGTTGCTGTCTATTATTATAAACGTATAAAATTCAGCATGTCTGGCTCTTAAATCGATAGTTATCAATCTCTTCATTGGACAGATGTCCATTTTGATTGGTGGAAGGACTTCTTGACATCGAAATTGTTGATGGAAATCATCTGTCCAATAGCAGTGTAAACAACTCATTTCAGTAACAGTTAGAAATTATTATTCATAGTCGATAGACAAAGTGTATTATTATCCCATTAAATCGGAATATAATTGGAATCTATCATAGAGGGTAGGGCTGAAATCAAAAGAAGTTTTTTTAAGTTGTAGCATTTGATGACAAAGAAATTGTAAATACTATTATACTATCGATTGATTAGCATAGCTAATTTTCAAGTAGTCTTTCTGGGAAGGGCTAAAGACAAAAAAATATCGATCTTTATTCATTTTATATACAATTCAAATTTGACTCTAACTAACTAAGTGAGCTCATTTTAAATAATAAAAACACATTTTTTATTACTTATTCCCACAATATATTTTTTGATCAGGACCGGTTTCACTTTATAATGTATGCGATGAGCGAAACCGGTCCTGATCAAAAAAAATATTGTGGAAATAAGTACTAAAAAATGTGTTTTTATTATTTAAAATATCATGCCTTTCCATCAAGAAGTGACGGTTAGCACCTTAAAAGTAAGTAAGCTCAGACAAAATTTACTTTAAAGCATCGTCAAATAGCACTAGTCTTAGCTCACTCACAAAATGACATCCCCATTAGCAAGCTGGTTCGACACTTTGGTTAGAACAAGCAATTCATATCCAAAACTTTTCTAAAAATGCTCATATCATAAATCTTGACATCCTCAATAATGAAGGAATTTTCGTTTTTGTTATTTCTAATAATTTTAATTAAATTAACCACTTGCTATATGTTTTATAAAAAGTATATGTTATCTTATTTGATTCTTCGCAATAAATTAGTTTATCCATCGCGAGAGTCACTATGAATGTGTAAGTTACTTTGAATAATAAATGCGCAACGTAAACGCCCAATATAACATACTGGATCTATAGTCTAACAGATTGTTCAGTGCACCCCTGTCAGTCGGTTAGCTTCACCCACGGGCTGGCAGGTGACCGATTCGGTTCCCGGTTTTATTTATGGGGGTTAATGAAATAATAACAAATACCTTTCGGACTTGCGGGCGCTCGGACACCACGCAGTCACCACCCAGGGCGAGGAGAACGATCCTCAGATCATTGGGGCATCCTTCATCTTTGTTCCGGCGATCGGTATGCAGTCTAGTGGGTGTATATCGAATTAAAATGACGTCTTTATTTTTCAACATGGGCTTGACTAGAACAATACTAAGGAATACAATATAGCAATATGCTTGTACTGAAATATATGTATTAATTGACTTTTTGGAATAATAATTAACTTAACTGTATTCACTTCAAAGATATTGCAACCAAAATTGAAGCATTTATGCAAATTTATATATGGTTAAACTATGCAAAACAAAAAAAAATCAAATGATACTTCTAGATCAGTGGCTCTCATGTGCGGCCACCAACAGTTTTATAGTAAATATTGATTTTTAAAAAAAATTATAAACGAATTTGTAAAATTATTATTATTTTAAAATTAATTGAATAAGCTTGACTTATCCAGCACTTAGTCGAGTTTAAGTAAAGGACCGTTTTAATAATAAAATTGTTCAAAAATTTTAGTTGAAGTTATACGTACACCATCATCAATTCAACTATATATTGTGGAAGATCATTCAGTATAATGCACAATATAAAAAATAAACATCGAAACTATTTTTATCACATTTGGTGCGGCCACGAAACATTTCCATAGGACAGCTAATATTTATAATGCGGCCACAGTAAAATTTCATGTGAGAACCATTGTTCTAGATGGATGAAACAAAAAAATATATACTACATATGAAATGTTAGACTTGTTGTGTTGTTCAATTTATAAATATGCTGATGTTAAGAATATTTTTTTGAATAACTTAACTATACCCAAGGCACAAAAAAAACTATTTTATTATTGATAGAAATAATTCATTTTTGTTTGATATCTTTACAGAAGAACTGGCAATAAAATGATTTAGACCTACAGCCCGAATTTCATTATACATTTCGATCCGGCAAATTTGTAAAAAATATATGGGGACAAATAACTCGTCTCCATACTTTTGAGGGTAGCGTTTTTAATAAACTTTATTTTTGTATTGTTTTCAGTAACATCTGCCTATATTTTGAGTTATGACAGGTGATTATCACGCATCAATAGATTTCATGGGGTGATCAATAACTTGGAAAATAAACCAACTCTTTAATTTGAACGAAACAAAAATACCTTGTTTTTCTTTAAATCAGTCTCACATTAGAGGCAACATTGTTAGTTTGATGTCTCAGGCTATTTTACAAATTGTTGTAAGACGATTAAGCTATTACTAACACAAAAACTATACTTTTGATGAAATGCGCGTGATTCCACGACGATTTGACACTTTAAAATATAGTGTCTTTTTCCTAACAATTTAAAAACACTTACGTTCTCAAACATAGAGGCGAGACACAAATGTAAAGAAACATTCTCTACAGCTCGCATCGAAATAATTAAGTAAAACAAGATGAGGGCGTCGCGCGGTATTAGACGCCTTAAGATTTCTTCTGAATAGACACAAATCTTTACTGCATTAGCGGCGAAAAAAGCTTTTATATAATATTGCAATTGTGCCATCCTTTATCATTTTTGTAAAAAAATAGTTACTATTGAACATTGCCGAATGAACAGAGCTGTTTGCTGCGATCAGTCATCATACGGGCCCAATAGGTCACTCTGACTAAGTATCAACCAAGGTCAGCTTTGAGGTATTCGATAAATTTGCAAGATCATACGGGAAACGAGATATTCTCGATTCGTCTAAGGGTTCAACGTGTAGCCCATTAAACTCTTCCACCACGACGGATTTTCAGTACACAGATACACAGGATAGTTAATATCACGTAAACTAAGTGGCTGAGTAAGTCGCATTTTCTTTTTCTTATTTCTCTTTTCTTTTATTTACAACAGTGCATGGTTGATCGGTACATGCAGCTCTGTATCGGGCCAAGAATATGAGGAGTAAAATCGATTCTTTTTATCAGTATTGCGTTATGGAAGGCGGCTGTGTAACAGCAGCTGCATACACATAACGGGTGGAGGCGGGACAACCAACTTATATTATTAAACATTTCAAATTTCAATCCCACTCTAGGACTCGATATGGCCAAGCTTAAGAGTGGGCATCATTTTATAATCACAAAATATTAGAATAGATTTTTATTTTATTACGAACAAATAAATGAGTTCCAGTGACTTTTAATTTTCAAATAAAAGTAATTTTTAGTGGGACAATCGTTTAACTGTTGTAAAAACTTTTTAACTGATGTAAATCACCTAATGCAATAAATCATTAATTAGCGGTGCCTATGTAATTCTACTCAACAGGTTTACATTACTTATTACCTTTTCGTTTTTAAGTAAATACATAATAGTATTTTTTCTTAAAGAAAATATATAATACATAGCTTTATCAAAAAAAGAATATTGATAGCCAGTAAAAATGCTTGCAAATTTCTAAAATTTTTCGTTTATGGATCTAAAAAAAGAAACGTTTTGGCATCTCTGTGACACTTATCGTATAATCGTATACAAACGTGACACATAAACGTTCTGACCTCAAATTATTATAAGATTAAAAACCAAAAAGCAAACAACTCAATGCGAAATGTCTCTCACCTGGCTTGACAATAATAACATTAAAACTTGTTTTATATCCTTGAACTATAGGTTTTGTTTTAAGCTACAATATTGTAACAGTCGTTTATGGCTTTTGTATCAGATATTATCACAACTGTTGTCATTATCTAAATGCTATTTGTCGTTCAATTATTGACGCAATTTCGATATTGTATTGAGCACATATGGCACGGTATATTTAAAAAGTCAATGATCATAAAACCGTATCTATTAAAATTATCTCTCATACTAAAAAAACGTCATTGAAATCATAACAAGTTCTTTTTTTCAATTGTTTAAAGAAGCAAACATTAAGAACACGGATGAATTATTAATTTGTTGATTGAATATTGTGTGTTGAATAGTATTCATCATTATTGATTGCACTTCCTTAAAATATTTTTTTTTTTAAATAACCTTTGTATAAAACAAGGTTTTCTTCAAGAAATTATTTCACTTTAAATAACCGGATGCTTACTTGCATATTTATATATCTCCTTTTTTTACATGGCAAATTCTATAAAAAAAAAAACCTTTACATGCGAAGGTATAATTATCAATATTGCATTGATATCTTATTTTAAATAAAGCTTCTTAGATAAAGCATTTAAATTTATTACATTGCACCACTTAAAATTTTACGACAATCTATTATTCAAAAATAAATTCTTTCAAAATTTAAAATGATTAATAAAGCAATAAATCAATAAATTAAATATCAAATAGTTATCACAAGATGGATCGTCAATATTCTCTACCAAATATTTAAATCGTCCAACATTGCTCAAAGGAAATATTGCTTCATTGAGATGTTATCATTATTGACAAATTATCGGTTTTTGATATGAAGCGATATGCTGGTAGCGATAATGTTACAATTGAAATGTGAACTCGAAATATAATTGGTATTGGGATGTCTGTCACCCTATATATATAAATATATATTTATTATATTATGAGGGTTCCAAAGATTGGGCATTACTTACTGACATCTCTAACAATATAATGAATATCCCAAAACATCTGAAAAAAATACTTTATTAAATACATAAATAAATCAAAACTGTTTATAGTTTGGTCTTGTCATATAAAAAAATAACATTTTTTTTTAAATTTTGTATATCTTGCTTGTACCAAGTATGATCTGCATTCAAGGATAGTAACAAAAATAAAAAACAATATTGCTTTTGGCGATTATGACGAAATCAAATATTGCTTATGACTTCTAAAAATGAAGTCATATGCAATAGGCACTCATAAGATGTTATCTGTCACTACTTGGTGGAAAGGTATGATATTTTAAATAATAGAAACACATTTTTATTACTATTCCCACAATGTGTCGTATTATCAGGACCGATTTTTCATTAGTTGATAATGCTCCCGATGAGTGAAAACATGCATGATCATAAAATATATTGTGGAAATAGCACTAAAAATATTTTTCTATTTTTAAAAAAATCATCACAACAGAATAAAACTGCCCGTAGACTAGCCGTTATGATTCCCATTTTTTACATATTGTCATTATTATGTCGTAATGCATAAAGATCTCTCCACCAATTACGTAATCTCTGTGGAACTGAAAAAACTATTCAACCGTTACTTGCCGAGTTGTATAAAAATTGAATAATGTTGATGTTAAACAATTTTATGGATAGTTTGTCATGACAAATCAAATAGTATTAGACACAGTATATATAGTATTAGTATTATACACAAAAAATAACTTATGCACGCAAGACCTAGCATTTTTAACAATTTTCTATTTTTGAATTTCAACTACCAACACATTTAAATCAACTGTCTCAACAGTTAAGGCGTCAGAAGTTAGAGGGTTAAAGTTACTACACCCAGTCCTTTTTTTACGCGAATTCAATTATACGCAATTTTTTTGGACGGCAGCGCTCCTTTTTTTACGCGCTTTACTCGTTTTTACGAAATTTTCTCCCCAAATTTGTTGTAAAGAAGACATTTTTATACGATGCTAGGCATGTACGTTTCATTATTTTTTTAAATAAAGTAAATGCGTATTTTTAAAACTTGATTTTGTAAGGCATTCCATTTTTTTTAAATACACCAAATGTTAACAAGTGTATCGGATATTATGCCAATTTATTGTATATTTTTTTTACGCGCCTTATTCTGGAACCAATGTATCGCGTAAAAAAGGGACTGGGTGTACACAAATACAATTGAAAATAATCAGGCAAAATTCATTTACAAGCAATATAAGCCCTCATATTTTTTTAGAATCCAAATTGAAATTGAAAATATTTCATACACTAAAAAAGACGTATGAAACCTGCGATCTTTTTATCAAAACAATGTTTGAATTTGTGTTTTATTATTCAATAAATAAATAATTTTATTTCATTATATTTATATGAATATGGCATTTCAATACTTAAAAGTTCCTAATTCTTTACCCATGTAAAAAGACCTTCTATTCGAATATATAATTGAAAATAAAATATTATTGAGGACTTGAATCTTCTTCAAGCTCCGATTATTGTCATTACGATCTCTTCACTTCGGCTTTATTCTTGCCTTAAAATAAAAAGATTAATTAATTACTCCTGATTCCTCATTGAGAATTACAAACATACTTTTAGATTAAAATAAAACTGATGCGATCATACATTTAATGAACTTATCTAGTGAAGAGTCGTTCTAGTACTCGAAAAAAACAACGTCAATAAAAAACCGCATTATTTAAAGATTCACGGTTTTTTTGACAAAGGCGGCGGCGCCATCAATGCATTTTTTACAACAAAAAAACATTAGTAGTTACAAAAACTCTGGCGTGCTTTAAAACAACGAGCATCTTCAACCTTCATTTAAAATCTTAAAACCACGATGCGTCATTGACATCACTTCGTATAAACATCTTACGGTTGGTGAATTAAGGGGAGCTCAAATATTAGTCAATCACATAATCCATTTTAGTAGTAAAATAAATATTTAAAAAAATATTGTATAGAATGCCATACTTTACTTGCCTGTATCATTCTATAATAACTGAATTCATAATAAACTAAAAAAAGGACTTTCAACACGATGAAAAAAATAACAATGTGTTTTAGTTCTACAATTTTTTTTATGAGATATAGTTGATAGCTATTTCGGCTCACGCCATCGTCAGAACTAAATACATTTCTATTTTTTCCACCGTGTTATAATGGAGTGATATCAAGTAAATGCCAATTCAATCAATATTGTAATATAATTTTATCAAATTGTAAATGGAGAATTTTCGCGGTACTCTGTATTAATAAAACTTTAACTTAATCCTGTCAATTTACAATGTCTGGGTAAAACTTCTTAACAGAAGAGCCGAACTATGTAACTCAAAGTTGTTCAAACTTTCATTTTTCAAAGATAATAATGATAGACATACTAGTGCTTGGATGATGAATGATCTTTTTTTTTGATTTTTTGTCATCATTTATTTAAACAGAAATCCATGCATCGATTGTAAAAGCTGTTCGTCCTGAAACTAGACCCGACCACTAATGTATCTAGTCTATAAATTAATGCATTAGATTAAAAATATTTTTATTAATATGTATGTGGAAAGTTATAAATGACAATAAATAATAATGCACACGCAGAGAAGGTGTGAGTGAGTGTTTCCTATTCTGTATTCTGACAGACATCAAGACAAACTTAAAGTTTTCTAACATTTTCAAGAGTTTTATGGTAATATAATATATGTTTTTAAGCTTGGAAGATTTGAGAAGCAAATGAATCATTTTATCTAAAATTAAAGTCTCAATTCAAAGCTTTTAAGCTCAGTCTATTAAACCTCAATTTCATAATTACATAGAGATTACAAACAATTAAATGGAAAATATTTTATTTTAATACGTAAAATAATCATTATGTCGCTTTATTATAGATAAATTTAATTAATAATAAATACATTTAATTGAAATTAAAACTGGCGCCACCTTTCAACGTCCAAGATATATTATATTAACCACTAACATAGTTGTCTAAATAAGTGGATCATGAATGGGATTTTTTAGATTCACAGCATCTGCTTTGAGTATTTTATTATAACAATCCAAATGCTGAGAAACTCCTTAAAGGTATATGGCTGTCACTGTCTGTCCTCTAGTCACACCTGAGAAAAAACATACGTGGTAATCGTATGACTAAGTGCGTGACGAGATAAGAACATAATGAAATAATGTTTCATTAACCTTTTACCTGCTCAAGACTACGAAACTTTATATATATATACAATTTTTAAAGGTCTGCAAATTCTCGAATCTTAGGTTTTTCTTATCGCGAAAAATATCGTGTATGATGGCGACGAACGGAATCTGTTCTATTTATTATTTTATAAAGAGTCAAAGTAATTTTGTCAACTAATTTTGATCTGAGAAATTAATGCCATATAATGAACGAATGAGTAAACTATGGAATACTAACCATTGACTAATTGGCATAGCTGGATAGGGCAAGCACTATATTTGGCAAAAATTACGTTTTTATCAACCAAGGTCCGTGCGGACCACAAAACTGATTGATTTACGCAATTCATCCATATACTTTGTAGATTGCGGAACACCGCAATCTACAAACAACCAACAATATTCAAACTAAATTATACATTCAATATAATGACTGGATATAGAAAAATGTTATAATGAAATATTAAATATTGATTAATTAACTCCATCAAATATTCAATACAAAAAAAACGATACGGAAAAATGTTAAAATATTTTGATCACTAAAATTTTATGTATTGTTGATAACGGTTATTTAAGCTTACACCATCGTCAAAACTATGATTTTCCTAAATTTAAGCATAGCATTATATACTGCTTTAGAAAAGATAAACAATGCGTCTCGCAAACGATTTTACGTATTACGTTAATTTTTATACTGTTCTACTAAAAAAATGCCGATACATTAAATTTATAAAATAAGTAAGTAGAAATATATGATAATGTATTTCAACTTACATCTCAAAGAAAATATTATTTTTGAGCGCAAATTGTTCTTTTTTTTTAATAAATTGCATTCATTTTTCAGATATAGAAGCTATCTGAAAATTCCTACATCTGGCTCGCATCATTATTGGTAATTTTCTCAAAAATCTTGCCATAAAATACGAAAAGAATCGTGCCTACACTAACGACTTAGCACATTAGAGGTTAATGTCTCTGTTTCGTTGGTTTATTTTTGGACATATATACGATTCGTTATTGATAGTATGGCGCCCAAATAATTCGACTCAGATGATGGATTAGGTACATAAAAACATACTAAGACTTGAATGACCTATCAGGGCTTGACCGAGAACACAAACTGTTTCGATCCTACATGGTCAATGATTTCATTCAAAAACGTGCCCAAGACATCCAGGATTTTAGACAACATTAAAATAAACTAGTGTATCGAGATATGGATAAATTTAATTCATTTTCAAAAGATATTTTTGGATTTAAATTAAAAAATCTGTCTTCAAAAAGTATTGTAATAAACATACTGTATTATAAATTATTGTGATGATACTCTTACTATGAAACTAATAATTAGTTCAAAAATAGAACACCAACCGCGTGATCGTCTTTTTTCTTAGTATACAATTTGAATATTTTATTATTAAATACAGTTAATCCGCTAATAACATTCTCTTCTTTAGAGAAATTTGCTATATCGTATGGGTCAATCACTCGTATAGCGGTCCATCTGATAGTATAGTTTTTATACAAAACGCTAAATTTTCAAGTTCAATCAGTGATATATGATATTCTTAGCACATATTTTCCATTCGTGCTTTGAAAAAAATTTTATTAAATAAATATTATTAAAAAATGAGGAAAATGTTTGAATTGCTGGTTTTAGGACAATTCACAAAATACTATTGAAAGAAAGATTATTTTTTTCACATGTGCCTGTCTCCTACAACGTTTTATTTCTATAGCGTATTCCAAGATATAGTACAATCGGCTGAATTCAGATTTTTTCCCTCCTATTAATAACAAAAACTAGACATTCAGGTAAAGAATAAGTCTGTAAGTCTAATATTTCTATATCTAACTTGATTATTTCTTTTTTTATTCAAGTTTGTCGCCCATCAGTCTAAGCCTAAAACAGGACGTAATCTTCCATATCCTTCAGTTAAACATGACTCCTTTTGTAGGTATATATTTATATTTTGTATAGCTACACTCCGAGCATGGCGAATCTTAGGAACAGAAAACGATCATTTAAAAATATTTTTTGCGAGCTCCGCTAAGAATCAATATAGTCGTCATTGGTAGCGGAATTTAATGTTGGAAAAAGAGCGTAACATAATTTACATTGGACTGAAATTCTCATTATTGCACCGATACAGTGTAACAGTAATAAGTATAACGTGGAACTCTGTACGCCACTCAAAAAAGCATTAATAATATATATATGCAAGCATTGATTATTCATTATTAAGAGCAATATAAATTGCTTAGTGATCAGGAGCGCATATGTAATTCTTATTATTTGTACGTAAGGGGCTGTATTAAAAATCCAGTATTTTGGGTCGAGAGTAGCCGGGAGCTGTGGCCAAGCCCACTGCGTACATTATTAGGAGCATCTAGTCGAAAATCGACATTAAAACTCGAATTATGTCTGAATTAGCATAACTTAAAACGTCCGGCATGACATTATTTCACCGCGGAGCGCAGAACAGCGAGGAGATAGAGATGCGCTGAGAGGTGTAATTACAATCGCCCATGAATAATTTTATTCGGCTCATATTTTGTTTACAGCTCAAATCTACATTGTCGATTATTACCGACTTAAAAACCTGCGGCCCGGAAACAAGCACAACATTATCTAACAAGCCAAAACGAAATAATCTGTCCGACAGACAAATTGACTTGCGCAGTATAATAATTCTTCTTCCGTAGCGCAATATTCAGCAAATGACTGTCGTTACATTATGAACTCAAATTCAAAATATTTGCAGGGACTCGTGCATCATCATTTATAAATGGCAAGAATTTTCATGAATTCCAATAATTACAATAAAACGAACTACTTTGTAATAATGGTTCACAAAAATATTGGTGATGATTAATTGTGATTAATTGACTTAAGAAATGAATTTTAACAACTAAAAATAACTGATGTAGTAATAAACAGTATTAAAGCAAAAATTGTCAAAAATAAATGTTTTTATCAGCGTCATTCAGTAAAACCCCCATTTACACTAAATTCGTAACCGTGTATTTTGGAGTAGTATAATTGGGGGAGTGAATCTCATACATAATTAGGGGTTTTGGTTTTTACCGCGAAAATTATATATGAACGAAATGTTTAGTTACTAGGTGATAACATGCATAGGGCTCGCAAAATCCAACACGCAGACAGTAGCCCGGCTGTGCATGTATAGCCTGACACTTGTTGAATACACAGACGCTTGCCAAAATTTCACTGTGTTTGGCTGTCAAGCGATCGTGCAATTGGAAGATTTGCTGCGACTATTTCAAGCCAACGCGTAATTCGGGGTAGTGTAATTGGGGGTTCAATTGTATAAGTATTTTACATATTTTTTAACCCTGTGTTTATATTGATTAATAAATATATAATATTTTTGACTAATGTATTCTATATTAAGTTTAGTAAAATAAAAAATCGATTTATTAATCGACAGAATAAAACAGTGATATTATATTTTCTTATCAGTAATTTATTATTCCAGCTTAGATTACAAGCAAAATTTATGAATATTGGAATGTTTCCATCCAAACAAAAATCATTTTGTTCTGCTTGTATTGCTTAAACAGAATAAGTTTTCTAAAACACAATTTAAATAAAATATACGAAACTTTGATATCACTTGTTAAATACCCCTGTTCCTCAAAGATTATAAACCAAAGATAATCTTCATACAAGAACAACCGGATCGATCTAATTGTTCGATTAGCATTTCCAATAACAGCCCACCACTCTTACACAGACTAGATATTTGAAAAAGAGAATCAAGAGAACTCAACAATCTTTTATGATAATATTATTTTTTCAAATTTAGAACATGAAAACACGAGTCTACTTACTTTATCAAAATAATATTATTACTAACAAGTACCGAAAAATGAACCAAAATATTATGAAATTCCCCCACACAAAAACATACATCGTATTTCTTGTTAAAAGTTCTTCTCTGAATAAAAAACTATACATTATTTTTTAATACTTTCTATGTTAGGAGTGTAGTCAAGTCATCAGCTTTGTTTACTGCGATTTTTGGAAAATACTGAATACTGAAAATGTTATGAAAGAGTAATCGGAGTTACTTGTTTTTCACGACTCGTACTCTGGCCATAATAGCGCGCCTTCACGACTACGATTCTGGATCCATAGTCATGTAAAATACAATCCCATAAAATATAGATATAGCGATTGAATAACGAGCAGTTGTAATAAAACCACTGTCTATGAAATCCTCATTGAAAATCAACGTGGCTCAAAAAAACTTAATTCGAGTGCTGTGGACACTTTTATTAATTTTTAATTAACTGATTTTGATTGAAACTGGTTTGGTAAATGACACATCGCCACTATTCCATATAAATGGTCGCTCTGTCACGAGTACTTATTTCTACAGGATTTCTAACTATCAAGTCTGGTTTTACTTAAATAATCGCGTCTCTTTTTGAATAAACAATTTCTGAAATATTTTTTTCCGTCTCACCGCTTCAGTGTCGTCTGTAAAAGTTCTCCATTACGTGTTTTCCATATTCTTCCTGTTAGAAGCGAAAATTAATTTAAAAAAAGCATTTGAAACGCAAGAAAATAACTTATTCGGTACCGCAAATAATAATCTTTCCAGTCTTCCCTTATTATTAGCGACTTTTGCTTTCTAATGTAGCATTACTACAATAAATAATCCGCAATTCATTTTTTTTCTGTCACTTTATTTGCTTTTGAAAAACTACAATAGTATATGAAAACAAGTGATTGGCGACCACGTCAATAAAATCTCTTTGTCACAACAAAGATAAGGTTGTTTTGAATATGTTCGTATATTCTTATAAGCTTGATGAATACTTCTTAAAGAAAAATCATTTTAATTTAAAATATCGAATGAGGGTGGCTTGGTAGAACTTTATTATCAAATTTAAATTGTAAAAAAATTGTATATCTCTACTCTCGACCCGGTTGTCGCCTTTTGGCATCTTCGGATATTACATGCAAAAGAATTAAAGTTCTTAGAATAATGACCAAAGACGTGGAAATCTACAAAGTCTCAACAATTCAAATTTAGTTATCATCATATTTTGGCTCTATTAAAAAATTGGTCATTATTCTTAATTTACATACTGATAATATTAACAACGACAAACCTTACTTTGTGTTTCTAAATTTTACTCGCAAACAAAAATATGATAAATTAAGTTGACCTCTGGCTTCATTATATTTTTTCGTTTAGTCACATTACATAATCATGTGTTTTTACAGCTTTTTTATCAGATACAAGTTTCCGATACGAAGTTTTGAGGGCAAAAGTTTTTATAAGAAAATATTATTAAGTAATTTTATTTATTTTGTTTTTGTTTTCTCACAACGTATACATATTTATTATAATTGATGGGAAAAGTTTACCAAGTGAGCTTACATTTTTTTTTTTAGAAACATGTGAACAAAAAATAAAATTTTCTAAATATATGATATATTGTTCACACACGGTGAAAAATGGCAATGTATTTTAGTTCTGCATTTTTTTAAGATACAGATGATAGCTATTTCGGCTCACCCATCGTCGGATCTTAAAAAAAATTTTCACCTTGTTATATGGAGTTCTATCAAGTGAATGCCAAATCAATCTATATATTTATCACTTTTAATGTGTTAACTGAAACATTTTGGTGGGACGGCATTATATTTTTAATAATTAAAACATTGATTGAATTGGCATTCATTTGGTAGAACTCCATTTTAACGCGGATTAAAAAATAGCAATGTATTTTAGTTCTACATTTTTTTTTTAAAGATATAGTTGATAACTATTTCGGCTCACGCCATCGTCAATAGTTCTGAAAAATAATAATTTTGTAGAAGTAAAATACATTGCTGTTTTTTTCACCGTGTTAATTAAAACATATTTTTTATTACTATTTCTTCAATTAAATACGTTTTTGATTAGGACCGGTTTCGTTCACCGCTAGTACTATCAACTTACCCAATGATCAACTGAATATCAGTTTATCGTACTTTCGTTTTGTAATTTGAAATATAAGTTTGGTGAGATTGACTTTATTAGGAGTTCATTTACGGCAAATTAGTAGCGGAAATTGTTTTAAAAACTACCTTGAACTTGTCAAGACAATCTGGTTTCCGATAAATAAGAAATTTTGTTTACAACTATCAAGTAAAAGTCAAAACGTCAATTCTTTATTGATTTCCGGCTATCAGGTCTGTCATATGACAATTTACTGAGATCGAACCCGTCATAGCCGTTCATCAAGAGCATTAACGCGACAGCAATCTCGTGGCCAGTGATCCAGTAAGTAATAATGGCTACGGTCGGCAAACTTCATATTACTATGACGAGTTGGTACCCGATGTACCTCAGGCAGGTGCGTGCCTCTGTGATTGTTTACGGATGAAGAGAATATTAATATTAGAAGTGGAACTGATTCGCTCGGCGGGGCGAGCAGGTGCGCTAGAGAGGGATCCTAGAACCTGAGACCCGCATCGTCACAATTCTCTGTGACCATCGACAAGGATGGTATCTAGGTGACGATTAAAAATATGAACTATCAATATTGAAATCATAAAAGATAGATTAAACCGGTATCGCCTTCTGGCATTCAAATATTCCACTGCACTGCATTGGTCTGACAAGCATGCGAAACCCGAGTAGTATGGAAATGTTCAAAACTCGAACGATTAAAATTCGATATTTAAAATTAATTAGGAACCATGAGTCGATATCTTTAATGATTTATGTATTACACTAACTGTTAGAATAACACTTTTGACTTAACTTTACAGTAAATTAGTGTTAAAGTGTGGTATTTTATTTTATTTGGTACATACGCGTTACAAAAATTACATATTATTTGTTTATTCCTTTTGCAACGTCAAAAATATTTGTAATTAAATATTGAAATAAACAACAAGAATAGCAAAGAAGTCAGTTAAGAAAACCAGTGTAAAATCAAGTTTAATATATTGAAAAAATATTTTCGCCTGAACTCACTCTCGTCCATATGGAATATGTCGACAGCCGAAGCATACATTGCTGTATATTTACATAAACAATATATACTATTCACTGACTCTAGTTCGAGCGTATCCGTGTATTGGATTGCTTGAAGATGCCGATAAGCGAAATCCATGGCCTGAATAACAATTTTAGGGTTCGATTTTTTTGAGTAGATATTTTTTACAATGAAATAGCTCAAAATATTTGAAGAAAACACACAAATAATGTCTTTAATTAATAAAGATTTTGTTTCTACGCATCATAATTTTTGAATTTAATAACACGCATTTAAAATTAATTCACGATCCTTTTAATGATCACTAAAACGAATGTAGAATTTCACTACATTTAAGAATATATATTTAATATTTACGGAAAATATGCAGGACAATTATTTGAGCGCTTAAATTAACTACAGTTTTTTGCGATCTTTAATAACATTATCGTTGTAAATTTTTGATAGACATTCCAATGAAACTAACAACTTTTTTAGTATTAATAAATATTTATCCCAAATATACTTAAGTATAATGAAGATTGAAAATGTGAATTTGTTGCCAAATAATCTAAATACTACCCTGATAGCCGTCACACTAATCTGAGGCTCAGAGCCGGCGCCCAAATACAAAAGGAGAAATGCCACCCGTATGTGGATAATCGATCAACCGTTTTACGGCTGATTATCCACGCCGGTGAAAAGTAAACGTCAATATACTACTCTTCGCAGCCTTGTAAAATAAGGGTATTAAAATATGCAGGCTCCATGTGTAAGAGGTGTGGGTGAAAATTTTCATAAATATGTGTCGGTGAAGATCAAGCGTGGATATCTCCAAAGAATATAAGCTCAAAATAATCGCGAATTACTTAATGGGAATATTATTACCGAAATAGTGTGATTTTCCACGCCGGTTATGTTTTCTGATTGGCTTGCGACAGACTTCGTCAACCTTCATTCAAACTATTAATTAAACAATAATTAAAATCTGTTATTTTCTCACTCCAATGACTGATATCTCTGACAGAAAAATTCTTTCATTTTTTCTCCAATCAATAGATATTTAATTTATGATATTGACTGAAGGTGCTTTATGGAATTTCAATATCAAATTTGAATTGTTACAACTTTGTACGATTCCACATGTTTTGTCACCAACGACCCGGGTTTCACCTTTCGGCATCATCATGTACATGAGAAAAAGTGCAAACCTTCAATAATTGAAATTTGATATTATAATCCAGCAGATCTCTTAAATTAGTAGGGTTAATTCATAACAATATTTAATCAAATTAATCAGTAACTATTGTAGAGGACTACTGTTAAATAAATTATTTCTACTAATAAATTTCATTAAAAAAATACATCAAAAATTATGTTATATGACATAAAATTTATTTTTTATAGTCAGTTCTGTTGCATCCGTGTGATGGAATACCTAAAGATGCCGAAGGGCTAACTAAACCCGGGTCGTTTGTGACAAAACATGTGGAATCGTACAAAATCACAACAATTCTAATTTTATTTTACATCAGTTCTGTTGCATCCGTGTGATATACAAAGTTGTAATAATTCAAATTCAAGATTCAATGGTTATTTGTTATATCGTTAGGTGATGTTTGAAAATAAAAAGTTATGTGTTTGGAAAGAGCATTGGCATTGTTCAACGATATTTGTTTGTTTTGTGACATGTTTAGCGTCACGCGAACTAGTTCCAATAAAACTTAATTGCAACAATGAGTAATCTTGATGGATTAATAGTTTAGAAGAGGATACAGCCGTCGGCTTTACAGCTTAATCTGTTTCTTCATACTGCATGAAATATTTGAACAATGTAATATCGTCACTATTACCACACTAACTCATAGCACATAGCAAGCAACTATTTTAAATTGGATAGTAAATATTATAGAGCACATGCCGACCTATTTTTAGTGAGATATTAAAAGAAAAACGTTATATTTTCTGTATATTGTTTAAGTAAACTATGGAGCAGAGTTGGGCAAACTGTGCCCCGGGGCCATATTTACCTACCGAGGATATTTCATCTGGGCCGCGTGTAAGCCAAATATTACATTTTTAAATTTACCCCGTGACATTTTGAACTCTTGTAAATTCTAGTACGTCCATGTTCTAAAGAATTTTTTTTTCAAGTAAACCAATAATAATTTCAGTGTTTTTATTCTATACACATTTTTGATTTCATTGATTTTTTGAAGTTTATACTACACAAAAAATTGCATATTTATTTGCTTATTAAACGTCATATATACATGTAATTTTCAATAAAAATACCCGGCATACAGAAAACACTTTTATAAGTGTGAATAAGAACGTAGATCCATTTAACATTTATTCATCATTTTAAGGCTCTTGTTTAATTCTAATTAATCACTTCTACAATAAGAAAATGTCTTTATTATCGCAGCAAAAAAACTTTATTATAACCTAACTTACTCGCGGCAATCATTTGTATTTTCTTATCGCTGCTGTGCTCTGAAATACATCTAAAATAGCTTTTTTTTATTTTCGATGAATTCGGCGATAACTTTGTTAAATTTGAATATTTAAAACTTTGTACGATTCCACATGTTTTGTTATATTCTGTTGCATCCGTGTGATAGAACGCCTGAAGATGCCGAAAGGCGAAACCCGGGTCGTTAGTGACAAAACATGTGGAATCTTTCAAAGTTTTACCAATTAAAATTCCATCAAGCACCTTCTGTCGATATAATAAATGATATAAAATTAAAAATTACTTTGATTATTCCGCATATTGTGTTACTAATTGTGGTACATGTTTCGCCTCTTTCATTTTTTTTTTTAATTCGTAACAATTGGTATTAAGACCTGGAATGGTGATATTGATTGAAACAGAAATACAGTTTTCGTTAACGAAAAACAGACCCAAAACCTTCTACTTTTTCTCTAAGTGAAGTATAAATGCTTCGGTACTATAAACCAGTACCTTTTGTAAATGTATTACAAATTACAAAAACACACGGACCTATTTTATGGTTACAGTATCTCCAGATTTTCTTTATAAACATTATAAGCCTTTTCTTCGGGGAATACATTGCTTTATCCAACTCCCTTGTTGCGGATGATAAAACCTAATGGTAAATACGTAATTTCGGTGTAATTTTTTTGCTACAAACATAAAATCCACAATTTGTTCAATTTAGACAGTGATTCAGCTGTTCCATAAGGCACACAATTTTCTTCATAGATAGATACCAATACCAACGTAAAATGAAGACAACTTTGAAATGTTCCAGTTCCAGTTTTTAAAATATTTATAAGATTTTATTTTATTTCCGCATCAAACAAATTAACTAACTATTTACATCTATATACATACAATTAAATGTATTAAGAAATCTAATATTATATATAACGCAGTAAGTATATTTAAAACTAAATTAACCGCTGCCGATATTATAAATAACATATTTTTTTTACAATGACTTTTGATCGTTCTGGGCGGATTTCAATTGAGTATAAAACATAGTCTAATTCTTGAATTTTTAATAATGCGACACACTTTAAGTAAATACCGTTTATATGTAGTGGCCAATTAAATTAAATAATGTAGAAGTGTTATTTATAATAAGCCAAAATTACAAAAATAATGCTATAAAAATATTTATAGTTATAAAATATTTAAGTAAACAATTTGCATGTTTTTGTAATTTCTTAAATACATGCTTAAAGGCAAGACCAGGAAAAGATAGTTCCTTTAAAACAGCTCCGAAACAAAGAGTTTCAAGATCCATGACCGTAAATTATCGTCAGTCAAATATAATACAAAAAAAAAATGAATACTTTTATATGAAATCTTAGTCGCTTTGTAAATAATCACACTATGCGAAAAACACTTGTAGTATCTTCATCACACACACCACTAAATTCTAATACTAAATCATAATTTGAACGATCATAAATCTATATACAACATTTCATATTAGCACCGTCTGAAATGTGAAATTACAGTTCCTTCAGAAAACCTAAAACATATGACTAATCAGATAATTTAAACTATACATAAATATATATTAATGTTACTTGTTTTATTTTTTTACGCATTACGCTAACACAGTTATCCGGAAAATTTGCAAAAATGGCCGTAGCGTAGCCCGAATCGGAACCCGACTAGCAACAAAAGGAGAGTTTTAAAAAATCCGCAGAATGGACATTTTTTTCTCTTTGTAATGTAATGTGTGCGTACATAAAAAAATCAGAGCCACGGTTTACGCGCACCGGCAGCGGCGCGTTTTTTATGACTCGAACGTGTAAATAGGAACCATAAATAACATTGGATGTAAAAGTAACACTTTAACGCGACTACTGCAATTAATTCAATGCTTTAAACTTAATGACAGCGAGAAATTTGACTTCTGGAGATACAGCTAAAAATAATGACTAAAATTAACAGGACGGGTTGTAAGAATTTACCGATAAAACTGTTCAGTGAAATTGTTTCATGAGAAGTCATTCAAAACTTGGCCTGTAAAAAAGGAGATTTAACTGCTATCCATTCACGCACAATTTATTTTGCTGTTCAATTATTTTGTACCACAAATAATGTAAGAACTATATATAAAATATAAACTATCTTTTATTACTATTATATGTTACCTACTTCGTTCTGTATAAACATAAAGCAACATTCAATACTACATAATTACGTCACCAAATTCAAAATTAACTTATAATTGATATATATTTTTAATGATTAAATGGAGTAAAAAAATTTTAGCTGTGTATCTATTAGTCAACCCATTAACTTTGAAATGACCATTTAAAATACATACATTCTCAATCTCATATATTTATTTATGCTACGTATGATAATTTACAGACTAACTTATGCATTTTTTTATAAAGTTAATTGCAAAAGATGTTCAAAATTTAAGTGAAATAATTTGGTTTGGTTAGTGGGGAAAACGAACATGAAGTGCAATATCCATATGTAAGCATTTATTAACATGCTTATTCTCGAAAATACTTTTTTTATATTAATACATATGTGAACTAATATTTACAATACATATATATTTATCATAAACCATACGCAATGCTTGCAAGAGTAGAAAAGTAGTCACTAGTATCATGTTTTATTTTATTTTATTTTAAGTTTTAATTGTACAAATAAATATAATGGGAAACTAACAAATCGATTGTACGCTTATTGCATCTCATAAAAATGATAAATTTAATATTTTACAGAAAAAAAGCCTTTATTTAAAACGCTTTGATTTTGAATTATTTTCACTCGTTGAAGCTTCTGAGTTGTTCTAGTTAAATAATGAACATGTTTGATATAAATCACTCAAACACCTTTCGTTTTTTGCCAGAACTATGAAGATCTATACCGTGTAATACCTTTTCAAAGGTGTAAATCACATTTTTTGATATCTCATACATGTTTTGAAAGGTCGACCACCTGTAATCTTATTTATAAACGTTCATGCAAATTGTAAGTGTGCTTGTAAGTTTATTGCAAAACGTAAAAGACTCGCTTTGCAAATCCTTCGTGGACAATAACAAATGGTGTTGCTAATAAATGATCGTTCCAACAAAACAACGAGTTCTCAAAATTTCTCTAGCGCGCACCGATTCTCACTGATTAACTCCATCACATTTGCATTAGACACCCATACAAGGTTGTAAGACTGACCTAGTTCTCATGGAGCATCGAAAAATAAAATACCAAAAATAGTATATACTTATATTTATTTTTTTAAATTTATGTATAATATTACAACGTTTCGAACAGTATAGAGTGCGCGAATATCAATTTATACAAGTTTATGCTAATACAATATTTGGAAATTTAAAGTTGAAAATATCACCGTATACCATACCTCATACAACACCCACTAAAAACAGTCACTCAGTTAATTATAATAAAATATGTTTAATATTGAAAACTATGTAGTTGACGGATAAACGGGAGTTGGAATGACATGTGCGAGTTCAACTTAACTTCTGTCCACTGTTTGAAGGAGATTTAGTGTCAAAACTATTTTTACACATAACACGTTTTTACATGTTATAGTAGAATTTAAATGAATAATAGTTTGAATAATGTATTTTAATGCATATCTGATCATAAATTTTGAGATCCAATGATCTGAAGAAAGCCTAGTTGCATTTATTATATGGAATAGAATATCTGGGGGAAATATATACGTAATTCTTGATTATAGAGACATAAGCCACCATATTCATCAATATTAAAAGGCATATGTCTACAATTTTCACATTGTCTCGCCTAAATCGAATCACATTTTACTTTTTTACGATACCTTGACTTTTTCACAAAGCCGACTGATAATATCAAACGTACTTCTAAAGAAAATCATCGTCCCTTGTTATTTCTTATACACATAAATAATTAGGACTGTTTTAAAGTTGTCTCCTTAATTTCATCTTGCATCGTTTTTAGTATAAATTTATTCACTAGTTGACACAAAAATATAAGCCAAGTGACAAGGTCCTAAGCTTTTACTGAGTGATAATCATTTTTATATAAATATAAATAGAACAGTATTTTAAGACGAAGAGATGGACATGCTTGTCATATATATTTCATAAATATAATAATATTGAAGAAAAATAACATAAAGAGAAACGTTTGAGAACCTGTGCGAAGCAAATTCGATACGGATGTACGTACATACTTTTTACAAAGCACCCGTGCCATACAGGGGCCAACTACACTTTTCCCACTGGGCGTAATTAATCAATGCGACCCTGTGATTGAGGATATATGAAACACACAAAATCAAACATAACATTCTTTCAATGAAATCGATACACAAATACAGTCTTTTGTTAACAATTCTTCCACAATCAAACCTTGCGAAGTTAATTTTAAATGTACGCGATTTTCGATGGTTTTGTATTTATATTTTTGTATCGTTTGCTTGGTAGCTTTCGCTTCGGCGAGCACATTAAAAATGTTCGGACTTGTGAAGGGAATCAAACAGCGTGATTTATCGATGCTGAATTAAGCACGGTGGTGTCCGAATGAAGAATGTTCGGACACAGCGATTTTTTAGTATTTTTTTATATATAACACATTACCAATCCTATGAGAGATTTTAAAATTTCATAAAATATACTCAAATTGAAAAATTACGGAATGTTAATAAAATATATTCAGACGCACATTAAGATTGATATAACGACTACATTAGCTGATCACTACTTCAATTCCGTAACTAAATTAACGGTGAAATTTTCATTCACTATTATAGCATATTAGACACCATAATGCAAAAAAACAGTTGTCCAGATTTGTATATGATCTAAAAATTTCAAGCTAGCAATGTGAATTTTAGATTCGGTAAATTAAACGCTTTGAATTCTAAAAATAAACAAGTTAAACACTTTACAAATACTGGCCATAAGCGTCAAAAACTTACTAGAAAGTGATGGCGTAAAAGCGTTTCTAAATAGTGTGCAGAATTTTTCATTTGTTTGGCCTTTTTTTTCCTGAGAATTCTAATTTTTAGATCCTGTAATGAAGTCATTCGCGTCCTGTATTTCCCGGAAGGGAAATGATCGCATTGAAGTATATCGATTTACAAAATATTTAAATTATTTACAGAATTGACAATAAGCAGGCTAATAAGCAAAATTTTTTTTTATGTATGCATCTTTTATGTTTTTATGTATCTGTATTGATACTTAAATATTTGACAGATTTCATATTGTGTAAGAACATGCTAAATGCCTTCCACTTAATTGGTATAGACGCGCATTCAATATATTATAGCACTCATTTAATGAATAAAAAAATCGACAAAATTTTCACAGGTAATTAATTCATTAAGTTTCGGCGTTGAAAAGATCAACGAGAAATTTTAACATAGCCTAACGAACCCGTCCGAAAAGCTTTCGTCGATTCTACGCGAAATTTGTCAGCGTCGACAGTACAATAAAACCGAACGATAGGTTTTCACGATATAATAAACTTAATGCGTTTCCAGACTTCAAATTATTACACATCCAATATTAATTATGATATATTTAATTTAGACTCTTTTGTTACTGATGAAATAAAAACCAACTTCTTTTCAATATCTTTATTACTAGACTTGCCATACATCTCGATATGACAAAACAACTGTCTGATTATGAAAGAATAGTCCAGGCGTTTGAAATTTTGTTCCAAGTTTGCGGAAATATTAAAACGCGACGAAAATATCTGTTTTAGTTCAAAATTATATTATAACGACACGAAATCCTGACTATAACACTTACCTTGTACGTAGCATCGCAAGACAGTTGCGTTGCTGTCGTGTATACATGATCAGTGAAGAGTTATTAAGACATATTTTTCTACTCTATTCAGAAACAATTTTGAATCAATAATATAATATTCTCTTACTTCAATCGTATAAATAATGCACAATTTTTATTTAAATAATTAAACATAATGTTAAGAAACTTTTTTTTTATTATTTTATATTATTAATAGCATTAATAGCAATAACTCATTGTGAGCGAAACTGGTCATAATCTTAATTATATCAAATTGTAACAGTAATAAACGTTGCCTTTTATTATTTAAATTAGTGCCATTTTACCAAGAAGTGACAGTTAACACTTTAATAAAAGAAGCTTAATTTCATTTTTGCACAAAATCTAAAAAAATATGCCAGTTTGAGAAAATTATGGTTTATCTACTCGCTGTCACCTTTCTCAACTAAAAAATATTGATAATACTGTGAGAGCAGTCTTTATGGTTCCTGAAAAATTGTCTGCTCACTTATCTCAAGTTGTGGCAAATTCAAAAAAAATCAACACAGAGCTTGCAAAGCTTTTTATCTCACCGATATAATATTAAAGATATTTCGAGGTGATTTTATAAGCTTTCAAGGGTTTGAATTCAATTTTTTGGAAATAATTTAGGTTAATCCTTCGTACCTTTCTTTTGTAGCTCAAATAAATCTACCTTTTTTTCTAAGCCTTAGCTGTTTATTTACGGTTTCAAAATATAGCTTTAGTTTCCAGTACTGAAATTAAAACTATACTAAGCACTTTATTTACAATTTATCCGATAACTTCATGATTATAATTTTATACACTTTTTGTATTGCAATATCATACAAAAACCAGATGTATTCATATTCATTTAATCCCTAAAATATTTTCAAGTAGACATATACGAAACATCTAAATGTTGTTAGTTGTTTGTTTAAAAATAACATAGACGGTATTTTTAAAAATATAGTCATATGAGCTGTATAAATTATCTCAGATAAACAGCTTCTTAAGTAGTGTGTTTAAAAGATTCGATTAAAAAGCAGATTACTTTGATAAATAGTATTTTAATTTGGAGAGGCCCATAAGTTAATAGATTCCTCTTTTTCACGAACTCTGCGGATAGGGTCAATAGAAATTTAAATGAAAAAGCCAATACTACAAGTAAAGTTCAGTGTCCGAATTTCATCGGCTGATCAGGTAGCACTGTTTGACAAAGATCGAGAATAAATTACTGTAAATCTTAAATCTTTCGATTTATGATACCAGTTTTCGACCTGTAGCTTGCATGAAAAAAACAGGTGTAAACAAGTATTAATCGACGATCACACTAAATCACCACTAATCAGGCTCCAATTTTATATAAATAAAGCATAAAGACATATCTCATATAAGAAACATCTATCATATTTCAATATGACTCTAATAAACCATATAAACTGTTTTTTTCACTGTATACTCTTTAAGTATAGCTTACAGATCTTAAATAAAGATATTTCAACTAAGGTTTCCTCCTTCCCGATGAAAGTATGAGTATTAGAATAAGGATTAGAACAATTATTTATTCATTTAACTCTTAAAAGCTTAACTGTTTTGTTAAAAGCAAAGAAAACACATTATTTTTAAAATCTTATTAATCTTTAAAAGAGTGTGGTCGTGTATGTACGTCGACGCGATTTTTGTTTGAAGGAGTAAGGTCGTACATATACGACAGTACATTTTTATAAGTGAGTGGTGTATTTATCCTTCAAGTATGAATTATAATATCATATCTGGACAACCATGTGTATTATTTTACCATTTCAGAAAAGAGTAATATTTTTTTTACTATTTTCATATTCTCATATGATGATTTGTAAACAAAAAATGTATTTATTTCCATGTCAAAAAAACTCACTCCTCATACTACTTCCGGAAAGGTAAAATTATCCCAATAATTTCGAAAATAAAAAAATATCTTCTACACTGCCTAAGATCTCAAATATCAATTGAAAAAATTCTATGTTTATATTGAGCTTGCAAGGATATGAATCCAAGTCTACTTGATTTGCTACGACAAAGTATTTACGACAAGGTTCACTTTGACGCATTTGCCTCCAGTAGAACTTGTCAGTATTTTTACAAAAATTCAGATAAAATAAAAAGGTTTACAACAGTAAAGGAGCGATAGCCAAAAAATACATGCAAAAACCTTTCGATTTTTTTCGGACACGCTCACTTCTTTTAAGCTTTGAAACGATAGTAGGTTGTTTTTAATACAATGTTGAGTACCTCTGAAACAAATGAATTCAAATTATTAAACCCATAAGAAGTACTGAATGAAATTATATTTTTTATGATTTTTTTCCCGGAAAGAACATAATAGTATGTAATGAATCAATTAGTTTGATATTTCACAGTTTCCTATCTCTGACAATTTCCATGTCTCTCATACTAACAAGCCGATAATTCTCGTAAGATATATGGTACTACTAAGTCTCTACTTTACGAGACTAGCACACGGATGTCAAATTAAGGTGTTTCATTAAAATATTCCAACTTTTTAAGCCAACAGAATCGTATATTTATGCGCAAATATCTTCGAGTTTACGATCCACTTTGTTAGTTCGGGAAGTTGCCGTGTTTTATTTTAATACGCATTATTGCTCAATTCTGAGACGGCCTAGGGACCATCAACAAATTTTAATATGAGCATAAATTTAATTGAAAATATAATCGTAAACGTAAGAAATTCGATATCTCCCGGTCGGCGTAAATGAGGCGTTCGGAATGAAGGATAACAAGCTCCGCATTGCGTCAGGAAAGTTTCAAAAGGTTATATCTATGTGTACACGAAGTTATCCTGAGAAAGACGGTAAAACAGATGCCCACTAAGAAAAGTGTTGGCGTCGTATAGTTTCGTGTACAAACAATATTATGATACTTTTGCTACGAATATAGAACCTATGACAATTACGTGCTTATTAAGTTTCTGAACTACCAACAATATTAAGCTTGTTACAAGTATTGTTCATGACAGTAACCAGGCTTACAACAAATAAAGCAAACTTTCGAGGAAATTGTATTTTTATAAAGCTTCGTCTGATAATATTTTACAAGGTTTAGGAATAATACAATAAAAAGACTTTTTACTGATTGATTTAATTGAGAACGGTTTCACAAAAATATTTTTTACAATCAGTGATTCATACATATTTCACTTAATAATAATACTGTGCGTAATTAAAGTCTCAACACATATGTAAGTAAGTTTTCCAAGTAATTAACCTTTTTTGTCTCCTCAGTCTACCATTGCTTTCCCATCCATCAATTTTATACAGCAGTTTCCAGTGAAGTAACAAACGTTAGGTGTATCTACGGTTTTTTTTTCCAAAATTGAAAGTGTCTTCACAGTGAGCATTTAGTACTACTAACTAAAGTAACTGAAGCTTTCTAAGTAATAATCATGGTTCTCTGATGTTTAGTTTACATGATCTCCGTTTAATGCACTAAATTTTAGTAAGGGCTGGTATTTCCTTGTTTGCCACCAAATCGCCGTCGACTTCAGTTACGGATTTCACAAGTTTGAATCCTACTACGAACAGTTTTTATAAAATTACTTTTTAATACATTTATGGATTGCTGTTTAAAGAAATCAACATTTTTCATCTCAATCATTCTTATCTTGTTACATGTTTTAGTCGTCATAGATATCATCAGTTTAGCTCAATAACAGTTGAGATACCTCCATTCTGAGGCAAAAATTTCTCACTTGGAGCGAACATGTTTTTAAAAAATGATACACACAGCAATAATTTCATTCTTATTTTAAAATAATGAATACGTTTATTTCAACATAACCTATTATTTTACAAAAATCAAAGTGATAGTCTCTTCATTGCACGGTTTTAAATAACACGATCCGTTAATGGTATTTCGAGGTACTCTGGAATTTTTATACATTATTACATTATGTTGTGTTTTTTTTAATTGAATGAAGATAGAATGAAAGAAAGTTAAATTCAAAATTTATTCAAAGTACCCAGTGGTTGACCTCTGGTAATGATTTTTCACTAAAGTGGATATCTTTATGTCTGTCAATCAAACATTGAAAATATGAGTTTGTTTTATTTTTACTTTAACAACTGCTATCAATTTATAAGGAAAGCACTCAGCTTCACTTTAATTTTAATAATAAGCGAAAATATTGTTTTAAAAAATAATTTTGATTTTAATTGCTAAGCTTCATTATAAAATAATAATCTTAGCAAGCTTCGGCAAGAATTAATTGATACTTGTTTTTTTTTTTTTTTTAGTTTACAATGAAAATGCTCTGACGAATACTTTCTGATATCCATTTTCTTAATTTTGTTGAGTAATAAAATATGATAAACCACTTTCCATGACCTTAATAGCAAAATAAAATATAACTTAAAAACCAAACTAGCAGTGAAGAAATTTAATCGTTCAATATTCTCAAGCATTAAGACTCTAATAATAAATAACAAATTATGTAGGAAATCTACATAACGTTGCATTATTAATATTGTTCTACCAACATATATTGATTTACATGGCTGATAGAAATTCACTGTTTCTTGACATTCGACTGTCTATCCCAGAGGTTCACAAAGTGTGTCCCACGTGATTTTGTGATTAAACGAATTTTGTTAAATCTATGTTTATCTATTTTTTCTTCACAAGGAATATTACTATTTTTCATGAAGAAAAAAGATGCGCAAAAGTCAGCAGTGTGGCATTTAAGCCTAGATTGCGGGACTTTATTTCAAACAAACGATTTCACAAATCACATGGTGTAATAAGTTTTTTATTATGATTTATTTACCAGAATAATAATAATGTCCATTTCGTTAAAATATAAATTTAAGCAACAAAAGCTTTTGTTAATGTGTTTGGCTTATGTTTTTTTTTAAACAGTAACTATTAACAAAAGAAACGGTGGACCGCCAATTACTTTTGGTTTCATAACTATTAGTATTAGTCACTCGGGGCCAAATCCGGAGAATATGGTTACGATCAATGAAAAATAATAAATATTAAAATATACTCGTAAATAAGGGGTTGGTTGTTTGGTGCTAGATTTTAGTGATTTTTCCAGGCCTAACTTTTATTTTCGCTTTTCTCCCAATAATTTCTGGCCTATAGATTTGACTTAAAAGCTTTATGCTTAATCCGCTTTCTATTGAGCCACTTAAAGGAGATTCCAACATTAAATATTGTTAAGAAAATCAGTAGTGTTGGGGTTAACCAAACTTATGGAAAATAAGGCTATATTTCAATAGAAAAATATGAGTTAACACGAAAGTTTTGACTATTTTCACTCTCTTATAACTAAAGCTTAAACTATTAGGACAATTCAATCAACAATTTTAATATTTGATACACTAGCAGCCAGAATGCTAAAATAACCAATTTCATAAAAATTTTAATACTCGATCCATATATTTCACTTACTTTTCAGGTTAAAAACGTTCTAGGTATTCCAAAATAAATTTTCCATTTTTAAAAATTTTAATTACAAGAACACAAGCGAAATGATACATATATTATAATACCTACGTGAAACATTTAGTACAGATCAAATACTATGAGAAATTTTAAGTTTTTGTTCAATGATGTATTTTATTGATTCTCTTGATATTCATCCGACTATACAAATATGATTATCGATTCTGTTAAAGATATACAGAAATAGCTCATTTAAATCTATATATATCCCAATACGATGCTAATTACTGTGATGAGCTGGTAAATTTGCCTGAAATTATCGATCTCATGAGCCAACTATTTAAACGATTCCAGGATGCTTTGAGGGCGATTAATCGTCTCGACCATTAACCCACCGCGCTGTTCGATGGCTTGGTTCATATATGGATAAATTTATATTTAATACAACACAAACCACGCAAATTCCAAGCGGCACGTAATGTTCAAACATAAATAAATTAATTTCACTAAACACAATACAAAGACTCGATGAAATTTCATTAGCCCATTTCGGGAGCGTTTTACACGCACGCCTCGCACCCAGTGGCTCTCCAAAATCAACGCAATGCGTTTGGAAGGAAGACTGGAATATGCAACAAACTCTAAAACCAAAAAAACAACATTCAGTTCTTCTTACAGTTTGCAGTAACACCGATATTTCTGTTGCTAATGACATTTATGTCAAATATTATTGACATTAAAATATAACGCAGTTTCCTTTGAACTTCTTCCACATTATAATCAACACAAAAATGTAGAAGTCGTTCAAAATATTTTTTGAAGACTGGTTACCTAAAAAAAGATTTTTATCTCATACATCCTAATTTTCCTACCGGCAATGCGTAGCAAAATTATTATTTTTTGAGTCTTAGTTTGAGAATAAGGTTTTTATTTTTCATTAAAATTTCATTACAAACTATATTTATTCCAAAATGCCCTTTCAGCAGCATCTCTATTCCTTGTTTGATAACTTTTTATTACACTGGGTGTAAAATAACAGTCATCAATTTTCTTTATGCAATAAAGTCACTTTATCTCAACATTTGTATTTATAACAATAATTTACATTACTTCATCCAAATTTTGTTACTATTGAGTACAAATGATAACTTTAAAGAGATTTTAAGCACTTCACGTTTGAAGTAATAAATTGATCGTTAAGTTTTCATTATAGCACAAAGTTTTTCGGTTAACCTTTCCAGGAGTATGGACGTACTTGTCGTATATGTCAACAAATATTGTGATAATATATTCAAGTGCTATGTGTCAATGGTTTATGATACCTTGATTATGCAACTGGTTTTATTACGATAAAACCCTGAAAACATTATAAAGAGTTGTATTTTTTTTTTAAATGATTTGACTAAAAAAACTCGGTCCTCACAGCACGTTTAAAATTAATTAGCTACTCCTGGAAAGGTTAATACATCAAACATTGGCAGTTCTTTTTGAAGCATATTCGGTATTTACAGCTTGAAGACCGCTGTTTTAATACGGTGGCCTAGCACGCACCCATAATGTTTGTGTTTATCGAAACTGTGAGGCATTTTCGGTTGGGTAATTATCACAAAATTTACGGCGCAAAATCTGTTATAAAGATGTCCGCATTTTTACGATCGACGTCGACCGAACTCACCGGTCGCTGGTCACCTTACTAGCGGCTCGGCTCACTTACCTGCGTTCCGTGTACGCCACACCGGTCACCATTAAAGCTCTTTGGGCAGTTTTGTGGCGCGATATACTATTCTCACATTTTGGATATCCAATTACAGTTTTTATTTATCTGGAAGATATTTTATCATATTAAAAGAAATTAATAAAAATCCGAACGCTAACATTTTTTTCGACCTTAACCGTTTGTAGCGTATATTATTCTCCCCATACTATCAAAAATTTGTATGTTATAAACTGACAAACTTACTTCAATAAAGCATCAATCAATTGATATATATATTGTTATATAATATACATATATAACGATAATGTATTACACATGTACATATCTCGATGCTTTATAATGTACAAGTTATTGTTCTGTCTAAATATAATATATAATATATGATTTTTATCCCATTCGACCCAAAAATAATTGACATTCACTGACAGGGATAATTTCCTGTCTTAAAGCCATATTTATATATTATTTAATAAAACTGTTCACCTTTTCGAAAAACTTACATCATAAAAATGAACACTAAGATATTTTATACAAAAAAATTCAATGAGATATTCATTTCCATTAATATCATTGAAGAAAATACTTTTGAATTGTTTAGCGTTTCTTATAGTATATTCACTAAATGTCGAGTTTTTAACTCAATTATAATATATTTTTTAGGTAATGAAAACACTTTTAAGGTGTTAACTGATACTTCTTTTTTTCACTAATTTATTTTGTTCCATTAAGTAGTGAGTGTGGGTTATTTTTGTCATTGAAATTTCCCACTCCTTACTTCCTTATTGATTGTTCAGAGCTTCTAATGGATTATTGATTTACCATAATTGTAATTTGTAATTCTTAATAGGTGATTGTGAACATTTAATTTTTATACTAATTTTCTTATTTGTATCAATATTCTTAAACCCATGGTTTTGTACACCTGCTACCTTTAACTCAAATTATTTTTTTGTTTTGTATAAATAGACTTGTTTGTAAATTGTATTCTATCAGTTGATAGCTCGCGATGAGCGAAACCGGTCCTGATCAAAAAATATATTGTGGAAATAAGTACTAAAAAAATGTGTTTTCATTATTTAAAATAATGAAAACACATTTAATAATATTTTCACAATTTGTTTTATGATCAGCAACGGTTTTGCTTATATTGAAGTTTAATCAGTTGATTATGATCGCAATGAGCGAAACCGATTTTAATCATAAAATATATTGTTTAAATAGCATTAATAATTTGTTTTTAATATTTTGAACATCATATCATTCCATCTAGAAATTACTGTTAAACCTAAAAAGCTTTTTACTTTCTTTCTATTCCTATGTTGATTTGTATGCACGTAATGTGATTCAAATCATAAATTTATTTAAACAGCTGAACAATTGTGTGAAGTAACAAGTATATTTTGTAATTGTTTTATAATTATTTGTTGACATGATCAAAAATCATTGGAATTCTAAATTTAAAGGCAAAGCGACTATTTTATACCAACATTGTTTTGTTAATATTGTCTACGACAGCGTTTACTTAATTATCCTTTATTTGTGTAATTACATACTTTTATAATTACATGAATGATTTTTTTAAATAATCAATCAGAATACATGATAACACGAATGCACTATAAACAACGTGTCATATAACGCGTGAACGATAATCTAAACATTGTTTTAGTTAAAGGATAGTTCGGCTGTTTTTTTTACATGCCATAAAATTCAATCAATACGAGTATACACAACTCGATAGTGTACTTCGTAACAAGTAAAGTGTCAAAACATTGTATTTTAAGTATAAATAAATCAATAATATTACACATGTCCAGCCATTAAAGTTTCCTTTAATTTCCCAGCATCGTAATAAAAATTTTATTTATTTATTTTATGAATTTAACAGTTATATCGCGAGGTTTCTTGAACATATTTTCAATGGATTGCATAATGACTGTGTGGAAATAATATTTGAATAAAATATTAACTCTTTTTTTTCCTTACTGGCTATTTGCTTGATAATCTTCCTAAGGAATCGTACATAACAAAGCTATTTTCCTTAACTATTTTTCTCTTGGTGAAAAATCATCATGAACGGTAAATTGCTATTCTTTTTAACCTACGTTATAATTTAGTTCGATGTCAATCTATAAAATGTAGAAAAAGATTGCATATAGATATAAAATACTAAAATTACACAACATAACCAAATAATAATTTTCATCCTTGTTTCAATATTTCAATGGACTTTATGTCATTGTTTTTCGTTAAAATAAGCTTAAAAAAATCGTGACGAAAATTATATTGAGTTATGTAGGAGTGACGAAAACTTTTTGAAAAACTGAAAGAAGCGCATTCTGGATTAACTTTACCATTGATCATCAACCATGTAAAATTGTTGGTATAGTAAAAAATATTTCACGCAGATTCGAATATGTATTGCTATAATTCATTTATATAATTGAAAAACCAAACAAACTCTTTTACAATAAAATAGATTACTTTTAATATTATTCGTTTTTCAAATATATTTTCGAAATTTGTTAAAATTTTCATAAAACAAGTTGTGTGCGAGATATCCACTTATTTTTTCAAGTATATTTTATGACGATGGGGAATACAAAATCATGCAAATGCCCGTAGCTGATTGCTTTGTAGCATTTATTTGGGAAGTCCAATTTTCAAAGACTTTGTCGCATGAATCTGGCTAAATCTGTTGGATAGCGTTTTTTATGTTGACTTTGAGGGTGTCAAGTATAATTGGTTTATTTGTGAAGACTTGCGATTTAAAATAGCTCCAAAGGAAGAAGTCTATAGGCGTTAAATTTCACGATATCAATGGCCAGTTCAGTGCCCTTAAATCACTCGTGCAGAATTTCCATCCAAAATTTAGGATGTTGTTCAACGCTTTAATTTTCCATAGTGATTTGCCGAAATCTATTAAGCAATTGACAACAAATTTGACAGATGCCACTTTAATAACATGCTAATCATAAACATCATAAACTAACAAATTTCAATCATCCCTATTGAAAGACCCTATATATGTTATATGTTTTAGCGGTCCATTTTCTTATTCTTAATAGGAACGTTGTACATATTAAATTGTATTTTATTTTTATATGATAATTATGGTTAAATGTGACAATACAACAAAACCAAAAACTGGACCTTAAAAAATAGCTCTTTATTTCTAAGTTCATACCTCCTGTATTCAAAAAGAAAAGAATGGAAAATTTCAGTTTGTCGTACGAGCACTATCTCTCTAAGGTTCACCATAAAATATACGCCCCGTTAATGTATATTAAGTAGAGTTCAGTGGTAGACGGTGAAACTTTCAAAGGCTCTACAAGGACTTTAATCCTCTTACTTTCCGATAACAACTGTTTCGTTCACATTTATTATTTGTATTGGCTCGCACTAAGGCCATCATTACGCTATTTTACTGGGACCTTGACACCATGCCTATACAGCGGATAAATAATGACAATACTGCATTAGTGGTAACCGTAAAAAAATATACAATATTCGGATGGATATATTGATATTATACATTTTATTATTATAAGGAATGTTCAATCTTGTTTCTGTTAAGACGATTAATTAAATGAGAATATATGTATGATATTTATCATCCATCCAAACCAAACCAAAAGTATATTACTCTTTTAGTAGTTCGAATGTACTGTAATTAACTTCCAAGTTTTTTGTGAGTAATTAACGCTTTTTTATATAATATATAAAGCTTTAAAAAAAGCACGAATAGGATTACCTAAATAATAGTTTTAACTCGCAATTCTTATCATATTGATATCTCTTTCGTGTTTTTATTTATATTATATTATTCCAAGCATTGCAAGACGGTGCATTTTGAACATAAAAAACTCACTAAGGTTAAAACTGTAAATGACTTAATAAGTGTGATGTAGCTATACAAAGAATAATCAAAAGGGTAATATAACTTGTATTATGAAATAAGACCAATATGTAAATAAAATAAAACGCTTAACTTTTCATTAGTCTACGGAGCTAAAAAGCTTTTTGATCAAAAGTCGTTAGTAGTAGAGGGTGACGTTTTTATTTATTTCAAGAAATAATGATTGTGGGAGCATCAAATTCTTTATAGTTAATTTCGATATGCTCAACTATCCATCTGCTTAAGTCTTAAAAAGGGTTTTAAGTAGGGTCACCATTCCGAGGCAACGACCGTTTTTGTATTTATCAGCGAGGTGTTATAATTTTACATTACCTTTCTTCAAAATAAATCAAAAAGGATCACTTCAGAATATATCAACAGAATTTACAAATTTACTGATTTTTAATAAACCTTTCACATTGTTAACTATAGGATGTTAGCTAATATATATTTGTAATTTGGTGTTGAATAAAAAGTGGATATATTAAACCGAATGTTCAAATTCATCCATCCCTTGACTGATGAGGAAGGGATTTAAAATATTGGCTGTAATGTATGACGAAACGGAAGGAAAAATGGGATGACATAGAAACAACAAAAATACAATCATATTAAAATCTTCCAAGCGCAATTTCCATTAGTTGCCAATTTGAAAATCCAGTAATTCTTTATCTATATATTGAGAATACCTTTACTGTAAGGTTGCGTCAGCAACATATTCCAGTTATTTTGAAATAAATTCTAGGAATAGAGAATCTTTACTAGATAAAATGAAAGTCATTATATACATGCATTTATTTTTAACATTAAAAAAACATCATCGCAAACCAAGAGTTGTAAAATAAACTTCGATATAAAATTACTATTAAGCATTCCACTATGTTTATGGTCACACCTTTCAATGGATAGTATCAAACAGATTTTGTATTAGTGTAAAATTTTTTGAGACAGGTATTTCAAACGTAAATTTACCTGTGAGAAATATATCGACCGTCGGAATTATGATTAGTCTTTACAAATTCTAAGCATTAAATTTAATTTTAAAATAAAGCTATAAAAGTCGTTTCGATGCTACTTCAGATACAAGAATTTCCTGTGAACGATTTTAAAAACACCTGCTATGCGTTCTTTTAATTGTAGAGTATGGTAATATTTAATTATTTAAATACCGTCAATGTCATATTTATTGTGAAAGGGGTAAATTATCAGTAGTCTCTTTTGGTTGCTTAATTAAGACTTTCTATGATTATTTTTCCATTTTTGGGATCGGATAAAGATGGTCAGTATAAATTGTAATCAGTATTATTATATGACGTTGTTGAACTACAATCATTCTTCAATCAACATACTGTATCGAATCATATTCTTTATATATTTTTGAACTACTGCACACACTAGTTGAATGCAATTATGGTAAGTAAATGCTAAAAATGTTCAAAATAATATTTGTTGTTATCGATGAAGTCTATAAAATATATTCTATTCAATCTGTTTTATATCATACTGTCAATTTCTAACCAAAAATGAATTCTTTTTTATCTTTGAATAAAAAATGTCTTGTTCCATTTTCTGTCTGCCTCTGCACATAGAAAGCGAATTTGGGCAGCTATCACCTAAAAATGATACAGTGTATACTTTGTAAATAAATAAAAAAAATTACAATATTTCATTCAAAAAACTTACAAATAAAATGAAATCATGCAAATATTGTTTATTGATATGTTCCTACGGCGATTACATTGTTAACTTTCATTTTTCTATTATTAACATATTATAGTGAAAATATCGTCGTTTGAAGCGTGTCTCCATAAACCGATAATTAATAGATATAAAATATCATGTTACATTGTTCATTATCTTAAATTAATATGTTTTTTTTATGATTTATTATCAAAGACCTCCTGTAGCTAAGAGAACATTAGAAATTTTAAATACATGAAACATATATATCACATAACATTATAAAAGCAATTTATTTTATTTGTAAGGAATCAGTTTTCGCAATATCTTAATGTATTTCAATCCAACATAACATTTAAAAATATGTTTAGCTTTAGTAAGAATTTGCGAAGGCGTATCAGATTATATATTAGACAAAAGGCTTAATTTATTTATTGTAAGTGTTGTTATTTTAAAAGTGAAATTTGTGTCATTCAAACTGGAACACATTTATATGTTCAGCACTGTTTTGTTTTTTTTTTTTTTTTTATTAACTATTATCTCATTTTAAATTTGACATTGTTAGCTTTGCGTGTACCGACAGTGAAAAAAGCTAGTAAATAAAACAAGAAATTCTCAGTTATGTTTTTACACAATAAAAAAAGTCTCATTTTGATTTCAAGCATATTTATTGTTATTTTTGTCATATTATTATTTATGCATTGCTTTTGAACTATTAATAAAGTTGAGTCAGTTTTGAAGCAAATATTTCAGTTCAGTTGATAGTTAATCACTTTTAAAACTGGTGGAACTGCAGTATTTTAAATATTTGTTTCTGAATAAAATATAATCTGTTTTGTACTATTTCTAAACAGTTATATAAAGATATGTAACGGTTTCGCTCATTGCGAAGTTTCTCATATAAAACTAAAAGTAGGTTATTACTTTTTTAAGGTCGGTGTTTTTTTAAAAACCTGTAGGTAAAAATAGAAGGCCAATGACCAAATAGTGTCTTTTAGGAAATCAATTTTAAACACCATTCCAAATGAAACGAATTTTTATATCATTGATACAAGTCGTTTACAAAATAACGTTCTTTCTTATTTTTCAAATTAACCTTCTCTGAATCTCGAAATTGGGAGATATTATACGATTACAGTGAGCAGTGAAATTAATTTAAACGTTTAACAACTATGCTAAAAGTTTAAAGTAAATTGTGTTTTTATATTTGAATATAATGTATTTAACAAATTATTGAAAATTAACACTGTAGTCGAATTCTCCCCAGAATTTTAAAGAAAATTTAAATGATCATAAAACCATATTCGTTGAGCTATTATGCATGCTGTGAGATCGCACGACAGTCGATATTGAACCGTCCTTAATTATGATAAATTCAATCGTAAATCTATCGAAAATTTACATAATATCTCGCCAAACTTCATTTCGAAGATAATGCATCAATTAAAATAAGATCGGCACCTGAATAAAATATTAGGCAATAAAAACATTCCCAGAGGTCAATAAGCTGAACCGGATATCAATGACGTCGTGGTGTAAGATTTTATAATCGCAGGCGGTGGACCATGAATAATGGAAAGGAGAGATCTTTGCCATGAAAATAATTAGTATTTTTTACGCAGTTGCAGCGAAATTTTCCATATTTTTGTTTTAAATGGGCATTATAAGTAATGTGCTTTTCTTAAGTACTGTAACGTTTTGATGAATGATCCTCGTCCAGTAGTAAGGTAGTTAATTCTTTAGGCATTCGTACTATATTATTACCGTGTCGCAAATGCGAATCTTCAAACGAAAGTTTTTCATTCATTAATTTTCATCTTCTAAATTTATTTCAAATCTGATTCTGGTGATTTACTTATTCTCACTGGTTTGATGATCTAAAAAATGGGCCGTAGAAAATATATCTAAAAGCTTACTAATAACCAAACCTTTTCCGGGTTTTAACTTTCCAACAACAGTTGTCAAGAGGTTTCTGTCATTAACCAAACAATAAGTGAAGAAATTATCAGATAGAAATATTTTTGGGTACTATTACAAATCAACGTAAGCAAAAAGATAAACTGGAATTTACTTGATAGAACTCCATTACAACTCGGTGAAAAAAAATCAATGTTCACTTTTCATAATTATATGTTCGGATAGTTCTGACGAGGGCTAAGCCGAAATAGCTATCAAATAAATACGTTATAATTTTTGTAGACAAAAAATAAATCGCTATTGTTTCCAACGTATTATTATGGGTAATCTTTGACCATTCGACAATACGACCGACATTTATAGTCAAATTTTCAACTTAAAATTACTAATCAAGTTAATTTTGTGCAATTGGAAACGCTTGACATCGATTCGAAAACTTCCAAGGAAATTCCTTAAGCCGAGATGCAATTATTATCTTCACTCTTAACAGAAAAAAGATCTCCGAATTGCTTATGTATGAAATCATGAATTCGGTTTCAAATATTTAACGGTGTGGTTTCCAGAATTCAGTAAACACGTGAGTTTTACTAAATATTTTATTTACACTGCTTTCGTATTCATTTGACATTAAAATCGTCAACATCAAACTTGGTTCTCATACTTGAAACAGAAATAAATGTTCTCACATCACGAATATATTTTTATCGATTCAGACATAAGTGTCTATTCCTACGTAAAGAATAAAATAAAAACACTGTTTCGGAGTCGTTACCCTGTGGCAAAATCTCCGATTTCCCAATATTGTTTTAATGACCGAACCCTAAAATTCATTATATTGTATCTTGGACATTTATTGGCTACTTTGCAAATCTAATACATCACTTAGAACTTAGACATCAGTCAACTTGAATCGATAAACTTTTAATATCCGTAAATTGATATCTTTTGGAGTGACTGTGTTATAAAACACAAACATAGAATTAATCCGAACACAGCATATCCAAAAGTCCTCATATATTATATTGTCAATAATATCTATATAAACCAAGTTTTTCTGCACAATTTATTTAGTCTGGTATTTTCCAATTAATAGATCTTTTAAATACTATATCGATAATTTCTAAAACAATGAAAGCAATTTTGTTTCCGTTTTAAAATATTCATTTTTGGCGTCTCTGTAACTATCCATTTGAATATATCACATTTGCGTTTTTATTCAACAGTTTTAGCCAATACACTTTCTCGCTGTAAACACTAACCCGTTAATCCATAAAATATGCGTTTTTTTAACCTCGCTATGTCCTTTCCATTCCAAAATATAAACACAAGAATATGATACTAATTCGACAGTAATTTCTTCTTCCAATTGGTGTGTTTCCAAATGTAACAAACATATCGCTTCTCTGATGAGCATCTTCAGTCGATCAGTATCGAAATTTTATATACTTAAATTAACAATGATTCTAATTATTAACTTGAAAATTAAGAGTGACGTCATATTTTTATCTTTTTACTGAATGTGGTGAGGGGGATAGACACAAACAATAAACGTACAAATTATTATTATACTACTAATTAAAATTTAATTAAATTAATATAGTAGTGAAACACCATTGATTACTAGTAAATGTTTTATTGATTAATTAAAACTGTTAGCTATTTAATAATTTCTCACTATTTACACGATAGAGTATTTTTATCACAGAATATGTAGACGCTCTAGAGACGTGCCGAGACTTCGAGAGGTCTGGAATTTGTGCAACAATTAGTTCTCATAAAATATCTTCTGTTGAGATAAATGTCACTTTAACTCAATTTAGATATTAACAACAAATACAGTAGTCATCCTTATTTCTTGATACATTTTACCGTGATATTATTGTATAATATTAGAAGTAAATTTTACGAAATATCTTTATAAATCAATAATTTGTTTATTAACTGAATAATGCCTTTTAATGTATTAACTGTCACTTCTTGAAAGACATGATATTTTAAACAGTGAAAACGCATTTTTAGCACTTTTTTCCACAAAGTATTTGTGTACCTTATTCCACAATATAAAGATGTATTTTAAAAATAAGTACTAAAAATGTGTTTTCAATATTAAAAATACTTAACAATAATTAGCTCAACATGTCTTTTTTGCAATCGTTCTGGCAATAACAAAAAAAAACAGTACAAAAATACACAGAAATTATAATTTTGTATTAATAATATAAAATAAACAAAAATATTACTACTTTTGGACACGCTGTATATGTAGAAGTGTAAACTTATAGACGAATACACATTCTGATGGACCGGTTATAAGCCCACAGTTTCTTTATTTTTCTACATCTGAAGTCCGAACATCTTCCTTCTAACATGCGATATAATTTACGACCTCTATATGTTCACATTCCAAATACAATGCAAATGTCTTTGTTAAACACTAATAAATCTCAGCCGATTCAATATTTTTATACTCAAATCTATGCGGAGAAATTCTCAACACGTGAAGATAGGAACCATGTCAAATTAAGTCACATCTGATAAAAAAATATTTACAGCATTTTTTGAATATGAGATAAAATGGAATACGGCCTAACATGTCAACATCGGAATGCTGTCTAGTTAACTACAATAAACTATCTTGAATATTATAAATTTTATTATATGTTATTCCTCAAAATATTACTTGTGTTTGAGAACGTATTTTTTTCTTTTAGAAACGTTCTTTTCCGTATAAAAAAAGATCCCGTAAAAAAGGCTTTATAATAGTATAATATATTAATATATATTATAAAAGGCTTTATAATAATATATTAGTGTAAGAATATGTCTTTAATTTTTTTTAATTATGTTTTCTCGCAATCCGAAGCTTGTGGCTTTGTCATGAGAGCTGCCCAACAGATTTTTTTCTGCAAAAACTGATTCGGTTTGCGTTGAGATAGACAGAACTGCGACAACACTAACACTCATATAATAGCTTCACTTCGTTTTTGGGAATAAATACCATTGAAAGATTGATTGAATTAGCATTTACTTGGTAGAACTCTATTATAACACGGTGAAAAAATAGCAATGTATTTTAGTTCTACATATTTTATTATAAGATATGGTTAATAGCTATTTCGGCTATAGTTCCGAAGATGGCGTGAGCCGAAATAGCTATCAACTATATCTTATAAAAAAATTGTAGAACTAAAATAAATTGTTATTTTTTCAACGTGTTGCCATTGAAAGAGTTATGAAATGCATAAAACAATTTATACAATAATTTTTATTTTGTAAATCAAAAATAACAACATATTTTAGTTTTACAAAATTTTATTTCAATGATAATTTAATTCTACCGCTTTTTTTCATCGTGTTAAGTAAGTATTATAAATGCCAATTCAATCGATAGATTTTGTATAAATTTATATGTAAACTCCCCGCCACATAATTTAAATCGGTTCCATTGTAAAATGAACTATTCTTTTGGTATATATTCACCAAATATTAAAGTTGAATTTTAAATTGAAAGACAATTAATTACTACAAAGAATCTCCCGTACATTAATAGAAAGGCCGCTTCAAGAAGCTGACGTTTCAAAAATGACATGCGGCATGCACTGGCCACTTTACTATAATTTATTGATCCTTATAAAGCACAAAAACCGAAACTTCTAACGATGTCCTAGTGATCCAGTCAGCTACATTTTTATAGTGACAATATCAATAAAGGTGTAAAAACGGAAAGACGGTCCTTAATGGTTGCAGTATACCATAGCTTTTCAACATAAAATAATTTAACACACCAGTACAATGATTTTACGTTTTATTCAGATTGGTATGGTGATAGCTTAGGAATAATTTAAATTCAAAAAAATAATAATTATAAAGTTAAAAAAGCGATCTTATCCACACGTGTTTATATTGGACTTTATTAACACGGTGAAAAAGTAGCAATGTATTTTAGTTCTACAATTTTTTTAAAGATATAGTTGATAGCTATTTCAGCTCACGCCATCTAGTTCTGAAGGTGGCGTGAGCCTATTTTGTATTATATTGCTATTTTTTCATCGTTTTATAATGGATTTCTACCAAGTGAATGCCAATTCAATCAATAACTTTTTAATGCTGAAAGGTTTATACGGCGGGAACCGCAGGGCCGGCAATTTAAAAAAAAATTATTTAAAAGAGTTATATATAAATTTTTTGATCGACAATTTTTGTCTATATGTCGTTTTTTATTATTGCATTATCGTTACAAGTGATATCACGTCTATTTAAAATATCAAATTATTTAAAACAGTCAATATTTTGTGAATATAGAGTATACAGCGCGTATACGCGCTCATTTCATAGGGCCGACCTGCCGTTGACGAGATTATAGAGCGCGACTTTTACTCAGATTAGCACAAATAGTATGGTGACATTGGGTTGATGTTAAAGGTTTTTAAATGATTTTGCTGTAATGAATGCAATACTTCAAAAAATAACTCGATCATCATTATCAATTTTTATTGAATAAATAAATCAATATGATCAATTCAATATTTCCTCTCATTTTTATCAATAGCAATATTCTTATTTTAAATATCTGATTATTTATGTATAATATAAAGATTTTTTCATACGAATATAAAATATTTTAGGTCAAATTTCCAAATAGTAAAGCTATCGTTGTATATAATATTAACTCAGAGCTCTGCAGTAGTGATTGATTAACAAAACGAAAGATGTCTAGTAAACATTTTGGCATATATTCCATGTGATATAAATGTCGAAAAGAATTTTAAATGCTCATTTTTCGATAAATTAGCGCTAATTGACAAATAAAGGAATATTAATACTTCGTAAGTACTCTAAATATTAATTAAATAAAACACTGTGATTGGGTATTGGGTAGTTTAAAACTTTAAAAGGTACAAGAAAAATACATATTTTTTTTATTTTCATAAAAAATACTAATAATTAGTGATATTTTTTTGTGAATTGTTAATCGCAAAGAATACTACACTGAATTGTAAATTACCAGAAATAACCAACTAATTTGCCTTAAAAATATATTACAATTCATTTTGAAATGGAAAAAGTTGTAACAAAAACATTAAGCGAAAAGCAATTCTCATTCCTTCCCATCAGAATTCATTTCCCAGGCCCGATTACCTATTACCCAATCCAACGACATAGTTATCCATACAACTAGCACAGTTTGATTGAGGCAAAGTTTTTTTGACATTTTATCCCTCTGCAAAAAAAAAGGTTGAACAACGGTGAATTAGTGACAGGGGGGCTATAAAACGCTCCAACCCTAACCTTACCTCTCGCACGCCACTGACAGGAAATCAATACGCTGTGACGCAAGATGAATTCCAGAGCGCTTATGTTGTGTAAAACATTACCATAAAAAGGAAAGACCAAGTTTGAAAACATTTTTTAGGTAATCAATATTAAATTTTTTACATGAGCACATAGCTTGCAACGAATCGAATAGTTTATATTTAATATGTGCAATGCGTCAGATGTTTAAATTCATAATTGAGACGATCATTTCAATAAAAACTATATAAAATCATCCGACATCCGTATTTCGACAGTTGGCCAATTATTGAGATATGTCGTAATGATGTTAATGTTATTACAGAAAACGAAATTAGATATATGATATCATTCTTTGCTTTTCAAGAGAGAATTAAATGTTATTATGGACAAATTTAACACCGGAGAAAATAATTTTATTGAAAAAATAATATTCGTATAATCCGTTGTTTTATATAAACGACAATTTTTGCGTAAATATAATATGTTGATTTTCAACTATGAATTATATCAAATTTGAGTTGTTACAAATTTGTATGATTCTACATGTTTTGTCACCAACGACCCGTGTTTTGCCTTTTGGCATCTTCAGACATTCTATCACACGGATGCAGATGCCGATAGGAGAAACCCGGGTCGTTTACCAATTCAAATTTGACATTGAAATTCCATCAAGCACATTCAGTTGATATCATAAATTATGAATTACAATATATAATTGATAAAATTTCAATATCAAATTTGGAATGTTTAAATTTAGTACGATTTCACATGTCTCACATAACTGAGGTCAGTTTTACATACTTTCTTTTATGCAAATAATAAAAAATCAATGGATATCATTTCATCAAACAATGGTTTTTAAGACGATATGTTATAAGCGTACAAACAATTATCCAACATTTTAAGAAAAATAATTTTTGCAGCTCAAATATCAATGAGTTTACGTCTTATATACAGTCGGAAAAGAGTCATAACGACCATTGAATATGGTTAGGATTTGTAATATATACGTAAAAGAATCGGGTTCAAGTGCCAAAAAGTATAGTATAAAAATTAATAAATAATTGTTTGAAATGAATATTCATGATACTTTATAGGGTAAGATTAATCTTGAGTGCTTTTGATTTAAATAAATGAAAATATTTGAAGTTTTCATGATTAAAAGAAGTACATAATGCAAAAGAAGTTCTTTTTAGCGACTCCTAGTCCGTGAGTAAAATAAATATACATAAACTGTCCTGAAGAAATCAGCAACAATAATTATACGTGTTGATTTAATTTCATAAATATGAAGCTATAAACTGTCATAGATATAATACAACTAACAAAGTGTGCAAAAATTGTGCGTAATATTTTGATATAAGTTATGTTGAACGCTTCTGACACCTGCCATCAACAACAGAAAACCGAAACGTTAATGTAATAAGCCCCTAATTACGATTTAGTAGACCTCTCATAATTCATTACCATCTTTTTATTATTTCCCTAATAATAACCTCAACCTAACAAAATGCCTGTATCGAATGCTATTTGTTCCGAAGTCAACATAAATCTCTAGTAGCGATACAATTTACGACGTGCCACGCACTGGCTTAATTAAAAACTTGTTTCCGTTTTTATTGTAACATAAAAGTAATTAAAAAATTATAACACACAATTTGGTATTACCCGGTGTTGCCAATAGGCTAGAGCCGTTTGGCCCGCTAGTGTAAGGCCATGTTTGTTCTGAAAGCGGGAATCTTTTTAAGCGTCAGAAAAGTAAAATCAAAACTAATATGTTTACATATCATGTTCATAATTGAAAGAAAAGGCTGTTCAAAATTGAACCGCTTCTGTGAACAAGGTGGAAAGAGTAAAACAGTTTAATAGGGCTTAGGAAAATGTTCAATATTTGTAATGTTGGCATGGAGAAATTTCAGACGCGTCTATATTATTTTTAGAGCATTATAATAAAGCCAACAATGCCACCAATTAAAAAAAAGATTAACTAAGTGAAAAATTAACAATGTATGCTAGTTTAATTTTTCTTTTAATAATTGATTTCTACTAAGTAAATTTCAATTCAATCAAGAAAAACATTAGATTTTCAATGAGAGGCAAACAGTGTTGGAAGCTCTTCAGGAAATAAACATTTTATAATTTTAATGGACTACTCTGGAATAAAATTTTCTTTTAAGGGCTAAGAAAAAACCAATAATTTAGGAAAAATAAAGATTGTGGGATCTTTTTGAATAACAATTTTTAGTATCTCAACTTTCACAATTAAAACCTTCATTAAAGAATTATTTAAGTTGCAGGCCAGATAAAAATAATATTTTAAATGAATATCGACCTAACAAGATAACTAAACCACCTGTTCGTGATTCATCGGCGGAAACATTAGTATCAAGACACATCACAACAAAAAATAGCTTGTAGATGTGTTGCTATTCATGCTTTTATAAAGATTGAGATATTTTTAAAGCGGATCAAACTCAAATTTTAGCCTCCCAACAATTTTTCATATTCTCCTACTGAACTCACGTTTGATGCAAGTGGATTTAGACACACTGGTACAAAAAAACCAGTGACGGTGTAATAAGAATCACTCTCATGAAAACGTACAAGAAATTTACATGTATGTGTTTGCATTGTGGTAAAAATGCTCAAGTTAATAGGTCATCATCAACAGAATAAAAAACTTCTTTACAGACCACTTATTCGAATTTAGTATTAATAATATTATGTACTATTCAGAGAGACCTTATAGCATTTTAACCAAAAGATTGGCAATAGACATATGATAATAGTATTCCTGTTTTCAAGTCCTCTGCGTCCATTGAATATGACTAACAAGATTTGGTGCATATCTCCGGGGCCCTAAAAGTAAGGCCGTAAAACATAATCATTGGTGCACTTAAAAATACCAGTGGCGTAGGAGTTACGACTTCACCTGTAAAAAAAATAACGGCTCTTCAGACTAGTTTTAATTTAGAGCCGTCAAATTTCACGACCACAATGTTAATACAAGCGTGAAAAAAAAATCAATAAAAATTGTTTGAATAAATTTACCAACATATTAGGAGACATAAAATTTTTATATCCCCGGTGCAAACGGTCCGTCAAAATATTGAAAAAATATTATTTATTGACTATAACAACGCCCCCTGACATTTTTGAATTATTTTAATTTATAAATTTACTGCGTGCTGTCTTTTATTTTGATATATAGAAGAAAAAAATATGCGTCCCATTAATGAATTCATCGGAGACAATATATCATTTTAATATTTGATTTTAGGACCGTGGGTAGATACATGCGTTTGCAAAACGGACAAGATTGTTTTTCCAAGTCTTTTGCAATCAAAACATTACGTATAAGGATGTTGAAATAATTGCACTAAATTAATTCTGTATATCCAGAATGACTTGAATCACGATTACATGCTGTGTTAAGTAGGCATGTTATATCAAATGCCACATAAAATATCAGACTGTGTCGTAATAGTTTGCTTGTATTAGACCAAGTATCTTAGATTAAATAATATTTATTTTTCATTCATAGTTAACTGCTGTAAAAGTAGAGTTAAATTTGTAAGTATTATAAAATAATAATGTCAGTGCGTGTTAATTTCATTTAAAAATATTTTTTCAATCAATCTAATGTTTTATTTCAAACACTCTAGGCGAAGTTTTTAAATAACTTTGAATTTAACTCCTGGAATGCACCATATAAAATATATTATATAAATATATAACATTTTTGTTTTGATGATTATTTCGGGAGACTTGATAAAAGTACTCATTGATTAAACTTAATCTGTCAAGTAATTTATATTTACCTTTTATGAAAAGAAAACAAAACACCAACGATTATATAATTTCCTCATGAGAATGATTCTTCGTGAAAATATCATTATATTAAATGTTTTAAAATTGATTAAATAGATTGAAGATGGTGTTGTTTATTTTTTAATTATGGAAGTAACTTAAAAGGTATTTTTTTCCATTTTTAAATTCTCACTGAAACACATAATCAAAGCTTCGATCGAAGAGCTAAAATACTTCAAACTGGCCTTTAATTTTAAACACATATTTTCATACAATAGAAACTCTTAGCATTCCTATAGATGAACGCTCAATAAACATGTGTCCATAGGCTTTAATTCTTGTTGACTCTATTTCAAAATATTTTTGATCTATCGAACAATAAATAAAATCAAAAAACAACTAATATCCTTCACGTCCCATCATTAAATCGTCACCTTCTTCCAAAAAAAGTTGAGCGCATTAATAACAATCTTTCGCAATCTGACTTATTTAGTCATTTGTATGAATGCTATACATTTGTAGCGGATATCGTATGCAAAACGAAACCAAGTGCTCGCAAACCTCTTCTATACTTAATCATAATAACATATGTTATAAACGCATGCCCATTTTTTTATATTCACGTAATAATAAGTCACAATAAGTACTATCGTCCAAAAATTTTAAAACAAATATCATTGACACTACTGAGCCATTATTGATAAATTTGTTTAATCACATTGATAGTAATACAAGTAGTGATTAAATTCGCTGAATTATAAACAGCTTCACATGTTGCTTTATTCAATTAAAAAGTAATTCTATTGGCAAAGATCAATATGTTATCTAAATCACTTCGCACCCACCCGCTAGTGAAATATATAATAAAAAAAAACAATTGAGATCAATTCACAAACGACTAGTACTACACTGGCCCTACTATTCTACTTATATTGTCCTAAAAAAAGAGAGGTTATACAACTTAGTTACAATCAGTTCTTTTTTTGTAAATGTTTTTCCAGAAAAACTCTATCAGAATTGAAATATTTCACACTCATTTTTTTTAATATATAAACAAAAATTGTATTTCATAAATAGTTATACCAAAACGTATTTTTTTGATCCCTGTGTATGGTTGTATTCCCCTACAAAGAATATGTAGATATAAAACATATAAAAATATTATATGGAATAAAAGTTATTCGCACTCCGGTAAAACAAAGGGAAAGCTTTCGCGGAAGCTGGCCACGTAAACAGTTTTGTGTTCCGCTCCAGAATCTGAAGTGGAAATTCTAATATAAAAAAAATGTTCAAACGCAATTCATAAGCTCGTTTTTCACGGTGGTCGTAAAGAGCACCAGTGCCAAAGGCAATAAAAGATTCCCTTTCACCAGGAAATACCAACCGAGGATCGTGTCGAAAGAGTCCGGCTTATGATAATGAAATGGTGAATATCGATGATACTGCCACTCATATTGTTTCAAGGTGTAAGCCTCGGTCACCATATTCACTACCTAACCAGCAGTTCAACATATATTTGCTACAATGATTAGTTATGAACTTAAAAACGTTTATTATATTTACTTTGATTTGAAAGTGCTTATGGGAAGTTATTTAAAGTCGAAATTCGAATTAAACACGGTTGATTTCATGATATGATTTAAGAATTTGATCCCGAAACTGATATAGGTGTTTTGAAATTAAAATTTTATTAGATAGACAATACGAGAATTCCTTAAAGCTGCTCTAGTTGTAATGCTAAATTAATAAATTAACTATATAACAATCTGTTTATATATGGAATATATAGGAATTGAGTCCTTAGATTTATTGTGGCCAAAACAGTACTGTAGAATAACAAAGATTCGGCTTTGAATTGCTCAAAAGAAAAGAAAAATAGATTTTTTTAAATTTCTTTGTATGTATAACATCTGTTTTGAAAAAACGGAGGGTTTCTTTGAAATTTCTAACTATACAAAATCCTAAAAAAAACTGAGAACTGCATAATCGAATCCATATTATGTTTCAACTAGTGGTGAACGCAATTGAAAAAATAATGCAGCCATTACTGTATACATTCTTTGTTGGTTTTTAAGATATTCATATTTTACAATTTTACAAGCTTTTATTAAAGCTCGCAGCTAGTCGCATTATTTTCATAACTCCTGGCTCAGAGAACAGGCGATGTGATTTATTCACTAGTCAAGGAATAAATGGTGAAATCGTCTCTGCTAAGGTCATTACTGCGCAGGCTGAGTAAAAAATTCTTTCTCATTAGATATTAAAAAAAAGACATTTATCATTTCTGATTGCAGTTGATCTAAGGCAGATTGCTCTCGATGAGACATTGGAAAGTAAATCTTTCATCGCAATTATTATTCATTGCCCTTCTATATTGAAATTACTAATAGTTTATGATATCGTTACCACTGCATCTGGTTCTTAGACGGCACGAAACGGAATAGCATCAAAAGAAATGCATTTTATTTGATTCTACAGTCTTCATAATAAACATTGAAAATAAATTCGAGGGTATCACTTTTTTATTTGTTTTTAAACTATGTATATTCGGTTTATTTCAAAATATGATGATTTCAAGGAAATTTTAGTTCCTGAATTAAGTAAACTATTTTTTTTATGCATTTTTTCAGCTTACAAAAACTAAAATAAATTAAAGAAATATTTATAGATTAAACGCATGAAATTGTTTCATAGAAATCTTAGGCAAGAGAAAAAAAATAAGAGACAATTCAGTTAAAATTCAATAAACCATAAACGATTTCGCTATCCCTGTATTATTAACAACTTTAATTCCATGACATAAACAATTTGTATTTTTTATATATAAAACAGTAAGCTTAACGCGATACGCTTCAATTTGAAATTTTCCCTGACTATAAAAACATTAATTTGTGAAAATAGTTCTACATGCTGTAATTTATTATTTATAAGTGTTAAATAATTTGGTCTTTCCACTTTATCTGTACATTCTACTTAACTTTAATATATTTTCTATAGATTTAGCGGCTAAAAGACACTAATTTCTATATAAGATTTTAATTGATTACTTAAAGGAGAAAATATTTTTATCGTCCAAAAAAACTAGCGTCATTATTTATTATAATTTTAATATGAATTTCTTGAATGTTATATTGCTCGGTAATAATAAAAGTAAACTTTTTAACAAATTCTATCATAGAAATGAAATACTCACGTCACATTTTTTGTTGAATATACTTTGTCAACAGTAAGCATATGCAGGTTAGTCGACAAAATATCAAAAAGTTATAACGCTTCGTCAATTTATATATACTGAAAGTTGCCTATGATATGAAAAAAAACCGTATGTGTTGCAAAATATGTTTTATGCAGCTCGCTTCACGAAAGTATTCCAGTTAATATAATATTCAATTATGCAGAACGTTAATACTTTACATCTCAAACTTTTCGGTCAAAGTCTCCTCAGATTTTCCAGCGAACTTATAAAGGAGCGGTTATAAAAAGGAACGAGTTACATGATAAACGCATGCAGAAATTTTAAAGATTTTCTCCCTAAACTTGGCCCATACCTCACCCTCTAAATGAGGCGTGAAATGCCCTGGGCTTCTTCCATTGGGTACTTTGGTGCTACGAATTCTTCCAAAGTAAAAATGACGGCTCAAGTGTTTTATGGAAAGGTTAGGATAAACTTTTAAGTCGATAATTTCAATTTAGACTATCTGTTTCATACACATTTTAAAATATGACACGAGTCATAGATTAGCCGTCTTGGGATATTTTGATATCATCTTATTTATAACTAAAACGCAAATCAATAGTCTATTTAAATAACACGGAGAAAAAAAAAATATTTTTTATAATATAGTTGATTATATTTATAGCTATTTCGGCACGCAACGAACTATGCTTAAACGAACCTTTGCTTATCTATATATACTTGTGTAGAAAACGTACACAATACATCTTCTCTCCTGTTTTAACGACCTAGCTTGTTTCTTGCTCACAATAAAACTAAAAATTGTAATAGACTAAAAAGGCGGTTATATCAATAAGTTTACATATGGCACGGAAATGGTCTATTACGGAAACAAAACAGCCCCCTGTAGAGGGTTGAGCAATGGCGATCGACATATATTAATTTTTCGTTAAGAATTCTTTGTGATAGTTTATATCTATTGATTTCCAGCTGTTTTTAATCCGTCATCTTAATATAATAATCGTCTTTATAAATACCTATTCTTTTGCTTCTTTTTATCTTACAAGATAAGGCGTCTAAATGGCTTGAAAACTTGAACCCGAACCCACCCAATCATTAAGGCAAAGCTGATATATATATATATATACTACAACGAAACAGAGGCCGACATGACATATTGAACAATTTATCTTTAACAATGAAATGAAACGACTCTCAAAACAACGGTCACTTAAATCTGGTCAAATATTCGAGTAAAGATATTTTATGTAGAACACCCCTAGAGCTGGTAGTTTTGAATTATACAATACTAACTAAATACACATTTTGAATATCGTTACTTAAAAAATCCACAAAAGCCATATAAAATTAAATACTCCTCTATGTTGAGAATTCTTCTGTTGATTTATAGTACATTTATTAGCATCAAGATAATTTTATCTCATTTTTTTATTCAGAAGAAATGTTCTAAGTTGTTTTTATACTTTTTTTAAGCTTACTAAAGGCATAATTAATTAAATATAATACACGAAACCCGAGGATAAATGGATAGAAAGGTTTAATTTTTTGTGATACTTCACATTCACGAAAGGTGTATTTTTATTAAATAGTATAGAAAGCTTCGTGTTTTTTTTGCTGTACTATTATAGAATGTACCTTCTTTAGAACAAAAAAATATTAAGAGAAAATTAAATAAACAATTGAAAACTTGTGAAATTTCCAGTAAAAAAACATTGCGTTTGTATTTATTTTTCTTAATACTCGTACTCGCTACAGTTTCCCTAAAAAAACAATAGTTTGTGCATCAAATTTCACTAGAATTTAAAAGTTCGTTTCTGAAACTTCTAACGCTACAAAAAGAATTTATGAAGTATTTCACTGAGGTTAAAGTAATTTATTGTTTATACAAAGTTTCAATAATTCAAACTTAAATTCATTTTTTTTATAAATTAAATAATCATTATTTAGGCTTCTTCGTTACTATTCGAAATATAAAAATATGTGTTTTTCGTTATTATAAACTAACAAAAATATGCTTTAATTTGTCAAAATATCACATAAAAACGATGAATTGGGAAGACGAATTGCGCTTCATTTTAGCACACCGAATTTTTATAACTCTGTTAATTGCAGACCAAAGCAAAAAACGACGTGACTTACTCCTTGCCAAGCCACGAAAAACTTTCTTCATAAAAACCGTTGAAACATTTCAGTACTTTAGACTAAATTGCACTTTTCATGCGAAAAAATCTATGTGAGTGTATAAATCCTAGTATATAGATATGATATTATAGTATCGACAAGGCTTTGGTCGCAAGTCAGACAAGAGACCCTGATTGGTTTAGTTAACAGTCGGGGTGGTTTTCGATCCTTAGCGGCGTCGGGACGCAGGACGTGACTTGAATACGGGTGTCGGTCGGTGCCATTTTTTACGGCGTCGGTTGCGTTGAGCTTTTCCAGCCACCTACGTGAGTTTTTCATCCCCTTAACTAGCGAGTATCGTGGACACGAACGTTATGACGCACCAGTGGTTTCAGGAACTAATGAGAATTCTTATTTTGCTTACGATTTGTCAACAAAATGAACAATCCTTCAGGAGAAAATTTCAATAAAAACGACAATAAAGTCCTTACGTTTTCTTTTAATATCGTGCTTTATATAACTCTTCCTCGCTTACAAATGTAATCCATTTTCAAAAAATACTATTTCCAAGCAGCACGCATTCAGGTACTGAATAGTGAGGAAATATATCTATTTCGAAAATTACATTTTAAATATTGAAATATATATTACAGTTTATGTATATTCAAACATATAATCAAAATTTGAATTGTTACAACTTTGTACGATTCCACATGTTTTGTCACTAACGACCCTGATTTCGCCTTTCGGCATCTTCAGGCATTCATGTCAGTTCTGTTGCGTCCGTGTGATAGAATGCCTGAAGATGCCGAAAGGCGAAACCCGGGTCGTAAGTGACAAAACATGTGGAATCGTACAAAGTTGTAACAATTCAATTTTGATATTGAAATTCCATCAAGCACCTTCAGTCGATATCATAAATTATACATGGTACGGTATTAAAATGATAAGGGAAGCATATGTGGTTATATTGTTGTTTATCAAAAACAAAATATTAAATCTGCATATGTATTTTTATTAAAAAAACATCCTTATACGGCTTATAAACAATGTCACTTATTTTTACTGTAGTACAATAAATCAGCTTCAAAACAGATCAAAAATAAAATACAGATTACAGCTCTCAAACGATATGCAAAAATACAGTTATTCTAGTTTTATTTCTGATCCCTGGCGTTCTGAAACGAAGTCAATCTGATAACAATTTAGTTAGAGTAATTTTGTGTGTACGCAGGGGTTGATGCTAAACGGTTTTGTTCAAAGGGAGATATGACGTCAGTTTTTCCCACCTGTTCGCGGAATTTATCAGATTTTTGTTCAACTTTCGTTAACCAAACAGTACAAAAAACGCCCTTCATACAGTATCGATCGGATATTACTGAACTTCAAATTAAGGAAATTTTAGACAACACATGTGTACAGTGGTCTATGTAAAATATCGACTTACTTAATGAAAAACGGTATAATATGTAAACAGTAATACTTTGTAGATACAAATATATATGCTGTTGTTTTCGCACTGTGTCTTTTAAATTATTTACTCATGATGTTTCTTTAATGTTATTATACATAAAAAAAACAACGTTGGATTCACAATATGATAACTGTTATCAAATATCTCCGTATCTTTAAGGCTTGATTATAAAGTAAGCATGAACTAATTCACTATTATATAAAGTTTTTTCTAATCAAGTGTAAGTGAGGGATATTCTCGAAAAGTTTTAATTACATTCTTTTCAATGATTCCAGATTTTGCCGTAGTATTATGGTTATAATCGGTCCATCTAGAGAAACTAGCCTTCGATATTCCTATTATAGAATGTGATTGGTCTGATTTGATTCTCTCATATATTTTTTATAATATTTGATACTAGGTTATAATGCTATCTATTGTTAAACATTTCTCAATACTCTTGTCTATCCTCTATCTATCTCAAAGACACATCCACTTTCCCTGCCATGTATAAGTGCAATGCAGTTGAGATATTAGTAAAACAGACAAATACATCAAAATAATGATTAAAGGAACAATCTGACAATCTTTTAGCAAAACAGGAAAAACTTATATTAGAGTCCATCATGTGAAGGAGTTATAAAAAGCGATGAGACATAATTTGGGTTTTTCTTAAAATTATTATTCCAAATACAATTATTCATATTATGATTCATCCCAAGGTGAAAAAATGATGATGATTAAGCCGAAATAGCTATCAACTGTATACAGTGGAACCCCAATCAACCGTTCTCACATAATACGTTTTCCCGGATGGAACGCTTATTTTTTATAGTCTCGTCAAACTCCCATAAGAACAATGTCAAATAATCCCGCATTGACCGTTTACCGATTCCCCGATTTCCTCGATAAACCGTCTAAATATTTTGGTCCCGTCACAAATATTATCCCGATTGACCGTTATTATTGCATATTTCTCCGTATCTCGGCAAGCAAGTTTGACACAGCCGAGTGCAGGTGTTATTCCTAGATACGTTAGAATCCGCTGTACATGTTAGACGTAACGCATTGGACGCATATGTTATTTTTTGGGTTGAAATCCACCACACGCGTATTGTGGTTTATGATGCAAATGTAGAGTTGTTAAAAATTCATGGTAATAATGATTCCTGTACATACAAACTTTTAGTCACAAGTTAGTAACAAGTCTTTGTTCCGATTAAAGTGCCAAATAACAAAGAAGCAAACGAACATAAAGGACTTTTTTAAAAAATAAATTTTATATACAGTATGTACAAGTAACTAATAAATACATATTTTTTACTTGTTTATTATTCTTTGAAGCTTTCCCGCATTCACCGTTTCCCGCAATTACCGTTATTTTTTCAGGGTCCCTTGGAAAACGTAAAATCGAAGTTTCACTGTACCTTATAAATTTTGTAGGGCTAAAATACATTGCTATTTTTTTCACCGTGTTATATTGGAGTTCTACCAAGTTAATACCAATTCAATCATCAAATGTATTTTATCCAATATATTTTATGATATTGATGGAAAGTACTCGAAGAATGGTACGTATTTCCTACATTCAGATATAAAGAAAGTATTTTCATAATACCTTATTTTATACGACATCTCTATGCCACTAAATATAATTTTACCTTTTAATGTGTTAACTGTCATCTTGACGGAAAGGCATGATATTTTAAATAATAAAAACACATTCTTAGTAATTATTTCCACAATATATTTTTGATCAAGACAGGTTTCGCTCGTCGCGAGCATTATCAACTGATATCAAACCGGTCCTGATCAAAAAATGTGTTTTTATTATTTAAAATATAGTTTTAACTTTTATGATTTTTTTATGATAACGACTGAAGGTGCCTGATGGGATTTCAATGCCAAATTTTAATTGTTGGAACTTTGTTCACTTTTCATGCTTTGTCACTAACGAAAAAAGAGGGAACTAAAGACGTTCGTTTAAAAACATGTGTAATAGTACAAAGTTTCAACAATTCAAATTTAACATTTTATCCATTGAGTGAGTTCTATAATAAAAATCAATAGTTGAATAGCAAGATTTTGATTATTTGCTCATAACGATGATAAATTCTTTATGTAATATCAAACTCTTGCTTCCATATCCGTTTTTTGAATTATTATATCCGCTGATTTTTTATAATTTATATGTTACTCTGATCATAAACCAGTCTAATAAACCATTTGATAGCTCTTCGGATGCACCAAGTTTGCATCCGCATCATGTTATATTGGCCATAAATAATTTGTTATTTTAAATTGCTACACTTTAATCATTAACATGTTACTTAAAAGAGACGCGAATTCAATTAAAAGATTTACTGTAAACGCCCACGAAAATGTACAACTTCGTTAAATATAAAATAGATACTTCTTATGCGTATACATATTTTGAATCAATCGTTTACAATCTACGGAGGTTGAAATATTACATTTTACATACTGTCGAATGATGCGAGTTTTCTTAACGTTATCCAAACAAAACGTTACCGATTACGCACTGCACTATTTATTTTATTTATTTCAAAGTTCGCGATGACTTCTCTATATATGTGTGTGTTTGTCCTTTATGCATTACTACACTATTCATCCTATCGGTAGGAAACTTTACAAATGTCTTGAGTACACTCTCGCAAATGTTTTTAGCATACCACTTCTTCCTTAACCCCACAAAATAGTAAATAAACAGAATTGAAACGATACTATTAACAAATAAATTGTTTGTTATCATAACGAATTCCTTGAATTTCCTTACTCTGCGATCGCAATAACGCGCAACAGATCAGCTAGTTTATATACAATTTATTATATTATGGATCCCTACTGATCGAATACAAAATGTATCAAAATAAAAATTGTAAAAATCAAATTTGAACTGTTGAAACTTTCTACAATTCCACATGTTTTGTTTGATCACCTTCAGTCGACATCATAAATTATGAAATTATATTATGTGGAATATTTATGCGGAATTCTGAAAACGTGCCTGTACCCAAAATTTATTAGTTTTATAAAGCAGATTATCTTGATTATAGAGTATGCATAATTTTATACAGCAATCGTAGCGACACTTTATACAAGTCTTAGAAATTAGGAAAAAAACATTTGACTCACAAAACGTCTGAAGTACTTTATCTACAATTTAACATCTGGAATTCAATTTCGATCTTCTATTCATATAAAATATTAATTGTTTGACTTTCAGCTTTTTTGACCATTATTCCAATAAAGTAACTAGCTTATAGAAAAAAAATATTTTTTTAATTTTATTGAAAATCAAAATATTCCATTGTGACCCAAGACTAAATTTTACAAGAACGTTTTTTACTTTGAATACAATAACATGTTTATTATTTTCGATTTTACATATTGCTTTGGAAGATAGAATAATGATCATTACTCACATCGTCGTGCATTTTATAATACTTAATTATAGTTTTGAAATTTTTATACATAAATAGTTACTTTAATTTTATTGGTTTGGAAAATAGTTTCTTTTATGGGAATGTCTCGGGTGATATATTTAATTTTTATATCCGTCGTAGATATGAAATGACTTCCCTCCATAGTTTCATTTTTTGACTTCCTCATTACATGTCGTAAAAAAACAATCAAAAAATAATATTGCATCTTCAAAATATATTTAATCACAAAACACCTGTTATGCCATCGCCGCCATCTTCGTTTTTATTCGATACGTTTTGATTTTACGTAAGTCTGATATGAAAAGGCGATACACAAAACTAGAGCTCTTAATACCAATTTTTAAATATTTCACATTTATATATATATATATAACACTACATTTATTCATTCCTGATAAAATAAATTGATAGAAAAGCTTTGCCACCGTGTAGATAAATTTCAGGAATCGAATAATAGAATTAATAAAACATTTATTATGAAAACTAATTATTAACAAATGCTATCGTAAAAATTTGAATTTACATATTTTGGTTATGGCTTTCAGGTAAAGGAACCGAAATAATAGAAGTTTTATTTAAGGCGACTAGATTTTTCCTTTCTCATATATTTATTGGATATACTCATTTATTGAAATTTAAAGCTAAAATTATTACTACAATATAAGCAATTTAATATATTCTGCTACGATTCCAACAAACAATATTTTTCGCCATTTTGGAATTCTATTCATTCTGTTTATCGAAAAGTTTGGTGTCCTCTGATCTATCGTGAAAGAAATCAAAAAATAAATGTTCAATAAGATTATAAATTTCATTTAGTTCTAATTTCACTCTTTAAGCTCTGTCAGTCATAAAACCTTCCTTCAAGGTTTTAATTATACTGCATCCAACATTTAAAACTGAGAATCAATATCTGCTGAAATAGTATATTCACAATAAGTTCACCATAGCGATCCTTTTTAACGACCGATCATTTATTTTAAATAACAGGGGTTATGATCAAATTCTTCATTTATATTGTATGCGTAAAAATGTTTCAAGGTACTAGTCGCTGAATATAATTTTCGCATAAAATATATTATAGTTATGTGTCGTAAATTACGACGTCAATTTAAGTTATTTTTCAATTACTATTAGCTCAATGTCATGATGTCAAACGACGGTTTCAGTGAATTCATTGTAAATATAACTTATTTTTTATGCTGCTATTTCATAGCTCAGCTTTACTCTACTGTTCCGTGACAGCCTATCGTCGAATACGCCATAAATAAAATATTTATAACAGTCGAATTGAATAATGGATTTTTTATTACGGGCTCGATAATGAAATAATATCTAATATGTTCCTACAAATTCACCTGGAAACAAAGTAACGACTTCAATGGTTATATAGAAAAGAGATACGGCCGGATTTTTGGCAAAATACATTTCATGTAAGCTTTTTCGTTATTAGGATAATGACACTAGAAAATGTAAAGTTTTTTTTATATTTATTTGGTACATAAACAAACCAATATCATTGATTTTTACACATATTAAAAGACGAAAGAAGCATGTTAAGGCTATTGAAAACGATTAATAATTTATATACGTTAAGCCCAATATATTGTATACTTGAACGTCATTATTAGTGGGTCTTGTAAATATATTTTAAGTACCAAAATTCATCCTAGTAACGTTCTATAAAAATAATCATTATATCCGTATTATAACTGCCAAAAAATGTATGTGATGTAATCGGATTAATTTCTGAGTAGGAATCAGAGAGAAAAAATAGAGAGTTAAAAATCAAACATTCATAAATGATAGGCTTCTTTTAATCATTCATATCATAAAAAATCAATTATTTCCGTCTTAGTACTGCTACTATCTCTGTCGTTGACTGCTAACGTTTCAACTGATGAGACAGCATATTGCATTATTTTCATTTAGTTATCGTATTAAATTTTGCCTTTTTAATTTCAATAAGTTTGCTTAACACCAACATATGGAATTAAATATAAATGACAGTTTTGTTGCATCCATGTGATAAATTACCTTAAGGTATCAAAGTAAAGTCCGGGTCACGCATGGCAAAATATATTGAATGGTACAAAGTTTCAACAATTCAAATTTGATTTTGAAATTCATATCAAACGCCTAAGGGTTGGCGATATCATAAATAATAAGATTTTTTTTTTAAATATTCAGTGTTGGAATATCCATTACTCTGAATCTCAGCAGGAAATAAGTTAACATGCATTGCTAAACAACCATAATTTTAAAAAATGAATGATTCGTTGTTTATTTTAATGATTCCTTAACTATTTCGCGCCATGTCCCCATAATCTGAAAAATAGTCCACGGCCCTCCTGATCAAAAAAACATAATGAAATTGAAACAAAATGCGGCCTCTTTATGAGAAGCACGGTTTTTAATTATACAAAAACTCAATTCAGATATACGTATATCGATTAAATACACTCAGTCCTTTTTTTACGCGATACATTGGTTCCAGAAAAAGGCGCGTAAAAAAAATGATTTCACGCAATTGCATTATATTTCTTTACACACCCTTAAACATAAATTCGCATAATATCCGATACACTTGTCAACATTTGGTGTATTTAAAAAAATGGAATGCCTTACAAAATCAAGCTTTAAAAATACAAATATTTTTTTATTTCAAAAATAATGAGACGTACATGCCTAGCATCATATATAAATGTCTTCTTTAAAACAATTTTGGGGAAAAATTACGTAAAAACGAGTGAAACGGGTAAAAAAATGTAGCGGTGCCGTCCAAAAAAATCGCGTATAATCGAATTCGCGTAAAAAAAGGACTGGGTGTATACTAAAAAATCACATTAATACAGAATACCTTACCATCAAAATTAAACATTTTTTTCAAATATTATATTACATAATCTATACTATTCATTGCATCTTTCATTCTAGAGCAGCGATACTCAAACTGCGGCCCAAGTAGCTCATATGTTCGGCCCAAAATAATTATAGTCAAATATTTTTTTCATGGTGTTTACAACATTTTTTCAATATTGGGTTGCAACCGGTCGGTTAGCAAGTGGGTATGTGCGGTGCTACCTTCTTAATAAATAAATAAATAAATATTCACAATAAATTAAATATTTTTATTTTGACATCATAATATAAACATATGTATGTAGTATATTATGTTACATTTACAGTTTACTATTAATATGTTGCGGCCCACGTAGGAAATTAAAAATCTGAATGCGGCCCTGAGGAAAAAAGTTTGAGTATGGCTGTTCTAGAGCTTTTTATTTCTTGCAAGTAAATTATAACATCTCAATTTTATCGAGAATAACGCAGTTAATATTATATTAAAATTTCCGTCATCAACATTTCCAGGACTTTATAACCATGTCTAAATAAATTTGCCATTTTATGTCTTATATAAAAAAAAAAATTGTAGAACCAATGATAGATTAGGTAACCTGATAAGGTCCACCCGTTGCCACCTGGTCACGTCATTAAATGAATACAAATAGCTCAGAAAATAAAATTGTCAACGTTAAAGTTACCCGCCTGTGTGGGCGAAATAGCTTGGACCTTCGACGAAGGAAAATAAAACATCCATTTTAGCGTCATGTCAACTGTGGAGCACTTTTTTCGCACCTGACCAGTCAAACTTCCGAGACTTTAAGAACGCATTTAATGAGTGATTACACAAACAAATATTTAAGCAAATTATAAAAAAAAATACTTTCTTATGTAAGATTCAATTTTAGCCATTTATACATCTTTCTATCTCATGGAACAACTGAAATAATTTTCATTATAAAAGGGATGAACATGGTTTAGGGATTATGTTTCGACGTCTTCAACAATCAATGATATCAAATTTGAATTGTTGTAATTTTGTACAATTCCACATGTTTTGTCACAAACGACCCGGGTTTTGAAATTCCATAAAGCACCTTCAGTCGATATCATAAATTAAATCAACTATATAGTCTAAAAGTACTAATTGGAATTTCAATGTCAAATTTAAATGGTTGAAACTTTTTACGATTCCACGTATATTTTCTTTTACGACCAAGGTTTGGCATTTACGCATCTTCCAGCTAATGCCACAGAACTATCAGCGAGAGAATGCCTGAAGATGCCGAAAGGTAACCTGGGTCGTTTCTTATAAAAACTATGGAATCGTACAAAGTTTCAATAATACAAATTTGATCAATCTGTTATATGAAGCTGTTGTCCTTAATGTATTGTGAGTTTAGATTTAATATTAAGTTTCATGACTCTATAAGTCCTGAGCTTAATGTCAGCTCATCTTCACGCTTTTAAAATACAGTATCGGCGGTGCTCAAATTTTTTATGTTAACATATAAAAATAATTCAATTACCATTAAAAATACAAGAATTATCCGTATATATCACAGAGAAGTTTTGGCAAATAGCCTCTAATTTCGTCATTTTAAATCCGTAAACGCCGTTCGTTGTACACTCAAGCACATGAAATCTTAGTAATTTAATATCGATGTGTCAATTTTCAATTATCAATTTGATATTTCGTTGAAACAAATAATTGCTTATTTGCTTAAAAACTCTTACTTAAATTATCAATAAAATAATCAGCAAAATAAAGTAAGTGACCATGCGGTTACTATAATGTCATTATAAACATGTTTATATTGTTATCTCCAATCCTAGTGTGTATATAGCATAGTATGCAAAGCTTTTGGGTGTATCACGCAACGTCTTGCAACATGTTTGGAATCCATGAGATTATTATGTTTAATATAACATATTTATTTAATACAAAAGATTACAGAAAATCGTAAACATATCAGTCGATTGCTATTGCAACTCAAAAACGATTGGTAATCATTGAAAACTGGCACGAGAATTCAACCGAGTTAGTTCGGAAAAAATCTACTTTAACACATTTAAAATTGTATTCGCGTGATCTCAGTCTCATCGGCGAAGAAAATATCGACATCAGAAGCCATACGGTTAAGTATTTTTATTTCTTTAATTAGCGGCATCCCCATTGGTGGTCTATACTTAAGGTGAATAAACAACTCATTTCTACGACTTCATTATATTGAGTGGACTTACTATTGGTCTACCAAATTCGTATATGGATGCTTATTTATATTAATTGGCAAATTCGATAGATAAAATATTATAATGCTCCATAGGATCTTTACATATATATACTTATTTACTTAACGTATTTAATAGTTTTTTTAAATTCGAGAAACTATGTAACGATCTTTTAGGTCGCCTTATCAGTAAATAAGCAGTAAAAATCGTCGTCAGCTTTTTGACGTTTTTTTATTTTCTAAAAGGTTATCAAAAGTACATTTTTTAGTATTGTGAATGAAGATAAATTGCTTTCACAAAATAAAGCGTCACGCAAGAGATCTTTGTCAATTATTTAAAAAAAAACTTTAGTAAACATGACATCTGCTCGAAAACTACTTAGACTTACATTTAATACGAACGATTTTTTTACTAAATTTCATGAAAATTTTAGACTATTTTTAATAAGCGCACAATACTTACGCAATGATTCACAGTTTGTTCAAATGATGTTATAAGCGGTTACTTGCACAACCTTTCTCGTATAGCTATAGAGAAAAATATCATCGCTATTAATCTTTGGTGGAAAGGAATTATATGGAATAGAAGCATGTTATAAAGAAATTATTTTCATGAATTAAATTATCCTTTTCTTAAACAAGAAAATGAAAGAATAACCGATTGTAAAATTAATAGTGATCCGCTAATCGTTTTACATAAGCCCATTGTTAACAATTGAAAAGCATCGGAAGAAATTGACGGATACATCACGTCAACTCGTTTAGTGTCCTGGCCACGCGAGGCACATTCGGTAATGTTTTGCATCGGTGCCCTTACCGCACGATGCGCAGTATTCAGTAGTTCGCTGCATCTCAGACGAGTCGTTTGCTTTCTCGATCTTTTGCGCTGATGCTTCAGTTACACCAAATGTTTTAAAGTTAATTTACTTCGTCTATTTTTGTGCTAATTTTTGCAAAAAAGTATTACCAGTGAATGGATTAATCCATACCACTTCAACACAAATTCAAAAAAAAAAGGAAATGATATTTATCGTAAAAATCGAAAAACTTAAACTCTTCATTAACTACTGTACTATCTTCACTTCAAATACGACCATATACAAAAGAATATTGTGCCCCAGATTTGACACGAATGTAAAGAGAGATACGTTTCCGTGGCCTTAACTAGACACGAAAATGTATCCTAAACGAATATTCCCTGAAAGTCTAAAATAATTTTTACGTTCACCCTGAAAAAGTTTCAATAAAATAATCTTTTTTTTAATATTATTCGTATAGTCAATATTTTTCGAAATCTTTGCGACATCTTCAATTTCCCGGATACAAAATCAGTCACACTATTTTTTAACCAACATAATCATTGAACTTCATATCTATACACGTGTCAATATATATTCAACAGTCAAATCAATTAAATAATATATCTATTTGGGAAAAACATTTTCTAATAAATCAATGTGTGTTTTTTTTAATAACAGACATAATTAAGCTTATCAATCATTTGAAAGAAGATTTATTTACACAGTTAATCATTATTTAAACCATATGAAATTGTCTTTAGTAAATTGTTGAAATTATTTGAGTAAACATTAAACGGTTTTGAAAATCATTTAAGGCTATGGAAAACATATTGTACATTTATATCTCAACGCTTTACTTCCAGTAAAACTTAACCAACCAACCAGGTATAATTTGCCATACTGCATGTAATTTTTTTTTTAATCTGTCTAGGTTACCCGTGTTTCTTCTTGTTGTCATTATTGTCAAATTATGGATTTGAGTCAAATATTATGAAGACTTCACTGTTAATATGAATAGGTCATCCCGACGTGTGCGAAAGCGTCTTAAAAGACGATTATTTTCGAATACCTTTTCGAGTATAATAAATTTTAATATGCGAAAACCTATCGATTAAATACAGTTCTACCAACGTTAGTAATTATTATAATAGTCAAATAAATGTAATTTAGTTTATGTAATCAATACAAAAATAATTCTTAGGGTCGGTCATATAAGTCTACAATTAAAAGACTATTTAGTAAATTAATACATTGCTTTTATATGCCATTTATGTGAGATAAAATTTTTTCTTATATTTAAAACATTTCTTGGCCATATTTTTTTAATTCTAAAAATCGTATTTTTATTGTTTTTTGCGTACTCTCGGCATTATATTTGTCAAATCTATCAAGCACTGCTGTCAGCTGTTACACTAGGTATCAGAAATACATTACGTTAATGGTGAATTATATGTGAATTAAATCGTTGTTGAGTTTCCGCGTACATATACAGATTATCCTCGACTTACGAGCGAGATACGTTCCTGGACTTTGGTCGTAAGTCGAATTTCATACAAAATATGAATGTACTTACGTTTTTTTCCTAAATCTATTGCATTTCTCTTTTTTTTGTCACATCTACTCCGTTTGCCAGTCATTATATTCACGATTTATTGATTATTCACTTCAGAAATTAAATGGGTATATGTATTATTCATAATTTGTTATATTAATGTGTATCTATGTCTAAGTTAGAAAACACTGTGTTAACTGAATAATATATTAACTTTTAACTGAATGATATAATTTAAAAACAACGATGGGAAGAAGTGAGAAACAAACGACATTCTTTGCGCACATCCACGATCTACTGACCGGCAGGAAGTGTTTACGGCATCATCTTTGTTTACGCATAAATCAGGGTTGACAAAGGCGCACCGTAATGCATTTTATCAAAAATGCTATTTTTTGGTCGTAAATGCGAATGGTCGAAAGTCGAGGACTACCTGTACTTCCCATTAAGACCGCTGGATTTTATTATATAAATTTATCGTTGATGATGATGGTAATATAATCAGTTATAAAATAAAAATATTTAAATTCTTTTGCGACTTCTGCCTACACATTATTTGCTTAATGCATTAGCGTGTGGTTATGAGATTGTTTATATCAATTAAATGCGTTAAAAACACGCGAGCGTTCCACCAGACATAGAGACCGCGCAGATTTGAATAATTAATTTTAAGTAGGAAAAAATATATATACTTATCCGCTTTTCTGTCAATATACGTAAAATTCTCGCGTGCAATTTGATCGTTCAATAAAATAAACTTTAAACTCAAATGGTAGGCATATCGAAACACTATTATAATAATCAATGCCTTTCTGGGACATAATTAATACTTTACCCACAAAATGTTTCGTGTCACTTCAACGAAACTTATATATTATATACATTAAAGTGTCAGATAACTTTACTCTGTATCAATATTATGGTGATAGAATAACGATTAATTAGGTGAATCAATTTTAAACGTGTAATAAAAATTCGAAATACATGCCAAACATAACACATTAAAGTATTAATTAAAGAATTTAATGACTCTTTTTAAATGAAAGTCATTATAAAGTAAACATTTTGTTTGTACATATATAATATTACTTTGATTTTAGAAATAGTTCGTATTGTTAGCATACATAACCTATCGTTTTTTTTTCCATTGAATAATTATCATAAGTTTATTTTTATTTTTGAATTACTCTTTGACGTATTTCCAAAAAACATAGTGTGTACGTGTTTCTTTATAGCCTATCTCGTTTTCTGGGAAAATGTGTTAAACTAACGCCGGAAAGTAGTAATGCTCTATACTTTTTTTATGATTTCGTAGATTCTTCTTATAGCATCATACCTTTGTCATTGATTTGTTCTCTTTATCATATTTACATTAAAATAATTTCTATTTATTGATTTAATAAAAAAATAATCATCGACTAGGTGAATTCTTGACCTCTATTAAATTTTACGAGTGAATATATTGAATTTACGAATTATTTTATGTCCTTTATATATCGATCAATACTTATTCACTTAACTTTACACAGAATAAACAATTATTATTAACATTTGTGTAGAATTGAGTGTCGCCTACAATTCTCGCATTGTCATTTTCGATATGACCACATTTTTTTGATAAAACCTTATTTTTAGATCAGAGCAAAGAATTGTTTTTACTTCGTCAGTATTCCACTTATACATTTATATTATATATTATCATATTTATTAAAGATATACGATGGTGAAAGATATAAGGTTTGCATGATATGTCAGAATATCGATCGAAAACCTTTAAAGGATAATTGCACAATAATCCTATGAATTATAGCGACATCGAACCTGGAACGGGAAACCTAAGTATGATAAACGATAAGGAGGTGTGTATGAAACATTTCAGGTAAGATGAACGATAAGCTTTTACTAAAGCTTGGCGCTCAATTTTCTTTTGTAACAATATATAAAATACTGGGAACAAGACAGCTTTAGCATCATTTATTTGAGACAAATAAATTAACTCTTAATTATTAATAATATATTTGATTGACTAATTAATAAAAAAATGCATATTTTAATCAATTCGATTGTACAAAATAAAATTAGCATCAATATAAAAAACAGTCCCCGCACTTTACATCATCGAAGAGCGAGAATTTCTTACCGTCATAATTTTATTCTTGGAGCTTCATTTGTACAACGCATATGTCTTTATTTTATATGAAAATAAGAAACGGCTTCTTAATTCGAAATGAATAACTTTTTTTATGACAATCCTTCAACTATTCTGGAGATTTCATTCATGGGAATGCAAACGATAGTTTTATTAATTGAGAAATATCCAATAAATAACCGATTCAAAGATTTTTTTAAGTTGGACAGAACGATTGGACTTGAATGAGTGATAATTTTTTGAAAATCAACTGTTTGTTCTTCCAGAATGTTGAACATTTCATGCCAATAGGGATGCCAATGCTGAGAGCAATAACAATATTCAATAGTATTGCTCGCATGTCGACTTATTCCAAAAGAATGATTTTGAGTTCAGACGAATTCTATTTTTTTATGTATTTTATTAGATTTTACATGAGCTTGTTTGATTGACTTGATCGCTATCCTTGTTATGTTCAATATATTTTCTTAAGAATTTCTGAGGTTATAATTAGTAATTTATGTGACATATATATACTAAATAAAAAAATAAGCTAATCATTTTTCTACGCTCGTTTTCATGTTTTTATGGTAGGAATCAATTTAAGACAACACGTAGTAATCCTTAAGTCAATTTATGGAACTGTGGGACTCGATCCCGTGAACGACATGTCATATCGACTATCAACTCTCGTGGTGCGTTTCACATGGTACAAAATGCAAAATAATAGCGTCGAAAGCCACTTACCTCAATAATATATGGAAACAGGTAATGTGGTCGGTTTAGTGAATCGATAATAATATTTTATCGATTTAAAAGATTTCGCTTGATTTACGCACCACACTTTCACAAGGTGTGCGTAAAATCTTCCGATTTATGTGTTTTATTTCAACCAGTTAATATGGTGCGAGGGAACTGACAAATCATACGATTAAGATGCCTCGTGCGAACATGGCTGCTTGGTGTCGGACAAAGGAATCTTCGCAAAGCAAGGTACTTTATATTCTCACGCACTTTTCTCAATGATGACCTCTTTCTATCAGGAGTATTTGTCAATAAAAAACAACATAATATTTAGACGGTGAAATATAGCAATGTACAATATTTTAGTTCTACAAATTTTTTTATAAGATATAGTTGATAGCTGTTTGCTAATACAATTTTATCAGATTTAAATCAGAACTCGCCCATCGCCAGTATTATCAACTGATGCAATACACATTTTAAAAAAAGGCTTTTTTATCCGTTGATAATGCTCGGGATGAGTGAAATATGTCCTGATCCTAAAATGTATAGTGGAAATAAGTACTAACATGTATTTTTATTATTTAAAATATCAAGCCTTTCCATCAAGAAGTGACAGTTAACACAGTGAAATAATAGCAATGTATATTAGTTCTACAAAATTTATAAGGTACAGTGTTATTATTTGTTGTTAATTTTTAAGATATAGTTGATAGCTATTTCGTATAGATTTCCAAGAAAAATCCTTAAGCCGAGATGCAATTATTATTGATTGAATTGGCATTCACTTAGGAGAACTCCTTTATAACACGGTGGAAACAATAGGAATGGATTTTAGTTCTACAAAATTATTTTTTTAAGATACAGTTGAAAGCTATTTCGACTCACATCATTGTCAGAACTATGCTTAAACGAACCTTTGCTTATCTATATACAGCTGTGTAAAAAATGGTATACAATACATCTTCTCTCCTGTTTTAACGACCTTCTTGCTCGCAATAAAACTAAAATTTTGTAAATGAAACTAAAAAGGCGGCTTTATCAATAAGTTTACATATGGCACGGAAATAGGGTTGAGGGTAGAGGGTTGAGCAATGGTGATCGACATATATTAGTTTGTTCGTTAAGAATCCTTTGTGATAGTTGAGTGACAGTTAACACCTTAAAAATAAAAAAAACAAGACTTTTTAAACTAAATTTTGAATTACATACTGACTGAATAATATGATGAAATTTTAATATCAAACCTTAAATGTCCAAAATTTTTACAATTTTACATGTTTTGTAATTCGAAACCCGGGTTTCGCCTTTCAGCATCTTCAGACGATATAACACATTGCAATAGAACTGACGATTACACAACCGAAATTACACAGGCTTATATTTTCCCTATATTAAAAATGTTCCGTCGCCACACAAACACTTTAATTTATATTTTAACATTTTATAGAATTTTATTAGTGTATTGTATCCTCACCGGCACATTTCAAGTGAATAAATTTTCTCAATTAAAGTATATATCAAAATTGATTTAAGAATAGCATGTGTAAAAATTTTCCATAATTTTTCTTTTTTCTAGTCGTACATGCACGAGCTGAACACCTCAAATAGCTGTAACCTAGTAGCTAACTGGGTCATCAACAATCTGTTTTCTTACCAAGCTTTTCCGTTTCAAAAAATCAAATCCCCCAGGATACTTTCTTGAAGGCATTAAATTCGTTCTTTTCTGACATCCTTGACATCCGAGATGCAGCCGTGGAATATTTATTATGACGAATGGTCTCTAAGAACTTCAACTTCTAAAGCTAAACAACGCAAAACCCAAATCCTGTAGGGGTTGAAAAGTTTTCCATATTTGGATAAGGTGTATCAATTATTTTGAACAAGTTCATAACGCGATTGCTACCAAGACTCACAACTGAAAAAATGAAAACCAAAAAAATGTTTAGAAAAGTAAAAATTCAACTATACACTTTTTTCCGAATTTCATTTGATATATAAATCACTTTAATGTGTTATTTGTTTCTTTGTAGTGAAAAGACACTTTATTAAAAAAATAAAAACATGTTTTTAGCACTATTTCCACAATATATTTTATGATCAGGATCGACAATAAGCATATTATTTTCAAAATATTTATCTTCATATTGATATTTATCGTATGATTATCTGTAATTTTTTTCCTCTGTCTTAAATCATTTGGTTTTGTATACCTGCTAATTAACTACTTTTTTTATAAATATCCGTTTTTCAAATTCAATAATAAAGGGTCGAGGTTTCATTGCATCCATTATGTAACAGTAAGTATGTGAAATAAAAAAAAACATGTAAAAATGTAATTTATTGATTGAATTGGCATTTTCGTAGAACTCCATTATAACACAGTGAAAAATTACAATGTATTTTAATTCTACATTTTTTTTATAAGATATAGTTGATAGCTATTTCGGCTCACTCCATCTTCAGAGCTATGCTATCAACTATATCTTATAAAAAAAATTGTAGAACTAGAATAGTATTTTTTCACCATGATAAATATATAATATTCAATGCACACTTCAAATAACTGTGGCTTTAGATAAAGTTACATACATTACACATTAAAAAATATTCCAAAAAAAATATATATATTTCTAATAATGCTTATTACAGTTGGCGAAGATTATTGGCAACGAAGCTTGAAATACTTTAAAATAATTAGAAATTTTTTGTACTTTTTTTCAGATTATATGTTATGATCGGAACCAGTTTCGCTCATCTCGAGCTCTGGTCGTAATCATAAAATATAGTGTGGAAATAGTACTAAGCTTTGTTTTTATTATTTAAAATATTATCGCTTTTCATCAAGAAGTAACATTTAACACCTGTATGTGATAATAGTGCTGTATTAAACGACCTTATCTGATCCAAGCTATAATTTATATAACATATATATCAAATAAATAAATAAAAAATAATTGTAAATATTTCCCTTCCCACTGCCTAAAGTGAATTCCAAGCGAAAGATATCCTCATGGGATTCGTAAGTATATAGGGGAATTGGTAAAATTCCTCGTGCTCGCAGCTTAGGCCGAAATGTCACGCTTTGCGGTACAGGCGCCGCGTACAATCTGGCGTAAGCCAATGTTTAACATTACATGATGTATTTTTGCGGCTTCCCGAACACTCTTCGACCCATTCACTTAAACATTACAGACTGTACCGGCCCGCTTGAACAGAGCCCATCACCTCCCAAAAATTCCCACCATATTAAATAACAATGTTTTTACAAAAAAAAAAAAAAAAAAATATTGCGATGGATTAAAAATATTTAATGTCCGAATCAGGGATCGTTTTACGTACCAATGTCATTATGCACAAGATTGTTGCTATTTCATTGAAGTTAAATGTATAAAATGCATTCTATTTTTTTTACATCTTGATATGATACTTTAAGTATTATATTCGAGAGGGCTTTTGTTCACTAAAGACACGAATTCGACCATAACGTCCCAGAGCGGCTTGCGTGATCGCAAATTTTAGCAGAGAGCGATACATCTTCATTTTTATATTTTTAATTGAGTTATATTTAAAATATCATAAAACAGTAAGCTTCAAATTCACACATAAAACATTTGATTATAATAAAAACTTTTTATGGCATACATTACAATTGTTAAAAAATCGTCATTATGCACAAAAATTAATAAATGCTTCATAAAATAATAAATATATCACGGTGAAAAAATAGCAATGCATTTTAGTTCTATAAAATTTTATAAGATATGGTTTAAAGCTATTTCAGATCACCCATCATATGACGATGGTTGAGCCGAAATAGCTATCAACTATATCTTATAAAATTTTGCAGAACTTAAATACATTGCTATTTTTTATCCGCGTTATAATGGAGTTCTACCAAGTAAATGCCAATTCAATCAATAAATAATATGTCGATTGTTACGAAACTATTGAATATTTTTTAAATTTGGCGTCTTAAAACAATTTGTGATAAAATTTATGATACCGACTGAGGGTGCTTGGTGGTATTTCAATATCAAATTTGAATTGTTAAAACATTGAACAATGCGACATGTTTTGTCACTAACAAACCGTTAACGGTACTGATAATCTGTAAATTCTGTTGCATCCGTGAAATTGAATGCTTGAAGTTGCCGAAAGGTGGAACACGAGTCGTTAGTGACAGAACATGAGGAATCGTACAAACTTTCAAAAATTCAAATTAAATATGTGATTAGTTGAAAATTTGTCAAGCAGAAATAACATAACTGCTTAAAAATTATTAAATGTGTCAATTGTACAATTTCTACAAAATGTTGTTTTTTTTTAAATAACAAGCCTTTCAAAATACACAAGTAACCGTTAAAATAGATTTAATACTATATTGAATTTATTTTTTTACAATTTTTGGTTAACTTAGTAATAAAAAAGTGTAATTTTCTTTATTGGAAATATGTTAAGAACGATGTAAAGGACTTACTATTAATATAACCGTAAGAATTTTTATTACTTAGATTACATAGTTGACATATCGGTTTTTGCTATGGACAGTTCATATAATAAGTTTTTGTACAATCGACATATTGATATAATGAAATATAATATCTTCATATATAATAACTTCTCTAATACTTATTACCAGCTCGCTATTACTTTTACGCAGGCATTCTATTCGAACAAAACTGTTAAAAATAACAATATTAAAGTGCTAAATCGCCTTATCTGCATTGGAATTAGTCTCATGTATTAATTCCAATATAGTTTTCGGCTTAAATAATACCGTTAATACGTAACGAAGTTTGGGAGACGTTTCCTTAACCCAAATACATAGTAATCCCACCCCTAAAATCGATGTTTCCACACGGATAGGGCTGTCAAAATATCGTTATGCAACAGCAGACCACTTGTATTATATAAAAATAGTCCAACCATATTCCTGTACCACGCTATTTTAGATTCCATGTTCCTTTATGAAAATCGAGCTTTTTTATTTATACTGAAAGCGGATTATACTCAACTATCGAATTAAATTTTAATTCGTTTCAATTTTTTTTTTTTAAATAAACATTTTTTTTGGCTCGTTTATGCCGGGGAACCGAGAGTCTGTATCGTGGATATTTTTATATTGTGGCGGGGAACGCAAATTATTCTATGCAAAGAATTTATTGTTCACAAGCCTCGAAAAAACGGTATACTCATTTATTTACGACTGGAAATGTCGTTAATTATGAAATAAAGCCATTGAAGTAATGTGATATTTTATGGCTTATCTCAAACACTGAATGATTACAAAACAATGTTTGCATCTTTGTAGTAAGGGTCGGAGAATGACGGCTTTAGAACAGCTAGAAATCAATAGACACCAATTATCATAAAGGATTCTTAACGACCAAACTAACATAATAGTATCGCCACTTGTCCAGCCGTTGCACAAAGGGGTGGTCTGATTTACTTCCAGAAGGATCACTTCCGTCCCACATATAATCTTATTGTCATAGACACCTATTGTTTCATTTAGAATTTTGAAAATTTAGTGGCATTGTGCTTAAGTAACAAGCTAGGCCGTTGGAACAGGAGAGAAGATGTGTTGTGTGCCTTTTCTGCACAGCTATATATAGATAAGCAAATGTTAGTTTAAACATAGTTCTGACGATGGCGTGAGCCGAAATAGCTATCAACTATATTCGTTAAAAATAATTTTGTAGAACTAAAATACATTGCTATTTTTTCACCGTGTTATAATGGAGTTCTACCAAGTGAATGCCAATTCAATCAATAGATTACAAAACACTTCACAGTGATATGATTAACAATCAAGCACTAAAGTGGCAATGTCTGCCGATACGTAAATACGTTAATTTTATTGGAATATTAACATTTGATTCTGCGCTTATTTTGGACGTATTTATTCCGTCGCAAATGTGTTAAAAAATACATCATAAGTTTAACTCTCTAACTGATCATGTCATAGTTTTAAAGGTGTACATAAATTACACAAAAAAAATTAAGTGCTAAACGCGCCAAAACTGTCGATTATTATCTATTTTTTTTTGATTAAATATAACCTGATAGTCTCCATACGTTTGTTTAAAACACCAATGCTTTTAATTATTTTTTTAAGGGTTTCAGTATTGGCATATCTTTACAAGGGCTCAGCAGGAAACAAGCTTGCCGATACATACTAAACTAAATAATTAATGTCTCTTTGCACATTGCCAGTGCTTCCTAATACAATTTTAATATACTGTGACTGAAGCTGTAAAAGCTTTTTCTGTAACTTTTAAATATTCGCTGCGTTTTTTAAACATTATTTGGAATTATTCCCATGTTATCTGCATCGGTTCCCAAATCAAATATAAGTACGATCATGTATTTTGCGTGCTATTTAACAATTTATTTTCAGTCATGATAATCCAGTAAAAAAACAAAAAGCTACTTGAATTATTCACTCATATTTTTCTCAACCCTTTCAGTGACTAAAGTACATACTCTATTTGATATCAAAATCTACAAATGGAAGGATTCATTTTATCTTTTTGCGCGCGACAGCCTTGGTTCGTAAGTCTTTCTTGACGTGTTTTTCAACAATGTGGGTATGCATTAGTATTTCTGTATTCTGCAGGAATTCGAAAGGAGTTTCCAAGGTTTTCCGGTAAATTTATAAATGTCTTATTTAACTTTCTTTGAAGAGATTTACTTAACCATGATGCAAACAGATTCGCGTTTTGGTGGAATTACGTACTGTAAAAATATAAAGTGGATCAAAAATGTATCCTTTAACTGAGCGGTCAATTTCGTATTCTAAAATAATTCATTTACTCAGATTTGAATAATTCAAAAATTGCTTTATTATGGGTTTTATATTCAAATGCATGGACTTTTGTAATGTCCATCATCACCCCCGCCCAATCTATCTCAAAACTATTAGCAAATAATGAATGATGTCCTATTTGTATACATATATTATTATTTTCTACAAAAAGAGAAATTGACCAACTGAATAATAAATATTGTTCGTAGATCAACTTCTGTAGATATACACCTATAAGAAATTGTGTTGTACATTATGAGCGGGCATGGCTATAGGAAAAATTACATTACGCACATCTAAAATAAATAGTCTTTGACAACTTTTAAATCAAGCTTACTGTTTTTTTCATTAGATTCAAAAAATCATGAAAAACAAAATTTATTTCAACAGCCAAATGCACAGCTGAATTCAACAGACCATTTTACTCATAAGCTTTGTAACAAAGATAAAAATAAATTTACAAATGATTTTTTCTCTTTGTTTCCATTTATAAACGTTGCTATAGCCATTTTTTAAAACTCTAAAATAAATTGTATGTAAAGAGTTTAAGAATATATCCCTAAACGGGAGCGAGAAACATTTCCATAATGTAAGTACTTGCTCCATAGCTGTTCCGCTGAATCACCCATACATGAAATAAATATTATATTATACTATACTAAAGCGCACCTATATAAGATTGTTTGAACCGTTTTTGTTTTAATATATAGAAGGTAAGTAAGGCGTACAAAAATAAGCATCACACGTTCCACACCGTAAATATAATATTGTATTATATTACTTTTATATTATACAAGATTTTAACGTAAAAGAAAATTGAAGAAATATATTAATACCGAATATATTTATGTATTCGCTCTACCGTGTCCGCCACCAACATGAATCATATGGATTCCTTATTGAGTTTTTTGATAAGACCGGGTTGTTAAGTCAGCATATATTTTTTGAATTGGACAGGGTAGTACAATCAGCTGATTTTAAAGAACACGTTATCTTTATGTCACTCTTCCTTTACTTCATTTATAAAAGCTGTAGGTAAGTGATGAAGTCATCATTCATATCCATTCCAAATTCATTCAATATGTATTGATATATCAAAAAATGCTATTTGTGCTTAATAGACAATTAGTCTTTGAATTTAACATTCATCATTTATTATAAATATACCGGGTGTTTGCTGGGAAGCCTCACTGCTTTATTTTTGCTTAACTTTCTTAAGGAGGTAAAGTTTTTTAATTAAATGGACTTTTTTAATACCACACCATTATCTACATTTTTTAGTGGTATTTTTCCATTTTTTTTTGTTTTTAAATCTTCTATATATAACACCATTAATAGCCCATGTTTTCTATGTTAGAAGTGAAAATAATTACAACTGGTATACTTCACGATATCGACTAATGGAATTTCAATTGCAGAAACATTGTACATTTACACGTGTTTTGTCACTTTCGAATCGGATTTCGCCTTTCGATATCTTCAGATATTATTTCACACAAATGCAATCGAACTGATAGACAAGAAATAGTTTATACTACTTATATACAAGAATAATTAATTAAATTGGAAAAATGTAGAGCCTAAGCCTAGGAACTAAATATATATTTGAAGTAATTTAAATATCACTGATTCAATTTTAAAATTTCACATACAATGCAGCTAATGATTTTATGATATTTTTTTATCATTAACAATGGATTTAGGTTATTTTTAATACAAAGATTTACTTCCTTGGTCGGATACGGTAGGATTAAATATCAGGTGACGTAGTGTAAGACGTAAACCTTTCAGATTGTCGACTCAGTGAACTAATCTCGCGTGTGGCCTAAGCATGTGGAAAAGTTTCAACGATTCAAATTTGAAACTGATATGTTTGATAGTTTGCGAGGCACAGTTGAATTATATTTTGACACACTAAAAACGGTCGAATCACGCAAAAAAGTTGTTTCGTTTGAACTGCGCCCATGGGATTTATTTACTTCATGAGCGAAAATATATTTCACGAATCTAAAATTAATTGCAACTGGTTTCGTTAGTGGAAACATAAAATGCCAGCGCTGGCGAATCCATCTTTGATTCCCATACAATACATCAAATTGTCGTTAGCAAGCAGTCCGTTCACAATACAGTATAACAAAAATTATAGTAATAAATTATGTTTTTTCTCTGTCAGTTGAATGATATCTAATCTGAACATAAAACTGATAAATTTTGAACTGACAGATTTACATATTTTTTCAGATAAAAACCTAAAAATATGATACCTCCAATAATGACAGAATAGCCAGATTAACAGGAAAACATCCGTCACATCCCGGTTCACTTTTTTCTTAGATTGTTTCTTTAATAATAAAACACACTTTTTAGTACTTATTTCGAAAATATTTTTTTCGCTCATCGCGCATTTTCGTGCATCGCGGACTCGCATCCGCTCAGTTGTTAAACGCGAAACCGGTCCTGAACATTATTTTTTTGTTATTTTTTTACTTTACATTTGAATAGTTGAGACTTACACCTAATTCAGGTCTGTTACATACGTGTGGTACAATGCATGAAAATTACGGAAAGCGAAACCCGGGTCGTTAGTAGCAAAACGTGTGGAATCGTACAATGTTTCAACAACTCAAATTTGATATTGAAATTCCATTACCTACTTTCTGCCGATATCACAAATTATTTTAATTTAAACAAGAGTTTTTTAATGTTATACGCTTCTGCATATTTTGTCACTGTTTACTCGGGATTGGTCTTTCGACATTTTCAGGCATTCTATCATATGGATGCAATATAACTGACATATATTAACCAGTTTGCATCGATTACATAATAGCTAAATCACACAGTAAAATAAAAACTCTATGACAGGGAACTAAATATATATCTGGTTCTGATGATGAAAGGCGAAACCCGAGTCGTTATTGACAAAATATATTAAATAGTAACAGTTTTAAAATTCCATTAAACACCTTCAGTCGATATCATTAAATATTTTACTTTATATGAAGTTTTGATCTCTATTTAGATCAAATATATCTAAGTTACTTTCAGACATCATAGATATAAATAAAATGCAAGTAGATTTAAAATAAAACTTTAAGTGACCGAATTGGGAATGTTAGTGATCAACTTAATATAATTCATTGTGTATATCCATTGAAATAATAAATTACTATGGGTGGTCTAAAAAATAAAATAAAACATGATTTGATTACATGAATTATATTACACAGATAACACGAGATTATCTGCACCTGTTACCATATAAAATATCAATAATTTGCAAAGACAATTCTGTATCAATATTATTGTTCTCGCTACTTGTAGAGTAGTTCTTATGACACATATCGGCAATTATGCAGTTCTGCATATGATTTGTTATGAAAAATGATACAGTGGCACTTTCGATATTTTTTCATATTATTCAGAAGCGGATTAAGATCAGGGCGGCATTGGCCTAGATATAACTATACAACGCTTAACAAATCAATTTATTCAGTGCTTATAGTTAGTTAGTACATACTTTCTATTTATTTTTTAAAATTCATTATTGCATTATAAGTATTGCATTGCAAAATTGGACTCGGAAACTATCTGCTTAACTTCTCTATTTTTTTATATAAAAATATTGTTACATACGAATTTCTTTAAAATTAATTATACTTAATTATTTTTTGCATTAGGTTACACATATTAATTATTCGCATAATCTTAACGATATGTCACTGAACCAGCGTTTAACTAATTGGCATAGCTCTATTGTTTTTTAGTTTGTTACATAATCGCGAAATAAATAGTTGAAACAAAAATTACTCTTACTCTAAAAAAACTCTTTAAATTACCATATACTTTTTCACCCACAGCTTTACCTTTCGGTATCTTCAAAAATCCAGTAAAATTCACGTCGTGAGTGACAAAACATATGGTACACATATTCTACACATGCGGTTCTACGTGTAAGAATTGAAAGATTCAAATTTTATAGTGAAGAAAAATCAAGCAATCTCAATACGGCTAAATAATAAAACGTTCATCAATATATAATCTTACATTTCATTTCATTCACAATAAATATATTCTGGATTGATCACGTATAAGAAATGTACTTTTTTCGCTATCAATTTGAAATCAACTGTCCTAAAAAACTAAAAGTATCAAGATAATGAAGCAATATTAAATATCACTCAACAATTTTAAGTAAAAATTAATTTAATAAATTTGAAAGTCAAAGATCAATCAAATAATCATTGTGAATCAATAAATGATCATTTTCGGTTACTTTTATTACTCAATTAAATATCATAGTATTTATTGTAGGCAGTATATTGTCTGAGCGCTGCCCTGATTAAAACCGTAATAAAGAATTTACGAACGTGTTCATAAAATATAAACTTTTATAATTATAACAGAAATGTATCATATTATAACAATTCTTAGTAAAAATAACTGCACAGTGTTATAACAAATGCCTTTTTGGAAAAAGGTTATTGTTTACTTTGAATATAACATTATTCAAGAATATCGCACAACTTGTTCAAGAAATTATTCAATATTATATTTCATTGTATTGTTTACCTATAATGACACAATTACGTATGCAATACGAACAGTGGTATAAATTTTGCTTACATGATATTTGAATTACAAACGGTTCGGATCCTAGCCATGAAATTTTTTGCCTTAGAAAATTATATTCTTGTTATATTACATAAAATGACATTAAAGAAAATTTCCAACTTTAATAAAACAAACATCTGGAGTCAACTTTCAAATTCAGTATTCGTATAAAGTTTTTCCTCTATACATGTGACAAAATCTTCAATGGATTAGTAGATAAATTAGTACTCTGCTTATGGACATAAACAGCTACAATGCAAAGAATTCACATCGCAAGCCCAAATCTAATATCAGTAGAAGTTTAACAGTCAGTTTTTTCCTTAAACTAAATAATAGTTTTTGTCACAGTTTTTTAGCAATACACATTGCAATATTCATTTGCTTTTCAATTTGACAACTTACAAAATTGAAAGAAAAATATATGAAATTCTATTTACTTCAGTAAATGCAATAGTGGATTACAGGTTTGTATGTAATACTTTTGTATTCATTCTATTACATATATTATGAAATTATATTTTGTATAATGCTTAACAATATAATCTGCTAAAATTGATAAAATAAATGTTAAATATGCTACACAACTGAATAAAAAAAAACAATAACTATTTATACGAAGCATTGATTTCTACATATCGATAATAAAAACAAGTATGTATATATCACATAAACCATAGGAAGTGCATGTATTTAAAGAATATTTCAAAACATTGCTTTACCGGGTAAATTTGACAAATCGATAGGATACAAGATATTGTCTTAATATAACTAACTAACCAATCTTATCTGGGATTGTGCGAGAAAATTGGTGAACCACATGAAATCCTGAATTAAATTATCATGCAATCAATGTTCAACCACTCTTCTTGGAAAGTGAAAAATTACAAAAGAGAAGAAATTGTTGTCACTGATCAAATGTGTTAAATTCGATTTTTAAATCTATTTTTGACACAGAATATAAATTCCATAAGTACCATCTTTACTTTTTTCATGTTATAAATAAAATGATTAAAACTCTTCAATAAATTTTGGTTTTATTTTTGGTAGTGTCATATACCACGCTGGCTTGACGTGTATAATATAATCATTACGCCCATTAGGGGATTAAACTTTTACTAGTTTAAAGACGATTCATGATTTAGTCTCGCCGTAAATAACCGCAAATTTAATTTAACAATTTATTCCCCTTTTGATGTTTATCAAGCAAGCAATCGTTTGTTTGATCAGCTGCTTGTTTTGAAACTAAATTTAATTTCGGGCGCTTTCAACTCAAATCCGTACCATTTGTTTAATATAAAATCTTGTAAAATTTGCGGTTTTCTTATAACTTTCTATTAATTATTTAATCATATAATGTTTGCTTCAGAATATATTCAATGATGTCTTAGTATTAGTTTTCCAATTTGCTAAGAATCCTCATACTGTAAAGGGGTGTATTTTTTATTATCTATTACATAATATTACAAAAATTATTTCTTACCATTACGGTATTATTTGAGTAACAAAAAATATGAACGTAATAACAGAATGTTACATATTTAAGAAAATGTTACACGTGACTTATCAAGCCAAAAATCTGTGTTTGGCAACCATTGTGCTGCGGTATAACATACTTCATAGTTGTAAGGATGTAGATGCAGCGTTGTAAAATATAATACGTTATTACGAAAAAATCACACATTTTTTTATTGGTTTTTTACATCAAATTCAGTATCATCGCATACAATTATTTTTAATTTTCATTTAAAAAAATAAATATTTATTCTCATTTCTAAGTGCGTTGTTGTATAATATATCGGAATAAATGAACGAAATTTAAGTCTGTAGTGAAATGGAAAATGTTGTGGAGCACTGCATAAAATAATGCTTTGTTTTTCACTTTTTACCCAGGGTTCAGCAAACGTTTGTGAGTTTATAAAACCAAATTTTTTTATCAAATATAAAGAATTATCTTTTAAAATGCTTTTCTATTCTGGTCTTCCCTAGTCCGACGAGAAAAAAAAATCTAATTTTAATATTATTTTATTCAAACCAGTAGTATAAAAAATAATTTTGAAAATGCATTTACCTCATAGAATCAGATTCGAATTTTCTATCGTTCTCTTATATAAATAAGATTTAAGCCGTTTACTGACTGTCGGTACATCTGTGCACTTGAATGCCTGACAATGCAAATCCCGGATCGTACGTGACATGTGCAAGTCAACAGTGTTTTATGATTCAAAATTGATACTGAAATTCCAAAAAGCACCGTTATTTAATATCGTATATTATGAAAAATTCACCCGATATATTAAAATTATAATCTCATAGATGTTGTGACCATTTTCCATACATAATAACAAAAATTCCGCATAATTTGCCACTCTGTCTTTCGAGTCAAGTAACTGTAGAATGATTGCGAAAACGCTTATTTTGTAAAATTATATATAATATAATTTGTTGAAATTTTAACTTTGCTTTTATTGGGTTGCTATGCCAACAAGCAAACAATACAACATCAAAATAATTAAAGTTGTCATGAATACATGGTATATATAACATACAGTAACAGGGAGCAACATTAGAGCATATCTATTGTGATACGTCTGTAGTTATAAAAAAGGTTATGCCTCTTAAATATTACGAATCAACATTTTTAAGATGTTAACCGTCACTTCTTGGTTGAAAGGCATTCTATTTTTAATAATAAAAACATATTTTTTTAATGATATTTTATAATTTTATATATTTATGATCAAGACTGATTTCGCTCATCGGGAGCATTATTAACTGATCAGTGAGCGAGAATGAGCGAAACCGATTCTAATTATAAATTTATTTAATTGTGAAAATAATACTAGAAAAAGTATATTTTTTATTAAAAATGCAGAGAAATATTATTTTTCTTTGTTATATAGTTATCTTACATTGGTCTCCATAGCCTACACAACATTTTCCAGTTTAACTGCGATCAGCAACAATACATTTTAGAGCATCTGACAAAGGTGATTCCTTGAGTGGAATTGAGTAGCTATAGTAATAATAATATATTTAAAAATAACAAGTTATAGAAATCAATATTTTTCAAAGGCTACTTGTTTTTCAATATCCAGTCGATAAATATTATTTTTTATTGTTATTTTATTTCTAATATAAAAGGAAGCTGTGTGATATTAAAACTCTCACATATACACATATGCATTTAATATAAAAAAAATATTTATGTTCATGTAATACGATACAGTAATGTATTTTTTTCTCTCTGGCGCCATGTTCATTTGGTATCAAAAGCATTAGAATGGTAGTGTTAATTAAATTAAGATACATATATTACATATGAAATAATGTAATTAAACATAATAAAATGCAAGATAACATCATTGTTGTGAGTGGTGTGAGTGGGTGATTGACCTTAGACACATTTAAGAAACGATGTATTCAAATTTCGGACCTCTGGCATTAATGTTCGAACATAAATAATTTATTCGATTCCAAATTTAAATCAATACCATTATTAAATTTGGGATTATTTTAATACTACGAGAAGATTAAGGATTCCATGCATTACGAAAAATAAAATGTTTAACGAAAAAGTATTTTATTAAGCAATAAATCGTTGAAATAAATACTACTAACGTTAATAATAAATTATATGTTACGATAATATTTGTAAATAAATAGTTTTTTTTTTATAATATGTCGGTTATTTTTTGATTATGATGTCAAAATTATTTGTGAAACGAATCATATAATTTTTAGCAACAAATGTGAATGTTATCGGATTTCAGAAAAATAATGTTTTCAGTGAATATTTTCAAAATAAAATTGATCGATTTTTTTCTTTTAACATCGATATATTTATATAATTATTTTATGGTTATTTCTGTTACAAATACTTTCCTTGAAATTTATTTGAAGTGCAGAATTAAAATTCCTAAATATAACTAAGCAAATTTGAACATATTTCCATAATAAATCGGATAAAGCATACATATGTTAGTAAAGTTAGGAATGACTAAAAGTTGTGGGATTGTTCCCTATTGTGTGATCTTATTATTGAGTGGGTCGCTAGAAAGGAACTGAAAAATTCACAGACCTGTGTCACTTCGGATACAAAACGTGCAAAAATGTCGGAAAATTTGAATTTGGAACACATGTCTTCCATCTCAATATTGATTAAACGAAACACCATAGACTATGTCATTCAGTCAGAGGTTAAACGGCAAAATATAAAAAAATATTATTCACCGATGAAAATTAATAATTTTTTTTACCCATTACTATCAATGAATACATTATTGTTCTTCACACATAACGATGTATATTTATGTATGTATATAAATTAAAATTGTTTGTTTTTTTGCAGGGCAGCAGTTGTTCAAAAAAACTCGAATCCGACTAAAAAAAGTATAATTTTGTCATGTTTTTGCTTCCTTTTCCACTAAGTGCATTGAATTAAAAATTAACCAACAAATCCTTTTCAAAATTGATGAAATTCTTTGATCGAAAAAGTAGTCGAATCCGATTCCACGGTCTTAGTTTTTTGCCAAGCTTCAATTATTACTTTTCTGTATGTGCTAAATATCACTTCTTGGTAAAAATATTTGATATTTTAAATAACATTAATTTATTTTTGAATAATATTTCTACAATAAATTTTATGATCAGGACCGGTTTCGCCAGCTTTATCAACTGAATGCCCGAGAAATATTCAACGAAAACGACCAAGCGGGGTGATACTTATAATGGGACTGTAATATTTAATCGACAAATCGAGGAAAACGATAGATCCCGGAACAGTAAATGCATTATCCTGAGACTTTACTTAATGAATAATTTATACGGAAAGACAATGAATTCGAGAACAATAAATCGGGGTACTACTGTAGTCAAAATATTTCGTTAAAATGTTGATTTTTTTTTTATATATGCAATCTATAATCTTTTGTTGAATTAAAAAAACATGAAATTGGAATAGTTTCAATATGCGACGTGCATTTATAATATGCGTTCCGTTTTACAATATAAACACTATGATGTAATGAATAATATGTAATTAAAACCATCGTTATATTATATCACGTCCATAAAAAGCCCATGTAAGCTTAAAAATAATTCAAAGACGATTTATATCAGACACAATGGCCGCGGAACATATAAATTTTTGTAGCTATTATAAAATAAAAGTGTCATAAATATCTTTTCCATAACTTCAAATTAAAAACTTTACTAAGCGTAAAAAAGAATCGCGCATCCAGACTTGCTCTATAAATTTAAATAATGGCGTTATAAAGACGAGTGTCGGTCAAAAGTATTTCGTTATCTTTTTTATTTCAGGGTCATCGCATTCCAATTTCGAAAAACTTTTTTTTGAAACGGAACTTATGATTCATATAACTATTGAAATAATTTTTTTTATTGCATTATACTATTAACCTCATCAACATATAAAGTAACTATTGACAAATGAATCAAATATATTTTATCCTCAGTGTTGAAATTCTCCAATTTAAAGTTTAATCACTGAAAACTTTCAAATTATACACAACAAATATATTTTCGTATGTGTACAAATCCTATTGTAATTTATCTTTTTTTTTCATACTTGTAAGATGTTTCCTTATATCTACAATAACCATGATTTATGAGTACACCCAGTCCTTTTATAACGCGAATTCGATTATACGCGATTTTTTTTGTACGGCAGCGCTACATTTTTTACGCGTTTCACTCAAATTTGTTGTAAAAAAGGCATTTATATACGATGCTAGGCATGTACGTTTCATTATTTTTTTAAATAAAAAAAATATGTATTTTTAAAACTTGATTTTGTAAAGCATTCCATTTTTTTAAATACACATATAATTGCCAGATGTTGACTAGTGTATCGGATATTATGCGAATTTATATTTTAGGGTGTGTAAAGAAATATAATGCAATTGCGTGAAATCATTTTTTTTACGTGATTTTTTACGCGCCTTTTTCTGGAACCAATGTATCGCGTAAAAAAAGGACTGGGTGTACTGAAAACATAGAATGAATATATACGTTAACACTTTTTACCGGTCATTGAAGATCCGGAGTCACAAAAATGTGTTACGACAGCTTACTTGATTTAATTTTTATGCTGTAACTGTCACTTTTTAGTAGAAATGCTTTATATATTAAGTAATCAATACATATATTTTTGTTCTACAATAATTTATTGAAATGATATTAAAAATAAGCTTTGCGCAAATCCCGTGTAGATATTTATATTAATTTTAGCAGTTTAGTGTATTTTAGTATTTTACTCGAAAATTCATTGGAAAAATAAAGTAAATAACACATGAGTATTGGAAACACTGGAATATTTTCAAGTTAGTTTCGTAAACTTGTCTGCAGATTAACGATGTTCGATATTTGTACATTGGCAACCCTACATTTTAAAATTATTATATCTTCTGACAAAGAACTAAAAAGTCTTGAAGCGGACATATTATTTACCGTGAGAATATGCTAATTGAAAGCCGTCGCGCTGAATGTTATTGGTCGGCCGGGGACCGGATATAAAACCGAGGGTCGTGGCCACGGTCGGCCCGCCCCGGAGCCACTTCACACAAGTTGCCTGAGTATGGCGAAGATCGTCGATTGAGGCAGGAAAATCCAGTTTCGATCCGCCGGGCGTTTTATCCAGCTGCGTATGTTTAGCGACCGAGCAATTAATTAACTCGTATTCTTTTCGATTACGCATCGCAGAATGAGAGAGACAGATATAATTATTGCAAGTTTTTTTTTCCGACTGATATTTTAACATATTCGTAAAAAGTAACTCGTGTTCTTGTTGGTTCACTTTTTTTTTATCTCAGAGTATAATAATCTTATCCAGGAATCAAAATGCTTATTTTATTATATGTTTATTCAGCTCAACACTGTATTGAAAGATTGAAAATGGTTTACACATTTTTAAAAATTGAGCGTACGGTTTTTTACCAGCATATAAAAAATTGTATTATGAAACCCTGATAGCTTAATATTACATACAATATGACTCCTTCGCGTATCAATTTTCCCGTAGCTATTTATATAAAAATGTCAAATTTATCTGTTTCAGTAAATCTATGTATAGTTGTGTCTGCTAAAAAAAACCCGTTAAAAAAGTTATGCGATTCCTTTATGAAATAATTTGCGAATTATAATAGAGCTCTATCAAGTAAAGCCAATTCAATAAAAAAATGCAAATTTGATAATGAAATTTCATCAAGCACCCTTAATTAATATTGTACATTACAACAGTTGCATGTTATTAAGATTTATTTCGTTTTTCCTATTCATTTGCCGCATTTTTTGGTAAGTGATTTCGGTTATATCGAATTTGTGTGGTCTGTCAACAAAAATATAAACAAAACACCTCGAATTGCCTTCTTCTTGTGAGAAACGCGCTGGAATATCGTACCGTCAATGGATGAATGAAGTTTCATAAAACTTACAAGTATTAGAGGTCATCGATTAGCGAAATACGGTGGAGAAAAATGGATTTAGCAGCTAAGATCCCTTGACTCAAACCCAAAACTGGACATCAAAATATAATATATGACGGTTTTGCATTATAAAAGTTAGAAAAACTACCACTTTTCATATCTTGAAGATTCTATAAAGCTGATTTTGTTAAATGAACTTGATTCTGCGAGACTATTTTTTGCTTTGAACACATTTCGTAAATTATTTTTTTTCTTGAAACGGAAAACCACAAATTCACCACTAGGCTTATAGTAATCGTAAACAAAGCCGTGCAGGTATTGTATACCATTAGTTCAACCACTAGGAAGTCTTTACCATGATCGATTAAACAAATCGACACAATATTTATAAATTGTCCTTATAAGTCTTCCTGTTGCAAAAATTTCGCATATATTGAATGAGTCCCCGTTATGCGCAAGACGACAACAAAGACAAAGTGAAGCCTCTCTCGTTCAATAATTAGAGATGTCAATCTAAGGATCGAGTAGTAGGCATTTATGAAATATCTAGCCATTTATCGAGTATTTTTTTAAGTAGACGTGGTATGCTGAAAGTGTTGCGTGATAAATTTGCTTCAAACCATTTATTTTAAATGTTTTTTTTGATCTTGCAACAAATTCAAACTAGTGTTTTCAGTCAACTTTGTCAAAATTTTGTGACAGCTCACTTTGCTTCAATAAAGCAAATAAAAAACTATTAATCGTGACATTTTTGAATTCTTTACTATCTCTCTGCATAGACAGTTAAGAAAATAAATAACAAACATTTTTCATAGAAAAATCTGTCGTAATTAAGTGTATGCATGACATACAATAATTTTGTAGCAGACATAATATTTAAAAAAATTGTAATTTCGTGTAGCGGATATTATGTATCTAAATGACTTGACATCCTTATATCGTACGATCACAGGATCTTGTATCTTAGCGTGTGTAAATCACAGCCTACAATCATGAGGACAACATGTCGAGTTTCCCTTCTCTCCCACGGGTGACGATGCTACCCGTTTTAATCCGAAACCATGACACCTGTTACACCTGCTAAGTCTTCGGCAATGATTCTCAATAACGGCTCTATAATAATGAAGAAATACCCACACTTTTTCATAAAGTTATTATAATATTATGATCGAGCAGAAAATGCAAATTTTGATTATTATCATATATGAGTAAAATTGTCTAAATGTGTCTATCAAAATGTAACGTACTGCTACTTATAAGATAAAACCGTGAAATATGAAAATCGTTTTTTCGATGTATTTAATTAGACGGTTTTAAATATTCAAGAGCTTAATTCGGATGCTTTAAAACGAAAATGAACGTCATCGAGATTTTTCAAATAGAACAAATAGCTGTGTATAACATAACAATATAAATTCAGATATTTCATTAGTTAGAATTTTCCATATTCTATCACACATACTTAATACGGTGAGAAAATAGCAATTTATTTCAATTCCACAGTTTTTTTTATAAGATATAGTTGATAGCTCTTTCGGCTCACGCCATCGTCAGAACTATAGAATAGTGTCATAATGGAGTTCTACTAAGTGAATGCCAATTCAATCAATAAACAGATGAACTTAAATCAGTTCTATTTCACGAGAGATATTATGCCTGACGAAACTCGTGCACTGAGAGATAAAACTTACAGAAAATTGGAAATTTTCATATTGAAGCTCCATCGAGCAGCACACACCCATTCGATATTGTATATTAATAATATTAACACATATCACAAATTCATCGTCATTTATTCAAGACTTTATTCAATATTTATAGACAGTATATGTCGATCATAAAATCGAAAAAAAATTGAAAAACATCATAAAAACATACGTGCCTTAATCAATATATACTGCAGCAATGCCCTTATAATACCAACATATTTTATTAAATGTGAATTTTTTTAAAATAAAATATATCTTATATATAATATTTGAGAGCCTCTGATCAAGAAGAGTTTATCGTAAATGTCTGTGGATGTGCTGTCCAATGTTGAGATCAATTGGCAATACTCGTTTAATGAAACAGGTTCTCGTCATCTCAGAAAATCTTTCCATATATTATTAAATAATTCTTACCGTGCAATTACTTAGAAGTAACGTTTTAATTATATTATATTTTCGGCACATGTATGTTTTTTGTAAATCAATAGATAAAAGCTATTTGAATGAATAACGACCCATGGACATAGCTAGAATGATCGTCATATTATGCCTTGTGGCTGAAGTTTCGAATTGATTTTGGCTATGCTCGAAATATTCATATGGAGTTACACTAATAAAAGCTCTATATTAATTTTATGATTGAATGTAATACGAGATAACTCAGACAAATGCCGTTGAATTATTTGAGTAAAACTAACACATAGATCGATAGAATCTACCATTAAGAATAATATAATATATAATCGATTTATGATATTAACGTTAATTAATTTTATCCTAATAATTTTAGAGTATAATGTCATTAATATATCCTATGCTGCTTTAGACAACATGGCTCAAAAGAATTGACGAAATTTTATCAGTAATAAAATATCAGTTCATAAATAATTATATCGAGATAGTCAAATTGTTCCCGACTTATATGTATTACCTTTTTTGCTGACTTGCAATCAAATTAATAATGATCCTTGCGGTATCGTTGCCTTTTTTCAGTCTATTTATCGTAAATTTTGTCTTTTATTAACGACGTGGTTTTCTAAATACAATTTACTGGTATCCTTACTCTGACGTTTTTATTGTGTGTTCAGGTCCTTCATATCGTGCTCTAATGTATCATATCATCACATATGTTCAATAATACGAATACACACTTCTACTAATAAAAAAAGCAATCAGAAATTGTGGAAGATTTAGGAGACTTTAAATGTTTCTGGAAGAAATTATAAATATTACATATGGCATCAGGACCGTTTTCGCTAAAATATATTGTAGAAATTATATTAAAAATGTGTTTTTATTGTTTAAACTATCATTCCTTTCCATAAAAAATGACAAATAACACATTAAAGGTAAAAAAAAACAGTTCAGAGTTGATTTACTTTAAGTGAAAAATGTTCATGAATATTTGTATTATAGTAAAAAATGTATTTGATATATAAATTTCATACCTAAGGCCAAAATCTTAATTGTGCTTAAACCTTCCCCCCTGGAAAATCCCAGCCAGGTCGAGTAAAGGCACAGTTAATTTGAATAGTTACAACTTTGTACGATTCCACACGTTTTGTCACTAACGACCCGGGTTTCGCCTTTTGGCATCTTCAGGCATTCTATCACACGGATGCAACAGAACTGACGTAAAATAAACAGTTAGCATCGTCTATATACCAAAGGTATTAATTACAGGAAAAACCTTAAACAAATTTAATAATATTATTCTAATAATAATTAACACAATTTCCTGTGATAGTTTTCCTTAACGATCTTGTTAATGAGTCATTCTTGAAAACCGTTTCTGTTTATTTTATGTCAGTTCTGTTCCATCCGTGTGATAGATAGAAAATGTGGAATCGTACAAAGTTGTAACAATTCAAATATTATATTGAAATTCTATCAAGCACCTTCAGTCGATATCATAAATTAGAGGCAAATTAGTTATTTTATCAAATGAGATTTCCAGCCGCTTTCATGGGCCTTCTTACTTTTTCAGGCTTTTAGTGTTCCCTGTACGATCCATACTACGTTTTGTGCCACATTCAATGTCTCATGATCTGCAAATGTATGCCTTTGTGGCGCAATAAATCAACGTCTCATAAATACGCTGTGCCAGAATTGACCGCAGGTAATTTACCACACGGCAAGACGCTCAATCTCAAATAAGTGTCAAGACATCTAAACAATCTGTAGCAAAACTCTACCATCACGAAATTTAATTTCGTTGAAGACATTTTCGTAATATTTATTTATGACTTATAAAATATGTATCTAGATAGATACACTCGTCTATGAAGGTGTGTAAATAACCTACACTTCTCTGCCATCAATACACAGGTGACGTAATTTGCTCTAAGCAATCTTGAAAGGTGACTACCTTGTTAATATATTATTTGGTCACACGTTAGAAACAAAAATTTTACTTTAAATTAATGGACTTCTTTTATAACATAATCCCTTCCGATTATTGTTTTTTCAGTTCCCAATGCGGATATAATTGACCTGTAAATGCTTCTTACTCACTCTGTAGAATTCTGGAAAGAAAGTATATATATAAGAAAGTGTATATATAAGTATAGATTGGACAGTACACAGGATTCGGGCTCAACTAAACTCTCTCATGATTGAAAGATCAATTTATGTAACGAAAGCCATCGAAAAAAGTCACTCCATTACTGACCCACGCACGTTGTAATAACACTGTATGACAGACATTATTTTTGTAAATTTCGATTATATATTTATTGATTATACAAAATGCTTAACAAATTTTCGAGTGATTCATAATAAAATAAAAGCTTCCAAAAATTTAACTAATGGATGGGGAAAAATTCCGTATTCACAGAACATAAACAGTTCCGTATAAACCTTAAATTAAACTAATTAGCTTTAAATTTTTTTATGTATGGTCGACAAAAGCTATTTTGGCTTATATCATCATCTGAAATATTATTGAACTAAATTATTTTTTTAAGTTATATTAAGAAATAAAATAAGATTTTTCTAAGTGCTACACAGTAAAACAATACTTTAGAATATAATAGATGAATACAACTATTAACAGCAATCATTTATTACGAAATAACATTTTAAATAGAGCAGATGGTTCGGTACAAATATTTTCCAGTTTGAGATTTTAACCTCTACTCTAAGCTACTAGTAATAACAATTTATGCTATCGATTGAAGGCGCTTGATGGAATTTCAATATCAAATTTGAATTGTTACAATTTTGTACGATTCTACATGTTTTGTCAATAACGACCCGGGTTTCGCCTTTCGGCAACTTCAGGCATTCTGTCACACGGATGCAACAGAACTGACTATTCTGTGACTGTCAGTTCTGTTGCATCCATGGGACAGAATGCCTGAAGATGCCGAAAGGCGAAACCCAGGTTGTTAGTGACAAAACATGTGGAATCGTAAAAAATTGTAACAATTCAAATTTACTAGTATTAATTTATAATTAGTGTTATGAAAATAAATAATATTATTGTTTGTTTTATACTCCCTCCTCTCTCGTCCGGTAAAAAGAGATAAGTCAAAACCCACTCATTCATAAACTTATGTTAACTTTGGCCAATAATAGTGTAACGATACAGTAAATCTGAAGTTCTTAAAGAAGCGAAACAAATATCTCATCTGGTACCACACCAAACGGAATATCAAAGATGTAAATTTCAATATATATTAAAAATGAACTTTCACATAGCTACCGCGAATCCACCAATAATTACATATTTTGGATTCGTTTCTTTGAAGTTGGTTGGTTCTAAAATTTCCATTTGGTAGTTTTATTTGATTAGAGGTTTGGCCCCAAAAAGAGGTGTAACCAAACCCGGAGTACGACCAAAACATCAACGTGACGATACGACTGTTCTACACTCAAATTACACCTTCTGTTTGTGTGACCACGTTACCTGTATAATATAATATATCGTATTTCGTGACCACCTTGAAATCATAGAAACAGTACTGTGGAACTGACGAATAATATGATATTATGTATAAAAACACTTTTCTAAGTATAATAACTGCTAATTATGATTATAGAAAATAATAATCGCGAATTGAATCATTGTTACAATGATCATAGCTAATATTATTGAGTAAAATTCTCAGAACAAGTGTTTTCATACAACTTATAAAAGCATTAATCACATCGCACATGATTTACTCAGATTCAGTAAGAATATAAATCTACCTTATACGAAATTATTAAAATAATTCATATTGTTTACCGAGTGTTAATCCTCGCTGATGAGAAAGTATAAGATAGTAATAATAAATATTTCGTAGAAAAGGAAATCCACAAAAATTCTAACACATTATAAAGAATTATTATGGCATTAGAAAATCGGTAAATTTGATTTCAAACGCCTTATATTTTAATATGGTGAAAAAATAGCGATGTATTTTAGTTCTAAAAAATTTTAACGATATTGTTGATATTTGCTATTTCGGCTCACGCCATTATCAGAACTATCATAAGATAACTAAAATACATTGCTATTTTTTCACCGTGTTATAATGTAGTTCTACCAAGTAAATGCCAATTCAATCAATTCCTAATATTTTTTTTTGAATCATTCGGTTCAATTTAGATTTATTCGAGCGTCATATATACATATGTAAAAAAATTGAAATTGGTGATAGTGCCATTATTTGAAAACTTATAGAATTGCGCTGCGAATGCCACTACTCAACCATAGATAATATGTTTACTTCTGTAAAGAATAAAACATATTTTATAACAGAGAGCCTCATAACCTGGGACAATGAAATAAAAACAAAGATTTATTTCATACGAGTTTAACTTTCGCCTGTTGACAACTTATTAGCGCTTGTATAATTTTATATTACTTAATTTCTCATCTTAAAAATACATCTAAATATAAGTATACAGTAGGTGATCAGTTAACGACGATAGCCTGTTTTAAGACTATGTTCCCTATCTGAATTATTCATTAACCGATCAACCGAGTTTTACAGATGGAATATATCGATTAGAAGAATCGTTTTAGTTCGTTATCCGAATATGTGTTCGTTGCCCTATTTATTCGCAGTCCGAACTGTTTGTTAACCGATCACCCACTGTATACATATATTTCGTCATAAATCAATCAAAACATTTATTTGGTATCATAACCCTTTCTGCTAATCTTCACACGTCTTTAATGATACTGTTCGATATTTTTTATATTCATTTTTTTAAGACTTTGAAATACATCTGGCCTTGGAATGCCTTCGTATTAAAATCGTGTGGTCGCTGCAGACAATGAAAGATTGTTCACGTGTTATTTATGACTCCGAAATTGATGTCCAGAGGTTAAAGCGGCCACCACCGCCGCACTCCAATTATCTTGATGCGATCCAATGATCCAATTCCAAAGTATCGACAGCAATAAATAGAGGGCCGGTCAGACTGACAGGTGTCGCGATGCTTTTGTTTTTTTTTTTCGATGACACTCGTTGCTATGCGGCTGTGTGTTTTTCCTATTCCACAATTTTGCCGGGTCATACATAACAGAATATAACATTCACAAATTTTATTTAAACCAAATTATAAAATGACTATATTATAAATATTAACCCTTTGAGGAGTATGGCCGTTCATGTACGTCCAAATATTGTGATGTCTTTTATCAATTGCAAGTTCCGTATTTTTTGTTGAATAATTATAATTTCTTCAGATATTCATGCTGCACATATCTGTCAATAATTTTAAGCAGTCGGGCTTACATTTTTTATTTGTTTCAAATTGATAAAAAAAAATTACGAAAAAAAAAATCAACGAAATTACACTTTTAATCATGTATCATAAAATTTACTGTCTATTCACCGCTTTCTTTCTAGGAATCAGTGTCAATATCGAACTATGTTTACTCAGACTGCAATTATTTTTTAGGCTCAAACTAGAGTAATTGTTTCTAGAAAATTCATAGTGAAAAAAATTATTTACATTTATTACTATGCATTTCTCAATTGTACAAATTTATTTACTACGGGATATAATAATAAATATTTTTTCTAGATTGAGCCACAAAAAAAACACATCATTTTATATGTCGTACAAAAAAAAATATTAAAAATAAACCAAAAAACTTATTTCTTAAAAAAATAACTCACTACTCAACGGGTTAAACAAATAATTATCTTAAAAATATTTCAGAATCGGAAATTTAAAGTACTAAATATAATATATGTATATGACTTATGATATCGACTGAAGTTGCTTGATAGAATTTCAATATCAAATTGTTACAACTTTGTACGATTCTTACTTACGTGTGATAGAATGCCCGAAGATACCGAAAGGCGAAACCCGGGTCGTTGGTGACAAAACATGTGGAATCGTACAAAGTTGTAAAAATTCAAGTATGTATAAGAATTTCGTATCTTCATGTCAAAAAAAGAATAATGATTCCTGCCAAAACCACTTTTTTTTTTAATTTCATGCCAATATTTTTTCCTGATGTTAATATTCATCATTTATGTCAAATATGTAAACTGCATTCTTAATTTAAAAAATCTTTTATTTTTTTATCTAATTCTTTCAGACGGCAACAAATGACACTTTTTATGGCAAAATAAATTTACAGTTAACTCGAACAACATCAACCAATACAATAAAAAATATTGAAATCTAATTTTGATTTGATGTAAACTTCTGTATGTGTCTATAAACATTAATAATAATTGCACAGATATATTTTATATTTATTTATCATTTAAAAATAAAAAAGAGTTATAACTATTTTTTTTAAATATATATATTTATGATCAGTACCGGTTTCAATCATTACCAGCATTATTATCTGATCTTTTTTTATTTGAAATATAATGACACGGTGAAAAAAATAGCAATGTATTTTAGTTCTACGGTTTTTTTTATAAGATATAGTTGATAGCTATTTCGGCTAACGCCATCGTCAGAATTAGATCAGAATCAGAAATCAGACGATAGCGTGAGCCGAAATAGCTGTCAACTATATCTAAAAAGAAATTGTAGAACTTAAATACATTACTATTTTTTTCACCGTGTTATAATGGAGTACTATTCGATATTCTATACGAGATTCTATCAAGTAAATGTCAGTTCAATCAAAGAGATATAATGCTTTTCCACCAAAACAATTTTTTTTATTTTGTGCTAAAATTAAAAATAACATTTTGATGGTGGCGGTGAGCTTGAAAAATTATACGTAAAAAATTGTGTGCACTTAAATAAGAACACTGCATTCATTATGCATATATTTGGATCAATTTAATTACGCAGTACACGGCTTAGAAAGAAAACATACTCATTCAGTAATTGGAATCTCAATTCCACTTTTAATATTCTCGATATTGAATGATGAAAATATATCGCAATCGTTATTCATAATTTAATTTTTAACGTAATTATACCATATTTTAAATACGGCTGATTTAATACCTGAAATATGGTATGTATTTATATTAATAAAACAGGGACGTCCTCCATTTCCGTTGAAAAGGGTTACAAACACCTATTGCTAATTACCATTCGTCGTTATCCTATAAACATACCATTATAATGTAATTTTGACGCTGTCTTTCAGTTGATACTATTATTAAATATGGCATATTATTCCGTTTGTTGATTGACACCCTAATCGTGATCGTGGCAGTAGTTGAAAGACAAATTAAATAAAATAACAACATGCAACCCTTATTTTCTATTTACCACATGGTTTTATGTTACTTTATATATATTTAACAATGACACATATGAAAATGAAAAACGTAAAAGATTTTTATGTCCGTTTCTTACACATGTTTGTATATGATATGATCAATAACATAGTTTCTCAGCCAGTGGTACGTGGAAATTTTTGGGTGGTCCGCAAAGATTTTTGGATAAGCCGAAACAATTGTATTTCATGTTGTAATTTTTTGGTACTGTCTATGTTAATATACTTAAATATAATTATATCAGCATGCGGTGTTGCAAAATTAATTGCTTTGAATTAAAAGTCAATTAAATAAATATTTTTATTCCAACGTTGATAGTTCCAACTCGGATGTAAAAAGGTTGAGAAATGTGTTGTATTATAATTAATAAAATTTTCAGCATTTTTACCACATATTGAATTAAAAGGATCATTAAATAAACTTCCATCAAGTTCGCGCTGGATCATGTAATTATATTGATATACTTTTTGCATTTTTTGTACAATTGTTTTTAAAACCAAACTTTTAAATAAAAATAAAAAAAGCATTCCTTATCTCTCTGACCGTTATCTAAAACACTCGTGTTGTTTTAATAACAGGTGAAAGAAACATATTAGTTTGTTTATCTACCATCAGTGCAGGATTCAAACCTTTTGTCTAACACGTACTGCATAATACTTGCACGTCCATTGAACAACTGACCATTGGAGTGCGAATCCAATTGCGTGTAGGGACATTGTGACAATCGCGTGACCAGTTGGCACCTGATGGTATAAAATAAACTATAAGCGACTCCTCGCCGTCAGGCAACCGTGAAGATTTATACAACCCATCCTTCTTTTTTCTCTCTCTTTATGTTATGACTCTCTGTTTGCTGCAGTGGCGTACTAAAGCGTAGCGTGGGTGTAATGATTCAGTCATACATATATATTTCAAGGATGTATTGGATATTTTGTGTAAATATATTGAAAACTACTAAATTTATAGTCAAAATATAAAGCTTAAGCGTATGCTTTTGTATGTTTTTATCATATCAAAGTAATAAAGTCTTAAGTATAATCTATCAATAATTACATTTATTACAATAAGAGCAATAGATAAAAGAGAAGTTGGGAGTTAAAGAAATTAGTGGCCTAATGGTACTGATGTAAGACATGCATAATTCTGAAGATTTCAGCTAAGAAGACCAAAAGTAACATTTAGACCTAAAAATAAATATGATGCCTTTGATGAACTTTGTAAAATATTGGAGATCAATAGCAGTGCTCCGCAACCTTTTCTCTCCTAAGACACTTCAAAATTCTTCTAAGAATTCCACGGCACACCAAAAGCTAAAATATATAGGTATTAAATTAATACACAAATTCTACAATGAATTTTAAAATATATATATAATGAAAAATTGTAATGTTAAATAAATTGTATTTTACCGCGGCACACCTGTATCCGGCTCACGGCACGCCGGTTGCGGAGCACTGCTGCAAAGAACAACCGAATCATTGTAGTGGACGCGAATCATTCGCTTACCCATTCTTATATTGTATAAGTATCATGAGTTCTACAATATATCTGACCATAATTTTTGAATATTTTTTTTTAATTATTCCATTATCTATTATTTAATATATATATATTGAGTAACAGATACAGTGATCGAGCATTTATGTTTATGGATTACGTTGATGGCACAAGCTTATTTCTATGTTTTTTTTTTTTTCATATATATACATATATATATACATATATTTTAATACACATTTTATCATATTTAACATCATGAACATATAAAATATATATATTAAACAACAAAAAATATATATAAAACAGAATGTTGGAATAGTGTATTGATCGGCCGCATTTAGAAAGTTGTTCCAATTTTCAAACAGTGGTCGGACTCCCATTATTTTCTGTATAAATTATACAACTTAGGCATTTTTATAAAAGACTGTGTCAAAGTGTGTTCTCTTACAATAAGATCATACAATATATTTCTCAGCCTCAAAATTGACAAAAGGAAAGCTCTCATATCTTAGGATCAGTACAGGACTGGGTGTTCTACTGTTTATTGGCTTATAATTCGTAGGTAGCCAACTACTGTTACTATTACCCTATTATTATTACGTCAAAATACTGACGCGTATGACAATATCTTACGTGATAATTCGAGTTGGATAAACGAATCTAAGAGAATCATCGAAGTGACTCAATTTCCATACCTAGTATTGTGATTTGGAATCTCAAACGTATGTTATGAAAAACTCGTACACCAATGCAATGTATAACCCCTTTATATTGTATCATAGTAGTGCGCAATTTGAGTCGTCAGGTGCAAACTGAACAGCTGTGGCCTACACTTTATATTAATAATAAGGGTGGACGCTACTGATTAATATTGAATTCCCGTATTAATACTTCCGAATCGATTAGTATGACTGTTATATTTTCATTTTTATCAGTTTTGAAAATCACACTTCCGCTATTTCCGCTTGTATTTTATGAGGGTCGAATCTGAAGTGCGATATGATGCTACAAACATTTTGAGCTTTGAGCCGTAACACTTTTTACTGGCAACATTCCATATATTAATATTTGGCGCGAAAACTAATTTTCGAATCGTGGGAATATATATACGTGTAATAGTATGGGTTTCTACTACTCTGAATTGGAAACTGCCAAAAACCAAATACATTGATTTTTCAATTTATTTTACGATGTTTTGTCCAGGCCCATCGATACCTGTGATGTCGAAAAATATCACATAATTAAAGTGATTAATCAACTTCTAGTTTTTTCTTGTTCCATCATTTTATCATTATCCTTTAAAGATGAGTTTTAGCGATGTTACCAACATTATATTCTTTTAGGAATATTCCTTTTAGCAGGGCTGTGAAGTCTATTAAATAAACACGACTCTTTTTTTCGACACGAGTTTTTTTCGCTTAACTTTCTTTTTTATGTGCATTAAATTAAAGATTAACCAACCCATCCGACAAATTCATTCATTGAGATATTATTCAAAATCGTCTAATTGAAAAATTAGTCGGATTCGCTCGTTTTTTACGACTCTGACTCTAACATTGAACATTAACACGACTCCATAGCTCTGATAGAAACTTCTTTATGATTTATTTTCCATTAATGGCAATGGCAGATTATAACGTAAGTGCATGAGACGTGCACTTGGGGTCTTAGAATCTCAATGGCCTAAAAAATACTATTCTTGATTTATATAATAAAATTTAATTGTCACTTCTAAGTGAAGAAGCATGATATTTTAAATAATAGCATCACATTTTTCAATACTATTTGTACAATATTATTAAAAAACAGGACCGTTACTCTTATCGCGAGTTTTGTAAACTGATAGAATACATAGTACAAAAAAGCCTAGCTACACAAATTTTTCATCAATAATTAGCACGTAGACAAAACCAATGGTTCAAAAACTAAGATCACAATTTAATGTCAATAACACAATATATGATACAATACATCCAAATTAAGAAAATTAATTTACAAATAAAATGTTAATGACGTCTACAGTTTAAGGCTTAGAATTTTTAATGGATTTTTAATTTGGCTTAATTTTAATTGTAAATTATTACTAAGAAATTCCTCCCGGCGCCCAGCTTAAAACAGAAATCCAATTTTTTATTTCTTTTTGTCAAATTAAAAATTAGATTTAATTTCTACATTATAATTTTACGATAAATTAAGTCTCTATATATTCCTCCCGGGAGGCGATACACGTACCGCACTAAGTAACATAACTGGTGAAATAATTATCGATTCATATACAGAAATACAAAATTAACGATGTTTCTCAAAACTATCTCGAAGTGGAAATACGATCACCACCGCGCGTGGCCAATAGAATATAATGTTTAATTGGAACCTGTATTTATATGTACCTTTGTTTGGGCTTAATCCCGATACCTTTGTTAAGGATAATTAAAAACTAAATATAAATACACTGAGACTGACTAAATTCTACGTCAGTGGTGATAGCGTAAAAAAATTCTGGGGCCGCATTATAAACATCAACGGTCTTATTGAAATGCCTGGCGGCCGTACCAAACTTTTGCTTTGAGATATGGTAAAAAAAAATCATTTTCACTTAGAAAAAAACAAATTTCAGTTGGGATATACAACTCAGGCAAGTCAGCTGTATTATATTACATATAATACAGCTGACTTGCCCGAGTTGTATATCCCAACTGAAATTTGTTTTTTTCTAAGTAAATTTGATTTTTTTTTTACCATATCTCAAAGCAAAAGTTTGGTACGGCCGCCAGGCACTTCAATAAGACCGTTGATGTTTATTATTTATTTTAAAAATATTAGTATTCTACGAATTAGTTTGAAAAATACTTTTTTTAATATCAATAATATAATAAAACTCTGGTGGCTGCACATGAGAACCACTGTTCTATATATATATATGTAATTAAATAATAATTCGTCACCAAATTCAAAATTCAAATTCATCGTGAAAAATAAAATGTGATGACCCATTTAAATATAATACGGATCAAATCTAGACTGCAGTATTGAAGAACTCGCTAATATAATAGTAATTGTTAGCATGTATAAGTTTCAAAGGAATTTACATATTATATTGCAGGCATTCATTATTCAGCACTAAATACTTCAATAGAATAAAAGCTATTATAGTTTTGCCCGCAAGTTGCGATCGGTTAGGTCACCGATCACCAAGCACCAGTCAGCTGCACGCAATGCACGCAATTTTGTTTCCGTGTCACCTATTCCGCTGCACTCTTGCCGCAACCGGAAATGCACAAATAAACGCACTGTCATGTGACGGGCTTTAGACATAGTGCCCATTACATTCGCCATGTATAATAAAATAACACGGTGAAAAAATAGAAATGTATTTTAGTTCTATATTTTTTTTTATAAGATATAGTTATAGCTATTTCTGCTCACGCCATCGTCAGAACTATGTTTAATCGTAGATTTGCTTAACAACCTAGTTCATATCATGCTAGCAAAAAACTAACTAAATTAAAATTAAAAATAGGCAAACAGGCGGCACTTACAATAAGCTTAACTACTACGCGTAGATTATTTATTACCGAAACGCTTTAGCCCCTAGGCTTTAGAGACCGAGGTCGCAAGATGACGGCTTTGGAACAGCTGGAAATCAATAGATATCAATTGTCACACGCAATTTTAAACGAACAAACAAATATAAGTCGTTCGCCGCTCCTCAAACCTGGAGTTTATAACGAAACTAATCTGGAGAAAGTCATGTATTGTCATTAGCTAACATAATTCATTGCTTAAACCAAAGGTTTATTTTCAAATAAATTACTATAAAGTTGGATAATGACACAATCTCGTGTGATTTTCATTGATACAATATAGCAACTATAATGAACTTAATATTTTATTAATCGGCCTAATACATAGCTTTTCGAGACCAACATTTTCTTTTCACCACAGAAATGACGCAATATCAGTCGCATAGCAGGTATGTCAAATTTAATATTCATTCAAGAACACGGTGAAAAAATAGCGATGTATTTTAGTTCTACAAAATTATTTTTACAAATATAGTTGATAGCTGTTTCGGCTCACGCCATCGCCATATAGTTCTGACGATGGCGTGAGCCGTAATAGCTATCAACTATATTTGTAAAAATAATTTTGTAGAACAAAAATACATTGCTATTTTTTCACCGTGTTATAATGGAGTTCTACCAAGTGAATGCCAATTCAATCAATTCATTTAAGAATTATATTATACAATAAAAAATATATAAAAAATAACAATCCATAGAATTTAAATCAATTAGTATTCATTTTTGGAAGTAAAATCTGTGTAGCTTTTTAGTCTAAAATCATTTAAATTAATGAAAGAAATATTATAAAAAATTAAATAAAAAAACATATATTACAAACAGTATAGCCAATTTTGCTACACATAGGGCACATGATTATTTTATTTATAAACTTTCATTTTGGCTTAAAATATATAAATAATATAATTGAACCGAATTGTTGTCACATTACTAAAATTGTTTAGTATGGTGACAAGATATTTATATATATATATATATATCTTGAAATGGTGAACCATAACTCATCTTAATAAAGGAAAAATACTCTATGGTTATTTAACAGAAAATATCTTCAGAACATTATTCAAACAGAATTTTTTGATTCTTTCGAACTGTATATATTTTTCAATAACAAACAGCTGGACTGGAAAGTGTAAAAACAACACAAGCAAATATCAGAGTATTTTCATTCCGTAGTGAAGGTATCCTTTGCTAGAGTTATTATGAGTACTCAAGTATTATACAAATCCATCGTTGGACTGACGGTTTCCAGCGACATTCCTTTATCGCACTTTCACTCAAAATACCCATACCTAATTTTTTTTAAATTTCGTCACCTCCCAAGTAAGTACCCACTTAAAATGGCAGACTGAATAAAAAATATTATTAACGGCCGAAATTATAAATTTTGCTAACGGTAATTTACATAAAAAATGAAAAAAACGAAAACGCAATTCACACAGGAAGTGGCTCATTATTTTGGCGTAACTTTCGTTTTTGCCGTCGCCCCACAATTATTACAAAATATGTATACTTAATATAATGTCACATACTTACTTCATTAAAGTGATTATTTACGACACGGTCGAGGAGATTCGCTCATATGAAAAGCCCATAGGTATAGAGATATTTGTCTCTTTAAAAAATTTCAAGGCAATGCGGTAATTAACACGAATGTCGTAAGGTAAATTGCATCGTTAAAAATATTAATGACTTGTAGCTTTTAATGATCGGTTGTTGGTATGGTGTATTACAATGAAACCTTTATTTCAAATATAATATAATACACACTAAAATAAAATAAAAAAATGTTTCTTGTTATACGATTCCCAGTTGACTTTGGTTATTTTCATTGAACTATTTAATGTTATATGAAAGTGAAGATGTGTTACGAGAAAATAACTTACGCTGAATACAAAAGTACTTATGATTCTATTATGTTTAATAAATCAGAAATGGCTGTCAGTTTATTGATTGTAAGAATGAGCATTACAATGTGACCATTTTGTCAATATTAATCTCAACAAAATAACAAAAAATCGAGTACATTATTTTCTATAATTTGTTACACTACTCCTAATTATGCGCTGGATTGAAATATTTACAGCAAATCTCCCAATTACACTATCACTTGGATGCACACACACAACCCGACGGCCGTCTGTGCAATACATATTGCAGTCAAATGTTGGCTAACGTATGTGTATTCAACCTAGGCCATTCAATGCAAGGAAGGTGCGCTTGATTTTGCGAACGCGAGCATGTTATGACCTGGTAACTAAATATGTCGTACATATTTTTTTTCGCGGAAAAAACAAAACCCTAATAATGTATAGTCATTCCCCCAATAACACTACTTCAAATTACACGGTTACGACTTTAACACTCAAGCAACCGTACATTTCGCGCAGAAAAAACGCCTACCACCGCAAATTTTTCGATACTTTGCTATTTCTCGCGACATCACTTGTTATGCTTATAAATTTTTACTTAGTTGAGTGAATTTAGTAAAATAAGAAGTATTTTATAGAGTATTGTATAATATATGTAATTTTAAAACAATTGGCTTAAAAATAAAATTATCAAGCTACAAATACATGATTCAATTTTTTTTTTCATAAAAATCAAAAAAATCTTTTAACACTCATATAAACACACAAATGAATGTAAAATTCTTTAGAAATCCTAAACCATGTCACACATTTTTGTGTGTTTATTATATGTGGAGTTTCTCAAACTGTGGATATGTTTATTTGTTTCCGTTATATTCTCATATCGCTCGGTTGCCGGGAGTCTCGAAAAATAGACTCTAGCCGAAAGGGGGCGTTTTTCGGCAGAACTTGAGAGCCAAACAATATAATTTTTGATATTTTCAAAGAAATTACGTGTGATATTTGGTCATCATCGACTAAATAAAAAAAACGATTTGATTATCTCATAATTTCACCATATTTCTAAGCCAAATATAAACATCTATTTTTTAATTTTGTCAATTAGGAAAATGGCACTAAAAATATTTTCAATTTGAAAAATTTAAGATATTGCGGGTTCATGATATAATTTAGTTTTAATTATATAATAAATAACAATATATTGTATATTCGATATTCCTACAATTTCACAATCACTGGATCTCAAGTTGTAAATATTCGAGAAACATGTTTCACATCTTTTTTTACGTAATGAATGAAACCATTCTGTCTAATAACTCAAGAGTTGTATTGCTTTTGGTCAAAAATGGTCTTTGTCGGGTTGCCTCAACTAAACCATTCAAAATAAGTCACTCAAAACGGAATGGTTATTGGCTTTCGATATGTTGATAATCAATCATATACTATAGGTCCCTGTACCTTTACTATCATGATTTTGTGAAGATATTTTTAGGGATTACGCCTTATGCAATGATAATATATTCAAATAATAAAATACGAAACCGTCATCGACAAAAACAACGTTGTTACATTTCCGAGAGTTAGGGTCAGGGTAGGCGCTTACTATTCATCCATCAGTGATTTACGACAGGAACAGGAGGCACAATGAGATACAAAATATTTCTTTTACTAGCCAATACATTTTGAAATTTTTTTTATTATTTATTTTTATGAACATTTAAATATTATTTATCACTACAGAGTGCCTAATAATAATAATATGTCAGTAGTAATAGAATATTATTACTAATGAATATCATGAGTAATAATATTCTATTACTAATTATAATCACTTAAATGTTATCAATAATGCTTTTTTGTATCATTAGAAAACAATGAAAGTTTATTGCTGAGCTGTGATAAACAAAAAAACTTAATTTGTTACAGTCCAAGAGTAATCATAGGAAACTTTTGTTTTGTTACTTCAATTATTATTGTTTACTTCAAGGACGATTTGGAGCTATAAATTTCAGATAAATAGAATGAAAGACACGTAGAACAATAAACAAACAGTTGTAAGCTGTAAATTAAAAAAAATACCCACATGTATCATGCATTTGAGCAGCAGACGTAAAGATGCAGCGCGAGACGAAATCCGCGCGAACGCGGGACCGGCCGTTAACCGATTGCGACAATTTCCGCGCGAACACGGGACCGGTTGCTTGAGTGTTAATGTAAATGGGGTTTTACAGTACATATGCTAATTATTCATGTAAGAATTAATCTTTTTACGACGATCTTTTCAAAATTTAAATTGAAGATTCGTTACTGTATTTTAATAAAATTAAATAAATACGGTTATGACGTAATATGTGTAACCAAAATAACACAATATACTGAATTATTCTATATGGTTTGTTAAAAAAGAATAGAGAATATTTAAACAAAGTTGAAAACAGAAATTTACTTTTTCCTCGAAAAATTCAAATTGACAACCCTTTATTTCTAAACAGCTATTTGAATTAACCGAAGTTACGTTTGGCATATATGAGAATTTCAAATGGCTTTTTATATTAATAATAAGTGAGCAGGCTCGCAACCATTTTTGAGGTAAAATATCTAACTTCTTCAACAGAAATAAAAGTTTTATCAGTAAAATTACAACACTCATTGGCTGTATTACAGAATGTGGTTTTATATTGAATTATTCCTGTTTATTTAACCTTTGTTAAAATTGTTAGTTGAAATAGTGGCTTATAAAAAATATATTTTTTGCTGTACCAATATTCGGATTGTCTTAGCGCAGAGCAATTATTGTAATGACTTAAAAGTCATCAACCAATCTGAATTCTTTTATTCTATCAAATCATATTATGATGTCAAATAATTTAAACAAATATGTTTTTTTCATCTAAATATTGAAAAAAAATAGTGAATTTTTTTTTATACGGTGAAAAATAGCAATGTATTTTGGTTCTTAGTTCTGATGAAGGCGTGGGCTGAAACAGCTATCAACTATATATCTTATAAATTTTGTAGATCTTAAATACATTGCTATTTTTCACCGTGTTATAATGGAGCTCTACCAAATAAACGCCAATTCAATGAATATTTTTATTGTATAACCATTTTTTCTTAAGCTGGTAAACTTCATGATTGCATGCATTGTGAAATGTTAGAATAGTTGTGATATTAATATTTAAAAAAATGATAGATAAAAGTGTATTCGACAAATCACAATTGACAGCCCTATTTTTATACAAGCTCTACCTAAAGCAAAGTTATGTTATCCTAGGATTAGAATTTCCCGGTGCAAGAAAATTCACAGTGCGCTTGTAATTACTGAAGTGTAACGTGACTTGCAAAGGAAGTTTGGCTGTCGGATAGATTGCACACCCTTTTGCCTTAAACAAATTTATAATTTCTAATTAAACGCTTTAGTGCAGTTTTAGCGGCGGATTTAGTTTATATGTGAAATAATTCACGTGAACTAATTTGAGGAGTATGGAAAGCTAAGAACTTGAGATAATAAATAATGTACTACGTAAACACGACACCAAACTACTTAAAAGTAAGTCTTGGTTGGATTTAGCTCAACCTTTCAGCGTGTTTATAAAAGTGTCGTATGGAATTTTCATGAAGAAAAAATGAATTATTTTTTCCAATTCACCACAGTACATGTTGGCCCAAAGCTGACATCGTAACCGTATTTTAAGCTTCTTCGTCGCGATCTTCCAATCTCTCCGTATATCTTGATATTGCTCGTCCATTTCTTCGTAGGTTGATGCAACACTCAATCGCTTTCGGTTTCTTGGATCTTTCAACATGTTTCAATCATTTACTCTCAATAATCAATAATTCTTCGTCCAATTTCTCAAGAGTTTTATTTAAGATAATACACATATATTTTCAGTCCCAAACCAGTGCTTCCATCAATAAAATATCCAAGAACTCTAAAGTGCGGCCCGTGGGCCAATTCAGCAATCTGGCCCACCATAGATTATTTACCAATAAGAAAATTTGCGCTTCATTCAAAACTATAGTAAATTGGTATGATAAGATAGCTAGATTTCGTCCCTTGTAACTGAGTGGATGATTCAGTATGGCATTATGACATAAAACTTTGGATACCTCTGATAAATGAAATTAAATTTTAATTTATTTGATTATAATATTATTCATTTTTCGCTCGATTCAAGTGTGGTTATATTATAGTTTTCAACAACTTGCCAAAAACTTGCTGACTAGTCAAAAACTTGCTGAGATATTAATTATGCAAACGATTCGTGAATGATAAACATTCGGAGAATTTATATCTTTATTAACAAAGCAAATTGCTGAAAAATAGAACTGTCATTTCGTTAATTGAAACAATTTCGTCCATTTAAAAAATACAGCCCGGACTGAACACAATGGCAGTAGGCAGAACCGTCACTCAGATCCCTCGCAAAATAATACACAAGAGTGAAGTGGCAATCGTCCGGCGTAATCAAAAGTTGTCATTCGGCCATTGTCATTTTTCAAAGTCGAATTGAGCCCGATTGTTTGCCATGAAAAATGTCCGAGTCTTGGAAAGTTTTTCGAGAACTCTCCTCTTATCGCGCTCCCGGTTGAAACTTTTGCAATATTCCGATGCTTTCAAGCAGCACTTACCAAGCTTTGCGCAACTTTATTTAATATTTAATGTCATCCCTCCACTGTTATACTTGCTTTGATCTAAATTTTCCATATATATAAGATCACCGATAACCTTGTGCAAAAATACATTTTCATAGAAAATTATTTACATTTCCAATTTCATATGTCAAAAATAAATTAATAATTTCACATACCGATACATAAAAGTACCATTAAGGTATTCAAATAGTTTTTTTTTCTATAACAGCTAAATCAAATCTCTCATATAAAAACTAGCTTTTTCTTATTGCAAATTTGAATCGTTGAAAAATCGTACAATTTCCGTCTAATTAGGTTTTTCCTTCATCAGACATTGTATTACTTGGATGCAATATAACTATCAGTTCAAATAAAATATTTAATCGCAGAATGACGGCTTTGGAACAGCTGGAAATCAATAGACATCAATTATCACAAAGGATTCTTATAGAAAAAACTAATATAATAACGTCCCCATTAGTCCAACCTATCCCTGGGGGGTGGTCTGATTTGCTTCCGTAATGACCACTTCCGTCCCACATGTAAACTTATTTTCATAGACGCCTTTTGTTTCATTTACATTTTTTGAAAATTTAGTTTTATCATGAGAAAGTAACAATCTAGACCGTTGGAACAGGAGAGAGGATGTATTGTGTATCTTTTCTGCACAGCTGTATTTAGATAAGCAAATGTTAGTTTGAGCATAGCTCTGACGATGGCGTGAGCCGAAATAGCTATCAACTATATATATATATATTTTTAATAATTTTGTAGAACTAAAATATATTGCTATTTTTTTCACCGTGTTAAAATATTTAAATTCTATCGAGCAATTTGGTTAATATCATAAATTTTCCTAATATGTTTGAGTCGCATACTTTAAGATTGTTTAAATTATGGATTGAAAACTATACCCATGTTTTGTCCCCGTTGAAATCCAATTGGATAATTTTTAGCCTTGGCTATTTACAAGTATCCATCTACTTCTTCGGGTCCATGTCCCTTATTTTTTGTCAGTAAGATCAGACTACAATGACTTGTAATAATTATTTGAAATGAAAAATGAGAGATTATAAATATACATATATATATATTATATACCTCAATACACTCAATGAAAGTAATAAATTCTACAAAAATCACTATTATAAATACTCGATGGAATTTCAATATAAAATTTTAATTGTTGAAATTGTGTTTGTTTCTACGTGAGTTTCGACTTTCGGCATCTTTAGACTTTCTATCATAGCGATGTAATAGAACTCACAGTTCGTTCATTCGCTCATACTCGGGTTCTGAGTGACAAAACAAATTTTAAGCAATTCAAAAAGTCTCACGATTAGTTCAATGATATTAACATAAAATGATCTGTTGGTAATGTTTTCATTTTAAACAAACCATCTGAAAAAATCAACTTAAAATGGGAAGGCAAGCGAGTTGCAATAATTCTTATATTTATTTACAAAATGTTAGTTGACTTTATACCTGCGTAATATTATTAAACTGGCATAAAAATAAAATACAAACACGAGTGAAAAAAGGCTGACGTATGACATAATTTGAAAGATTTACGTTTGTTAAATATCCCTGTTTTCTCTTTTCATAACTTTCGAGGCGTCTGTCGTCCTAAAGAGTAAGACAAATACTTAATATAGAAAAGTCTTTGACATTAAATTTCAAAGTAGTCTTTTATGCTTTTATGCTTTACGTTCTGCGTTTATATTAAATGAAGTATTTCTCGAAGGAGCTGCTCTTTATAAGAATAAATAGCTTGAAAGATAAAATTTATCATCGAAAAATATTACATTAAGTTTCAGAAGAAGACTCTACGATACGCATTTCAAAACTATTCCACGATTTTGTAACGGAAATGAAATTATTTTGCAACACTAATAGAATCTCATTTGTATATTCTTCGTTCAACGCATTCAATAACTTATAAGACGTGAATATAAAGATAGCTCACAATTTGAATCCTGTATCATTTCTTGATATTATTGAAATTCCATTAGTAGAGTAATTTATATTCGAATAATCACATAAGAAAACATTCGCTGTTGACAACATTTAATAAAAACTTTGTTAGAAGACTATGTAATTAAAAATTCTGAGCTTAATGTTCCGTGACACCCGAAATTTTAGCCACAACTGAATATTGTTTAAAAACAGTTGTTATTCAAAGCAAAGTTAAAAATATACTTTTTTTAATTAAATATATATTTTTTAGATTTTTTGAAAAATAACTACTATAATTATTCAAAAAAACAAATATGGCTGCCTGATGTACAAATTGGATATTTAGATAAGAATTTTTCGTATTAATTATTACCGGTTCCATGAAAGGATGTGTTCGCTGATAAGAAAATGAATGTGAAAGGTGTGAACTTTATCTTAAACGGTTTCCTGTAAACAATTTTCTAAATGGGATAAAGCCACGTTTCTTATTAGAATACCTGTTTAAACTTCATTAGCGTATACCAGAGTTTATACATACCTACAAATTTTATCCAATTTAGATTATAAGACGTTTAAAATAAACATACTATGCACTATCGCCTGTAAAAGAGTTCAATATACGTATAACAATAGTTATATTGTAAAAAGTAGGAATCCGTACTTATTAAAAATATTTGATTTGAATATGATATGAAAGAACTTATTGATAAATTTAGACGAAATTATTTTAAGTCTCTTTAAAATCAAATATTTTAAAAGCCAATCGGACTAAGTTCATATACGAATTTTAAAAAAGTGAGTAAACAACTCTAAATTTTCTGATTCGAAAGTTCAGTAAGTGTTATGAACTTAAAAAAATTTATTTGGCATTCCACAATAATGTGTAGTTAATGGCTACTTTCATTTATAACAACACCTCTAATCAGACAATTCAAAAAAGTCGGTGTAATAAAAAGCGAAGTAGTTGCGTTGATTGTGTTGTTCTCGTGTTCGAAACGTCTGCCATTGACCTAATGAGTCAAATTAACACTGCACATCAAAGTCAGGCCATAAATCATTCCTAAACATGATTTGGTTCACTTTTGACGCATCGGCGAGGTGCACCACGCTCGCGGAGAACATTTTCGAACACAGAACCGTAACAAATGAAGATCTGAGACTGGGCGAATCGTAACGTTCACCTGTTTAGAACAAAAGAAAGTCATTAATGCAATATTTACGAATGTCAATGTAACAGTACAATTTTAAAAGTATTTTTGTCTCACAAATAGCGAACGAAGTTTCAAAATGTTTACGCTATTTCAAGAAATGAAAACAAATTATACTCAAGATCGCATATAATTTAAAGAAAGGTATATATTTTGATCTGAGACAAAATAATACCACATGCAAATTACACTTGCAATTAAATCACGTTGTGTTTGTGAAGAATATGTTTTTTTATCGATTAATTCATTGAAACTGCGTCCAGTGCTATATCAAACAGAAGGATTGCATTATTCTATTGAAATTCTGCGATGAATTTGATGATTGAATATGATTAAACCTATGTTAATAACAAATTTTCCGTATTTATATTTCTTTAACGTGAACTGATGAAACATTCGTTATTCAAGATTTCACGTTAAACAGAATAGGTGTTGAATTAATTGATTATATTTCTATAGCTTTTTTTAGTTACAATTAGTGAGTGAAGAAAACATTAGATATCCATATATTCTTCAAATTTCAGATAAAATTCAAAATTCAAGCCCATAATCGAGTGAAAAAAGGAAACATGTCATTGCCCATACAGCAGCAGGACCTTTGAAAAAATATTTCAACATAATATCATTAATGTTTCATAATTCCTAGAAGTTCATAATAACTATTTTTTCTCTTTAATATTTGGGGTGTTATTTATATTTTAATAATTACTTTTTTTATCCAAGATTTCAAAAAAGTAAAAAATATCTCTAATACAATACTCTCCAAAGAATCTTATGTGGTAGTTAAGTCGCTAGATATTTGCTAAAGAAAATACGTCAATTCGTATTTAAAAACCATCCATTGCCAATTAAATATGCATTTTGTCTTTTTCAGATTATCACATGTAATTAACCATCTTTGTCAGGTACTTATGTCATTTCCGTCCTTGTCAATGACAAGAACAAAACAAGAAGCTTTATCTTGAGAGACTTTGACAATGCACGTAGTGAGGATTAAAAAAGATTAAGTCAGCCATCAATCAGAATTTAAATATAATATTGTGGTCAGTGGTCAGAAAATAAATTTCAAAAACACAAAAAGAAGTGTCATCGTCCCAGGTAAAATTACCCAAATTATATAATTTCCATTGACTCCGTATATTATATTATACAATTTTGTTGCATTTCTAATTTCAATATAACATAACTGGCGTAAAATTTGTAACATTTTCAAATCACGGATTGACGTAGAATATTTGAATGTATATAATTTTTAACATTTTTTTGTTTATGCATCTTGATACTTTTCAATTACGCAGAACTAAATAGACAGAAATTTACATTGAAATAAAAAACAAATGCAATCAATTCAAAACATTCAAACGAATCTATAGTTGTTATCAAAATAACCATTATGATTATAGCTGTTTGATTTGATTCACATATTGTATGACAAAAATATCAGATAGCAAACAGTGGATACAAAAAATATATAAAAACATTAGTAAACCGTAATTTGAGAATTTATTTGTCTGTGACGTAATACAGTTTTATGCCATATAATTTTACGTTAAGATTTCTTAGAATAATAATTTTCATAATACACAGCTTCGCAATGAATCCGTAGAAAGATAAGGAAAAATAATTTTCATGGCTTTATAGATACATGTATCATGATTCGTAGATAAGCACGTGCGATGAAAATATTGCCCCAAAGATTTTCAACGAAGATTGGTTTCCATCGAGTTATTTTTTAAAATACCTTTTATGTATATGTTTTAAAAAAAACCTGTCATATATACTACCCTTTTGATGACATTTAAGGTATCCGACTTTTTGTAAACCATTTTTTTTTGAAGAATTAAATTTATGTACAATTTAATCATAGGGATGAATCTTAATTATCATACAAAAATACGTCTTCAAGGCAATTTTAACATACAACTAAATTTACCGAATAATCATATTATTTATAGACTCGGAAATGATCAAAAGAAAACAATACAATTTTATTTTAATGCTTATAAAAATAGTCGTACGTTGTACACGAGTAATGTGTTTATTTGTTTAAATATATTAATTTTATTTCCGGAAGTAAATAAAATTTTAAAAATTTGCCCTTTCTCATATTATTTTCCCTTTTAAACAAACTGTAAACTAAGAAATACTATGTGACTTATACCTATTGTAATTGATTTATTTTTTCACAAAGTGAAATGGTGAAAGTTAATCACCACAAAGCTTAAAGACGTCGCCTTGTTTGGCAACAATTAAACAAACAATATTAGCATTATAAATCATATCAATTATCATAGATGCCTGATATAAAAGTTAATTAATTTTCAAGTCATAAATCATATGCTTTTGAATTCGCTAACAAACTTTATATTTGAAGAAGATATATTGTATGAATCAACACAATGTGATGTAATTAATACAACAGTATCAAAAAAGCCACATTTGGGTAAAAAATGTTATATAGATTGCGTAAATTTTCATTTTGAGTGTTGGAGAAGATGTTAAAATATTACATCAGAAATAGGGATTATAGATTATTGTATGTTACAAAGCTTTACACTAACTATACAGATCATCATATATCAATTGATTCATGTATGATAATATTGTTTTTAAGACAAGTACGGTCACTATTTTCTAATCATAACTGAAAATTTTCTGATATCAATTTAACTATTTGGCATGATTTCATATTTTTTATTGATTCTTCTTGCATATAATCAATACCTTTTACACACTGTCTCTTTAAGTACTTTCGTGGACTCTATGAAACTCGGCTGAACTATTCAAATTTACTTTTAAAAAATACGATATGTTGAACATTTTTTGATATTTTTGACGCCAACATTTTTAGGAAAATATATATTATATCACATAAACAATTTTTTCTTTTTAATGATGATATTTAAAGGCATTTAAATGACTTTCAGCTACATCGACGAATGGAATCAATTTGAAAATACACTTATAAATATTTCGTATGAGACCAGAGTGTTAAAACCTACAGTTATATGAGCAGATTTGCCTCATCAAAACGATTTCTCTCACAGGTAAAATTAGAAATCCGTAAACAATAATCGTAACGGATATTTTCGTATAATTTGAAGAAAACAAAATACTGAGTAATCTTAGAATAATAACATAATCATTTGTTGAACATTTTTACACAGAAACGCATTATTGACGTGCCATAGAAAAACATTTGCGCGTGCTGTATAAAGTGCCATTTATGTTATTATTTGTCGAATTTTCAAAACGATTCAATTACTCATTGTTTTATAATTTCTGTCAAGCTGTTCGAGCGATAAAATTTTCTATAGAAATACACACACTGGGCAATAGATCACTGGCTGGAAAGCTTGTCTGTGATTTATTGCAAGTTCTTTTGATTCTGACACACTTTAAACAATTAGTGACGAAGGCTAGCAGTACGGCTTAAACAAAAAGCTTCCATACAATAAAACGACTTACTTCAAAAAACTGCTACTTCTTTTCAATTCCAACGACCTATATTTTAAAAGTGTACCTAATGATAAACACACGCTCACAGGTTGTTTGAAAAAATATTTAACCTTTTCATATTTGCACACATTGTGCAATTTTAAATTCTATTCTCATTTCCAACGAACCATTAAACGGAGTATATTACTTTAAATAATAAAGACACATTTTTTAGTACTTATTTCCACAATATATTTTTAGATCAGCACCGGTTTCGCTCATCGCTCATCGTTTGTAAATTGTATTCTATCAGTTGATAATGCTTGCGATAAGCGAAACCGGTCCTGATCAAAAAATATATTGTGGAAATAAGTACTAAAAAATGTGTTTTTATTATTTGAAGTATCATGCCTTTCTATCAAGAAGTGACAGTTAACACCTTAAAAGGAGTATATTACATTCGATCTTAAACATTTCAATGCAGCGATAAAAATTAATACATTCAATTATTAGAATATTATTAAATATTAAATTTTCTATTTAAATAATTGTAATGATATTTCCATTCTTATGATTGAAAATTCATGTTGTAATTAGCAATGATAATCAAAGAACGCATTTATCTTTTATTTGTTCTTGCATAAAATTTGTATTATTGTAGTTTTAAGTAAAAAATCAGTCTCATTAAAATATTTATCATTGAAACATTCCAATAATGCTTCAAATACTGGAACGTATAGAAAATAAGCAATCATCATAAATTAACATATTTTTTTATCACTTTTAAGGTGTTAACTGTCACTTCTTGACGGAAAGTCATTATATTTTAAATAATAAAAACACATTTGCTAGTACTATTTTAACAATATATTTTATGATCAGGAACGGTTTCGCGTATCACAAGCATTAATCAGTTGATAATACTCGTGATGAGCGTAACTTTATCATAAAATATATTATGGAAATACAATAGTACTAACAAATGTGTTTTTATTATTTAAAACTGTACTGTTACAATAAAAATTATGCATGATTTTATGACAACCTCATACACACCCAGTATTTTTACGACTGTCTCTCAAAAGGGCGATTGGTTCCACTTTATTTTAGTAAAAATGGGTAGCAATTTGGTAATAGCCGTTGTAAAATAAAAAAAAATACAAACAATAGTTTGGGCCTGACACACTTACCCATTTTTAAGGCCGGTGACAATGATATTAAATTGGATCGAAAAAATTCAAATGTGGACATTCAAGGACTCGTTTTGCTGCCGAATTTTTCAAACGTCTCCATAAATTTAACTGTCGTCTATAGCTGACAAATGATACACATAACGCGATGAGAATCTATTGTGTTTTTTAATTATTCAAAAGAATATCCAGTGTATTCGTACGTTATATTAAAATTACAATATATTGTTATGCAACAATATTTGTTTTTAGTCAAATTCATTTTCATTTTCAACCCTTATTCACATACTCCCCTCGATCGTTTTGGGGATGGCTTGCTCAAGTTTTATCGAGACAATTTATGAAGTGATTAAATGATTTCTCAAATGTCATTGTATGCATAATATTGACATGCGGTTAAATTCAATCATCTATTTTGATTCAGTCTCTTTTTCAGTTTTCTTTCGACACGGTTTAGTGACTCAACTCTGCAAAGGAATTGATTTAGTGAGAAACGATTGTTATTCAATTGCTCAAAATATTTTTTTGAATCTCAAGTCACATTTTTATTTCTGCGCATTTACAAATGTATTTTTATATTTGTTGGTTTATGTATGTATTATATGTTTCAGTTAATAATAAACATAGAATATCTATAAAATAACAAAGTAATAAAAATAGCAATACGTTTTACTTAGTTATACAAAATTTTATAAAAGAATTCTACCAAGTAAATATCAATTCAATCAATACTATCTAAAAAAATAGCCGTTGTATAAAATGTACATTTAAATCAAGTACAGTTTTCGAGATTAAAATTGTACACTCTAACTAGGCAATGCTTAAATTAACTACACAGAAGTAGCCTATTTGCTATTAAAACTAAAAAAAATGAGTGCACTCAATTGACAAATATTAATTAGCCCGCAATGTTATTTCTACTACGTCTAGAGCTCGTTAGTCAGTTTATACACTTACTAAGTAATATATTAACTATTCAAACTGAATACGAATTATTGTAATGTAAACTTTTAAATTAAAACTGATATTAATGTACGCATTGACGAGTAGATGCATGCGTTGACGAGATTACATAACTGTAACATATTCAAAAGGTCAATTTTGAGGTGTTAATTGAATTGGCTTTTACTTGTTAGAATTCCATTATAACACGGTGAAAAACAGCAATTTATTTTAGTTGAAAAAGAATTATAAGATATTATATATGGTTGATATCAATTTCGGCTTACGGCTTTACTCATCAGTGCTAATTCTGTAGCATAGCATATAAAATAGCAATGTATTTTGTAGAACTAAAATACTTTGCCATTTTTTCATTCATTTCATTTCATCCATTCATTTAATTATTGAATAATTATACCTCACTGTTAATTTACATCTCTAAAAAATTAAAACGGCTAGTGCTAATTCACCACTAATACACTCTGTCATCCAAAAATAGTTGATCGATTAGGTCTAAAATAGGTCGCTCCCTATTGAATCATTTAAAATGTATTCCAACGTTGAATATTTCAAAAAATATTCCGGCAGTGTTGGTGTTGAACAAACCTATATAGATTATCAGAAAAAATCTGATTTTATTTTAATATATGAATTAGCTTTAACACAGAATTTTTAGCATTGTCAACTCTCTTATATTATCGAGTGTCAACTCAACGCAATGCTATCAACCGTCTCAACAGTTGAAACGTTAGTATTCAGAGAGTTAATACAGTAGAAAAAAATGTTCTACACATAAAAAGTATGTGACTTATGCAATATTTTTTCGACTGCCTTCATCGAACGCTGTAATAAAAAATAATGAAAAATTATTTGCTAAAATGTTATCAAATCCATGATCATTTGTGTCCTTCATAAATATTTTCTATTTTTTGTCATTCTGTTCCCTTGTGTCTTGTAATAGTGAAGTTATTAGAACACGCCGTGTCATAAACATCACAAAAATTTGAGCATTTCCCATCATAAAACCCTTATACATACGCATTTGTGTTTTTTCTTGCGATCTACCCCGAGGCTTGTAGACAACAGGGCGTACAGAACTGTATTCAGAGAATTTGTGGCCCAAATGATGTGTATTTTTATCACATAAATATTAGACACAATTCTAATAAGCCATGTCCTGATCCGCATAATTTTTTTTGAAATTAAATCAATAATAATGTACGTAATTTAGTAAAATATCTTGTCGATTTTCACTATTAGAGAAGCACAGAAGAAAATAAACACAATGTTTCAATTTTGTTGTATTAAATCGATGGCTTGATATGTTTAAAAAATATGTGTTTTATATTCAAGCATGATAGATAGAAAAAGTGAATGTGTTGCATTTTTTTTAACAAAATGTTGCATTTCTTATTCTAATGGTTCAAGTTTCAAAAAATAAAACTTAAAGACCGTTAAAAAATTCTTATAGACAGCTCTCGACTTGCAGATTCTACATTCGTATTTTTCTAATTTAGTTACACATGTCAATTTTTTATCTATAACACCATCTTTAAAAAAAGTATAAATTACATGACCGCAAATACTTCTTTATAATACCCATTGGTAAATAAAAAATTATTAAATCAGAACACTTTTATATGATTGAATTTAAATGCTAAACGTTTTGCTTCAATTATACGCCACTTTAATAAAAAAAATTATAAATAATAACTGAGTGTAGCGACAAGTTTTTATTTTATTTCATTTAATTGCTACATAATTTTATGTTTTTCAAAAAAATATTTTTTATTAATCATATGTAGTGTCGCACTTATTTAATTGACTTAGTTTGGTCCTGAGGGTGTAGCACAAAACATTTTTTTCATATCCATAGAGGTACAAAAAGGACGTTTATTGTGAAAAAATACGGCAATTCCTTTTGCTTGAGACTGAATCTACCTGTCCCATCTAAACGATTTGAGCTTACAAAACTATGCAATGTTTTTGTTAGTGTAAATGTATATTAAATTAGATGTGGGACAAAGAGTACGCTTTGAGTTATAAAACAATATAAGGACACATTTTTCGTTGTTTTCGTCAAACGTATCCTGATTGATAATACAATTTATTTTCGTATCATATTGAAAAAAAAAGAAAAACATTGTACTTAAAGCTCTGAAATCACTAAAAGTGGTGTTTTTTTTTTTTTTGACAAGCTTAAGTTTATGTTCTGAAATACCATCAGTCGGTATCCAAGTAATGTATTCAGTAATGTAATCAAGAGATGTAGGTAATAAAGTTATTGGTAATTGACAGGGAATTTCGTAGGCGCCATGTAGTGTCAATAAGAAACATAACTAATTATTGTAGAAGCATTGCAATATAATAGGAACGTTAAAAAATAAGCAAATTAATAAGTAATTTTATCCTTTAAAGCCAAAAAGATTATCGAAAACCAAGACTTCGCAGACGGAGATAAACATATTTTATCAAACACTCAATCGTATGTGAATTGCTTTGTGTTGTTTTATACGTAGAAAATGAAATCCATGAAGGGTTAAAAATGTTGATCCATCGACATGTCTGTTACGTATCTTTCACTTTATACATTGACAAAGAGAAAAAATATCCGTAATTGTTACGTTGAATAATTTAATGAAGAAATAACGTCAACGTCTTCTAAGCAACTGAATTATTGTTTTTATGTTCTAAGAAATTAATAAGGTTGTAATAATTCTGACAAACGCTTGTTTCTGTATACGCGTGAGAATTTTTTTACCACGACCATAAACACCGTATGTACGTGTTTGAAATATTATAAAATCTCAAAAGAAGAGATATATCGTGACAGAAAGATATAAAACCAAAAGTGAATTAAATGCGTCGTAAAGGGTACGCCACACTCTGGGGCTTATTTTTAATTCAAGATATTGAATCCGTCGTCCATTTTTAAAACAATTTGACATAATATTAGGGTAGCAAAATATATCAATAAAACAAACCAAACAAAAATATTTAGTCATCTTAAATTTATGTACATAAAAATACCAAGCTCAGTTTAATATAAATAATGAGAAAAAATTTTATAATATTTATATTATACAACAAACACACTTCATTGAATTAGACTCGTTTAAAATATTGCATATATATATATATTATATTTTTAGCAATGTTGGAAAATAGAACCATAAAAATAATTACATGACAGGAAAACGTCCACCCTGGATGAAATGATTTTTTAGATTGGATAAAGATGGCTTGGGTCCAAGAAATAGCCGTAAATAAAATTGATACGTAGAGGTTACATTATATTCTTATTAAGTTAAAGGCGTTCGAAGAAAGACAATTTCATACCAAATATTTAAAAAAAATACTATTTATTCTTTTTGTCGTTATTTATTTGCTTACGATATTAAATATATTTTTTTTTAAATTAATAAGAATTCGATCAATGCTTAGTGTTTGCAAACAAACTTTTTTTAGCTATTAAAAGCCCTGCGGTAGGTAAAGTCATCCATGAATATTATTTTTATAAAGTACATAATATTCGTTTCTCATTATTCTTAGTATTGTTTTGTTGTCAAGTTTGCAGAGATTTAGAAACATTAAGAGTCCAAAAAATAAAAGATTAAGTTAATTCTCATTTATTTATCTATCACGAGCATCTTAAAATAGCACTAACGGACGTTGTGTCCTTCGTATTGAAGTAGAAAGCGTTTATATTAACCCTCAAAGCACTGGCATCGTGCCCAGAAGGAACATGTAGAGCGATTAACGTCAGTTTGTTACTTATAAAACAGTTTTTTTTTTAATTTAAGCTTCAATGGATTCAAAAATATATGTCAATTAGGTACATTGATAAAAAATCTTGTAGCGATTTTATAAAAATAATATTTCCTTTTTAAATTAATGACGATAGATATATTTTTCATTTTTTTACCATCCTTAAGCTTTGTGATCTTAAAGATTATGTTTTATTAAATGTTTTAGAAAGTTTTTCATTTTGGAAAATATTCTTATTTTTGCGAATGTTGAGATACAGTTCCCAGCGCATAATGGTTTGTCTAAAACTTTTGTAGTATAATAATATTTTTTTCACACATTTCAATGTTGGAAACAATTTTTGATTCAACAATTGGGTATATATTTGCTTATTTTTTTTTATTTAATGACATCGACTGAAGATGCTTAATGGAATTTCAATATAAAATCTGAATTGTTGAAACTTTGTATTATGCCACAGGTTTTGTCACTAACGAACCGGGTTAGGTTACGTTAGGTTGTCAGTTTTGTTGCATACGTGTGATAGAATGCCTGAAGATGCCGAAAGGTGAAAACCGGATCATTAGTGACAAAACATGTGGAATCGTACAAAGTTTTGACAATTCAAATTTAATTTAGTTTTGCTGCTTATTGAACATTAACAAAATTTAGAGCAATCAAATACCAAGCTTACCGTAATGTAGTAACAGATATACAAGTCATTGAAGCTTCGTGTATTTATTTATTTGCGAAAAAAACTATACTGCAGTAACTGAAGGGTTAAAATCATCTCACCTTTTGTTATTTGTAAATTCCTAGAACTTACCTGCTAAACGGTATTATCCCGTTCACTTGTATATAATAATATAATAGTCATTTTGTCACAATGTCCATTTTATGTTTTAACATCATTGTTTTCCGTGTCTCGTCGACACGTGTGATTACGGAATTACACAGAACAATGGAAAAATTTAGTCAGGAATGCCTTTGGCCCCTCTAAGCACTTATAATTATTTTTATTGTGAATTCTAAAACGCAAATTAAACAATCTGTATGCAAATCGGATAGGCATGTTAATCGTCACATTTTATTATTTAATAAAAAGCAGTATTAACGTGGGAACAAGACAATACTTAGAACATTTCGGATTAATTTTAAATGGCGTGTAACGTGTAATGTGTCAGAGTTCCGGTTTTTAAGATACTGCACATTTCACACGACGCTTTATAGTCACATTTTAAATTATTGTAGTATTTAAATTTGTTACATAAGAAGAATGTAGTTCATATCCTTTTGGGGACATATTCATGTTTAACTCACTGTTTCCGCCATAACATCAATAATACCCGATATTTTATTGTCAATGTCAGCAAAATAGTCACGTTAACGAGATCCTCCGTTATTCAGACGTAAGACCCATTTCTTTGGAATAAAAAAACATTTTTGTCCCATAATAAGGTTGCGGTAACACGAGTGTGCTCCCACGGCTCATTCAGGTTTATAGATGGCCGGGTAAAAAAACCCCGCCCTTGACTGCGTTGACCTTCGTTTGGGGGTGATTTTATCATCACGACTCGACGAGAATAGAAAAAAAGGTTGTGAAACGTAAAATCATCAATGTTACGTTTCTTCATCACGAATGTAGTTTTTTTTTTTAACTATTCCAGAAAACGATACTTAAAGCGAATGACTTACATATATAATTTATGATATCGACTGAAGGTGCTGGATAGAATTTCAGTATCAAATTTGAATTGTTGCAATTTTGTATGATTCCACATGTTTTGTCACAAACGACCCGGGTTTCGCCCTTCGACATCTTCAGGTATTTCATCACACGGATGCAACAGAACTGACAAATATATACATATATAAATAAATTTATAATACATGCATATGTCAATTCTTATCGTTTTATCTATCGAAAACCAGTCCCGATTAGAAATATATTGTGGAAATAGTTATATAAAAATTGTTTTCATTAGAAAAATAGATATTAAGTATAAAATTTGAATTGTTGAAATTTTTGACCCGCATTTCCCATTTTGGCATAATCAAGAATTCTATCTCACGGACCAAACAAAACCACATACCCGAAGGCTAGAATCCAAATAAACAATTGAAATAACTTTTATTAATATTGATTTAATAATAATGACACCCAATTGTCTGTGATAAATTTTATTAATTCTAAATACTATTATAAACGAAAGATGAAATACGAGTCGTTGGTAACAAAACATGTGGAATCGTACAAAGTTTCAAAAATTCAAATTTGATATTGAAATTACATCAAACACCTTCAGTCTAAAGCACAAATCAATTAGTATATTTTTCACATAACACAAAAATTGCATCATTGTTTCGTTGTGCGCAAAATGAATGAAATTATTCCGAAAATTTCGGATTATTTGTTGTCCTTTATCGTGTCCCCAAATTCATTTCTTTTGACTGAGTCTATAGTGCGGGCTTTCATCTGACACTCGAATAATTCAAGCGCCTATGTTTAATCTCGATCGGCTGGGTCTGATAAGAGATTCGACCAAACCATAATTAAAAGTGCTGACTGGCATTTTACAATAAATAAATAAACTAAGCGGAATAAAATATCATACTCCTCACCAATATTAACTTAATATAGAATATAAAAATTATAACATATAGCTCTAGAAAAGAAAAACAATTTTTATCTTCGTACATTGCCAATATGAAGGATATGAAATAAGAGAATAGAGATTGAAATAAATGACTAGAATTCAAATAATATTAAATTAATACAGTGTCAACTACTATTTCCGCAATTTTATATTTTTTACATCAGAATCCGTTTCTCTCATCGCGAGCATTAACGTTATCCATCACATTTTATTTGTAAACAGCTTTAGTTCATTTAGATATATATCGTACGATGACTTGTAAATTATTTTCTAATTTCATATATTATAAATAATCTTGCTTTAAATCTGTATTGTATTACTTAATATAGTACTACATATTGTGATTTTATTAATCAAATATAATATAATTTAAGACCTATCCACTAAGAAGTGACAGCTAACACTGCATAACATGGCTAGTTGTTCACTAATACCTCTCGAAATACCCCGTTTTTTAGTTTTAGTTTGAGGAAGGTAATATTTGAATCTTCACAAACATCTATACCTTGATTGATAAATGTATTGAAAAGAGCTATTCTCGTTAGAATTCGTTCTCATTAGATCTATCATATAACGGACGATGTTTTACAATGTCAAACTATGATGTATACCACAGTACCTGTACACCGCGGATACGAAAAACGTAACGAACGTGAAATATTTATCCAACTTCACATGGATTAGTTGAATGTAATGAGCAACCTAATCCACATCTTATCACAGTACTAAAGGAAGTGTTCCCCAAACTTTTTACACCTGCGTACCGGTAAAAAATAGAAAAAATTCGCAGATCACTGATACTGAAATAAAATTGATTTTACATGTAGTATTTTTAGTTTTATATTGTGATACAGATGGACATGACTAGAACTATCAAATAAACATGTAATCATCATCATCATCATCGTCAGCCGGGGTCGATCCACTGCTGGATGAAGGCCTCCCCGTGTTTTTTTTTTTTTTTTTCTTTTTTCCCGGGGGGGTTTGGACATAGCAACACCACGCTGCCCAGGCGGGTTGGTGTTCGGTTTTCTGTCTGGGTTTTCCTTCCCATAGCCAAGAGAACACGGCACTCGGTGTTCCCGAGCGGTCACCCATCCAAGCACTATCCGCGCCCAATGTTGCTTAACTTCGGTGATCGCACGAGAGCCGGCGCTTACAACGTGGTACAGTCGTTGGCAAAACATGTAATAGTCAGATACAATTAAAATACAACAAAAGCAATGGCTTTTTTTCCAACAAAATAATTTTACTAATATCTTGAATATTCTCGGCATTTCAGTCTATGACAAAGTTCCTTGGTGTCGCATCATCTTACCAATTATTTTTATTTAACAATAACTTAAAATACAGTTAAACGTGCGGTCGAAAAAAATCTTATATTTAATAGTTTTGCATGCTGAATTTATTGAAATTTGGCATGCTGTTTGCCGTCTTACGGAAATTCTCACGGATCACCGGTTGGGGAACACTGGTATGAGGTATAACCACCATCAACAATGGCGTGAAATTCGTTAATCTATGTTACATAGTATCACAGAGCACGTACTAGTTTTCAAATAATTACCGGTAATTTCTCCGAGGCATTTATTACACCAAGGTTTGGTTACTTTGCACTTCAGTGATTTAAACTGTTTTGGAGTAAATCTTTCCTTTCATTCTCTATCTCTGGAGGTTCCCAGAGGATAAAATCAGTATCCCATATAAACACTACTGCTGATTGCTAAATTTACATTTACGATTGGCCAGCCTGGAAGAACTGGATATAGAAGCTATTATCTTCAGTTTAGAAATCTAAGTTCAGCTCTTCGATAATCGACCTTTTTTTATATTTATCTAGAAGAGAGACCCTCATATATATTTTACAATTTTTTTAAAATCGAGTTATCGTTATCAAGATAGATAAACAAAAAACAAATTTTCGCTTGCGATGTTCATGTGCAAATTGTATTACAAACATTTATTTTAAACGTTTTTTCAATCACTTTATGGTACTGCGTTCTTTGACATAGGATATATCTTTGGGGTGTAAAAATTTTCTCGCAACTATGTAACCTTTCCACAAGTCCAATTTTAACAATCTCACCTTTGTGTCTTTACCCTCTACGAAAAAGAAAAGCTTACCAAGAGAGCTTACAGTATTTCTCGTAGAACAACTTCGGTTGATAACATCACTATGATGGAAATAGAAATGATAATTGTTACAAAAAATCGCGAATGATTTTATTCAAAATTCGCAATTGTTTAATGGTACTGAATAAAGTATAAAATCTACATATTTTTAACACTACACTAAAGCAGAAGTCATGTAACAATTTATTTCAGCAATCTTATGAAGAAACATTTTATTTGCATGACCAATTTGTTTTCATTGAATCACTTCGAACGCTACAATTATGTCCGTCATCTAACGCTTTTTTAAATTTTATATTTCCTGCAGAGACCTGTGACAGGTGTTTCAAAAATATTCGGATTGTGTGACCGATTAATTGCCGCCTATTTACGAACCACGGAGTGGTAAAGTATCCTTTATAAGTTATATAATGTTATAAACATGGCGTCTTATATAATTTATTGCCTTCATAATATATACTCCTGTAACTGGATTGTATCACATTCCAACGACGCGTAAAGCATGTATCACACAACTGTAACAGTGCGAGCGAGTTCACGGTCAGGTTTCTGCACCTAATTTTTAATAATTTTTAATAAATAAAATTATTCTGAATACAATGCGCTACTCATACGTCTAATTTTAGTATTCTATTAAATAATATCATCCCTTCTAAGTCAAGAAGAGGTCAGTTTCGAATTGGTTATGTTCAGAATAACAAAAAGAGTGAATGTGAAAGTGAGTGAAAAATATCGGTTAATGAGAACATCTCAAATTTGAAAATTTTAAATTTTGTATGATTATCTTTTCATCCGTGTGATAAAATGCCTGAAGATGCCGAAAGGCGAAACCCGGGTCATTAGTGACAAAACATGTAGACATTGAAATTTCTTCAAGCACCTTCAGTCGTTATCATAAATGAGAACAATTCAGTTTCTTTATAACCTATTTCCATGTATTGGAAGTTTTAAAGAAACGAATTTGTAATCGTTGACGCAATACTTTTATACTCTTCTGCTCTTCTGAATATTAGCGATTTGTCACTAACGCCCTTTTTGCTTGGTAGGAACAATATATATTTCTCATAATTTATGACATCGACTGAAGATGCTTTGATGGAATTTCAATATCAAATATGAATTGTTACAATTTTGTACGATTCCACATGTTTTGTCACTAACGACCCGGGTTTCGCCTTTCGGCACCTTCAGGCATTCTCTCACACGTATGCAATAGAACTGACCTATTCTTTGGTTTCTTTCTAAGATAAAGTCATTATTGAATTGTATTTCCAACGAAGTTTCTGTTGATAAAGAAAATGTAGCATAAAAGATTGGAGCTTATACTCAAGACATCTTTTAATTGTGAACAAATAATTCATGATATTTTCATGTATTATATTATATTTAAAATGAACCAACTTGAATGAAAAAAACACGTCCTTTGCAAAATATCTCTTTCTATAAGGATCATTTATTAAAATAGTAATTTGTTTTCTGTATTATAATCATTCATTAAATCCAATCAAAGACTATTACTTGATGTAGCTGCTAAATTAGTAATATTTTGGTTTTAAAATAATATAAGTATAAATCATTCTTAAGACGACTTTATACATACTCACACGAAGAACCCGGGTAGGTGAGTTAAAGTGCATTTTATGACACTTAGGATCATTGCTATACTGACAACAAGGCAGTTAACTATTGACATTTTATCATACATATATATGGTCGATAATTAATGACGAATAACTACTGATTGTGGTATTGTGATACGGTATATGGTTACTAATTGCCACAATATTGAAGCACAATCATTCGTACTGCTTACGAAAGTTTGATAAACAAATTTACGATGAAAATTATTTAATCTGGATGAATAGATCGAACTGTTTTTATAATAGTATATCGTCTAAAATAGTAATTGCAGCAAAAAACACCTCCTGCCTTTCTGACTGCATGTAATTACTGGATTAACGTATCCCTAAAATACATTAAATATATATGTTCTAATACACATAGCCGATCTTAAATAACCTATAGAGCATAGCCCCCCAACCGTTTTCGGGTGGGGACCCCTTTTTATAAAATCTTTGAGACCCGTGACCTACCATACAATCCAAAAGCCAAGCAAAAGTGATTTTTTTTTAGTTGACCGTATAAGTTGGCGACCCAAGATTGGGAGCCTATGCTATAGAACACCAAGAACCATATATTTAGACTAATACCGAATAAACTAACGCATTTGGATATACATTTCTATTCCTGATGTACCCAGTATCAATAAAATAACCAGCAATACTTCATATCCAATAAATAAGAGGCATTCTAGTTAATGTGCCTTAATAATATTTTCCTAAAAATTCTTGACAAGCATTTTTGTTTTGTAATAATTTTTATCTGCCAAGAAGTAGAGTAATACTTAAACAGAATAAAGAAGCAATTCTGTTGTTATACGATTTTCACGACAAATTTAAATAGCCACGATATGCCTCAATTATGCCATTACATAAAAAAATCGAATGTTATCAATAAACATTATGAAAATTTAAATGTTTAATATAATATTTATGACACAAATATTTTTTAAGAGTATAATAGAATATGAATGAATCTACTAAAAACCATTACAAATTGACGATTTACGTAAAAACAAATTTTATAGTCATCAATTTTTCAATGAGCTTTTATGCACTCGAGTATATCCTGGCCATAAAGTAGCCACGGTTTATTCTGGCCGTAATGTCACCAAAATGAAATCATCTTTTCAATTGACGAAATACTAAGCCTAAACTAAATAGAATACACCGCCAAACGGTGAGCTATTATTTGAGTTTGGTGCTTGATTACCATCTCAAACATTGTTTGTTTTCCCGAAATGTTTCTACAAAACGATTTCACGCACTGGAGATTTACATTATCTGCCATTATTCAAAAAATGTCTTTACAAAAACGGCATGCAGAACCAATACAGAAAAGGAATCGAACCGAATAAATCGTCTTATGTTTCATATAGCTATATACGCAGTAAGGTCTTGTCAATACTGTAATCGCGGACGAATATTCAAAATCAGTTAGTTAAAAAAAGTACAAAACTCACTTTAAGAAACGATTGAATCTAACTATGTCAAAATCTCTTTTAAGGTGTTAACACTTTACGCTCCGCACATTTTCGCTAAATAACTACACCGAAATAGTTTTTTCCTAATTTGATTTTAGACCTCGTGTATATTTTCCATCATCAATCGATAAATTTTGAAAGCAAGAATTAAAATTCATGCTTTTTTTATTGTATAGCTGCGCGTATTCGAAGACGCCACATTGTGCGTTCCCGAATCGTAACGTTTGTTTCAAAAATGACGCCTATATGGCGGCATTTATGACGCGGACCGTAAAGTGTTAACTGCCACTTTTTGATTGAAAGGCATGCTATCTTAAACAATAAAAACACTTTTAGTACATATTTCCACAATATATTTTATGATCAAGACCGGTTTCGTTCATCGAGAGCATTATCAATTAATATCATCAGATTTGAATTGTTATAATTTTGTACGATTCCACATGTTTTGTCACTAACGATCCGGGTTTCGCCTTTTGACATCTTCAGGCATTCTATCACACGGATGAAACAGAACTGAACTTTGATACCCGGGTCGTTAGTGACAAAACATGTGGAGTCGTTCAAAGTTGTAACAATTCAAATTTGATATTGAAATTCCATTAAGCACCCTCAGTCGATATCATAAATAATATCATCAGCTTAATGATTACTTTAAGTTGATAATACTCGCGATCAGCCAAAACGGTCTTGATCAACGTAGAAATACGTTTCATTTTCAAAAAATATTTGGAGTAATAAAAATTCTGATTTTTTTAAGAAGAAGAGTTAACTCGGAAATGAAAACGCAAAATTAAGTTAGAGTTGATATATTTTTTCTTTTGTCTCATTATTATCAGCCGATGGATTAAAAACCCTGTTCTTTTCGAGTAGAAATTGCTGTCAAAGCCGAAACCTGCATATTACGCACAGTAAACCGATCCACTCAAAACAAACACGATACAGGACACAGGACGAAGGAAGATGATGGATCCCGACTCTCTTCGTGCTGCAATTATTATAACCGAACGCACCTGCCCGTACGACAGGACCGTGCTTGACTGGAATTTTTTCATATTTTTTAAAATAATATCAGTTCCCAAAGGCGATCGTAATACAGCAACTTATAGATGATTTATTGTATTTGCAAACTTCTTCTTAACGTGGCCTCTATGAATTCCACACATTTTTTTAACCGACTTTTACAATTTTTTAATTCATTCCATCATCTCCGGGTATACCATTTTCTTTTTATTAAAAAAAACACCGATTTACAATTAAATCGAGTAGAAAAATAGAACGAAAAAATTTCAATGCAGTAGTTCTCATGTAATTAATTGAAATAAAACATCTTTCCCAGAACGTTTTTTTTTTGTACCCAAAGTACACTCTGGTTGTTACGAGTCAAAGGTCAAAAACGGCCATTTACTCACTGACTGTTAACATCTTGATTGTTAAAACAGCTGATAGTTGATACTCAAAACTATTGTAATATGATCATTGTTAAAACTCGTATGCTTGAATAAATTATTGTCTCAAAATAAAGCCTGATTTTTAAGCTGGAAGAACTGCATTAATTTTTTCAAATATTTGATATTTGGACATCCTTTACGCGTTTTGGCAGAGAATAGGTTGATTACAGAGAAAAAAATGATCGGTATTCATCATAAATCATAATTTTTAAAGACAGAACAAAGGGAAAAATTTTGATAAACATAGCCATTATTTAAATTCATACCATAGATAATAAGCTATAAAGAAGATATTTAAATAATCGAATACATCCGACGCACGGTGCTTGTAACCTAACATAATGTATTTTTTACAATTAAAGCTATATGCAATAAAATTGCCATTCTTGTGTGAGGTCTTCATTAATTGCGAGTCACTGGCCTCACTGGATGTGGCATTAAAATCATAATAGCACACGCAAAACTTAAATTAATGTCTTTTTAAATACAGGTGCTGCACCAGATTCAACTCTGTTCCCGTAAACTAGTAGTAGCCAGTAAAACGGTCGAGTGGAGAGTGGCGACTGGCGAATAATGGCGACTCACCGTTGCGGGAAGCCGCTCCGCAAGATCGGACCGAGATAAAATCGAGATAGCCACAAAAACATCTCCAGCGTGCCAATATGTAAGCGCAGGACTAAGACTGAATTTACAGTTCCATGGCTAAGTGTCAAAGAGCCATCGTTTTACGAACAATATTTGCCTTCATATTTCTTTTTTTCCAATAATCTTTCAATTTATCAGTACAGGTGGCCATTGACTTTCTTATTTGGTAAGTGGTTCCTATGCACGGAAGTAGAAAGTATATTAAAAATAATGTTCACTATTAAAACATATTATTTATGATATCGACTGAAGGTGCTTGATGGAATTTCAGTATCAAATTTGAGTTTTTACAACTTTGTACGATTCCACATGTTTTGTCACTAACGACCCGAGTTTCGATTTTCGGCATCTTCAGGCATTCTATCACACGGATGCAACAGAACTGACGAACTGTCATGCCAAGAATATGGATACATAAGGATGATAGAAGATACTTTAAATAAAAAATTTATAGTTGAATGACTGTTGATACAGCAGTTGATCGTCGAATGGAAACCCTCAAATTAATATCCAATCGTTTCGCATACTCACCTTTATTTTCCTTACATTGTCAAAAGTGCAAGGCTTGGCAAATTTTAAACAACCTGCTTAAAATGGAAATCTTTTATTTAGATGCATCTATCAGGATTCCGTTACATTGCATCTAACCAAGAGATAAATTTGTATTAGAATGCAAATATTCACAAACATATTTTTTTTAAATTTTATAGGAACATCCGCCACCAAATATAATATATCGACGAGAGCTAAAACGAAGTGTTGATTGACGTGAAACTAACCGACTTTCCTAAAAAATTTGTATTCTTAGTTTTTCAAACCAGAAGCGTACAAGATCAGCAGAAAATGAAGTAACAACGATAGATATTAAATGGTTTCTAAAATAGCCTCCAATATATGTTAAGACGTAAGAACACATTAAACTCAGAAAAAGTTACTTATTATTCCACAAACTAATAAAAAAAATAGTATTACAACATTCCTTATACAATTTATGTCGCTATGCCACATACTTCTCTGATCAACCCTTCACCCACCCAACTAATATATTTACTACTTTGGACTATTTTTTTAATCGTGGCATTACTATGCAATTCAAAATATGTAAACAATATTTTTGATGTTCCTGTATCCCTTTTGTTTAGTGACATAACGGAGTACTAAAAAATGTGTATTTAAATTAAATACCTACAATATAGCTCATTTAATGGTTTTTTTGAAGCGCTTATGATCATATTTTATATTATATAAGTGTACCTTTTTATTCAAATCCACTCATTATTTAAATAATAACTCTATCGTCAGCCAAGAGTGCAATGCTCTTAACTCCAGCATTTATTATTTTATGAGCATAAAACTTAATTACTTTATAAAGAGTTTTCATTTAAAAACCGCTGAATTGAAAATTCATCATTGTTATTGTAGTTGTTCGTCATAATTATATGGCAGCAATATTTTATCATTTTGTATAAATAATCTTAGAAGAATATTGTTAACTGTCTTCCCAGCTTACAAAAACACTGTGATTTAGAAAATACCAGTACAGTTTTTTTAAAGAAGATTACTGTATTTTTTTTTTGATATTTTGCAAAAAAATATTATACATAATATTTGTTATCACAGATAAACCAGAACGTTAAACATTTTTAAAATAAAAAAAAATGACAAAACACTCTCAATTAAAAAGTTCATATTTCTCCCGAAGTCAACACAAGTAGAGAAAACATCAGAAACACCAATAAATCAGATTGCTTATTGAAATGGAAAAAACAATATTTTTTTATTAAACTTGACCTTGAAATCAGCTCCACCAGGTCACAGAGGCAAAGCTCTTGTCATCAGACAACAAAAGTCAAAAACGTTTATAAAAATATTCCAAAAATGACACAAAAAGATCAATCAATTTTTGATAAATATTATACAATTCTAAATTTATTTTATTATTTTAACACACTAAAATTCTGTTCTGTATTGGAAAATAACACTTTTTAGAAGCAAAATATAAATTTTCGTTGAAATTGTGTTGTTGACAATCAGCATCGTTTTTTTCTATCATCGATATTGGATATTTGTAATGTATACTAAATTCGACTAATATATTTTTCTTCTGTTAAGAGTTCTCTAATTCAAAAGCATACGTATACTTACAAAATTCAATCAGTTCCATTAAAACGGAACGCAATTTGCGTTCCAATAAATTGTAGTTTTCATACAATCGGATCTTTCCCAGAACTCGAAATGGTGGCTAGAAAAAACATTTATCTAAATGGGAAAAAAGAAACAAAAAAGTGGAATTGGCAAAAACATACATTTGATTTTTTTCGGCAACACGACACCGTTGACAAATCTACAACAAAACAAATCGGATGAAAAAAAAAATCGAATGAAAAAATCGCTTTTGTGTTGAGAAATCGGTTTAGTTTCCTCGAAGTGATTGTCCGCAAACCGATCTTTACAAAACATTCAATTGACGCACTAAACGTATAGGATGTCTTTAAAATTTTTCACCTCCTTTTTTATAGTATTGAGTTAACAGATATTAAAAAAAAGTTTTTTTTCCATGAGAAAATTTATTACTATCGAATCAGCATTTTGCTCACAGCTGCTTTTGAATACTAGCAATTACATAGAGGATTACCTTTACGTAATTGCTAGTATTCAAAAGACAAAATTGAAGTTCATTTGTTTCTCAATTTTTGACAATTTTTCAAAAATTTCTAATCAAATAATTTTGTATTTTTAAAGGTATTTTTAAGTCGTCTACTCCGATTTAATTGATTCACAAACATTTTATTTTGTTTTCATAAAATTCTACAATATTTATTGAATGAACGCTTTAATTAAATGTATAAAACTATTAAACTTGGCAAAAATAGTCGAATAACCAATATGTATGTATTTGTTCTTCATTATGTTACTCCCCTGTATAACATTCACTGTTATACCATTTAAGCACTTTGTAAGAACACGTGGTGCCGGAAATCCCTTCACAATAGCGTCTTGGATGACAAATCTGAAAAGAAATCAATCTTGGATAAAAATGTTTTAAAGTTCTACCACAGTGGACAAAGTAATTTAATCGAAGTATCGAGACGGAATCTACAACCAAACAATACTCGACCGATTAATCAAAGATCTTCGGCTCAAGTAATCACTAATCAGGACTTTGAATATATTACCGGAGAACGATTGGGTCACTGATTTTAAATTGTTACAGGGTGACCAAAAATATTCGAAAGTGTTTCAACAAGTTTCACTCAAACATCTGTAACTTTTAATAATTCTAGATATCGCCTACCGGTCTATTGAGACACGAGAATGATTCCAAAAGAAGCAGAAATTTTTTTCTTTTATTTTGTATTTTTTGTCTTAATACGTTTCTCAAAATTTTCACCGAATCTCTTAGTACCTACACCACAATTAATATAATACATTGCGTGGACAAGGGGATAAGCCATTTATGAGTTTATCCTTCTTTCCTTACTCTATCCATTCTATTATAACTAAATTATAATAATATGATATTAACTTTATATCTATATATATAAAATGAATGTCTGTCTGTCTATATGTCCTTTATAAACTACTACACCATTAATCCAATTGCGATAAAACTTTGTCGAATTATTGCTTAGACTACCGGGCAAAAGATAAGATACTCAGAATTTGATTTGATTACAAAAATTAATTGAATATTTACGAAAAACATGTTTTCATACAAGACTATTGTAATACAGAATGGAGATTTATGACACGTTGTATCCATAGCAACGCCGAAAACAAGAAAGACGCAAATCTGTCACATTCACTCACCTGTAGGTACGTACGTAAGGTACTGAATATTTCGAAAAAAGTATTTCAATGATCTATTTTTTACCGACTTTTTTTGTTTTGGTTTTATGTCGCATGACAGAAAGAATTGAAATAAATATTACGTATAAATCGCGTGTGATATAGAAAGAATTTATTCAATATATCAATTATTTTTTTTTTTAATTTTTCAAAAGTGAATTTCAAACGTAACATTCACTGTGAAATCAATTATGCCACCCATACGAAAAGGAATAGGTCACAGTACAACTCAAGCACGAAAGAAAAGGGCGAAACAATGAGATTGAAGTTAATAATCGTTGGATTGTACCGTATTCACAGCTTCTCTCGAAAACGTACAAAGCACACATCAACGTCGAGTATTGTAATTCAGTGAAATTCATCAAATACATTTGTAAATATGCCAACAAAGGAAGCGATATGGCAGTTTTTGGAGTGGGAAATTCAACTGCATCTATCGATGAAACCAACCAATATCAACTGGGACGCTACATTAGTAGCAATGAAGCAATATGGCGCATTTATCATTTCCAATTCATGAACGGCATCCACCAGTTACTCATTTGGCAGTTAACCTTGAAAATGGACAGCGAGTGTACTTCACAACAGAAAATGCACGTGTAAGAGCATTGTCACCACAGCCAACAACGTTAACTGCATTTTTCTTATTGTGTAGGGATGATATGTTTGCAAAGACGCTACCTTACTCTGAAGTGCCAACATTCTACAGATGGAATGCATCAGAAAAAAATTCAACGTCGCAAACAAGGTAAAGCAGTTGAAGGACATTACAATGTATATTCAACCGACGCATTAGGCCGTCTGTTCACTCACACTGTTCACCAAATAATGCAGAATGCTTTTACTTGCGATTACTGTTAATCAACATACGTGGACTGACATCCTTCCAAGAATTGAGAACTGTAAACGGTCGAACATGTGTCGTGTATGTTATCGTGAAGCTTGCCTCGAATTAAATCTTCTAGAAAACGATGCACATTGGGACACTTCACTCGCTGATTCATCTAATACTGCTCACCCATAACAAATACGTGCGTTCTTTGCAGTAATATTAACAATTTGCTTTCCATCCAATCCAAAAGATCTTTGGAAAAAATACAAAGGCTACATGAGTAAAGATATTTTACATAGTTTGCGTGAAACAATTCAAAATCCACACCAAGCGTGTATAATGAGGCATTGCTATTGATTGAGGATATACGTTTAGTAATCGCTTACAAATTATTGGTACAATTGGGAATAGCTGCGCTGAATCCATCTGAAAACGACTGACGTGATCGTCATTTCCAACGAGAAACACACTTTGATGTGAATGAATTGGGTAAATTTGTTCAAACGAATCTTCCGAAATTGGTTTCAGATCAACATATAGTGTATGACACAATTATGGATGCAATTACAAGTCAAAGTGGTAGATTTTATTTCATAGATGCACCCGGAGGCACAGGTAAAACCTTCCTCATTTCACTCATTTTGGCAGCCACACGATCACGAAAAAACATTGCACTAGCAATCGCATCATCTGGAATTGCAGCAACTCTTTTGGATGGTGGCCGAACAGCGCATTCAGCACTGAAACTGCCATTGAATATGCAAATAATTGAGACACCAACATGCAATATCAACAAAAATTCTTAAAACGGGCAAACTACTCACATCATGTAAAATCATTGTATGCGATGAATGTACTATGGCACACAAAAAATCATCGGAAGCACTTTATTGCACACTTAAAGATTTGAGAGGAAATGAGCAACTTTTCGGTGGCGCACTCATTTTATTGTCTGGTGATTTTCGACAAACTCTACCTGTTATATCACGTGCAACAATGGCCGATGAACTTAATGCATGTCTAAAATCATCCGTTTTATGGCGATACGTACATAGATTAACTTTGAAGACCAATATGCGTGTACAACTACGACATGATGCATCCATTGAACGTTTCGCAAAGCAATTGTTGGATATAGGAAATGGGAAAATGGCAATAGAGGAATCCACACAATGTATCACATTGCCAGCGAATTTCTATAAAATAACCGCAACCATAGACGAATTGATTCACAAAGTTTTTCCAAATATTGCACACAATCATAAAAGTCATCAATGGCTCAGTGCACATGCTATATTAGCAGCCAAAAACAAAGATATCAATGCAATCAATTTCAGCATACTAAATGAAATACCAGGAGAAGCGATAACGTATAAGTCCATCGATACTATAACGGATCAAGACAAAGCCGTCAATTATCCAACAGAATTCTAGAATTCACTTGATTTGTCAGGCATGCCACCACATGTTTTAGCATTGAAAATTGGCGTCCCTATCATTCTTCTCCGAAACATAAATTCCTCACGACTTTGCAACGGTACAGGGCTTTCAGTAAGAAAAATTATGAATTATTGAAATTTTAAGTGGAAAATTCAAAGGAGAAGATGTAATGTTGCCACGCATCCAAATGATTCCAACAGATATGCCATTTGAATTTAAGCGTCTGTAGTTTCCAGTGCGAGTCGCCTTTGCAATGACCATCAATAAGGCACAAGAACAGTCGTTACAAGTGTGTGGACTAAATTTAGAAAATCTATGCTTCTCACATGGACAACTGTATGTGTCCTGCTCACGTGTTGGAAAACCTTCTGATTTATTTGTGTACGCACCAGATAGAAAAACAAAAAACATTGTGTATCCAAAAGCACTCCAATAAATAAAAGCACATACGGCCGCCACTGTCAAATTTCGGTAAGAAAAACATAACCTAAGCTTATCGTTTCTAATTTGCTCCGTCCTCGCCTCAAGTCTGACTTATCCAATCGGAAGGCGAGAGGCTCCCGACGAGGCGATTCCATAAAGTCGCGGTTTCTTTTTTTTTGAGTTGCACTGCAACGCATGCAGAGTACACGCTAGTATTATATAAAAAACAATCTAACTCCAGTTAAATGCACGTAAATTAATAATAAAATACTTTCAGATGCTTCTGATAACTGTAACAGGAGCAACTACTAAAGATTCTGTTGACAGTAAATGAATAATTTTGTATCGTTTTTCAATTATTTATTACCATTATAAGTGGATAGAGTCGACCATATATTTTTTTTAAATAAATGTTTTTTTCTTGCAATTCCGATATTTTTCATAAAATTTTTGATAGAACTTCAATATAAAAATGTTTCGTTTTACTATCACGATTTATATTGCAGATTAAAATTCTAAGAATAATATGAATTTTTGATCTTCCTATTGGTCACCATATTTGGCATTCGATATAGTGACCTGTGCGGATTCGGGTTTGACGAAGTTGTATAACAGAATAAGTAATTATTTTCTAATGTTATATTAGTTATATTATACCTCTCAAAGTTATGAATTATTTTAATATCGATTCATTGCCAAGTTTTTTTTAATTGTAGATAATTGAAATGGTTTTTGCAGTAGTCAATTGTTCTTGTATTCAAATATATTTATATTATTTGCACAAATTATATTTAACTACATCGATGGGAAAGATTATCTTGAGTGCGTTCTGATAGTACACTTGATATTATGTCGGGCCTCGGACTTATTACACATTAAAAATCAACCCGCGCAGACATCTAAGTTAAAGGAATTATAATCAAGACGAACGGATATTCTCCTCGCGATCGAGATAGCCAGCGAAAATACTCTTAGGTTTATTGTTGTAAAGAATATTCTTTATATACAATAATCTTCATTGGACCGAATTGTTTTTTATCATGATGCTATCGCACTTATATAAATTGCCCTATTCAAGTATCTCCAATGACATTTTCCATTTCTTTGTATCGTTACAATATTATGATTATTATTTTTACGTGGTCTTCGTTTCTGAGACATTTCGATAAATATCAGTGAAGTCTGGCTGGCATCATTAAAACGGCAGCTTGTCTACTTTCAAATTTGTATAACAAAACATCAATATTTAAATCTTTCGATCGGTATGCTATAACTGCACCATCACAACGAAATCATCTCATGCTATATATTTAACAAGATGTCCAGTATCTTGATTATAAAAAGACTGACGTAAATGTTAAAGTTGAAATAAACTCACATAATTGTTTTTGTCTAAGTATCCTCACAGAGATTTTGCATAATAATGCAAATGTTTTATTTAATAAATACTAAAATGTTGATTCACTCGTATACGTACGTAAAATTCTCATATCATGATTTTCAAATGATACAGATCATCAAATATACTACCATTAAAAAAAATGTATAATTCATATTATGTATGATATCACAGACACTTAAGACTTGATATGTGGCTTTGCAAGCTATGCATGTCCGATTGACTTCTAAAATTAAGAACCAATAAAACAATTATATTCTGTATGTTTTTCAAAATTGTTTGTTCTTTATGTGGAATTCATTTCGACTCATCGTGAAACATTTCAGCAATTCACTTTTCATGTATTATAGATCACTTCTGATGTAAACGAATAATATTATTTTTATACTGATTTCCATAATATATTATATGATCAGAACCAGTTTTGCTCATCGCGACCATTATCAACTAATCTCAAGTGATTCAGTCGATAATGCTCGTGAATTCAACGAAAACCATTTTCTAATGGTTTTATTTATAGGAAAAGTAAAAAAATAAATACGGTACTAGGACACAATAATATGCTTATCAACCTCGCTACGCACTTTTTTTAGCCTCTTATAAATGGAAATGAATTTAGAATTTACAAACCTTTGTGATTTCAAACAGAAATAATGAATTCGACTGAAAAAAAAATGTTCATAAAATTATCGAAACCCGTGGACATCACAAAATGCACAATAATATAAATCAAAATTTTATTTATAAACAATAACTGGTTTCGCTTAATATTTCTGGCTGAAATAAAATATTAAGTCTTAAAAAAATGTTTCTTCAAAGATTCTCAATTTTACTTTGCCAGTTGTGTTAAATGTTTTAATACAAAATGATTTATTAATGTAGCAGTTGAAAATGTTTACATTGATACTGAATATATTTTTAACATTGAGTAAACAGTTCATGATTTCGAAGATGTGCTTTCAATGTGATTTAATAAATATAATTATCTACACAAACATAATTTTGTAATTCCAATTTCGAACTTTCTTTGTTATGCTAATTTGGAACAAAAGATAATCAGGCAATCTGGTTTTGTTAACAAAAAACAAAGCATTCTCTGTTTTGCCTCCAAGAATTTAACCAAAAATTAATTTACTGATGTAACAAACCACCCAGCACTTCTAAACTATATTTAATTTGTATACAATCATTAATAAATTAAATTCACGCTTAACTTAATCTACATATTTATCATCCACACACAAGCATATTTCTTCTACTTGTTTCTGATAATACCGTTAAACAGCGAGAGTTTGTTCCAAAAATACTCCACTGTATATTGGACTTATGATAGGCACAAAACTGTTGTTTAATATAATATATATGATGTCTAAATATAGTGGAATATTTTTTGTCTTCATGCTTATTTTAGAAACTCCAATATTCGCATACATAATAGGGGGATTTTGAGTAATAAAAACATAGTGTAACAAAGAAAAACATTTTTCATAGAAGAATATTTTTTTACCAAATAGATTGTTGTAATATTATCTTTTAATGCAGTATCAAATCTTTTGATGTATTTAAATAATATAGACTTTTTTATGTGATATACATTATTTTTGGTTTTTGTAATTAATTTCAAATATTTTATCTATCGATCGCGCCATTTTTGGATTGCATTGATAAATTTATTTTGTTCGACGCAGGAAGATAGCCATGAAAAAACACGAAATATGACAACCAGCTAGAATATACAATAGATCATTGATATAAGACATCGAACCAGCAAGCACATTTTCGAACGATCCTCTTTCATTAAATTCGTTTTAGTAAGTTTTTTTACATATGCATGTCATTTTTTGAATGAAATTTTAATCATTCAAATTTAGTCATAATTACGGTTTTGTTTTAAGATATATTCAGCAGGTATACAGGTAAATTTTCATCTAACAATTCCAAGTGATAAAAAATATTTATGAATTTTAAATTGGAATCAATTACCGCAAATTAACAGAATATAATAAAATATTCAATAAAAAGTTTGAGAATTCCCATTCTAAGTGAATGTACTTAATATACCAGCGAACAAGCGTGAATCGAGTCAGCCTTCGAATTGTTAAAACGTTTCTTTGTTTTTATAAGTTGGTTGCATTAAATATCAATTATCAGAACATCTAAAAGCAATAATAATATTCTAAAACAAGCGTGAACCAGTTCAAATACGTGATGCATCTGATCTGGTTTTCTTGCGGTACGCTTAGAAACTGCGACCACATTAGCACAGTGGCTTATAACTCGTTATGCTAGATGAAGAGTTGGGATGTTTGTTTAAAATTATCATTATTTACTTACTAACTGCCAATGAACTGCGGTGAACTCTATAATTACTTTCAAATATGAAAATTATTAGTTGAGTTGTTCGAAATTCAAACCAACATCGCCAATAAAATTCATCAAACTAGTATACATTCAAATGTTCCAGTTGCTCGTCTATAATTGATTTAAATATAATAACCATACAAATTAATGCTACCCGCAATTATTTCTTCAATTTTATTTAGTATAAATTAGGCTACCGTTGCTAATTCTAGTCTATCGTGGATTAATCCCATCTTGCCCAGTTGCCAATTTGTATCCGGGGACACTGACTTAACTTCAATTATAATATAAATATTAATCGCGTTTCTCCTCGGTAATTCAAAAAATATATTATTTTTGCCTTGGCTAACGAACGAACTGATATATTGTCTTCATTACTTAACCCTCTCCCTTTGTCTAATTTGCTTCCTCATTAAACCATTTCCGTGCCACACATAAACTTATTGACATAGCCGCCTTTTTAGTTTCATTTACATTTTTTGGAAAAAAAAATAGTTTTATTGCGAGCAAGAAACAAGCTAGGTCGTTAAAACAGGAGAGAAGATGTATTTTGTACCTTTTCAACACAGCTATATATAGATAAACAAATGTTCGTTTAAGCATAGTCCTGACGATGGGGTGAGCCGAAATAGCTATCAACTATATCTTAAAAAATAGCAATTTTGTAGAACTAAAATACGTTGCTGTTTTTTCACCGTGTAATACTGAATAACATTTTTCATCGAAGTTTATACAATCGGAAATTTTGTTTTGGCTCTCCATAAAAATATGGGTATAAGACATAGGACCACTTTTTTTCTTTTCACTTACAGATATATTGTTAGACAATTGAATAGCAGCAAAAAATGAAATCTGAAAGCAAAAAAACTTGCTTTCGTAAAGGAATATTATATATCCTCACTTGTCAATAATAGAGGCTGCGAAAATACATTTGATCAAAAGATCGACGCTGGAAATGTCAAAATCAACAAGAATAACTGCCGATCTCTATATAGAGGTATGTGATTATATTATTCCATAGTATTAAGTAGGTAGAGCCGACAATATTCCATAATTATTTACACAATGACTACTGACAAACCAGAAGTACGCCTATAATATTTAAAATTATACATTTATCTATTTATCGACTCACTGAAACCGGACATATTATAAAAGTGTTGAAATATTTCGGAGCTAGACTTTTTTGTGTATTTTCGACAAAACAAAATAAATAGACCAACGGAAATCGCAATGGATAATTATACTTTGATACTTAATGATTACTTATATTATCAGATATCATTATGAATCTTTAATTATTATGACAGTCGTGGTACCATATAAAATGGAACACACTAATGGATTTTTTTACTATTAATAAAAAATCTACTTAAACAATTCCGCATAAGATATGTTGCTATCTAGTCGATTATTTAATTGCAAATTATCTCTTGGATGCATTTAAATTATTATTTGAATACAAGAAATAATATAAGAAAAATATATTTGTAGACATGGATATTATAAGAACATATAGATTAATCCAGTTTTTTTAATACTCTTTCGTAAAAACTTTACTATTGGTGATTGATGAAACTTTAATATCAAATTTGATTTATCAAAACTTTACTCACTCACGACGCAGGTTTCGCCTTTGACATCTTCAGACATTCTATCACACGGACGTAACAGACACACACAATGTGTGGTCTGCTTCGTTTATATACAAACGGATTTCGCAGCGGATATGCTAAGTTTCAACGATTCTAATTTCTGATATCGACTGAAGGTGCTTGATGGAATTTCAATATCAAATTTGAATTGTTACAACTTTGTGTTGCATCCGTGTGATAGAATGCCTGAAGATGTCGAAAGGCGAAACCCGGGTCGTTAGTGACAAAACATCTGGAATCGTACAGAGTTGTAACAATTCAAATTTGATTCTTATTTCATAAAAATTGTAATTTGTATTAAAGTTACTAATATTGAACATTCTGACGAATATGGAAACATTTATTAGCGTTGAAATTTGAAATATAGAATTAGCCAAATATGGAATTTCCTCTGTATTATTATTTGGTTAATGTTTGAGGAAATTTCTGGAATCAATGACATTGAACCGTCAAATTAAACCATTTTATTCATGATCATTTGATATTAACTCTTTAATATTCGGCTGAGTAAACGGGCCGATTATTATGGGAGGTGCAGCAGAAATATGTCGATTCATCGCATAAGTAACATGTTAGTCCAAAACGATACGATGTAAACTGCAATTGAATCAATGGTTAAAAAATCGACAGGCCCTCCTCATGTAAAATCGGTAACAGGGCTGTGATAAACTGAATACAGTGCCTATAAATTATCCATAAGAAAAAATATCAAATGAAGACATATTTTTATATGCTGCACTAATAATCGAAAGTATCTCACCACTTGTTTCGCGGAGTAAACTTTTTTTTCTCCTGCAATATCGGCTTTACGGTTAACGGTTACTTGAAAAGAACTACTGCTAATACCTGACCTTATTTTAAAATCGGTGGACATCTTTTCATCTTTTTTTGAAACATATAGAAGAATCTTGCAACATGAGAAACGTGTGAACATTTTTTTACAAAATGTACTATACTTCATTCAATGATTATATCCTGAACATCCATAAAATTTGTAAAATTATATCATTCTTTCATATGAATTAATTTTGTTTTCCAAGACAGGGGTTTTTTTTATATGAAACCTTGACTTTATTATTTGAATTGGCATTCACTTAGTGGAACTCTATTATAACACGATGAAAAAAAATAGCAATGTATTTTAGTTCTACAAAATTACTATTTTTTAAGATATAGTTAATAGCTATGTCGGCTCACGCCATCGTAAGAACTATGCTTAAACAATTATTTGCTTATCTATATATAGCTGCGTTAAAACAGGAGAGAAGATGTATTGTGTACCTTTTCAACACAGCTATATATAGATAAGCAAATGTTCGTTTAAGCATAGTTCTGACGATGGCGTATGCCGAAATACCTATCAAATATATCTTAAAAAATAACAATTTTGTAAAACTAAAATACATTCCTGTTTTTTTCACCGTGTGAAACCTTGACTTTTAAGGTTTTTTTTGGTTATTTATCAACGATTCCCTTGTTTCTAAGTTTCTATCATAAAAAATGTCTTTTACTTTATTTTCTCTATAAATAATATCATAATACTATTTATAAATGAAAACTTGTGTCGCAAATATATAATAGTAACCCAACTATGCATTTGGTTAAACTGGTTAATATAATTCATATTATTATTCTATACATATTAATCGTTTTATAATTTGATTATAACTATGGTACAATTCTACTAATATTTTAATATTTAAAAATATTGCCAAGATTAGGTGTGGCAACCCTATTTTTGACTGACATTTGAAGTGAGCATGGCTCGACATTTTTGATATGGAAATTATATGGCACCCAACAAATCTCGGCCCATGTAACTATTAATAGCAGACTTCTAACCCACTTGAGTGACGGGCTTTAATCACAAATATGTTACTTAAACGATCTTTAAAGGATTTTTTTGTTTTTGATTGCGTGCTTACCTACTGCTGACCATTTACCACTGTAGTTGTAAAGTATTATTAAAATTGCTCAGCACATTGTTTGGCAGAGAAGTAAAACTAAAATCTTCTGCGATATTGAACGGAGGATTAAAAGTATTTAATGTTTGCTTTTTATCCTTTCTCACCAATCCAAAAATGAAAATTTGGAGATAATTTGAGTCAGCAATTAACTCTAATAATAATATCTTGTATACCATAATCTCACTCGTAACTTCTCAAAAACGATAGTTGTTCAGTGAATGGTTATCAGGTCTCGTAAATATATATATTTTTTTTTAATCCTTTATAAAGTCAATATATACATGCAATACATTTGGTTAAAAATATTATACTTAACCATGCTGAACTTTCTAAGAATTCAGCTTGCTTTTGAACCTGAAAGTACCCAACCTCAACGATCAATATGTTCAGCAATCAAGCAGCAAAACCATATGTAACCTAATCTCCAATCAAATGATTATAAATCATGGTGAAGCACCAAACACAGAATCATTGCCTTCGCGTTCAATGGACGGCTGCCAATCATGATGCTTATCAAATATACTTCGTATACTGATCATGATTAATAAGTTAATTTAATCAGAATGGGATAACGGTGTTTCTTTTTTTTTCATATTTAAACCAGGTGCAAAGTTAAACATAATTTTAACACAATCATTGTGCATTTTTTCCGGTTCATCTCTGTATATCATTAATTATAATTTTTAAATTGTTTAGCTGCATATTTTGTATATTTAAAAACGAACTTCGGTGCATACACAAAAAAAAAAAATTAGTACTACAGCCAACTTATTTTTAACAACATTATTCCACGAATTAAAGATTAAAAATAATAATTCGCTGTTTTATAAGTTTTATTTTTCCATCACTTTGAGAAGCACGTTAAGACCAATTATTGTTAAATTTTATATATCATTTAATGTAATAAGGAAAACGTTCAGTGGTATCTGTTCTTCTACTGGTATCAATAAATATTGTAACTATTAGCATAAAATGTTTCAGAAATATTAATTTAGGAATCGTATTAGGCATAGTTTCTCAACCGGTGGTCCGCAAAGTTTTTTAAATGAACCGAAACAATCAAAATTTATCTTGTATGTTATAAATTTTTTAATTTTTTTTTTTTATACTGTTTGTTTTAATATATTATTATATTGGCATACGATGTTGTAAAATTAAATATTTTGAATAAAAATATTTTATTTCAATGTTGACAGTCCGCAGAACATTTCTGGACTTTTTAGGAGACTATGGTATAAGGTACATGAAATGCTGTTATACAACAGTGAATTACAGTGGGGACGCCATTCGTGAATTATTAGTAAATAACTAAATAGGATTAAAAAGCTCTTTCAAAGATAACGTCTGATCTGACGAATGCATCTATTCTCGCAAAAATAGCAGTCACCGATGTATCGTATGTATTTCTTTAGCGAGAACATTAATAATATGCGTTTTTTTTTACCTTAATAAACAATTTAAATACTACTGTTTTTATAAAACAATAAAAAATATTATATTTGAAATACACTCTTAATTTAATGCACACATGATTACACAAAATTATTAATTATTGTTTCCTTTATATTTGATTTTAGAAAAAAGAACAAGAAGTTTTGTGTTAAGAATATATGAATTTTTTGCTAATGGGATCAAGAAACATAGCAATACGTCGCGGGTGGTGTTGGAAAGCCTACACCAACTTAAAATGGAAATTGGTATCATTGATACGTTCCATTCAGAGTCATTAATAAGCTTATAGGGATTGGGCTATTTATTCGCATTTTTAAATATCCTAGTAAATACCATGACACTAGATTAATAGCCCGTCTCTGACTCCAATGATTTTACATTATTTCGGCTTTGAAGAATGATCGCTTTGAAAAATGTTTACATCTATAACACAGGGTGTCTCTCCATTGGCCATTGTTTGATATTAAGAAAGATCCTTAAAAAATGCAAAGTCACTAACAACCGACGAACATCGAGTGGCTTACAACACAGAAGTAGACGTAGAATGGTACGTGTGAGGTAAGCTATTTCCCTAAATTATTCCAAAATACTTTATTTAGCACGGTGAAAAAATAGCAATGTATTTTAGTTCCAAATATTTTTTTATAATATATACTTGATAGCCATTTCGGCGCATGCCATCGTCAGAACTATTTTGATAAAACTCTTTGTGTATTTTATATTATTACTCAATCAAATCAACCAGACTGCTCACTTGAACTGCCTCATATGGTTTTTGGTTAATTCGACAGTCTGTAAAAATGATGGATGCAACAGAATCGACGACGAATCATACAAAGCTTCAACAACTCAAATCTGTAAAGAGTAATTTGTAATGTAACAATACAATCGAATATTAGAGTTGTTTGTATTCTGGTGGATTGAGGTCCGGCCCAGTTTCAAAATTTTTTATCGCGATCAATGTTGTTATATCTGTAAAACATATAGTCACAAATCTTACCATAATTATATTATGCAAAGGAAATACTGAAGGTGGTAGTAGTCACTAATGATCAGATAAACATGAGAATCAATGAGATTGTTTTTTATTCCTTATAATTAAGTAGTAACCGTTAAACATAACGAACGGCTTAAAACAAACTAACATACAAAAGTTAAACATAGCGTTTTTGGCTATCATGTAGTAAAGAAAGAGTGTTGAATAACATAATATAAAAAAAATTATTGTTGACAACATAGTGTAATTTGAAGCCCTCTTTATGAAGGTTTACTATATTAGAGAGTGCGTTGAACTATCACAACTGTGAAAATGAATGAAAAACATACAATACGGATACCTATTTCTTATAGAATTTCTTACTTTTCCTAACCAGTAATCAATAATTATGGACGTAAGCTCTTTTTTTTCACGTCCAAGTAATGGTTGTTATTATCGAAAATTAAATTATTTTTCATCATATTTCATTTCAAATGTTTTCCATAATTTAGATATAGAAATGAAGGCTTTATAAGGCTGATAATTCTTCTCGAATCATTTGGTTGCAATATAAATGAAATAATGTTTTGGTTCTTTTTCTTGTATTTTAGAAGATTAAAATAGTTAATCAAGTACAGTGAATCGAGCTTTTGACGACTTTAAATGCTGCCACCTGAAAAAATCCAATACAGATCTGGGTAGAGAGAGCCAAGTCCAATCGACCCAAACATGAATCCGACGTATAATAACATTCTTATAATGTTACCATTGATGAACACAAAATGAACATTGTAACACTTTGTTGGCATTGACCGGCCGTGAATAAATTTGAACCCAGCATTTAAGTCAATTTATAATAACAAAATGACCAGTGGCGGATTATGCACATTGGAGACCGCATGCGAATGAAGACACAAGTTTTCGGATAGCAAAGAGTGTCGCAAAACTTATCAAGTCTTACCCTATTTTATATGTTTTGTTTTTAACCAATAATGTTTTTTATCACTTATATCTCATTATCAATGTCGACCGCGATTCAATAATAGCAAATCCTGAAAAACATTGCATTTATGACGAACTCTACAAAAATAAAACTTCCGATATTATACGGAATAATATGTAACAAAAATAATAAATATATTTGAATTGTTACAATTTTGTACGATTCCACATGTTTTGTCACTAACGACACGGGTTTCGCCCTTCGGCATCTTCAGGCATTCCATCACACGGATGTAACAGAACTGACGAATAAATATAATATTTAAAAAAATGACAAATATAATTTTACAGTTTATGTCTGAGGTAACTAAGTTTTGTTTATACTTATATTATTATTTCAATACACATTTTCAAAATTAGACCGACCTTGTTTTTCCAAAGCTTTCTGAAGACCCAGTTCATCGATTGATTGTCGATAATCTAGCTGATAATAGTCATCAATATCTACTATATTATAATTGAGCAGCTCACTGTTTACTTATATTGAAATATTAAATACAAAGTCAATCGTAAATTTATTCATGACTGCCGCATGAAACCGGTCCTGATCAAAAAATATATTGTGGAAATAAGTACTAAAAAATGTGATTTTATTATTTAAAATATCATGCCTTTCTATCAAGAAGTGACAGTTAACACCTTAAAAGTGAAATATTTTATATTTGAGTCAAAGAAATATCTATTAATATAAGCAATTTATACAGAACTTTAAAATAATAATTAGCTTTTTATATGTCCAAATAATATGAATTACGTGGTCAGTTGAATTGGATTTGATCATATTTTTTATATTAACTGATCATTTTTTTTGTCTTATAAAACAGTGGCTACTGAAAAAATATAAATACATATTTAGTACAGCCATCTTCAATACGTGCAACATTTATGAATCATAAATGTCAATTAAATTTGGTAAGTATAGATGAAAACATTTTTAACAACACAAAAACATCTTAAGTGGCAATTAAGCACACGCCTCCTGTGTTTTTAAGACGTTTTGTTTTTTTTTTTTTGTAACATGCGCGATACATAGAATATAAATATACATCGTAATAACATCATAAAAATATTTTAAATCGTATATTTTGTTCTTTGTAAACTGAAAGCAAACTTATGTAATTTACATCCCTGTAATAAAATTACAGCAAGAATCGTAAAGACAAAATTTTTATTTATTTTTGAAAATTTAATTTTAAATTATATTTTAAAAATAATGTAGTTTATGCTATTTTGTTAATTTGTACATATAATGCAGCCATATTCAATATGCACCCAACCAAATTTCTCTGTATATGCTAATCAATTTTTTGATCGTAATCTAGGATAATAATTATTTTTTATAAACGTTTGAATACGTTTGTGCTTTTGATTTTTTACATTATTATAATAATTACAGTACACTTTACTATGTTATGGCCCTGATTGCGTAGGACAAATACACGGCCTAACTAACAAATATTGTAGATCAATAATTATCGTCTACATTTTACAAATACATATAAATAAGGTTTAGAACAAACTATTAATAACTTTTCCAAAAGGTGGAGAATTTACTACTCCAAAATCGTTATAAAACATGGATGATATTTGAATCTAACTATTATAAAATTATACACAAACATAACGTTCAATTATAATGTCATATTAATGAAAATTAAATTTCTATGTGTACTTAAAAATATATCATTTAACTATGAAAGAAAAAAATACACCTCGAATTAACATACTTAAAAAATATTTATTTAAAAGATGTAAACATGATATTAAAAAGAAATATCGTAGAATAAATGTACTTAAAATCCACTAAGACATTTTGGAATGTTTTTTCTTGTTCCAAAGCTTAATAAAAAATATGTTCTCAGACAAAAATAAATTAATATGTTTAATAAGTCAGTGATAAATAAAGCTTTTCAGTAAGCGAGCAAAAAATTCAATACTATATTATTTATTACGTTAAATATTTAAGCTTCTCATGCGAATTTAAGATTTAATTTCATAAAAAGCTTTTTAACATTGAAATGAGGTATTTATAGTATTATACACAAATGCCATGTTTGCCTTCGATATAATTAAAATATGCAAAAATTTGATTAAATAACATCATAAAAAATATCCACTAGAGTCAACATTGAAATTTTAGCATAAATATACAAGTCTAGACAACGCTGGCTTTTGAAAATATATTTTTCCGTTTATTTTTTTTGCCCCTACGTTTTGCAAATTAGAATTAATTAGTTAAAGTTATTCAAAATTATTTAACGATGTTACAGTACAAGAAAATAACACGTTTTGACCATTTTTAAATTCAGTATATATTGATACACAATAAAAATGAAAGTAAATTTTATTCTGAACGTCAAATATAACATATAATCAGTAATTAATATGGAGTGCTTGAATAGTAGCGCTACAGTGTTCTGACAATAAAACGTTATTTTTAGAGCAGTTATTTCCGTAAACCAATTTGGATATGTTGGTTGATAATTCACTTTTTTAAATGAATGCGCTTCTATGGCATTGATGCCACGATCAACCTTTAACTTCCGTGCAGACCTTTGTTTACCTTCACTCATTTCATTTGACCAGTTGCTCGGAACATCAATAGAAAAGATTTGCTTTTTTTCGATTCGTACGGACCATCCCCAAAAAAAATATACCAACAACATATCTCTCGCCCGATCTAAATACCCAGCCAGGACATTTCGTAACTTATTGTATCCTTATCACAGGATAAAATCGCCAGCCGGCGGCGAGGATTATTTGGAAGCTTCGGGTCCAAGGATTGAGGGTTGTAGAAAGTTGGTATTGAAGGCTTAGCTTTTGGTTAAAAGTTTTGTAAAACAGCAAAGTCACCGCTTGTAACATAGATGAGAAATTTACTGATAGAAGGAAGACTTGCCTACACGCAAAAATATTTCAAAAATTCCTAAACAGGCAGCTTTATTATGACAGCGAACATCTTAAATTAATACGGTGAAAAAATAGCAATGTATTTTAGTCCTACAATTTTTTTATAAGATATAATTGATAGCTATTTCGGCTCACGCCATCGTCAGAACTTAAATTAAACTTTAGAATAAAATACACAAACAGATATGGAAAATAAGCTTTTTTTTTACATTAAAAAAAATATAAATTAATCGTATACGGTGACGTCATTCGTAACATTTATGATAGTTAAATGACGATATAGACAGTTATTAACATACGAATATTCGTAATTACAAGTAAAAAGTCTTAAATAAATATATCGATAAAAAAACATGAATGATTGGAAGTCTGCGATAATCAGAAAGTTTTTAAAATATCATGTATACTTGATAATGCACCAGGCCGTCCTCCATACTTATGAGCCTCACTTTCATGCATAAAAGTTTTTTATTTACCTCCTTAAACCACTCGCATTGAGCTTCCAAGGAATCACAAAGGCAATGCTAATTTCATAGAGTACTATTAAATAAAGTTCTTGTTCAAAAAATGCGAATTAGTCTCCAGAAGGAAAAATCCATGAAGTCAGTTATGCAAATAAAAGAAAGATAACGAACCACCTCAGTATTATAATTCTTATAGGAATAAAAATGTATGTAAATAGGTATTTTATATAAAATTTCAATAATAGCATAAAATTTAATAACACATTTTTTTATATTATATTATATAATAAGCACCACTAACAAAAGTTGATGAGTCTTCTTAAATGTTTAAAGATGCGAAGAAACCAAATCTGATTCGATTGGTTTAAGTGTATAGCTTAATTTTACAATACGAATAGTAACTTATTGATTGAATTGGCATTTACTTGGTAAAACTCTATCATAACAAGGAAAAAAATAGCAATGTAATTTATTTATAAGAAATATAGTTAGCTATTTCAGCTCCCGCCTTCATCAGAACTATGTATTTTACATCGTACATTTAACTATCTACATATAGCTGTGTAGAAAAGGTACACAATGCATCTTCTATTCTGTTTCAACACTTTAGCTTCATGTTGTGCTAATAAATTCTAATATACGGCACTTTGATTTTATGCAGTTCTTGATTCATTCATCGTAAATTGAAATGAATCATTTTAATAGAAATAATTTCAAATCTAATATACAAAAATGAATGTTTGTTCGTTCCTTATGCGTTCATATACTGTTTATCCGATCGCGATGAAACTTTGGTGGGACATTGTGCATACGCGCGCAGAGGTTGATGAATTAGTAAAACCATTACATCAGTACCGGTTTCACTTATCGCGAGCACTATCAACTGATACACTAAACTGCGTAGATATGCTTCACACATGGACAGCTTTATATGGTCTGCTCACGTGTCGTAAAACCTTACAATTTATTCCTGTACAAAATAGACAGATAAACAAGAAATATTATATTCAAAAGCACTTCGATAAACAGAATTGTAACTTATTAGTGAATAATAAATTTTTTTTTTTTTTTTTTTTTTTTTTTTTAATAGAAACACATTTTTTAGTACTTTATTAATAATATATTTTTGAGGGTTTCAGCCACCTTAGTTATTATCAACTGATAGAATGCTGGCTCTGCAAACAGTCTATTTATACAAAACAAAAAAATAATTCTGAGTTAATGGCAGGTGTACAATAAGAAATGATTTACATAAAATCATACAATACTGAAAAATGGATAAATTAGTAATTAGTGAGCAAGGGCACTAGTCACAATCATTTTTATTAAGAATTACAATTACAATTATGGTAAATCAATAATCCATTAGGAGCTCTAAACAATCAATAAGGAAGTAAGGAGTGGGAAATTTTTAATGACGAAAATAACTTTTGCCTAATTCTAACCTATCTATTTAAAAAAATTTTTGCCTAATTCTAACCTTATAAATGAACAAACTACTTTTGCGTCGTCACCATTGTTATACTCATTAAATTAGATTAATAAATATATATTTCAAATAAATTTTTTTTTTTTTTTGAAAAATGATATTGCCTCCTTTTACTTAATTTTTTACAGGAAATATTGGAACGCCCCTGACTGACCATATCTTCCCATCTCATCGATTCATCTTTAATCGACTTCTCATGTATTAATTTATTTTGTTCCATTAAGTAGTGATTGTGGGTTATTTTCGTCATTAAAAATTTCCCACTCCTTACTTCCTTATTGATTGTTTAGAGCTCCTAATGGATTATTGATTTACCATAATTGTAATTGTAATTCTTAATAAGTGATTGTGAACATTTAATTTTTATACTAATTTACTTAATTTGTATCAATATTGTATGATTTTATGTAAATCGTTTCCTAGTTCTTGTACCCATGGTTTTGTACACCTGCTACCATTAACTCAAATTATTTTTTGTTTTGTATAAATAGACTTGTTTGTAAATTGTATTCTATCAGTTGATAATGCTCGCGATGAGCGAAACCGGTCCTGATCAAAAAATATATTGTGGAAATAAGTACTAAAAAATGTGTTTTTATTATTTAAAATATAATGCCTTTCCATCAAGAAGTGACAGTTAACACCTTAAAAGTGAATAATAAAATCATCTTAATAAGTTTGTATTGATAAAAATAAACGCTACAAAATTTATTTTGCTGCCTATTTTGGAACAGTAAATTGATTGCGTTTATTTTTTGTTCTTCAAATGATACGGGTAGTAATAAAAATTGGCATCAAGGTGCTTTAACATCAAACATCGATCAGTAAGCTCACCCAAAGTGTCTGTCATTTGGACATAAGCCATTGTCCCAATTTGATGTCGGCGAGATTATTTCTGTGGGCAGCTGCACCACCTCTTCCACGACATTTCTGCGCAGTTATGTCGCGACAAATCATTCGAGCCGATTACTATCTTCGTAATCTGACCCTTTTTATGGCGGAAAGTGTTCATATGAATCATTCGTTTTCTCCATCTTAGATTAAAATCGCCTCGTTTTCTTGTATTTACTGTAAGATTACGTTTTTTTTTATGTGAACAAGTAATTCCTAATGCTTACATATGTCGCTTTGATATTTACAGATCCTTCTTCTTACTTTAAATAAAAAAATAAAATACTAGAATTGTATTTCGTAAATTTTAACCCACTAAGTGCTCACGTCTCAGCTGTTGAGACGGCTAATTGCAATGTACTGAAACTTGAGTCAGAACAGAGTCAAAATTTCGTGTAGGGGCTAATATTTTTAATTTATGATATCGACTGAAGGCGCGTGATGGAATTTCAAAATCAAATTTTAATTGTTGAAACTTTTTTCGATTCCACTCGTCAGTTCTGTTGCAACCGTGTGATAGAACGCCCGAAAATGCCGAAAGGAGAATCTTAGGTCGTTAGTGACATAACATGTGGAATTGTACAAGTTTCAACAATTCAATGTGGTAATTTTTCTATTAAAAATCGTCTGATTTTTCCTAAAGAAAATCAATAACTTTTGTTCACACATACATTCTAGAATTATTTTTTAAATTATTCTGTGATGAAGTATTCTTTATGTTTCTGTTAAAATTTAAGTTCGAAGAGTATATAATATTAGAATTACTCTTTTCGAATTTGTCAAACATTTTCGTATAAAAATTACTTGTAATTATACTTGTCATCATTACGGAAATAAATTATGATATCGATATCATTTATTCTGATTCAAAACTGTTGAATATTCTTCTCTCCCTACTTGGAGTATATAACCACCACGTGACACCTACATGACATTCTCTCAACCACCAGTTGCTTTACTTCCTCCTATGAGATGCTACAATTCTCCAATTTAGTCAACTAAGCCCTATGTAAGCGGTGCATATTTGATAAATCCGTTAAAGGCATTCAAGAGATTGTTGACGGAATACAACTAATTCAGGACACATTGGTTTGAAAATAAATGCAAGCTTGACCAATATAATGTGTAACCTAATCAATTATCACTTTGATAGTGCCCTAACAAACGAATGTCAGATCAAAGGTAGAGTCAACATATTCGAATATGTTTAAGGTACACTTTATCATTAAAGCTTATATCAACTCGATCACCGTGAGTAATTTTCAGGCATTTAAAATTGTTTTATGAGAAGGGTTAATGTTTTAACACAAAAAGGACAGTTGCCCCGTTTCATTATTAAAATACGACATAGATAACGTTGAGATTATTATATTACAATGCACAATCAAAACTAGCCTAACCTTTGATTTACAAAATATATTTTTGCTGAAGACAATTGCAAATTAATTACGGTTTGTGTCGTAAAATCATCTACTGGATACTTTAACTTCAAAAATACACTAACGGAACTGTGATCAAACTTTTATTTTTCTTCTGTCATCTCTGCGATATTTAATCTAAAAATATAATAAATAATCCAACCAAAGATAAATAAACTTTCAGCCAATTTTTTGAGATAGTTTGCGTTGCATCTTATGCTTTTGTTCGAATGTTTGGGGTAGGATTTTTTAAACATTTCATTATTTACTTTTTACCTTACAATTGGTAGTCAATCTCAAAAATGCAGCGATGCGAAAATATAAACACGAGTATTTTGAGAGTTCATTTTAATCTATTGATTTGCAAGGAACACAAAAGCTTTGGATGCAATAATAGTCCAAGATGCAACGACTGAGCGATGATTTATTATATTACTAAAACAACATGAATTTCATCATCACTTAATACTACAATTCAATTGTAATATGGAATTTGTGGATTGTAATCATACGTTATTCTGTCACTCAACTGAATAAAAAAAAATATCGAAATATGTTAATTGCTTTCATGGCTTCTGTATAAATGTATCATATATAAAGCATCTCAACCAAAATACATGCATTTTTTTTGTATATAGATTCGAACCTGTAAACCGGCAACCTGGTTTTTTCAAAATTTTATCAACGTTTATCATTCAGCTGCAGGACTGGCAGTCAATGATTATCATATTAAATGATACTAGTATAATTAATTTTCTATCATGCTGTATTTTCTCAAATATATATGTTAATATAATCTTTTTCCGAATAGAATGTATAGCTTACACTATTCCAACGCTCAATATAAATTATTTATTAAAATTTTTCCAAAATCTCATTGTTCTAGTAACTAGTTTTGGCCTTAATCTTTCGTTATGCAGTATTTGGTTTTGATTGATAGTTGGGCTTACTTCATTTTCTTTTATTCTTTGAAAAATTAATGTGTATTAAAGGACGCAGTATATTTGACCACAATCAGGAATAAAAATAATACAATACTTTAATTTCATGTTTCAATAACACAGTGTTTTTTTTGTTATTATGATTTCCCTTTATAGTAGATATTGCATCTTATGAATAAATTTTATAATCGAGATTACATCTGATGAGATAGAGAACAAAACGAAAATTCTTTATTTGAATATCTATATTCCAAAACAGCATTTTAGAAACGACATTAGAAATAGCCAACGTGGGCAAAAAATATTAAATTTACGAAAATCAATTAAAATTATTAAGCTATGCAAAATTGGATATTTATTTATAAATAAATAAAACTTACGTTCAAACGCAAGTTTTTTATAGTTTGGTAATTTGAATCAGTGGCAGTCATTAATTTAAAAAATAATTATTAATTTAAAAAACCTGTTTGGTTTGAATCATCTCCTGATTTTTTCTTGCCAATATTTATTAGCTACTGGCTGTTTACTGTCCAAATTATAATTGAATTGGTTAAAGATTTCAAACATGATAACAATAATCAGCATATAAAAACCATAGATTTAAAATTCTGTATTCATAAGAAAAAAAACCACCAATAGCAAAATAAACATTCAAAGAGTAAAAAAAATTATATGATTTCACATTTAAATTAAATCAATTGATATATAGTGGGAATGAGCATGATGTGTATACTTCTGCACATACATTCTTTGTTATATAGTGTGCACTCACACTCGATTTTTTATTAACGTTCCTTCATATTTTCTATTCACCACAACAATTTTATCAATTGAATAACGAACAATTCATGTAAAACAACTTATGTTAAAAAATACTCTCTAAAGCAGCTACTTTACTTTATATTAGAAACAACATAGTTTTAAAAATAAATGATGATCTTTAACTGCAACACGACAGAGACTATTTAAAAAAATCAAAGGCTCTGCAAGCTTGACGTTCCTTTCAATAAAGATACTGATAATACATCATCTTTCTCGAATCTTCAAATAAAAAGAGTTCATTTTAATCCACTGAATCATCATACAAAGCACAATAGACAAGGATATAAGTCTTGAAATTGCAAGAAAGAAAAAAATTGGATTCGCCGAGACTGTCGTATTGTCGTGAGACCGCGTGGAACGTCTCGAGTAGAGATAAACAAAAATATTTGTACTGGGATTATCAAAAATGGAAAAAAAGCATTATTGATAGAAGGCATTTTTTAAAAATTGAATGGCTTTCGTAAAACCCTCTACTGGCTTGTCAACATCCTCGGTCGGGAATGCGGTAGATTTGTTTCAGATGCCCAAGAAGGCAGAGAAGTTAAAAAACATTAAAAAAGAGTTTGTTATTTTTTTTTATACAATACTAAATAATCAATTGCATATTGTGATCCTATCAGTTTTTTGAGACGTGTGTGTTCTTTTTCTTATTCAATATGCTCGAGTTTTTCCCATCAAATATGCAAAAATTTGAATTGTTAAGATTTTGTACAATTCCACATGTTTTTTCAATTACGACCCGTGTTTCGTCTTTGGTCATCTTCATGCATTCTATCGCACGGATGCAACTGAACTGATACACAACAAACAGTTCGCATCGTTTATATACCAAACGTGATAATTAAGGGAAAAACACAGACCCTATGGCAAACACTAATTAACAACTAAAATATATTTCAATTATATTAATCTAATTATAATAACACATCATTGCATGTGATAAGTTTTGTTAATGATAAATACTGTTAGTGAGTCAATTATGAAAGGATTTTACATCAAATAATAATCAGCAATCATTGAAATTTAGTTGAGATTTTTTTGACTTTGAATTGCCAACTTATTTCGAGTTGGCATGTAACGATAAGTATTAAATATGATTTAGAAAAAAATACATAAAATTGACAATGTAATATACTATTATCTTACTGTTTCTGTTTCTTACATCTTTTTATACGAACCGTAATATCTATTAAACAATAACTATATATTTTTTAAATTTTGCTCATCGAAATAACACCGTTGGCATTGTAAATCGGCCAGTTCATATATTATACAATATATATTAATGGTGAACCCAATATTGGAAGCCTCAGCAAGTCGCAATATAGCACTAAATTTGTCACCGTGAGCGAAGCCATAACGTCTTTCGGTCTGTTTGCTTAGAACTAGAATTTCAAGAAGGATGTTGCTCTCTTCAGGTACCCGCGAATCAATTACAAAACGCTGTCGAAAATTTTGCATCAGAAGTGTTCATTACAATATAACCATAACTCGAAATTTATAAAAACGTATTTATTGATTGAATTGGCATTCACTTGGTAGATCTCCATTATAACACGGACAGACAGGTAGAAGTATATCTACTCGAGCTAAAGAACATGTAAGATCATTCAACAGTAAAAAAACAGATTCGCAATTCGCTAATCACGTTATTAATGAATCACATAATATAAATTCAAACTCAGCGCCTATATGTTTTTGTATCTTTGTAGTAAGGGTCGGAGAAGGACGGCCTTGGAACAGCTGGAAATCAATAGAAACCAATTATCACAAAGGATTCTTAACGAACAAACTAACATAATAGTATCGCCACTTGTCCAGCCGTTGTACAAAGGGGTGGTCTGATTTGCTTCCATAATGACCACTTCCGTCCCACATATAAACTTATTGTCATAAACACCTATTGTTTCATTTAGAATTTTTGAAAATGTAGTGTCATTGTGTTAAAGTAACAAGCTAGGCCGTTAGAACAGGAGAGAGGATGTGTTGTGTGCCTTTTCTGCACAGCTATATATAGATAAGCGAATATTAGTTTGAGCATAGTTCTGACGATGGCGTGAGCCGAAATAGCTATCAACAATATTTTTTAAAAATAATTCTGTAGAACTAAAATACATTGCTATTTTTTCACCGTGTTATAAAAACGTCATTTCTGAACTGATTTTATGTGACTTTTTTTTATTGATTAATTATGAGCACTATTATAAACGTGATTATACTACATTAAAAAACTTTTTAAAATTAAATAATGCATTATCGCCGAGAAGTGACAGTATTATAAAAGTTAGTGGGCATCTCTTTTTAAATTCAATCAATTTTTAAACATTATCTTTGATATACGTAATATGAAATTTTTGAGCTTTTCATACTACTATTTTGCTTTTCCTGACAATTATGCATATGGGCTCACATTTCTCACTTTTTAGGTGTTAACTGTCACTTCTTGATGAAAATGCATGATATTTTAAATAATGAAAACACATTTTTTAGTACTTATTTCTACAATATATTTTTTGATCGGGACCGGTTTCACTCATCGCGAGCATTATCAACTGACACATTTGTCTTACTATCAACACTTACAGGTGGAGATATACACGTGAAAATTATTTGGCGATTTTATTTTAAAAAACCTTTTTAAATATATATTTGTGATTTGTGTTTTTATTTTTTAGTCCATATCTTCCCAAATTTTGGCCTTATTACCTTTTAGTGGTATCATGTTATCATAAGTACTTGAGTATCGGATGGGTGAGTTGTGATTTTAAGACTTCACAAACTATCGATTCCCAAAAAACGCTGCTTAATCGAATCCATGTGATCCGTTTCAAAATCCACCACTGCACTGCGTAGAGTAAGAGTCTATAAAATAGATTCAGAATAGATAATGAAGTAACTTTGAAAAATACTTAATAGTTTTTGGTTGATAGTATTTTTATTGTAGTATTTAAGTTTTTATATTGTTACTCTGAAGTACGAAAGGATAATAATGATTTATCAAAATCGTTGTATAAACCGGGCTTGAAGTGCCTTCTATTTTGTTACTCCACCGCAAACAAACTGATAGACTATTGTGTAGCCGGCTTAACAAATAAAGTAAACAAACTGACAGCGAATAATGCTAAGAAAAAAATCAGTGGATCGCCTCAAACAAAAGTAATCGGGATCGATGCCGCATGACGAGATTTGGATAGGCTTAACCAATTTAATGCCAAATACAAACTAGTTTATATATAGAGTTGAAATTTTATAGTGCCCTCCTATGAGTTAATTATTTTGAATAAATGTTACATCAACAATATTTTTCATACAGCTGGGAAAACGTTGCTTAAAAAAAATTTTTACTATAGTACATTATATTCATATTTTCTTTAAAGTTTCAAGACTTCGGTAGAAAAAACTATTTTTAAACATATTCAATATATATATATATATATATATAAGAAAATGAACATTGAAAATATTTTCCGTTTTTTCGTAATCTAAGCAATATTTACGTATTTAAACTTTTTTATGTAAAATTATAGAATATATATTGTCGTGCATTTTTAAAACTCAATTTGTTAAATTATTTAATAATAAAAGAGCAATGCTAAAATGAAATTTTAAAACTATCTCATTATTAATTTTCATATTCATTTGTATTTTCATATTTCCATTGTCATGTTTGTTATGTCTATAATTTTATTTTACTAATTTAAAAAATAATTAAATGTTACAGATCACTTTATGCGCATTGTCTCCATGAATAACATTGTTTGATTAAATGAATCATTAATTGACTTGTGTCATAAACAAAAGCTTTTAAAACAAGTATTTTTTTTTAATAATATATTAAAATGATTTGTGTTTGTTTTCAACCCAATAATATTTTTGAGTCAATCAAAATTAAAATGACCATCCCTAATCTAAATTTTATATTTCAAATTCACTTATCGAAAATATTATTTCAAAAATTTGAAATAAATCACTTATACCAATAGTTTTAACCGATCCAAAAATAGACGCCGAACGCGCCCATGTATATTCGAAAAGGCTGCTCACTTCAAAAATAATTAAAAAATCAACCGCTCAAACGTCGGTCATTAATCACCGATATTTTTGTAGCGAAATCGCAAACGAGAGCATGCAATAGGTTAAATGTCTAGCGGTGAATGAATCGCTGACGAATCCAAGTTCAATACACCACCATAATATTTAAAACGTAATCCATACACAACAATATTTAATAAAGTTTTGATCCTTCGGAATTCAGTCAAAATTGAAGAAAATTTTACTTTTCATTTGCTTTTAAACCTCTCCTTTTAGACGTGTAGATAATATTTATAAGACAATGTAGGGAATTTTTTCTTTAAATTTATTTAAAGGAAGTCAAATAGATTTCGAATCGCAGAATCATCACCAGTACAGCAAATAGTCGAGGTAGCTCTAAGTCGGTCTAATCGGAAATTCTTTGACATTTAGTTAAAGAATGTCCGATTTGCCTCTATTTAGCACCATATTAGATACATCACCTATCCAGCGTCTTAATCCTAAATTATGAACTGATCATATAATTCAACATTATATGCTCTAGTCTAATTGTTTCTATCTTAAACTGCTCAAAACATATATTTTTTCTTTCAAAGATATTCAATATCCATTTTAAAAATGAAAACGTTTCCGATACATAGAAAAACACGAGATTTAAATGTAGTTTACCTGTAACATCGTGATGTTACAACAGGATGGATAAAACCATTTTTTCAAAACCATTATGCCAATCCCATTCGATATTCCTTTATTGACAACAGTTTTCATATCTGGAAATTAGTGTTATTCTAGACAAAAATATACGCGATGCACAAATAATATATATGTTACATCTTTATATGAAGATTGCCGTAGCTGGTGGTATATATAAAATTGAAAAACTCTAGGGAATGAAGCAGACAATTGAATCAATCACATTAAAGTAACTCTTCTTTATTTCCAGGTGATCAAATCGCATAATAAATCTTTTCGTATAATGGCTACGTGTTACATCATTGACATTATGGATTCGTTTGCAGCAAACAAGCAAAGTCACTTACGATATTCTGCCTGCTGCGTGATGTCAATGTCAAGCCATTGAAAGGATTAGGTAAGATTGATTATTTTTTTCATTTAATTTTAAATTATTCCTTTTCACTGATCGTACACCAACTCATGATTCAACTACGACTACAAGTTACTTGTTTCGTCATACTATTAAGTCAGTATACAATCTTCCGACACAAACGTAATTATTTTTACACACACGTGGAAGTCCCGCGTTGAGCGCCAAATCGAAGGGAACCTATTGTGAAAATTTCAGTATTCAATCTAGCCACTTTTTTTAAATAATTAATTTCTATACAAATGAAAAAAACTTTTAGTTCAGTTTTGAAATATTTGAAACATAGTAATTTAGTATTTTTTTAATTTTTGTTTTCTATATTATCTAAAAAAATCAATTATATATATATAAAACCATGTAAATGAAACAACTCATTGATTCACAATAACATTTCATATCATTCAATATTTAAGTTGGTAAAAATGCATACTTTAGAGAAAATAAACTTATGTTAATCAGTTTGACAATTTGGTTACATTATCTTTTAGTATTGATTTTTTTAATGTTTCACATGTGAAGAAAATTTTATTTATGCTAAAATATTTAAAAGTTTCTCAATATCGTCACGAGAGTGAAATAAATGAAAAATTTCAAACGAAAAATGGAAAAGAAAAAATTGCCAGGACTACAGATTTTATTTTTTGATCAGTAAGCGGATTTGTTACTGTTAGGTTTCCTGATGCTGTATTAGTCTGGATAAAGTGAATGTTGGGATTTTTGTTTGGTCCATTTGTATCATATTAAAATGTGTCAGTGATGAAAAACCTTAGTACAAATGTATTATTTCTGAATATTACAACAAATGACTTTTTTACGAAATCATTATTTGTATGCGATACATGGTAATCACAGTAATATGGTAACATAGCCCGCCTCAAAAATATCTGACATCACCCACTTCAAATTCACAACAATTGTTTAAATGTCAAAAACTTGGTAATACACGGTATCATTAATTTTGATATAGTTCCGGTCGTTGCTACATTTTTCACCCAAAAAACGCAATTACACAAAGAATCAACCTGACAAAAGGCGCCATTATTTTTGCCTTAAAAATATGCCATATTGTGCAGCGCTGTTCACGAGGCGTGATCGTTTTCCACGCTCGGCCGGATTCTATGACCACTTTCCTAACGACAAAAATAAACAAAAGCGCTCTGTCAGTACACCTATCAAATGATTATTTACTATCGATTGACAGCCGTGTCACTGTTGGAGAAATCTGAGTATCAAAGATTTGATTTACGCTAACCAATGCTCCACTCTATGTATTCACCCTAATAGCAGAAAAATAATCTCATCGATTGGTTTATAAATGCAATTTTTACAAAACAAATAACCAAAAAAAAAAAAATGTTTATACGGCTAATGTTGAAGAGATAATGAGACTTTCATGTTTTTATTCAACTTTACAAAAAATATTTCATAAATGAAAACACAGTAAATAACAGTGTCATTGATTCGAAGCGAAACAGAAAAGTAAATTCACAAACCATATTATCGTCTTGCTTATGGCGGCCAGAACTCTATTTAATATCTCAAATAACGATATTCAGCAGTAAATGAAAAAAAAACACTAAGTCAATGTTTATACCGAGAGACCAAGCTAATCATTCTAGATCAATGTTTTTTAATATTATCCAATGACAGCTGTATATGAATGTTTCTTTGAAAATAAATTCTGGTTAAATATCCATTAATTTTGGTCAAAAATTGTCTTATACACAAAGAAAAATAGTATTCGTCTTTATCATATAATATAGATACGATGTGTTCAATTTGTTTTAGGGATAAATCAATTGATAAATTAAATCAATCACAAAACAAATTAAATGTAATTTTTATATTTGAAATTGGGATGTTTATGCATTTTACTGACATAAATGATACAATGAATGATCAAAATATAATTTCTTCCTGTTCTGTTTGATATTGCGTTCATTTTACTTTGTGTAGAATTCTGCATGAGCCAAAACACTGATCTAAATCGCAATGTTACCGGAAGCCATGGTTTATTATTTTCAGCCCGAAAAAACCAAATTTTCTCGAAATTACGATTATATATGAGTGGTCAAGAGGCAATACAACTTATGTAACAAATATATTAAATTAAAAAAATGGACTAAAGCTCACTGCCTGTTCAAGGATTTTTTAACAGATTGATTATTAATATAAAATTTAAAATAACTTTAATTACTCCACGTCTTGTGTTACTAATTGTGAAAAATGTTTCGTTTATTTCAGAGGCAATCTGAATTGCCTCTGAAATAAGCGAAACAACTTACTATTTATTATAAGTTTATCGATGCCTTACGATAAAAACTAACTACTGATATTCTGAAAGAGCGAAACACGTCTCACAATTAGTAACGCGAATTCATCAAAAATAAAAATATATTCTTGTACAAATACAATTAAAACTTCAATAAAGTTCGTTAACGTCTAAAAATTATAAAATACGATTCGCTTTACGCTACTTTGTTTTTGAATAGGCAGGTTAAAAAAAAACCATAGTTATTTTTACAATTTCAATAATGACGAATGAAGGAGTATCATACGACTTAAAAATTTATCATCTCATATTCTATGGATTTTTTTGTATGGACAGGTTTGGCTCATACTATAGCCGCTCGTAACTTATTTGGACGAACCAATTGCGATTGATTTCCGCATGGTCAGATCATCTCATTAAACATCGGCTAAATTAAGCCTCTTCAAATTATATTGATCGTAATAAACACTTTTACAATAAATTGAAGATATAAATTTGATATACATATTTGAATATTGTTTACTAAAAACAAAAACAATTTTTTCTATGTTTCAAAACGAACGCATTTACCTCGATGTCTACTAAACAGACCATGATATTACGAGGTCACTAATATGTATCATATTTAACAGTCAAAATACACTAATATTGACATACCTTTTCAAAAAGCTATTATTGCTATCATCGGTGTTAAATATATTATTATAAAAGCGTTAGTATAAGCCAACGTTTACCAAAATGTCGACAATATTTGTGTTATGAAAACAAACATTCTTTGAACGATCAATTCTTTATACAGAAGCAAGGCAGTCGATCAAATTTAATGTCGAGAATGTTGTCTTAGGAAGCTTCAGTATACATTTTAGTAACATGGTGTGCCTGCCACACAGTGACAAGACTGAATTGTAATAAAAGGACACTCCTCTATAAAACAGTCTGTGGGACTGTATTATCAGGGTGACCATAATTTATCATTAACATTTTTATTCAATAAAGCTCATTTTTATATCATATATTCTTGCAGCTCTTGCGACACTTTTAAGTAAATCGTTTCAAGCAAAGCGGAACTCATTTACCTGAAATCGAAATAAGACCACATTCAAAATACATAAATGAGTCAAGTGTAAATATATCTGTTTGTCCTTTATGCACTACTTTACCATTCATCCAATCGATATGAAACTTTCCAAATATCTTAAGTACACTCTCGCAAAGATTTCTCGCACACAATTCCCCCAAAAGATCGATGTATTGCTTTACATCTTTTATATTTGTTGTTTTCTCAATCATTGATTTTTCAATCGTCACCAATTATTTCTTGCTATTTTGCTGTCTAAAAAATTGATGGGAACTAAAACTAATTACTTTGGAAATAACAAGTAATGTATTTTTTGATTTTGTTATAAAAATTACATAATCATGCCATGGTCACCCCATATATATGCCTAAATATCCCACACCCGCAAAGGCCACGACGTATTTATTTTGGTTCCCTAATCGGCCCGCGACCCGCCCGTCGTCCGACTTTCGATCCAACCAAATAAATTATCTTTTATTGCACTGACATGTGAATAAATGTGGGTAAGCCGATATCATTATATCTGGCCTCGGTGACATGATGAAGGACAAAAGAAGACTGGGTACTTTATGCCAGGACCCGAGACCGCAAATCAATCCGAGCTATGCTTTATCCTGCCCGGGTCTAAGCTTAGATACTTACCGAATCAAAAATATAATACTACTATAACGCCTTTTTTCAAATACCGAAACAGTCCCCACTAGAGGAGTCACAAACATTTTAAAAATTTGCTACAGTCATTTATTGCCCTCATTAAAACTGAAAGAAAAATCAAATCCTCACCCCTCAAACACAAAACGAACTTCAAAAATACGTTACTGTTTACATAAATGTATGTATGAATTTACATTAATTTTATTTGAATGTATAAAAACTCGGATGCAATTATTGAATACATAATCGCACCTGCCCCATGAGAACTGACAGCCAACAGATCACATCATCGCAATATGAAAACGCATACGTTTTATATCGTATAATTTTTATTAACCTGTCGAGAGACAATAGTATCAATTTGATGGATGACGATTGGCGGGGAGCTGTAAAAATATTTAACAGGTTAGAATTTTTGTTCGAAGGGGTGTTTATAAATGATATATAATTCAACACCTTCCATCTCATCCGATTCTAAAACCAAGGCGTAGTGGAAACGATCAACTGACTAAATACCCTGCCTTAAATCTAGCTATTCTATCAGCATTAACTTCTAAAACATTGAGTTTGACACATTTATTTATCATATTTTATATGTGAAACATATTTCATTACATTTTGATAATTTTGCATTTTGAAGAAAATGGCGCCATAGCGTTAACCGTTATATTATATTATATGAAGGAATACTGCACGAGCCTTATAAATTGCGCTTTATGAAGTCGAGTGTTAAAAATTAGCAATGGTATTTTAGTTCAACAATTTTTTTTATAAGATATATTTGATAGCTATTTCGGCTGACTCATCGTCAGAACTATAACACGGTGAAAAAATAGCAATGTAATTTAGTTCTACAAGTTTTTTACAAAATATATTTGATAGCTATTTCGGCTCACGCCGTCGTCAGAATTATGATGGCGTGAGCCGAAAAAGCTATCAACTATATCTTATAAAAAAATTATTGAACTAATATCCATTGCTATTTTTTCACCATGTTATAATGGATTTCTGCCGAGTAAATACCAATTCAATCAATAAATTTAAAAATAGACTTCTTTTACGCATTCACCATAGTTCGTCTATCGCTGTATACTAGCCCGGGGGTGGGGGTTGACACGCCAACCAGAAATAATAGAGTGGATGTTTGTGCAATGCCATTGTCGCATTTGTGGGCTGAAAGTGGGCTCCCAAATACGTTTACGATCACAATGGGGCCGGATAATCGATCGCCGTGCCGCAAAAATGGTACAACGCATCGTTTATTTATAATTTTATTTGACACGGTTCATTTACATGGGTAGGATAATAATCGATAGACACTAGAAATTTCAATTTGCCATTAGTAAGGTCTATTTTAACCTACTAAAACTATCATAGATTTCCTTAATATTGAATCCCTAATATTGTATTTCTTACCACTTCTGACTAAATAAAATAATGTAAAAATATTATAACACTATGAAAAAATAGTAATGTATTTCAGTTTTACAATATTTTTATGAGATATAGTTGATAGCTATTTCGGCTCACGCCTAGTTCTAGAACGACCATGTACAATTAAATCTCGGACACGCTTGTTTGAAAACTTTCTTCGCGAATTGATATTGAGGGTGATTACAAAACCTCTCATTTGACGTAATCTTGATGATTTGAGTAACGCCACATTTTTTTCGATGTATTTGTGAAAGAAATGCCATACAATTCAATTTGATACTTACCATACATATAATATTTAATTTAAAAATTATTTGCGACACAAAAATTTTGAGCCAGTTGGATTCAAAATCCGCTACCGCTCAAATCGATATAATTCGTGAATTAAAACTATCGCAAAAATTACATACGTAACCATATTTCGACATGCCAAAAATGAAGCACCAAAAAAAATATACACACAAATAAAACACATTTTTGTCCCCTCGCTTACAATAGAGATTTCAATTGTGTTTATTTTCTTCTTTCAAATAAAATTGCGACCGAGTTTATCGTTTGGGCATTCATTATATTACAAAGTTCATTCACATATTCGCAAATGCAAGAAATAATTTGGTTATTCTTAGAAAGGAGACTTAATAATGTAGTGCAATTTTGCTTTTCCCTTTGTTCGTCTGACGTAAGAAAAATATATGAAGACGAATGTAAATATAATACAATCGATTAAAAGTCATTGATCTGTATTTGTATTAAAAAATATTCAGTCCAGCTGCCTTCTATATAACCATTCTTTTATACGATATCGTCTGATTTTAATTCATTCGCATAAACCTTTTTTATAGAATTTGGGATAAAACTCTGATGCTAACTAAAACAAGACTTATATTATATAATAAGCGAATCTCTCCCGTAAAGTTTTTACAGTGATGGAATAAGTGGGATATTTTTATCATTATTTGTCATAAGCATTGATTTCATTTAACAAAACTCTTCAATGTTAATTGAAAATCAATTGTAATAAAACATATTAGCAAGAATCCATCGACAATAGACAACAAACTTTCCCGTTCAGCATTGGGCCACTGTTAGCCAATGTTCAAAACCTCGTCATAATGAATATATTTGATTAGCCATAATAGAATTATTAAAATCGGACTATTTTTGTATATTCATGCCACTTAAACTTGTGGGTTAAAAAATACAATTGTATGTTAAAAGCAAACATTGTAGGTATACATATAATCATTCAATTTGATAACAAAAAACTTTAAATAGTGATTATAATTGATATATTCTTTAATCAATATGATCAAAAATTTACTTATGTTCATTCTACCAGTTAACAGAATCCTATTAAGAAAATGTCCACAGGCATTTCAGATCACTGATTCTAGCTACAGCTCCTTCACTTTTTAGACTCAACACAGGGTGGCATTGGTGAAATTAACAAAAGATTTACTTGTATATATTTAATTATACACAAAATAATGGTTCGTGTTATTATCCATGTGAAATACACATTTATTAATAAAATAATGATTGTTTACAGCATTTGTATTTATAATTAGTACATTAACACGCTTAATGATCCATATTTTGGCGTATATAAAATATTTGTTCTTAAATTGTTAAATAATGTACAGCATTTGTATTATAACGATCACAAAACTAATATATATAAAACACAAATTATCTGTGTTTGTTTATCTGTGCTACAAAAACGCACACACAAATGTGACACAAAGAGGAAATGAGCATAATTTTTGTCTAAGAAATATTCTATATAAATAAAAGAAAGAATATCTAAATTTAGTTTATATTATAATTTCAGAGTTGATAAATATGGCAAAACTTAGGTGGTAACGTAATAAAGGACACGGTGAAAAAATAACAATGCATTTTGGCTCTACAAAATTTACAAGATGTATAGTTGATAGCTATTTCGACTTCATCCAAACTATGAGCGCCGCCGTATATATATATATATAGGCGTAAGCCGAAACAGCTATCAACTATGTGTCTTATAAATTTTGTAGAACTACAATAAAATACATTGCTATTTTTTCAGTGTCAATCAATAAAGTTATGGTTGAATTTAATTTCTTCACTCGTCAATAATACTGAGAATTTATTTGAGTTTAATTAAGAGACCTGGTGTTTCATAAATATTTGAGGATTATTTATTACTTACAAACCTACTGGATATAATATGGATTATTTTTAGCTAAAAATTTAGACCGATACGCTCCTGCCTGTCATCAACCTTGACATTTTGCTTAAGCCGCTTGTTGTGATTGCGTCTTCGGAGATGAGGATATCGCACCATCTTCGTCACCTTATCTCCATCATCGTCAATCTTCTGGTTGCCCCACTTCAATCAGTAATCACGATGACCGCCCGCGTGGATTTTCCGATTTTGTTTGTGCTTAAGGCTTAAGAACAACTTTCAGTAGATCTAAAACCTTTCGACTGACTTAATGTCCGTCAGTACAATATAGAATCGTCATATGACATCTATAGACGAACTTTTGAACAGTTGAGATATGATAAAAAATGATAGCTATGTCCGTTCCCAATTATAGACGAGGCACAAGGGTTACTAATGGAATATGTTGACAAAACAAGTTTTTACGATAATCGGTTCACTCAGTCATAAGAACTCAGCTTTGGTGTACTCTGAAGAAACAGGGATACAATTCAGAAAGAGTCAATAATCAAATTACTCTCGTTGCACTTTATTATCAGAATCGGATAACGTGTAAATATAGATTGTGGTTTAGAATTCCCGAGAAATTCAAAATAATTGTTATTTTCTCAAGTCAAGATTTTTTAATTATAAATTATTGAAAATATCAATGCTCGAGAATTTTTTAATCAAAATATTAAGAATGTATCAATTACGTATTGAATTCTGAATGAAATCATTGCCTGAAATATCGTCATTCCCGTTCCATGTCGTCTAGACTAGCCATACATTTTTTTTCAAACCACACACTTGTTTCTGCACTGCTATACGGGCCACAACAAAGACAAATTAAGTGAATAATTGCTATATGAAGAGATGTTTGGTAGGCCCCAAGTTGAGTATGGCTAGTCTAGGCTCTTGAAATTTGACTAGAAATACCTAACCATTTGCACCAAATCAAGATTTTCAGTAATCAGTCGATTTTCATCGGTTTTTGGCCTTTACCTTTTTGACTTATCAGTTTTAATCATAACAGTAAAATTTTTGATTTCAGGGGAAGGAAAAGTAATACATGGCTCTTCTTTGTATATGTAATGCGATTATTTCTCTTGGAGACCCCTCAAGCATGATGGAAAATAAGGCTTAAGTGATTTACGTACGCATCACGGCTTATGATATGTTATTCCTTCAAAACTTTTCAATCAATTTAAAATGTAGTGATATTAAGAATCAATTTTTCAATCTTCGGACGTTTCATGCAGAAAAATGAAGAATAAAAATGAATGAACATTATATTAAACAGTAAATTATTTACTCACTTTTACTTTTTTTGTAATAAATCTTTATCAATTATAATCTGTATACATCTGTATCGTCGATGGAAAATTTTAATTTTAGTCTCGTATCGTTTCAATATTTGACTTGAAATATTTTTAAACAATGTACAATACATTTAATAAAATTTGGATTTTCTCTGATTCTCCAAATTGCTGGAAAAAATATTTATTTATATCAAGATTCTAAGAAAGTTAAAAAATTCACAAACTTCTTCAGTTGGGTGCTTTCAAATATATATTATAATAGACGTCTAAAAATCAATTTGTGAAATTTTCCGCGATAATAATAAATCCAAGAGACAATGCCACTTGATCAATCGTGTTATACAATAAAAATCAACATACCGTGACAAAAATTTACTAGCATTGATCTATAATAAATCTTCCTTTTCAAAAAAAAGAGAAATTGTACATACCGAGTACTTAACAGTTTCATGTTAGAAAATACAGTTGGAAAAATAAATATTGGAGATAAACTCCGCCAGGGTTAAATATATTATATAATGCTTACGGAGCGATCGTGGCTTGATAAATAGTCGTAAATAAAAGAATTGAGTACATCAATGTGAAAAAATGTTGGATGTTTCAAATGAGAAAACAAACATTAAAAAAGGCATTAAAATTATATGAAGCATGTCGTAAATAATGATATATTATATGTGTGTATGTATCCAAAATCCGGTTTTAGGCATCCAGTAGAAAAAGCACAGAAGCACTTTGGACAGCGTATGTGAGAAAAATCAATGTCACCGCTTCTGACCAGGAGGCACTTTCCAACACTTTACGCAGTACTGTTTTATATATACGATAAAGATCGAAGCAGGGAAGTTCAGTTAAGTTTATAATTGAAAATATTTATTTTCAATTTAAATGATCATCTTAAAATGAGAATAAATATTTTTTTAAAGAATATTAAATTTTCAAATGGGTTTTAAGTGCCAAATAGCGCTGTGAAGTCGTTAAAACATCTGAAATTGACTAATCACTACTCCGACTAAAACACCACGACTCTACGATTCTGACTCCGACTTCAGAAGCCTGGCATTTAGTTCAGTAAAAATTGTATAATATGCACTTTTACAACTACGGTCACTGCCAATGTGAACCCATATTCACTCATAATAGGACTTTACTCGTCCTGATATTTTTCACAAATACTGCTTGTTCCTCAGTCGATCAACTTACGAGGAGAGTAAGAATTGAAGAACGCTAGATGTAATACCCGAAGATATCGAAAGGCGAAACGTAAGTATGTGTACAGTGTTCAAATTTTCTTTTTAATTTCTATTAAGTACCCTCAGTCGAAATCATAAAATAATTTGATCAATTCAACATGTCATATTATTATAAACTTAAATAACGAAATACTTTTTTTTTAGCTAAAATATTCTCAGGCAAAGCATTCGTTAAACATGCGTTTGTTTTATGATCTGCAAACAATGTATCATATAATATATATTGATCGAATTTAATTTATTATAAAATTAACATTATTGTTTTGTGCTGAAAATTAATTTATGTCGAGACAATAAATTAAAAGGTAATATATTATACCAGAAGGGGAAACATTTAACAATGTAAATTTATTACTATTTGCAGTTTACAACAGAAGTGTGAACAGGAAATCTAATCCGGATATTATCTTTTAGAACTAGATTCTCGGTTCGATTTGCTTGGGAAGAATATGATATATTTAACGAAATTATGCCGGTATTCGATGACATAATTGTTTACATTTATTTAGAGATTTAGGCATCTTTTGTATCATTATTAACGTATTGTGCATAATACATGACAATATGGATGTCATTTAAAGAGTACAATAAAATTCAAAACATCTATGACAAACGATAACTTTTATTAAAATTTAATGAAAAGTTAAAATCGATGTAGGTAATTTCGGTTCAAGAATAAAGCCGGATGTTGAATACAGAGAAAACTGAGCAAATGTGTTATTTACATTCAAGAACACTTTAAATTTTTTAACCCAAAAATGTTTTTATTTTCACTATCATAAATTGTTTCATATTTGCATAATACATATGCATGTCACTGACGATCTATGAAAAACGAAAAAGAACTCATGACATCGACTGATTTTATAGGCGCTTGCTTTCTAATTCTTTTCAAAATAATGTAAATCTTCCAGACTTTTTAATAAATTTGCAAAAAACGTGTTAATAATATTGAAAATATTATGCAATGTTACAGCATGCAAATCTCACACGATCTCATCTTCTTCGTCTTAGTTCGTTCAACTCCCTTAATTCGTAACATCAGAGGTATCTTTGTTTTCATTGTATAAATTCATCGCATGGATTATTTGCGATTTTTCGGTTTCTACCAAGTAAAATTTTCCCATCCCCGTTATACAAGATGCCATAAATCAGTACTATTCAATAATTACAAAACGTGCTTCCAACACATCGTACGCAAGAGCGAAGGTAGGTCAACTTCACACGTGTTGTGGATACCTTTAGAGTTCGTGATTGACACATACACACAAGAAAAACTGCATGCGTGGTCACGTGTCGGAGGTCACGTGACTACTCGGAGTGGTCACACGCCCGCAGACAACGGGTTAATGCGTTAAAACTTTCAGCGTTGGTAATGCACCTTTTTTTACAGATGTAGTAAACTTACGAAAATTACAGAGCTTTTCGATCAAAAGTCCAATAGAATTGTCGATTCATATATTACATTACGAGAAGCACATTCTCAAACAAATTCAAGACCCACGCAATAAATTTGAATTGTTAAGACTTTGTAATAGTCCAAGTTTTGTCGCCTTTCTAAATAAAGCATTTTATCACATGGATGAAAGAAAACTTCTCCCTCAAAACCCTTCTCGTTCAGTAGAATAATAATAATAAATTGTACAGATTATGCACAAATCTGTAAAAAGAAAGGCCTATATCTTCATCCGACATTCATACCCCAAAACTTATATGACGCCGTTTCACAACAACAGTATTGAGACTACCTGAGCGATGCAAAAAGTCTTACATAAAAATAACAGACAAGCTATTTCAATTCTAAACTATTCTAAAATGGGTTTTCGAGAGGTAAAGCAATAGTTTTTTTGAAATATATAATGCGGTAAGTTTGACTATATCTATGAACGATAAACATATAGTTTCGAGAAGACTTTCTCAATATTTTACTAAGAATGCACTTGTGTAGGAAAATATCTGGTGATGTGTGCAATAATACCATAACATAATAGCTGTAAGGATTTTCACGAATTACAACTCCTTTAGCAGATTTCCGCGACTTACAACAAACGTAAAAAATAGATTATTGATTGAATTGGCATTTACTTGGTAGAGCTATATTATAACGCGGTAAAAAAATAGCAATGTATTATAGTTCTACACTATTTGTAAGATATATACAGTGGAACCTCGATCAACCGTTCTCGCATAATACGTTTTCCCGGATGGAACGCTTATTTTTTATAGTCCCGTCAAACTTCCATGAGAACAATATTAAATAATCCCGCATTGACCGCAATTCCCCGATTTCCTCGATAAACCGTCTAAATATTTTGGTCCCGTCACAAATATTATCCCGATTGACCGTTTTTATTGCATATTTCTCCGTACCTCGGCAAGCAAGTTTGACACAGCCGAGTGCAGGTGTTATGTTTGGACAAGTTGGAATCCGCTGTACATGTTAGACGTAACGCATTTGACGCATGTGCTATTTTTTGGGTTGAAATCCACCACTCGCGTATTATTGTTTATGATACAAATGTAGAGTTGTTTAAAATTCATGGTAATAATGATTCCTCTACATACAAACTTTTAGTCACAAGTTTAGTAACAAGTCTTTGTTCCGATTAAAGTGCCAAATAACAAAGTAGCAAACTAACATAAAGGACTTTTTTAAAAAATAAATTTTATATACAGTATAATAGTATATACAAGTAACTAACAAATAAATATTTTTTACCATTTTACTTGTTTATTATTATTTGAAGCTTTCCCGCATTCACCGTTTCCCGCATTTTCCGTATTTTTTCAGGGTCCCTTGGAAAACGTAAAATCGAGGTTTCACTGTAGTTGATAACTCTTTCGGCTCACGCCTTTATCAGAACTATAAAAAATGTAATGTTAACGGTGTGTGTAAAAAATAGATTTGTCAACATATCTTAAAAAATTATAATACTGCCGATTGGTAATAACTTATAACACCTATCAGGCTTTCGTATTCAAAATATTTTTATTTGTAATCTTGAAAAAAATTAAATGCGTAATTCCAGGTTTACTTTAAGGAATGATATGATTTTCTCTTTTTTTGTTTATTTAACAAAACAATATCTGTTTCAAGTAGGAATCATATTGGGACTAAAAGTAAACATTTCAAAAGTTTTCAGTGTTTGCAGTTCGTGAAATATTTTACCACCTATATCCCAAGAGCAATTTTGGTAAAGAGAGTTAAAGGTAGACATTTACATAAATATTATTAAATATATATAAATTAAAAATTCTTTTGTAGAAAGTTTACACTGAAGTGCTTGTTACTTAATGAACGATGTTTAATAAGACAGCTGATATAAGGAATGTAATGTTCTAAAGCAATTATATTATTTTATTTTTCTTCAACATTTTATTCCCCTGTTTAAAGATCGACAAAACACATCTCAAAGCCGAGTAATTACGGCCGATGCGCGAGCTTTTGTTTTGCTTTCGCTCTTAGAATAACATGAGTTACGATCTTGAAAGACTTTTTGTCTGGGGGATGTCAAACAGGTAAGACAGTGGTGGCCGGTCACATATTATTTCTATCGCTCTTTTATTTTTAATACGCCATAGGATATTCACCACCATCGTCGTCAAATTCTAAAAATAGGCTGAGTGTGAATTTATGTATTGTGCCTGATTAAGATTTGCTTTTTGGTAAGGTTACACAATCTAGAATGTTAGAATCAGTTAAAAACTAAGCAAGCAACGGCTTTAACTATTCAATCTTTAAAATATAATACAAAGAATTATAACTTATCTATGTCGGCTTTAATGAAATGAATTCTACTTGCACTCTCCAATACAATGTAACTTCTGTGAGAGCCTTTAAATGTTCCCTAGATTTTGTACTTTGAAATTTGTACGATTCTACATGTTTCGTCACTAACGACCCGGGTTTCGCCTTTAGGCGTCTTCGAGCATTCAATCATATGGATGCAACAGAACTGACGTACAAAGTTGTAACAATTCAAATTTGATATTGAAATTCCATCAAGCTCCTTCAGTCGATATCATAAATTGTGGTTTTATTATTTAAAATATCATGCTTTTCCATAAAGAAGAAATAATTAACACCTTAAAAGTAAATAATTATAAATTAGCCGGTCTAGAATTGAGAGCTCAAAAGCTTATGATAATATGACACACATCCTCTATAGTCTATATCAACTAAATATATTCATGTCATTTATAAAAGTATGTATCATGTACACATATGCCTTAAACAGTAAGGGCCCCCTTACTACAATAAATTAGATGTGCTAGCTTTTACTTTCGTAAATTCTTCAAGCTCTATTGAACCGAACTCAGCAATTTTGAAAAATGTTGTCATTAGATATGCCTTGCACTTGAGTGACTAATTTTAGCTCTAAGGTGAGAAATAAGTCATTTTAAGTGAATGTATCTATTCTACCTAAAGCACTGAGCGCCAAGCTAATGTACCTTACAGAAAAGCTTTAAATAAACGATTGAATATCGTGAAATGTGCCATGAAAGACTCTTTAAAAAACAGTTGTAAAATATTTTGAAGAACTAAGTGAAATTTGAAAAACTATGGCTAAGAAATTCTCAGAAAAAAGACCTTATAGCATCAAGTCGTTTAATCTGAGCATTAATTACTTTTTTGATCACCCTATGCATCATTTTTAATGAATACTTCATTTTTTATTTTGAATTGTTACTACTTTTTACATTCCACATGCTTTGTCACTAACGATCCGAGTTATGCCTTTCGGCATCTTCATGTATTCTATCACACGGATGCAATAAAACTGACAGTCCAGTTGTCAGTGAGAGTCTTCAGTTGCCGAAAGACGAAACCCGGGTGGTGAGTGACAAAACATGTGGAATCGTACAAAGTTGTAACAAATCAAATTTGATATTGAAACTTCATCAAGCACCTTCAGTCGATATCATAAAGAATACTTCATTTGTCTATGTAATATAGTCAAAATGTTATATTTACGTACGCACACTACATTTTCATCCCACTTATTATCCAAAATAGTAGATTTAAGCACAATACAACGAGATGTCGTTACTTCCTTACGTCTTGACATTGATTAACGCAATTTCCGTAACAAAGGATTTACAGGGTATAAAAATGATACTGGACGACACTCGCCTGAGAAATGTTTTAGCCTGCCGCTGCGTCTTCATCTTCGCCGAAATTACAATACAGTAAATACACCTTTTTCTCTCAAAACACGTACGCACAACTATTCATTCTTTCGGTTGTATTATTTCATTTTATTTTTTCCCGTTGTTCGCCGTGTAAGTTTAAATATCGCATTCCCTTTTGGGACTTTTGAAAAGGAAAATATTTTGACGAACTTGGAGCGAAGGAACAAAAGGCCCGATACCTCCGGCGTACAAGAGCGCTCGCCTTCAAAACAAGTCTCGGGAGATGAAATAGTTTTAACGTACAATCAAAAATTGTTTACTTTGTAAATACTCGCGCCAAATTGTGTGTTGCGATGAGAAACAATTGTTACGATCGAATGAAAAAGTTACTGACTGACTAGTTCCAGCAAAGAAATCGTATATTATTCATTTTAACCAAGTCTCTGAGGAAACTTTGTTATATTAGATTTAATTATGACAACGAACTTTGACATTAGTTTCATGGATAAAAATAACAACGTAAATTTTTTTCATAAGTTAATCACAATTGTGAGTCGAAATAAATTATTAGGCTTTTTTTATAGACTGTGTCAAAAATTTTCGAAACGAACTTTACGCAGAGCAAAAAACATTTTACAATATAACAGAAATAAAAACACTAAACAGTGTTTACGCTTCTTAAATTAAGGCATCCTTTTTCATAAATGAAAACATAAATACTGCGTAAACGTTTTAAATATTTAAAAAAATGAAATTCTCCTACAAAATCTCCCTATCCTTTCACACTGTTATGAAATATGCAATAATCAGTTTTCAATCAATACGCCATTTATTTATACGCAAACGTATATAGAAAAAAAATGTAAGAATAGACTTGTGTAAGCACCAGGATTAAGGCAGCACTATGCCACAAATTTAATATAAGAGTATAAACCTATTCCAGACAACTCACTAAAGATGACCACTTACATTTCAACTTTCAATATCATCTTCGTATAACAAAATTTAACTTTAATATCCGTGTAGATTTCGTCAATTGTTTTGTTAGTTTTAAGAGACTTAAATTACGGAGCAAAAAATCATATTTTAATTATGTTTATGATAAATCTAATATAAGATATGTATATTAATATCCCAATACTTATTTTTACAATGTAACCCGGATCCACCGTCCTCGCGTGTATTTTTTATACTATCCCAATATATTGTTTTTGTTAAAATTTTATCATTCAACTTATGGGCGTAGATGACAAGTTTCATGCAATGCATGGAAATGCAAATCTGCAAGCTTTGCATTACTGCTATGATACCAATTCATTATGTGTCCGCTGATGAGTCACACATTGAGCAGCTTTGCGCAGACTATTTAGTCATCTCGCATGGTAAATCAGTTTTCATGACATGGGATTCTTCTTGAGAGACTGAACGTAATTTCCTGTTTCCTGTTCCAATTGTTCTGAAATAAAGTAATATTGATGACTTTGAAAAATTCATGCAATACTTTTACGTGTTTTATGAAAGAAGGTAAAAATGTGGTTGGAATACAAAAAAAAATAATTCTACCTGGAAACATTTTCAAATGGAACAATTGTACTCCTTTAAATGCGGCGTTTCTTTATAAAAGATAAATAGATATTTTTCTTCGATATGAAATGCTTTTAAATGTACATCTTTTCGTGTTATTGAATCAGAAAATTCAAAATTTTCCCTATATTTGTACAATATCAAAGCTCTACGCATATGGTGTTTTACTGTAATCTACAAAAATACTCTAATTGTGCGGGGGCTTCCTCATAACCACGACAGAATACTGAAGATAAATAAAGAGTTTTATGCCTGATAATAACGGAAATATCATATTAAATTAAAAAAAAAAGAAACTGAAAAAATTATTCATATGACAAATGTACTCTTCTTATGACCGTTTATATATTTGAATCTAATATGCTTAAATACAAAGAGTGATTGCCAATGTCAAAGTGAATTCCTCTAACTATAAAATCTAATTTATAATATTTGTTAAGTCAGGTTTTAGTATTTTATGTGGGAGCTCATCTTTCATAGATTTTCCATATACTTATTCTCAGTTCCTTCACTTATCGCATGCTCTACTGACCCAAGTAATTGGAAATTAAATCACTTATATATCTATAGACTGTATTCAGATCGTATGAAAATAAGCATTCATTATTACTAGCTAGTTTCTATCAGAAAAGGTAAAAAAAGATTCACTTTAATACCTACACAGAATGATGGTAAACAAAATTTTTAGCGCTATACATACTTACATAAAATTATCGACTGTATATATAGTCTATTTTTTAGAATATTTGCGTTATTTTGCATTGTGATGTTAACATTATTTTGATAGAAGATATAAGTTTAACATTTTAGACTCATTTAAATATCCCATTATTCTTTAGTAGTACATTAGACAATGGCCCATAATACAAACAAACTTCATTCATATAAAATTATTGTATTTATAAACAGAAGCACTGTTTTCACTTTCCAATCGCGTCAAAACATCAGCTGTTTTTTGTAATAGACACATTTTATCTGCTCATCCCATCTAGGGATAACGGTTCGAGGGTTACTGTATAAGGACAAAAGTACCAATACGAATAAAGAAGGTATTGTATTTATGTAAGCATATTATATTACCGGGAGAGATAAGACAAAACGTCGATATAAAGATTCGAAATTCTGCACAGAAGCTTTTCAAGTTTATTCAAAAAAAAGCTTCATCCAGTTTTTAAAACTCATATGGATGTCTATGTTATTCGCTATTTGCGGGCTTAAATTTTTGATTTTTCGCTTAAAAAGACAACGTGTTCGCTGTCAGTAACGTAACGTTTAACACGATAAAGCATTGATGAGAAATTCCGTCATTTACACCAGGGCACTTATATCTCCGGGATTTCGGCATTCACAATGTCTATTGAATTTTTCTTTAAGTATAACGCAATCCAAATTTTTAAAGGTATTGTAACGCAGTATTGATTACTCAAATGTTTTTGGTGTCACCAATACAAAAATTATTTATGTCGATTTCATATAATTTTAAGAAGAATTATAAATGGAATACTAAAAAATTCTTTGCCCAAATTGTCTGATTATGTCTAAGCTATATGAAAGGGAGGGAAAACACAAAATGTGTGATAAGTATATTGATATTATAGAAAAATTATATACACAATCAAACTCAACTCTATATGTAATTCACCATAAACTTTTAAATTTAGAATATCAGTTGTGTTAGTTTGCAAAATTCATTATGAATCTCAGTTTCTGGGATTAATATTGAAACAATATCTGTATTACCGGATTGTTTGTGTAATCGGGATCCCGGAGTTGAAGCCCTAATCGCACGTCTGAATTTAAAAGTTGACATATTTTTTTGTACATTTACATTCCATGTTCTTTTTTTATATGCATACACATTAAGAATATAGCGTGCACTTATTTGTAGATTTTTATTTTGACTTTGATTTTCTTGTAAACTCATACTTTAAAATTGTCTGGCAACTGGTAAACTTTCAAAATTAATTGTTGTAAGCAGACCCTCTATATCACGTATGTTTTACTACGTTGACGAAATGTATTATGATATCATATTTTAAAAGCATACATTACAAGAAATTATTTTTAGAGGTCCTGTAGAAAGTATACGACTGCTTTACAGGACACTAGAATCCCTCTTGCTACAACAATGCTGACAGAGTCGAGGCTCTTACGAGGATTTAATTATTACAATCCCGAAAAAGTGTTAATCATTTCTTCATTTGTATAACATTATAGATCTTAATGATAATTCTTTGTTCACCATATGTTTAAAAAAGAAACAAAATTTTTCACATGCGCTTTAATTACCTTCAAAATGTGTGAATGGAACTCATGCCAGGTGTAAATCAAATTAATAGAGGCTGTGTTTTTTAAATAGACCATGGGTACTCAAATATTTTTAAGAAAGTAACATCAGTAAACCAATAAGAGCTTTGACTTTACATAATATTGCATAGAATGATAACACGGTGCTCACTGGGAATCTCCTTTAATGCATCCATCAGTATTTGAACATTATTTCACAATATAAATATTCAAAAGTTTGAAATAGCTTATAACTATACATCAAATATCTTTTGTAAGCCAAAATACATTTCTATTTGGTTAGAGAGCCATTACTAAAATTTTCCACAACTGCGATAAATCGACAAAAATAATTATACTCACAAAACAATACATCAAAAAATAATTTATTTTAAATTTTTAAAGCTTTATACGATTCTACATATTTTGCACTACCATGCCGCGTTTCAACTTTCGGCGTCATCAGGCATTATTTATCACACGGATGCAACAGGACTGATACTGAAGTTTCAACAATTCATATTTGATTTTGAAATTCTATCAAGCACAATTCAATCGATATTATAAATTGAAAAATAGTTGCAACTTGTAATAAATAATTGTTTAAATTATTGATAAAATAGAAAAATATTTTACGTCTCAAAAAATGGTTTTGATAAACGATCATTCAATACAGTATTTTTAATACATAATATGTACACTTGGTTTGGTTTTAACAAAACAAGCAACGTTTTGTGTTCATATTTTTATCAGATTCATAAAACTTTATCTTACAATAAATACAGCCTAGTATTGGTTTGCCCATTTCACATTTATTTATCAGATATTATTAATCCGAAAAAGTTTGTTATTCCTCTTTCGAAATTGCTCCATCCTCTGAGATATATCAGCGATAGTCCTTTGTTTGTGTTTTGTATAGATTCCTTTTGCCCCCTTCCCGTTCGATACCCGCGGAACCCCCCAGGGGGGCCGGTCATTTGAAATCAATACCCCCCCTGCAGTTTGGATCTAGTAATATCGCTTCCCGCGTATCATCCTCCTTCAAATATAATAGGATGATAATAAACGTATTCGTTTTCGAACAACGGCCGTTGCGCCAATAAATGATTTAGAAAATGGACGGGCCACAGCGCGTGTCTTTATGGGTTCCTTTACTACCTTTTCAATACCTTTTTGGTACCCTAACACTTTCTTTCAAAGTACTTTTTCTATTATCATTGCGATATAAAGAATGATTAAATGCATTATATTTTAGGATATAATTACTTCAATGATGGCATGTTTTTTTATTATAAACATGTTTTAATATAATATATTATACAAAATCGTTACCACAGAATGCAATACAGTGGTTTCTTTTTTACTCGCTGACACTGTTTTTGAAACAACATATGTTCAAGACAACACAGTGCAATAACCCAAGTACATCTTCTGAATTAAACGAGTTTTTTTTTGTATTTATTTTCATAATTCAATAACACATATATATTGTTACATTAAAATGCCTTACAGTTTAAAATTATAACAATAAATATAAAATACATCAATCCTTTTTCTACGCAATAAATTGGTTCCAGAACGTGGCACTTATAAAAAATCGCGTTAAAAAAACTTTATTTCAAGTAATTAGATTTTAACAAAAATTTTAATATTGCGAAAAAATTAGTAAAATACGTGAAAAAAACAAATTCTTGAAACATTTTTTTTTGTTACATATTCAATTTGATTTCTTTATTGAGTATAGAAATACAACGAGAAACAGTTAGAAATTTACACATGCATAATTGTATTCATGTAAAGAAAACCGAGTGTATATGGCAAGGTATCGTACCACGTAATCAATTGTTTCCACATAGAGGTCCGTGATACGAAAGGATCGTTATACAAATTGTGTGAGTTAAATTAATTAATATAATTTTTAAGAGAATATCATGTTTGCAAGCAAATATAATTTATTTTTGCAACTACAACAGAGTTTAGTTCGTCGGATATCTACGAAAATTGCCGAAGCTAGCTCGTAGCTCGTGGTGCGAATAGTTCGTTATAATGAGCTCCATTTTTTTCAGCATTAAGCCTTCTGATAAGAAAGATACATTTTCCTTCTATCACCGACGGTGTGTTGTAATATTTTCAATTTTAAATATCGATTAAGGGTGCTTGATGAAGCTTCAAGTATTAAAGTGGATGGTAAATGCATCCGTACGCAAGAATGCGTAATGATTGCGAAAGACAAAGCCCAGATCATTAATGGAAAAAAACATTTGAAAGCGTATTGGGCTTAAACAATTCAACATTGGGTTTGTTCTAAGTTATTCGTTAAATTTAATATATTGTATTTTACGGGAAATAAAAAAATATTTTTTTAATTTGAATCGTATGATATGACAGAAATGCATTCAAACTTAATAATAACTGTTTTAACGACATTTTGAATGTTTAAGATTAACCCACAATTTAAAATTAGTAGTTTTCAATTATCAGTCCACATGATTTTCCAGTTTTTAAAAAATAGCAATCTATTTTAGTTCTGCAAGATCTATAAGGTATTGATTCCTATTTCGGCTTATGACCTCATCAGATCTATGAGAGCTATACTAGTTTGATGAGGGCGTAAGCCGAAATAGATATCAACTACATATTTTATAAATTTTGTAGAGATAAAACTCATTGCTATTAGTTATTATTGTCACTATCACCCTCTCATTATGGAGTTACCAGTATCACCCTGTTATTATGGAGTTCTACCAAATAAATTGCAACTCAATCAATATGGTTTTAAGTAATTCATACATATAAAACCATCATGGACTACGTAACCGGAAAGGACGAAGGTTTGATAGTGGGACCATTCGTCTACGGTAATTGATCGCCACAAATGCAACTCATCACACATAACCAGTTTTTATAAACATCGCCGATTCCAATATTGAAGACGTAAAGAACATTGCTTGTTACACTTTCCAAACAACGTTTCTACCGATATTCATTGTCAATACAACGTGACTGGACAATTTCTTTTTAATTTAAATCTAGTAGAAACTCTTTACCCACGCATTAGCATCGTGGCCGCCAAAGTGTACGTAAATTCTATTATATTATTAGTGAAGCGAGATGAAGCAATGTCCCGGAGTATATTTGAAAATTCCATCAAACCTTTCGCTAACAGTTTCCCACAATCCAGGTCCGCGTTTCAAAGTGTTTAAAGCAACCCTTTTCTTAATGGCTGAATTTGCTAATCAAATTTTCTAATTGCCCAAACTTGTTACTAAAGATATGAACTCTCTCTATATAAAATCCTGCGGCGCTGATATACGAATTAAGCTGTATAATGACACAAGTACAAAAAATATTGTTCCTTCTATAGTGAAAAACGAAAATTCATACTCAACACACCACTTACTAAGTTTTTAGCTATTATGTACCTGGTTTTTATAAAAGACTAGCGTGTATCCTGCATGCGTTGCAATGCCACTAAAAAAAAACTGCGACTTTATGGAATCGCCTCGTCGGGAGCCTCTCGCCTTCCGATAAGATAAATCGGGCTTGAGGCGAGGCAGGAGCCAATTAGAAACAATAAGCTTAGGTTATGTTTTTCTTACCGAAATTTGACAGTGGTGGCCGTATGTGTTTTTATTTATCAGAGTGCTTTTCGGTACACAATGTTTTTTGTTTTTCTGTGAGAAGCATGGATTTGCTAAGTTTATTCCACACACTTGTAACGACTGTCCTTGTGCTTTTTTGATAGTCAAATGCAAAGCCGACTCGCATTGGAAACTACAGACGTTTAAATTCAAATGGCATATCTGTCGGAATCATTGGGATGCGTGGCAACAGTACATCTTCTCCTTTGAATTTTCCATTTAAATTGTAGCTTCAATAATATTGTTCATCATTTTTCTCACTGAAAGCCTGGTAACGTTGCAAAGTCGTGGTGAAGTTATGTTTCGGAAAAGAATAAGAGGCACGCCAATTTTCAATGTTAAAACATGCTTCAGTTGATAATGCTCGCGATGAGCGAAACCGATCATGATCAAAAAATATATTGTGGAAATAAGTACTAAAAAATGTGATTTTATTATTTAAAATATCATGCCTTTCCATCAAGATGTGACAGTTAACACCTTAAAAGTGGTCAAAACATGCGGTGGTATGTCAGGCAAATCAAGTTAATCCAAGAATTCTGTTTGATAATTGACGACTTCGTCTTGATTCGTTATAGTATCGGTGGACTTATATGTTGTCGCTTCTCCAGGTATTTCATTTAGTATGCTGAAATTGATTGCATTGACATCCTTGTTTTTGGCTGCTAATATAGCATGTGCACTGAGCCATTGATGATTTTGATTGTATGCAATATTTGGAAAAACTTTGTGAATCAATTCGTCTATGGTTGCGGTTATTTTACAAAAATTCGCTGGCAATGTGATACATTGTGTGGATTCCTCTATTGCCATTTTCCCATTTCCCCATTTCCTATATCCAACAATTGTTTTGCGAAACGTTCAGCAGATGCATCATGTGTAGTTGAACACGCATATTGGTCTTCAAAGTGAATCTATGTACGTATCGCCATAAAACGGATAGACATGCATTAAGTTCATCGGCCACTGTCGAACATGACAAAACAGGTAGAGTTTGTCGAAAATCACCAGACAATAAAATGAGTGCGCCACCGAAAAGTTGTGAAGAAAAGAAGTGCTTCCAATGATTTTTTGTATGCCATAGTACATTCGTTCCATACAATGATTTTACATGTTGTGAGTAGTTTGCCTGTTTAAGAATTTGTGTTGATATTGCATGTTGGTGTCGCAATTATTTGCTATTCAATGGCAATTTCAGTGCTGAATGTGCTTTTCGGCCACCATCCAAAAGAGTTGCTGCAATTCCAGATGTTGCGATTGCTAGTGCAATGCTTTTTCGTGATCGTGTGGCTGCCAAAATGAGTGAAATGAGGAAGGTTTCACCGGTGCTTCCGGGTGCATCTATGAAATAAAATCTACCACTTTGACTTGTAATTGCATCCATAATTGTGTCATACACTGTACGTTGATCTGGAACCAATTTTGGAAGATTCGTTTGAACAAATTTACCCAATTCACTCACATCAAAGTGTGATTCTCGTTGGAAATCACGATCACATCAGTCGTTTTCATATCGATTCAGCGCAGCCATTCCCAATCGTACCAATGATTTGGTAGCGATTACTAAACATATGTCCTCAATCAATAGCAATGCCTCATTATATACGTTTGGTGTGAATTGAACGTGTGGGTTTTGAATTGTTTCACGCAAACTATGTAAAATATCTTCACTCATGTAGCCTTTGTATTTTTCCCAAAGATCTTTTGGATTGGATGGAAAGCAAATTGTTAATATTACTGCAAATAACGCACGTATTTGTTGTGGGTGAGCAGTATTCTATGAATCAGCGAGTGAAGTGTCCTAATGTGCATCGTTTTCTAGAAGATTTAATTCGAGGCAAGCTTCACGATAAATGAAACATATTCGACCGTTTACTATTCTCAATTCTTGGAAGGATGTCGGTCCACGTATGTTGATTAACAGTAATCGCAAGTAAAAGCATTCTGCATTATTTGGGTGAACAGTGTCAGTGAACAGACGGCCTAATGCGTCGGTTGAATATACATTGTAATGTCCTTCAACTGCTTTACCTTGTTTGCGACATTGAAATTTTTTTCTGATGCATTCCATCTGTAGAATGTTGGCACTTCAGAACAAAGTAGCGTCTTTGCAAACATATCATCCCTACACAATAAGAAAAATGCAGTTAACGTTGTTGGCTGTGGTGACAATGCTCTTACACGTGCATTTTCTGTTGTGAAGTACACTCGCTGTCCATTTTCAAGGTGAACTGCCAAATGAGTAACTGGTCGATGCCGTTCATGAATTGGGAATGATAAAATGCGCCATATTGCTTCATTGCTACTAATGTAGCGTCCCAGTTGATATTGGTTGATTTTATCGATAGATGCAGTTGAATTTCCCACTCCAAAAACTGCCATATCGCTTCCTTTGTTGACATATTTACAAATGTATTTGATGGATTTCACAAAATTACAATACTTGACGTTGATGTGTGCTTTGTACGTTTTCGAGAGAAGCTGTGAATACGGTACAATCCAACGATTATCAACTTCAACCTCATTGTTTCACTCTTTTCTTTCGTGCTTAGTTGTACTCTGACTTATTCTTTTCGTTTGGGTGGCATAATTGATTTCACAGTGAATGTTACGTTTTGAAATTCACTTTTGAAAAATAAAAAAAAAATGATTCGATATAATACTATCCGAAGTCGACCGGCAATCAGAATTTCAAAATAAATTCTTTCTATTGTATATCACACACAATTTATAGGTAATATTTATTTCAGTTCGTTCTGTCATGCAACATAAAACTAAATCAAAAAGTCGGTAAAAATTCAAACATTGAAATACTTTAATCAAAAATCGAATTTTGCTTCAAAATATTCAGTACCTTACGTAAGTACCTACTTAAAATACCTACAGGTGAGTGCATGTGACAGATTTGTTTTCGGCGTTGCTATGTATACAATGTTTCATAAATGGCCATTCTGTATTGGAATAGTCTTGTATGAAAACATGTTTTTCGTAAATATTCAATTAATTTTTGTAATCAAATCAAATTCTGAGTATCCTTTCTTTTGCCCGGTAGTCTAAGCAATAATTCGACAAAGTTTTATCGCAATTGGATTAATGGTGTAGGAATTAATAAAGGACAGACAGACAGACATTCATTTTTATATATATAGATTATGCCTCAAATAAAAAAATCAAAGCGTTTTCAATAAACGTTTACACTTTTTGATACAGAGGAACTTAATACTTACACTTACAATGGCAACGTAATTTTTTGAGATCCACATAAAGGTGTAAAACATAAATGTGACCCGTGGAAAAAAGGTATTGTATGACTGTTCTAGTAGATAACATTAAAAGATTTCGCTGCATTATTTTAGCTTTTTTAAAAGCGATAATAAAAATATTTGAATGTCATAAACGTGTTTTAAGTACAATTAATTAAAAAACTTTTTCATTCGTTAAGTCCGTTTCGATTGCTAAAATAATGTGAAGTAACATCTTATAAGTACACTTTATCATCAAGTGACTGCGCGGCTGCGCGCCTATGCAGTTTGAAATTACGTCTTTGCTCTTGAGATACTTCAAGCAATCAATTAAACAACTGTTGCGTAAAATGTGAAACGCTTCCCCCATAATGTAACATGATATAAAAATCAGTAGAGATTACAAAGTTAAGTAATTACCTGAAGATATAATGACTATAGTTTGTGAAATCTCATTAAGAATTATTGACATGCTTTCACATAATAGATAATACGTGCTACATATATATTTACTGCGACTTTTTGACCTTAGAAAGCTTTTTTATTGAGTACGTCTTGGAAATAATAATACGCACTGCTGTGTGTATTTTGGCGTTAAAAAACCTACAAAACGCCGATGATGACCAAATCCATATAGTATATGTAAGCGATCGGCACTTAGTCCGAATTGTTGAACCAGTAATGACGATTTGATACGCCTCTATGATGTTTCAGGACGGTGGGCGATGAGTGTTTGTTAAAAGCAGGGTTGGAAAAAAAAATTCTTAGTGAGATAAAAAGACAGCATCGGAGTTACATAAAATTTCCAGCCGATTGAGCGTCTTTAACAATCTTTAAATAATATAAAAATCCAACACTCTTTTTATTAAGAAAATATTCAATAAACACAGAGGCTAGACACAAACTTTCAACAAGTTGTTATAATATTTTAATCAATTTCATTATTATTTTCTGAGACAATGTCAAGTAACTTTTTCTGTTTTAACAATAACAGTTTATTATATAATTTTGTAACACATATCTTAAACTAAAAACGACAAACCACAATTTAATCAACATATATCTACATATATTTATAATTATATTATCGACTGATTGTACTGATGACATTTTAACTCGAATAACTAAAATTTGCTATATATTCATATATAACATAAGAAAATCTTAATTTACTTGCCCTAAGTTTCACTAATGTCAGCCATTTAACTCTTCAAATACGGAAATAGAAATGACAAATAGGCTATATTTAACCTACGTTTTTAAAATCGTAAAAAGTATACTGACGTATAATTCTTCCTATTTAGATATTATTTAATTTTTATTTTTCTTGAATTCTACACAATTGCTTTAGCCAGTAAGCAAGGATATCTAGTCTTTTTGTGGTTGGGAGTTATATTTAGTCACAATAATAGACTTTCTTTATGGTAAAAAGGGTGGCAGTGTGGAACAAATATTCATTAAAATAAACTATGTTTAACAAATATACATGATTATTAATGAAATATCCAGAAGGAAAATTTTTGTGTACTGTAATATCATAAGACACTAATATGTAATACCTTAATCACTATTGAAACAGTAAAAATGTTAATTATTTTAATCCCAAGAAATCTACTAATATATCACATCCCTGACATTTGAAGAGATACGGCAATAGCTATTAGCGGGTCTAGCCTTGTAGTACTAGCCCGCTGCGCCGACAACTAAAACCATTATTGTTTTTTTTAACTTCTATCAAACTCTTAGAAATCCTCCTGCTTCAACCAGCATAGTAGACTCCTCATAGACGAACTAATGCATCACGTTTTACGAAATGAGAGCGATGTGTAAAAAAATGATCGGTCGGCAGTTAAAATCTTTAGACAATTCTGATAATCAGCAGCTTACTTACTGATTATAAAAGCTAAAATGTCCATCGATTCTGGTTATATTGAAAAGTGATATTGTATATTATTACTGATAATTTGTTGTGTGTTGTTTGTTATATTGCAAACTGCCATATATTTTTTTTTATTTAAGGGGCACCATAAGAAAACTCTTAAAAAGATAAAGATAGATTTGAAAAGTTTGAATATTTAGATATTCACTTTAAGTTTAATCTACAATTTACACACTACGATTTAAAATTCACTTAAAATAAAGTCAATACATGAAAAAAAAATCCTTTATATGCAGAAATTTCCTACGAAACCTGATTTTATTCATATGTTCACTTCTATTTGCCATAGAAGGTTCGAATAGAAAGATTTAGCAAAAAAGGAATTATTGATAAACTAATCGCTCTTGCTGCATTTACAGTATCAGATTGGTATTTTAGATATCAAACAGAAATCCTTAAATCTGTGGTAAAACACTTCATGAAATTGTCTTTACTGGTATTATCACGGACCCGAGAATTAACACGTTCCCTGCTGAACGGTGTTAAAGATATTTCAAAAATGAATTCAGGTTTTCTAGCGTTAATCTAATTCATTTTTAATGTGTTTTCTGGCACTTCATATATATTCTACTAGGACTAGTTTCGCTCATCGCAAGTTCTATCAACTGTTAAGGTAGCTTATGAAGATTATCAAGATGTATAAGGTTGTTTTTTCGATAGAATGCAAATTGCAATTATGAATACTGGCAATCTGCCGTCTCAATAGTTGAGAGAGTTGAGATGGTTGACAATTCAAAAAAGTACTCTCGAACCTATATCTCAATAATTCATATTTGTTATGCTCTTTGGTAAGAACTTTCTGAAATAATTCGTCAGAAATCACTCACCTTTGACTGTGTTTACAAAGAACACTCATGAGCGGCATGCATATGCACCGAAAACTCTATCGGATCTTCTCGTACAAAGACGGAACTAAAGCCTGCAATAGTTTTTGTTTTCCGGTTCATTTGTATATTTACGGATAAAATCCCACGCCATACAACCTTGCATGAAGAATTTCAATATATCTTATGAATACAATACATTAATTGTTCCTTTTAAATGGCTATCTAAAATAGTCGGAACGTCAGTTCTTAGCGACCATTCAAATAAACATTGTTATAAAATGTAATTAGCGAACAATGTTCAAAAACAGAGACTTATAGCGAAAACCATAGCACGTTTTTGCATGAATAGATATTTTATTTCAACCAAATTTTAATCAATATTAAACACACAGCTCCATTGGCAAATTTTTAATATTTTTAATCGCAAAGTTGACCCATATCGCCTAGATACTGTTATTTCTGAAATTGAGTTCAAGCCTTGAAAAAACGCATGAGTTGAATTGATTTCCGTTTCAATATCTGTTATTACAAATATGTTTAATGATACCATAATAGAAAATTAAAGTCAAAAATATACACACAATTTAAAATTAGATAGATACACATTTAAATTGTTAAAACTTTGCAATATTCACATATTTCTTCATTGATGACCAAGGATTCGCCTTTCAGTATCTGCAGGCATTCTATCACATTGTAAAAAGAGTAAATGTTTAACAATTAAAATTTAATATTGAAATTTCAAGTACAAGCAACTTCAGTCCATATCGTAAATTAAAATTATCTCTTCAAACTTTATTTAAGAAAACATATTTTATTCCCGAAAAGTTTACAGTTTTATTCGACGATCAGAGACGGTTACATAAAATTGTGGAAATACAGCAAAATGAAGTGTGTAAAAATATAGGATAGATACAAAAAAAAATGCGTTCTATTTTAAAAATATAACTCCATCCCACCTAAAATTTTTAGACCCCAATTTCCTCAAAGATTTTAAAATTATAAAATATATAACCGTATCTTCCGATATAAAATTGTTTAGAAAAATATTTTACGAAAACACTTTAGAAACCACGGCTTTGAAATAAATAATGGCAAGGTATTCTTAATAAAATCGTGGACATTATAACATCAACAAAAGCCGTTTTGTTGTCGTTGTTTTCTCGATAGAATAAAATGAAGAGTTTAAAACAATATATCCCTGAAGTCTGAGATGGTCTTTTTTCTGGAAACAGACAATGTCGCTTTCATAAAAAAAATGTATTTTTGAAAAGAATGAACACACTGCAGAATCGTTAGTATTTCGTTTGTGTCCTTGCATTAAAGCTATTGTTGCGGTGGGAATCGCATGCAATATTTTGACTGGATACCTGGGGAGATATTTATCGCTTGCACTACACATACTTCACCGAAATCTAGATCCCGGACTCTTGACGTCATAAAGATAGTACTATTATTTACCTGTGTTGTGATTTTACAATCAAATGATTTATTGAAAATAAAATAAAAAATGTCTCCAAAGAACGAGTATAAAATTTTCGGCTAGACTCATAATCTATCGTCGACTCAGTTATACCACTCAAAATAATGGACTTTCAACCTTTATACTGCTAAACTTCCCTATAAAAATCCGCGCCTAACTTTGTTTTTTAAACTTTTCTTGCTTTTTCACTATTTCTTGTCACTGACCAAAACTGCAACACATGTATAATTTACCGTATATCAAAATAGTACACATTACAATATATACATATTTTTTTAAAAAAATAATCGGATTAAGTAGATTTTTGGACAATTCTCCTCCAATTCCACAGCTCTTCAAATAACCTACGACTATCACCAAAATATCCATTCTTTTGAACAGCCAAAAATGTTTTATTCACTTCATACAAAAGATTTTTTTTTAAAGCATTACACTATAATACTTTTCATCGTTACAATCAAAACACGCCAAACTTACCAAAGCGAAAATATTGAATCTTTTATACCGACGTGTATAAATGAATAGATTAATAAGTGCATTACTATTTTATAGATATATTGTGATCTCAAAAAGAAGTAGCTCCTATTGAATATGCCAAACCTTCAATCTTAGATTGAAGATATGAAGTAATATCTCGGTTTTAGTTCCCATTGTTTCGCACTGCCACGCAACTCAAGATAAAATGACAAAAAAAGCAATATTTCACGGAAAGGTGTACTCAAACTTGAAAGTTGAAGTGCGTTTAACACATCATCAACCCTACAACCAAAATGTCACTTAAAACTCAGCTAAAATGTATACGAGCGCAGTTTTGTTTTAAAAGTTCAATTGTCCCAAAACCATATTTAATTCGCGACATCGCTTCTTTATTATCTAACTTAATTTAAAATATAAAATCATATATGAAAGTCAATCAATCTCAGCTTTAATTTATAAAAGCAGAACAAACGTATTATTGAAACTAATACAATCTTTCATTAGATTCATGAACGCATCCATGATTTAAGCTTTTCGAAGTTTTGCATAATTAATACAAATTTCATTAATATGTTTTGAATATTGTCTTCATTGCGAATCCAAGCGCATAAGAGAATATCAACGATGAGTAATAATTTATTCCAAAGCACCTCCCATATATTCAAAGGATATTGTAAATAATTTTTCTATGTATTCATATACGTTATATTATATTTTAACAGTCATATTTTGGCGAGAACACCGCAAAGATCTAGGTCGATATGACACAGGAAGCACTACAAAATTTTATACATGATTGCCGACACTTTTTTCAACCTACGCCATCGTCATGACTGGTTTGATACAACAGCCATATATATTGTAAATGTTTGTAAAATTAAAAACCAAATTAATTATTAATTATTACACCATCTCTTAAAAAATATAGTATTCAATTGAAAACAAATGAAAAAATTTTACATTCCATACGTATTATCTTTTTTTTCACTTTTTCATGGAATTTACAATATTTAAAATAAACCTTTAAATATGGCGATCAGTAAACGAGTGCTTTAGATGGTTAAAAAAATTCCAACTGACTTTATTTTTTAACTTAAATTTTATTAAAAGTATATTGATTTTCGTCGCCCGTGAAATTTCCGGGTCTAATAATCCAGTCACATCTCTTCCCGAACGTGTTGGCTCCAGGTGCGTCCCGTTGAGGGATCGCTGCGATCCGAGATGTTGAGATTAATAAATCTTTTGAAGGGCCATATCGTTCCCCGTGATCAGTGGGCCACCGCGATATTGTTGTGGCCTGGGACACTATTCATATGCGTTCGGGGCTTATGTGTTGTCAGCCTCGAAGCTTTTGTGGGGACAGAAGTGTCCCACAATGTTATCGCTCATCAGCGGGGCATATCAGATCACGGACAACGAAGTCCAAGGCATTTATAAACGGCGGATAGATAGATCTCCATGTTTAGGTTCTTAGAAGATGGAGGCCTACGAAAGTGTTACAAGGTGTCTAAAAATTATTTAAATTACCTTAAATTAAAGCTTAAAGAACACGTAAAAGAGTAGAATAGTGGATATTGAAAAATTAATGTTGGATCCATATTGAATTGCCCAAACAACAGCACTTTTCTTTTTTATGTATAATAACATTGTCAGACAACGTACCTCAATAAAAAAATATATAATAGACAAAATACACAGGTATTTAGCTCTTTGCTTTCAAAAAAATACAAGAAATAATATTATATCTTTCAAGTAAACGATAAAGATTAGAAACAGAACAAATAGAAAAATGCATATGAAGCCACTACAGCATTACTTGTTTCTTTGTTTTTGAGAAGTCGTACATTTTTTTTATAAATCTTAGAACCAAACTTCCAACGGGAATTCCAATGATAATAGCATTAACATTATTCAACAGTATTGCTTCGGATGTCGAAATATTCCACGTGGACGAGAGTGAGTCAGACGAAATTATTTTTTATTCTATTAGAAATGTATTACAGTAAATTTTGCCTGAGCTTGATTGGTTGATTTCTCTTTTTTCTTTTCATTTTTTTTCTTTTGATTTCCAATGTTATCGTTAGTAAATCTTTTCTTCAATGCAAAAGCAAATTTTTAATGTATTTTTTTCCAAGTAAATAAAATTTATATACCAATCACATATATTTTTAAAAATCACTTATTTCATTTTACCTCATACAATTTAATTCCAGTTATCCTATTTCCGAAAGCGTTATTATTTATTTTCACGTACTAATTGTCATTTCGAATTTGTTATTCTTAGATTTCTCAACCACTCTGTGTCAGAATTTTGTCTGAAAACAAATCAAATATTTATAGGAAGCTCAAATACAGATTGTATTTATTTTGAATTCAGATTGTATTTTTAACTCATAAGTCCATTTATTTTTAATATTATCTGTCAAAAAGCGAGATATAGGTATCGTTATGGTAATGAGCACAATACGATACAACACTCACCCTCAATGTGAGAATCACACACAACTTATTACATTTTTAACACAGTAAAAAAATAGCAATGTATGTGTATAGAAGATATATTGTCTACCTTTTCTACACAGCTATATATGGATAGGTAAATGTACGTTTAAACATACTTCTGATGAAGGCGTTAGCCGAAATAGCTGTCAACTATATATCTTGTACATTTTTTACAACTAAAATACATTCCTATTATTTCATCTTGTTGTACAATTGTCTTTCACATTGAATTCGTTTTTTTAAGAACACAGCTGGATTTCTCTTTACACTCGAAATATACATTCCGTGTCCGTCTTATTATGGTGTCAGGAAAAAGCAGTAAAAATTAAATCTTTTTAAATTTGAAAAAATAAAGGTATAATTATTAGGAAAATTGAAACTTAAAAACACATAAATCTTTCTTTAAAAAGTTTAGTAAAATTCTATAATTTGTGATATCGACTGAAGTTGCTTGATGGAATCTCAATATCAAATTTGAATTGTTAAAGATTTGTACGATTCCAGTACGAACTGACAGTTCTGTTGCATTCATATGATAGGATGCCTGAAGGTGCCGAAAGGCGAAACCAGGTTCTCTAGTAACAAAACATTTTTAACAATTCAAATTTCGTAAAATTGTACACCCAGTCCTCTTTTTACGCGATTTTTTTTACGCGAATTCGATTATACGCGATTATTTGGACGGCACCGTTACATTTTTTTACGCGCTTCACTCGTTTTTACGCGACTTTTTCCCCAAATTTGTTTTACAGAAGAAATTTATGTATGATGCTAGGCATGTACATTTCATTATTTTTTTAAATAAAAAAAAAATATATGTATTTTTACAACTTAATTTTGTAAAGTATTCCATTTTTTTTAAATACACATACAATTGCCAAATGTTGACAAGTGTATCGGATACTATGCGAATTTTTGTTTTAGGGTGTGTAAAGAAATATAATGGAATTGCGTAAAATCATGGGATGTATGTAAACTTGTTTAAACGCAATTCATTTATTAAATTCGTTGAATAGCACCTTTCTCGGCCTCTAATAATTCATATAAGTGTATATAAGATCATAAAACATATAATTTTTTTTTTTCACGAATTTCAAAGAGCAAATTTTGGTTTTTCATACGTTTCTGGTACTTTTTTACGCGATACTTTAATTTTTGGAACCAATTTATCAAATTATATGAAAGTTATGATTTTTTTACGCGCCTTTTTCTGGAACCAATGTATCGCGTAAAAAAAGGACTGGGTGTTGTTCAATAATTTATACTTTCTTTGAAATTACAAAACCGTGAAACGTGTTTAATTTCTCTTCCAATATGTTATTACCGTTTAAATGAACTGTAAAAACTCTATATGGGCACTGAATAATGACGAACCAATACGTACATATATATAATATTTAATACATTGATGATAGTTAAAAGGTTAGACAGATGCTTATATAAATGAAGCACATCAACAATAATTTGAGATGACATTTTATTCGCAATATGTCATGCGACCCACAACCTTAACATTAGTTAGCTTTCTAGCCTCTGGCCGAAATGATATTGATGTAAGGTGGCCCGCAATGATATCGAAAGCATCTCACATTAATAAATAATATACAAAAAGGTCATGTTGGTCTACAATGAAACCTCGCCGTAGCCCGATACCAAAGGCGATTGTCAATCTAGAAGCCATTGTCAAACATATTTCGTTTTGTTTGATTTATGAAGGAAGATCTTCGGATGCGACTTGGCCGGGGCAGTTCAATGCGCGCGCTCGCACTAATCATATGTAAATGCTAATGATGTGCCCATGCCGATCTGATCACAGAAACACAGAGTTATATGTTGTCTTATTCAAAAAAGGTGTGCTATATCACATGATTTTTTACTGATTCTGTCTGCTTTAAATATTATAAATCCTTCAAATTTACGGTATCGACTGATAGCTTGATGGGAATTCAATATAAAATTTGAATTAATGAATCTTTGAACACGAACTATTTTTATAAAATGAATTGGCATTTACTTGGTAGAACTCCATTATAACACGGTGAAAAAATGGCAATGTATTTCATTTCTACAAAAATTGAAAAGGTATAGTTGATAGCTATTTCGGCTCATGCCATCGTCGGAACTATATTTAAACGTACATTTGCTTATCTTTATATAGCTGCCTTTTAACGACCTAGCTTATTTCCTGCTAGCAATAAAACTAAAAAAATGAAAATATAAATAAAACTAAACGGGTGGCAATTTCGATGAGCTTAACTATTAGACGGGATGGTTGTTATGGGTTATAACGGGTAGGCAATACCCCTCGCAATGGTCTGAGAAACGGCGACCGACTTATATTTTTTTGTTCATTTAAAATTTCATGTGATGATTGATATCTATTGATTTCCAGCTGTTGCAAAGCCATGAACACGTAAGCGCTGAGCTTAAATTTTTATATTTTAATCACGACCCGGGTTTCGCGTTTCGACATCTTCAGGCATTAAACTACTAGAATACTATAAAAAATTTATTTGTTTAATGCTAGTTTAATTACACACGAATAATATATACCCAATTACGTGTAAATAGTAGCAGATTACAATTATTAAAAACCTTTCAACAAAAACGAACAAATGCATGTATTATTTATAAAATCATACACAAAATTAATTGTCATTTTAATCAAATCAATTGTTATATTAAGTTATGTTAAATCTGTTTAATTTCACTTTTATATAACCGATGCTAGTCATGTAGTTCTTTTGCATCCGTTTGATAGAATGCCAGAAGACGTAGAAAGGCAAAACCCGGATCGTGACTGAAAATGTGAAAATGCACAAAATTTCATCGATTCAATTTTTATATATTATATAATATTTTTGATTCCCAGTAATTATTTGCAGCACTAAGAGGTATTTTCTACATTACTTACTCGGTTTTAAGCAGGGGAGACAAATAAATCCTCGACACAGTAAATTATCACCTGTGTTTCGAAAGTGGTATGAATCGTAACCGTAAAACAGCACTATAGCAATGCATGTATTGAATAGATGTTGTTTCTTAGGTGCGCTTGAATTTCTTCAAAATCTGACTCAGGGGTAACATGGTTTGACTTCAATAGGAAAACTAAGTTTTGGACGCGAACTGACCAGACGTATATAATGTTTTAAATAAAAATAGGCAATGGAGCATTCGGGTACCCTGTTTGTTAAGACACCTCCGTTTTCGATATCGAGAATATTTACTAAAAGCTTATGATCCTTATGATAACAGACAGCAAGAACTGCTTTTACGCATTCGCTTAGCTTACTTTTATTTTAAAAGAAAGTGGAGATAGAAGGATATGGCTAGAGCAGGAAATTATAAAGCCAATACGTAATAAAATTCAACTTAACCTTTCTTTTGCTATTGACCATATGAAGAAAAAGGAATTTGACATTACGAATAAAATAATTATTATATGTAGGTAAATTTGTGATTAGCACTCTCCTGTGCTTGATAGAACTATGCTATCATTACAATAGTATTAATATGTATGTTTGTACGGCATACCAATACACAGGTATGTTACCTTTGGCGCCTTATAATACTTATGTAGGGAAAGAATCGCTGCGAGAATAATAAATGAATATTGTTTGCTGATCATGTAATAAATTTCGTCGCTATACTGGCAGAAGGCGATAAGTAGAAAAATGAACATGCTTTATCGTCTATTGAAACAAGTTTAGCCATATGCTGTCATTTATTTATATTCAAATGTCGCTCAATCAAATGACGGTAAAAACGCTACAAATAATATACAAACCTAGTATATTTTGAAAAGCATGTTAATCACAAGAAAAACACGATAAATAAACTATACTAACTTTATTCTAACTTTAGAAAAAAAAAACAAATAAATAAAACGTGTAGTGTTATCCAGGCAGAGATTTAAATACGTTCAATTAACCGAACGAATTAATAAACGTAAGTAATTATTTCTTTTCTAATAATTGTCTTGATTAAAATTTTCATTCGTATCTTTACGGTATGTCAATCGAGGTCAGCTGAAGATATGCTTTAATCCAGACAATACAACAGAATAGTTGTTAAGTATACAAACACCATCGTAAAGTTTACATATATATATATATATTGTTATCATACAATGGAGTAAGTTACTTCACATACTCTGTTGGTTAATTCATCAATATTCGATTAGTATGATTTGCTTATAAAAGATACATGAACACTTTAATTAAAGGAAAAAAGCGAGTTGACAAAAATACATACCATTGCATTATTATATCAAAAGACAATACTTTTTAATTTGTCTACTTCAATGTTTTCTACTGCTTAAACTTTGATTATATTCTGTCATATTTTTCAAAATATTCTTTTTACTTACTTGCCATTGTAGCAACGATTTATAAGATAAGTAACTAAGAATATATTTATAAACAGAGTTTACGCTACAAACATCTGAAAAGTAAACACAAATAAAGCTATATTAATAAAAAAAATGAGTATATTCATATTCGATAAGAATATGCGTGGTTGGTTCTTTATACTTCTCTATACAATATTTATACACATACGACATTCGTAACATTGTTTGTTTACATTTATTCAATTATTTATAATATTACCGTGATTTATCTGTCTTTCCATAATTCACAGTACAACACTTGAGTTGCTTTTATGAATTACAATACCACAGCTCGCTTTAAGGCACTAAAATACAATAAGGATTAATAGTGATTTACAAAAATATACAAAATAGTGGTACAAAAAAATATCAAGCATATGAAAGATAAAACTATTTTCGAAGACCAGTAAAAAAAAATTTAAAGTCATGTAAATTGTACTCAATATTTGAAACAAATCTTCATTTTATATTATATAAAATAAAAACGTGATTTTCTTTAAAGTACAGCGATTAATACTTGCGGCATTGCTACTTTTGTTTAGCCCAAAATTTCCACTTAGAACCTTGTAGTTATTATGTAGCCAAGTGTCATTTCGAGCACATGGTTGATAATCCATGACTTACGGGTATCATCGATGATAAACATATATTAAAAATAGCCATTGGTTTTGGATTAAGAACTTATGTCACGCACAGTGACAATAGAATGCGTGAACTCGATTTGGTCACATTCTTACGACCGAAAATGACAGAACTTCGATAAAGGTAAGCTCTCCCTAAGGAGATTATTCATCAGAATCCATTCATCATCTTCATATGGACCACATTAATATGACTAGCAGATTAAAATTTGTGCGTCCATCGTACTTAAAAGGTTATTTGTAATGTATTGTCGGTTTAGTGAGACATTCCTACTATATTAACATCACTTACCAAATGCCTACTCATATAATATACTATTATCCGTATAGTAAAGGCAAATATGGACAATTACTTGTGATTATTTATAGCTATAACATTTTTGGCTGTAGTTATTTAAAACATTTAATCTGGAAAAGTATATATATTACAAACAAAAATAAAATCATATGGACCTATGTGGAAACCAAGCGCTACTAACAAGTCTTCAAAAACATTAAAATTAAGGCGTTTTTTTTCAATGTATGAGGTCGACTGAAGGTACTTGACGAAATTTCATTATAAAGTTTAAATTTCTGAAACTTTGTAAGAGTCCACATGTATTATCACCAACGACCCAGGTTTCGCCTTTCGACATACTCAGGCATCACACGGATAGGGGCTGTGGACTCCGACTCATTTTACGATAAGATGATTTTGAAAAATATTTCGTCGGATTCGTGTTATTGGTCAATGTCTTTTTTAACGACTTCACAGCCCTGCCAGGGATGCAACAAAAGTGTCAGTGTAATAGAAAGCCTAAAGATGCCGAGAGCCGAAACCAGAGTCGAAAGAGACAAAACAAATGGAATCGTAGAAAGTTTCAAAATTTCCGATTGAAACACATTTATATTTTTATTTTATTAGTAGTGGTGATTTTAGTATCTAATGAATGCCTAAAGTTTTGGAATCATAATAAGTTTCAGCGATTCAAATTCGCCATTTTTTTATATAAAATATTTTAAATCAAGTAAACTAGAGTGCACCTCAGCTAATCCTTAACCACAAGTATTTATATAGAATGATGCCAAATACACAATGCAACAAGAGAAAATTAACTCCAATAAAAATTGTTATTACAATCATTATTTCTTATTAAAGCTAATTATTTTATTAGCATTTGGAAAACAAAAGTGCATACAACCAAATCTTAAGGAATATGTCATCGGAAATTATTGTGTAAACAATTAAAACACGCGTGACTTTGTTACTAGTAAAATGAATAAGTAAAATATATGTTGTGCCTAGTAAAAAAAGATTTTACATGTATTATTGACAAGTCTTTAATCTAGAAAGTTATGTGGAAACAATGAAAGATTATTAGCAACAATAAAGCTGATCAATGAAATTTCACCCAAACGCGTCAGACAGGTCTTGTTTTTAATATATTCCACCAATTGAAAGGAGAAAACCATGTTTAATTATTTTTTTCACTACGTGTGTAACATAAACGCATGAACCAAAAAGTAACTTAAAAAAACATCGTGACTTATCGTGACACGCATTTTCTAACGAATCCAAAGAGATAGGTTTATGATTTCATTTTGACAAAAAACTATCGGGATATATCGGGGAATCCTAAATATCATATTCTGTTGTCATCCCTTTACCCGGAAACATTAAATTAAGACATTTCTCACGTATCGATAGTATTTAATAGAATCTTAATGACGTAATAATTCAAAGATGATATCTGATCTTCATTGATTATGTCGTAAGGGTTATTTTTGTGTGGAAAACGATACGTTTGATGATTTTAGAACGTTGAAGTAGGCTTTATTTATGATACACGATCATTTTCTATTCACTATTAAGACAATTTATAGGCAACTATAATATAACATGATGTAAAAAGTTTGCGGTTGTAGCTAATGATCGATTTAATTGATTTTCGTTGCAGTGTTCAGAATTTCATATTCCAATACGGACAGATTTTTTTGAAATAATAAAAACACATTTTTAATACGTATTTCCACAAAACATTTTATGATCAGAACCGGTTTCACTCACCACGAGCATTATCAACTGATAGAAAACAATTTACAAAAAAGTATATATACAAAATTTTGTGTTAAAGATAGCAGGTATACAAAACCATGGGCTAAAGAATTAAGAAAATAATTTACAGAAAATCATACAATATATATATTTATTGTTAATTAATTAAAAAATTAAATGTTTACAATCACTTACTTATAATTTTTAAACAAATTAAAGTAAACCAATAACCGATTAAGAGCTTTGAACAATCATCAAGAACTCATTAGGAAAAGTAACGAGTGGAAATTTTTTATAAACAAAATATCCTACACTTAAATTCTTAAATGCAATTATCAATATATTTATGGATAGATGCAATATAAATACATATTATCTAAATATCCTCACACTCAAAATCACTTCAAAACAATTAAAAACGATTCACTAACTTCTAGTATTTTTCCAGCTACATCATTCTATCCTTACTTACTCAAATAGTAACGTTGGACGTTAGACTATCATAGAGTTCTTGCAGAATAAATTGTATAGATAAATGATGCATCAAAACTATTTAGTTTAAAAATATGCCACACTGAACAAAATTTTCAATGGCTTTTCGCTATTGAAAAAAATAAGTAAGTAAATTTTTTAAAAACAATTTGTGGCAATGACATAATTTATTAAAACATAGCCCTAACTGACTTTCCGATAAGTCAGTACTCGTATGAATATTTTTTAAACTCATTCAACCTCTAAATTTAGTAAATAGAAAAGATATATTATATTTATCGTTACACTAAAATAATTGAATACCGATTTCACTAACTTGACCTCGCGTCATCATTATCGAGTAACTGTGATTCGGTTAAATACATATTATACATCCAATCCATCATTCAGAATAAAGACATTGTAATAGTTTATAATTAAAATCAAATATGGTAATTATTACTGCACGAAAAAACCGTTTAGTTTTGTTAAGGTTAGCTAGACGTACTAAGAAGCAGATGGTTGCCGAGCGTATAATAGACACTTGAAGTCAGATCAAAGCTTTTTTTAGTGTGAAATACAATACTTATTACCGTTTTATCGATGTGTTATATTTCACGTTACAATTCTAAATGCGATACCAAATGAAGTTTTGCAAAATATCTTTCAAAGTAAAGTTGCGGAATGCGTGACTCTGGAAAAAGAAGATCTTCAATATTTTGAGATATCAGTTTAACCTCAACATTTCAGACATGTTTACCTAAACAAACTTTTAAAAGTGGAAACTTACCTGACAAACTACCATGCAAAAGAATAATGAAGTATTAACTTTTTCATGTATAGCTTAGGTATGATTATTATATTCGGTATAGTTAAGAAAATAATTATTTTACCATTTTTTTTCATACACACCAATATTATTTTAAATAACTTATATTCCCCTAAAGCTTATTGCAATTCGGCATTTTCAAAGCCCTTCAAAGTAGCTGACAGTATGGTTGAAATATCGGTCTCATACAGCCATGCAAAAGACTAAGAATATTTTGAGTGACGTGAGTGACGCATAGTACGTTTTCACGGCTGGAACGCTTATTTTTTATAGTCCCGTCAAACTCCCATAAGAACAATGTTAAATAATTCCGCATTGACCGTTTCCCCGATTTCCTCGATAAACCGTCTAAATTTTTTGGTCCCGTCACAAATATTATCCCGATTGACCGTTTTTATTGCATATTTCTCCGTATCTCGGCAAGCAAGTTTGACACAGCCGAGTGCAGGTGCTATGTCTAGACACGTTGGAATCCGCTGTACATGTAAGACGTAACGCATTGGACGCATGTGTTATTTTTTGGGTTGAAATCCACCACACGCGTATTATTGTTTATGATGCAAATGTAGGGTTGTTTAAAATTCATGGTAATAATGATTCCTTTAGATACAAACTTTTAGTCACAAGTTTAGTAACAAGTCTTTGTTCCGATTAAAGTGCCAAATAACAAAGAAGCAAACTAATATAAAGGACTTTTTTAAAAAATAAATTTTATATACAGTATGTACAAGTAACTAATAAATAAATATTTTTTTACGATTTTATTTGTTTATTATTATTTGAAGCTTTCCCGCATTCACCGTTTCCCGCATTTACCGTTATTTTTTCGGGGTCCCTTGGAAAATGTAAAATTGAGGTTTCACTGTATATACATTTGCTTTTCTTGTTAGTTATTACCAATGCTGTGAAGTACGAGTCGAGAAAACGAGCGACTGACTACTTTTTCGATTGGACAATCTCGAAAAACATCTCAAGGAACAATTTGCCTGATTGGTTGGTTGATCTTTTATTTTGAGCAAATTAATACAAAAGGTAAAAAAATCTGACCAAATTAAACAATTTTTAGTCGAAGTCGTGTTGTTGGACAATAATGTCCGAGTTTTTAGCTAATCTACAGCCTTGATTATTACGTTACGAATAGAGGCCGTAAATTCATCGGTCGTAAACAGATTTCAAGTATAAAAATCATGTCGTTACCATCGTTAATTTTATAATAATCAAGACTTACTTCGAAAGGAATGATTGGTCTGCCAAATACCAAAAGCGTCATATTATATTAAAAAATTGTCCATTTGTGTCATCCATGATTTTTCACTATCTTTTAAAAGCTTGTAGCAATATTACTACGCCAGTCTTGAAGCATTATTATATTGCAAGTAATTAAGCAAAATGTATGTATAGAACGAGTTAAAAGGCACGGTTCGCTGGTATTCAATGCCCTGGAGGTCTTGATCCGTCTGTCTGTGTCTAAACATCCGATGTTTTGAATGACAGGATGACAGTCCTATGCGTAGCCGGTCTTTGAATCGATGTCAAGAATTAAACACATCGTCTGTTTAATGAATCGTATCAAAGATGGAAAACTAGTTAAGGATCTTGTTAAGAGTGAATGACATTGCGAATGATTAATAGATATGGTTAATAAAAGAGAATAAATAATCAATGAATATCTTGTAATCAATCGCTGACATTGAACATTTGAGCATTGAACAAACGTAACGACGTGAAGCAACTAAATTAGAACAGAAAAAATCTATAACCACGGTTGTAAACGGGCTATGCGTACAATGAATAATTTGGCTTATTTTACTTCTACTATCGAATTGAAACTACGTTATTTGATGGTGTAGTTTTTTTATTTAAATAATAATATGAAATATATTTGTATGGAGTTCTACGTTCCTTGCTTAAGCTAATGGTAAAACGGATACAAAAATCATATCACTTTTTTACATGTAATTTATCAAAATGATTCTTTCAGAATTTTTGGAGAAAATCATACTGTCCTAAACCAATCGGTCGATATATCCTATAGTTTACGAAATGCTCTGATATTTATTACATTGCAATTCACTGTTAGCTTAATTTAACGCTGGACATTCACGGTCGTTCAAAGTGGATTGGAGCATTGGCTAAGTGAAGTGACTGGAGTGATTAAATCGATTTAGAATTTTGTGGGGTCATCGGCGATCACTTCAGTCCAATTGCGTTATCTTTCCTTACACAACAGTCAGAATGTTGTAGCTTATTTGTACATTATATCAGCGCTCCGTAACCTTTTGTCTCATATGGCACGCATTTAGCGGCAGAAAATCAACATTTATAAAAATGCGTAATATTCACCATTGACGCATTTGTTAAAACTCATTCTTTCTGCATGTTTTACTTTATTTACGTATTTTTTTTTCCTTCTTATAAACTAACATTTTATATAGTAGGTTTTGTGTATAATATTTATTTGTATATGACATATTATTCCAACGAAGAAATAATTGCGATTGCGTCATCAAAAATTTTTTTTTTGTGAAAAAGTGCTATTTGATTATTTCCTCTGTTAGAAAAATACACTACGGCACACCTAGTATCATCGTGTCACACCAGTTACGTACCACTGCAAAAGATTAATGAAATATCTTCACACAATATACTTTGAATTTTACTGAAAAACGTCTCATTTATCAATTCAAGGGTTTACTTATATATGTTCCAAATTTTAACAAGCTTGAGTGATAGACTCAGATTAACTTTAAATAGACAATATTTATATATGTAAAAAATATGTACTTCGACATATTAAAGTTTTTTGTACCCATGAGTATAAATATAATTTTGTTATAAATTTTAATAAACAGAAAACCGTAACACGGACTTCATTATTATTAATTGTACTCATATTTTGTGGCTTGTCTAAAATATACTTTATATCACCGATTTACATTACATGAATTTTTCAAATGTCTTCAAGTTTTACAATAGTATAATAATATAATAAATAACCCTGTTTTAAAATTGTTAATACTTTTCGTCGACAGACATGTGCTATAGCAATAAATATCGATGGGACATATTGCAACTTTATGCGCAAGTCCAAAATGCTTGTGAAAGCGCTCATGATGATAATAACACAAAAATCGAATCGATCATCACAATTCGTTTTTGGAATAAGACTCATTAATAATAAAATCTCTTATCTCGATAGCGAAAAGCTCGGCAGCTGAATTGGTGTCGTCTACAGAAAAGCTTTCTGAATAATGGAGGTATACAATAGTACTTAACAATTCGTCGGCATGTATCTTTTATTCAGTAAAACATTCGTCTATATTGAATTAGTAAATAACACTATGGGAATAAGACAGTGTTGGTTTCAATAAAGTTCTTTTAGATTTTTTATTTCATAAATTGATTCTGACAATTTTACAGTAATATGTATTTATTTACATGACGGTTATATTCTAAAATTAATTAATGGTATTTAGTTACAAAGCCAATTCAGTAATGTGAAGCACCTCTACAACGAAAATTGCGATTTTTGTGACAAAATGAAATGTGTTCAGCCAACTTTTATTTTATAATTTTTTTAGCGGACTGGTAGAACTTTATTTTTAATTCTTTTCACTGACTGTGCGTGTTAGAACGATTGCAAGAATGCTTCTTGTGTTCGATACCGTATACGTGTGTGCAAAATTGTTTGAAAACGAACTTCTTATCTGATTCAATGAATATTGATTTTGATCGATTGACGGTATGTCAGCAAAATAAGTTATATGAAAATATATTTATTAAAGGTTTATAGAGAAGATACAAAAATCATCTATTATACTTCGAAAAAAGTGTTAAGTATTACTGCATATGTTCCCTAATAATATTGAGGATATATATGCCGACATTGAAATAATAAAACTATAATTTTTATTTTCGACAGTTTTACGAATTATAAATTGTTTGATTTCCAAATTTTCATTTTTTTAATTTGTGCACATACGTATGTCCGTAATGTTTTTATAATATATATCCTTTCTTCGTTCAACCATTTATACTATTAATGTGGAGTGTATTGACATTTACCGTAGTATTTCAATGGAAGTGGTTTAACGAGTAATTGTTGTTATCATGTCGCACTACCTTAACACGCTAATATCGCAGACGCACAATTCCATAAATCGGTGGAAATTTTTTTTTTTTTTTTTTCAAATATAAGGAGAATGTATCTGAAAATAACAAAAACTACGCACATTTACTCTAGGCTACATTACCATTGTAAAACTGATCAGTATGCTCTCGAAATATTTAACTAAGTTTCAAAAACTAGCTTTCTTGTTTATGTACAGCAGCTTTAAGCGATTTACAATGGTTGCCAGGAGTATCTCAGAAGCAGCAACATAATTCTTTCTTGCTGTTCTCTTTTATTTTTTACTCACCACTTCCTACTTATATGTATATATTATTCCAGCAACTTTAAAAGCTCTTCAAATTTTATCAGGCGTATATTATTGGGAGTTACAGATATGCATTCTGGACACGAATATTATAATATAAAATCTGTATTATATTTTTAATTCCGTTATTATCTCTACAATTCTGAGATAAAACAAGTTTCGAACTAATAAAACCAAAAAAGTCAACTCGGTTGAACAGAACGACATTTTTTTCATATGTCACCTGACTGCCTACATAATAAAAATGTAATGTATGTTCTTTTGTTATCTCCATCTTAATATATTTGTGTAATTTCCGTCTATCCGATAGATCAGTGGTAAATTTCTCGGCGGCACACTTCTTAATTCGTGTTTGGGTCCTCCGGTATTGTAGTATTGCCGGTGCGTCCACCCACTCGGCTCCCTCGGAATGGTGCGGCATTAGACCCCGTAACCTCTTGCGTATCAATCACTTCTCCTTCGCTAGTCAATGCTCGACTGCTGAATGCATCATCAGCCACACTTGTGATGGACACAGGCAATGGCATTTGGTACAAGAGGCGGACTCAGATTCAAAGCTATTAATCCGCATTTTTTGAAATTTCATCACTTCATATACAATTTTTTTATTTAGTCTTCCGTGATATTTATAATTAGCATGTCTTAATATTCACTTCTTAGAGAAATTTAATTTTGCTCTAAAACATACCATTATTATTTACATTTCAATTGTATAATAATATTATTCATGACTAGAAAAACAAACATCATTTTCTTAGTTATTAAAACTCAAAATCGTTACTATTTTTTATATGTCTGATTAAGACCAAAATATTTTTTGAATTGTGTGAAGGTAAAAGATTTTTTTTAATATCACCTACAGCTTCTTTCATCATATAAGAAGCTTAAATTACAATTTTGAAACAATATATAGATATTAGAAAAAAACTATATCCTTATTTTCTAAGTGAAGTAATTATCTGTTAGATCGAACAAATTAGCTTCGAAATACAACATTAAGAAAACATCGTTATTTATAATATTTACATATGTTTTTCTTTACGTTTCAGATTTTTTCACATAGCGTTATTTATACGAACACAATGATCAATCAACTTAATATAAAAAATGGAGACGAGACTATTCATTGACAATTTTAACTCTTAGTGTACTATTTTAAATAATAAAAACACATTTTTTAGTATGAGTCGCGAGCATTATCAACTGATATCTTAGTGTACTTTCATTTTTGATTAAAAAATCGTATTATTTAATTTTAAAGGCTTCGTATTTTATATGAATTCCTGTGAATTATTTTCGTAGGTTTTGAGCCATTGGTTTTGTATATTGCCTTGTTTATATTTGTATTGTATCAGATCATAAATACTAACGATGAGTGAAACCGGACATGACCTTAAAATATAAAACTGTATATCTTCTTGAACTCGTTAATATTAATCGTAATGCTTGAGTCTTGTTTTTTATCAATTCTCGTTCTCTTTCAAAAACATATTTTTAGATATACCATACATACTCATACAATCAACTGATATAGATATCGTCTGCGATTTTGATGCTTAATGCTATCCTGTATTACAGCAACATTAAGGTCAATGCTCAACAATTTACATTACACGACACGCAATAACGTTAAACTTACAAGTACTCGAAATATAATCAAAAAGAGGCATCACTCATGAAAGCTACCTCACAAATAGGTACGTTTATTACACGTATGCTAGAGTTTACATATCCGTGTTCTAAAATCAAAAAAACAGTCATTATCATTTACATATATAAATTGTTAATGATTAAAACTATATGATTGTATTATTGTGGATATGCGTTATGAAATATTTTCAGTATGATGAAATAAAAAATATTTCTAAAATCAAAAACCGATATACTCACGTTTTATCAAAATGACCAAAAAATAGAACTCAAAGAATAAGTCATTTTAAATAATAAAAACACATTTTTTTAGTACTTATTTCCACAATATATTTTTTGATCAGGACAGCTATCAACTGATAATGCTCGCGATGAGCGAAACCGGTCATGATCAAAAGATATATTGTGGAAATAAGTACTAAAAAATGTGTTTTTATTATTTGATATATCATGCCTTTCCATCAAGAAGTGACAGTTAACACCTTTAAAGAGTAAGTCATTGTACCGAAAATTAAGTTGTAAGTAACAAAGTTAGTTAGAGTCGTGTTATTGGTCAATGTGGGAGTCGTGTTTTTTAACCGTTTAACTGCCAAAAGCGTCTTAAGACGCATAATTTTCTGTGAACGGAGCGCCGCTGTTACAAAAATTACGTCTTAAGACGCGCCGTTTTAACAACCTTGACCTTGTTTTTTTGACAACCCTGCACCATGAACAATTAATTTCATGATTATGGATAAATGACTGCACGACTGGCGCGCTCTTCATTTATTTGGTAAGTTTTATAAATAAACTTTATTACACTTTCAATAACGATATGTTTAGAAGGTTTTATTTTAGTCGTAAAATTCGCGGCGTGCTGGGTACCGCCATACATGTACCAGCCGGCAGTTAACCAGTCAACAATCCCACGTCCTTGGTTAATATACACATTCTATTATATATCCTTTGAATGTTCATTTTCAGTAATATGATTATTAAACATTTTTCTTTCACTTCCGCATTCTATTTTTAAACATTTAATTTAGAAATAAAAATGTCACATCAAAAATACAGAATAAACATTTTTAAAAAAGCACAACGGGTGTTATTAAAAATTGTAACTCGATACTTTAACGGACTTATCCTTATATTCAAATACTCGTCTTCTAGCGAAATTAATATGTAAATTTTTAAATAAATGCAACGTGGCAAATTTATTGACGTGCCTACTGTTTATTTATTTTGAAGAATGATTTTTTGTCGTGATTTTAATAATATTGTTTGAGGTGAATGATACGTGGTGTTTTCCTACAGCAAAAGATACAACTTTTTTCTGTGATTTATAACGCGCCGGTATTATTTTCAAATACCGAGTCCACTGATATCGGATTACCAGTACTGTCAGGTGTATTGAATTTATTATAAATACTTAATTGCTTTTTTTATTCGATCAGCAGAATATTTAAGTGTTTTAAATTTAAAAATTAGTTGGCGGATTCTTTTTAAAATATGTTTACATTACACATGGAAATTTTAATTAAAGATGTTATGGTTATAAAACAGATTTAGTTTGTTTATTATTTGTTATGAGATGTAACAAAATAGATATGATCGGTCTTCATAACATGATACACTTTTACTTGCGTGTACTTCTCTGTGGCTACTTCAGGCCTATAGCCCTGGGTATAAGTCACTTAAGCGCAAATCAACCATTTCGAGTCGATAGGTCTCGCCGTGTCATTCGTAATGATTAATATAAATTATATCACTGTGTAAGGAGCATAAATTTTCATCGAAGAACCAATATTTTTTTGCAAATTCTCTATCATAAACCGATTTGGACTACTTGAATATACCCACAATAAAAATCTAATGCCAATTCATTTGTTTTCTTGCTTCACTTCTTATTTACACAGTAGTTTTAGACTGATTTTTTTTTACGATAAATGTATGTGTGTTCGAGATTCGAGACAATTCTAATAGTTCCATGCCAGCAAACGCGCGACTCTCGTTCATGGCAAAGTTCAGGTCATTTAGATTCGTATTGAGACACAATTTGATTTGCCAACGATCACCCTTTACAATATAAATAAATCCGCTCACCAAATTTTTTTTAAATACTTACAAGTATATAATTCTTACAATGAACGATTCGGCTAATATAGTAATGTTAAAGTCCAATATAATGTTAAACATTAGAGACGGTCGCAGTTTGCATACAAAATACAAAAATATAATAAAATTATATTTTTATGTATCGAAGCTCGAGTTGACGAACCCTGCCGAAGTTAAACGCATTAAACCAAAATCGTAGTAATGGTTGGCAAATTAATCGACCGGTTCAGCATATTTAACTTTTTTAAGGCATCTGTAAATTACACACATTTTGACGACAACATTATCTTGACTAAAGTGGCTGTCTTAGCGACCACACTAACGACTAGTATTATATACACGAACAATGGACAACATTTTATTGTTTATTGTTCCATAATCAATTAAACTTTGTATCAAAGAAAGAATAGCCTAAACATATATGGTAATATTTTGTATGCTTGTTATATTATTAGCAATAGTAATAAAAGTTTTTCATTCGTTTAATTCAAAAATGACTCGCAAAAACTCTCTTCGGAGTTATACACATGCACTTCCACGCACATTGAGGTGGTTTGTGTATTTCAAAGCAAGAAAAAGTTGATTGTAATGTTCTCGTATTGAAACATACAAACCATCCTTACCGCACCTAAAAGCGCTTGTGTATATATACAGTTGGATATTGTGCATGATACATTTTTACTCCACTATCCGTTGATACTCATAGTTGACTCAAATGAAATCATTTGAGTCAACTAACATATATATGTTATTGAAAAATAAAAAGAAAATATCTACCAAATAAGTAAGAAAACTATTTTAACGAAATCATGGTATTAGAGGTGTTCCTGCTAGTTACCTGATACTTTTTCTCGTTCGATCACGCGCAACGGTTTACAGTAGTTAAACACGTATGTTATTGATAATCTCAATCAAACTCTATATGTTACAAGAAAATTATCGATAATTCAAAAATTTATGAATCACAAAATAGTGTTTGTCTTTTGCTATCCAGAGATATTTACTTTCAATACATCTATAAATCGATTATTTATCTTCTATCAACAAAATATTTGACATCCATTAGTATAATATGTATTTTGGGTAATAAACAATCCGTAAAGTCTTATGCACTTGTTTTCATTCACTTATAAGAAACAAATGTAAATTAAAATTTGAATTATTGAAACATTGTACATTCCCATATGTATTGCATCAGTTAGATTGCATCAATGTGATTGGACGCATAGTGATGCGGAAAAGTGAATCCCGGGTCATGAGTTAGAAAACGTGTGGAAATAAGTTTTAACAAATTAAATTTGAATATAAGACTATCTTAACACCTTGAGTTGATATGGTAAATTAGTATAAAATATTAAGTTATCCCAAAAAATATCTGTTGAAACGCTCTTCATTGACAGCGGACTCGGTGAGCAATACTTAAATAACAATACAATTTCCTTTGTAATCAATTTTAGTAAACACACTTTTCACGACATAAAGGACAATGTATCAGTGAATAAATTTATGGGAAATGCAAGCTAAGCGATGCTGGGAAGGGTTAAAATAATACATATTTAGTACCCACGAGATAATTCAAATGAGACTCAATGGGAATAAATCACAATGCTGGGCATAATGTGTATTATTCTTAATTTAAATACATTGGGCTAGGTATCCAAATACAGAAGCCGCATAAATCTTTGGTATAATGGGAGTTGTATTCTTAAGGCGCGTGCAGCAAACCACGCCCGTCAACCCGTTTATTATAGGACAACTGCTATAAGTAGACAAGCGACAGATTAAATCACCAATTACCAACAAAAAAATACTTTTCAAAGATATCTAAACATTAAAATTTTTAAAATATTATTTTGAATATGTCAACCTTCATTGACGAAAAATGGAGCATGTACTTAGTTAAAGCTGAACAATATGTAATCTATACGTGAAGTATAACGAATAATGTATTAATTAACCCTTAAAAATATATGTCTTTTGTTAAAAAAGTATGAGAATCACTGGCTACGATCGAAATATAAAAACTAAATTTAAGCACACACTTGCACAATAAATACTAAATAATGATTTGAAAAATCATTGCTTTAAAACAAAACAACTGTTGAAAATCAAATGATTTGTTAATGTTTCACAGATAAGACAATATCGAATGATCACATTAAATGACAATTTGAGGGTTCAAAAATATTTTTTTATTATCATATTGTAAATCCATGCAGATAATTCTATATATATTTTTCATGCGCGAGTATAATGCAGAATTCTGATTGCGAACAATGTTTTTCAGTAGAAATATAATAGGAAACATTTATTAGCAATGTATTTTAGTTCTAGAAAATTTTTAAGGTATATAGTTGAATAACTATTTCGGCTAGCGTCCTCGTCAGAACTACTTCTGGTCTATATACCTAATAATTTTTGTAAAATCAAAATACATTGCCAACTCAATCTATACCATATTACCGTTATGTTCGTTGTGATCTCGATATCATTACCATCATATTACTCTTAATAAAATCATATTTATTATATGACAGCTACCAGCTTACGTTAGTCAGTCAGTACCGGTGCAATCTCGCTGTTATATTGAATACTGTTTCATACCAGCCGAATATTATTTTGTGCTCCTTTTTTAATAAGTTCAATACAATAAAACATTAATACTATAATATAATACCGCCGCGACAACCGCCGTATTGCGAAATGACATGAAAATATTACTGACTGTCTAGCTTCTAGATATAATATATACAGCGATCCCAAAAATTCTAAAAATGGATTGTTCAAATAATTTCTTCGCGCTTTTATTATTTTACACCTTTTTATTCTAGGAAATGCTAAAATATCAACTTATAATATTTAGTACATCGCATTAAAAAAAAAAACGAAAGTATTTTTGTTACAAATATTTTTCAAACAGATAAGGTTATTATTGAACTTATCGAAGGTTAGAACTAAGAGTAACATTTCTTTTATGCTTGTACAGTAGATCCTCGATTTTCCGGTCTTCAATTATCCGGATTTTCGATTATCCGTATTTGTCCTTATCCGGACTATCTTCATCCCCAATTATTCCGGATAATCGCGGCTCTACTTTAGTAATTTTTTTCATATATTTTAGTACCAAATGTGTGATTATATTAAAGGTGGATAAAGTTATATTGAAGAGTTATGCGATCGCTTTCAATTCACTATCATAACTCTGTTAGGAAATGGACTGTTTAAATAAAATATTCATTTTAAATAAAAAAAATCGTACTTTCAATCATTCTGATTATTTCATTTTTTTCGTTTGCAGAAAGACCATAATCAGCATTCATAAGAGACTTAAATTTTCTCGCGCTAAAAACATGAGGGAAATGGTTATGAAGGTTTCACGTTGATACAATCTATACATAAAATTTGTCAGCTAGGAAATTGAGAACCCGTTTCACAGGCTCGAAATAGTTTTAACATATTTGTTTATTGGTCTCTTTGGTCCAGTGGTAAACGCCTTACCTCTGAAAAAATGATTCTAATTATGGCATGTTTATTACGATTTTTTGATGGGTACAAACAAAAATTGACAATTTAATTTCGGTCAATTATGATGTGCTTAGAATGTCCAAATTTTGATTTTAATACGCAACAGTTATGAAAGAATTAAAAAATGTTTTACTAACTACTTGATGGGCATGATAAATAGTTTGAGAGTCGCCCATGTTCTATTTCGAATAGAGTAAAATAAATCATGTTAAATTTCAATGCAAAATTTTTACAATAACCACATTCCTTTGACACTCGCACATGACTTATTTTCGTCGGGTCTAAAACCATTTGTACTCAAACTGGGAGAGCTTGACTCATATTATTTTTAAGGGCACGAAAAATGCCATAGTTTCTATTACTTTTGAAAATGATGATAGTATATATCGATTGCCTTTATTCGCTTAATCGAAATATTTTATTCACCAGAAGGTCAAAACGGCTATCAATTTTTTTGTAATTCTTTTAAAAATGCATATAATTTTGATGAAAATGTTGCATCACATATTTTGAATTTTTCGCGAAAATATTTTAAAATTCCATCACTACACAAAATCAATGGGTCACAAATTTTTTATGATCGCAATAATATTCATTCAATTGGTATTAAAAAGGTCACAATAAATTAAGTTTTACAGAAGAACAATTAAAAAGATTGAAAAAGAAAGTAAAAGCGTTCATGTAATCGAAAAGCATTCTGTCTGAGAGAAGGGTCATTCATGCACAGCCATGAGTCATGAGTAGCCAATGTAGAGATTTATCACTTTAATCAAGCAAGCTTGACTGGTGAAAATATAAAAAAGCAATACCACTCTCTATCGCTATACTGTGTTGTTATACTTAATTTCAATATGATGTTCAATTAATATTTGTTAAAATTCTGAAGTATTTATTAAATACTAAGTTATATTACTCGATTTCGAAATATACCTCTACTACTTTAATGCAGAGCAAATGTGTATGTGTGTGCTTTTTTGATTAACTTGAGATATAATTCATAAGCACTTAGACGCCCTATGTAATGGGTTGGTGATCAGTACATTATATTATGTCAATGGTTTTTTTTAATAGTATATATAACCTTATTCCCGGGCGTTTTGTGATTACCTTATTGGACTATGCAAAAATGTTGAAATTCTTGTTCGAATCATTTGAATACATTCCATAATAAGTATTCTTTATCACTAAAAGAACTACACACTGAACAATGCTGAAATTTAAAAAATCTTATTTTAATTATTATGTCATATCCGATGAATGCGTAAATTTTCTCTCGGGTGATAGCAAAAGGTTGTGTTATTGAATTTTAACAAAGAGAGATTAAGTTATTAACAATAAAAAAAAGCATACAATTATAAGCCTTTACTCATTTCACAATATTGAAATTATAATACAAAACTCTACTTGACAATGAACTCAACTTTAAATACCATAATATGTGTTACTAGAATAGTTAAGTAAAAAATGTCGCACCTTGTATTTACGTAGGCGAAACTTAATTAACTTTTTTTACAGTCGATTATCTCAGTTTTCTGATATAATGAAAACATTAATAATCGTGTTATAAACAAATCCGTAGGTGTTATTACTGGCTAGCTGAATGTCTACATTTTATGATAATCCGAAATCAAATCATAATAAATTTTAATTAAAAGTGCGCTCTGCGAAGTAGTAACTCGGAAATTTCATTACAGTTACGAAAGTTTTTATGTAAATTGAATATTATTTGTCAACACTCCGCTACTATAGGAAATGATGTTGTCAGAAATAGAGGAACTTTTTTTCATTTTTCCGCTTCTCGGCTCTTGGATATTCACAGTAAAAATGTCAGTTAATCAAATTAGTTATGATTTGATATGTTGTTTTGCAGACAAATGTTAGTTTTTTTTACAGTCTGAATAACATTTTATATCAAAATTATGTTCGAACAAAAAACATATAAACACTTTCACTATCCAGGAATGTTACACTTCTGCAATACACAGCAAGTAGACCATCGTCAATTCTTGGAAATTTATAGAAACTCAGTTTTACTGTACTGTCTTGCTAAAACATTCTTTCAGCTAAGCACTCTCTGAGGAACACGATCAATGATTGCCTTTACTTATTTAACAGGGTTATAACTTCCAAGCAAAATTTAAAAATATCAAAATTGTCTGTTTTTTATTTAATAATAAAAACACATTTTTCAGTTCTATTTCCAAAATATATTTATGATCAGGAACGGTTTCAATCATATCTTATATTGTAATAGAGTACAGAAGAATGTGTCTTTTTATTATTTAAAATATCATAACTTTCCATCAATAAATGACAATCAACACCTAAAAAGAGATTAATGAAATCTGGTTACAATTCAGCATTGAAATTGATTTATTAAAAGTTCATGTTACAATCAAAACTTTTTTATTTACACATGAAATATTTTACAGTTCTAAAATTGCCAGAAGCGAAGCTCTGATAAAAAAGCTCGTTCGCTAATCTGCCAACAATTCTGCCAAGCTTAGTAAGCTTCGATATGTAAATCATAACGAAGTGACAGCAAATAATAATTAATGCTATAATACTGTCAAATTCACGGCCTCTAATTTACATCTTAAAATATTCCACTATAAAATATAATCAACCAGCAATTTTACCACTAATCCAATAGCCACAAACCGCTATATGGCATTTATTAGGTCACATTTTTATGTGAAAATAAATGCTTGATAAATTAACGAATTGTTAAAGTTTTATTGAAAATAAAATAATTCATAATCATAATAAAGGTTATATTTTTCAATTTGTCTCTGGCACGTGTAAGCTTTTGGTCTTCTTCATTGTATTTTTTTAACGAATAAAACAGATTTTAATTAGTACTCCTCGTTAAAAGAATATAAAATAAACCCTATTATTTTATTAACACAGAAAAAACACTCTCAAAAGAAAAATTACACTGTCCAGTAACTTGTAAATTTAAAATAATATTATTTGTAGCTTGCAATACTACTTTTCTAACAAGTTAATCAACTTTAATTCATGGGCGGAGGAATAACTAACCTCTTTAGGCAAATTTCAATTAGTTTCAAGTTTTAATTCACAAATTAGAATAGTAAATATAAAATTAATAACCGTGTTACGTATCAGTTGATCCATCAGCCATCTTCTAATAAATACCGATGCGGAAATAAAAATCATCCAACAACCCAATATATTATATATGTAAGAAAAAATTAATAATTTAATTTTTATATTTAAATCGGCATATTTTCAATTATTAATTTAAGTCATCTATTTCATCAACAAAAAACTTTTCATCCTAGAAAAAAATTACAATAATTATTTATTATTGAATGAGCTTCCAAAACTAGCTAAAAAGGAGTGATCGATATTTTTATTACTTGGTCGTCGCGTAGGATACTTGCGAAAAAAAATATATCATTTATTTCTAAGCTTCCAAGGCATTTGCGATAATACGATGCCTAAACAGTTGTCAAAAATATATCAATAATCGTTTATACACATATTATAAATATAATGTACACCCAGTTCTTTTTTTACGCGATACATTGGTTCCAGAAAAAGGCGCGTAAAAAAATCGCGTAAAAAAAATGATTTCGCACAATTGCATTATATTTTTTTTACACACACTAAAACATAAATTCGCATAATATCCGATACACTTGTCAACATTTGGCAACTGTATGTGAATTAAAAAAAATGGAATGCTTTACAAAATCAAGTTTTAAAAATACACATTTTTTTTATTTAACAAAATAATGAAACGTACATGCCTAGCATCGTATATAAATGTCTTCTTTACAACAAATTTGGGGAAAAAATTGCGTAAAAACGAGTGAAGCGCGTAAAAAAATGTAGCGCTGCCGTCCAAAAAAATCGCGTATAAAAAGGACTAGGTGTATGTCTGTTTGTTTATTTTTTCGTGTGTTTGTCCTGTATGCGTTCCTATTCTATTCATCCGACTTAGTAAATTTTAGTGAGTTATTGTGAACACGCCAGCGAAAGTTATTAAATTACAACAATCATTAAATCAGGAACGTTTTCGCTCATTGTCAGCATTTACTTTTTTATCTGATTGCGATAAAAATGAGTTGTTTTCAATATTTTTACGATGTTTTCTTAATTAGAACAACTATAAGATAAGGACCGGTTTCACTTATCGCGAACACTGTCATCTGACTATGTGGATATGCTTTTTATATGGACAGATTTGTGTGGCTTGCTCATGCGCCGTAAAAACGTCTGATTTATTCTTCAACGCAACAGACAGAAAAATAAATATATTGTGTATCCAAAAGCACTAATGAACAGAACTAAATCACAAGCGGTGCAACGCATGCCAGGTACTCGCTAGTATGTGAAAAAAATGTGCAAAGCAAATATAAATCTATCAAGTACATATACTCATTCAATATTAAATTTAACACTACATAAAAATGCAGATATTTATGTAGGTCAGGTGATTTAAGAATATATCTGTTCATTTTTTAATTTCAATCAACTGTGAAGATAGCAAAGTTTAGTGAAAATAATAAAATTATTTAAGGTTCTGATTGCTTCTAGACTCTAGAAATGCTTGAAAATTCCTTCAGGTGGATCCATCTACTGTCACATGTAACTCCGCCACAGTTTCAATTGAGATTAGTAAAATAATTGAGTCGGTAAGTCATTTGAGTTCATTTAAAACGAACAAAGAATGTTTACACGAAGCAGTCAGTGTCCTTTATTGTTGGGGACAATAAACGTAATCGCACTAAAATATCCCGGATAATATCCAATTATAACACATCTTACCAATTGCCCTTAATTGCCCACACTTTTTACTATCAGACTTATGTTATTGACTGCATTGGCAATCGTATATAGGGGTGCGTCAATTGGGTTTACCATTTAAGAGCAATTGACGAGATCACGAAACCCTTTTTACCACAAAAAAGGAGATTATTACACTATTGTGGTTAGAATTACAAAAAGTATTTATAAGTATTCTATAAAATATACACTAATAAAACTGTATATTCCTGGCGAAGCGTGCTCCAAGATTCCTAATTCATTGCTTGGCTGGATACAAACATAACATCTGTAATAAGATTAGTATATTAATTAGTCTTCAGTAAAGATTTTCTCGACTGAAAGCTCTGAATACAAGAAACATGTTTCATACTGACATGAAACTTTTAATAATATTTTTCGAGAAAAGGTTTAACCCTTCGGTTGCCGAAAACCGATATATCAGCTTTTTATAATGAATATTTTCGTGACTTCCTTTTGTGACGTCAGATTGAAAATTTTCAATTTAAAACTACATTATATTATATAATGTTTTTTAATAAAATATTCGGATATCTTGCGTATTACTCCCAGAAAAACCCGACAACCAGTCGATTATTAGTTTTTGCTGACTGTCTTCGCAGCTTTTTTTCATGATTATAAAATTGATTTATTGAAACTTCAGGAATTTTTTCACACGGATACAAATGAACCGAGTTCTTGAGTCACATAACATGTGGAAATATACATATTTAAAAAAAAAATCCATCAAACTCCCTCAGTTAATATCGTAAGTTATTTAATAGTGTTATCTCTAAAAATAGTTTAATCGAGTAGATTGTTTTGTAACGTTGTTCTAAGTGTAATTGCTGTACGCGACAATGTATTATATTATAGAAGTGAAAATCTATAATTTATTCTTGTATTACATCTGCTCTGCCATAATGGTAACAAACTTGAACTTTTCAATACTTCCTAGACTAGAAATTTCCTATGTATATCTGGTTGTGATACAATCTATCATATTCTTTTCATACCATGTTGTGTAGTAGCATGTTATTAGAAATACTTATTGATAGTCATGTAGAGTATTGAAAATATTATACAATTCGTGAATTCTCGCTAAAGTTTGATCCTAATGTTAATAATGTAAAAAATATTTTTGGACGAAACATTGTATTTTATTATTTATATATATGTAATACAAGTCCACCAAAAAGTGACAGTTAAAATCGTTTACGTTAATGATACTTGACAGTTTCGTTCATGTCCATCTGGTTTTTTTTAAAATTTGTTCTACTTATAAATAATTTATAACTTTAAGATCATCATCAAGAATAATTAAGAAATTGAATTAATGTTTTATTGTTTAATCTGGGTATCGATAAACAATGAATTTTGCGTTAACATTAATAATTTCGAACAAAGTAAAAAATATAATCGGTAACTTTTTAATAACCTTCTGTTTTTCTTTGAAAAATGAAATTATTATTCGCCTTTGCCGAAGGACAAGCGGAATTAGTTAAGTTTTTTTTATTGAAATAGCACGAAATCTAATTACTCTCACTTTTACAGGAGGAAATTTCCACGGAATATTTTTTAATTAGTGCGAGCTTGATTATTTTTTAATCAAAATAAAATTTCACAACGATTTGAATAATTAAAAATGTTTCCGTTTGATAATTTTAGCCGGATTTTTTTCACATTCTCGAATTACCCGGTTAATTAAAAGATTTCCAGGAGTGTTTTATTTATAATCAGGATTCGTGTTATCATCAAATAAGGTTCCCTCTTGAAAGTAAATACGCGATTTAATTGGATTTTCCGAAGAAAAATTGATCATTTTCATTGAGTTTTGATAAGTCGATTCCAAAAAATCTTCTATCACGAGTTCTTTAAAATTTAAAATTCAATAGATCGCCAAAGTTTGTATAAAAATAACGACATCAAATAGTTCCTATGGCGAGCGTTTTCCCTGTATCTCAACCTATATAATATTACAAACTCTTTTCAGAGCCCTGTTACACCCTATTTGTATATATTAAAGAGGTGTATTAACAGCAGTGTTCAAATTATTGAAGTTTCATCAATATGAAATATTTATCTCTGATTCCAATAATTCCCAGCTATGCCTTATACTTTAGAAAATAAAGAAGCTGATATATCTCATGTATTATATTATAATAGGTACATTTAGATGAAACCGTCATGATTGGCCAAAGTTACATCATATTCTGTATGGCATTTATTACTCAGTTAATGCTATGATATATTATACTGTGACCCTTTCGTGCCATCTCACAAACACAATATTTTAATGGAATGTGATATCCAGCACCGAATCAAGGATAATAAAGACAACAATACATAATTAATTATTAAAACTCTAGTATTTCCGATACATTGCTAAATTAATAAACACAAAATAAAATCATTAATACTTTGAAATCAGTCAAAAAAATAACGCAAGCACCAACGAACTTTGCATTGTGGATAAAATAAAAAAATACTTAATCGTATTGAAGTTAAGCGTATTGATCAACAGGTTTGCGATTAGATTTATTCGATTTTCAGCTGCTAAAAGATGTTTTAATCTATCTATGGCCACTAGTCCACTTGAATATTTATTTTTTTCAAAATACCACGCATTGAAAAAAACAGGAGTTTGCACCATAGTATTGCGTATAGTTTCTTACGATAACTGATCTGTCACATAATACTTTTATTACTTTGTAGAACAGAAAAGTCATCAATCAATTAATGTGTTAATGTGGATATTTTTTTTTCCAGCATGAAATATTATCTTCTTGCTGAAGTCTTTTATGGAATATTCATTAAATTGTTTTCCATTTTGGGTCAGTCATCTTAATCAACCCACGGACATTAAGGTCTTCTTTCTACCAAAGCTTCTGCCACACTCTTTTTATCTAACATTGTGATATCAAGTATTTCAAATTTTTTATTCCAGGACACTTGACTGAAGTATGATCTCATAAAATCTATTGAATTATATGTTTACCTTAAGCCGCCTTCATTAATGATTCGGCTTGAAAATATCATTGCAATCATTGCAAAATATTTGTCAAATGGAGTTCCATATTCGTCGGCGATATTAAAGCCTAAAAGTTTAAATACCGAACAATCAAAATAAAAGTTCTGTATTTATTTTTAAATGATAAATTTCTAATTAAAATTCATTTTTTTCATGCAATAGATTATAAAATGAGACGCTGAAATTTTAGCAATTCTCCTCTTTTAATTTTCATTTATAATGAAATATCTACTGAGTGCGCATCTGTTGATGCGATAATATGTTCTCGGGTTATATGAGATATTTTCTGAAGAATCTCCTAACTGCTGCTGACATAAAAGTGTTAAAATACTACTAACTACAATAATAGGCGGTTTTAATTGGTACAATTTCTGAGCATACACTGATAGACAATTAGTGAGTTGTGGATAATTTTACTCTCTTTCAAAGCATTTATTTTTTTATTTATATTTATAATAAACATTTTATACTATAAAAGATAGCCCATAGACATTAAACATAAATTTCAACAAATTTTTCCGATTGACTATTATTTATATAACACATAAATTAATTTATTGTGAGTACTCACTCTTGGTAGAACTTCATATTAGGTTGTCATATCTACGGAGAATGAATTTTTTTGAAATATAATATTCCAGTCATAACAAATTCGGTCTTATTATTGGAAAATATTATGAGGAAATAATAATCGTGTCCCATTTTTCTTAATTATAAATTTACTGAATAATTATCACTTGAAATTAAGCATTCCGTCTGAGCGTAGAGGAGTGGATATACTCCATATAAAAAATCACAACAAACTTTAATTTACGGAAAGTGTAATTTTTGAAATGGATAACGAGAGGAAAATGAATCTTGGAAATGAAATATTCATTAAAATTCGACAGTCACTTTTTTATATTTTTTGATTCACCGAAAATAATATGGAAACCGGTAGTTATAAATTTACCGACGCCAAACTTTTTTCCCTTTTCACGATAGATTAGGTATGAAAAGATAGACTAAATGAAGGTGCATGGGAAAATTATTCATGTAATATGTTGTCATATAAGAAAACGTTACTCGATATTTAACACTTCACAAAGGTAGCAGAATATATATTTAAATTTGAATAACAATGATCTAGCCATAGTGGATTCACCAAAAGTGTAAAAATAGCGACCACTAGAATTCTCTCACAAGATAAACAAAATATTGCACACTCGAGCGGCAATTTGAAAACGTGCCCGAGCCAAAAGTTGAATATAAAGTGTTTGCTGTCGTTATTTTTTTAATCAATTATCGTTAATTTTTGTCAAAATATCTACATAAATCCTTTTGTAATTTTCAATAAATTTGCCTAACTGGATTCGATTATTGATTTTATATCGTTGAATTTAATTGTTTGATACTCGTAGCGTAGGTATGTAATAACTAAAAAACAAAATGTGCCTCCTTCTTAATAAATATATTGCTATTTCTAGAATTAATGAAATAATTTTGACACCTTAAAAGTGATTAACATCTGAAAACGATTTTGTGAAGAAAATGTTAAAGTATTCGACAAGTTAAGTCCAATCGACTGTATGTATTATTTCGTCTGAAAGAAAGGGTTTTAGGCGGAATACGCCAATGAAATACTGAAGAAGCTTTACGTAGTCAGTGAAAAAATTCAATCCCGATTCCGCCTTAAACGAATAAAATGCCTGGAATCGATTCCGCTCAATTAAGCCTCAAGAAAATTCCTCCGGCGTCTACCGATTGATTAATTTTACGATCACTAGTTAAAACACAGCTGTTAAGTTAATCGTGGCCGTTAAATAATGGTGTAGCTTTTATGTGAAACATCTCGAATTAAACTAATTGAATTCGGCGGGATGATTAAAATCTTTGATTATTTGGTTTAAATGCTCGTAATCTGGTTTGTTGACGAAAATTCTTCAAATATCTCAATTTCACAGTCGCTCAAAAATGTGTTTTACTTTATTTTGGCAATTAAATTTCCAATCACCAAATGAATCATTCACAACGAAAATTGGTTATATGAGTCTCAATATTTTCGGTAGTTTAAATCCTCTTCCATATTCGATATATTTCGTCGCAAAAGAATATTTTCCAGTTTATGTTTTTTGCTTCTTAATTATCACTTAGTATTATCAACTGAGTACTGAGCATTGTTATTATTTCATGCCTTTCCATCGACAAAATACAGTTAACACCTCATATATGATACTAAATATATGATAAACCAGTACAAATTATTCAGTTATACAAGAAGTACGTTAGCCAAATTTGTACCGACGCTATAGACGATAGGGCGACGTCATAAAAAACTTAGAAATAAAACACTTTGTCATTTTTTAACGCATTTTAACAAATTTTTCGAATATATATAAATCCCATTTCAGGAGTTTGGCAAGCTAATTTTATTAAACAATATGCAGTGAACAATAATATAAAGATGTACCCAAAATAGTAACTTTAAAAGTCATTGATCAAATTTTTGCGGTTCTATTGCGATGCTGATAGATTAACAAGATATATCACTTTCATATCAACTCTCGTATCATTGCTTTCCAGTAAGGGTGTATATAACATCCGATTATGATATAATGTTATCATGGTTTAAATATAGCCAATTGATAGACAGAAAGCCGTGGAAAGGTGATTATATAAATGTTCAATTGATTCATATATACTCAATCGCAATAGACATAGTAAAAAAATACACGATTTAAAGATTTGATAATCATATACAGAATATGTTTATCAAAGAGTTGAAACATATTATGTAAATTACTGTAGTGTCACAAACAAGTACAAATATATTTTATAATGATCTAGATCAGTGCTCCGCAACATTTAGTCTTCTACGACACACCAACACTTTTCCAAAATTAACACACAAGTCAACATTTATATAAGTAAAAAAACCGAATTTGCCACATCGACAGTTTTGTTAAAACTCATTCTTGCTTCGTTGTTTACTTTATGCACATATAATTTTGTGTTTTATATTGTAGATCATGTGTATAATATTTATGTACTTATTATATATAACTTCGACGAAAAAATAATTATATCCGCTTCTATATGAGTACATTTTCACACAAAACATTTTATAGTGTAGACGAATTATATGATTTTTCTGTTAGAAAAATGCGCTTCACCACACCAAGTATCGTCTGGTAGCACATTGATGTGCTGCGGAACACCGGTTGCGGAGCACTGATCTAAATTCTCAATTAACGTTATTCTATTACCTCCGCCATTGATTTATCATAATTGACGAGTCAAAGTAACATAAGCTTCGAGATTCTTAGAGTTTAGACATCATCGTGTTAAGACACATCCTCCTTCCAGGTATTCAGCAAAATATTGGTAACCTTGTGCTCTTATCATTAAATATGATTTTAAATAGATTTTACGTGGGTTAATACCATTATAGAAGAGTAACGAAGCCAAGAAAGCGTAAATCGAGCGGCTGCCGAACGTGCAGCAACATGGGGTTTGCTTAATCTTAGACCTATTTGCGGTTTTCCGGGAAAGAAGCGTATTATTTTATTATGTTAACAATTGATCCTTACATTTTCCGCTTCCAACAACATGAAGCTCATCCAATGTGTACGAATATATTTGCTTTTTTCAGCCCCAGAATATAAATTTTCACGCATTCTTACCATTTCTACACTATTACATCGTTTCATAATTTCATATCAATTATATAGTTCTGTTAAATAAACCCGCTGATTTTGATAGATCAACAATATGTAATTCATAATGAATGCTCATTGCAAACAATTCTCGCTTTATTTATTAACTGCAAAGTAGTGTGCGTAGATTATAAAAAATATCCCACTCGATAAAAACCAGCCCAGATTAACTCTTACTTCGAGAAATAAATATAGTCTGTTTACCATATTTAAGAATTTATTATCCCAATATCAAACTAGGATTTTATAACAGATAACAAGATGTGTCGTGTACCTTTTCTACGCCACTATATATATAGATAAGTAAATGTACATTTAAACAAAGTTCTGATGAGGGCGTAAGCCGGTATAGTTTTCAACTATATACCTTATAAATTTTGTGGAACTAAAATTCATTTTTTTTACATATATTTTCTTCAAATTAATTTGTATGGATACGGCTGCAAGAAATTTCCATATGACCACTGATGTACATAATGCGACCACAGAAAATTTTTACTTGAGAAACACTAGTCTTGAGTATTTTTACACTAAATAATTAGGCTGTATCTGTTTTATTATGCACTAACAATAAACGTAATTTTTGAAAAATTACAAAAGTCAAGAAAGTCTTTTATTTCATAATACACCTAGTCCTTTTTTTACGCGATTTTTTTGGACAGCACCGCTACGTTTCTTTACGCGCTTCACTCGTTTTTACGTTATTTTTTCCCCAAATTTGTTTTAAAGAAGAAATTTTTATATGATGCTAGGCATGTGCGTTTCATTATTTTTTTAAATAAAAAAATATGTGTATTTCTAAAACTTAATTTTGTAAAGCATTCCATTTTTTTAAATACGCATCAATTGCCAAATGTTGACAAGTGTATCGGATATTATGCGAATTTATGTTTTAGGGTGTGTAAAGAAATATAATGCAATTGCGTGAAATCATTTTTTACGCGGTTTTTTATGCGCCTTTTTCTGTAACCAATGTATCGCATAAAAAAAGTACTGGGTGTACAAACAATCCTTCGCTTAACGCGATAGTTATATTATTCACAGACCCGCATAAAAGGGACAAAGAACTGGAACATACAAAAACTAACAATATGTGCCATTATATAAAAAACTACGTAAATAAACACATTGATTTATTATTAAATTTAAATATGTTTTACAAAAATACGCGTAAAATGATCCACGGTTCGTTAAACTAACAATATTTAATTCGATTTATGTTTTCAAAATTGTAGTAAATATATATGTATACATGTAACAATGTTTCATATTTAAAATGAAACTGCGCTTAAAAATGTCGCGTAAATCGGGGGATGGGTGTTCATTTCAATCGAAACCAGAAAAGTTTAACTCTGCATAAATCATTCGTGTTGTATAGTAATTATATCAAAACTGAAACAAGCAACTTTATAATTTATGATATCGACTGAAGGTGCTTGATGGTATTTCAATATCAAATTTGAATTGTTAAAACTTTGTACAATTCTACATGTTTTATCACTAACGACCTGGGTTTCACCTTTCGGCATCTTCAAGCATTCTATCACACGGATGCAAACAGAACTGTTAGATATGCAAGAGTTCTGTTGCATCCGTGTGATAGAATGTGGAGTCGTACAAAGTTGTAACAATTCAAATTTCATATCACTTTATTATTGTAAGATCTTTCCTCGCAGTACTATCAGCGTTGATCAAATAAAAAAAAATAGAATTGGAATAGAAGTGTCACAAACGTCGTAAAATATATATTTCTTAGATGAGTAACCATAATTTGAAATACATATTTGGTATATTGATATTAAATGATCATAATATCTATGAACATGCCGAGTATTTATCACTTCATCAATGAAACGCCTCGTAAATCATCCAATCATTATCGAGATGACTGCCATCAAAGCATTTTATAGCCAGTTGTAATAATTGTTTCAACTAATGCCATCTATTAAAATTTTTATTTTCAGTACTAGAAAAAGACGTAAACTTTACTGAATGCTGTAACAAAACGCATTCTATCAATTTTACGACTGAATAGTAAGATGAAGTTCGTGATGTTAATATTATACTAAAATATAAAAATAATATTTGTATAAAACGATCCATACTTAGCGACAGCTACAAAAGATACTTTATATCAGACGTGGCCAACCCGCGGTCCATTGGCTAAATGTGGTCTAACTGAAGTTTTCATATTTTCATATTTCTTTCATTTCGTCATTCATTTTTTCGATTCAGATGATAAATCATCAGTGAAAAAATCCAAACAATATGAAAATCTATTACATTCAAATATTTGAATTATTACATGGCCATAAGATATTTCCAAAATTAAAACGACTAGCAATATAATGCGCTTTTGCAGCAGCATTTAGGACCACATATCGGTGCGAGTCGTTCTTTTCAAAATTAAATATGGTAAAAACAAAGTGTCGCAACAGGTTGCTCAGTGGAATCACGACTAATACAGTTGACATTTCCATATATTTTAAGATATCAAACTACATACAAAAAGAAATGCTAGTGAAATTATAATATATGACACATACTTTTTTTGAATAATTTCTTCGTAAGGCTTATTCAATAAAAATTTTGGCCCGCTAAGCGATTTGGGTTAGATAACTCTGCTGTAAATTTACAAAATCTTAATGAAACCTTCTTTTTCAATATTTTATCACATTGTCAATATTTTGATGTTAGTTACGTTTTATTTTATAAGTAAAAATACATTTTCATCTGTCACACATTCATTGCAATAAATGATGACAACTGCGGTACATCAAAATTATTTTAGACCAGAGTCTATTAACCTATTTCAGAAAATCGTCAACATAATACTAATAACTATATATAATATAGTAATGACAAGTATCAACATAAATTCTTAGTATTATTTATTAACCCGAATTAAAATCCATCAAATTAATGACAATGATCTGACGAATTCCTGGTCCAAAGAATCGTTGATTCGACCGAAGTGATAAAAATAGCGCGCCGTTAGTAAATAAAATAATATAATGAAATTTCAATTTTGACTGTATAATCAAATAAACTCCCATTATATCAGAAACAACAGTTTTTAAGCCACTATGTTACTCAATCTACACACCGGCAACTGTAAAAACATAATAAAATTGATGTTTGACCACTCGCTGAGATATAATTTTATCGAATAGTCCCTTTTCTTTTGATAAAACTGTTGTTTTACTTAATATGTTTCCTTATATTTTTGTAAATACTGTCCATTTTTCATTTGCTGAAAAGAAACTAATAAAATATTTCTAGTATTAACTGCAATCACTTAAAATTCTAACAGTACGCTTTACCACAATGTTATTGAAATAAAGATTGTGCAAAAGATATTTCTAAATTGGAATGAAATCTTTGCTTTTCTGAAATGATAAAATTTTTCATATATTTTACAACTAAATATTTAGCCGTAGAGAAAATCTTTTAATCTTTTAGCCAAGACGGAAACAATGAATTTTCTTTTTGGTTATTTTTGTACTCATCGTGTTTCCTTTTATAAACGCTTGAATGAATATTTTATTACATGCCTTCAGTTTAAAATATAATATTTATTTATCATGCTTCTATCTTCTATCATAAATTGTGAAAAGTACTTCTAAGAATAGCTTTACAATTTAAAGATTTCATAATAAAAGTCATATTTGCAATCCAAATGTAATATTTTTATAGATCAACTCTTCCCAACGTCTACTAGTCATACTAAAGAGCAGTTATAAAATAGTTTATAGCGGTGTAAAAAACATTGTCATTGAAAAGCAATCCAAATTATCGGTCATAAATAAAGTGCATTTCTTTATTGAGAGTAGGTGAGCGAAACTACCCACATAAAAGATTCTACCACCCTCTAAAGTCAGTAAATGGAGTGAACATACCATAATAATAAGCTCTTCAATTTTAAAAACAAATTTTAAAAAAAGATCTGAGTGAATTTACCAACGGAGCACCAAAAATCAGTATTCGTAAAGTGTTTTATAAAAATATCTAAATTCAAATCTTTATGTATACAGTTATCAGCAATAATAAATGCAGTGTTCAGTCAGTTTTTTTCCCTGGAAATAAAAATAGAGAAAAAAATTTTACTCTTTGATGCTTTTCATGACTTTTATTCGCAAGAAAAATATCTTTTTTTTATATAAACACTACCATCTTCCGGTAAATTTAATACTCAATGGAGCCGACTGTCAAAGAGCGCGAACAAACAATAAAAAGGACTTGTTCGTGATTGATATAACTTTCTGCTTAAATCATAAAAAACACAAATTACACGCAGTATATATTATATTTTATAATGTTAAGCATTTTTTTATTTCTTTCTATGATTCTAACTATTGGATATGTAGATAGAAGAGAATATCGTAAGAAATATTAAATAGCAAGTGTTTGATGAAAATTCTGTTAAACGCCTCTTATGGTGATCATTAAGAAGAAAATATTCTCTCTTACACACCGAAAAACCAGCAAACCAGATTTTCTTTCGAACTTGACACTCAAAAAATGTCAGACAATGTTGTCTGGAATATTTTTTTTTTAATTCCAATAATGTTACATACGTCAAAGCTTATTAACTAACCCAGTGCCTTGTTTATGATAGTGCCATGATAAATTTTAATTAATTTACGCTGATCAATATTGTTGCCGACAGACAACTTTGATATGAAATTCTTCATTTCGCAGTATATGGTATTCCTTTCAAAATCAATCACCTTCGAATCAAATATTTCGGAATGATACCTATATAGCTTGGAATATAGATTTCGAGAACTATAAATCTGGAAACATAGTTGAATTTAGACAATACGACAATAAAAACTATTTACGATCGATCTGCCTTCACGCATCAATTGGTGACATCAAACACCCTTTGTTTCAAGGTCTACAAGACAAAACCACTTGAGTAATAGCTCTACCCGCCAATATGTCTGTAATTACATACTTGGTGGGTGTAGTTTATAAAACACATACTTAGTTTATACAATAAGGCCATTATTTTTGGGTGCAATTCTCTATGCAGTGCAGTAAACAATTTAAGGGATATTTTCCGAATCGACACCTTGCTGTTAATCAAATATGTTTTCCATCACGAAATACGTTTTCCGATATGCTTCAAGATACTATCAATAGAATTTATATGTACTACGTACAAATGCATTTTATCAGCTGTTTCAACATCGTAAGGATTTACGGACGTAAGTATGTTTTTAATTATTCCTAAAACTAATAAGCTTCATATGTTTTACTTCAATAAATTCATTGTTTCGACTTTATTAAATCAGTCAATTTCACATTGAATCAATCAACGTTATTTTATTATATATTCGCGCATTGAATACATACAAAAGATTATAAAAACTCTTTGAAAATCAAATCCATTCTAATATGTCTTTAATGCGATTTTAATAAATGCTTGTTTTAGGTAAAGCTCTATTGAAATAACATACATAAGAAAGCAGTTCACAAATCAGAATTAAATATAACAGTTATCGACATTTACTGGAAATTCTATTTCCGTAATTGGCAGATTGATTTAGCAGATATAAAACGGATTTTTCCCTTTTCACTTTGCTGACTGTATAGGAACATTGATATTCTATGTTTTTATCTGACATTCACAGAAACAACACTACATTCAAGCATATTGAATGAACAAAATAAAAAAAATGTGCTAAATGTCAGATATCACTACTTTTACAATAGCATGCTTAAAATATACATAAATAAAAACCTAAAATATGAGCGTTACAATACGTGGAAAAATCTAGCCAATGATTAAAAAATCAGATAAACTCGTTGAGACTTTCCTTGTCGAATTGATCTATTGGCTGTTTTAAACCACAAATAGTTTACCATCTGGAACTCGTAATTAAAAAAAAAACATTATTTTTATTGATATCTTGCATGATTTTTACTCAGATTCATCTGAACTCTAAGCTAAACGATTATCGTTAGGTTTTAAGGGTGCAATCTACATCAAATAAAAAATGCATACATATCTTCATATTTAATATAAGACACAACAGCCGGAATATTGCATTTTGAATCATGAAATAGTTTAAACGTTATAATTATTTTAATCAGTTATCTGTAATTCATACTTATTTTAAAATGCATATACATAGGTATACTACGCGTATAATAACCAATGTTTATTCGCAATAAATTTATGTTTAAAATCACTTAAGAGCTGTCAAAAGACAATTTAGTAAAGCGAACGAGTCATAAATAAGAAACAAGAAAGTGCCTTGTCAACTCTCATCCAATTAATAAGAAATTATTGTAACTTCATACGAAACAACAATTCATTGTGTTATGTTCATATATGTTTATGTGTTTTATGAAGTACTCTATATATGTATTCGAAAGAAAGTCTTTATACAATAATTAACGATTTTTCAAGCAAATTTATTGAATTCCATCGTACAAAAATTCTTCTCAACAGTCACGGGTATAACTCGACGAAAAAATAACATGCTCATTTATCAGTATAGAAATCGAGAGACTTTCAAATATTTTCGTTTCTGAAGCTGAATGTATTGTACATTATTAAACAGTACCGTGTCATTTCTACTGACGGGCAAAAATTTCAAAACAAGAAATTCATTTTCACCCACCATTTTAATAATGTATACCATTATTTTCAATCATTTTTCTATACTAAATTTCACTTGATGCGTTGAATAGTGTTATATTTTACGAAGTGTAGAATACTCTTGTAATATTTTATGTTTGGCATTGAGGCAAAAATGTTTCCCTAAGAAATGGATGGGTACAATTACTGATTGTTATGTTTTTGAAATATCTTTCTGATGAGAACGTAAACTGAAATAGCTATCAACTAAATACTTTTTTTTTAGAACTAAAATGCATGGCTATTTTTTCACCATGTTACTTTTTTTTAGTGAATCATTTTAAGTCCTAGGTAGGATTTTTCGCTACACATTTGCTCCCCCAGTTGAATTCAATAGATAGTTAAAATGATCATCAAAATTTTCCGATGTAATTGATATTTAAAAATCCATATAGCTGATCTGACAGCTTGATTATAATTAACTATAATGCCAAATATTTTTTTGCGCTTTCACTTCAATAACATTTATGTCGGTTTTTCTAATTACATAATGTTAATATTTGGAAAGATTGTCTAATTACTGTAAGTATCTGTAGGTTTTTTTTAAGCTTCTCGAGTACAAGTCTAGCAAACCACTCTAAAAATCTTAGATAACTTGCAGATCCAAAACCGAAAAAACAGCGGAATTAAAACAACGGTCATGCTTTTCTTTAATTTAAATACTCAAATAGCAAAAGTTTTTGTTAAAACCGTGTTCATAATATCATGCATGAGTAGCTGTATTAAGATTACTTTATTTGAAAGCTAACCATATCTAACAAAACCGATAATCGACAAATCTAGTAAACTTATTTGCTTTCACTTGTCTCTTTGAAATCACTTGCCCGTGTCGATTTTTTGCCAAGAACAATAAAATAAATCACATTGTCGCTACTGTGGATAATTCACGATGCAGATTGTTGAAACTACTGTCAGTTAGTACTAATATACCAACAGTTCTCTACGGTTGGAAATACTAATGAAATCAAAAACATGGCATTTTCACAATCCGTTTTTTGTTATGCGTTAATATTCTATTTCCTCTTTCTGGCATTGTATCGAAATTTATATTGCTAAGGTTACACAATGAACATTGATAAAAAATCTCTTGATCGTAAAATAACTTCACATTTCAAATATCAGAATTCAAAAGGAATAAAATACTTGGTCATACTGTTTTCTAATATGTATTAAGTCGAAGCAAATCAACTATAGATAACTCAGTAATTTTTGACAAACAAAATGTTTTAAGTAATAAATACAAATTTTCAGTTATTTCCATAAAAAAAAATTAGTTGAAAGTATGTAAGTATATAAAAGCAAGGTTAAAGAACTAATAAAACAATTTAAAGGCCTTCATATAATATACTTTCAAGAAAATTTAATTAGAAATGAAATGTTAACAATCTCTTACTAACAATCAATTCAAATTTTGTCTATAAATAGGCTTTTTTGTAATTTGTATGTTATCACTTGATAATACTCGCAATGAGCGACACCGATCCCAATTATAATATATATTGTGAAAATAGTATTTAAAGATATGTGGTTTATCATTTAAAATATCATGCCTTCCCATCAAGAAGTGACAGTTAACAACACCTTAAATGTGAATATGTTATAATAACATTTTCACACACTTTGTCACTCTACTACGGGTCTCACCTTTCAGCATGTTCATTCATATAATAGAATAAGAAAAATTGAGAATAAATACATCTATGACCTGAAATCATATCAGCTGATTTGATAGTAATAAAGTTCATCTTAAAATGGAAAATTGAATTGTCTTTATATATTTATAAAAACAATGAATGAGGTACTGAAAATTTTACTCTTACAAATTTCTTTACTAAAACTATCAGTACGTTATATAACGACAATATAGCTTTAGAACGCAACAATGGAGCGGAGCTATGAGGAACGAAAATTTCAATCAATTTCAAATAATCTAGGGCATTGGTTTTTGTTTTTGAATCAGTAACATAAAATCCACGTGACATATAACAAAGCAGCATAGCTAACTAGATCGGATTATTATTTTCAGGGTGAATAATCTTGAATATGTTTCAAACAGTTTGCTGTATATAGAATTCGCTTAGGCAATGAATTCTGATAGATTATGTTAAATTTATATGATGTAGCGTCAAACGAGTGACGTAGTAATCGGATATTCGTTTATATAATATGTAGGCAATCGAGCTTTAAGCGGCTTACGATTGAACATGTTTATTCCATATGTCCATTTAATGTGATAATTGTAATTTGTATGGCATTGAATTATGTATGTAGTATTGAATTTAATTTAATACACAATCAACGATTGATGTAAATGTACTGTCGGGGCTGATATAGGTGGTTATCTCTTGTTTACATGCAGAAATGATATATAAAAATTTGCTAACGTCTGGTCGTTTTCTTCCTTTCCTTACAAAGCGTTTATCTAGATTCCAAATTTAAATATTGTGGATGTAAGGTTAGGATTCCAAGCGAGTATTTGAACATACATACTCGTCTTTTAATGTTATTAAAGCGGACCATTTTTTAGTTCCTCTGCTCCAATACCGGTCCGAAACCTAATATTTACTTCAGCAACGCTGCATAGTCTTATCCACTCCGGGAAATAGTAAAAGTCGAGTATGAAATGTGTGTTCTATCTAGCATACAATTTTCGGTAATTAAAAGGATTTTTAAAATAAAGTGTATTAATCGTCATTTTTAATATTTACTATCTAAAATAAATGACCATTAAAGAATTTTCTTTTATTATTGGCCTCTTTTCATTTACAATAAATTTTAGTGTTGGGAATAGTTAAGGTATTTATCACTCGGCAGTATTACGAAGTGTTAAGTGAGATATTTTCATTCGTATATAATAATGATAATAGTAAATAGAATAGTGAAAAAATTCCGCTCCGAATAAAACCGCTTTACTCCACTGTTCATGCTCCCTCTCCGAAATCATCTCTGACGCTTTGGTTTACATTTGACCACTCGATTCTTACCCGTTAACCGTATTACATAGATGTATTTATCGTACCGGTATCGTATTATGTCATCTTGTGAATTATTTTGTTAACATAAAGAGTATTTTTTCACTCAAAATATAGAAATAGGACTACTGAAAAACGAGTTTGTACGATCAAAACGGAGAGGCCGTTACTTAATTTTCTTTATCGGTTGAAAATCAGTATTAAATATTTAGTATGTACAATTGATTGCGAAACTAGTATTTTAAATTACTATTGCTTGTTAAAACACCATTATAATGGGTACAAACAACAAATAATTAAGCTATAATTTTTTTAAATGATTATTGATATAGACATTTCAAATAACGCTCTAATCTGACAACAGCATAAGCCGAAAAACATAGCTATTTACAAACCTATTAAAAATTCTAACGATAATAGCATTGTTTATTTTCCATTGTACTATTCCGATATTCTTTTCAACGTCTTAGCACAATGACAAATAGTCAACTTCGGGTTCTTCGGTAATTGCATCGAACGTCGTTTTTCGACAGTTTTATAAATTTATGTCTGTATCAGTACATGTGTTATCGCATACTCTTATTGACAGTTATCAAGTTATTATTATAATTAATCACTAGCTCTCTTAATTCCGTCTATCAGTTTTGACCCTTTCCAAAAGAAAGATAAGTTTAAAAACTGACCAACAACCAGTTACTTTAGAAGAACTTGTATCGAAATGCTATATCAAAATGTCAGACTCACCACAACGAATATAATTTTTGTGAAGATCAGTTATCTCTTCACGAATGTATCACACAATGTATAGTGCAAAGTCGACGATGTGTCGTCTAAGCCGCAGGACAATACCATTTACGCATTCGCTTGCTCCCTTGACAGTCGACAAACGTCCTTCCCTTCTGCCCATATTGTGAGTGGAGTTCGTATGGATCACGCATACTCGCCCACTTAGGCCCATGCCACTTTGCCCGAGTGTCTTAGCGAGGCAAAATAAATGAGCAGTGGGACAATTTGACCCCGGACAATACTCACGTAATGAGAGAATTGGGACATCTAAGACAAATTGGACAGGTATCTGAAATTGGACGAATATCAACAGATTTCCTTGAATATACTCAAAAGTGTAAATAGCTAAGAACCTATTGTCTATTACCAAAATTCACTTAATGTATTAAGACAAATAAATAAATTACTAAAGCACACACCACTCCTGTTGCCGTGGCCGAGTTTGGTGGCTCTGTCTAGGTTTTGATAATTCAATAACATTCGGGTTCGTAGTCCTTTCAACTCACAATGAAGAAATATAACATAAGTTTTCAAAAGGCTGTAAATTCATTAAAAAATACAGTACTCCGACCAAAAAAGGTTTAATTTTTTCAGGTTTCTCCCACTGTTTCTATTTAAATACGTAAAAAATAAAGATCCAATCTGGCAATCCAATAACTATATTGGGACTTAAACAAGGACGATTCAGTTATTCTTGTTCATTAAAATATTATTTAAAATCGTCGAAATCACTCGTATTTCACGATTTCGACTCCAGTCAAAACACCACGGCTCAACGATTCCGATTCCATAGCTCCGGATTTCTCAATCCGTATTTTATTGACTTGTTTCTAATATCACGTATCTTCCATAGTTTTTCCTTCCTTACCTTCCTTAACTTATACTTAGAATGAGGTAAGCATATATTTTGTAATATATTAACTTCAAGCAAATACCTCTATTCCTAGCTCGTCTACTCAATTTATAAACTAAGAACCTGTCTTTTAAGTAATTTCTTTTTTTTTCTGTTGTATTTATTAATAGGCCATACGTCGTAATGCATTATATTACAAAACAGTAGAGTTTGACGACATTAGACAATACAATGTTGCTAAAATCAATAAATATATAAAATAACTCAATATTCCCCATTGCCGAATGTGTTATAGTTAAATGTACAATAAAATAATGCACTTGTGAACTTTTTTATAATTTATTAATTTTTTATAATCACACTTGTTTTAGGTAAAGGTATCTCGGTATAAGTTATTTTTTTCGAAGCAAATTGTTATTTGGTGGTCCAAGCGCTCGTTCCGGAGAATTCTTTAATTGTAACATCGTAGAATTATTATATTTAAATGTGTAACTTGAAAAAAATGACTGTTTTTAGAAAGTGTGAACTTTCATGTTGAGACAAAATACGGATTTAAAAAACACATTTGAATCGTTCAATTTTCATATTAAAATGCAAGCCACCCTCGGGCGACATGCATTAATCTACTCACACAAAATTTTCACTATAAATTTTGAAAAACCCTTACGAATCGGTGTAAATGTCAAAAATCCTGCCAAAAATAATTCTAGACTTACGAAATCAATCACGTCATATTGATTGACCGTATATTAAAATGTTCGTATTTAAAGGAGACGAATTTTCCGGGGACAAACCTTCCGTGATATGAAACAAATGCCCTGAAGGGATTGCGTGTAAAACGAAAGAGTGCAATTAATCAATGAATGCCGAAGAAAGTAGAGGGAAGAATTTAGCCCAAGCAAACTTCTCCGAGTGGACTATTCTCTCAATAAGGTCAACAATCATTGATCGATTTCACACATCAATACGAACTCCCCAAATGTAATCTAGCATAAGTTATTGTCTTCGGTCAAAACACTCTCGCCATATAAATAGTTAATCTTCAAGATTGAAGTGAAATTTCACTTAATCCAAAAGAGATTATTATTCTTAGATCCAGGCTTATTCATTTGAGTATCTTTAAACATAATATAAAAATTTATTGATTGAATTGGAATTCACTTCGTAAAACTCCATTATGACACAGTGAAAAAATAGCAATGTATTTTAGTTCTACAATTTTTTTAAGATATAGTTGATAGCCATTTCGGCGCACGCCATCGTCAGAATTATGCTTAAACGAATATTTGCTTATCTATATTGAGATTTGTAGAAAATTTGTTTTGTGTACTTTAAGTAAGGACTTCTGCTTGCAGCTAAAAGTCTAAAAATGCTGGAAGATGAAACACAGGTTATTTGTAACAATGCAAAGTTTTACCAATTCTAATGTGATATTAATGTTCCATCAATCACCTGCAGTAAAAATCATTAATTTTAAAATATTTTTTTAAATAATAACAAAACCATCACTACATTTGATAGTACTATATAAAATGTGTAGTTATTATTTTTAATATCATGCCTTTTCACCAAGAGGTGACAGTTAGCACGTGACTTAACAATTATTTAAGGTATTTAATAATTATATAATAATTAAATAATTTAATAATATAAAACATAACATAAAAAAAAAATATAATCAGAACTAGTTTATAATTCGTCATAATACATATAATATTTATTTACAAGACAGTGGCGTAGGAAAATGGTTAGCTACCCGTCCCTGCAGTCCTTTTGTATAAGGCAATTTAATTGGTTCATTTTACGAAATATGTCACATAATCAATAAATCGAGGTTAGTAATTATAACCATAAGTAAGATTTTTGTGTAAACATTACAATTTTATTATTGTATATCTTGTTAAGCAACCGCTTAAAATGTAGCACGCAACATCCAATATGCAATTACATAATGTTAGACAAATTTTGGTATGCGTGTCGCGTAGATTGGATTGGAACTAATATTACAAGCATGATCTCTTGCTTAGTAAAAATAAGAATAATGCATCAACTAACCAATGAGCTTGCACTTTTTTTAACAGACTTTTATTGTTTATAGTCTATTTCGATCCTGGCTGCTACGTACGTAACAAAATATTGTGGACGAGGAAAAAATCGAATAAATTACATAACGATAAACATACACTTCAAACAATAAAAAAAAATTTCGTTTATCATTCCCACAATATATTTTATGACCAGAGCCGGTTTCATTCGTCGAAAACATTGTCGACAAATACGACATTATTTACGAAATGGCCAACTTATACAAAATTTCGAGTCATTAATTAGTAGGTATAAAAAATAAAATAATACAATAATAGTCTTTAGTATCATCATAAGATATTTGATTTATGCATAATGTTCAATATATTATATTATTTTGATAATAAAAATGTCTCACTTGTTATTATGAACTCTTAATGGATTATTAATTTGCCTTTATTTTATTGATTCGTTTGCAAATTATTAGTTAAAGATTGTTAATATTTCATTTATAAATTAATTTATTTCATTTGGATGTATATTGTGTGATTTCCTGTAAATTATTTTCTTAGTTCTTGAACGTTAGGGTTTTGTATATCTACTAACTATTAATTCAAGATTTTGTAAAAATAGGCTTGTTTTTAATTTGTCTCCTATCGGTTGTCAACGCTCGCGATGAAAATATATAGTGAAAATATTCTATCAATAAGCGACAGTTAACACCTTAAAAGGAATAAATATACATTCAAAATGGTATCATTCTTCAAGTCATATGCTTTTTTTTTAATTAATAAAACTGGTTTCTCCCGAAAATTTACGGTTTACTTATCCTGTGACGAAATTCAGGATTCTGGCCACGTCTCCTAGGATTTTTATTTGATGTCAAATAAGCAACAAGAGATCCTCAAATCGGTTTGATCAATCGTTGGACCTATACGCCGTAGCGAATTATTAAACACTGGACGAGATACGAAATACAAACAAACTTCAAAATTTTTGATTAATCAGAGTACAAAAAATACTAGAAAACTAATTGATGTACTAAGGATCGAAAAAAAAAATTATAACATATCGTTGATTCTCTGGTACAATTCATTAAAACGATTTTCTAATTCACAATATTTCGTTACAACACACCAGAAGTACATAATGCAATGGAACGAATGAAACCGAACTTCATAGTGCTTAAATTAACGTTAATTAGTTCGGTCCATTTTTTTAATTCTTCGGTTTAATTAGCAGCTATATTATGAATACTGAGATGCAACGTTTCTTCATGTACAAAAAAATGATTAATATTTCGATATGAACATAAAAGAACGCATGCTTACGAAATTTTTGTATTTGATATATTATCCACTTTCTTCTATGTGAAATTTTATAATACATACAAATTTTAAAATACATAGTGCACGTGGATACAATACATTAAATTATCGATAAGCAGTTCGTCGAAAAACTTCATTCCTAATTGATTTATTACTCGCACTAAGAACAAAAATTCTTGTAGATTACAGAAATTGATATACGCGTTTTTTTAGCAGACACAGATTTTTAGATATATAAATAAAACATCTTATAGCATCTAATAGCGATTGCTATCTCATCTTATAGTATGACAGAATTACCCACTCTTTAAAGCTCGGGCAGGAATTACTATTCAAGAGATACCGCAATTTCGACATAAATAATTAATAGAAATGTATTGTATTCTAACCATACTTTACCCTTGAAATAATATCCTGTAGAAGTGACGTCAGATCCTGCCGAGAGTGGCAAAAACCGAAACATTTTACTGTGGTACCAGACGGTTAAGTTTTGTCTCCATATTTTTAAAAATTGTTGTGTTCATATTGAAATTAGTTTTCCATAAAACACTGTCATTTTCACTCAAAGTAGAGAAAACATATCGTGAGATATCGCTCCTAAGACACTAACGGCAATCATTTGAAAATGTCTATCGCTACTGTATTACATACACTATTCGTCCAATGTAACAAACACAATGTGAATCGCTTTAGTCTAGTGACCCTAACGAAGTCACTTGTTTATTTTACGCTCAGCTTATAGCATTTTTAATTTTTTTGAATCAATATTGACCTAAGTGATTAACAAAAAAATATGCATCAAATTCTGTAACTTCTCAATTATATATACAGTACTCTACAAAAATTTTATAAGATATAGTTGATAGCTATTTTGGCTCACGCCATCGTCAGAACTCAAGTTCTGAAAAACTCATAGTTCTGACGATGGCGTGAGCCGAAAAAGCATTCATTCAACTGTATCTTTTAAAAATGTTGTAGAACTAAAATACATTGCTATTTTTTCTCCGTATTATAATGGAGTTCTACCAAGTAAATGACAAATTTAATCAATATATACATTAACCATTTATTTATTTACTAAACCAAAAAACAAGTGTTTCAACATTAAAATATTATCCACTTGGTATGGCTTGTCTAGATTTTCAAACAATAATAGCTATCATTATATTTTCATTGCAATTTAATATTACGCATGTTCGCAAAACGTACTTATTCCATTCAGGTAAACCATCATCATCATCATCCATCACTTCGCCGCAGTCATAATTCATCAGTGAAATGGTTCGAAAGAATCCCCTCAAAGTTTTAACGTCACCCCTTATTATTTTCGATGTCGCCTCCGTGTGTATAACTTGTTTTGACCAAAAAAAGTCGAAATGCGTCGAATACTATGTAAAACGAAATTCTACCGCGATATAAATCATAATGACATTTTTGAATACCGTTGACAAGTCATATTTTAAAGTAGCATACACATAGAAGAAACTCCCTTGGATGACAATCTACAAGGCAATCACAAAGTATTTGATCACTTTCAAAATAAATGATCATCAATGTTGTTCGACTTATTTATGTGATATGTATGATCTTTCAATTATTTCTATGTCTGTCAAATTTTTCAAAGCAGGAACTGAACACCATTACATAACAATTAGAGTTAAGTATTTCTTTTAAATAATCAAAACAATGTATTGTGTACCTTTTCTACAAAGCTATATATAGATAAGCAAATGTTCGTTTAAGCATTGTTCTGACAATGGCGTGAGCCGAAACAGCTATCAACTATATCTCAAAAGAAAAATTGTAGAACTAAAATACGTTGCATTTTTTTCTCAATCCTTTTCTTTTAGTAAGCACATCACGTCAGTGCATATTTCAGATATTGGTCTCGTGCAATTTGGTATAATGCCATTCAATGAGAAATAAATACGTTTCGTTTTATGAGTATTGCGTTATGGAAGACAGCTACATACACATCACGGATTGAGGTAGAACAATCAACAAGTGTTGTGTTGTATGTTTATTTATTTACTTACTATTTCCGCTCTGAACTTCTCAGTCAATGATCTTATTTTGAAATCACTTGAGATCATTTCGAAAAGTGTAATACAACCCAAGAACAAGAGCCTACTGATTGCTTGAATACCGAACAATACCGAACGAAATATCTTTTTTTATATTTCATTCAAAATGTTCGTAAATGAAAACAGTATTTATGAAATCACACAAAATAATTCCCCCTGCTTTATAGAAATAATATGTGATAGGAGATTTCCGGATCGCCTTGTATTAAATTATCAAATTCGCAGCATTTATCAACCGTTTAAAAAAATACATGTCGAAAATAAAGAAGGGAAAAAACTCGAATCAGACAGCAATAAATTTGAATTTATTTCATTAGTATGACTTAATATTATGATATGCAGAAATGAACGTACAGACGATGTTGTTTTATTAAAATAATAACGAAGGAATATTTGCATCTTCGTCGGCTCCCTCTTAACAAATGTCAGCTACCTATGTTATTCCGTTTCGTCAGTCAAACATGGTCAAGATTTTAATAATACGATTACAAAGTCAAACTATTCCAAAAATAATTATATACGTATTTCGATAATTAAGAAATATTAAACTTAAATGACTTACTAATATTGATCCGCTTTCTTCGGGGATCGAGGTAATATTGAAAACTGCGAGTTAAATGTTGAAAAATTAATTATAACAAATTAAATAATATTAAGTATTGAACACTAAAAATATTGTGATGGAGTTTTCTTTCAAACACGCAATGTAAAGTTTGTCAATACAGAATAATGTTAAAAGTTAAAGGTCGAAAATAGCACATTTAAACTTGAAATAGCAACCAGAATGATAAATCTTATTGCATATCACTACTGTACGCTGTTTAAGAGAAGTTCTTGTAACAGGCAGTCATACAGATTAATGCTACTTAGTTGATAAATTAGATTTTTTTCGTAATGATGCAGTGAATACAAGATATTTTGTTTTTTATCATATCCACTTACTAATATAAAATTTTAAATAACTTTGATTATTCCACGTATTGTGTAACTAACTGTGAAGATGCCTCTGAAAGAGGCGAAACACGTGTCACAGTTAGTTACACAGTACGTGGATTAATCAAAGTTATTTTAAATTTTATATTAAAATGAACTTCCACAAAGTTACCGCCGAAACCATAGAAAATATATCCACTTACGTTTATTTCTAAAGGAAGCGAGATCTTCTTGGTGTCTATTATGTTAATTTTTTTCAGAGAAATGCGGGATAAGTAGGATGAAAAGAGCCATGTATATGATTATAATAAGAATTTCACGTAGTAGTTCAACAATAGCAACCAAATGGACAGAACGCCCAGGAGGACCAACCACTCATCCAAACGGACTAATTACATTTTGCTGCCCCATGAAGACCATTTCAATTTTTTTTGTCAATCAATCAATATCATGATAGTGCAAATATTATCATCAGTTGAATTCTGCTACAAATAAAATTAACCAACCTAAGCCCGTTATAAACTGCTCGTTACCAAAATATTGCAATAGAATACCAAACAATCGAAATCCAAAAACTTGACCCAAGGAAATAGATCATAAATCGTACATAAACTGTCAGAAGTACGCGAACTGTAGCTATTTGGTGGTACCAAAGCTAGAACTTTATAATTTTGAGCTTTTAAGCTTTTCGATGCGGATAACGGAAGTCCTGTTAAAGCGAGCAGTAGCAACGGGCGGACTGCGACTCATTATTTATAATACATCAAAGAATATACAAGATTTAGTACTGCGCCTTTCCCTACAAGAAATTTGTTTACTAACTTTTAACAAGGTTGTCTGTCAATCATCGAAACATGAAATTTTCACAAGTGCACCATAAGTATTTAATGTCAGTTGAAAATATTGTATTGTTACCAACTTAGTGTATACGCTTTTAAGTCAGCTTAGACTTCTATAATACTTCAGTTCGGATAACTTACGTTCTTAGTTGTTAAAGAAAATATAGCTTTCATTTTAAAGGATTACAAATGCGAATACAGTGGTTTCGGCACTTTTTCTTTCTCTGGGGTCAACTCTTATTTAAATTTGATTTCGATAACCGTAATCATTTTTAATAAAAAAAAATACAGCGTCTATTAAAAGCTGATATGGTGTTATGCGAACATCATTTTTTTATAGCTTTTTCTTATCCATAGACGACAAAATTTTAGCAATTATTTTAATGTAACATTTCCTGGCATCATATGGGCTGTAAATATTCCTAAGTTATTAAAAAATCTTTTAATTTTAAAATTTCGTTTACCATTCTTATCCGAATCTACTTTTTTTTATTGCTTGACTAACCAATATTTTCATAAAAACTTAAGCAATATACAGGATTTAAATCATATGAGAGTGCTATCATATAGTTATAACAGTGTAGTTCTACAACAAATCTCTGCAATAATTATATTGTATTCTTGCTTTTATGATGGTTAACTGCTTCGTATTGAAATAGAAGTGGTTGAGTTTCTTTCACATATTTAAATTTAAGCGTAACAGTCTTTTAAAAAATTCCAAATGTAAATTAAACATACTTCGTAGTTTTTAAATAAAACCATTTCCCGGGGGTGTATAGAGTATTAAATGTTTAGGATCACTGCAGTAAGCGAATGCGTTGTAGAAACTTTTTCATTTCCACTTGACTTAACCCTGTGAGTCCCGCAGCGCTTGATGTGTTGCCGCTCTAATAAAGCTGAATTAATTATTATTTGCCTATGAAAAATTTCAAAGCAATTTTCCAAAGAGTTTCAATTTTTGGTCACTTCACGTTTTTGGTTGACAAGGTTTAGTTTCTTTGAAAAATACAAATTCTAAAGGCCAGTAAATATTGTCAAACCTCAGCAATAAATTTCAAACAACTTCTCAAAAAAGCTCGCAAGGGGCCCAATACATCCGCTTATACGTTCAATAAATTGGAATGCTGAACGGCATGTTTTCACATCAAGAATACTTAACGACTTATTTTTCTTTATGACATAAAAAATGTAGCGTTTTATAAATGACATATATTGCAATATTCTTAAAGGAAATTATTTGAGATCAACATAAAAAGAAAAATCATAACAAGTACATTTCGTTTTTTGAACCCAGAACTCGATTTTATTACTCTTGATGCAAGATTTTTACAAAACAAAAAAGACGTAACTGATTGTATTATAAGTCGTATGATTATTAAAGTCAATACCAAAGTGACTTTCCCAAAAGACGTGTTTAGATGGACAAACACGTCATGAATATTTTCTGTTGATTTATAAAAAAAGTCTTATTGAGCTTTATGAACAATAACATAGAGGCACGTTAATGGCCGATATATATGGCTACATTTTTAGCATAATTTTATTATTCTGTCAACATATGTATATAGCTAAGACAACTAAAATATTTCAAGTATGCCATCGTGAAGTGCGTCCATCTTTCATTACACAAAAGTAAGTGTAATAAGTTAAAATATTCTCGTCTAACGATTTGCAGATTGGTATATATTTTATTTACAGAATTTACTGATGTCCAATACGAAAGGAAAAAATATTCTTTGCTTTTTAATTTTTGATGTCATGATTTGATACAGTATGCTTATGCGATGTATACAATTCATTATCTTATTTTTATTTTAATCACCACAATAATTAAAATAATCTAACCTAACAAGTGCGTTTAGAGCAGCTCCATACAAAAAATACCATACGAATATGATTAACCTAAATAAAATAAAATTTTAATAAAAATAATATGTGATTATATTTATAAGCTTTTGTAATGGCTAAGTAAGGGTGATAAATCAATACTTTTTAGAGCATTACTGAGAAGTGGCTTATGAAATTCGTAACCAAAAAAAAAAGGATTTCCATGTTTCAATCAATGGTTAAAAAATAACTGTTTGAAAGGGCCTCGAAATCTACTAAAGATATATGTTTATTTCAAAAAAAATTGTGCCACAAAATTGAATAATTCTTATTGGTGACGATTAAATTTACTAACCCGATGAAACTTACTAAAGGATAGTTTTTTTTAAATTAATATTACAATATTTACTGGAAAAAATGAAGTATATTTTTTGGTAGATGGAAATCAAGTTTTATTACAAAAAAATCTAGTTAATTAAGCATTCTTGTCATTGAAATTTTGCTTGTACTTACAATGTTAAAATAAAGCAAGAGAAAAGCAAACATTTCAAAGGTAACTCTATAGTATGGTTATTTTCATAAATGTAAATATGCTTCAAGCAATACAAATAATACAAAATCAAAATACGTTGTGCGAGAATCTCATGCAAAAGTTTTAATTGCTGCATATGAAGGTACGCGATGGAAATATTCAGAGTTGAAAGGAAAATTCAACAAGGAGAACACTTTATTTAAATTTTCATCTTGAAACAGGTGGGTTTTGAAATATCATAGGCAAACTTTACTGCGTGTACGCATTGATCTCATTGTATGTATATTTTAAATGAATATTTGTATACAAAATTGTTTCAAGCTAAATTCAAAAAACATTTTAGAAACATGTTCTTGAAGTTGAGCGCAAGATAGAGCTGTGTAAACAATCAAAAAAATATCATAAGCCTTCTCACAAAACAAGGTAAACTCGTATGAACTTTGATTAAAAAATTTATACCCCTATGAACTTCGACGCATCAGTTACTAAAAAATTATTTTAAGCTTCATTTTAGATTTAGAAATATAATTTGGGTTAAATAACGAAGATTCATTTATATATTTGCAAGTGTTCATACTTTTGAAAATAATATCACGGTGAAATAATAGCAATGTATTTTAATTCTACAACACATATAAGGTATTTTTGTTGTTAAAATTAATAGATATTTTAGCTTGCGCCATCCTCAGAACTCTCTATCAACTACCTCATATAATTTATATAATTTTTGGAACTAAATAACATTGCTATTTTCCACCATGTTATAATGGATTCTATCAAGTAAATAACAATTAAATCAATGCATATACAATACCTTGAAGACTCAAGCAAAACGCAAAATCTTGTTGAGAAGAATTATCATTCAAGCCGTCGTTTCATAGTAGTAGAATTGTATATGCTATGGGAACTTTATATGACTCTTCGTGATAATTCTTAAGCTTTTAGCAACAATGAATCAAAAAGGGTATGCTTGGGTTGGTCTACCATACATTACTTATTCTCAACAAGATAACATGCTCGAGAAAAACCTAAAAATACCTAATTAATCTTGGCATTTTTTTATAGTTAACAATTGTTAATCTATTACTCTCGCTTAATAAACCTTTTTCTGGCAAAAACCACAAATAATGAAACACTAAATAACAAGAGAAAATTACTGCGTTTTTTTCAAGAATCTTAACCTCAGCTCACTAATGAAATAAAAACTAATGAAGTAAAACTTTTCACTTTCGTTTTGGGCGAAAGCTTGTTGCTCTCGACCCCGAATAATATATCAACGAGGGAAAAATAGTCCTAATAGGTAAAAATTAAATCTTGTGTGGCAGGGGTCGCAAACGAATATGGGTGCAGTCACATAATTGTTTTACTCAAAATAACAAGTTCAAATAGTTCTTTGGAAAATTACAAAGCAGTATTGAAAGTAAGCTCAAATCGTTACGCCAATTGATACTCGGAATTTTTTTGAAATAAAAAAAAAACATGTTTATTTTAGTATAGATTGAATTGGCATTCACTTGGTAGAACTCCATTATAACACGGTGAAAAAATAGCAATGTATTTTAGTTCTACAAAATTATTTTTAACAAATATAGTTGATAGCTATTTAGGCTCACGCCATCGTCAGAACTATGCTCAAAATAACATTCGCTTATCTATATATAGCTGTGCAGAAAAAGCACACAACACATCCCCTCTCTTGTTCCAACGGCTTAGCTTGTTACTTTAACACAATGACACTAAATTTTCAAAATTCTTAATGAAACAATAGGTGTCTATGACAATAAGATTATATGTGGGACGGAAGTGGTCCTTATGGAAGCAAATCAGACCACCCCTTTGTACAACGGCTGGACAAGTGGCGATACTATTATGTTAGTTTGTTCGTTAAGAATCCTTTGTGATAATTGGTGTCTATTGATTTCCAGCTGTTCCAAAGCCGTCATTCTCCGACCCTTACTAGAAAGATGCAAACATTTAGGGGCTGAGTTTGAATTTATTTTATGTGATTCATTAATAACGTGATTAGCGAATTGTGAATCTGTTTTTTGCTGTTGAATGATCTTACATGTTCCTTAGCTCGAAGTATGTCTACTTAGATAGAAGTATTACCTTTACATCAAGAAATGACTGTTATCACCATAAAGGTGATATTCGGAATATATAAAACATAAAATTAGTGATGTCGTAAGTTTCACAAATGGAGTTCAGTTATTATATAACCACAGTCGCGCGCGACTATGTGGTGTGTATGCTTTAAAACAAAAACATGTTTGTTAGACTCTATTTAGTGGTTGATAAATTAGCTACGGTAAAATTTACATCTTTCATTATAGTTTATATATTACACATCTTTTTTACATCGTCAATGTATCAATGATATCAAAGCAATGTGAGCTTCATAAATACTTAATTAATGTGTTGAATTGAACGAATTTATGTAAAGAAATATCATTGTTCACAAAAACAATTGCTGCAATTAAAGATTCATTACATTGAATGAAATCTTGCAGCCGGATACATTTATATATGTATTATATCATCATAATTGAATTTTGTTCAGTTTGAAATAATTATATCAAGTAAAAAATTATCGTTTGATTATACTATCGTTAAGAGCCTGAAGTAACTCGTCCACGAAAAAATAATCATGATCGTATGATACCTCGTAAATGCAGGAAAAACGATCAAGTCGAACTTTCATGTACTTTTAATACGTTCTTTATAGAATGAATATATACTATCATTGTTCAATCTACAAAACACAATTGTGTCTTACATATGTTACACATAAGCATAATGAAACAATTCACGCAATGTTTTTTTTCAAAAATTCCATGAAACATAAACATCAGTCGCTTTCCCATCCCTGCCTTGGGGCGTATCTACTTGCCGCATATGTGTAGGCAAAGCTTTTAAGTGAAATTCGTTTACAAATAACGAAAATAACCTTACATCTCCGCACAAATTACACTTAACTTTCAGCTTTAAGTATATTATTTTCAGATAAAACAATAAATGTATATAATTTTAGTTGGCCAACATTAGGCCCATTTCAATAAAAAAAGGAAACAGTCAAGTAAATCATTTAGACTTGTATTTCTTTTATAACCATTACATACATATTTTATTATTACTGTAAAAGTTTCTATAACAAGCGATGTTGCACTTACTTCATTAGTTAAAGTTAGTTAATCGTTGGAAACCAAGTACAGGTTCATTAACTGATTTTCCAATGCATTTACGGTAGTAACAGCATCCCACCAACTCTTCATCTGATCGTAAAATCTAGATATCTCTCTGAAATGAGACATTAGTCGAAAAGTTCACTACAGGTTAACATTAAAAACATTACGCTGCAATATTAAAAAAATAGACCCACACTAAAACAATATGCTCTAACAAATTGTTCGATTACTGCTTACGTAAAAAGCTTGTTAAGGCTATAAAAAACGTTGATTCCATCTATTTCAACCAGTTGTTTAGGTATATAGTTCACACTTTTATAATCAGTAGCTTCACTTTTAATGTGTTATCTGTACCTTCTTGGTGGGAAACTATAAAATATTAAAAAATAAAAACACATTTTTGTATACCATTTCCTCAATATATTTATGATCAGGACCGGTTTCGCGCATCGCGAGCATTATCAACTGATAAACAAAAAACAACAAACAAGACTATTTTTAACACTACCTTTTTAAGCCAAAATGGCTATCAACTATATACCTTATAAATTTTGTAGAACTATAATACATTATTTTTCACATAGTCATAGAGTCATAGAGTTTTACAAAAAAGAATATCCAAAAATTGACAGGTATGCAAAACCCACAGTATAAAAACTGAAAAAAAATTACCATACAACATATATATAAATAAAGTAAAATAATTACCAAGTAAAATGTTAAGGAACTCTTAGTAGAATTTTGATTAAAAATATTATATTATTTGTAAAAAGCGAAGCGTTATTTTTTTAGTAAAATATCTTTCTACTAAAAAATTCAGTTCAATGTAAAAGTAGTTCATAGAAGTTACTTAAGATCAACTTAGGTGAAAAAATGTTACGAATAAAATAAAAATTGAATTTATTTTAACCTTGCCGGACATGAAGCTCGTCTAATTGTTGTGGTATATCCTGTACCGATAGACCACAGGGAACACGTGCTAAACAAGTTTTCTTATGCACAGAATATCAACGGTTTTATAAAATTTTAATTATATTTTATTCAAAGCAGAAGCTCTACAACCGACCAGTACTGTAATAAATAACACTGTTGTTTTTTTATCGTTTCTTATATTGATTGGCATATCCTGCGATACCAAAGGAAGTGTATAAATAAAAGTATGTCTAGCAATATGTAAATGCACGCGTAAATAATGCATTCCTCTCAATATAATTAACCCCACACGGCTAATTTTGTAGGAAGAAAAACAGGACGCGTGTTAGGATAGTTAATGAATTGCTTTGACTTTGACAAAAAGAAAATAAACGATCAGTCGTGCTGTTTGCACGACGTATAATATAATCCAACACACATGCGAGATGAAAGTTCATGTACAAGTCATACACTTAAGAATGTATACAAGATTAAATTTCATTCGTAATTTATTTACATATAGTAAAAAAGTAGAGCAAATTTTGTCATTACAAGTAGATATTGCAGTACCCTTATTTTAGTATTAGCTGTTTATGTTATTTTAAAAATACTGTACAACTAAAAAATGTGTTTTTTTTATCAAAAATAAATCCTCGCACGTGACGTGTTTACGATTTCGAAAATTGGACCACTGAAATAATATGAAAAACAAATAATATACAAGTCTTTGCGAATAAGTCATAAACACTTGACACCCTCTAAGTCAACATAACAAACGCCATCCATCAAATTCAATCAGATTCATGCGAAAAAGTCATTGAAGATTGGACCTCCCGAATACGTGCCACTAAGCAAAAACGCGGCGTTCATTTGCATGACATTGTATTCCACATTTAAAATCATAAAATATACTTTCAAATGAAAAAAAAATGTGTGAATACCTGACATATAACTTGTTTTAATAACATAGTAAAAAATTTCGAACATCTCTATTGAAAGGCTTTATATATATATATGCCACAATATCGCTGTGTGGTAAATTGCATTCCACGTCGATTACCTTTTTATAGGCATAGACGAGTTTATATTAAATTAAAAATAATCACAATACCAAACTTGCTTTGTAAACCATATCAGGATTCTTTCACTGGCAAACACCAATTCTATACAATAGTCACATCGCGAATAAATGATATTAAATGAATATGAATGTACAGTCAGGTACTAGGGAGCGGAATGAATACAAATTCATACATAATCTTTTATTGTTTATTATTAGAATAAATAATTAGGTGACCGAAGCTCAGTCAGTTCGTTGGTCCCTGCCAGTTGCTTATGACTACTTAACGTTTAAGCAAAACACTATTTTATAGACTAGTACTAAGAGTCGTAAATCCCAAGAAACTAAAAATCTTTTTTTAACAGAAAAAGACCAACAAAAATATTGTATGTCCGAATTGTATACCGAACTTTTAATGTGTTAACTATCACTTCTTGGTGAAAAGGTATTATATTTTAAATGAAAAAATAACATTTACATCTTCGACATTTTTTGTGACCCGAACTGGTTTCACGCATCGTGATCATTATCAACTGATGCAATAAAAACTAAAAACAAAACGAACGACTTAAGAAATTAGAAAACAATTTACAGGTAATCATACAATATTTGTCTTAATGAAGCAAAATAGTTTATAAATGAAATGTTAGGGACATGAAAGCAAAAGTCTATAAATTCATAAAAAAAACATTAAGCACTCATTAGCAAGAATAATGAATAGATACCGATTATCAAAATATTAAATGGCGGGAATAGTACTTTAAAAACGTATTTTTTTTATTAATATAATTATTGCATTTATAGAGGAGAGACAAAATACTGTTGTATTTTACTCTATATCTTGAAAATTCTTCACAATATATATATGTATGTTTCGTTTATACTCCAACATTTCCCGTTAGACTTTTCAGTTTCTAAGGAATCATGATAAAATCAGTAGAAAACTCTTTATGTTGGAAAAGATATTTTGTGCATGCTGAACTAGAAGATAATCACGTTCTGTGGGACTGCTCTTAGATTACTTCCGAATAAGCGCAATTTTATGCTGCAGTTCGTTCTCACACAAGTCCAATAGGCCACTATGACTTGCTCGTAACATGGTTAATCTCACGGCATTTGAAAAAATGTTTCTTTATTTACGGATCACCATAACTTTGATTCCTAACTAAAGTCAATAAGCTAGTAAAAAATGAAGGATTTTCAGTATAAGTATTATACAAAAGTTACCCCAGATTGATTGATTTAAATGGCTAAAATATAAAATATATTTATATGTTTTTTATAACACTATTACATGGTATATATTAGTACCGTACAGCTGATGGTGTTTATTAGCGGCTTTTTTATTATAGGTTATACATAAGAGATGTCATTTCAGTTTTTTTTTATTTTTTGTCAGGGTGATCAAACGTTGATTTTCTTATATCATTCATATAGCCAAGCTAGCGTGTTTTTTCAAATTCAAGAACGAACCCCAAATGTCGTCTGTGATGTTAAAGCATGGATTTGTATAAAATTGTTAATAATAAATTAATCTAACATCTTTTAAATAGGACAATTTCTGCCAGTAGAAGCTATATCCATTATTATTTTATTTAAATCAAACAAAATTATACTATAATCTCGTTTTTACTTTTCTCAAACACACACTCGAATCGAATCCATGAAAAGTTTTATGCTTTTGAGGTTTGTGAGTTTTAATCTGGCCCGTATTAAGGCATACATTTACAACACTCGCGAGTGCGTAGGGAATTGAGAGGCGCAAAATTTTCGTTGTGTTAAGTATAGCAATAGATTCCCGGGAGCTTAAAGTCATACATGGAAATTTCTTATTCAAGATAAATTAACAAGCCAGTAATCGAATAATGAATTCCAAACTTCTTACACATATTTGTCTTTTCATATCATTCTCTAATATACTCGATGGCGTCAGCGTTCCCTTGTTGTTCATCTCATCTCATCGATGCTAATCACAAATGATCTCGATATTCTTTCAATTACTCTTTTAATATACACTAAAATCTATCATGTCTTTTTGTCTTTTAAAATATAACTTTTTGATCGACTTATGTCGCAAAAATTTTAACCACAAATAATGTTAAGTTATTGAAATAATCAATGAAAACACATTTTTAACCATCGCGAGCATTATCAAATGATGAATATATGTGTCATTGATAATGCTCGCAAACATCGAAACCGGTCTTGATCATAAAATATATTATGGGAAAATTAGTAAAAATTATGTATTTCGTCATTTAAAATATCAGTTTTTTCCACCAATAAGTGATCTTAAAAGGCATAAAAAACTCAAAATAATTGTTTTAAATAATAAAAACAATACGATTTATAAGCAAGACTATTTATAAAAAAATATTTGAGTATAAATAGACTTGTTTGTAAATTGTATTCTATCAGTTGATAATGCTCACGATGATCGAAACCGGTCCTGATCATAAAATATATTGCGGAAATATAAAAGTACATAATAGTAAATAAGTACTAAAAAATGTGTTTTTATTATTAAAAATATCATGCCTTTCCATCAAGAAGTGACAGGTACCACCTTAAAAGTGAAAATAGTTTTTTGAAGAAGTATATTTTTTGCGAACTAATTTAGGTATATGAGCTTTTAATAAAGCATCTCAGCGGAAGTTTCATTTGATACTTCCCATTTTTAAATATGATATTGTTGAAAACAACTCTTTAAATCGATTGATGGTACTTAAGCTCATAAGCACTACAGAGTTGACCACTCGTCCGTTGAAATTTAAGTCTAGGAATATAAGCATCTTTTTTCAAGCTAAGCAAAATATCGCTGATTTTCAAATCTCTCATGAAACAATTCACTCTTTCTTCTCTACACCAACATTGCATCGCACTGTTGAATTAAATATTATTTGATTACAGCTTAATTCGAATGTTTGAATAATTATCTACGAAAAACACACTTAAAGCATAATTAAACACTCCAGATTAAAATATACCACACGATGAGTCTTTTATCTATATGTTTTCTTCTGTGGTAGATTTAGGGGCTCCATTATCATTATAACCGGGATCCTGGTGTTTAGAGTTTGTTAATAAATACAAAATATTTTTCTTTCGGAATTAAATTATACATTATTTTAAAAGTGTTTTGAATATTTACCCAAAATTCGTTTAATCAGAGAGGACTTCTCCTGCATCCTGTCTTATTTGCTCGATTATTCGAGTGGGTTTGACAGATTACTGATATTGAAGAAAAATGTAAAAACTTGATGTGAATATATTGAAAAAAAATGTTTTAAAGAGAGTTAAGTTAGTAATTACATACATTTGATTCTAAAAAATTATCGAAGTTGAATTGTTAAAACTTTGTACAATTCTACATGTTTAGTCACTAACGACCCGGGTTTCGCCTTTCGGCATCTTCAGGCAATCTTTCACACCAAATGTATTAACAGACCCCAAGACATGAACTAAATTACGGCTAAAAAAACTCAGTAATATTGATCTAATAATAACTAACACAATCGCCTGTGATAATGTGTTTTCCTTCAATTAATACCTTTGGTATATAGACGACGCTAACTGTTTATTGTGCGTCAGTTATGTTGCATCCGTGTGACAGAATGCCTAAAGATGCCGAAAGGCGAATGCCAAATCGTAAGAGACAAAACATGTGGGATCGTACAAAGTTTTAATAATTCTAATTTTATATTGAAATTCCATCAAGTACCCTCAGTCGATATCAAAAATTATTTAAAAACATATGATTATCTTCTTATTGCGATCAAATACAACTATTTTTTCTCATATCTCTATTGTTGATATTTACAATCCCGGTATTCAATATAAAATATCGGGATTGACCTATTCGTCCGGTATTGCAATCCCTACGCAGTAAACGAGTTGATATTTTGAAACGGTTGCGTAGACACAGTTGAGTGTTTGCTTTGAAACTCTAGAAGGCGGAGCAGCAAGTTCTTCTTCAACCTTTGACAGTTAATAAAAGAATATAAAAAACATATTGTCTGTTTTCTTTTCAACGAGTAGGCACTGTGTTGTTTTAAATCACTTGAAAACAGATCGTATATATACTTTCTCAATAGCCGTTCATACAATACTGTATTTAGTGTATTTTATATCCGTACAGATTACTAAGTATAATCAGTATAAATTTTTGTATTGCATATATTCATGAACAACCTTAACTACCGTTACGAAAACATCTTGTTATTAAGGTAAACACTCCCTCTTTTTATAATAAATATGTTTCGCATAGAAAATGGACTTTTAAAAGCTATAATTTCAGCTAGACTATCGATTCTTATTTCATATTTCGTAGTGGCTAGACACTAAAAGAGCTTAGTCGGTAATGCTTAACATCCTGGCGTTGCATTTTTTTTTAATTTTCTTTTAAAACCTTTATAATGTTGGTACTAAGCATAACCAATATTCTAATATTGGTCGAAGATCAGTGCTGAAAACATAAAGCATAAATAAAAATAATCACTATAATATACCAACAACACTTCACATAATTAAAATAAATACTTACCCCAAGATATATCGATTAATAACAGCAGTGAATACAGCCATAATCAATGACATATTTAAATAAACAACTACCAACATAAAAATGTGTACATATAGTGGAAATACAAAATGATGAATGAGCTACCAGTGTAAAGGTATCAAATAGTACCACAATAGTGTCACAACACTAATTTACATGAAAATAAGACTGCACGATTCAAAATTAGATTAGTATGAGGAATTTCAGAACGAAAATCCGTTAATCGATTCAAAAAACAATTGTTTGAATGGGATTTGAGTTCACGGATACTGCGCCTTTCGTTATCAACTCGATTAAAAGCCTTTAGTTAAAAAGCGTTAGTTAGTCTGAAGATGCCTCTGAAAGAGGCGAAACACGTGACACAGTTAGTTACACAATACGTGGAATAATCCAAGTTATTATAAATTTTATATCGATTAAAAGCCCGTTATAATAATTACGCATATATCATATAATGCATTGTTTTATTGTATTTATACCAGGTATAGATGTTCTAACTGTTTATCATATATATACATACACATATTCCTTTTGAAAACAAACAATTTTATAATCTAACTCGCTCGTTTGAATTGATATAGTTCTTGTAACAGTAGAAATAAGTCAAACGGCTCTTACGAAGTGCCAATTTCAGACGATCGATTATATACACAGTTTATGGTGTCAAGTTCATTTCAGGGCTGAATAAAGCGATACTCTATGAGCTTCTACAATGAGAGGCGGATAAGGTGTAATCCATGAAATTGAAGTAATATTTGAAGCAGAAATGTGATTAAATTGGAATTTCAATATCAAATTTGAATTGTAACAACTTTGTACGATTCTACATGTTTTGTCACAAACGACCCGGGTTTTGCCTTTCGGCATCTTCAGGCATTGTATCACACGGATTCAACAGAGCTTTAGTTCTTCTTATCAGATAAGATTTCTTAAAAAAAAAAACGGATAATATTTTAATGTCTGAAGATGCCGAAAAGCGAAACCCGGGTAGTTAGTGACAAAACATGTGGAATCGTACAAAGTTGTAATAATTTAAATTTGATTAAATTTATAATTCTTTAAGTGGCCGCAGGATGTGTACTTAAAATCACACAAATATATCATGTGCCTCCATATTTAAATGGTATAATATTTTTGGCCTTTCGACTTGTTAAACACAAAACGAGTAGCTCTGCTCTTTGTTGAAAAAATGTTTGCATATTAAATAAAGAAAAATCTTCTAAAAATATTTACATTATCTTAGTGGGCACTGAAAGACGCAGGACCAATCTTGAGGAGCGCGCATAAGTAGGTCCCCAAGTGCCCCGCCGACGAACCCACAAGTAGTGAATACGACCCAAAAAAGCGAGTAAAACGACTCGCCAGGGATCTGAAGTGGCGGGTCGAGGCCTCGGGGAGCGCTGAGTGCACTTGGCAGCGCCCCCCGCGTCTTGCGCCTCATGCGCGATGACAAATTAAGTGGGGACCTCAGGACAGAAAACAAACAAACACCTGAATTTGGCTTGAGTATGGAATTAATTCAACGCTTTTTTCGAGAACATATTCATAATAGGGCTCTTTTAGTAAGCAACCTTGAGTAAAACATTAAAAAACATTTTTACCTACTTTATAATATTTACGAGCAATATACTATATTTCATTATTATATTTTGATACTTTCATTAGTAAAAAATATTCTAAATACCTTTCCAAGTATAGCACTCAACATAATAAACCCACAGTTACGTGCGTAAATAATATAACGGATCCATGAATTGTACGCGATAGAAATATGCGCAAACAATAATTGAATAGATAGTCGATGTATTAAGTAAAGATTGCGCACATAGACAAATTATCATACACACAAAACAATAGATAAACTTTCATCCTTAATATGAGAACGCATTGTTAAATTTATAACAAAATATTATGTATCTTTGTAAAAACTTACATTCGTATTAACAAAAATAAATCAAAAACATTTAATACCCGTATTTTTTTATTTAAACATACATTCTTTCATTCCATTATTACTACAAATATCGTTTCTACAATTTTAATCATTTTGGCCTTTCTATCTCGTCAAATTGTCTATTTTTTATAATTATAAACATATATGTATCCGAAGTCATCAACAGCAAACTCTATCAATACGGTAGTTTTTATGGCTTTAAACAAAATCTCACTTCATAACGGACACGTTAAATACATACTTTCTCGTTTCAAAGCACACAACCCTTCCGACCGTGAGTGGAATCGTTTATGTATAATGTCGGCTTTTGTGCAAGTTTGTCGCATTTAACATCTATAGTACTCGCGCACTTTTTTCATGTCTTTTGGGCGTCTGTCCGTTCTACGTGTCCAAATTATTAATAGTTGCCTGTTACCATTTATACGCTTCTTCAGACAGAAAAATGAACGATTACTTGGTTTCGCGTATGCCACGACAATAATATGTCTCTTACTATCCCAATTTTCCAACGTAAAATGTCAACTCTGGGTGAAATAAGAAATCATATGTAACATGATAACTTCTCATTCAAAATGATCCATAATAATATGTAGTAAGTATGTAAATTTCTCACAAAAGCAGGGAGACAAAAAAGATCTTACCAATTCCTAGTAATAACAGGAACGCGCTAGAATAATATTTTCACTCAAAATACGACTCGGAGACAGATTTATTCAGAACTAATGTTGTTCATTTGGATAGAGTCTCAAACTACTCAGCAGGGTTGCCGAAAAATAAAAAAAACAAGAATTATTTTTTTTCTAAAAGTCACATATCTAAAATATCATAAATACTCACATTTTTTAATTAAATTTGAATCAGAATCGCTTTCGCTTAGCGAGTTATTACTTTAAAACTATTATAGACTATAATATAAGTATAGCGACTACATCTCTAACGTATTTTTATCAATAAAGGAGCAATCTGAGATCTGGATCTGGATCAAAGACTGACCCAACCAAAAAATTGTTGGCCCGTGCAAGTAAAAAAACAATCAAATCTTATTTGTTAAAAATTTCTACAATTCCAAATATTTATCATTATGAACCGGGTTTCACTCTTCGGCGTTTTCAGATTTATATATCAAAGAACTGAGTCTAGCTTATAGTTTTCATCGCTTATGTCATTAAATAAATATACAATTAGTATATACAAAACCTAGGGCTAGGAACCGAATACATATGTAACTGGAATAATTTTAACTACTGATTTGATAATTATACCATTTATATAATAATACCTGAAAGTGTCTAAATGTGAAACCCAAGTCAGGTGTGTCAGATCTTGTAGAATTGAATGTAGTTTCAAAAATTAGAGTTTGATATTAAAATTCCATCAAACACACTCAGTCGGAATCGTTAATGAAATATATGTAACATTGTTTCATTTTTAAAAATCAGAAAACATCCTCATACGAAAAAACTCTTGCAATTATAAATAATAAAAATTTACTTAACTGGAATCGATTTTAAATGTTAGTACAGTGGAACCTCGATCAACCGTTCTCGCATAATACGTTTTCCTGGATGGAACGCTTATTTTTTATAGTTCCGTCAAACTCCCATAAGAACAATGTTAAATAATCCCGCATTGGCCGTTTCCCGATTCCCCGATTTCCTCGATAAACCGTCTAAATATTTTAAGGACTTTACTTACTTACTTGACAAGTAACTAATAAATAATTTTTTTTTAGGATTTTTTTTGTTTATTATTATTTGAAGCTTTCCCGCATTCACCGTTTCCCGCAATTTCCGTTATTTTTTCAGGGTCCCTTGGAAAACGTAAAATCGAGGTTTCACTGTATATGTAAAAACAAATTTAAAAATGGTATCCTATCACCACCTTATGGCAAAATTGCTTATATATTTATTTTTTTAATTGTGGGAATTTAGAATTCTTTTATTCGCAACTTTTTGGCAACCCTGAGTGACTGGTGTTCATCTGTATTATTTTAAGGCAGTAGACAAAACTAAAACTTACATTTCTCCTTGTCATTATTTTGTATTCACAGTCGGAGAATAAGTAGGTACTTTTAGAGGTGATCGCAAGTTACTCGTTACTTCTGAGACCTCTTAAACCCCTAACAATAGTGCATATAAAGTCTCCCAACTGTAACTAGAATTTTACAGAATTGCCGAAATCGTATATTTCATAAATATAATATTATATTAAAATAAACTCAGTTTGTATCTTGTGTGCTAATTTAAGGATATATTGATGACAAATACGACTACTGATATTTGTTTTTACTTTCTTGTATACCATATTTAAGGTTTTCATTAGTTACAATAATCCAAATGAGTTATCAAATCAATAAATAGTATTAGAAATACGTTAATAACACATCATTTCTAATTAATATATTTCTTCGACAATATTTAATATAGTAATTTATTGATTGAATTGGCATTTACTTGGTAGAACTCCATTATAACACGGTGAAAAGATAGCAATGTATTTTAGTTCTACATTTTTTTTATAAGATATAGTTGATAGCTATTTCGGCTCACGTGCTGACGACGGCGTGAGCCGAAATGACTATGTCTTATAAAAAAATTGTAAAACTAAAATACATTGCTAGTTTTTCACCGTGTAATATAGTAATTACTGTTTAAAGAACTTTAAAGGAGTTAATGTAATAAAGGAACAGACATAACGAAAATTTAAAGATCTTTATTCAAAATTTTATTCAAACGTTAAAATATAGAACTGTCCATATTTTCATTTTCAAAAATTCAAAATACACCTCACAATTAAAATTTTTTTTTTTAATTTTTAAGTGGATTGACTATATCAAAGTTGTCATGTACTTGACCTATAAAATATATTTTTGTATTTAGGCAATATTTTCTGACAGAAAATTTGAACGGAAAATCAAAAATTCTTCACATGTATACTAAATTTTTTATCATGTACATAACTTAGGAAAAGGCTTTTATTATCTCTTCTCTTATTTAAACCATATCCGTTTTCAATGCTCTTTCGTGAACAATGTGTGCTTATATTACAACAGTATATTATATATAATATGAATGCTTTGAAAGTAGTCTTGAAATAAATGTGACTTTCTTTGAACGAGTTTTATAAAAATATTTAAAGAATCTTGAAAAAAAAATAGTTTTTAATAATTCACTTTGAAATCTTATCCACATACAATTAATATCGTTGATTTTTGTACCAGAAAAAAGAACCACAAAACTACTCAAACAAAAAATACACGTTAATTACAATTTCGCAAAACAAAGATATCCACTGGCACATCTAATGTAAACACTTAATATATAAGTTAATAACAATAGGAGAAAGGAGTATATGTCGGAAAATTCATCTGTAATACTGATAAGAAAAATTTTAATCAAAAAATTCCGAACAAACATTTGTCTTAACGCGATTATTATTAGACGCGATAAAATGAGAATACTGCACGAGAGTGTTATAAAGGAAAAAAAGTCACCATAATAATGTGTGTCAGTACTGAAAGCAGATATAAACTTTTACAGTTTCTCATTAAAAATCGAAGAATACAAAAAATGAATATGATCAGTTGATAATGCTCGCGATGAGCGAAACCAGTCCTGAACAAAAAATATATTGTGGATATCAGTACTAAAAAATGTGTTTTTATCATTTACAATATCATGCCTTTCCATCATCAAGGTGTGACAATTATCACCGATTTCGTTACGTAAAATGTAATCATAATTGAACAGATTCGGAAACGATAAATACCTACTATGCTAGTTAAAGTACATATTTTTTCCATCCAAACTACCTTCATCTTCAATTGTTCCGGAAAAGCGAGCTTATAGCATTATCACTAGACATCAATATATTTCAAAAACAGGAAAAAATTAATAGAGCTTTAAAGAAATACTACAAATTGGATATCCTTGGGGTTTTTTTTTTTTTCAAAAAAGAAGACCAGAAAATTTACAGACAATCATTCAACTTACAAATCCCTAGTTAGGAATATATTGGTCATGCTCCAAAAGCGGGCAGACATAGCTTACACAAGTCGTATATTATGATAAATGCTGTTTTACATTTATTCCATATGCGTGTTTTTTTATTCAGATTGACTTTTTCGTAATGTTTTTTTATGAATGCCACAATAATAGCCTGAAACGACCAAGTTAATGGTTTATCGATTCACTTAGTCAAATATTGTTTTAATAGCGAGGAAAACAATAAACGTTAATAACTAGAATAATAATACTAGCACCCGTATTTACAGCAACGATTTCACTGTAAAACCCTTCAAATGTTCGAACGTATCGAAATGATTTAATATTTTTGATAGCAAATGCAAATAATGACGTCTATACGATAAATAAAAATATTGTACACTGGGATCAAATAAAGCCGTTTCGCTATTGAACGTGTTTTCATTTGTGGCGGCAAAGGATTGAATTGAATCGATGGGACTGTGCTTTGAAATACGCGGACCTAAAAAAATAATAATAACATGTTCCGACCCACACACTAATATTTTCATTACAACTATTAAAAAGTTATGCAACACTGCTATTGAACCTTAATTGATTTTCATTGATAAAAAAAGTCAACTTTCACTTTAAATGTGCTAACTGTCACTTCTTGGTGGAAAGCCATGATATTTTAAATAATAAAAACACATTTTTTAGTTCTGATTTCTACAATATTTTTTTTTATCAGGGCCTGTTTCGCTCATCGCGAGCAAAGGTATAATAAACCATGAGTTAATGATTTTTAATACCAGTTATCAGTTTATAGTGCTCGCGGTGAGTGAAACCGGTCTTGATCAAAAAACATATTGTGGAAAAGGGTACGAATAAATGTGTATTTATTATTTCAAAACGTCAACTTTATGAAGCGGTCTAATCTTTCAATTAGTGGGATCAAGAAATCTAAGGTTATTTGAAAAAACTTACAGCTGTCAGAAATGTTAATGTGTATATTATATAAATGTATTTATTTCACCAAAGCTGAAAAACGTACACCGCAATTGTATGGGATAATTTTAAGGGTTACATTATTAATATTAGGGAAATTTCAAACGAAGTAATTTCCTTTTATTGATTGAATTGGCATTTACTTGAAACTAGAACGCCATTATAACACGGAGATAAAGTTAGAAGAACTCCGTTATAACAACATTATAAGCCAGTAGAATAACATTATAAGCTAGTGAAAAGCTATTTCGGCTTATACCATCGTCAGAACTAGTTCTGAAATAATTTCCTCATTGAATACTTTAGAAGTCTAGAAGACAACAAAAATAGAAGAAACCAAATACTAGCTAAGAGTTAACTGCCTCAGCTTTAGTGAAGAAAACTGTAGGATAGTTTGAAATATTTTATAACAAAAGAGGTAGATTTGGTAAATGAAAAACAATCGTAGATGAGAGTCCTAGACCAAAATCTAGTCCGTCCAAGACCGAGAAGAATAGTGCTAGTTGGCTCATAATCTCACACAACTGCTGTTAATGAAATTCGGTAGAAGTTCTGCTGAAAGTATCTGAAATGTATGTCAAGTAAATATCATAGTAAGATTAAATATTCTAACACGGTGAAAAAAATATCAACGTATTTTAGTTCTACAAAATTATTTAAAAAAATATAGTTGACAGCTATTTCGGCTCAAGCCATCCTCAGAACTAACTAAGATAGTTCTGACGATGGCGTGAGCCGAAATAGCTATCAACTATATTTTTTTAAATAATTTTGTAGAACTAAAATACATTGCTAATTTTTTCACCGTGTTATAATGGAGTTCTACCAAGTGAATGCCAATTCAATCAATAAATTAAATATTCTTTTTAAAAAAAGTTTTCGATCTTAAACTTTTCAAAATGGAATATCAAAGGGCTACAAAGTCGTGTCTGTAACCACTAGCTTTCCGAATATCAAAACTATAATATCAATAACGCATATAAACATTTATTTATTTTATAAAAAATATTAAGTTAAAATTATGCCCCGGTTTTTTTCTTTTACAAAAGGGGCAAAATTTTGTTGAAAACATTTTTACAAGCATTGCTTACATATACAGTATCACCATAAAATATATAAACATAAATATAGCTGTAAATATACTGTAAGTTATAGGAGTTTTTCAATTAAACTTCATAATAAATCATTTTTTATGTTCACCTTTAAAAATGTAGTTAATGGAGTTACGAGCTTTGCACTTTGGGCCTACGATATCATGAAACATAATGCGGTTATTGGATGAAGCCAAGATCCTCACTGGGCCATAAATCCAACAATCATCATAAATTACCTGCCAGCTAAACTTTAACAGCAGTACTGAACGTGTTAAACATTCGCACAAACCATAACGCGTCCATTAACGAAACCGCGCACGAAAAACACCCTTCGGGAATAAAACATCACCGACTACATTCGCATTTCCAAAAATGGGTTACAAAAGACCATTTCACATGTGAATATCCAATCCTAAATAAATATTTTTGTCATGCGGTGGTCTATTATGTTCCAAATCCCTTTTCATATCATACACAAGATTTATTTAATAGAAAACTAACAGGATTTAAATTGTTGTTTGTAAAAATTCACGCGTATAAATTTACTCCTTTCATTGACGGAATGTTTTTTCAGTGTGACACAATTATTCCTAGACATCTCACTCAAATTTCACAGGTAAAAACAACATGGACATTGCTTGCTTACCATAAAAGCATACAGATTTTTTTTTATTAACGAGTGTTTTCTTTAAAAGACTAGGGCAAATGTTTTCACAGGCTTAAAATATATTCTATAAAGGCTAGCTTTATTATTTCAGTCGGCCATATACATTTGTCTCTTCGTTATAACGTATCACCTTGGATTATTAAAAGTCCAAAAAGACACGCGATATTTTTAAATCAATTCAACGAATTAACGCAAAAGTAGTATTCAATCAATGTAACTCATTGTTGAATAGCGATAATTCCGATTTTATTAATGTACTACTTATATTCTAATAATAATACACATCCATCAATAAGACAAAAGCAAGTATTTTTTATTAGAAAGGAATTGCTTTGAAACTAAATTCAGAACACTTTATAAAACGTTAATTGATGCCTGGTATTTTATAAAAACTTTTATTTTTAAATTCAGTCCAACAGTAAGTTTTTCAAAGATGATTATGTAAAGTTTTAAAATGTAAAAGGAACATTTTTTTTTATTATTATCAACTAACTTGCTATGTTTATCTACATCAAAATTTTAACTCTGATTTTCAGTTTTAATAAGACAACCTGTTGCTTAAATGCGTGTACTAATATGCCAAAATTGATTTTCAAAAAAGAATTAATCATTTCATCCCGTTTATTTATCAGCTAGATAGATATTACACAGTGAAAAAATAGCAATGTATTTTAGTTCCACAAAATTTCATACGATATAGTTGATAGTTATTTCGGCTCACGCCATCGCCAGAACTATTCAGAACTAACTTTTTTCACCGTGTTATAATGCATTTCTACCAAGTAAATGCCAATTCAATCGATAGATTCTTACGAATATTTTGAGTTGAACTAATATCAAGCTCTTATTGCAGTGTCAATCAGTGGAGTGATTGAACCAATGCGCACTCTGTTTTTCCGTACCAAAAATATATTGTTATAGTTTTATTATAAATCAGGAATAATATATTTAATATATTTTAAGCAATACGTAAAAAAAAATACTTACTAAATCTTGAAATGATTATAGGAAACTTGATTCAATTTTTCCCTACATAACATCGTAAATTTTATGATTATTAAAAATGATATATTTCAGAAGCAAATATCGGAGCTAATTTTTATGATCTTCACTGCTGATTGGCATTAAAAAAATAAAACAATTACTGACGTTGAATAAAGGCAACCAGAAAATTTCACGTTACCAGAACAATGCATGTATCTCGGCAAGGAGCACTTTTCTAGCGGACACGCTTGGACCGTCATGAATGCCTTGTCGAGTAATTATTACTGATCGCTCTGGCGATTTTAATTCTAAAATCTTTGTCCACTGTCGCTATGTATGACTTCAGTTTAGTGTATAATAATAACAAGACCAAACTGTCTATAATAAATTCAGAAAGACTTTCAGCTCTCAAAGGCTTCGCGATATAAACTCCTAATCGAGACTTAGGTGCCATAAAATTCATAAAACAATCTTCTAAGAAATAATAACGGATCATATGCAATATGACCACTATGTTTAATTGTTCTGCTATCACTTTTATCAACTGGTCATGTATCAAATGTGTCAATCTGCGATAATTGATATGACTGCTTTTTCGATAGAAAAGCAATCACTCATATATTATCAACGTTTCGTAACGTCAGCTGATTACCACCGATCAGTGCCGGCGATACACGCAGGCGGCCCGTGGCGGCAGATTTTTTTTATTTATTTTTAATTTTATTAATCGCAAATGGACGGATTATGTTTCAGCATTGATAAAAGATTACAATCATGTTGTTGCACATTTTGTATCCCTGTAAAAAATTGTGTTAACAAATTTTAGCCCTCTGACTACTAACGTCTCAACCGTTAAGACGGCTGATTCTATTGTGTTAATACCCGAAATTATATGAATTAAAATTGTAAAAAACTTCTTGTACTCGCTAATTTTTAAGTTAATGCATTGCTTGATTTGTCCTGACAAACTCAATACAATTGTTTCAAGCCAATATTATTTAATAAATTTTTGGAGTATAGGTGTTCGAATATCTTTTAAGCAGCTCAGCAGGGAACGAATTAAATATTGATGTTTTTAACGCGATGGCTGCCACAGACGAGATATCACTTCAAATGGCGCAGTATTTGTGTTACCACAGACGAGATATCTCGGAAGTACTTTTGGTAGCGTGTGCGAGTCAGTGTGACAACCCTGTCTAACAATGAAATTTTGAAACTGGTTAACTTCAAGAATAAACTCTACAACTCGGTGTGGGATATAATATTTTTTAAGTTAATGAAAATTTCTTTCTAACACGGCAATAAAGATTTTTTTATGATGAGTTTTATTTTTGACAAAAACATCCGGCATGGTAAGCACTGCGGCGTGATTTATTTGCGGCTACGAAAAGGTTAAGAAGCATCAATGTTTATAGCTGAGTTGTTGACATTCAATACGGAGTGGCGCACCGTCAGCGGAATCCGCTTAGTATTTTGATAAATTTAACAATTTGAAAAAAGAATGTTGTAATGATATTGTCACTGTATTTTAGTTTTTATTTCAAAAATTGAACAATCAACATGACAAGGTGAAAAAACAGATTCACAATTTGCAAATCACTTTATAAAAGAATCGCATAATATAAATATAAACTCAGCGCCTACGTGTTTATATCTTTGTAATAGGTCGCAAGATGACGGCTTTGGAACAGCTGGAAATCAATAGATATCAATTATCACACGAAATTCTAAGCAAACAAACAAACAAATATAAGTCTGACGCCGCTCCTCAGACCATTGCGAGGGGCTAATTGATTTCCGTAATAAACCATCTCCATCCAATATTTAAGCTTATTGAAATTGTCGCCTGTTTAGTTTCGCTTACAGTTTTTAAATTTTTAGTTTTATTACGAGCAGGAAATATGCTAAGTCGTTAAATCAAGAGAGAAGATGTATTGTGTACCTTTTCTACATAGCTATATTTCATAGTTCTGACGATGCCGTGAGCCGAAATAGCTATCAAATCGATAAAAACAAATGTAGAACTTAAACACATTGCTATTTTATTCACCGTGTTATAATGGAATTCTATCAAGTGTCGAAGTCGAAATATAGAATCGCCTTTTTTTCTCACTATTCGTTTCTTTTAATAAGCACATCACGTCAGTGCTTAATATTGGCCCCATACAATTTTGCATCAGGCCACTTATGAGGAGTAAATATGTTTTGTTTTATGAGTATTTTGTTATAGAAGACGCTACATACACATCAAGGCTTGAGGTAGAACAATCAACAAGTATTGTGTTGTATGTTTATTTATTTAGTTATTATTTATTCACCGTATTATAATGGAGTTCTACCAAGTAAATGCCAATTCAATCAACAAAATATCACAATAATGAGGTGTTGTGAGCCTAAAAAACATTTAGTTTCTTTGTTAAATTGAACCGAAAGAATCCTTTCAATATCCAAGAAAAAAGAACAAAGCCACAGACGTTCAATGTTCTCGATTCAAATACAATTTTGAATAATTGTACATACACTAATTCACCGGAACATGAATTGTAGTGCTAATTAATTATTCACGACAATCCATTTTCACAGTCCTCTTGGCTTCTCAGTAATAATGTATCTGATTGACTCATCTAAGAACATTGAATTAATTTGCAGCTCATTCGCGTGTTGAATGCAAAACAAATTTTGATTGGCCGAAACCTACCCAATCACACGTCTTCACGGTGAGATGAGCTTATGCTTTGAATATTAATGTAATAATGGGCACATGATGTCTCAGAAAACACCTTTATCCTTATTTTCTTCAACTCTAATTATAATTCATTAATTAATTGAATATACGCCAATCCACGTACTTAGTATACGGAAAATTAATAATATCCACATAAAATAATCATTGCTCTATCATTAAACATGGCATATGTACAGAGTTGATGACATAAACTAATAAAAATTAAACTCTAAAGCATTGTTAGATGTCTAATGGTGTGCTATGAAAGTAGAAGCCTCACAACCAGGGCTCTGAAGTCGGATCGGAAATCGTGAAAAATAAGCGACTTCCATTATTGTTTCGATAAGTATATTTAAAAATATCTGAAAAATCTGACAAAATTAAACTTTTTTTAATCGGAGTCATTTTATCGGTCAATGTCAGAGTGAAAGTCGGAGTAGTGTTTTTTTAACAACTCCACAACCCAATCATAGTCAGCTCTGTTGTATCCGTGTGATAGAATGCCTGAAGACGCCGAAAGGCGAAACCCGGGTCGCTAGTGACAAAACATGTGGAATCGTACAAAGTTGTGGCAATTCAAATTCGATATCATAAAAAAAATCCAATCGTAACTGTTAAATTCACTTAAATAATGCATAATCATTTTATTTTTCTTCACTTTCAAATAAATTCAGCATCGAGATATTCAAATATAAAATAGAAACGTATTTTAGTTCTACAAAATTTAAAAGATATATATTTATATATAAGTTGATAGCTATTTCGGCTTACACCTTCTAAAGACACTGCTTTAGAGCCTGGATGGCCTTTATCAAGTATACACGTATGACGTCAACAAACAAGAAATAATGTCTAGAAAATAAAATAGCTTAACACGAAATATTGTATATGACGTCTGTGAACTCATTCATAAATAATTCAGTTTCCTTATAAAATCAAAATTGATTACTTTGTTATTTGGTCTCATTTAAGAATCATTTTTGGCCTACTAAGAACGATACCTGTTATATGAAATAATATGTATTTTTTATTAAAGTTTGACACTTTTAATTAATTCAGTTTCACAATAAAGGTGATATATTTGATTTTTAACAAGAATCTCGATCGAAATAGTCAATGGAATGCTATTGATACCCTTAAATGGCACGAAAAAATTGACCATTTAATCACTGCATTGAAATAACTAACCAATTCTTTATGCAAGTCGTTTTTTTGTAAATGGAACAAAAAATTTAAAATCTCTAAAATGAAAAGACCTATCGAACCGTAAATTTTTAATTCATCAAAGCAAATAACTATTTCCATTCACACTATTATATAATCGACGTTGACTCGTACAACTTTATCTGGCATTCAGTGTGATCGGTCGTAAACATTTCCCGCGAAATTACTAGTTAATCTTTCAAAAGTATTATTTTTCTACTAAATCGATTCTAGCCATAAAGAAAAAATATTCCGTTTTATGGCCATCAAAATAGTATAACTCCCGCTTTGCATATCAAATTGAAGATTAATTCTAAGCAGTTATAAAAAGACGATTAAAGTCTCATTCACCACAGGTGAATTCACACCTTGTACAATGTATAAATAAGACCTGTTTTGACATACTCAAATATTTTCAATTTTATTGAAATCAGATTAATCATTAAATGTTTTTTTTTAAACGTTTGAGAGAATTGGTGCTATCGAATTTTATATTATCTTTATTTTTATATTTTATTTAATTTCATATTTTATTTAATTTCAAATATTTTTATTTCGATAATTCTTTTCGTTGCTAAAAGATGTATTATATCACATTTTTAAAGAACTTAGCAGGCTATATCAAACAGTTGAATTTGTTTAACTTCTTTCAATATATCTTGTTTTGTCTTATCTTGGATGGTTGAACCTGTGAAAATAATTCTCAACTCATTGAAGCTTACTTACGATTTTTTTTGTATTGAGTAACTAACTGCTACTAAAACACTCCAACAAATGCTTTGAAAGAAATCATATGGCGCTTCAGTATTGGCTGTTGGTCTGTAACAAGCATTGACACTTGGACTGCATGCTCAAGGTCATATTCTCAATCACAAAAATGTACACGAAGGTTAATTGATTATACATGATTTCATTAATTTATTGATTGGATTGGCATTTACTTAGTAGAACATCATTATACTATCTATAGTTCTGACGATGAAGTGAGCCGAAATAGCTATCAACTTTATTTTATAAAAAAAAATGTAAAACTAAAACACAATGCTATTTTTTCACCGTGTTCATTAATTTATGTAAGCACATCTGACTCTCTTTTTACTTCTGTCTTAAATAACATATCAATCATTCTTTGCGCGTGAAAGCTATCAATTTACAGACAGCAAACTAAATAAATGTAATAGTTTCTGTACATTTTTCATTTAAATTATAAAATGCATTTTTCATACAATAGAATCAATGTAACTTTTCAAAATAATGTGATGAATATTCTAATTAATTAAATATATATAATTGGTGGAATTCGTTTACAACTTTTTAGAAATCATGCGAGAAGAAGATCGGGTATAGTTCATTAGTCGTGAGTTGTATCACATTACCCCAATTTTTTATTCGGAATTTATAAATATTTGTGGGTCGCTGTTAAAACAACAGGTAGGTATAACTTAATTAAGATTTTCGTTCATTAAACGCAGAACAAAATACTTGAGACATTAGGGCATAAGGCTATTGTGTGGACACGCTCCAAAGGCGCATTCGCATTTACATTTTGATTATTTTTCGTGAAAATTCCGCTGCATTCATAAATCATCGCAGGACAAATCACAAAATAATATATTTGCATAAATAAAACAACACTGGATAACGAACGACAGATTATTTTCTTTTGCTATTTTTTAAATACCGCAACACAATTTACGATGTCATTGTTTACGAAATTTAGCTAACAATTTCCGTTCACATAATTGATGAATAATGTTGGCTGATTTCAAATACTCATGCCTCATTAATTGGCATCATTCTTGTTCCTATTAGAAAATAAAATAAAAAAAACATTACCGTAAACTGTAAGGTAAAAAAATCATATAAAATGATTTCATATTATGCTTGTCGATTATGTTAAGGATATAGAGAACAAAGCAAAAAAATACTAAATAAATTTGTCTTTGAAAGAGCAAACATTGAAAAAAATACTTTTTTTTCAATGGCATTTCATTTACTAGAAATGAATCCTATTTAAAATTTGAATTATTGAAAGTTTGACGATTCCACATGCTTTGTCACTAACGATCCAGGTTTCTTCTTTCGGCATCTTCGGCCATTCTATCACACAGATACAATAGAACTGAGGATGCCGAAAACCAAAACCCTGTTTATTAGGGGCAAAACATGTAGAATCGTTCAAAGTTTCAACAATTCAAATTTCATCAAACACCTTCAGTCGATATCATAAATTGTTGATTCCTATTTCATTTTTTAAAAAACCTAGTTCATTTGTTCGATAAATCTAACAGTCGCCGGTATTTTACAAATGGTCTCAATAACTTATGTCCAACTTCATCTTATTTGCTGAATCATTGCCTAAAATCATATACAAAATTTTCTCCGCCCCCGGTGTCCGCGTCACAATAAAATTTTCTATGAGAGCTTCTGGTGGGGAAGAAATCCGCAAGTCAATAAAGCGGACCTAGTGTTTCGTTAATAACGTAAATTTCGTACAAAACAAACAATTTAAAAGCAGCCAGTTACGTGGTATCACCATTCCATTAGAGACAGGTTTTCGACGTTAATCGACAATCGCATTAAAAAAAACGTATCGTTCGTGTCTCCCAGGTAGGTAATACAAGTAAATCCATTACATACAAAACATACTTTGTCTGACCTGCAACTGGCACCCAGACACGAATACCTATGAAACAAAGACAATAGCTCCTAGCCGTTGAAGGTGGTGCATTTGTAATCGCCCAATATTAAATATTTTTGTGTCATATTTTTATTTCACAATTCTCAATAATTAATTTGCACATTAAAAGTCTACCTGGACGATTTTCGTTTACAAAACCGCTTATTTCACACAAATTTTAATCGAGTGTATAGATTGCACAATATATGAAGTAATTGTGTTATAAAGAACATTAAACAATGGCATTGTGCTGATGTGACAAATACAATGCAGACAGTATGTTCGTATAGAGAAAAATCATAAGTCAAAATTGACAAGATTTTAAATAAAATATAATTATTATTTACATCTACGTTCAAACAATAAAAACAATACACTGAGTTAGGCTGAGAAAGTCCACATATTAATGTAATGTGCTAATCAGTCAAACTGCATTAGTTAGTGGTAACTTATATGACCAACTAAAAGAATAAGAAAAAGGTATGTATATATAAATATTATTTCCACTGAGAATATTAATAAAGAGAGTATGAATGATGTAATCTTGTAAATTTCAGCTTTATAACAAGCTTACCGTGAAAAAGAAGAAGAAAGGTTTTATAATTGAAAAATTTAAACTAATGCTCTATTTTCATGATATATGAATTGATTAGTCAACCAAGTCTGTGGTCTAGGAAATCTAACAACTAGTCATATCCTAGTCGTATATTTTCTCAGTTCCAAAAAGTGGTTGAACAGCTGAGTAACAAACAGCTTCCAAATAAGTACTTGTGTTGTGACTTTTAAGGTATTAACTGTCACTTCTTGATGGAAATGCTTTAAACAATCAAAAAAACATTTTAATGCATTACTAGCTTAAACAATCAAAAAAACATTTTTCATTACTATTTCCACCATACGTTTTATGAGCAATCAATTAATAATGCTCGCGATACACGTGATCTTAAAATATAATTTATTATAGAAAAGTACCAAAAAATTTGTTTTTATTGTTGAAAAGAACTTCTGTGGTGATAAGCGCTATTATTATATTTGAAAAAACATGGTTTCAAAACTCAACCTTATCAATATACAATAAATTTTTAAATATTCAATGAGGCTGTTTGATGCATATCAATATCGTTTAAATTAATATCGTGTGGAATTTCAATATCGTAAAAATTAAATTGAATCGTTAGGAATATTCGGATTGAATATTTGCAGATGCTGAATGGTTAAGCTTGGATTGTTGTTGACAAAACGTATCTAAATGTAAAAAATATGAACGATTTAAATTTAGTAATGAATATAATGATATGGCATATTTATTTCTTCTAAAACGAGTAAAACATGAACGCGATAGCTTGACAGCGTAAAATAAACCTAATTTCTTAAGTACATTTGGAGTCTAGGGTGATGTGTATTTTTTTTTTATCGTATTTGGATTGAACTAAATTGTATTATTGTACAAATGACTCCACACCTGTCGAAATCGACCGAACTTCTGATTGCCCGTCATATATTATTTTACCGCGATTTTACCAAATTAAGGTCGAACGTGAAATCAATTACGCTCGCGTAAAAAAACAACGCACACTTTTCAAATAAAAGTAATTCACGCCGCGTTGAAAACTTTCTTACAATATCTATGAACATTTTCTGTTTTTTTTTTTCCGCCGTAAGTGCGATCGGTAAGTATGATGGATAGACATTTTTGTCTTTGACCAGTGGCGTCCCCATTGCCAATTTACTTAAGATACGCAAAAAAAAATATTGACGTTTCGCGAGCAAAGACCAAAAGCAAGCTTAAAAATACAAAAAAATCTCATGTTTAACGAAAACACTTATAGCTCACGCCATGCTTTTATGATTCGATAGGAAACTATCAGATATTACCAATATGTATTCAATCATATGAAAATGAATTATTTTTTTATAATTAATAGAATATTACATATTTGACATTACATCAAAGATGACAGATATTTTGAAAACCTTATATATTACATATACTTAAATTAGGTTTGCGAGTCACTGAAAATCAAATCATCGAGAAAAGGCATCACAAATATCCATGTCTTAGATTTCAAATATATATATATTCATTTTCTAGGATTCGCGCCCGAATCCACCTGATTGGTATAAAAACACCAATACAAACAATATTACAAAAAAAATACATAATCTATTTTTAGGTAACGCATGTTTTTTCAGAAAAACAATACGTATTGCATGGCTAAAGCGGTTGATACCGACTAAGTGAGTTTTTTATTAAAACACATTTTCAAAGATAAAACATAGAGCCGAAATAATATTTGGAAAATCTGAATTTTTACATCCTGAAACCAGATTTTTTTATCTTAAATACTTAAGAACCATATACACAATATTCAATAATATAATTTTTGTAGCTACTACGATTATTACAAATGTGTATAAATTACAAAAAGATTTTAACATATATTTTTGTCTTCAATACTGAACTGCCTACCGAGAACCTGTCGGTTTACAACTTTTTGTGATAGAAAAACAGTGGTTGTAACGAAATGTGACATAAGTGATTTGATTTAAGGGGGCACATATTTTGATGACATAAAATAATAAAGCTGACAAACATACCCCATCGAGCCAGTCTTAAAAAGTCGTACGCCATTGCCAAACAGCTGAAACAAAGCTTTTTGGCCCACATGGGTATAACACAGAAACTACAGTTAGGCAAAGCCGGTATGAAACAAATAAATTATATTCGGTTATGAATCATGAGCAATCAAAGGTATGCATACAAAAAACGAACCGTATCGATTTCCTATGTATTAGATAGATAAATGTAGACCTTTAGAGAAATCAATATGTAACAAGTTCACGCTTAGTGTGTTTAATGTTGGACGAATCAATGTGTAATTCGTACAAATATTTTAGTATACTTGAACGATGAATTATCACAACGTTGTTTATTTAATTCCTCACGCGAAATACCATAAACTGATTATATTTTTTTTTTTTTTTTTTAAATAATAAAAACGATTATTAAATATTGTTTTCAGCCATATTGAAAACGAGGCATAGCTAAAAAAATGTGTTTTTATTATTTAAAATATAATGCCTTTCCATCAAGAAGTGACAGTTAACACCTTAAAAGTGATTATATAATCGATTATTAAATATTGTTTTCAGCCATATTGAAAACGAGGCATAGCTGAAGACATTAACTAAATACTAGCCCTTTCGTAGTCTTATCCTTCATATTGTAACAAAATCTGTATTATTTGGGATTATAAATAATTTAATTTTTTTTTGAATTGTAAATATTTGGCATTACAGCTTTTGCCAATCCACCATGGTCGCATATTGATTATATTGACTTTTATTTGGTAGAACTCCATTATAACACGGTGAAAAATAGAAATATATTTTAGTTCTACAAAAATTATAATGCATATAGTTGACAGCTATTTCGTCGTATTATTGTCGTTAAAACATAGTTCTGATGAGGGCGTAGGTCGAAATAGCTATCAGCTATATATCCTATGATCTTTTTAGAACCAAAATACATAGTTTTTCTTTTCACCTCATAATCATGATCATGTTAGGATTTTTTTATTTACATAAAGCAAAAACTTTGAATCATAAGTGAACGGTGATAAAAAAAAGAAGAGATAAAGTGTTTTATAATTTTAATATAAAAAAACTTTTATGTTACATTTATCTTACCGATACTTGAGCCCATGTGATCTATATGAAAAAGCTCTTGCCACTAGAAGATAGAGGCTGACAGTAACGTAAGTTGTTGTTGAAATTAGTTTACGTGCTTCATATATAATAGGTACTCTTCGCATTGGTAGCGGAAATGATTATAAAAAAAAATATACAAGCAAATTAAACGAATGACCAACAAATTAACGTCAATAATAAGTATTGATTTTCCGTGTTACTCTTCTTTACATTTGTGAAAAACTCAGATCAGCTCACTGAGTGGAGAAATAATTAATATTAATAAACTGCATGTAATATATTTGATCTACAGACCAAAAATAACATCGTTCAGATATTATCCCTTATACACCCATTTTCATTTCTAAAAAAATAATTTTTTCATCGCATTAGTCACCACTAACCCTTCGTTAAATATAAATATTTACTGTCTTTTTTTTAGACGTAATATACATTATTGTATTTAAAAAAATCGTAAAAACGTACACTGCCATATCACTAAGAGCTTTTCGTCAAATGCTATTTCATTACAAAACATTAAGCAATACAAAAGAAATGCTTTTATGAGACTGGGAAGGGATCTCCCTATTTTAAAAATGTTTCCAAATTGAATTTTTGTATTTTATGTCGTTTTTTGATAAAATCTCAATTATTTCGGTTATTTTTCATACTTCGGTTATGAATTGATTTCTCGCCATCATAGATGTTTTTCAGTGGTCACCAACCGGTGGCCTATTTGTTTCTGTAATATCATATGATCCGAAAATTCATTACTTTATTTTAAACATTGACCAACAAATATCACAATTTTTTTCTTCTATTTTAAACACATGATTTCAAAAGTAAACAGTGAAATCTAATTTATCGATATTTTTTATAAAATCACTCTAAACTTGAATTGTTGAAACTTTGTACGATTCCACATGTTTTGTCACTAACGACCCATGGAAACATGTGGAATCGTAAAAAATTTCATTTATTCAAATTTTATATAAAATTACATCAAGCACCTTCAGTCGATAAAATAAATAATAAAAAAAAATATTTTAGTTTTCCGCAGGATCCAAAAATTTTGTATTGTTATGTTGCTCGTGAATTTTTGATAGTTTGACGACCACTGGTCAATATGACATAAAACACGGTCAGAGAGTTATACCACCTAAATTATAGTGCAACCCCTGCCACAAAATCAAAAAGATGTTCGTTTAATCAAGAAAGAATAAAAAAATCAGTTATTTTGAATATTACAGATAATATAATATTTGACACAGCCAATAAGTGGTGTCGAACTTTCGTATCACTGTTCACATATCAGTGACAAATCTTAAGGCATAAAAATCCACTAGAAGGAAAGCCATTAAAATTAATAGTATTTACGTTTTCTTACATTAAAATCATCATTTATTTACCATACATTTCTGGGTGAAATTCTACATCAAGAATTCAATAACTAAAAATTTTATAAGAATTTATTAACGAACTATTGTTGAATATATTTTCGAATTAACATTAAAATAATAAATATTTTTATATTGCGTCATTATCATTAAAAATATTTTTAATTAGTGCCTTTAATCAAAGATATAATCTTGACTGCTAGCCATTTATTTTTCCATGAATAAGATTCTGCAGATTATAAACATATTTTGTACGGAATATAAACCTTTGAATTTTTTTTATCCATATCTTTAATAATTCAGCAAAGTTGTGATTCATTATAAAATAAAATTTATCAAATATATGCGCTCAAAAAAGTATGAATATTGCTGGAAAATTTTCTTTTATTGCAATTTCATTTAAATATATAAGCACATTAAATTTAAAATATTATCCATACCGATACCCTTGAACTTAAACAGCGTTGTATCATAAATGAAATAAATATGAAAAGCAGTGAACCCATTAGCTGCGAGTGGATCGAAAACCATTATCGCATATCGAATTTGGCAAGGCGTCATACCTTAAGTGCGCGAAGTGCGCTGCGAGGAAATAACAATATGTAGCCAGACGGGAGCCAAAGGGTTGAGCGGAAACCACACTCGCCGAATAAATCACCAAACATCGCTCTGGTCTTCCGGTGTGGAGGAGATAAATCCTCGGAGCAAGCATCCGCAGGGCGGGGACCTGGAAAAAATAACAGCCACGCCGGCGACATGCTCGATGCTCAGACCAGAACTGGAGTCGACAGAACAATGGCTTAAGACGAGAAAAACAAAGAGAATTTACTCCAATTCACTTTTCGTATTAGTCAGTCAAATTAATTACTGCTGCAATACGAAAACATTCATATGTAAAATGTTCTCCTAACATGTCAAACTTTTTTATTTGAATTTATTCATAAAAACAGCATTGCTTCTATTCAAATCAGAATTAAAGATTTTAAGAGCGGAAAATAACCGCTTTACGGATACGTTGGTTGGCGGCAATGCTGTAACGGCCAATGCGAAATCTATTAAAATTTCTGAAAACCGCTGTATTGCTATTTTAAGAAATAAATTATAAATTCGGTCAATTTTTACACTATTTTCAATACATCACAAATTCATTTTTTAATTTCTAAATAGAGTCTCCTTCATCTACTATATTAGGACTCAAATGAGAACGATTTATTTCCTCTTGTTCGTTGAAATTTTTTTATCAATTGTCTAATCGAAAAGCGTAATTGGATTTTTACAACACGTCTCTGAGATTGTGAATAACCATTTTACAAGTAATATAAATAGCAAACTTTACTCAAAACGTATTGTTCATTGATTCTTCGACAATTCGTCCCTGATAAAATGCAGCCATATTGGATTGAACACCGGAAACAAGCTCTGATATTGCAACGTGTAACAACAGATTTCATTCGATCTTCGAACCGGAAGTATGCGGCCATTCGCGAACTTGAGGGAGAGTAGGAAAGCTATGTACTCAAACAATATGCACTTTTACAATCACAAGATCAAAGTGATTGTAACTGGGAAAAATACTGAAAACTGGACAGCAATCTATCAAACTGATTATGAAGTGTCTTCAGGAATTACACACAGAGGCTATTTCATTCGTCATTTCAGGTCGTCATCATAATAATCATATTAAAGCTTACTCGTATGTATAATATATCGTCGATTCATTATACAGAAATCAGTTAAGCAATAAACCCAACACAGTGACTAAGTAAAAGAGTTTTAAAAAGATGAACATTTTAAAAATAATCTAATTGTAACAGGCCAATAAAGTTTGTTACAGTGAGTGATCGGTTAACGAGCAGTTCGGATTGCGAATAAATCGGACAACGAACACTATCACGAAAGATTTTTACATTCTGAAAACGAGCACATATTCTGATAACGAGCTAAAACGATCTTCCTTATAATTTTATTTTGTATGTAATATAATAATTTTCAGTTAACGAACAATCCAAATAGTGAATGTAGTCTTGGAGACAGATTATATTCGTTAACCGATCATTCACTGTGTATCTAAGTATACAAAAGTTTTTTGCCCAGTATTAAAGCAACCGAACGACATCAAATTGTCATTAAAGCATCAGTTTATTTCCCCCAAAATGAGTATACATAAAATAACTTACAAAATATTATATTATCTAAAATCTCGTAGTTGCTCCATTGAAATTTCAATCATCTCTAAATCGTGTTCTGGTTAGCGATCATTCACCAAATTTAAAACTCTCTTCGTTTTTTGAAAGATAATTTACTTTTCTGAACTGTTTTTTTTAATAACTCTTCTTGAATAACTCTGACGCAATAAGCTATAGATCCATCTGCAAGTTCATTACTTATAACTTACAATACTTGTCGAAAGTTAAAAAAATGATCAGTGGCTTGTCCGTTTATTTACCTATGCGAAGCTCTTAGATTTTTTACTAGTGTTGCATTGAAATTCCCATAAAGATTAATATGGCAATCGTCAAACTAGCATAAATCATAGAGAACACTTAATTATTTCTGAGATGTATTAATCAACTGTGTTCCCTCTCGACAGCTCAGTTGGTGAGTGCTTGGAAAAAAAATCGTGTGGATTTATCATTTAATGTTTGTTGACAAGAGTAACATATGTATGTTACTGAAGAAGAACACATGTATAATCGAGGACTTAGATTTAAAATGCAGTAAAATTTTAAGTGTTGTAAAGCAAAAAATGTAGTAGAACAATTATATACATAAAATAATCATTGATGAAAACTCTATACGTATATATTCACACGCATGCTTAAATATCTGAACTTTAGCAAGGCAAGGTTATATTATGATAAAATCCATTTTCGACAACATATTTTAAAAATATTATTGATTAAAAATCCACGTATTAGTGCTCCGACGTATTATTCACATTTTTTATATCGCTCAAAAGCGCGTGGTATTTTAATCTCTTTTTGCTTTCGATATTATTTGGTTTGGTCTTCTTCTTTTACAGTGTAAAAATATTTGAAGTGAACAGAGATAAATATTACATAGGTCATATTTTATAAATCCGCACAATTACGAGCCAATTTTAAACTTTACCGTACAAAAAAATTATATAAATAGATGCATTATTAGTAACATCACATAAGTACAATCAATTACACACTGCAGACTGTTATGTCCCCAGCATCAAGCAAATAACCGCTAATAATAAAAATGGTAAAGAGCCTTCTGGTCTCTGCACATCAATTACAGTCAATACATATGAACATCATTTTAATCGAATAATTGTCCACGGCTCTAGAATACATATTTAAAAATAGCAATAATAACAAAAGAATATTAATTCATGTGACTAATTATTTAATTATCAGAGCAAAACCTTTTATTCTATTCAAAGCTTGCGAGGGTTACATTAAAAGCTACCATCACGATCAGTATTGAATTAAATTAGTTTGATTGCGGCTACCCAAAAATAATCGCTGGATGACTTTTTGTTTCTTCAATAATTTCATAAAAATGCTATAATAATACACTCAACGGTCTTTCAACACTTAATGGAATCCGGAAAAGTCCAACTATTTCTTAATCGCAATTACGTTTTTTTTTTTTAATATCAATGCGTTGAACTAATTTAAAACTTATTATTTTAAATTCATCAATTTAAGCGGCGTTCGGTGAACTTGATTTTGTGAGAACTTCTTTGATTCGAAATTTGTATCGGATATATTAATAACGCAATTACAATTTTTTCATTATTTTTATATTTGTAAAAACAAATAAATCACGACAGTTCATTAAAACCGCATACTGTTCTTCAGAAGTAGATGTTTGTGTTGAATATCATGGTTTGAGTTCCTCAGAAACTTGAAGTAACACCCGAAATTAAAAGATGACGATAGATCTGGTTTTAACATGTGCTACAAATGCTCCAGTAGTGACCGATTCCAGTCTGTTTCTTCCTGTTGATCAGATGGATTCCATCGCCTTAAAGGTTTCTGATGACTATCCATAGAATGTACTCGGCGATACTCCATGACGCTAAAATGACCTGAGAGAAAACAAAAAAATTGCCAGAGTCAAAAAGTAGGGTAAAGTATTATCCCTTAAAAAACATATACTCATACAACGTAACAAGTGAAAAACGACTTGTTGCCATTCATTCTCGACCAATTTTTAAATTTAAAACTGTATTGTAAATTAAATTTAATGAAATAGCAAAGCAAAACGAATGTTGTGCTGTGAAAAAATAATGAGTGTACGTCAGCACTAGGATAAACTTGACATGCTTAATAAATACCAAATCTGAAAAATCTTCAAGTAAGGCTTGGCTAAACAAAATAAAAAAGTATTTTGGTAAATTTTTAATTACAGACATATTAAATTCATGCCAGCTATTTTTGCTATTTTTAATGTGCGTGGAATAAATTAACTCAATAATTTGATCTTAATCGCGTGAAACAAATTCTTTTCTGTACAGACTATCGTGACTGGGTAAGCTCATGTTTTGTATGGAAAATAAACAAACAACTTTCAGGCGAAAATTCAAGGAAAATTGTCGTGATCACGTGCAGCTTTCTTGCGTTTTATCCAAAACACAGAAAGTTTAATCGCTAAATAAAATTCCCGAAATCGTTGATTTTTATGATAACATTACATTGACGGGTTTATAGACCTCACAAATCAAATCAGATCGTAATCTATTTCTTTTGTTTTTTGTGTCGTAGTAATAGACTGAATATTGAATCAGCAAAACGACATTAAGTATTTTATTTAATATATGAAATTTATTTGATAACTCTCTTGATCTATAAAAAAATGATTTGTCCCTAAATGTGAACAGATAGATGTTTGCGTCTTAATTAGTGTGAAGATGCAACACATACAAATATCACAATAAGTATAATACAACATAAATAAGAATGAAAACTTATCAATAAAAAAATAAATATCGTAAAACCAAATTCATTCAAAATTTCGCATTCTTTTTGATTATCATTCAAGCCGCAGATAAGTAAAGCGTGGAGTGTTTCCGGTGTAAGACAGCTGATTGCAGATCAATGAAAAAATATTCACTGTCACTCCAATCTACTATAAAAAAAACGTGTAAAGAAGAATTCAAACAAATAAATTATTATTTTGCGTTGCCATGGCGATAAATATTTTTGAGTTGAAGTTAAAACTATAAATCACAAATATATCGCAACTGAAACGTTATAAACATTCTGACAAGTTGGATTTAATATTTTTTTTCTAATAATGATTATCGACAGTTGATTTTTTTTTACATCCCTCCAATTAAACAAGGTGTCATTCAAAGCTGTGCATCAATTAATTTTATTTCCCAGTAGCGCATCAAAAAAATAAGTCAAAAAGCTTCGAAAGTTTGTAGTCACATAGTTGGCTTTCATCAAACCTAGCAATATACAGTAACTCATTTGGTATAATTTCTTATTTTGATTCAGACAATTCATCGGAGTTAACAAGTTTTAAGACTACACGACTGATATCTAAATATGGATGCAATATCTTTTAGTTGTTTCTATTCACATCCCGGCAGCTCAACGGTTGTAATTTTTTCGACTTGATTAATGATCCAATATTCGAATCAGCTATGTCTAATCATAAATAATTGAATTCGCGCGAGGTCCGTGTTTACCAGTAGACCTAAATATTGGTAATGCATATTGAGTTTGTACCTATTCAATAACCAGGCATAGTATAGATCATCATCAGCGTCCTTGAACATGAAATACCTATCATGTTTAATCAGCATTCCAGTCCTAGCGATGTATAATGAAATAGCAGTGGTCACTGTTTTCGAATATATACCAGTCAAAAATTTCGTGAGAAACACGTGCGACTATTGCCTGTTTTTCGTAAATTATCAATAACATTAAAAACATTATCTAAATATTTTTTCTCATACGATTGTTTAATAAGTAATTTACCTTTAACAAATTACTTCAAACAACTAAGAAAATTCTTTATTGAGCAAAATTTGCTCACTTAGCTGTAGAGTAAAGCTTTTTTTCAACAAGCATGCGTAAAGAAAAATTGACACTGATTGAAAGTACAATATATCAACAATATTTTTTTTTTTACTGATACCAGTATTGCTATATTTTGGCGGTTTTTCAATCCTAAAATACTTAAGCGGAAAAATCAACATTTTGTTATTACAATTCTGATGCTATTATTGTCAGCAAAAATTGTATGTTAAGGTTATTTCTTTAATTTGACAAACTTGGTAGAATATTCGATCAAAATTAATGGAATCAAGCTGAAGTGTTGAACAATTTTTTTATCCAAATTACAGGTTGATTGTCCCACCTCCACCCGTTATGTGTATGCAGCTGTTGTTACACGGCCGAATTCCATAACGCAACACTAATAAAAAGAAAACGTTAGCCTTGGTTGATACTAAGTCAGCGTGGCCTATTGGGCCCGTATGAGGACGGACCACAGCAAACAGCTCTGTTCGTTCGGCATTCATCTCGGGGCAGTCCCACAGTACGTGATTAGCGTCCTGATGGTTGTGTCCACAAGTGCAATCCAGCCTTTCAACCAACTTGCCCAGCCCAAATAGTTTGCCGTTTAACTTGCCATGGCCGGTTATAAATTGGCAAGCCCAGTGTCCATTATCCAAATTAAAAATAATTAAAATAGTATTTAATTAAAGCCATCTCATTATACATATGATATATAATATAATATTGACATTACCATCCTAATCGGCCGTAACCATTATCATTATATTTCGATCGTTCTCTTTATTTTTGTTATACAATATGTTCATATATTCATCTTTAACTGCAGCAAATATTAATCAAGAAAGATAACACACAAGGAAAACCAAATCTTAACCCTGCGTGCTGCTAAACCTAAACCTAAAAATGATTCATTGGAAATTGAAGATATTTTCACCATAAATAATTGTTATTTATTGACTCTTACGATTTTTAAAAATGACTGAATATTTTATAACAGCTTTCCTGATAATAATATCAACGGTCAATATAAACCATCTGTTACAATCAAAACGCGGATATAACAAAAACGATTTTTTATAGATAATAATTGTGCGAGCACTGTTTCTCAAAATGAATTCTTAATAGGTGTTCGAGTGATATTCTCTCGCGATATAAGTGTCTATTTTGGCTCGGTCGGCGATTTTTAAATGCCTCATTAAACCTTAAACCCTTTTCATTAAAAACAACATTATTCTGAATCAGTTTAAACAGAAAAAATACAATATAAATATTAAAAAAATAACTTGAGTGTCGCCCGGTGAGTAGTTGATCCCACTTAGTGTTTAATACGGCCGATATAATCGCGTCATTTTTTTATAAGCCCAATTTGCCTCGGTTCTGACAGAATTGGCCAACGCTGAATATATGATACGAGAAGAGTATTGTTCTAACGTTTTTACTAAATATGTTTTTTTTTTTTGCTTTCTGCAGACTATCGACATATGTATTGTTATTAACCGATCTATAAAGGTGTTTCTAAGTAAAAAAACATTTCGATAACGAATTTTCATAAATTTACCACCTAGTTATTGAAATTATTATGAAATACTCGAAAACTTTCCTTCTACCGAAATACTTGAAAAAATAAATTTGATTAATTTCCGAAAAGAAAAATGACGATTTTAACATTTAATATGCAGACAAAAATCAATGTTTCAGAAAATTACTCTAAATTTTGTATAATATTAAATTGATTTAATTATAAAAGTGAGTAATGCTTGGTAATTGGTGCAGGTATATTTTTACAAAACTGTATCACAAAAATTTCAACGAAAAAAAAACATAAATATATCTCGGTCATGTACAAAAGTATTGTTTGATTTTAATACGTCTTAAGCTTTTAAATCTTAATTCGTAAAACATTTCAAATATAAATACCAAAACGTTGTTAATTTATAAAACAAGGAATCCATTAACTTCCAAATAAATAGATGTCAGAAACGGCTTTTTTAAATATAATTAATCACCAAACATAAATAAAATATAATCTCGAGGCATGTCAAAAACAATGTATCAGTATAGCAACAAAATAACACAATTAATATATATTTAAAAAAAGTTGACGTCACCGCGAAAGATTCTCAAAGACGTTTTCGAGAATGTGCGAAAAGGTTGTCGCCATCTGACATTAAGTGCAAAATTCGGTCGAGGAAAATAATCTCAACAAATTACTGTAATTTGTACAAATGCACTTTTCATACTCGTAATGAGGCTTGCCGCGACTCGCTGCTAAATAAAAACTTCGCCAAAAATTGTTTACAGTAAACAGTTCCCAGACATTTTGAATTAATTTATTCCTAGAAAAAAATAAACACAATCAATGCCGCTCGGAAAAAATCACGCTGGATTTTAAAAGTATTCGTGACTTATCAAGCTTTAATGAGATAAATTTATAAACAGTTAGTAATTTAATGAAAAAAATAATTCAAATAGACAATACATAAAATACTTTCTTTTTTGTTTTACTACTAGTTACTAATTTGGACGAATTATTTGTTTTACATTGTTTATATTCTAAAAATAATTTTAATATGTTTCATGATTTTTTTCACCCAATTAAATATTTCAGATTTTTTCTTAAATTTTTTTTATGAACTCGAGGTAAAATTATATTGAAGTTCCATCAATTAATAAAATCATGGGTTCCCAAACTTTTTCGATTTCCGGCGCCCCAAGTCAAAAAATTAGTTAACCTTGTGTTATCTTACAATATATTTAATAAAACAATAATATCAATAATATTTTTTAAAGGAAAATATTCACGGCGCACAGTTTGGGTAACTCATTATCATTTCAATAATTTCATTGGAATTTAAATAAATTTTCACATTTTTATAACTTAACTATCCTGAATAATTAATATCTTTCAATTATCATAAACAACAGTTGATAATGCTCACAATTGATGAAACCAGTCCTAATCTCCAATATGGAAACTACTACAAAAAAGCGTGTGTTATTTATTTAAAAATCAATTATCAAGAAGAAACAGCATTTTGCATTTGTATATTGATACGTTTGAACTTTATCAGTGTAAATACCTTATAGGATTGTTTTCGTTTCACATTGGCATTGAAATGGTTCAGCTCATCTTTTATACAATTACGATTTCATTCAATAATATGAAATCAAAATACCTACATGTTCAATTGATAGGCAACCCATATGGAAGAGTTTTTTGAACCCATGACAAACAATCTGGCTAAACTAGCCAATTATACTTGAATAAAATATATTACAGTTACTTCACTGATGCAGGTGGGTTATGTATTTCTTCTTAATATTATTTCACGTCCGATTGACTGTCTTATAGCATATACAACTCAGTGGCAAAGTCAGTAAGTCATTCAGTATTGACTGTCACTTCTTGAATCAGAACAGTTTCCATTGATTATCATAAATATGTTTCTAAAACTTCACAAGATATAAAAAATGTATACCATGATATTACAGCTAATTTCGTTATAACACGGAGATTAAATGTAACAGACCTGTGCTCCCCAAATGGTGGTTCGTAGACACTTTCTAGATATTTTTAGATATTTTTAGGATGATGCGACTCCAAGTAACTTTATAACAACTATCAGTAACAGCACCGCAGCTAAGAATCCAATTATTGTCAGAAATGCAACAGCAGGTTTCGAATTAGTTTGTCAAAAAAAACTTTTTTTTTTGTTAAATTGTAATTGTTTTATATTAGACTGTTACATATATCACGGTGAAAAAATAGGAATGTATTTTAATTCTACAAAATTATTTTTAACAAATATAGTTGATAGCTATTTTGGCTCACGCCATCGTCAGAACTATGCTTAAACTAACATTCGCTTATCTATATATAGCTGTGCAAAAAGGCACACAACACATCCCCTCTCCTGTTCCAACGGTCTAGCTTGTTAATTTAACACAATGATACTAAACTTTCAAAATTCTAAATGAAACAATAGGTGTCTATGACAATAAGATTATATGTGGGACGGAAGTGGTCCTTCTGGAAGCAAATCAGACCACCCCTTTGTACAACGGCTGGACAAGTGGCGATACTATTATGTTAGTTTGTTCGTTAAGAATCCTTTGTGATAATTGGTGTCTATTGATTTCCAGCTGTTCCAAAGCCGTCATTCTCCGACCCTTACTACAAAGATGCAAACATTTAGGCGCTGAGTTTGAATTTATATTATGTGATTCATTAATAACGTGATTAGCAAATTGTGAATCTGTTTTTTTTACTTTTGAATGATCTTACATGTTCCTTAGCTCGAGTAGATATACTTCTACCTGTCTGTCCGATATAAACGGACAAACATGAGCCACAGGACATTTTATAAATACCGCTTCTGTCTAGTTTATTGTTACATATATATATATACATATATATATATATTGTTACATATATATTTATAGTATAGTTATTTTCATCTATCACAGTATAAAAATTTAAAAATATTTACAATAAATAAAAATTATAAAATATTTTTGTTATCGATCCATAAGTGTAAACATGTTTAGAACACTGTTACAAAGTTTCTAACATAAAATTTACGTAAACATTCCGTACATTTTATGTTAGATATTTTGTGTTTTATTAATATTATATAAAATCAAGCCTAACAAAAAACTTTTCCTTCAGACATTTTTTTTTTATATTTTTTCAAAACATTATTCTAAATTCACTTAATTAACTTGCACGTGTTTAATATTGTTAATCGCGTTTCTTACCGCTCATCGATAAAAATAAATGATGATAGAAATGCGCATTATATAAGTTTTAATGTTATGAAAAATTCAATAGGAATCTTCACGTTCATGTATTATGTCACCAAAATCAAAAAGCCCTTTTCTTCTTTCCTGGCGTCTTAATTTTTCTCCTCTGCTTGGATCGGCCTTCCGTCATCCGCCGACGCCTACAACTCGAAGTTCTTGAAAGTGAACAGTAAATAACAAAAAAGCAAAAATCGCAACATACGAAAATATAATAAAATACTATTATTTTTATCTAAGATCGTAAATTTTAAAAGTATCGGTTAACATTCCGCAAGTAAATAAATCTCAGATAAATTTTCCCACTTTCACAGAAATGCTTCTTGTGTTGTCATTACAACATTATCAGGCGATTTTCTTCACAGCCTGGAATTATTGAACAAGTCAACAACAAAACAAAGGCTAGGAAAGTTTTCCGTTAGTTTTTAAGTAGGACTTTGTTGTTCTTCCAATACCTGTCTACTGATACCACTTCACACAACGCCTCAATATTGGTAACATTTACTTAGCAAATCTTAACTCTTTAAGTTGCCACACACAAAACAAGTTTGCTGCGGCTTTTTAAGTGGAATTATGCTTTAATTATAATACGATATAAATTATTTTCTGTTGTTGCGTTAACACACTGGAACGATTTGGAGTCTGCGAAGCGGGCTCCCAGTAATGACTCGACTATTTCTAATAGTTTTGTTTTGGAAAAATCATTACAATCGTTTTTTGAACATTTCAATAAGCTGAAAGCTTCAAATTAGTAAAAATAATCGAAAAAACCCCTTACGAATATTCCGCAATGTGAACTATGATGTACCTGGCAAAATATTTTATTGATTTGGCTTAAAATGTTTTCAAGGAAATTCCATCATAATTTATGTTAAATAAGTTTTTTCTCATCTTAAAAAAAATAGGACATGATCGATCAACCATCTTCGTATCTTAGGTATTCCTAAGTCTATTGAGTAACACACAGTTCCATTAAAAAAAAAAAAAAATATTGAACTGACAGCTCTGTTGGATCCGTTTGAAAAATTGCCTGAAAATGTCGAAAAGCAAAACCGGTTGTTGGTGAGAAAACATATTGAATCGTAAAAATTTTCAGCAATTCAACTTTGATATTGAAATTCTATCCATCAGTCGATATCAGACATTATAGAAAAACTATTTTGATAATTTTAAAAAGAGGTCATACATGCTTCATATTGGAAAGGGACTTGAATTTATAGAAGCCTTAAATGTTTATAATTCAACCAAATTTAACGCAACTAGAATAATTAATTGTGATCTTAATTATTTCAAAATTAAACAATGCTATTTACATAAGAAAAAGGCTAGTCCTTATGTAACAATTATGTGATGCCGAAAAATGATATCAACGTAGTATTTAATCAATGGAATCACTTTAATTGACTCCATTTAAAAGTGTTTCTAAACCATTAAATCAAATCAAGAAATTATTGATTTTTCTTTCGCTGAAAATATCTACACGTGTTTGAAATAGCGCTCTGCGACAAAACACAGTACCTACGCTTTTTTAAAATTTCGAACGATGCTTTTAACTGATACGGTAATATCCATTAGCGGGGTAAAAATTCATTAGCGTAATTCGATACAGGAATCTTTACACGAAACAAAACACAATACGGAAAATAATGAAAACAATTCGCTTCAAAAATAGACTTAAAAAAATACAACGTACGTCTCATCAGGTGAAAGCATCGATCGGCATAAAGGACGCGAGTGTGTGACCTACTGCAGAGTTGGGACCTTTGGGACATTTCACCTCCGTGCGTCCCATCCTCCTCTACACACTCGTCCTAATGTAGGAACAGCACAGTGGAGTGGGACACGAGCATTACTTCAACAATATTATACTGTCTCTATCGAATCAAAAACGGGATATAAATAGAGGTATTCTAATTACAACGCTTTTAAAGGGAAAGCAATTTTTATACAAAGATTTGATTAATCTTTTATTTTACCACAAATTTTTTATGTCTTTGAGCCAGGTCCGTGGTGCATTGCTTAATTTCATTGATATCGGTAACGGATCACGAGAGTTCAAATCCTAATACGGAAATATTTCATGAATTTATTTACGTATTTCTTATTTATCTCAATAGAAAATTTTCCAGAAATAGAACAAATAGATGGGTAGGGTTAGGCCACGGTTAGAAGTTAAATAAACGCTCTTTCTAAATCCTGTTTTATTGTGATTTCAGAAGGTTAAAACGGAAATAATACGTCTTATTTAGCCATGCCATTTAAGGTATTAACTACCACTTCTTGATAAATTCTTAAAAAATTGTTAACATTTTTTTTTTATTATATTACTTCAATTGAATATTTATTGCACAACTTCCGATACATTTTTATCTAAGTTCTTGAACCTTTGGTTTTGTACGCCTACTTAATATCAACTCATTCTTTTATATAAATAGGCTTGTTTGTAATTTTATAATACTCGTAATGAGCGAAACCATTTTCAATATTTCAAACAAATATTGAAAAAGATTGAAAACTTATTTATGAGGCGTATTGAGGTTCAAAATCGTGAACTTCACAGCTGAATCCATCGATGTTGATCACCCGGCTGCTGATATTACACTTGTGATTTCCTTACGTAATAGTTGCAAATTATCCTGAATGGAATTATTATTCATCACCGTCACTGCGCAACGTATAGCACCCTTGGCCCAGTGCACCAAATATCTCACCGTGTCCAATCTTGTCTCGGCGCGACGAATTGCTCTTAGTCCCTTGGCAAAAAATACCCACCCAGTACGATATTGTGCTGCTTTTGTCAAACACACGGAATTCTTAAAAAGATTATTTTGAGACAGTGTGTGGCTGGTCCTACATACATTGCGATGCATACTTTAAGATTCAAAGAGTATATTTTTGAAGATTGCATTGTGAAGAGATTAATAGTAAAAACTCTAATTTATGATACCGACTGAAGGTTCTTGGTGGAATTTCAATATCAAAATTTAATTGTTACAACTTTGTACAATTTCACATGTTTTTGCACTAACTACCCGGGTTTTGCCTTTCGGCATCTTCATGCATTCTATCACACGGATGAAATAGAACTGAGTGAGTAAAAACTCTTGTTATCTCATGTTATAAACCAAAAATTTTGACCAAAAAAAATATTTCAGCAAAAAGTTTCCTTATTATTATTGTTATTTTTAATTCATCATTTTATTTGAAAATAATGACATCGCTTTTTCGAAGTAAGTTAACATAAGATAAAAATTAATAGTAAATGAATTTCATTTTCATGAAGGTGTAGAACCAGCCTGCAAATTTGGATGCCACTGGTAAGAGCAACAACAAGGTCTAACAGTATTGCTTGAGATGTTTCATGTGAACAAGAATGAGTTCAGATGAATACAGTTGAGCCCCGATCGATCATTCTCGCATAATACGTTTTCCCGGATGGATCGTTCGTTTTTCATAGTCTCTTCAAACACCTATAAGAACATTTTTAGATAGTCCCGCATTAACCGTTCACCAATTTATCGATAATTTTAATAAATAAGATTTTATATAACTTTTACAAAAAACCTCTCATATTTGGCAATTTTTGTAAAACCCCATTTTTCGAAATTAAAGAGAGATGTTATGTTTTTTTAAAGACTACTTTTTTATTTTTATTTTAAGCTTTCTCGCATTCCTCGTTTCCTGCATTTTTCGTTGTTTTTTTTTTGTCCCTTGAAATACGTGGAATCGAGGTGTCACTGTTCTATTTTAAATGATAATCTCACAATACAAGCTATTCTTCTATATAATTGCAGTGTAAAATGAATTGAAATCAACAACAAATGGTGAAAAATCACAATCTCGATTATCGATCGATATAAATACACAATCATATACCAATAGTTGAAATGATTGGAAGTTTTATACCCTAATAGAATAGCTAGTATATGATAAACTTGTGATACACATTTCACTAAATTATTGAAATCATATCCAGATAAGTCGCTCTCAACACCAAGTGTCGGTAGTTTTCTTGGACGCAGGACATAAGGTATAAGTTAAAAGCCGGACGAGGTGTGACACAGGTGAACAATACACAGCTAATGGCGTGTTCACAAATCCAAAAGACAGCGTCCGAAACAATAGCCGTAGATGGCCGTGTATAATGTTATATTGTATTATTTCTAGTATGAAATGTGTTGTATTCTCGACGTGAGAAGTATGTCTCGGAGATATTCCTTTATGTTGAATTTTGTCTCAAGTGTCAATTCTAGCTAAGCTTTTGTATTCTAAATTGATGTACACTTGACAGTAATGAGCGGAACAATTCTGAAAGACTTTCACGGTAATAAAATCAGATCGTATCGGACAAGGAATATTTTTGGAATTGATTAAATCGAATACTTGAAATAAATTAAGCACTACTGCGAAAAAAGCAAAAATTAAGATTTTCAATTAATAAAATTAATTTTGAATTTTTCAATTGTGTTGCAAAAACGAAATTTTATGAATTCCGTAAAAATTGTGACACTAATTAAAGAATACAAAAACGATAGTTGAATAGTTTTCTAATGATGCTCCATGTGCCTTTTTATGTTATTTAAATTGAATATAAATCACAATTCTCATTCATGTTTACTTTAATAAAAATCATTATTGATCTAATTTATTTATTTTTTACACTTCTAATTTAATTGGGGTATTTTACTGCTTAATATAAACTTATCCTGTTATCACGTTATTGAGTAAAACTTCTCTAATGAAGAGTTGGTGAGTTTATTTATTCATGTATTTACAAATTAATTACTTTATTACAATAACCGATAGTTAGTTCGGAAATATTCGGTAAAGTAATGCGATAATTTCTTGGCATATTATAATTTATTAAAATGTTATATAGCAGAAATACTTTTGTCTTGGATTGAAATCTTAACGTCAAAAGAATAGTTCGTCAAATTTTAAATTTGTTTTTTTTTACTTTCTCAACAACGTGCTGTAGAAATTTTCTTTTAAGCTCCTCATTTCATACCACCCTATAGTTGTTGATATTTTAGTTCGACACTTTAAATATTTTATGGTTTTTAGACTGAATGACTGACGTAAAAATTACAACCAGTTATATTAAAAACCGGTTCCGTTGTCATGCTTCATTAAGAGATCAAATCCGGAAAAAAACACAATAATATCTTGAATATATAACGCTCAAATTTACACCTTCTTAAATTTACAACCTAGTAAGAGAACAAAAGAAAAAATAAATTTTACCCATTCCCGCCGAGTAATTTATTTCAATTGCATGAAATCGCAAAATTTCAAAGGACACGTAGTACTTACTTCCATTCCGGGAATTCTAATCTAATGGCTCGCACACGTGTACTAAATTATTACTTTCACACCTGAGATATTTTATTAATACCGCACACCATCCAAAGTTTTACTATGCGCATCGCGTAACCACGTTACAGGCGATAAAAGATTGAAAAAGGTGGCGTTACATGCTGAAATTTTAGCATTATTTCCACCAAAAGGTAACAGGGTGTTTGAGTGTATATTTTAAGAAATGTTGTAACATTTATGCCGTCAAACACTTCCTGTAATCGACATAATCATAGCATTTTAATAAACGATCATAATGATCCAATTTGGCCAATAAGCCGAATTTTCTTACAGTGACCTCTTATCGTAAAGAAACTGACATCCCATCCCAAGACAAAAGGTATAATTGAACACGTCACCAGATGGATATAATCTGTCTTAAAATACATAACATTAGTAGTAATACATTAACCCTGGTAACTTACAGTGAAGACAATACCACAAGATTATAAAATTGACTACCTCAAACGGATTCTCACACACGTTCCATCTCGCTTTGCCGCTGAAAATCTAAGTGTCAGGTTGTATTAAAGCCGCATTTTAGAAAATATAATACATACACAGATTTCCATACATTTATCAGACCAGCGTATCACAAGTTCGTTTAACGCGGTAATTTCGTAGAACAGATCTTCTCGTTCTTTAAAGTTTAATGAAGAAATACAAAATTCATAACGCTCAACAAAGAGATGTTAAGTATTAACGCGTAACTATGACTTGAGCAATATTTAGTCAAATATAATATCGACTCAAGTTGCTTGATGGAATTTTAATATCAAATTTGAAGTGTTACAACATTATACGATTCCACATGTTTTGTCACCAACGGACCTGGGTTTCGGATGTAACAGAACTGATAGTCAATTCAATTGCATCCGTGTGATATAATTCCTGAAGATGCCGAAAGACGAAACCCGAAAAAAAAACAATATTTAGTAGTTGGTATTTATTTCGCATATATTGCAAATGTAGGCCACATAGAATTCTTAGCGATCGTAAGTCGGTCGTTCAACATCAATAATAAGTAAAACGATTTACTAGTAAAATCGTAGCGCCTTCATTCATTCTTTCTTTCTAAATTAGGTGAGCTTTTGATGAAAAAGGTTAAATATTATAGAATGTAAGAAGTCATTCGACGATTTGAACCAAGAATTGCTTATTCAAGGTAGATAAAAACGTAACCGCTCATACTTGGCAACTAGTAAGCACCTACGCTCTTTTTAAAATATATTTCTCTTTTTTTCTTCTTTTTAGATATATAATAATAACTATTTAACTTGGATATTACCACAGCTGCGTCATTGAAGGAAACTGCAGTTTACGTTTTTTATAATATAACTCAATGAAAGTCTAAATTCTTAAGGAAGCAGCAGTATCCGATGTTATTTTTCATATACACTGTAATAATATGGTGTCCCAAATGCCATATAAGTACGCATATCCTCCGCTTTGACATGTCGCTGGCGGCAAAAGCTTAATCTAAAATGTCGCCTCGCAAACAATAACACCGAATGCAATAAAGTGCAGCCATGACACCTGTCTAACGTCTGACTCTCGGCTTGGTCGCAGATGCATTTTTCAGATTACAACTTGAAAATGAAATATAACTTTTCAGATTTATGGTTACCGCTGACAAACGCCTTTTGTGTAACGATTTCTTATAAGAAACGTCGTGGTATAAATATTGTAATATCCATTTTAAATAACAACACATTGTAGACACTAACACAGAGAAACACAAGATTTTTTTTTAAAACTACAGATGGTATTTAATTTAGAAAGTTCTCTTTGAGTGTATGAGATATTTTTATTCAAATAATATTACAGTCCAACAATCTTCAAATTGACATAGCTTATTTTAACATTCAGTGCAAAGGTCATTTACAAAAACTTTTTCATTTCATTTTTTTTATATTTAATTTATGTTATCAACTGAGGGTGCTTGATGGAATTTCAATATCAAATTTGAATTGTTAAAACTTTGTACGACTATGCATTCCATCATCTGGATGCCACAGAACTTTCCGTGTGATAGATGTCGAAAGGCGAAAACTGGGTCGTTAGTGACAAATTTTTAACAAATAAAATTTGTTATTTCATTTGTTGAGAAACAAAATGTGTAAATAAGTCTTAATTTATAAATCTTGTTACCAACTGAATGACTTATTTAAAGGTATAAAAATTTTAAACTAAAAATGTTTTTTTACATATTATTTATATTTAAAGGAACACACTTTATATTGTATTATAGGACACAGAAGCATTAAAAATTCCTAGAGTTTATTATAATTATAAAAGGTATATCGCAATCAAAGCACGAAATTCTAAGTTTGCAGACATTTTATGTTATTTTTTTATGAATCTATGAGTATCTGTATATTAAATTTATATTTTTAGTGTTACGCTTTATTCTACGCTCAAAATCGGCCGAGGGAACGATGTTTATGTATTCAAAACACATGCCATGCGACAATAATCAATACATCGATCGAATTATGAATATAGATGGACTACTCACAATATGCTAATGCTGCGATAAAAAAGCTAGTTACAGTAACACAAAACATAATTGACAACATGATATATTACGCTAAATAATCCATACGAAACGAATTTCATACGGCAACTAAAATCAACTGTGAAATGCCAGCGAAAATGTGGAATGGTCAAACCTTTACTGGCGAGAAATCCGGAGCGAATTTTACGCACTAACTCCGGCTGTAGAAATAATAATTAAAACGTTGGCAAAATAAATGAAATGCTTCATCTGATTAGAACTCATTAATCAAGCGTTTAATAAATACATAATAAAACTGTTTTGATTAACACATCAATTAAGGTCAGCTACATTGTGCTTAATAGTTCTGGCAACGCACAGTTTTGCTATTTGCTCCTATGCTTTTATTTATTCCCTCAGTATTATTTTTGTTCACAGCACGCATGACAGTTGAACGATTACTAGGCATTTTAGACATTTTGTTAGGCATAATTTACAACTTTTTTTTCGGGCACACTTTCCATCGGGTTTCCTGTGTTTTCACAGAAACAGCTTTTTTCCGGTACTTACTACTATTTGTATAATGTTCATTTTTTTATGACAGTGTGGCATTATAACAGCGCGAACATTTTCAATTGCTATTGAATTAAATATTTTCCTACTTTGTATAAAATTTCACATGCATTCAAAACATTTGAAAATCTACTGCAGCATTTATTGTGCTTAAAGCGTTGGTTACCAACTGAATTTAAATTGAAATAATGACAAGGTGAAAAAATAGCTTAATAATTCTACAAATCCTCAATAACTTCTGTTAAAAAACAGAATTTTGTAAAACTTAAATAGTTTGCCATTTTTTAACCATGCTATAATGGAGTTCTACCAAATAAATCTCAATTCAATCAATGCAATAATGACGATGAAAGATTTTTAATGTTACCATATCTATTTTTAATAGAGAAAATACTTACATTAACTTTTAAAGTAGTTGGCGAGATATTATATAAATCAATCGCCTATTATTCGTTCATCAGTCAATTGATTAGGTTGAATCGATTGTAAGATTACTTTATCCAATTTTTTTTTAATATAATATTAAAAATAAAAAAAATAAAATTTTCTTCATAACTATACCCTTTTAAGGTGTTAACTGTCAAGTCTTGATGGAAAGGCATGATATTTTAAATAATAAAAACACATTTTTTAGTACTTTTTAAAACAATATATTTTTTGATCAGGACCGGTTTCGCTCATCGCGAGCATACATCAACATCAGTTGATCCCGGAACCGGACCTGATCAAAAAATATATTGTTTTAAAAAGTACTAAAAAATGTGTTTTTATTATTTAAAAAAAAAAAAACATAACTGTACATTTGACTTCTAGACATAGCGTCTATTTATTTACAATGTTAACTGTTTAGCTACTGTCAATTCTACTGTATTCAATTGTACTATACCTCTATGAATATACCGAACAGCGAAACCCGGGTTGCGAGTGACATATGGATGTGTACAGAATTAAAACATTTCAAATTGTATAACGCTGTGCTAATAACCGGCTTCAAACGATTGAGCTTTTTATATAATTCCAGAAATGATTGTTACGGATAAATTGTGGTATGAAATGATAAAAAGTCAGTCCGTCATATTTTCAAATATAAAAAATAACATGGTTAACTATATTAGATAAATTTATCGGATACGGTAATGCGGTTTGATAATTTATGTGTAAAAATTTACTTATTGATTTAAAAGATAATGTATTATTTCCATTCAAAAATTTGAGCCGACGGCCTCACAATTGAATTTGACGAAAGAATTTTTCACTGTATTCACATATGAGTAAACTAATTATGTTGCATAATTTCTATGCGTGCATTTAACATATGTATGCATAAAGAAATTTTTGCATATTAAAAAAAACGATTCCTTTTTATCGATAGCTGAGAGTATTTTCTAATTAAGGGAATTTTAAATGCATGTGATATTAATGTAATGAAAAATCCAATCAGATTAAATGTCTTCTCTAATATGTAAAAAGCAGCATTCATTCTGGATAAATTCGCTTTCAAAAACTTTATACGCTGATTAAACATGTCATATAAATGAAAATGACTTTAGAATCACGAAATCAATGTTGTAAAGAGTAAACCTCAATAAAATGTATATTGCAAACGAATGTGTAAATGATCGAAAATTTTACAAAGTCTCTAAGGGGAATAATCGGCTTCATTCGAAAAACGTGCTTTTTAGATGGCCTCGCAAACATTTCGTTCATAACCCTGTATAAAAAAGCAAAAATTCGAATTGTTATTATTACTGATTCCCGCACAAGCTTTTTCGTCAGTGCTCAATTTTCCGTTTGTAAAAGCATTATTATGATATTCCAATACGAGAAAAGCCTCTTTTTGCGGAAAATGTATTTTTCTCGCTTTTTGTGAGGAAAATTGTGAGCCGCTTGTTGTCGTAATGTTATCTTTGTAAATACAAAAAGTGTTATTTTTATATTTATTATGAATGCAGAGATGAAATGATTTTTACGAGAGATATCGAACTAGATTCTTTTCTTATTTTTTGTATAGAAATTATTTCAAAGCTTTGATTAAAGCAATATGATGCTTCTAACAGAAATCGATGTAGAAACCTATATCTTTTTTATTTCGTATTTATTAGATTTAGATTTAGTCGCAAATTTATTCGTGAATATGGAATTAATGAAGTGAAGTTCTTAGAGATGCTACGCTTCAAATTGAAATATTATTAATTCTATCACAATACACAATTTATATAACGCATTATATATACTGTTTTGCACTGATTATTTTTACATGGTCCAGTACATTGATTACATATTTTTCACACATTTTTTTTACAATGCTGGTTTACGCGTAACGAAATTCATTTTCTTATCAATTTCAGAATGTACCTTATCGATTTATTATGTATCTTACAGTCTCAAAGATTGATTAAAAAAGAACATCACTTCTTTTGTTAAATAATACATATATTATACATATTCAATAAATCATGTTTTACATACGTTCAGACATACACATAAAATTCCCCATACAAATACAATTGATACGTTTCAAACACTTTAAGATAGTTCAGACACAAAACTAGCTAGATTTGCAAAGAAAATCGTTTACTTACTATGTGACATATATTTTTTAACTAACTTAACTCCATTCTAACAGATTTGAATTCCTGAATCTATATGTAATATGTAGAATCGTACAAAGTTTTAACAATTTAAATTTGACTTTGAAAATTCTATCAAGCACCTTTATTCGATATCATAAATTATTAATAAATAATATCAAATATCTATTTTTTTAACACGCCTTACAATTGATATCCACAAAATATAGTCTTTTCTTTGCAAACGTCTATAGAGTGACCCTTGAAGTGAATAAAACATTCATTAGTTGTATAATATATATTTATCTTCTACATTGGCTATCTTCTATACAAAAAAAATATTATTTAATATCTCTTTGAAATTATCAGGGAAACAAATTCATTCAAACAATCTACCATGGTTAGGCTACCGATACTAAATACTCGACTTTCAATCGACCTACACAAGAAAGTTGTTTGTTCATATGATATAACATATATCAGACAGTGGTCACAGCGAGTGAAATTTATTCATCAACTAATAGGAGCAAAATAAGAAATGGCCATCTGTTAAAGACTTCAACCTAGCAAATAAAATATAAATCCAAGCTTTCAAATACGACTCGACGACCCCAGTAATTAAATTTACTTATCCACGCACTATGTAAATTAATAAAAAATCCTTTGTTTGATATGAAATATTTCTTTATTGAAACATGGCAGCAACCACACGCGACCACGAAATTCTAGGTAATCCGTTAATGGGATGCCAATGGTATCTCAATCCGCATACTTGCTTTTGGAGGGTTATCTTTTAATCAAATATGCCTTGGTGTTCACTCATAGGTTCATTATAAAGTCCACAAACAAATTAATCTCTAGCTGTGATTCAAATTGGGGTAATTCGTGGGTGGTTTACAAATATTTCCACCATTCAGATGGATATTTTAGGCTTTTTGTGTACTTTTCATCATAAGGAATATTTTTTTGTGAGCGTTACCAGAGAGTATCCAACTTTTTTATCTTTAACATTTTTTTTACTTCCCGGAGAGAATTAAAAAGTAAGATAATTGTAAACAATGTATTTCAAATATTGATAAGATTAACAAAAACATTCTTTTAAATTGAAAGACTTCTAAGTCATCTGTCAAGTGCGAGCTAAAAATACGTCATCTGATGTAAATGGATTATATTTATTGATTGAATTGACATTTACTCGGTAGAACTCCGCTATAACACAATGAAAATTACCAATGTATTTTAGTTAGTTATTTTAATAGAAATAGCTATCAACTACATCTTATAAATTTTGTAGAACTAAAATACATAGCTATTTTTCTACCGTGTGATTATATTTATAATTGCGTTTAGCTGTACTATAATTATTAAGAAATAGGTTCAAAAATTGTTACAAATGTATATTATTATATTCACACAAAATATCTTACATATCTTTGATTTGTAATCTCTCAAAAAATGTTGAGAGCTTTTGAGTTTACTATAAGATATACGGGGGTGGGGCATCTAAGCTCCAACAAAGCACAAAAGTCACACAGAAATAAATAAAATAGTTTAGCTACATACGAAAGGCCGTTTTTCACACTGACAAAATCAAATGCGTAACTAATTGCCATTCCTGGTGGCAGTAAGCGGTACCTAAAAGGCGAACAATTGCAACAAATTTTGGTCCATTTTGAAACTTGAAAGTTTCACATTAATTTCAACCCTCAAATGACTAAAAAAAAGTTACATTTAATTAATAATTTCCGATGCCCAAGGCACTCGTTCCTTAACTGTATAGAGTGACTGCACGTGTAATTCAAATAAACTAATATTTATATGGAGTATGTAAAAATTTTTGGTATCATTTACAAAAAAATATTGACAAATGGCTTTATTTCGAAGAATCTAAGATAGTTAAAACAAAACTCTAAAAATAATCATAAGATATTTGCATTATTTTCCGTAAAACATTCATGCAATAAAAAATATTAATTTATACGCGCATATGAGATTATCCAATTCAGGTTTTTTTGGAATATATAATAATTTCAATGTGACCTCTGATAAATATTGTAATATAAATCCAAATGATTTTAATTATTTATACTTTTGTGTCCAACAAGAAATATTTAATCATTTACAAAAATGCCCACTTTAATTTAATGATGTACCGACGTATGTTAAAAAAAACAATAAACTAGATAGTTTCTTAACCCTTTGACTGCTATCGTCTCAACTGTTGAGACGGCTGATTTTACTGTGTTGATAGTTGATACCCGAAAATATATGAATGAACAGTGGTTAAAACCTTTTTGTACTCGCTAATTTTTGAGTTTATGTATTGCTTGATTTGTCCTGAAAAACTCAATAAGATTGTTTCAAACCAATATTATTATTTAATAAATTTTTGAAGTTTAGGCGTTGGAATATCCTGTAAAATGCTCATCAGGGAACGAGTTAACAGGAAACAATCGCGTTTTTTTTTTAAATTCAGATGAATGAAAAAATGTTTTAATTTTATCTGGGGTATTTTATGTCAATTCAGTGAATTACGGTTATAAGTGCCCGCTAGTATAATATAAGCGCGCGCGGCAAAATGTTCCAAACACAACTTTCATTGTCAAATTTTGTTTTCTAAACGGTTTTCAAAATTCAATCCGTGCAAAATCGCGCGATTAGACTTGCATGAACCAAACGTCCACCGGTGCAAGGACTCGTTCTCATATTCTTTGAAATCCTTAAATTTTATAACATATAACACAAAATATCTGCGATATTCTTCAGGGACCATTTAATATTTCCGAATCAGCTGTCTTAGCAAATCGAATTACTTGATTCCTCGCATTTTATTTTTCTCAACAGAGCTTTTTTTGTTGAGGAGATACGTCAGAGTTTGTAAAATACTCTATATTATTTATTCACACATGGCGACAATACGACAGTTTGTCTGACGTGCAATATGATGGATATGTCGCTTGGTTTCTTTTATAAAAAAAAACTAAATTAACGCTTAATTATACTAACTGCTACAGCATGTTATAAGCTATGAAGTTAAGGTGATTCACAAAATATTATTATTTATTTTAAAAACGTTGACAAACATATAATTTGAATCGGTGTAGATAGAACGTGAGTATCTCCTAAAAATAAAGATGTTGAGATAAAGTAACATAATTTATTATAATGACTTCGACTAAATCGGTGCTAACTTGGTCATATATTCGTTTTAAATATTAAAGGCGATGTTTTCTGCTAGTTCTATCGCTACGACTAGTAACTGTGACGCTAATTTTGTATTTTTTTTTAAATTCTTCTACATAATAACTTTTTTCTACAATTGATAACTAGGTTTTATAAACGCATTTCAATAAATTCTTAACATTCAAGAATAGAAGTCAGCAGAAAATATTTTTTCTCTACAAAAAAAAACGTACAAATATAAAAATTACATTACTTAGTACCATTTACCCAATTTTAAATAAATAATATCAGCACCAGTTTCACTCATCGTGAGCATTATAAACGAATGAAATTCATGCTATTGACTAAAGGTACTTGGTGAAATTTCAATATAAAATTTGGATAATTAAAAAATTGTACGATTCCACATGTTCTGTCACTAACGACCCGGGTTCCACCTTTCAGCATATTCACACAACAGAACTTACTGTAAGAACTTATGAAGTGCTTAGTAATGAATACAACATCTTATGGTTATCAGGTGACAATGCTCGTGTTGAGCGAAACCGCTCCTTATTTTAATAATTTAATATTGTGAAAATAATACTGTAGATTGAATGTTATTATTATATTTAAATATAGTACCCTTAGTTCAAAGTGACAGTCAATATATTAAAACTGAATTATTTACTTTTTTTTTAATTTATTTAATTTCTCAGAAACCGACTGTTTTCATAGTACAAATATAAAAAAGTAAAGTATATACCTCACGCATCAGTCAATTAACATGAGATCTTTTGTTTTCGTTGATAGTCTACCAGTGTATTATTTTATATAATGTAAACTCAAATATATTTCGTTTACTATGAACAAATCTGAGATATTCCAATAAGTGTATTTTCTTTGTTTGATGGTGAATTAATATACCTGAAAGATAGTTAATAAAATGATATAATGTTTACTGTTAAGTCTTTTGGAATGGCATTACGTATGTTAATCGATTTAACAATAACGTCACGACACACCAATATTTTTGTATGTTTTATGTAAACATTACGCTCCATATTGGTTGGTATAAACAGCCGAAATATTTAAACTAAGGAAGCGATGATATTTCATCAACATAACCTTTAAAGGTTAAATAATAATCAAGTTAACATAACGTGACATTGAAAGGGCTTTCGATATTTACTCTGTCATACAAAATTTAATTTAATTTTAACTCAAGCGATAAAATTTCCATATAAAAAAAACTATTTTGATTTTAATGTTATGCAGATACACATTTTTTGTGACATTTTACTAAAAAATAATTCCACGTGAATTTTCTTCTTATTTTTTATCGGTTTATATATTGTCAATATATTTTGATAATAAAATAAAATTCAAAATTGAATACCGTTTATTTGATTGAAATTTGACAATTTTTTTGGCATAAGATTTATTTTGTCCTAAAAATGCTGACAGCATTATTTACTTAGAACTTATAGCGCTTAAATTATTTGAGAATTTATTTGTGGATTATAAACTGACTTACAAATAAAAAATAATGTTATTTTTATATCGTGCTTAACAATCATTTTAAATGATAGCAACACATTTTTAGTGCTGTTTTTATTTTAAATATCGAACATTATCAACTGATCAAGATCAGTTATATTGTGGAAATAATACTAAAAAAATGTGTCGGTAGTATTTTTAATAAAATGCGTTTTCACTATAAAGTGACAGTAAACATCTTAAATCGCCGTATAAGCAAGATAAGCCGAGCCTATAGCTAAGAAGTCTAGATCGTCCTCTTCGGTTACAATTTGTGCAAAATCAAATCCAAGATCACAACCATTCGTAAAACCTTTCTTATTTGAACAAATAAATATAATAGAAGAACTTGTTCGTAAAATGTTCCAAATTAGGCACAGAAAGGTTAAAGAGTTCAAAAGCAATATACAATAACTACACGCAAAATGTATGTCATTTAAATTTAAAAGTTTAAGTGTTCCACTTAAACTGAATGTCGATGAAACAAAATTTATACTATTTAAAATTGTCTGCGTAAAGATCGACATAATTCGCCTCATAAACAAGCAGTACCCGATAGTTTTCACATAAAAACATACTGAGCTATTTTCCCGCGGAAATAACTAGTTATGTATGGATTTACCGGTTGAGAGGGGACCAAATCAATACTTTCTTTGAACATTTCAATGCTACATTCTAAATTTAAACGCAATTAACAATTATCGCCGGCGTAATTCGCGCTTTAAAATGCCCAGTTATTTTGTACAGTGTATTATAGCTATCAATAAAAAGTTATTTAACAGAAGTAATAATTCTCACAAAGAAATAACTTCATAACATTGATTTATGAACCAAAAATCTGTTTTTACAATTCAGAAACATTCAAGCGACCACCGTGTACAAAAACGTTTAAAATATTATTCTGGTATATTTGACTACGCAACACAGAATAACTTATTTTTGATCGATTTGTGACAATTTAAAAATATATTTCCTCTAAAATTTTAAATATTGGTTCATGTAGCTATTTTTAGATATTAAAAATTCTGATATCACGCTTGCGGCAAAAGAGCAATACATGTCGAATTTAAGAAACAGATTACTCAAGCAATAACCAGAATTTTTGATGTTACTAAAAATCAACTCGAGGAGAAAAGATATTATAAATACCTATACTACATATTCAAAGGATTTGATTGAAAGCCTGTTTATTTGACATTGACCTTGTTAAAAACCTTCATTCGACCTCAATTTGAAAACAAATCTAAAACTAAAGAGTAAACTAATGTAAATTGCATTTAAATCGGACATACTGATTATATAGAAATATTTTTTAATTACGATATATTAAGCGACAATAATCAAATACACGTAGTATGTAGTGATGAATATTTTTCAAGCCCTGATAAATGTAAGTAAAACAGAATGTCTAAAATTTTGATGACATGCAGAAACCGACAATTTTAATAGTTAAAATCAAAAAGCGATTTTGAAAATTCTTATGCTCATTAATATAAGCTGCTAAATTATGCATATTTTATGAATTTATCATAGTTATAAAATATTATGGTAAAATATACTATTGCTAAAACTTTTTTCCTTCTGTGAAACACAAAAACACCTTCTACTCCCGATATCACAATGTGGATTGAACGGGTTTCAATTTCAAGAGATTCCTACGTGTATTTTATGAATACGGATACGAATCTCGGATACGCATACTTTCTTCCATTTTCACATCTCTAATAGCATTTAATAGATGAGCCACGCGCAGGCGTGAATTGTAAATTTCTTTTCAGATTGTCATATTTTTTTGTTTCGCAAAATGTGAATGGTAAAAATTTGCCACGCTGTCGGACGGCACCAAAAAGAACAAGTCTGACTCTGAGATGAAAATTCCTTATAACAGCTTCAAACTGACAAAAGGCAACGAATATGTCCTGTCAAACTACTCGTAACTTGGCGTTTGTCTTTCGATTCAGGTATGCGGACATAAATACAAAAAAGAGTAAAGTGAATTCATTGTTCTGTTGAATGTATTTTTTTCTCGTAGTTTTGAATAAAGGTTGAAAAATCTTTTGGTACCTCAAAAAACACATTAGTTATTAATCTTTTTGCAGACATATTTTTTCATGTAATAACAAGGGACTAACATATCTTTATACTTACCTTTTACCAAGGGCAATTTGTTTTTATATTTATAAGACAGATAATTTTTGAATAGATTTGACGAGATCATTATTACACTTAATCAAAATTTTCATAAGACATTTTTTGAAATAAGTTAATGAATGAGTACGTGAAATTTAAAATCGTTTAGTTTTTTTACTATAACTGAAAATACAATAAATCCCACGTTTTAATTTAGTCTATTTATATCTATTTAGGCTGAGAAGAAGAATTCTCAGAAAAGAAAAAAAATTAACACAGATAAATGTCATACATTGTTTGAAAGAATATTTAAGAATACATTTCCATCGGCGTATTCCAACACTTGGCTAAACAACAGAGTTGCTAGTAAACCCAAGAGAATCAACGAACCACCCAAGTACAGGACTATTTGACACTTTTCTAGCGATTATTGAGAAAATGTAAATAACACAACTATCACAACTTCAACTAAACAGAGATGTCCTCTAGAAATCCCACAACCCATATAGCCAAACCATAACAGGTATAAATCTGCTAGTTAGATAACTACATATTGTGAGATTAGTGAGTACCGTTTACTTCACATCTATTTAATGCGACTTAGTCTATGAAAAAAATACTTACTAAAATACTCAATTCAATTTCATTTCCTGGTGAAACAATAGAACAGTCAGTAATCCTTACTTTCCGCACTAAGGTTCTTATCATATAATATTAAATATCTTATATTTAAGTAGGTGTAAAAAGTTCATACCTTAAATTGTGAATAAATTACTTTAACAAAAATAATGACGGATTTTTAAGCATGCTTGCAAACGGATTATTACCGAGACAGCTTAGTGTCTATACCTAAAGATTTATTATTTTGTTTCACATAATCAATTGAACCAACGACAAACTATTGTAATTTATATTTTTATTGATATAAATATGTTGACATAGCATACGAAATCATAGGATATGCAGTTCTCATTACTAAGAGGAGAACGACAACAGGGGAAAATCCTCTCCTGACTGCCTTCGGCAACTCTTTCCAAATCTTGTTGTGAAAAATTAACATGGTGTTATGTCATTCAAATTTAAAGTCTTTCCACCAAGAAATGACAGTGAACAACCTTCAAAAAAAATTTTGGTAATATATTTTTCAAAATTCCCAATTAGAGCATGACCTCCTAGTAGAGGTATCTTATCAACAAAAAATCTACAAACACTGCTTGTTAACTACTGTTGTTTCTAAACCTCTATTTTTTAAAGAAATTGTGAATCGATAAGACAGATCTGAGTGCTGGATTAATTATCAGCAAACTATTCTCGTTATGACACGTTTAAAGAGGATCAGGTGGGAATGATGAAATGATTGAAATCACAAACAGCCATGCTCTCGGACAGAATAAATTGAAAAAATCTCTGTTTGGGGACTGTCAGATCCGTGACACACTCGACAAGCAGAAGTTTAGAAACCGCAAAAGTTTATATCAAGAATAAGAGTATTCTGTCAATAAAAAATCTATATCTATTGCCCGATCCATCTCTGATATTTCATTGAACTATACAACATGTGTACATGACACATGTACTATATTTAATTTGTATATTATTATAAGCGCACATACAGAATAAATGACTGTATGAAACACCATGACTACGGTTATTTTTCAAACGAGAATAAACCAAACCATTACAAAAACAATAGAGATTACAAATCGGAAATGAGTTGACATAAAACGACTGTACCTACTGCTTTAAATAATATATTTATTATCTAGAACGAACAGATAGGAGGTGGATGGTTATAACTAAAGATGAGTGATGATTCAATATATTTGGTGAGTATGTTACAACGATGACAATATTCAAGTGATACTATAATATATTTTCATAAAAAATCACTTTTCCGTAACAGTGGATCAAACAATAAATTGACAGTTTCACTGGTTAATATCGGTAAATCCATATTCAACAGATACAATACATCCACGCAGGTTCTATCGCATATGTGTGTAACTTGGTAATGTTATCCCAGTTCACACTGGACCAACATTTACTATCAAGAAGTAACAAATTAACTGGTATTGAATATTTCAGCTGATTATATAATAATATGATTCAATTAATCATTTTATTACTATAATATTTATTTTCCATAACAATTCAGAAACGAAAATAATTTCACCAGTGAGTATCTGGTGAAAATGTGCTTGAATATGATAAAAATGTTGATAATGCTCGCGATGAGCAAAACTGGTCCTAATCAAAAATGTACTAAAAAATAAGGACATGATAAAAATGTGTTTGGGTGCAATTTCACCGAAACACCAGTGAATATATAACTTTAATTAGAAAACACTGTAGCTGTAAAGTTCATACCGATTTCAAATAACATTGATAATTTCGATGATTTGATTTTTTTGTGAATTATAATTAAATCATAAAAAACATATTGCAGTTATACGTCACGGAATAAATATTCTGATTCAAACTTACGTATGATTAACAGGAGTGTCTCAGGAGCAACTATTCAAGAATCGTTTACGATGACTGAATACTGATAGGCAAACGCAAACACACATTATAAAATAATATATCATCATGGCTAAATTGTTTATTCGATATTTTACTATAAATCGTAGTATTTTTTGAAGTAATAAACAACGTAGTGACATTATTTATAAATAATGGTATTTAACAGAAAAGTTACCAAACGGATGGCTTAATTTGAACAGCTATTTTTTTAAGACAGATTAACTTGGTACTAATCAATATTATATTAACTATTTATAAAAATCAAACTACCGCAATACCTTTTTAGCTAATGCTCATAATGCAAGATACCAAAAAGATTTGCTAAAACGATCACCTTTCGTAAAGAATCCCTTATTGTTAGCATACACATGAATAGTAATTGCTTTTGGTTCGGCATATATTTTGGATTAGTTATGTTACGTTATCAATGTGGCAGCTGGTTGTAATGCGCAAGATGCGGGTTCAAATCCAGTAGACGTTATCATTCGAAAAACAATAAGTTACCATGCAATATTGTATATACCATTTTTTTTTATAGTTTTTGCTTATCACTGCCGGTCTGAATGGGTACTGTTTTGATGACGATTAACGCTTAGCCTCCCAAGTTAGAGAAATTTAGAAATATTTCGACCAATCTAGTTATTCAATTCAAAAAAATTAACTTAATTGGTATAGTATAATTTTAAAATCGAGTCGGAATTTAATTCTTCAAAAATAGATCGAATGCATTTTTAACGTCTTTAAATGTTTCTTTTTCACCCTCCAAAGTCGTCTATATTCACGACGACAGGTTCGTTCAAAAAAATTCAACCGATAGCAACACATGGCAGATTTGCGATTATAGAAACCGTAGTGCGATTCCAAAACAAAAAGAAAAAAATGTAGCCGAATATTTTTGCAATAATTCGCGTCAAAGATTTGTTTGCACTGGATAAACATAACGCTAATTTGATGGTTACGAAAACAAAACAAACATCAAGTAATAAATTCGATTAAGTCACTCAGATAGTTACAATACAAGAGATAGTTAGGAAGTCTAAGTACCCGAAAAAAAATCCATTGTGTGGCCAAATATTATTGATTAATTGACGGCATCTTTATTGTCATTGTAAAAATGTCTAAAACGACAACGATTACAATAAAGTAGAAACCGAGAAATATTTCTTCTTTTTTTATACGGATCCTATTAAAGAATACTACCACAATATTAAAAGTTCTGAAATAGTGCATTCATTTCAGGACCGGCTTGGGGGTATAAAAAAATATTTATTCAATTGTTCCGCAATCGTATCTTTATCTATTCAAATTCTATTGCTTAGTATAATAATCATTTCTTAAATAACCGAACTGGAAAAACTATATTTTATAAAATAAAACGATAACTTAACGCTTGTTTATCGAATTTGTAAATTTTAAATTAAAATACAAGAAAGCATTTAATTTTTTTTTTGAGATCGTTTTCGAACATACGCAGCATAATGATTAAAATACGTTAAATTTTAGTTTTTGAGACCTTTTGAACAATCCATCGAACAGAATCTTAACAATCTTTCTGCGAAATTCAAACAATATTGATACTAATTTATACCAGTAACTGAGACATATCTCAATTCTTTATTTAATAAAATACATCATCGATATGTGTCGTCTCTATAGACATCAAATTTAACATATCTACTTTGCCATTCTTACACATTATTTTTAAAATGGGATCACATCCAACTCGTAAAGAATTCAATTGTAATTGGGTAATTTGTTTTCCCACTCTTATTGCTTTGTCAAAATCAGACAGACGAGAAAAAATGCGATTGACTAGAAGTAATAGATTCATGAAAGCTATCTGATTTCCTTGTTAAAATTATAATCAAATCAAAGCTGCAGATGGAAAAAGCTGATATAAAATATGGGACTATTTCCCTAGGAAAAAATCTCGTTTGTTATTTCCCAATAATCTAGATTCTTTGATAACAATGTAATATTGCCGTCTGTGAAATAAGTTGCGATTAAATATATACATTCAAATGGATAACATTGTGTGTTGCAAAATTTTACACGTGCTTCTTTTCTTCGAGAATCATCTTATAAACCATTTGAGTACTAATTATTATAACGCTTCAATTATCAATTTTAATATTACATACTTTTAAATATTAATTAAAATAATGTGTTTTAACTGTATTTTTTTTTACATAATATTTAATTTCGTAGAGATATGTTTTGTATGTGTGTGCGTAAATTGTTTTCTTATTTCTTGAATCGTTTATTTTGTATACCTGGTCATCAATTACTCTCAATATAATAAAAACACATTTGTACTACTTATTCCCACAATATATTTTTGATCAGGACCGGTTTCGCTCATCGCAAGCATTATCAACAGTTGAAAAATTATATTACGGAAAAAAATACTAAAAATGTGTTTTTATTATTTAAAATATCATGCCTTCCCATCAAGAAGTGACAGTTAACACCTTAGAAGTGAACTCTCAATATATTTAATTAGCATTTTTTAATTTGAAATATATCAATGGATAATGTTCTCAGTGAGCGAATCCATTTCTGATTTTAATGTAATAAAATTGTTGAAATACTAATTAAGATGGTGTTTTATGCAATTCAATTTTAATTCAAATAACAAATTAATTGCAACCTAGGTTAACACCGAATCCATGGTAAATAAATTAGACATTATCGAATTATCGTCATAATTCGTGTCTGCGTTCGCATAGCGAGAGACAAGGAAGTCTCAAGCCCAGTCTAAGAGACACACGGCTTTTAATATTGCTCATGATAAATCATGGCCACCCCCCGTCGAGGGCAATATCGCGCTCCCGTATCTGAACTCGACTCTGGGAGCGGCTGGTCTATAGGTAGGCACTGTGTTCACTGCTCATACTCTTTCTCTTAAACACCCTTCTGAACATGCTGACGCGGACAGTTTCGGATGTTGTACATCAGAAATGGAGGTGTTTTGGATCGCGAACCACTTTCGGATCCAAATGGTAACCGGACAATACAGAACAGTGACAAAAAGAACAAAAGAAAATTAAAATACCTAATTTAATTTATTGCTTACCTAGGGGTAAGTGTTTTCCTGTAATTGATAACTTTATTATATATACGGTGCTAACTGTTTTACGTCAGTTCTGTTGCATCTATGTGATAGAATGCCTGAAGATGCCGAAAGGCGAAACCCGAGTCGTTAGTGACAAAACATGTGGAATCGTACAAAGTTGTAACGATTCAAATTTGATACTATTTATAACAAAAATTCAATATAGTGTCATTCTTATGTTTTGTCACCTAACTGAGCAACCAAATCCTAAAAACAATTGCTTTGATCGTTTGATATGATATGAAAGACATTATATTCGGAAAGTTTTTTCAACCCCCAAACATTAATGTTTTCCATTTTAAACTAAGCAATTCAAATACAAAATAGATATAGAGCCTCTTTCGCATGTTTAACAAGTCACAATGCCGTCCAGCGGAATTAAGAGGAAAATGTTTTTATATTTCTTCCATGAATTATTATTTATAAATGTTCCACTGTAGATTAACCCGTCTTAACATATGTTATATAGACCTTCTCCAAATTTTGAAACCTAATTCACAAGTATAATTTTATATATAGAATAGTATTTTGTAGAGATAACTTGTGCTGGCCGCTCGTGAAATATAATTTGATTATTAGTCTTCATTGTTTTTTATTAAAAAAGTAAATTATACACAATAAATAATTGATTTTTCAATAGCCAATAATTAAAATGAAAAAAACTTCTTTCGTCCCTTCGTTGTTGGTACAGACCTTTTGTTTTGACTAAAATACAAACAGTTCTTACTTATTTTAATATAATAATAAATATTCAACATTAGAGCTTTTTGTTTTCTATTTTTGAAAAAAGAATGACAGAAGAAATTATTGAGTCAGATTGAAACTTTAATTGAAAATAACATTATTTAGACATACTTAATCATTTTGATATTACAACTGTTGTCGACACCTTTCTGAATTCCTACGTTCTTAGTTTGGAGTATAAACTTGTCGCGTAACTCCAGCTTCTGAAGAATTTAGTTTGGAAACTGCATTCGGAAATTTTCGGTTATTAAATTGTTGCCTTGTTCAAAATAAGTTATGACCATTTAGTGCCTTCGCATACATTTACATTAGTAGTTCTATTGTAACAGCGCACTTGCCATATTAACCATCCAATATTATAACGTCAAAGTATATAATCATATTTATGTGACATATATTTGATCGTGAATCTTAACAGTGTGAAAGTTATATGTGTAAACCATGGATAATATTTAATTTTTAAGTCTACACATTCATTCAAAATAGCCACTTGATTCCTTCGCGACTTACAAAAAAAATACTTAATGTACGAAATCGACTAAGGCTGTTTAATGGAACTTCAATATCAAATATGAATTGTTGAAACTGTGAACAATTCCACATATCTTATCTAAAGCCACGAATGCATGGTGATGACGATATGCGAAACCTGCCAAAACACGAAGAATTGAATAAAAAGTCTAAATATTTTTTTAAACAATTAATATTTAGCGACGGATCGTAATGTCTCTGGCGTATCTGTCAAAAACCCGGTTTTCGATATCGAAAAAATGATTAGGATTTCTCAATCAACGATACCGGAAGTAGTTACCCGACACTGTATTTTATATATAACCTAACACAAATGACGTAGAAACTTAAGCGCTGTGTACATACAGTGATAGCTTTTAAAAAAATTGTTAATATTTATGTATTGTATAAATGTTGGTGTAATAAATACTCAACTAAAACCAAAAGATATGTCAAGAATTAGCAATTCAATGATAAAATTGTTATTTTAAAATTTATCAATATTTTTTAAGTTAAATTATTATTTATTTTTGAAATTTGTGAAGGATTGTTACATAATCCCCATGTTAAAGTCGATGCAAGTGAAGTTGGCAAAATTAATCACCTACAAAAGACATCAACAGTTTTCTATTATTTTTGTGGCATAACAGTAAAAACGTCAATAAGTTATGAGAAGATGCTGGTAACACTGTTTTTCATTAACCAGCTATACATGGATTATATGAAATGCAGGTTTGACGTTACACCGATGATAACTTCAAATAAGGCATCCAATGTGTTAATAACACTGATGGCTTACAATATGCTTCATTAATAATTGTTATAAAAACGGAGGAAAGCGGAATATTTATCTTCAACATAACACAAAAGGTTGTAGAGTTAAATAAATTTATTTACCTAATTATTATATAATTGAGTTCTATGCTAATTTGATAAATAAAGTAACTTTACACAAACAAAAAACCGTGTGATGGGAAGCTTTTCTCTAATTAAATTATTGGCTATTGGTGAATCAATTATTTCTTACGTGTATACTTTATTTCTCTACTTATAATAACTACTATCAACTTATCTTAAAATTTAAATCGTACAGGTCATTTCTACAAAATACTATTCTATATGTAAAATTATTCTTTTGCTATAAGTATTTAAATTTGAAGAAGGTTTATATAAGACGGGTAAACCTACAACCGAACGTTTAAAATGGAAGTTATTATAGCTATTATTAAATTATGGCTCTCGTTTTTATTAGTATTATATTACTATTATATAATTTTTAAATGTCACCGAATCAAAATATTCCGATAGAAAGCTCGTGAGCTGTGCACAGAAGGTCAAAACAAAGTTGATTTCCCTTAATAAATTCATATTCGTGAATGTTTTCCGAAAAAACATCCCTTTCTTAACGAGCACGATTACAATATAAACATTTGAAAGGTGGCCTTGAACCACGTTCGCATGTGTTACAAGTTACAAAGCCTTCCAGAGGCATTGAGAGGAAAAAAGCTTTATGTTTTTACAGCGTTCAGTTGTGATAAGCGAGATTTGTAGGAATTTTCCCCGACTACTTTATCAGGGATGTCCATCACTGAAAATTATCGAGAGGATTTTTCATAAAAAATTAACATTCAAGTAATTTTTATGTATTTTATAATTTAAAATGATATGCTTTGTAGCATGCTGCTCCACCTCATTCATTCTAAAAAAATCTTAGTTTGAATTGTTAAAACTTTGAATCTGACAAACTCAGATCAAAAGTTCTGTTGCATCTGTGGGACAGAATGCCTGAAGATGCCGAAAGGAGATGCCCGGGTCGTTTGTGAAAAAACATGTGGAATCAAGTTTCATATTCAAATACCATCTAGTACCTGCAGTCTATAATAAAATATCTAATTAATTGATAAACAACAAAATGTGTCATAACTAACAAATTGCAAATGAGCGGCTTATGGCAGATTTGTTTCAAACATTTTACACCCATTAGTAGAGTCATATATGTATATTATTGAATGAAACTTTATAACAGAACGTTGTTAACAAGAATCAATGAAAATAGTTCGCTCGATTTATCCATGCGGAGGGAGTAATGATACTAAATACATCAGGATAAGGGTGTAATTAAAAGATTGAACTCAGTGTCCTTAGTAATAATATATTGACAGAACACTTGTTAGTCCAAAGTGAAAAGAATTTTTCAAGAAATCAAAGAAGCGGAAACTCCTCCCGCCCGTAGTTCAAACGAAATAATGTTTCTTTAGATAAATGCACGCTCTATGAATAGCGTATAGCTCCAATAAGGCATATCCACAACAACCATTGACTATTGCGCAGTTTGTCCACAGCGGTTACTGGCAAACTGGAAGCAAGTAGAATGCCGAAAACACATAAGGTTTATTCTATAGTTGTTATTATAGTTTGCTCGATAGTTTTACCGATAGAAAAATAATAAGTCGCGACTCAGAGGAAGTTATTCTTCTCGGTGTACCTATAAAGTGATTTTAACGCGAAACAACTTGTCTAGAATAGTTGATAGACAAAATCTTGAAGATGTCAGATCAAATATTTCATGGAGGAGATGTTGTGTACCTTTTCTGCACAGCTATATATAGATAAGCAAATGTTAGTTTAAGCATAGTTCTGACGATGGCGTGAGCCGAAATAGCTATCAACTATATTTGTTAAAAATAATTTTGTAGAACTAAAATACATTGCTATTTTTTCACCGTGTTCAAATATTTCATCATTAATTTTGGACTAAACACTCCATCAAGTTGATATCTAAAAAAACTTACGAACTTAAGAAGTGAAAGAACTATCCAAGATTTTAAATATTAAATATTGAAGACAATTGCGACTCAATTTATGAAACTGTCCTTTCAAGCACCAAAAAGACAAGTGTAAAGAAGTACAAAAAGATTTCTCATTTATTTGTCAATATTTCAAAATTAAAGAAATTATTATTTGGGACATTTTTGGTTTTGTACGGAAAACCTTCAGGCCCCAACAATTATCTTGCGAGACCTTTATTTTACGTTAAATCGATAGAAATGAAATATTCATAAAGCATTTTGGCGTAGGGAAGTTGAGAATGGCGGGGGTGAAAGAGTGAGAGTTGATCCATCCCATACGTTCCATACGCGGTGAAATTTTCTGTAAGACTTTGCCTATAAATCAAATCCGATCTTGTTTTAAAACGAATAAATCTAGGGGCATGGTTTTTCGCACATCGACTCACTACAGTATTTAAATGGATTAAATTCACATTCGACTTTGACAATTTATACGAGCATTTTGAACTAACACAAACCCCCGATTTCAGATGAACTGAATTTATCCATGATTTAGAAATTTATTATTGCTTTGTGATAATTCATTTTGAACATGAAATAAAATTTCACTAATTCATATATTTATAAATACCCAAAAATAATCGTCGTGTAGTAAAGCTACAAGGATTCCGTTCCAAAACATTCCAGTTAAGGTAACGCGAAAAGGTAATTAAGTACATCGAGATGTCGATTGTACAATAAGAAACAATTGTTTTTAAATGAATGAAAGATTGGCGACTGTTCCTATCCTAAGCATATCAATACATCCTAAACACGTCTGATTAACGATGCTACAATGTGTCGCGAACAGAACTCGATAAAAGATAATGAATTATCATTAGTATATATATATCTATGGAGGTTAAAAAAGCTTACGAAAACTCGCGTAAATTTCCATAAATATGAAATACGCCAAGGAAATCTACAATTTATCAAATAAAACAGATGTTCTGTTATCTAAATATTACTTTCTTCGTATTGGTAACATATAAACTTCGATACTGTCAAGTTAACGATTTTTTTACCAAACGCTTTATATTGCTAAAATTTTACATCGTTTCAATTAAAATCTATACAGAATTCTCGAATATTTTTTGATTCTTGATTACAAAAGCACATAATTCAACAAAATCATAAGAAATAAACATAAAACAATGGAAACCTTCAAACATTTTATATGTTAACAATATTACAACATTCAGTCATTATAAATTATTGACGGAATCCAAGAATGAGAAATTAATTGTAGTAAAAAAACCTTCTCTTCAAATGTTAAGCACTGTTGTTTTATTATCAAAAGAAATTTTTGATGTGAAACATAAACTAGGTTTACTTACCAACTAATAAACATAACATTATCATACGAAATTATCGAAAAAACATATTAATTAAAAAAATATTTTACATGGATTTGGGAAGTTGCACTCTCGAAAATTATCATATTAATGGGAATACTTGATCAAAAGAATTCCAAATTAATTTGTCGCTCCTCAAATTACATGTGATATTTTTTTAAATATCAAAAAACCGGTAGTTTATATGAGAAACAGCCGGTACCGAACTATGCATATTAAAAATATTGTGAAACGTTCATAAAAATTAGATTGGTTATATACTAAATGCGACGTTTTTTTTTGTGTAAGTTATGTGAAAGTGACCATGTTTTTTGTGATAATATTATTATTTGACTGTTTCCTTTATTGACTCTGATTTCTAATACAAATTTAAATGGTCATTATTACTTCCGATTTAAATACGTGTATTTGATATTAATGCATATATTGTAATTTTTTATTTATTTATTTTTACTAATTGTTAATATTCATCAATAACACTATCATTAATTTGGTACTGTTTACTATAATTTCAATATTGGTTTCATGACAAGTTTTGTAAATATTGAAATATATAATGATTTTTTTAATGTTGTGAAAAAGCTTCAAAAGCTTCAGTTTCTTTTTTAACACATATTTCTAGTTAGTTTATTTCAGATTTCCGGAATCAAAAGGGTAAATTTAATGTGAATACGAGATATGCTGAATATATTTCAGCACCGCCAAAATCCATGCGATACCTTTTTCAACGAGATATATTTGTATCACTCACCTGTTTTGTTTTTCATTCTGCTGATCACACCCAATCCATATAATTAATAAAATTTCATTATGGCAGTACAAAATAGCAACTGAAAAAGGCATCAATATAAACAACAGCCTTTTTACAGAACAAAATAGTACAACAAGTACTGCGAATAACATGTGTATAAATCAATTTAAGAATCCATAAAATAAATAAATTAATAAATCTTATTTATATGTATAATTAAAATTAATAACTTTGTTATTCCATTTGATATGCTCCTAATTGTCACACGCTTAAAATCTTTAACACACCAGTCGTAAATATCAAAGTTATCAGATTTCATTTTATGTTAAAATTGACTTTTAAAACCATCACCGAATCTATCGAGCATATTAATTTTAATGATTCAGCAGACATATCTTAAAATTTAATAAAAATATTCTCGATCGACCAATATCAAAAACATATCGATTTAAAAGAGAAAAATATAGTATATGTAATTTTATATAATCGAATCGAACTTAATATATTTCGATAAGTCAGTTTATCGTAACGCATTGAAAAAATATACATTAATATTTCAGAATAGTACTAACTAAACTTTCTTGAGATAATTATACAAAATAAATTCTAAAATAATTCCCAACAAAATTATAGTCTCCCTATTATAAAGCCGGTGATGTTCCCGATTGTACGGTGACCATGGACAGCGGGCAAGGGATAGAGTCATTATATTAATTAGGCAACTTCTCTACCTACTGTTTTAGAAGCCCATTTTCCGTTATTATTAATTACGTTGAAGATATTTCCCAGAAAGCGAGGCCCCATGAAACAAGCGTAAATTTTTATCGTCTAGATAAACATTAAAAAAATGTGTTCTTTGAGATGGAATCGCGTGCTTTCTCGGTTAGTATTTAATTAAATTAAAAAATACGTAATGTTTATTGGACAGACATACAAATAAACAAACCTTAAAATGGGAAGACGATTTTTGAAAGGTCTTGTGTTCCAGTCCTTACTAATTTTTATAGCGCTCTCTTTCTTAAAATTATTCATTCATTTCAGTACCTTAAGTATTCAATTAGAAAATACAAAAAATAGTCCTGATATTAGTACTAAATGAATAATAATTTAGTATATAAATGCCGAAAAACATTTTTGACTATAATTTTTTAACGCTCTATAAACCATTTTATTCAATTTAAGGGCACACGGTAGAATATGATAGTTAAAGCAATATATATATATATGTTGCTTTAACTACCTGTGAGACAATTGTCAAATTAACAATTCAATTAAGTGTTTAACAAAAACCACTTTTTTAAACGGAAAATTGATGCCATACCAGTCCATACATATAAATATATAAAATAAATATTTTCTAAAAGTAAGAAAATCAATAACAACAGGCTACTGGCGCATTATTATATGAATAAGTTAAACTATCACATTATTTTTTTTACCAATTTTAAAAGTTTGAGAATTCTTCTGGAGAATAATTTAACCGTCCCTGCATCTCAATATCTGCCATTCAATCCACAATTTCTCCATGCTACAAATGACATTTCATAGAATTAAATTAATTACTGTATTATGTATGATTTTATTTGTATTACTATTATTGTTTATTGTTGCAATCAATGTATCATATATTTGAATATATAATCGAAATAATATGATTCATGATATCGACTGAAGGTGCTTGATGGAACTTCAATATTAAATTTGAATTGTTGTAACTTTGTACGATTCCATATGTCTTATCACAAACGACCCGGGTTTCGCCCTTCGACATCTTCAGGTATTGTTGAAAACCCCACTTCAATAACGACCACTCATTAGCAAGGTCGTTAATGAAAGTTGTTATAGCTAATTACTATTGGATTAATATTGTTACATTCTTTTCAGCTGCAATCTTTTGCTTGCCTATTGGTCAGTAGATTCCTGTTAATAATGATTTTAATAGATTATATATACGATGCTAACTGTTTATTTTACATCAGTTCTGTTGCATCCGTGCGATGGAATACCTGAAGATGCCGAAGGGCGAAATCCGGGTCGTTTGTGATAAGACATATGGAATCGTACAAAGTTGGAACAATTCAACAAAAAAAAAATTACATAATGTGACTTAAAAATATAAGGTTGAGGACTAAGTATTTTGAGGATAAAACTAACAGTGTCAGGAACATTTATATTTTTAATAAAAATAAAATTACATTTGTAATTAATAAAATATTTTTGCCATATCTGCACACCACTGAACATATCATAATAAAGTTTCTTTATGTGTTACTGATTTTATAATATTATAATTTAAAACTATTTTATACCTAGCGCCTATATTGCTAATTTAAACATTGAAACAAAAATCTGTCATAATAATATTCGTCACAAACAATCTTTTTATTAATGTTTTACATTTTATAATATATGTATATCCGCAAGTGAGCTAGCATTTTTTAATATATCAAGGTGACCCAACCATATTAGAATTCAATTCCAATCGTAAAATTATACACAAAAAGTATATTTTCAAATTTAAGAATAACATATTGAATGTTTTAAATGATTTCTTCGAGTTTAATTATACACATATCACTTATTAAATTAGTAGAACTACACCATAACAACTAAATAGATCAAAGTATTCAGCTCTACAAAATATGACATATAGTTGTTGATAACTAATATATTTCGACATTCGCTATCGTCGTAACCAAAATTAAACTTAATTTTCGGCTAACTTTATACAGCGTTTACGAATATTATATAGTCCACATATCGTGTCATATATTCTGTCAACCAAAATACTAAATTCAAATAATAATAAAATCAATAATAATATATGCGAGTATTTCTTAATTCAACATGTTCAATAATAATTTAAACTATAGATACAATCGTTGACATTATAATAGACGAGACTATGAATTGTTTGCCTCTTTTTAAGAAGTATAAATAGCCAAGATTAAATTTGATTTAATTGAGACAATGTGAAAAACAGGAGAGAATATGTATTGTGTACCTTTTCTACACAGCTATATATAGATAAGGAAATGTTAGTTTAAGAATAGTTCTGACGATGGCGTGAGCCGATATAGCTTTCAACTATTTTTAAAAAATAATTTTGTAGAACTAAAATACATTCCTATTTTTTTTCACCGTGATTTAATCATACTTCTGACAATGGCGAAAACTGAAATAGTTATTCAACTACGACCATATATAAAATTTGCAGAGATTTGAAGAGCATAACACTTTAATATTATTATCTCATAATAAACCACATGTTTTTCAGTATGATATCGTAATGCTTAACTAGAGTATGTATTTTAGTATATTATATTTTAGAGGTCTATAACATCAAATGCATTTTCAGTTTTTCTTTCGTTGGCTTCATCTCGTGACGTTTTTTTTTTGGCGTGTTGAAACATTTTTATTTAGTTTTAGCTTAATGTATCTTAAGATATGAATATTTAATGCCACAGCTATTAAAAATATGATCTCAATACTTATCTTCCAAAATACTTAACAAAACAAAACATCAAAATTATGATTTACTGCTATTATTATGATTTTTTTCGCCTTGTTTCGCTTAAGTAAATTTATTCATTTTTACGCTTTATACTTTCCGCAAATTAAGTTGAAAATATTTAAATATCTATTTAATTTTTTTGTCCGATCGTTCTTATGACGCATAAATTAGATAAATGAATCAAGTCAGCAGGCGGCGCTAGTCATCAAAAGCAGCCTTTACACACAGGGGGTTTCACACACGGATAAGTGAGGAGGTGTATGCTTCAAAAAAGAAAGGGTTTGTGGAACGGTCGTGTTCGTAAGTTTCGAGTGGCGTGTTTTGGTGATCTTTTGATAAAGTTCTGTATTTTTTAATCTAAATTAGCCGATTCTTTGACCAACTTAAAATATCGTCCTTAATTGATGTCAAATTTTGTTTTACTATGTGAACAAGATTATATGGTTAAAACAAAGTTTTAAAAAAAATCTATTTAATTTTTTATTACCTCTGTTGTATATGTATGATAGAATTCCTGAAGATGCCAAAAGGTGAAACCCGTGGCATTAGTGACAAAACATTTGGAATCGTACGGAAGTTCAATAATTCAAGTTCGTTATTCATTTAAATGATAAAAAAACCATAAATTCAACACTAATCTTAGGAAGAGATTACAGTATATAAAGGCAGATGTACAATACACGTGCGTTAATTTAAATTTATAAATTCAAAAACAACATGGCGATTAGAAAATTAACGTGTATTTATTTTAACATATATTTTCAATAGCGTTTATTATAGCGAATCGAAATAAATGCTGAGTGGCTAATGTGTCAAAAAATAAACATTTTTATAACCAAACCTTTGTCAAATCAAACTCGTTATGACCACCCTCCAATACAGATAATACTTGCTTTCAATGGAACATCTCTACGGACTTATTTTTCTAATGATAAAACAGCTTTCAGAGAGGATATAGGAAAAAGGAGGAATTTATGAATGAGCTATTGGTAAGTTAAACTCTTTCTCTATACAAACCTTTCATCCCGTAAGCGAAACTTAAAACAATAAAAATTTGATTTAAGATAATATATAATAAAAATCTTTTATTATACAACTATTTTTCAATGATTAAAATAAAAAAACAGTTTATTCTTATAATGGTAGAGGTTGGTGAGTAATCAAATTAATAAAATGATGCAATATGACATTATTGATTCATGAACTCAGTATGTACATTTATTTTACAACAAGACAAAAATATTATTTTAAATTTATTTATCGAAAATTTATTTGTCCATCAAAAAAGAATGCAATCAATTATCAAACATACTAAATATCGAAAATTGGTAAGGAAGTCGACCTATCAAGCTAAGACAAATTAAAAAATGTAACCGTTAGGTTTAACTCCTCGTGTAATAATTCGATAAGTCACCGTTGGACATTTTTTAATTTTGACTGTTTGGTATCCATATTGGCTGACCAGGCAGTATTTATATTAATTCAGGCTTACAAACAGGCTTACTTCTGTATCTATGAAAACCTAGCTATATTTTAATCAGATCAATATACATTCATGTTTGTTTGGTATTATAATACCAAATAAATACTATAGCTTTAAATAAAAATATCGAGGATAGCGTCATTTTCTTAAACTCATTTTATTTACTGTTTACACAAAACTTTCGATTTGTAATTTTAATTCTGGTGGCATTCAGACTATACAACGTACCTTGAAATTCTTAATGCTCTAGAATTGTAGAGACAAGTGTTCCTCAACTTTTCGACTTGCGGACTTTTAATAACGGTATACATATGTATAATATATATATATACTGCGAGTCACCAAAACAGAAATGAAAGAAATGTTGCAGAAGCTTTATTTTCCAGCGTTGCTCGGATTGATAAACGTAAATAATTTTAAAAAAGATACTTTTTGGCCATTTTTGTTGATTATAAATTACCAAAGAAAAATATTTAGAACAATGGACGGAAAAAATTACACATTTTTATCTTAAATAAATATTGTAAAGAAAAATAGAAATCGGTAAAAAACAACAGAAACACTTCAACTGATATAATAAAAAAAAATAAGAACAAGGCAATTTATGCAAAAAAATAAGTAAATACATAATTATTTCTTGATAATGCTCGTGAAAGAGCGAAATCGGTCCTGATCATTAAATAAATATATTATTTTAATTATTACAAATTTTGCTAATGTCTTTCCATCAAAATGTAACTATAAACACTTTAAAATGTGCAAAAGAATGTTTGAATCAACAATACTTGGCTCAAAAAAGGTTGATATATTTTTTTTTATTTGGTTGACATTATAAATGGGCGCTAACTATTTGCAGACTGCAAAAAATCTGCTGAGCGGTTAAGAAACACTGGCATGGGTATCATAACTATTCTGCTTTTCCTATTTATACACATGCTTCATTATTATTTATACCCAGGGGTTTATGAATAATTATGAAAATCAGCGGGATATCTGGATTCACAATGTCCATCGACTACCATAAGTATTAATTTAACAAGGAGTGTCAACGAAAGCGTGACATATTTTTAAATTCTACCGGTTTTCGGTTGATCATTATCATAAAAAGACAATATTGCGGGGCTGATTACAATGGCGTGCCTAACGGAAAGAGATGGAAGGACCAACCCTCGCTGTATTAAAACAGACTCCGATAGAAAGAGCGTTTTCATAACTGGATCGAAAACAATTAGTCTAGTAATACAAAACAGAACGACTGAACATATTATTACATTATCATGAAAAATGTATTTTAATATCTTAATATACATTAATTGAATTGGCATATACTTGGTAGAACTCCATTATAACACGGTGAAAAAATAGCAACGAATTTTAGGTCTACAAAATTTTTATAAGATATATAACTAGTTTCGACGATGGCGTGATCCGAAATAGCTATCTTATAAAAAAATTGTGGAACTAAAATACCTTTCTTTTCTTTCACAGTTTCTTAACATTCACATATATCTTTTAATCTATCCGTGTGTCAATCTATTTTATGTATAGTGTCATATTCTTTTAACACAAAATACTGCGTATTTGTTTTTATCTTTCTTGGCGTTTAATGTATATTGAGTAAATGTTCACATGCGATTATTGATTCTTGTTACTATTTTTACAGCAAGTACAATTATCACAACGAAGTTATTCTACATACCCTACGGACCACGTAAATATCTTTCCATGATATGCGAGGCACCACAAGTTCATTGATACCATAATAATCCTATTATTATAAAAAGAATTAAAAAATCTAGAAGTACAAAAAAACAAGTATTTACTTAAGTTAAGAACGATTTTTGTTCTTGATACAAACTGTCATAGAAAAATCAGGGCTACAATTGCTTCTTTGGTGAGTCAATTAACCACAGGTATATAATGAAAAACCTGGAATATTTACGAATATACCAACTCCATATATAATGTTTTTACTTGATTACTACTAATTCACGATAATTATTTTCTTTTGAAATTCCATACATTTGATTTTTTCTTTTTAATATACCGTGGAGCCCCGATTTTTCGTTTATGACAGGTCCATCAAATAGAAAGATGACTATGGGATAAATTAACACTAGATTTATTCGCTGTGATTAAAAAAAAAGGCGGGAGTAAGATAAGTCCAATAATCATAGATCGGTGTTCATAACTACTTTACGTAACAGTATAGACAAATTAATTTATCGTCAAAATATTTAATTAATATAAAAATATCCACTGCCCAAATTCTCTGCTATTTAACACGCCACTGTTGTCGGTAGTTATTTTCTCGAATACCAATGATCAAGACAACGCTGACGTAAATTTTAAGGGATGAAATAATATTAAATGTAAAAGGGCTTTTGTAATATATTTTGCGTTTTACTGTTTTAGGAGCATCGTGTGTTGTGTGGATATTAGTTTTCTAAATAAGCACAAAATTAATTCACATCACAGCGACAATATGATAATACGACATAAAAACAGATAAAGTATTACTGTTTTCAAGTTGTTGTCGTTTATTATTTTTACGTGATAAAATTTTTGTTTTCAGAGACATTTTATTTGTCAACAATTTTACCTGTAAAAGACGAACATAATAATGGGCTAATTCTTTGTTTATTGCGGTTTATTTCGCATTTTTTCTACACCGTTACATAGTCATCGATTATGATTCATGCATAAACATTATCATATTTTTGATCCAATCAGTATTGACATCAAGAACTCTTTTAAAGCAAGGTAAAAAGTATTTATTTCCACGAAATTTTGGCGTCACATCATCAATAAAACTATTATCGGAATTTTTCGCATTTATATTCTAATTTAAAAAGATTATTCACTGTAACATCTCACATCCTTAGTTTTATTTTTGTACGGCTACTTATTATATTCAAGATCGAATGAATATGAGTCAATGATACAATTTAGAAGATTTTAATGAAATGCTATAACGTAGGGTGTATTTTATTATTTTCATGAACGAAATTTTTGTTTTACTTTGTGAAATCAAAAAAGATATTCAAATATATATAAAATTCATAACATAGAACCAAACTCTTTTCTAAATGTTAACTTACTTTTAAATGCATTTCTAATTTAACCTGAAATTCTTAAAAACTATTATTTACTTTAAGTTTTTTTCATAACCTGTAATTTTCGTTATTTCTTCTCTGCTATATAAGATTTTTTTTACATCGAATTTACATGCAGGGTTCGATGTCAAAATGCTCCATATTAGGATTGTACAATATATGGGTTCAATTCAATCAGGGCAACGTCTAGAAGCTTGATAGATACATAATGTTTAAATCATTTTGCTATACAAACGTCGATCTATAAAAATGTTTCAATGATGCAAATCAAAACTTCGTATATCGACACCATTTATAGTTGGTCGAGAAAAGGAGATATAATGTATACATTTAAATATTTATCAGAAAATGTTATGTAATATTTATGTATTTTAAATATTTATTGTTGAACTTTATGTTTTTTTTCTTAATTTTTGTTGTGTGATATTTGGATCAAGTAAAAAAGCATTGTAAATAATTAAAAAAGAATGAGTTTAACCGCCCTCTAAAATCGGTAGCCTGTGTGCACCGGGTAATTTGCTCGTATGATAGAATCAGGTAATGGTTTTATTATACATATATTTTAATTTTATATTGTACTTTACTGAATGGTTTCGGGGAACATTGCTTTTAATAAAATAAATATGCATCGTAATAATGCTAAACAGCCAGATACTCTGACAATGAGAATCGCTTTAAATATAAATATATCCTTTCAGTATTAAAAACAAATATTTAACTAGTAAAACTTATTTTTAGCTTACTACAGGATGTATAGAAAAACTATACAAACGCACCACAAACAGTCACAAAGCTCACTTGTCTGCGATACAACCATTACAACACTGTCTTTCACATATTCATCGAGACGTGTTATCTTTATTGTCTAAGATACGTAGGGCAAACAACATGCCATGGCTTAGAGGTGTTCTCATAAATTTTACTTTTCTGGGATGAATTTTATTAGATTCTACTGTGACCACACTATCCAGATTAAGTACTAATCCAATCTATTTCATTTTCACTTTATTAGATCGAATTTAATCTACAAACTCATTATTCTGTCTTTATTCTATGAAAAACATTCAATTTCACAGGCATCAAAAAACAAAATCACTTGATTTGATTAAATTGTCATCTACCTGCATTACTTTCGTTTGCGTAATTCTGAAATAGCTATCCATTACATTTCATAACTTTTGTGAAAATACAAAATTAGGTTATATTTTACAGTGTTCGCAAAAGGTGTTAAAAATTTGACTCACCATAATCAAATCGAAACTAAAATACAAAACGTTGTACAGAAAAAAATAGCAATGTATTTTAGCTCTACAAAATTATTATTTTTTGAATATAAAACTAAAAATTGTTAATAAAACAAAAAAGACGGCTATATCAATAAGTTTACATAGGGCTCGGAAATGGTCTATTACAGAAACAAAGAAACACCCTGCAGAGGGTTAAGCAATGGCGATAGGCATATCTAAGTTTTTTCGCTAAGAATCCTTTGTGATAGTTGATGTCTATTGATATCCATCAATTTTTAGTTTTATTGCGAGCAAGAAACAATCTAGGTCGCTAAAACAGGAGAGAAGATGTATTGTGTACCTTTTCTACACAGCTATATACAGATAAGCAAATGTTAGTTTAAGCATAATTCTGACGATGGCGTGAGCCGAAATAGCTATCAACTATATTTAAAGAAAATGGTTTTGTAGAACTAAAATACATTGCCATTTTTTTCACCGTGTTATAATGGAGTTCTACCAAGTGAATGCCAAGTCAATCAAGAAAAAAACTTCCAATTAATGTCAAGTCAATTTATTAATGCTTTAAAATATTTCTCATATCTTATAAGTTAAGCAAATAATTTCGAAATAAATATATTATTTACTATTATTACCAAAATATAATATTCAATTTTGTTATTTTTTTCATTTATGAAAACTCTGTTTGCGTCACAATGTTAACTACGTTACTCAAATAATTTTTTGAAGAGAAAGATGTGTAGCCCTAATAAGCATATATGTTATATAAATTATCCGATTTCGGTTTGAATAAATGGTCTGAACTTATGGTCACTGTATTTTTTGAGACTGTTTTCATGCAACAACTCTTGAGAAAAAAATAATCGTTAACGCACTTTGGTTCTAAAAGTTTAAATTTCGGTTTGTAGGAATGCATAGCAAATGATGTTGAAAACGTTGCGTTCTTGGGTATTCGTCTGGAAGGGTTGAATAGTTGGTTTGGTTCACATTGCATTCTATCTTACCTACACTCGAACGAAGATAACTAACATAACAATCTTAAATCTACATATCAGTCAACAAACAGAAATATGTTATAGCCCACCGATTTTTCGGTGAGCGTTATGACCAGTGCTGTTTGTCGAGTGGTACGCATTTAACAGTAACTGCATGAATATCTATGATATATTGAATACTGTTCCATTATTTGTTTTCTTGGTTTGGTTTGGTTTCTCTTCTTAGTAATGCATTTTCACGCTTATTCAATCGTATACACATCATGTTGTAAATATTTAGCAAAGCCCAATAAGACTTGGCACTTTTCTTGCATATATTCCGCTAATAGATATTTTGCCTTAATTGTTTGAAGAAATATGCATGTACTATGTTCAGAAAGCTTAAAAACTTTTTGAAAGTTATTTTTGAATTTAAATCAACTCACTTCCCAGCTGATACGTTGAACTCTTCGAACGTCTTTAAATTTCAATTCTTAGCAATCATTCATTCATAGATTGAGCGTATCAATTTCATATATTGATTTTCAATTGTTTTATGGATTAATTTTCAAGGTATGTGTGTCTATGGATAAAAATTTCTGAGTGATTTCTTCACCATTGGTTGTATCATAAATTCCTTCTGCAAACCCCACTCACTCCAAAAAGGGCTATTTGAATAACTATGTACAATTCCACATGTAAAAAGTTTCAACAATTTATATATGATATTGAAGTTCCATCAAGCACCTTCAGTCGATGTCACAAATTAAATTCTATCATTTGAAAAGACAAATAATTTCATACGTCTTTAATTTTAACTAGAGCTATTAAATTTATAGTCGTTCCTGAAAAATATTGCATTATTCAAACACGAGAGGCGTAGCGTTATGTTGCCTTCGATAGTCAATATAATGTATTGTAGACAAAATTAATTTATAAGTAACAATATGATATTTCGTTTTTTTCGGTGTCTTTTTGGTCTAACTGATAACAATGTGGATCAACCAACTAGCTGTTTAAATGAATTCGTCGGAATGTTTGCACAATTTCTGGGAACAGGTAAATTTGACGAAACGGCACACCTGTTTTCACGACCCGCCTGCAACCACAAAACAAATTCGGTATTCAAACACCGCTATCACATTCAAATGTATTAAAACAACATAATAATTTTCGTCCCACTCTCTCTGAAACTCACGTAAATTGGATCGCTTTATATTTTTGATCGATTGAGAAGTTGCTCCTCGTTAACTTTTACTAATTGTTTTGAATAAAATTTATTGACATTCAATTTCCCTGAAAATAGTTTACAAATGTTGTTCTACATCAATCTTATGAAGGTTTATATTTTTAGATGAAGTTTCTTAATTTCTTAAGATTATTATTATATGAGTGTACTATAATTAAGTTACGAATTTACTTATACGAAAATTTTCGACTAAGCTAAATAACTACTTTAATAACTACAAGACTGCAGGTTCCTCTTCTCTCTTGACGGGAACTTAGAACAAGAGAACAAGGTAACTGAAATTATGCGGTACGACATGTTAATTTATACGAATTTTAAAAAACTGATGCCAAACCAAGTTCAAAAATAATTCTAATTAATAATAAAAAACAATTTTAGTGCGACATCTACAATTTAATATTTTTAAGAATAGGACAGATTTTTACGTATTCAGCAGAAAATCTTTACTATGAGCGCAACTTGTCCTGATCTTTTAATACTAAGTAGTAGAAATAGTACTAAGCATTATAACCCGGTGAAAAAATAGCAAAGTATCTAAGTTCTACATTTTTTTAAAGGTTTTTTAGTTGATAGCTATTTCGGCTCACACCATCATTAGAACTATAAAGTTCTACCAAGCAAATGCCAATTCAATCAATAAACTAAGCATTATGTTTTCCTTATTTAAATTTAATGCCGTTCTATAGATAATTTATATTTTACACACAAAAGTCAAAAAAAAAAAAAATCCAAATAATAATAACACTAATTGAATAAAAATATATACTGCATTTGTTAAAGTGTAAAATAAACTCTTGTCAAAACAACTACGATATAATGCCTACAATGCATTTCTTTTTTCTTATTCCAGTAGTCGATGAAATATACAATAATCCATAAAAATAACTTGATGTAGCCAATTATTTGTTTATCGAAAAATCTGACTCAAAAGTCAAATATTTGAAAATCAAAGCAATGAGTGCCTTCGATAAAAGAATCTCGGAATTCTTTTGATCAGAACGTAATTAAATTCGCCCACTCTCGTTAATTCGAAATTAATGAAAATACAAATTCCTCTGAACTAATTTCCCTTTTGGTAATACGAATCCAGTATTATTACTGAACTCATTGTGATGTCCGTGAGAAAATCCAACAACCGGCTCGATAAACTATACTAAGCTTTCATTTCAAAACTATATGCCTGACTACCCCAAATTATATTCTTATAATAATATTGTAAGACGGTAGGCAAATTCAGGTCAATTTTATATCGTTAGCTATGAATAATACATTATATATATACTCATAAAAATCAAGTATTTTTTTCGTAAAAAATCCACAACTCGTCAGATAGTCTGGACCTGTTTCATTAAATGCTTTAATATGATTGTGGAAGTGGTGCAAAAAAAAAGTATACACCCAGTCCTTTTTTTTCGCGAATTCGATTATACGCGCTTTTTTTGGACGGTGCCGTTACATTTTTTTACGTGCTTCACTCGTTTTTACGCGATTTTTCCCCAAATTTGTTTTAAAGATGAAATTTATATATGATGCTAGGCATGTACGTTTCATTCTTTTGTTAAATTAAAAAAAATATGCGTATTTTTAAGACTTAATTTTGTTAAGCATTCCACTTTTTTAAATACAAATCAAAAAATCGCAAACGATTACATTTCGCAACCGAGACAGCAGCGAATAATTCATATAAGTGAAAAAAAAATAATTTCATAGTCTCTCATACATGAAAATATCTTTTTTGCACGAATTTTGAAGAGCAAATTTTGGTTTTTCATACGTTTCTGGTACTTTTTCACGCGATATTTTAATTTTTGGAACCAATTTATCAAATTATTATATATGAAAGTTGTGATTTTTTATGCGACTTTTTTTACGCGCCGTTTTCTGGAACCAATGTATTGCGTAAAAAAAGGACTGGGTGTAATTTAATATTCTTCTGTTTTACCTTCAAATATAGTATTCTAAAGTGAAAAAATCTTCCTGTTATCCTACAAAAATGGCCAAAAAGATTCATGATACTGCCAAAAAATAATAATCTGGTCATCCTTTCATTCAATATTATTTGTGTTTTGTTGAAAAATGGTTTAAATTCGAAGGCGTTAGTGTGTATTTATTTTTCAAAATCTCTGAGTATTGGCAATCCCTTTTGACACATTTAAGGAAAAGAGATTGATTGACCGATTATCTTATCAGCCATCTTATACAATTTATAATCACGAACGAATTACAAATGAATTCAATAATGTTTGTTATTTTTAACTCGGAATAAATGGCGCATCTATCGTTATAAACATTTTTGAATCACACGGTTAAAGTTCATTTTTATTCAAATTAACAGTTTTTTTTGTTATCTGCGATAAATTTATGTAACTATGGTTTTAAAATAAAATAGACAAATGATGCTGTAAATAATATACATTTTTGAATGTTTTATATTGTAACATTAGTTCCATAAAAAAAATGTTAACAGCCCATCACTACACCATTGTTCTAATTAAAAGCCGATTTTGTGATCTTTTTAATGAGTTATATTTCTGGATTGTGTGTATTGCATTATTTTTGTGAGGAATCTATTAGAAGAAAAAAGCCTAAAGCCTCATTAAAATATACCCTTCAGAAAATCAATTACGAATGTAATTTATATTTTCAGTGAAACACGTGGCATCTTTCTTCTTTGTAAACTCTTTATTTTTCACTCCCTTACATGTCATAGCTCATTAATATTACAATGATAAACCACCAAACATGCAATGAAGAAATAAATCTGCAGTCTTAAGACCTGAAGGAAAATTAGCCCATTTACGATAGGATTTCGTTGATTAATAAAATCAGACATTGAAATTAATTAAAGAGATATATAATCTCATAATTTATATCTTTTGTGCAGTAACAAACAAGCAATAAAGACCATTCAAATAAAAGCCAAAAAAAAATCAGACGAGATTACACGTCACACAAGCAAAACTTTTATATTTATTGATAGGGTAAAAATAGAATACTATTTAGCTGTACAAAAAGTCGTCTCACTCGCCACAACATTCAAAAATAAATAAAATAACAAACAAAGTATTCATTGCTCTATATTGCTCATCTTAGAAGATGTTCAATTAGAAGCGATATATCAATTAATTTATTATTTCATTGTTTAAGAGCATTCATTTCTCACCTTTATATGGCTTATTTAAAAAATAAGTATTCAGAGCATAAATTGTGTGATTTTACCAATATGCATACCATTTTGCAACTCAACCAATTGACTCAAAAAATTATAGATCAAACGATATAAGCAATATAAATCTTGTAAATTAGGAAACAAACCCTTGATTAATGACCCTCATTTGCTCAATTAAAAAGACGTTACGTAATTATGCCATACCATAAAAAAAATGTATTAATATGTGAAAAATGTACACGATTGTATAATCTAGCTCTCTATATGCCGATGTTATTAAGATTTGGAAATAATACCACCATATTTGTTTGTTTCAGGTATGCGACAGGTTCGCGTATTAACCCAAAAAGCTGACTACATATTTATTTTCCAGATGAATCACAGTCTATGTGGGCAACACTAAAGGAAGTAAAAAAAAGTAACAATGCTTGTCTTATGTAAACGACGAGACATAGTCAAATATTTACAATAGATAAGCCACGGCAGAGCGTGCCTATATGTTTCCGCCTCTAATTTACATTTCAAAACCGTTTATTGTATTCATATTATCTCATGTTTACAGGTTCATTCGAGACTTATTCGCTGTTTCTTAACGCGAAATATATTCATTTACCAATTGTTGAATCAGAGTTCGATTTCGCGCGAATTTTTAGCCAAATTTTTATTCGATCTCTTAGTCAAGCTTTAACTCTCTTAAGCTTTCGACATCAATCTGAATATTATCCAAGCTTGGTGACGAATAAAGCAAATTATCAGGACTTCGAAAAAATTGTGGCTTCGCAGAATGAACGAATAGGACTCGATTCATAAAAACTTTTCGAATACAAAAAGAGATTATGATTTTATGTACAATTAGGTGCACGCCTCCAAGTCTTAGGATGCTGTTTCTAAAACACTCACATTTGAGAGAGAGAAAAAAGGGTTAACTAATTTTCGCCACTCGATACTATCATATATACTAACGGATGGGTGGAGAAGGACTAAGAAGTCGAATTCCAAATGAAAATTTAAAATAGTTAATTCTTCAATCAATTTGTGAATTTTCATACATATTAAAATACACGTATGGCTTTTTTTTTGGCGATTTGACAATCCCTGCTGATAGATAGATTGAATAATTATACTAACCCTTTCCAAGCCCATACTTCTACATTGACCCTTTTTGGAAGAGGTCAGACAACCGATTAACAGCCAGTTCTATTTTACCCATTATCTGTGTAAACGCTTCAATAGGAGTTCACATTTTTTTTATATCGTGGTAATCGTAAATTCACATTTAACGTGCTTCTATGCACACCATAGATTTTTACCGAAATGGAACGAATGAAGAAACAACATATAAATGTCCATATTCTTCCCATAACGAACGTGTTGTGTCGTATTTATAGATTTGTATTTTATGTTTACTAAATATATAATTTTATCACGTACTAGAGCTATATAAATAATACAACGATACGTTTCGACAAAAATAACCTAAAAATCATTATATAAACAAATAAAACTTAACGAGTTTCCGCCATGATGATAAAGAAGCTTCCAATTACGGACGTCGGCGTCACGGCGCTACTAAAATCCAAAAGCCCTCGCGGACGACGGTCATTAAGTTTATAATAACCGCTTCCTGTGGAGCTGCAAAAAATATTCTGCTCTTGAAGCTTCGAGAAAAGGCAACATTCAACGCAGATGACTTCGGCACTTCCGAAAATACTCTGCGAAATTTATACGTCCGTGAATATATTTGAATGTTTTGTAAATATTGTTGTTAGTATAGGTTAGGCCAAAACGATCATTCAATAACCGGTAATGTTCTTTCAACCACCTTAATACAGACATAACGATAATATTACACATCATTACACTGATTTATGCGAATTGGTTGTTATTCACAGGGGCAGATCTGGGATGGGGCAAATGCGGCATTTACATACAACAGATTCAAGAGCGGCAACATTGGAAAATCAATTAAAAAACATTATGTTCAACATGAACTTGTTCACTATCAATATTCCACAGATAATAAAGGTGGTTGGACAGCGTTCAATAAATAGCATTTTCAAATCACTTGAAACCATATCAAATAAAACAATAACCAATCGTTATTTCTGACACACACCTCAATACCTCTAAATCTTTTTACAAAGATTTGAACAACAAAAACAAAATCATTATCCGTCTTTTAAAACGTGTTGTGAAGTAAGTATAGCACGTGTTTTTCGGTTTTCAACCGTATCTTTATACAATCGTATCGTGAAAACGACTATGTAACAAAAAATTTACATTGTCCTTAGAACTCACACAAATACAATAATATTATATTATAGTATAATGGAATGTGCTATTTTTTAATAATGAATTCGATAATATTATTGGATTGTTAAATAATAATTATACTCATAGTTTATTTTTGTATATTGCATCATCTAGCTTATTTATATATTACTATCTTATTTTCCCTTAAAATCTCATGTCTCTTCGTATGATCATAGTCAGGCTAATGTAAGGAATGCTCAGTAGATAACATTAATTACGGTTTCGTGTCAAATTAGAGAGCTGTAAAAAAAGTGTAAAACAATTCACATTGCAATAAATCACATTGACGACTAATCGGCACAAATGCATAAAGAGTGTCGCGGAAGATAACAAATGAATCGATGACATTTAACTATGACCGCGACATCGGATTTAAATAGTGCCGGCAAACCTACGGTTGGCGAATCACTAATAATCTTATCTTTACTACAATTGATTATATTAAATTTATTTCGACTTCCGAATAGAGAATATAATGGACCGATGGATTATTTCTACAAAAGTAATGTTCGAAAGTTATTTAGTGTTATGGGATATTATAATACAACGATGGGTTGCCAATCAATTGGACAACGTTTAGTTTTTTGAATACTCTAATTATATTGTAAAACATACTTGAAATGTTATAATTTTACTCATAGACAAAAGATGAACTAATGATTATTTGAAGCGTATTATTTGAATACTAGTGAAATTAAATAATTACTAGAGAAACACACACTCAGTCCACTTAACAGTCAATATAACAGGTCACAATTTCGAAGAATATTTTACAGGGAAAAAAAGACGATTGATCAACGATATTCGGACACTGTAAAACTATAAGACATCGATAGGTGATAAAGATCTTTTCCTTCCGATTTTTGTCATTTCAAAAGAATTTCAATTAAGATCATAGGTATAAATTTCCTGTGTGATACAACTAACAGGTTTTCCACCGCTTATGTTCTAATGTATTCCCGCGTCGTTTTGGGTTGTTGCTAGTTAGGTTAGAAGCATGATAAAACCACGGAAGACATTCGTCTGTCTGTGGCGCCGGGATTTCCGTTTGATGTCTCTAAATCACAATAACCCGACTTGAATGCACCTTACGTTCAGACTTACCCTTGTGAAAGCCTGATACTTCGTTTAGTTTGAAGTGTTTTTAAACGAATTAATCCGATTAAATCTTATTTATTACTAATAAATCTGTATGAAGAAAGGGTTGAAAGATGTTATCCAATAGTTATTGCATGATAGAATCTGACTATGATTAAAATTCTAGATATCTTTTGAAAAATTAACTTAAAATCATGGGACGACAAATGAGTGATTATAACCTACTGTTCTATAAGCATAATTATCAGTTTTATTGATTGAATTGGCATTCACTTTTAAATTTTTAATTTTGTAGAACTAAAATACATTGCTATTTTTTTCACCGTGTTATAATCATCTGTGTTAGGTTTTATATTTCGAACCCTTAGTACTGCAACAAGGTAACTTAATATTTACTTAAAGAGAGAGAGGGTCATTGAAAATAATTTCATATAATTAAATACTTTACTGCAAATTGCTAAAATCAAGTTAGTCGAGCAAAAAGTGGCATAATGTTTCTAAATACAATATATAATAATATTATGTCTTTGAATGGCTCTTCGATGAAAAATATTCAATTTGACAGGTATTTTCTACAGTCATACTTATTTATATGAAAATAATACTTTATCTTAATTACACGCCGTGAGCCGTTACGTGAGCCGTGAGCGTTACGTGAGCCGAAATAGCTATCAACTATATTTGTTAAAAATAATTTTGTAGAACTAAAATACATTGCTATTTTTTCATCGTATGATAATGGAGTTCTACCAAGTGAATGCCAATTCAATCAATTTATCTTAACTGTTCTGGATTATTTTTTGTACTACACAACTCTGTCACAATTGCGATTCTCCGTGTTCTTTACTTTGTAAAAATTAATTAAATATTCTAATTGTATTCTAAAGCGTTACATTGTTCATTGTTTTCGAGAAAAAACTGAAGAACAGAAACGTTAAAAAATGAAAATAAAATCTACCAAAACTTCCTAATTACACTAACACTGACACTCTAACGTTTTATATATGCAACTGAGTCTGCATGTTCGATGGGACTCACAGATCAAGGAATCAACAGATTTAATTCATCTATTCTGTTGTTCATATCACGACACTATCAGAAGATGCCTCAATATTATATTCGATACAAAATTGGTATATCTTCAACCCGGCCAAACTGAAAGGGCACAGAGCCAATGCGATCGCATTCAGCTAACACTATTATAACTGAATTCGATTTTATCACTTTTATAAATCAGAAGACTTGAATGTTATTATTGCAATTGCTAATACAACACAAAAATTACTATTGATTTTTTCGCTTTCTAAGAGTGGGATCTATGACATTATAATAAATTATTAATTAAATTGGCATTTACGTGGTAGAACTCCATTTCAACACGATGAAAAAATAGCATCCTTAATATAATATATCTTTTTTTATTTCATGAATATCCTAAAACCACATTTTATGTAGTACCCATAGATCCAACGTTCAATCGATTAAACCTGGCTTAGTAAGGAATCACGTAGTTATAAAATTTACATTATGTAAATAATGCAGGTGCTGTAAATCTTTAAGGTTTGACAATAATTATTATTTTGTTAATATAATTCTTTCATTAATTAAATTCGATATTAATTCTTAAGAGAGTTTGTATTCTTAAGCATTTGACACCATAAACATTTCCTAATAAGTTTATTTTGAGTATTACAACAATAGCTCTTTTGAGAGAATATTGGATAGGTTAATGTAACCTTTTCCCTTCTGAGACAATTAAAGTATATTCCATCGACGAATATTTCAAAAATTAATTCACTATTATTCGTGTTAAGCAAACGAGTACATATTAAGACAAAGAAGGCTATATTTTTAATCTAAAATTAATTAACAGAGTGTAAATTAATTGCTTCATCCTGGATGAAAATATCTATTAGATTCACTCTAACAACAGACAAATTATTATTTTTTATTTAGTATTGAGACATATTCAATAAATTTTAATACATTATTTGCGGCCATTTTAATTGATTGTTATGATTTTCGTATATTTTTTTATTAGCTTATTGATTTGCGATACAACGCTATATACATGTACCGCAAACATTGCGATTAGTCTGAATAACAAAGCTAAATTATTAATAATAACCATTAAATTTGTAAAAAAATTATGATCACGCTTCATTTATTGAATCTTTTTTTAGTGTTATCTTAATACACGTGTTACACGCGCACGCACACAGTAGCGATAATTCTAATAAGCAAAATAAATACTTCTTATCAATCCTATATGACTAATTAAAATCGACCAGAAGATCGCCATCTATGTTTATAATCAATGCTTAATGTTAATAAGTGAGATAAAGTTCACCATCTGTTGAGCATAAAACAGAATTATCTTTGATGGGTTATTTTACTATATTCGATATTCAAATTTTCATCCACCAATTAAAATTTAGAAAGAATTTGTCGAATAAATTCTGCGGTCACGACACGTGTCAGGGTATTTAAGGTGGCGGTAATCGTAAGGTGGGGAGACTGACGTGTGGTCAACGTGGTTGTGGTCTCGCCTTTCAAACACATCTTCCCATTGATATAAAACAATTGGAATTGGTAATGAGTAATTAATTTACATTAGATTAGTTTGAGATGCATTTCTCGTGTTTATAAAAACACTTTTTTAATGACATAACGTGCGCTGCATATTTATTCAACCAATCCTAAACGCAGGATAAATTTAAACTACTAATTATTATAATGATACCAAATATATTCTCATCAAGGATTAACAATCAAAACTAAATATTTTTTTCATTATAAATGTAAAATACATTATTTATTTAATACAAATAACATTACAGATTATTGTTTTATTTCTTTCGCAACATTTGTAGAAATATGTTTTTGTGAAACAGCAAGAAAGTCAAACCAAAATAAATATATAACAAAAATAATTCAGACTAGCTCACTTGCACGTGGAAAACGTCGTCATACAATGCAATGACGTTGAATATTGTTACCTTTCTATAACATATGTTTTGTATCTCAATAAAAATATCTACTATTACCTTAAAGGTGAGACGTTAATCATAACTTCAAACAGGTGGTCTCGATAAACTCTATACAGAAAAATTCTCATGCTTGATGATATTGTTTTGAAATTCTAAATCTTAGATTATAGAATCTAAGCAAGTAACGGAAGTAGGCAAAAAAGGAAAACATTTATTAAATGAAATAATTTTAACACGGTGAAAAAATAGCAATGTATTTTAGTTCTACAAAATTATTTTTAACAAATATAGTTGATAGATATTTCGGCTCACTCCATCGTCAGAACTATAGATAGTTCTGACGATGGCGTGAGCCGAAATAGCTATCAACTATATTTGTTAAAAATAATTTTGTAGAACTAAAATACATTGCTATTTTTTCACCGTGTTATAATGGAGTTCTACCAAGTGAATGCCAATTCAATCAAGAAATAATTTTACTCTTCTGTTCTTACGCTTTACTGAATTGATTGAATTGGCATTTACTTGGTAGAGCTCCATTATAACACGGTGAAAAAAATAGCAATGTAAAATTTTGTAGAACTAAAATACATTGCTATTTTTTCATCGTGTTACTCTTTACTCTCTCAAAAACTGGAGATTGTAACTATTGAAACCCTTTTTTGTAGGAAACTTTTGTTTAATAAAATATATTAGACATTTTTTTACCCATGTACAGACATGATTATAAAAAAGTATTAGGCTTTTATTTCATTAAGGAAAACATAAAACTAATTAGAAATAAGTTATTACATTTCAGCAGATAAATAATTTTAAATTTCTAAAGCTAACGACCCGCCGGTGTGTCGCTTTCCTGTTATAAAGGTTGATTAATATTTAAACATTATTTGTACGTTGAGCACCACTGCAAAAATCACCTCTGCATAAAAGTACCTATTGGTTGATAGCAGACGGTTTTATAAAATTCACTATTAAGTTTTTGGCGAATCGATACATAAATAAATTTAAAAACAGTTCAGGAACTACTTGTCTTCTTACAACAACTTTGTACCGTTTAATGTATTTAATTTAAATACAAAAGACGTTTAGCATATCATATGCGATTTTAAAGTATAATTTAGATTATTTTAATGGCGATACTATATCCGGTTTTTATTCTCAGGACATAGTAACGCAGGTAAATGAGTAATTATTGGTGAGCGATAATTGTTTATTTGTAGGTATTTACTGATGTTTCCGTCCACAGACCGATATTGCGGAAATAGTCATTAAATACAACTCTTTCTAATAAATTTCAACAAAGGATTGTTTACCCAAATATGACAAATAGAAAAGTGAAATTGTAATCAATAATTACATGCCTGGTTTTGGAAAGTGAGACTTATTCCGAAATCAACAAATAATTATTTCATTGGTATAACTTTATTGCAGTATAATAAAACGAACAATATTGCCGGGGATTTGGGATAACTATACAAAAAGTTCTTCGATTACAACTTAATCATTTCACTATACAACACATTACTTACCATTGAAGATTAACTGGATAGTTTTTTGACGTTGACGTCAGATTCGATAACTGTCGCTATTCCGCGGAACCCCGATCCTACGTTTCCGTATTTGTCTTTTTCTCGTCTGTCTCCTTAATTTTATACAGTGTCAAATATTCCTCATTTATCACCTCCCGATTTATCGACTTCTTCGATGTCTGCATATTTTGGTCTCGTCATGAAGATTTTCACTTTTCACTGTTTTGATAAATATGTTATGTTCCATAGTTTACATAGAGTATAGACATCCAAGGAAAAAATTATACTTTTATTTCAAATTTATAGATGAATCAAATGTTACAAAAAATAGTAAGTGACTTTGAGGGTTCTTCCTTTAATTTAAATTACTAAACTGCAAGGGAACAGATTCGTGTACAATAAATACTACTTCCACAATTTTCTTAAATAAATATCAGGACCGGTTTCACTCATAGCACGCATTATCAACTAAATAAACATTGTGTTTTATATACTTAAATTCTACTTTTAAGTAAAAGTTATTACCTCAAAAGTGAAACAACTTAGAATTAACGATATAAAAATGTTTTTTTCAGCATTTATTCAGAGTCCCTTGAATAAGGTAGAATCGGAGTTTCACTGTAGTAGAATAACGTGATATATTGAATTTTAGTAACCAGTGGGACAAGTTACAGAAGATTTGATTCCTCTAGAGCTGAAGTGAGCTAAGTAACAAAATAATTAAACATTTTTCAGGAAAACTATATTTATATTATCTTTACCATTATTATTTTTTATCTCACTTCACATATATGGTGTATGATAACAATGATTAAAAAACAAGCGAATTAATTTTATTAGAAAATTTCACTTAGGTCACTTTACTTGACTTAATAAGTAAAGCAAAATATTGTTAAAAGAACTACCCATTTTGTTTGTTGACTGTATTGTTGATATTGTTGGAAGGATATATTAGCGTCATTATTGTTTTTATGACTATTTTAAGAATACTACTGGAAAGCTACATTGATTTCCTTAAATTTATTTTAGTTCTACGTGGAATTACATTGTGCAAATGCAAATTTGGCATTCGTAAAAAATATCAAATTTCACTGAAATTTCTAATAATAAAATTTGACATTTCTTAAATAAATACCTTTCTCTCTTTGAGGCAAATGTTACATTGACAGGTGGTCAATATCCTTCAGCACGCATAGTATTTGATTGTGATACCCACGCGTTTCAATAACTTGTGAAAATTTCATAAATATTTTATTTTTCAATTGATATTTGATTTTTTATTCAACGGTTCGGATGCCTGTGACGTTTGATTTGCCGTCTCACCAAGCCGACCCCAAAAACGAAGCTTAGCGATAGCATTCAATCAACCACTAGTATATTCCTCATACAATGCATCACTCAATAAGTTCGTAGGATTATTCAATGACTATTGAGACTGGTATTATTGAACAGAATTGAGAGTACGAGAACGGTAAAGCGAAACCGTGCAGTTCGAGTACAGTCAAGCAAAATATTGAATCCAATTTAAATTTTTAGGAATTGTGGATTGTGAATGTGTATATTACTGACAAATATATCGACTCACAACCGGATTATAGATATTCAGGTCACCATTGATATAGTTCTTAGGTCAAGTGATAAAAATTTATTTAATTAAATAAAGCCCCGATATAACAAACTATTATACAACTAATAATATTGTGTAAAGAACGGATATAGGTGAGCGAATGTCCGTTAAAGCCAAAAGTCCTGTTTATTCGACTAAGAAGGTTGGCATATTTGTAATTACTTTTTCAAATACTTAACTTCGAAGACTTTATAATTAGCATTACGGCAAACGGCAACGTTCCTCAATTTGTCGGTGAAAAAATCCATTATTTTGCGATGTAAAGCAAACATCGACAAAGTTGTTTGCGAAGCGATTAAAGGAGGATGGATATATTTAATGATATAGGTAAACGTGGAAATCCGGAACAAATTTCGCCAATGGCAAACATTGTATGGCGTTACCTCGTACCTCTAATCCATTAGGAAAAGATAACATATGATACGATACATAATGCATACGGGATATGAGATTACAATTTAACAATATCTTCACTCAAGCGAACATAATAATTTGTATTGAACCGGCGGTCTGATTTGTGAAATACATGTACAGAAAGATGCACACTGTTTCAATATAAACATTTTATATAATATTTGATCGATGCTTAAAAACTTAGCGTAATATTAGTGATTTTGTTAATTCCCTGCGCCAAATCGATCATCTGTGTGTATTGCCAGAAGCAATAAATTATGACGCTACCAAATCCTGGTCACTAATCAAATCTATCCACGATTGATTTTTAAATTTATATGACACCAAATACTTGACATTAGGGATCTACCACGTTTAAGGTGTTAACTGTTACTTCTTGATGTAAAGATAATGCTCGCGATGAGTTAAACCCGTCCTGATCAGAAAATATATTGTTGAAATTAGTACTAATAAATGTATTTTTATAATTTAAATATTGCGCCTTTCCATCAAAAATTGATAGTCAATACATTAAATTGTTTTATAATTAATCATACTATTGTTTTAAAAATAACGGTCTAGAAACCCTTTACAATATTATAAAACAATGTTAAGTATACAAACAATTAAATTTGAGAATACCTTACAATAATTATTGCTATTGTTTTATATTTACAGGAATACATTTTCGAATAATAGTTTTGGATGCATTTTATTCTGTTTATATCATTAAGTGCTGTCTTACTAAAAATATGTAAAATGAAAGCTTTTTTGGAAAAAAACACCCCTTACGAATACTCTCTGTGAAGGTGCAATTAAAACTGAAATGTTCAAATCTTATGAAAAATCGTTTGGCATATGAAATGAATTTTTTATATAATAACTCTACAAAGCATTCTATCTTTTAAGTCAACTGGTCATATTTTACCGATTACCTCCTACACACCCATATTTTGAATACCATCGATATATTACATTAATACTCTAAAGCGATTTTGTCATAACTTTTATGCTGTCTCACAAAATTGAACTAATTAGTCAACTATCTTATACACTTATAGTTTCTAAAGCAATTAAACCCCCTAAAGACACTTGACCGATGTAAACAAATTCACTTACATTGCAAGTTTATTTGTAGACTAACATTTTCAAACTAGGCCAAGCGATGCATTTCATTTGTAGATTTGAGCAAATAAAATAGAAACTTGGCCAGTAATTGCATTCCGATACTTTTGTGTTGTTTGTTTGTGATAGTTTATTTTTGTAGAACTATGATCAAATAAGTAAAATTAATATTACTTAAGGCGAATGTGCTGTCTAACCAGAATGCACTTTTTAATAGATATATATCACACAAACTCTCGACGCACCATAAATGTTATTCTTCCCAATAGATCTTTTAAGGTTTTAACTGTCACTTCTTGGCGGAAAGGCATGATATTTTTGATAAAATGGAATATTTAAAATACACTTTCTTGTGTTCAAAGTATTTCTCACGTGCTATTAGACGTGCAAATCGATGCTTCTAGTAATAAAACAATGATTCTGCACGCAACCGCCTTACAGAATGCTTTTATGATACCCCCTGGGTTTCTGTCAAAAATCAGTTCCGGGTTGCCAAGTTAAAGTAAACTCATGTAGCTCAAAATCACAAAATATATTGACAAAGGCTTAAAAATCGTACTCGGCAGACCCCCAATGAGTTTTTTTTTTATAATCTACAAACCAAAAATAATCATATTCATATTTAATATTCAGCTATAATATATCCGGAAAGGAGGACACATTTTCTGTATCCACCTTCATAGGCGTTGAATAATAATTCATATGGAAGAAGTGTAAGCGAAAAATTACCATTATTTTGTAAGTTTTTGATAATCATCATAGCGTCCGGTGATAGTTTGATCCGTCACAAACATTGTGACATGCAGCAAACGCCTTGTACGCCGAGCAAAAGGCGCCGCTGCAATTCTGGGAAAGGAGAACAAAAGTTATCATAAAACTAATCTGATACCCCTTTACGCACAACCCCTGCCGACAGTACAGTACAATGGCAATGTTTTGTCGTTGTGCATAACAAAATGTAAGTTGAGAAGTGGAAACAGGACCAGCGTGAGGCTTATATTGTTGAATGGAGTCTAAAAATCTTTTTAAATTTATTATAAAACATAATACATGAAAATTTTCTGACCAGTTGACATAGTTTATACAATTTAGGCTAATGAATAATTCAAACTCGTATTCAGCTACTGCTTTTATAAATTGGTACAAAAACTTGACTCCTATACAATTCTAAATTAATCCGATCATTAACAGTCCAGATTATATTAGAATTAACTTATTTAAAAGCAGAATTGGATAATTTTTTTTCAACAATACCTCGTCTAAAAATAATAAAATTTAAGACACATCCTTTTCTTTCCTGACTTCATAAAATAATAATTACATCATTTGCTCACGACCAAATATATATAAAAAAAAAACAATACTTTACTATACCTTAAGATGGTTCGACCTGCTACTGGACCGGTTTATAACTAAAAAGTAAAGTTGTCACGTAATCAATCATTAAAAATGCTAATTATTACCAAAGAATGTTTCCATACTGAAATTATTATTTGTAATTCAAGGTTCAAAGAATAAATAAAAAAAAAATTTAAACGACCGAAAAGCTAGTTTCTATTTGTATCGTTATTTAAAACATTAGAATTTTATGATTTTATTGATCTGATTTTTTTAAGAAATTTCATGTATTATTCGATTTGTACAAGATGTCCATTATGTGTGCATCCAGTTCGTATCTGATAGACAATGGCGCTTCAGAATATTTTAAATGTCCGTCGGTTGCCTATTAATTAACCAGAAACACAATGTCCCATACAAAACATGTCTTGCATTTTTATAAGCCGCGCAAACGCTCGCTTCGACTATTAAGAAGATGCACTCAGGTAGAAACACAGGTAGAAATTTAGCATTACATATTTTTCAAAAATAATATAAATATTTATTTTATACCCACGAATAATTGAAGTAATAGCATCCATTCCTAGTATTTCTTTTCACATTTATAGTAATTACAACCACACCGTTGAATGTTAACCCATTTAATATAATAATCAGAATTAGGTTAGCCGATTATTAAATTGACACTTAATTTACCTTATTTTTATTTGTAACGTTTTTCCCGACCATATATTTTGAAAAAAATGTATTTTTTTATTACTTTCGTAACGTTACACTGATTGATGATTATAGAGATTAATACTATTTTACCAGTATAGTTTTAAATGTTTTATTGAATTTAATATCACAATAGAACGGCAACATTTAGAACTTTAAGTCAATGTTGAGAATGAGTATAGTAATTAATATATTTGTGACAGTAATAATTGCAAAATTTTTAATTTTTCAATACTTTTTTGTTTCAATTTGCAAAATCTCATTTTCTTATAAAGAGTCAAGACTTAATACGCCATGGTACAGGCTCGTTGAGACCTGCCATTCATTGCCTTACATTTCCTATAGATGATATTGCTCCGTGATATTCACACTGGTCCTATGAAACTAAGCTATAACTCGAATCTAAGGACTATTGTCATGATTATTCTTGTCGCTTCAGATAAATAAAACATAAATATGTAATACATCTTGGGAAATGACATTTCAGACGTCATTCGCTAGTACACTAAAAATATAATATTTATTTTATGAAAAATTATAATATAAATATTTTTAATCATAAAAAGCTTAACTACTAATGTGAATTGTTAAAACTTTGTACGATTCCACATGTTTTGTCACTAACGACCCGGGTTTCATTTTTCGGTGTCTTTGTGCATTCCATTACACAGATGCAACAGAACAGTTAGTGTCAAACATGTGGAATCGTACAAAGTTTCAACAATTCAAATTCAATTCAAATCAAGAGCCATCAGTCGATATCATAAATCACTTAAATACTAGATTATCGATAACTAGATAAAAAAATCCTTAAATTAAAAAACTGTTTTTTCTTCGTTCCTATGAAAATCACGGATTTTTCAAATGTATTTCATCGCTTGTCAACTATTTTTAAAAAAAATATCTAGGATAACTATTCCCGGTCCTACATCTTTTTTAAGATCCTCAGTTTGAAATGTGGGGAATTATTATTAGAATTTTTTATTTACTTCTACAATCCATAATAAATCCAATGTTTAGTCAAACAAGTATGAACTGTATCAATATTCTAATATAATATCCGGAAAAATGGGAAATGTTAAAAATATTACTATACCATCCATTTTAGCCGCAATTATTTCGGCGTTATGTTTTTACTAAAGGCGGGAAAGCAATGTAAATAATAAATAAATGTATAAAACTCGAATCCTACGACTACATTAAATATAAATATACAATAACTCTTGTTCCCATGGTAATTCGTATTATAATTTCCCCGGTTACTCATTTCTTAGCTACCGAAAAGTAACCATTTATATGTGGAGAAGTGACCGCCCTCATAAAGTACTTCGCGGCAAAGGCAAAAGGATAAAATATTATTGTTTAGTTTGCATTTAGTCCTGTTTAGTTTATTGTGTACAGATATTTTTACAAAAGATGTTTCTTAACAACATGACTTTTTGCTTAACTCTGTCCTACGTTGCAATCATAAAAACAGTAGTTTCTGAAATTGTATTGTACATGGTTTAGGCATGGATATTCATTTTACGGGCAGCTAAACTCGTAAATAAATCCATAAGCAAGAAATACCTTCCTAGTTCTACCAAAAAATGCTTATATATTTTTCAGCCTATGTTATATATCTTGAATAGGTACTACTTACTAATAGATTGGAACAGTCTTCCGAATTTACAATTAAATAAATTTTTTGTACATTTTTTAAAATTTGAAAATAAAAATATGCTTCTTAAAAAATTGTCGGGGCCGATTTACAAGGATGCCAATTACTAAATAGTTACAATGATATCAGGTCGCTGAAAGAATTTTTCGATGTTATTATAGACTATACATAGAATGTGATACGATTTTTATGATTACAAGTCAAATTGTGTATGTACGTAAACAGATGGTGAAACTTTTTTATCACGCATAATTTAATAGCATTATAATATTTTATCAACGTTTAAGAGTTAATTATTATCATCATATGAATCCTACACAATCGAGAAAATATTTAATTTTATTTGATAATCTTTAAAAAAAATAAGTTTCTTGGCACAATATTAATTAAAGTTGAATATGTATGAAAATATGGGGTAGTACAAAATGCATCCCCAATCAGAGCTTAAACATTTTTCAAGGCTTAAATATTTTATTAGTTTATGACGCGGAGGCATCAGCTGTCAAAGTCGGCTTCTGTATTTTGTTGTAATGCGTAGCAGCTATGAATTTTTTAACAAGATAGAATATTTTACAAATAAACAGTACGGACATTTTTATAACATGACCCCTCATAACTTATATTTGTAAACATATTTTGGATAACCTCCGATCGTTCATCGTTAACCTGCGGCATGCGATTTAGTTACTTAATTTACGATTTAGAATTAAGATACTGCACTGTTGGAATTTTTAATTGGGTAAATCAAGTGATGTAAGATGATTTTCTTTTACTATCTATTGTAATGGAGATTCATGAATAATATTCTACCACTGTCAAAAAAAAAATGCGTTCTCCATTGGATTTTGAGAAATAAGAAGCAAGAAAATAAAAGGCTTATTTTGAATATCAAAAATAGAAAATAGTGAAGTTTTTATAATATGAATTTAAATGCTGCTTTAAATATATCACAGCTGTTATACGATGAGAAAAATAATGTGACTTCGACGTATAGAGTTCATCATAATTAAAACTTAAACCGTTCCCTTAGCAAACTTCGTCTACATTAGCAATAAATTTTAATAAACGCTTAAGAATCCTTTATTTTTATTTAATAGAAAATTTCATTCAAACTTTTCCGTAGTTCCATTAAATAAAGACTTTCTTGAGATTTCCCAAAAAAAAAAAACTTCTTCATATGATTCATCAGTTAGTTAATGTTTTAATCTGGTTAAAAGAATTTATATATATTATTAATATTAATATTATAATCATGATCTAGGATTTGAGAAAATTTTTATAATATCAAATTAATATACGCATTATTTTAGATCAGTTAAAAAAGGTTTACTATTTCTATTTTACAAGTGCTTATTGCATTTGAAATTGTTATTACGCCTAGGCGCAAATACCTTTCACACCCAAAATAAATGTATTTATTGTAACACTAAAATTCGTTTACGGCTTGGGGTTTTTCAAGGGTGTTTTCATAACATAATTTTAGCTATATGCCAAGATTTTGGAAAGTTAAATTTATTATAGTAAATAAGATAGTCCATCGGTTTCCAAATAAATTTTTATTATTCGGTAGTAACTTAAAATTGCCACTAATTTGTCGGCGGCGTTGAAGTCCCGCCAAAAGAAAGACAGTTTTATTGAATCACAAACAGTAAACTAAGAAAATGATCCGCCCACGAAATATAATATACTTGCCTAAGGATTATGGTGATTTTTAATTTCAATGACAAATTTTATGGGGCTATCCACCTCCTTGTCATATATTTTGGTGAAATCATTTAGCGAGAATGATCATAGAGTTATTATGAAAGAAATATGTAAGCAACACTGATTTTGGTACGAACAACTTAAATAAGCAAACATGTGCATCCATTTTATTAACACGTTAGTTCGCGGTAGCAGACGACGAAGTACAGTAGAACCTCGATTATCAGGATTAGTAAAAATAAAAAAAAATATTACAAATTTGCCGATATGCACGTGGCAAATTGCGTCCACTGTTTACGTACGTGATGGAATGCAATCGTAACAGTTTGATCATAACCAGTAATGGAATAGAAAATTATATAGGAGACATTGCAAAAGCAATGAGACAACTTTCAATATGTGCTGAATGCGACGAAGAATATGTAACCGAATGATTAAATTGCGATACAAAAGATCTTGGATTCAAAATTTTTGATGATGATGAATGTCCTACATATTCTGAAGCTTTTCAGTGTTTATATGTAGCCATGATGTCGTTTGAGGTAAAGAAGAAGAGAGCAAATCAGGACAACTTATATGTCTTTAAAATATTCGCGATTCGGCAGCATCGAAAAGTTATGATAGCTTTAGACAGAAATTAATAATTGATTTTTTCAATAAAAAATAATTTAATATTAAAGCTGTCTATTATTTTATTATAATAACTCATAATTCATAAAGTGGTATAAAATATACTTTTCTTTTCCTGTCAATTATGGTTTTTTTCGATTATCCGGACTATCTTCATCCCCAATTATTCCGGATAATCGAGGATCTACTATAAATTAATACGGTTTTTTAGGTTGTGATATATCTATCTTAATATAAATATTTTTTTTTATTTTCTCTCGTCTCTCTTCTTAGCCCACTCAAGGATAAAATCTCAATTTTTACAATGTCTGATTGCATAACGTTGATTGAAGATACTCAAAAATACAAGTGTAATAAAGAGTGTCGAAACTTTTGTGTTAGAGTTAATTTTCATATTAATAACATTACTTAAATTGTCCTGATAATCTCTATATATTTTTTTTGATAACCAGTGAACTGAAATAATCTTTAAAATATTTAATGTTGGAATATCCTTTACGTAGTTCAGCAAGGAACCGATTACACATATAGAGAATACGATTTGAACTGTATTAAATTTGTCCATTTCTATATGTTTTCTTACTAGCGATCGGGTTGATTATCCTTTCGGTATTGAAAGTCACAGATGTTCTCGAATTGAAAGATTCACACAGAGGACGAATTAAAAAATAAATAATAATAAAAAAGAACGCGTAGAGTTAAATTAATTTCGATAACTGATATGATAATAATGACGCTAAATTTTAATAAAAAAAATTATCATAAATAATTCAAAAACAAATAACTCTGTGATTAAAGTTGATTTTAAAAATAATTTACCATTAAAACATCACTGGAAAAATGTGAAAATTATATTATATATAAGGCATAGTGATTTTAAAGTGAGTCATGTGGTATAAAATATCATATGATCTATCATTGTACCAAATAATAAAGTTAGTTAATTAAGAATTATTACGTAAGTGATGTAAAGAAGCAGAAACTCGGTCGTATTTAGCTGTGCCCTTTTAATTTTTCTGCTTTAATTAGTAAAAACATGTATGATCCCCTACGACATTGGTAAGCAACCTACGCCAAGCGTGCCACTAGGTGGCGGTGGCACGTCTCATTTTTAGTGTATCATTTTCGGTACGTCAAAAAATCTATCTCTTTATTTTTATTTTTATACAGTCCTTCACTGTTTTTTGCAAATGTGTGGGTGTTTGTGAGTCAATCACTGCAGGCCAGCTCTTAAATAAAAGTCTCTTAATATACAATAGATCTACTGGTCTACGAGTGTCCATTACTTTGAGGCACAACAACGCATTTGGGTTGCTGACCGCTGCCGTACGACTTAATGCCGAAGTAATATTTTTAGGGGATTCACACCTAAAACACTGCTACAATGATCATTTTATTTATTTATCAATCATAAAATGTTCACGATGTCAAAATAATTCTATTGTATATCTATGGTTATATACATGTTAAAACACGATTTAAGGTGATCGATTGAATGGTGATTGTGTTCAGTTATGGGTTTGATATTAACTGTGTAAGGATCGATGGTGGTGATCCGTAATGCACAATAAAGGGGCAACGGTAGGTACCCGTCGGCAGGAACGTCCGCGCACACGCCCCGCGATGTAATTATTTGTCGTCGAGGTAGGACGAGCAGCGGGCGCAAGTGCCGACCTACGTGACTATGTATGACCAAGTTTGCGCCGATGTGCGATGAAACTTAAATAATCTAATTCCAATTTCAAATGCATACCAGAATGATAAGACCAATATTTTATTTGTCTACATATTTATTACATCTCTGTGAAAGTGTTCCGCACCAATGTATTTATGACGGTGGTCTTCAAACGCCGTCTACTCTCGAAACCATTAAAATTATAAGGTTTTTTCGGAGAACACTATCCCAACTTGAAAAAAATAAATATCTTCAAATAATACTAAAAGTAGTTCAATATGTTATCGGCGTTTCTGTTGCTATCTTGTTGAGTTGTTTACATTTTATATTATTATATATTTTCATGTCTTTATTGCTTATAAAAATATAACGAAACTGTAAAAATATTATTTTTTTCACTTATATGAATTATTCGCTGCTGTCACTCTCGGTTGCGAAATGTAATTGTTTGCGATTTTTTTGAACGAAAGTATTGAATTTTGTATGAATCTGAATTTTTCTCGGACTATGTATGAAAGCCAAGTTAAAACTGTCTTTTTTTAAATACTCATACAAGTATAAATTATTTAATTTTAAATGCTTTTTACTTCAAGAGTAATATTTTTATCTTCGGTTCACATTTATTTTTTAACATTTAAAATATTTGATCGTCATTAGAGGTCATTTATTTGACAATAATTCAAAGTGGTAAAATTTATGGCCGAGAAAAGTGCTATTCAACGAATTTAATAAATGCATTGTGTTTAAACAAGTTTACGAGCGGACACACATCTCATGATTCTACGCAATTGCACTATATTTTTTTGCACACCCTAAAATATAAATTCGCATAATATCCGATACACTTGTCAACATTTGGCAAGTGTATGTGTATTTAAAGAAATGGAATGCTTTACAAAATTAAGTTTTAAAAATACACATATTTTTTTGTTTAAAAAATAATGAAATGTACATGTCTAGTATCATATATAAATTTCTTCTTTAAAACAAATTTTGGGAAAAAATTGCGTAAGAACGAGTGAAGCGCGTAAAAAATGTAAGGGTGCCGTCCAAAAAAATCGCGTATAATCGAATTCGCGTAAAAAAGACTGGGTGTACCATTTTTTTTCGTTTCGGGAATTTTTATTTTAATTCGCCGAATCTTCATAGAGGTGCCGTCGAACACAGTTGAAAACCACTGGACTGTGAGGTTATTTATAAACTTCTGTTACGGATTTCCCGGTTTCACCCCCCAAAACGAACAGTATTTTATCAATCGATTTATGGAATTCCATTCCAAGGGATAAATGATTAATGTCTTAAAAATTCCCTCCACCAGTCATACCCTAAAAAGTGCAGTGAGAGCGATAAGCAAACCACCAGTCCTGTCTTAGACTTTTTCTTTATTCTCTACTCATTTCGGAAAAGAGATATTGAGCGACTAAGTGACAAGACTTTCATTAGAGGTTTATATACTATGTTATCATAATAAGTGAAAATTGATTTTATTAAATATATTTTTATTATACCTATATTTTTCTTTGTTTCGGTCAAAGGTTTAAGGTATATTATATTTCCAAGTCTACTAATTTAGGGCCCATGGGGAGAATAACTTCCAGCTAATCGAAGCCTTAAGAAAAAGTTAATAATATTTAATGGCGAACGTCTCACACTGAAAAATTTCATTTACAAATTATATGTAAAGGCATGGATATTTTTTGGTGGTATATTAGTTATTTAAAGATTATATAGTTAAATTCTCAAATGGTGGTCCTAGGACCTCTGATGGTCCGTGGAGATTTTTAGATGAGCCGAAACATTTGAATTTCATTTTGATTTTTTTTGTTACTGTGTATTTTAATATACTTAAATATTATTATATCAGCACACAGTGTTGCAAAATTAATTGCTTTAAATAAAAAAAACAATTAAATATATATTTATAATTTTATTCAAATGTTGATGATCCGTAAAATATATTTTTTTTGTGGTCCGCGGATGTTAAAAGGTTGAGAAACTATGTTCTAGCATATCTCTAGCCTCGTACGTATTTGCTTAACATCAAGAATGAATGTGATATTAAAGGACGTTTTTGTTCACGATGCGTAGTTATGATTCCATATGTAATTCTCATATCGTGAAAGTTGATTGTTTGAAAAATATTTATCAACGCAGTGCTCGGATGTGCAAAGTGCGTGCATATTAAACGAACTGGTTTACATCATAAGAGCACCTAAGAGCCTCGACAGTCGGGTGCACTCGGATGCACCTATTAGCGGCCACCGGGCACCGGCCACTGTGGCAACTCTTGCCACTGCATCCGCTCGTCGTGAGGCCATCAAATCGATTATGTCCCATAAAAGGTCAAAACCGTTGGACACTAACGGACCACTACTACACTAATAACTACACAATTTGCGAAAATATCGCTTCATTTCTACGTGACGAGTACTTCAATCAAAATTCCTGATAAAAATTATCGCAATACATCCAAGTACGACAGTATTTTAATTTTCGTTTTGAAAAATGGATACGTTTTTCAATCTAAACATACATCATTATTGTGCGAATATCAAGATTGAAATACTTTGAAATTGATTTTTCAAAAGATTCATTTAAAAAGGCACATGTACACATATGATATTTCCATTCATACTAACCGGTCTCGGGAAAAAAATGAATACCCTGTAAAGAATGCTTTTTTGTTTCAAATATGGGTGAACATGGTTAGCTTATCTATAAAAACAATTGTATGGTGACTTATTAATATTAGAGTCATTTTCATACCAAATAAGAAAGCTAATCTGATTAATAAAACAGTTGTTATTTTAATTCTTCAAACAAGTAAAGAATCTTTTGAAAAAGTTTTGGAATAGAAATCGTTTTTAACAAATGATTTGATTGAATGAAACACTGATTTTTAGCTTGTAACAATATCGTTGAATGGTTTCATAACAATTTGTAATTCTTAATATTTAATTCACGTAATTAAAGCACTGAATTTGTTGACTGTATTATTTTCAATCTATAAAATATGCACCTATGACTGACTATTCTTTTTTAATGTATATTTTGCATGATTAAAAATATTTGGTATACAATATGATAATTATCAGTTGAAATGCTCTCGGTGAGTAAATCCGGTACTTATAATAAATATACTGTAGAAATAGTTCTAAAAAATGTGTAAAATATAATGCATTTATACTAGAATGAATATACTAAAGCTTTCAAAAATATCTCATCAAAACAATATTCGTCACTTCAAAGCCGATCGAGCAATTTGTTTCAAATATTCGAACAACAAAATCTAATATTATTGTTTTATTGCATTTGTAAGACTATTACGCTGTTTTTTCAGAAATTCTGTTTCCTTCATATTGAAAATACATACATTGAACAGACGTATATAACTATCCTACGACTCACTATCAAATATTTAGGAAAGTTTTACAAGTTTTGTGGTCCACAGGCATTGGTATCTTATTGAAGTTGATGATTTTTTCACAAAAATACTTTATATGTTTTTTTAGTTAAAAACGTTTAATTAGTAATTAATTTAAATAGTTACTCAATATATTTCAAATGGCTTCAAAGTGATTCGTTATCGAATAGTAATAGAATAGCTGACTTTTTTACTGAAACAAACATGTCGAATTATTGCGATTAACTTTTTGTTTTGTCCTAGGCATATCTTACTATTTCTAATCACTTTAAATAGAGGTTAACCGATTGGAAGCGGATAGATTTTTTTAAAAAATACGCAATAGCGTAAAAATATCAAAGTATTAATTACAGTGTTTCGACATCTCCATATAAGCCTAGAAGCCAAATCTTGTCAATATATTATAATAAGACACATGGCCGACCAAATATAACAGTCTTTAGCAACTAATAATTATTGTTATATCTATACAGATTTAATACAAATATTCTGCTGATATCAATAAAATGTTATGAATTCATATACTGGGTACCTTTTTTAATTTTACGAAACAGCAGACTGTGAGTATTGTATTGTTGTAGAGGCGGCAAAGTACAAAAATGTGTCTGTGGCGGTAAGTAATTTTATTAGGGTAGACATTTGGACTACCGACTACTGTCCCGGTAATAAAAATAAAAACATTTATACGACATGCAATAAAATGAGAAAGTTTCCAAATTTATGTGTATATTGGTTATATTTTTGCATGCTTTTCCCCATTTGTTGTGAGTCCGCTTTTTTTTCTTTGGAATAATATCGTAACATATGATATTCGGTTTTGAATAAGGATATTTTGTATTATATACTTAAATTTCACCGCATTTTTAACCTTCTCTAATTGGTAAATGCCCCTTTATCATTTTTAAAGTCCTGGGCTTAGAAGTTCATCGTCGCCACTTGTACAGTATTACAGTATATTTGAAACGAAAGATATAATTACAGTTTTGCCAGCCATCGAAATTATTTGAAAATAGCTCTTTTAAAACAATGTAGTGAAAATAAACTTCACTTAAAATAATTACGGAACATTTAATATTTCTTTTTTAATCTACTAAACGTAAAAATATAATTTTACCATTAACTATTTCAGGAGCATGGATGCATTTCAATCGTTTCATAGATGACTATTTTCAAACTAAAAATATTATTCAACATACGATAGAGCTACTAGTCAATGTTCACACTCGGTCTCTCTGCGCATGCTACATCACAGAGAGAGAAAAATCGAAAAAATATTATTTGTAATAGAAAATACATATAAGGACGATATTAGAAGAAAACAAGATATTTTCTAATACCTCTATTATCTCTGCGTTTTTTTTCTATAGTCGGTAAGGGTAGACACTAAGAAGGGATGAAAAATTGAAAAATGTAATAAAATGGTTAATAAATCAATGCATAAATTCTTATCCATTCGGGGAACCAAGTGCTTAGCTACGAAACGGATTAGGTAGCGTGTCCTATATAATATTACTTTAAAATGTCATAATGCAAATACATCTCAAGATGATCATAATTTTAACAGGGATTTCTAATAAAAAAAACACTGTTGTAGACTTACAATGAAATCCTGCAGTTCTTTTGTTCAAATATACAATATGTTTAAAAAATGCTTGCTAAATAATGTGTAACAATAGTAATTTTTAATAATAGCACAATTAGATATTTATTGAAATAAAAGCATACTATGATAAACACTATATCGACATTTTGTTAAGTATAAAAATTATGCAGGTAGGGCTTGATTGAATGTAAGTCCTGTTATGATCAATGTATATATCAAATTTGAACTATTAAAACTTTTTACCATTTCACATGTTTTGTCACTAACGATTCGGGTTTCGGTTTTCGGCATCTTCAGGCATTCTATCAAAATTCCTGTAATTAATAACTTTGGTATATAGACGATGCTAACTGCCCGTTCTGTTTCATCCGTGTGATAGAATACCTTAAGATGCCGGAAGGCGAAACCCGGGTCGTTAGTGACAAAACATGTGGAAATGTCCAAAGTTGTAACAATTCAAAATTGATATTGAAATTCCATCAAGCACCTAATAAATTATATAAATATATATGTGTAATATATAAGTGATATCTATTCTTCTTGAGTGAATTATACAAGTTTTCATCGAATTCATTTAGTATGATTTTCCAATTTAAAAATGTTTGGCATAATAGCTATAATAAAACCACAATTCTGTAAATGCATATTAATAAATATATATCCGTTTTCGTTCATCGCGAGCATTATCAAATTATGAGTCGATTTAATGATCAGTTGATAATGCTCGCGATTAGCAAAGCCCGTCCAGATCATAATGTTTATTGTGGAAATAGTACTTATAAATATGTTTTTTTTTTATTATTTAAAACAAAAATCAAAATATTACCGTAACTGATGATGACTTATTTCACCAAAAATTATTGTAAGGCCTACTTATAAACAATATCTACGCATGTATATGCATGATCTATGAGCACAACTTTTTAAATTTATATGGTTGTATCATATATTGTGTGAAGTTAGTGCACAAGCGAGCCGAGCCACATTCTTCGAGCGACCGTTCTGGTAAGCCCGAAGGCATAGAGCGATCATTTCCTTTAATAACGCTCCAGCAAGCGGTACCTGTAATTTAAAGTCATATTTTTTGGAATAAGTGACTGAAATGCCTACAAAGTACATCATTCTCTCGTTGAAAACATCAAACGGGAGTGCAGTGTTGAAGAAATGTATTCTAAGTATAGTGCGATCATGTAGATATGGCGGCCCGGCATACGTGTTATCTAAAATAAAATCGACTGAAGAAGCTAACCCTCGAATGTAATCATTTTTAAGCCTTTTCCGCACCATATGTACAGTATACACAAAGCCGGTCCGAGCTTATGAGCAATTTTTGCGATTTTAAGAGGCTGCCACCCCAATAAGAAAAATATTCGTTCGTATGATGATATATCATCACGGAGAGAAAAAATCTATATTTTAATTATAACAATTTTATATAGTAGAAGCTTACCTTAACAGAGGTTTTTCCAGTTTAACTGTTTCTTACTTAGTTGTTCAATCTTTGATTTTTATATTTTGAATAAGGATAGAAGAATAGAGAAATGTAGATTTTGGCATTTTCATTTCTATGAAGAGCATATGAATGAACTCTCGGTGAGTTTTATTATAAATCAAGAAAAGCTTCTCATATTTATTTTCATCATACCCTGTGCCAATGTGGATCATATGGAAGTTTAATTTAGCATTTTAAAAGATCAACCAAAACTTTTTAATTAGTTGATCTTTATATATTACATATATTTTATGCCTTTTTGTGAAATACAAAAATAATTCATAATGCGTAAAAATAATAAATTGCGAATGTTTTGAAACCAATGATCTTTTCTTACATTTCGAGCAGAATTAAGGATTTTTTAAAAATTTATTTAGAGGACATCATTTTATTAATTCCGCAGAGAATATATATTCCGGCATAGCGCTTCTTCTGCCGAAAGCATGATAGCAAAATGCTGCGAACTGTATTGCACACTCATTGTGAAACTCAATTCAAAACACAATCGGTGGGTTACGCTTTATTACTGTTTGTCTAATGAAATTGTGCTGATTGTATGTTACGATTTGCAAAGCTATTTCAAGAATACCTGATATTGATAAAGAAAATCGGCATTCAGTACGCAACCCTGCCACAAATTATAATATATTGAACTAAAGTAGATATATACATTTTGTTTTAATTGTACAAAGTACAATCTACAGTAATACACTATATTTCTAACAAAGTGTTGGAACATTTCTTAGGTAATTTTGCGATTAATATCAAATTTGGAAAGAGTATTAGTTGAAAAGCTGCATTTTAAAACAAAGATATCTCTTCTGGTTAATTTTTTATAAGTTCAACAAAAGAACGGTCAAAAGTACATTTCTGATAATGCTGAAATAACTACCAAATGTATTACATAATTCGCTTAGAAATAATAAAAAAATAACACGAATGGAATGTCAGTATTGTTTTGCACAAAATGGAAATGTATTATATCCTATGGGGTTCTATAATACTATATATATATCATATATATTATATTTCCTAATAGTTTTCTGACGACGATGTGATCAAAATTATCATAGTTATTAACTAGAATATATAAGACTTAAGAAACTAAATGCAGAGATATTTTTAGTTCTTTCAACGAAATCCGAAAAAAAAATTCACTACATAGTAACACAGACCTAAGCTGTTCTTATATGGAATTTTTTAAATATATTTTCAATCATTAATGACGAATGAACCTAATAAGCATTTTTACTGATTTTTTTATTAGAAGTCGTGTCATGGTACACATTTTGAAACCATTGCAGTTATAAATATCTATTTTAATGACATTCGGATAATAACAGAGTGTTAAAAAACTTTGGTACGAGTAATTTTGTACTATTTAATTTGATTGAAATGTTTATTTTACCCTACGAAAAGTTTAGACATATTCAAATGAGAGCTAGTGAACTTTTCTTCTCATAACATTAATTACTACTAAAAAATGTAGATAAAATAAATAAAAATTAAAAAAAAACGTAAACTTAACCAGTTGTCTGATAATAATCAAATATCGTAAATAGTTATTAAATAATCATGATACAGTGAAAAACGTTAATTTTTTATATACTTACTCAGCAATTCTTGACTCTTAATAGTATATTTTAGTCTTTCAAATTTTTAACGCATTAACTAAATTTTAATTCCTCTAATATTCGGTACGCGATGTCAATAAAAGAATTAATTTTTAAAATAACACGATATAAATGTAAATGTGTAGTAAAACGATAGATAATAATAAAAATACGCACATAAAATGCGTTTTCTTTTAAATCTGTTTTTGGATTTCATAAAAATTTGGTATCATAAAAAAGATTTTTTAATACATTCTTGTATGCTAGAGTAAAAACGCGGTTGATTGATTATCGTCTTTCACAGAATTGCTTTCGATAATATTAATCAAATGTATTTGTTTCATATTAAAAAAAAATAATTGATAAGCAGTGAAATTGAGCCACATGCGTCATACGTATTATTTTTTTTCATTTCCCAATAGTAAGATAAAGAAAAATTATACATTCTAATAACGAATACTAGTGAATCGCACAAATAATCATCTTTTTCATTTGTGTTAAAGCCGACCAACTAACAAATCCATTTTCACTGGGAAAGTGTTCAAGTGATCATAAAAACTTGTTGATGAGTGTTTCATTATCTACGAAATATTGCAATCTGGATTTCCGTAAAATTGATAGAAAAAGTAACTTAACGTGTTTATGTTCTTATAACATATTTAATAATAGATGATTGGTATCAAAATCCCTGTTAATGTTAAGTATTGCAAGATAAGTCTTTAATCTTCTTTATTTTTTTCCTCTAATTAATTTAACTTTATGAATTCTTAATCTTATGTTAAGTATAAGATATTTTTAAGTACTACAGATACATGGGCATCCAATTGAAGAAATTTAGTCGAGTTTAATGCCAAAACAAAAGAACGGCTGATTCTGTCACAACAAAGATTTTAATTTTTGAAAATTATATTGAATTATAACAATTACGTTTTAACTGTTTTTTTTCTTCTTTTTTGTTATATGTTAAATAAGTAGAATCTTCTGTGTGAATGAATGAATAAAATAATAGATTTTTTTTACTTTTTTGAGTAATTTGGGTTGAATAGACATATCTCAACAACTCTTCAATAATATATTTCATAGCCAACTTATTATGGCATATAAAATCTAACTTTTACTGGAAGAAGTGTGTCGCAATTTAAATTTTGTGTAATTCTAGACTGAATCTCTCCACCTCCAAAATATCAGGCAATTGCTTTTCCCAGAAGACATCATCTACCAAGAATGTGTGTGTTTTCTTTTGTGATTGTTCAATGTGTATTTTACAGGAGTCAAAATTTTAAGTTCATTCATAATAAAGAAAAAACCATTTCAATTTTAGAAATTGCGCACAACTTTATTTCAGGTATAAATATTTCATTCACGGTAATAATATAGATCGTTCGTGTCCTATTTACATTTGTACAACAGTCTTCATTGGATTTATTATCGTCAGTATATAAAAATCGACGGTCCACCGTCGCTCTATAGCTATTAGGTATGTTTAAGTTTTGGTAAATGACTTACAAACTTACATCTCGAGCTCTATGTACACACTATACACACTTTTATACAACTTCGTCATCAAAAATAAAGTCTAATATATCTATCGACAAGGAATCGTTCACCCGCGGGACTAAAAACTAAACACCTCCTCTCACTATCGAGTTCACAATTGGATACAGTCTCTAATTTAATAAAATCACAAATTCACCGGGCGGCCTCCGAGCGACTAGACGAGATAGGCCTGGACCGGGGGCGCTCGCCACCCGCGAGAGCCCCGCTCCAGGGTGGAGTAGTCCGAGTCGATGGAGGAGTAGATGTGGTCCGAGTGGGGTCTCGCGGGATCCGCTCGGCCCACGGGACTCGGCGCGCGGTACGCCGGAGGAGGCCTCTCCCGACCCTCCGTCTTGTCGGCCGGGTGGGTGCCGTTGGGCACCGAACCGTCCAGGGTGTACGTGTTGATGTTCCGCCTGTAGTTAGCCGTCGCCTTGCCCCGCCGGGTGCCGCTGGGCATGGCATACCTCAGCCTCTCCCTGAACCTCTTCTCGCCCCAGCGCACCCGAGACCCGGTCTTGAGGTAAGGCCTGAGGTCAGGATCGGACTCCGCCTCGGGTGCGACGTGCCCTTCTTCGACGAGCACCAGTTTAAATATCCTCCCTTTCAGCGCCTCGTGCAAGGCTTGTCGGAATTCGAACCGAGACCACTCGGTCTGCATGAAGTTCCTCGTCAGGACCAGAATTACTCTCTCGGATGCCTCGGCGGCCTCCACTACGGCCGGCGAGGCGGGCAAGTAAGGAGACGCCCGATGCGGGAGGTCCCGATAGTGAAGGCAGAGCTGGAACGGCGGACTGCCGTTTTCGAGCTCGGCCGCGATAGATCTCATGACAAATTCTTCGTCTTTCGGACTGTAGCAAACGTATCCGTCGTACAGTTTCTCTCGCTCTTCGTACCCTCCACCAAAGTGGAACAATCTGATTCCGTAGTTAGAGAAGAGCCACACTCTAATAGGATCGCGGAAAACGAAAGCGAGGACCAGAGCCAACAGGAGGAGCAAGAACCCGCAAAGCGTGAGAGCCATCACAGGGAGGTAATCGGAGACTAGCATTCCGTCTATGACGGACCCTCCGGCGTAAAAGTCACTGCACGCCGTTCCGTTTAAGTCTAGTTCTCTCCTGTGCTGCACGTCAGAGTCACCTCCACTGCGGCAGTACACGTCGGCACCGTCTATGATTTTCTGAGAGTTTTCCACGACAAACTGAGTGAACTCTTGTAAAAATTTACATCTACACGACCACCGATTGTTTCCAATGGACAGCTCACGCAGCTGCGGATTTAAATTCACTTGCCAGATCGGAAATGTCGCCAGACGATTCCCGTCGAGCCTCAGGATCTCCAGCGAATGGAGAGGTAAAAATGTCATATTACCGACGTGGCCGATCACATTGTTCTGAAGGAATAGTTCGGTAAGATGGCTCAAGTGTTCAAATTCGTAGCCCTTAAGTTCACTAAGATTATTATCTTCGAGGTGGAGCGATGTGAGCGCGTTCAACCCGGTAAAAGTTCTGTTTTGAATATTCTCCACCCCGCTACCGTTCACGAATAACACTCGCATATTCTTTCTGCCGATGAAAACATGATTTTGCAGTTCTTTAAAATCGTTACCGTCTAAGTACACTTCCGTCGCGTCCATCGGAATCCTGTGAGGAATCTCGATCACTCTCTGACCGGAGCAGTCGACCACGTTAGTGTTCCAAGTCTGGTCGTGGTAACACGAACAGTTCTGAGGACAAGTCATTTCGCAATCGCACGCGTCGAAATCACAACAATGGCACAGAGCGAAACAGTGAGTCTCATATTTACACAAAAAGTCTGACGGCTTAACCGCGGTAAGAGGCATATGCGGAGTACCTCGCGAATGGGTCATTTCACACATCACGTTGGCCAAGTCCATCACTCGCGGATGCTGCCGCATGCTGGTCATATTGTTGATAGTCGGCAGCCACTCCATCGCACAGTCGCATCGGAAGGGATTTCCTCCGACATAAAACTCCGGAAGCGACCGGTTCGCAGGAACCGGCGTCAGACGCAAACTGTTCAATTCCAATTGCACTAGATCGTTTGCGTACATATCGACTCTGGAAAGATTGGTCTTGTCCAAAAATGTATTCACTTGTATTTTCTTTATAAAATTGTTATTTATAAATAAAAGTTCTACACTGTTCGGAATAGACATAGGCGCAAGCTCAATAATCCTGTTGTGGCTCGCGTCTAATGTGTTCACTTTGATTTCTTTTTGAATTTTGTAATAATTTCCTAGTCGCTCGATAAAGTTTCCGTGGATATCGAGCCACTTAAGATTGCTAGGAATGAAAGCGTAATCAAACCATATTAGATGGTTTTCGGATAGATTCAACCAAAGAAGGCTAGCGAGGGCGGAAAATACGCCGTTTATATCCGATATCATGTTAGCGTCGAGCCGAATCGCTTCCAGTTGCGTATTTCTATCGAACGTCCCGCGTTCGATTCCGTGTATTTTATTCTTAGCCAGATTCAACACTTGAAGGCTGGGCAGGTCCCATAGCATTCCAGCTGTCAGATTGCCGATCTGATTGTCAATCAATCGGAGTCCGGTGAGCTGGCCGAGGTTTTTAAACGAACCGTTACTGAATTCTGTGATTTGGTTTTCGCCAAGATCCAGCGTTTTCAAGAAGGCCAGTTCCCATAGAGCTTCGGGAACTTTAGTTATTTGATTGGAACTGAGGTCTAGCTCTTTCAAATCCGAACAATTTCGGAAAGCCCTCGGATCGATATTCACTAGTAAATTATTATTCAGAGTCAGTTTGCTCAAAACATAAAGTCCGTTGAAAAGAAGTTGGTCGATGGTGTGTAGTCTATTTTCGGCCAAATTCAACGTATGCAAATTATAAAGTGGTAAAAATGCATTTTCTTCGATAAATCCGATAGAGTTGTTTCGTAAATCGAGAATCTGCAGGAAAAATAAGTCTTTGAATGTCTTCCCGTCTAACCTCGTGAGAGCATTGTGTGATAGATTCAGTATAATTAGTCTTATCATGCCGACGAAGGTTCCATCGTCGATGTGATCACTCGACAGCTGATTGTTTGCCAGATCGAGGACGAGCAGCTGTTCCAGCCTGTGGAAGATTCCTTTGGCGAGTTCATACAGAAGATTGTTATGAAGATAAACCTCCCTCAACTCTTTAGAACTGGCAAACAGCCCTTCCGGCAAAGACTCCAGGCGATTGTGCGAGATGTTCAAAATTCTCAGGGAGATGAGTCCGGTGAGGGCATCTCCCGAAAGTTCAGAGATGTTATTATTTTGAAGGTTGAGATGAATAAGGCGTCTGAGATGGGCTATGTCAGATCCTTCGGGAAGGCTGCGTAATTCATTGTGGCTAACATCCAATTCTCGGACGCTGCCGCCGCATCCTTCGCCGAAACCGAGTCTATCGGTTGACTTGAGACGATTTCTAGTCAAATTTAGAGTCATCAAGTTTTCAAGGGGACAAAAAGCATCTTCTGGTAGAGCTTTAAGATTATTGTCACCCATGTGCAGGTACTGAAGTTCTCTGAGCCCGTTGAACGACCCAGATTCGACTTCGAGAGATTTAGTGGGGCCCCACTGCGAATTGTACGATCGTATAGTCATCTTTTTCAATTTTCTGAGACCCTCGAAAGAATTTCCGGGCAGATGCAAGAGCTTGCAGCTCTCGAGGGAGAGCTCCTCGAGGTGGCCGAGGCGCTGGAAGTAATGGGCGCGGATAGCGCTCTCGAAAAACAGGACCTGGTTGCATGAAACGGACAGCCTCGAAGCGGCGTCTGCCGATATGGCGGCGACGGCCGTGCCTTCCGGATCGAGGGTCCTCACCCGGCACTCGACGCCCGGCCTCACCGCATCGTCGGGCTCGTCGGACAGCGAGCACTCGGCGGGCGAGTCGCGGCTTTCCGCGCACCAGCCCCCCGACACGCACAGGCACACGCATAAGACCGATAGCAGTTTTGTCGACATCTCTGCGATGTCTCCTCCCAGGGGTAGCGAAGAAACGCGGAACGGGTTGCGCTCTCGGGAGCAGTTCTTATACTACATCACGCGATGCGAATCGATACGCGGAACATTATTCTAACGCAGAGCGGCGGAAAATTGTCGCACCGTTCAGCAAACTCGATCCCATCTCCGAGAAACGTACCGACCTCCGAAAATATCACCTCCGCAAACTATCATTGCACATTGCGGATATAAACACTTAATTTCAAATATCACCTCCTATTCATTATAACTGTCCTTTTAAACTGGATATGTAAACGTTTTAAACAACTTTAATCGATCAAATAAACTTCAACTGATTTGCCTATTTAAGGCGCGCGAGTATGTTTTTTTTCAAAGTGTTCCAAGTACTTTCCGATTACAACACGACTCGATAGCGAACAAATTTTTAATAAAGCTCGGTGCGGAACATCTGTTACGTTCGAGTTCTCGACGTCGACTGACGACCTGCGCACAAGAATAAATTCTCTTCGAGTGCTAGCGGTTAGTTCTCTGAACCGTCGAAGGCGCCACCGTCCGGACCTAGGCTCGAGCGTAGAGCGAGACAGCTCATTCACCCTGTATCACTTTTATGAAAGTGAGGGAGAAATAATGCATTTATCGTTCAGATTAAATTAAAACGCGAGAATGTTCGGAAGACAAGGTAAAACTTATCTAATAATGTTAAAACAGAATGAGAAAGAAACAGTTAAGTCCGATAGCATATAAAATAAGATGACATTATGTTGAACGACCTAGGCCTACGTAAAAATGTAAAAGTAAATTCAGTTGTATGAGTAGGTATACAAGTTGTTTGGTCGTATCAAAGAAATTATGTTTTCATATTGTATATGAAAAAACTTTAAAAAATCTCTGAATCTAATTAACACTAAATAGAAAATACTCAATACTCATTTTTTTAATGGTTGCATCCGATTGATAGAATGATATTAAATGAATTTGTATACTTATCGAATAACAGAACTCATGAATTATAAATTAAAGTTTACATTGCTAGAAATTAGGAACTCATAATAGACAGTATGTTATTAAATACTTAAGAATTGTAAAACATTTGTAAACAAGTATGATTGGTAGATTTTACAATATCAATAGTAAATAGGAATGAGAAATTTTGTTTTACACTAAACGTTATTCTTATTAAAATAAAAACAAATAATATTTTAAATTATTGTCTTCAATAATGATACTAAAACCAAAATATCTACAACTTTATACCGACAATAATAATCAAAGAGCTAATTTCTGTTTCATTTATTCTAAAAATTATAAAAAAAAATATCCAGAATGTTCATTTCCATCTTCATTTGACATTCGGAATAGATGTCGATGGTATGACAATATTAACTGTATTATATTTAAAATATTATTATTGTTGTAAGGAATAGACTAAATGATGATTTATCGAAATAAATTGTATGTAGATAAACATTATTTTGATCATTAAATCGAATTATGATGTATATTTGAGACGTATTGTAAAATACATTATTTAGACATACTGTCTAAATTAGTATTGTGATCATTCTAGAATCTTATTTTAATAGATGATGCATTTTATATAAAATGTCAAATTTAAATTTAAATAAAAATATGTAATATTTTAACAAATTTCATCAACAACAAAAAAAAAATTTTTTTTACTTGACAGAAATTATATTGTATTTTCAAAGAGCATGCTTCTTTATAAGGTACTCGTGTTTTAAAATCGTACATCTTCGTACAAAATCAAAATATTATTTGTCATTTTTTATTTAAAATATGAATTGATATCAAGAAAATATTGATATGTCAAAAAAATATTTTAGCTTCCCCGTAGACTTTAATGTTCCCGTGGGACATGAAATTTATTTTCTATTTATTACTAAGATTAAATATTTATCAAATTAGGCATATTTATTACCTATAAAAACATTTGACCCCGTGGATTCAAATATAGCACAATTATATGTTAGGTGTATGAAAACTGATGCAAAACGGTATCGTCTTGAATTTCTTACTTAAGTTTTTTATGTAAATGAATTCATTTCTTATTCGTCATAGCACGAATAAATATATAAATTCAGTTTTTATGTGTTTTTTAACAGAAGAAAAACTAGGAAAAAAGCATTCATCAAATGAGTTCGAGTGAAATTCATTACGTTCTATACAAAAAAAAAGCTATAACGACGAAGTCGCTTCTCGACAAATTTTATTGACTATTCTTCAGATGGTAACAAAATTCAACTATATCATTATAATTTTAAAGAGTTTAAATTTAAAAAAAAACAAATACATCGAAAAATCGAGAATTTTTCCAAATCAACGCTACAGAACGAACAAAACAAACGAAACACATAAGGTATTTCTGGATATAATATTTCATCTTAAGTCGAATAAATTTCGATTTAGATTTTTATATGCTCAACCGCACCCGACCGTTATACAATATTATAAGTCTGTTATTTCGAGATTTTTTCGTTAATTTAGAAAATTAATATCATTGAACGTAAGGACTATATCAATTGTGATCTGAATATTTATATTTAGATTGTTAACTATCACAACCCACAATTTCTAAAATGTTAAATCGGATGCAATCTTTTGCTTTGTTTGATTATATCATTGTTTCGTACATATTATTGTCGATTTACATACCAAAAGTGATATTCGCGTATTATGAAAAAATATAGAACTATACACCCATTTCTCGTACTCGTACTCGAGTAGAACATTTTCGCTTCACCGTTCTCGTAGTGTCGATTTTATTTTCAATAATACATTACTTTTTTAACGAACGCTCAGATGTGCGAATTTCGACGACAAAAAATGAATTTATTCAACTCCAAGATTGAGGAATTATTTGTACATGTAAGTCATTATTTTAATACCTACAATTCCTTTTATTCGATATGATGGACACATTCAAAATGACCCATAATAGTTTTGAAATGATGTGACAATTATCAATACAAAAAAAAAAATACAACTCGAGTCTAGATATTCGAAATTCTGTATTCTTTTGGGTTCTCGGAATTGAGAAATCTTTTTTTAAGCAATTTTATAAAACTCAAAATATCGAGTTATTTCGAGGAAATAGATTTGATTTTCAAAGCATTTTAGGAATATCATAAGTGATTTTTTCTTTGTTTAAGTTTTTAAAATAAATATTGCAATAACATGATTGTAAACTTTTTTGTCTTGAGTAAGTTTAGATTAGTTTTTTTTTTTTGTGTAAGTATAATTATGTATGTGTAAATAATATGAATGAATGATATAACACAGTAATCTTAACGATTAATTACTGATAATTCAATGAATAATATATTTTGTTAGAAAAACTTTTTTTTTTAAAGAATGAATATTTTTTTTGAAATTTCCAAAGATTGAATAGTTTCTTTTATTCAATGTCAACGTCCTAATTTTTCTAAAAAATTTATAAGAAATAAAATTTCTTATAAATTTAAAACGCCTTAAATGTGTTTAACCTTTATTTGAATCCAACTGGAAAGCAATAGGTTAGGATAGTTTGCACCAGCGATCACAAAACTTTTTCGTTAAGTCAAACTGCATCGGAATCCAACTAGAATACATTCTTAGAATTTCAATAAATACAAAATAACGAACATCTGGTTGCATCCAACAAAACAATTTATGCTTTAATTATTTAACCTCTGGGTCCCCTCCCTGAAATTATCTTATCTCAATTGATGATATAAAAATATTTTTGCCGCGAATTCACAGTTTACTCACGAAATTTTACAAATTACATTTTCTAATTTTCATAATAATCGACTTCCAATCAGAATCCTACAGGAACACTAGTTTGTTTTTTTTTCTTTTAAAAAATACATTACTTTAATTTAAAAACATTATTTTAAATTCAACGTCGTCTAATATTTTCAAATAAATATAATCTAATTATTCTTGATTTTTTTTTACCATGGATGTAAATTTTTAATATGAACATTATAAACGTTTCCAGAATTCCCAATTTTAATTGGAAACAACTAAATTTTATTTCGCGTTAATTTAATTCTAACATAAAAAGCTATAAGTACGGGTCGAATTAAAATGATTAAGCAAAGATATTAAAAGATTGACTGCAAAGTGACAACACACGTTATAACAAATCAATACTAAATTATTATTCACATATTGTGTATTTCATTTTTATTAATTTTTTAAAGTCTTTACCTACATTTCTCACCTAGCTCTTATATTTATACAGTAAATGGTATGTTTTATACATTTAAACACAAGCACTGTCTTTCTTGGTCTTCGGCATACTACTGCCATCTGTTATGGAATAGTTGGCAACACAAAAAGTTTTATTTTATAGAAAATTGATTGGTATTCATTTCAATTGATCAAAAGTACAATTAAACTTAGGATGATAGAATTCAAGCGATTTTTGTTATATGAAATAGGGGCTGATATGAATTAAAACTTTTATTAATTTTATTGGTATTAGAGTTTGTATGAGATACAAAATATACATAATATGTGACGAGTAAAACTAGTATTATCTTTATACTATAGATGGCAGTATATGATTTAACTAACAAGACGAGGACCAACATGTTTTGTTAAATCTACTATTCTTATAAAAATTATCTGAATAGTTTTAATCATTAAATTTATTTTCTAAGCTTCTTTATTTTAATATCTTAAATATTACCATCTATGAACAGTAAAAATAGCTTCAAATGTAATCCGATGACATCACTATCAAATGTAAATGTGTTTAAAAGGCAATGTAAGATGGCAATATATTTAAATACGTAAAACACAATTTTTAGTACTACTACCACCCTTTTAGTAATATAATGAACAAACCCGAACCTGATCATTGCGTTTTATAGATGTAGAAGTTATAATAAAAATTATGATTTATGCTAATTTAATGTCTTTCCACCCAATAGTAACAGTTGATAAAATTTTAAATGTCAGATGGCGATACATCGCCGATGAACATTTTTTTATTTCAATATATTTTAAATGATAAAAACAAATTTTTTGTTCGATTTACAAAATCAATTTTACGATCAGGAAAGTTTTCGCTGATCGCGCTCATTATCAACTGATAATACTAAATTACATCATCACTGATTTGATCCTTCGAATAGTATTTAATCCAATCATAACCCACCAATTTAAAATATGTAAGTAGTTATCTCTTATAAGTTTCAAATTACCCAAAACATTTTTTAATGGTAGTTGATTATTGATTATTGTAAAAACCTTTTGTCAAAAACTCATCAACTGTATGTTTTGCTTATAAAATTATCATATACTTAATTGAATCTCATTACAATAAAATAAATAGTTCCTAAAGATTTTTCAACTATGTATTTGACTCCTAACCTTTGGGTCTATATTTTATCCTATATAGTTCTGCTTGTACAGAACCAATACAAGCCATTAAATTATGTCAGTTCTACTGCATGCATCATAGAATGCCTGAAGACGCCAAAGGCGAAATTGGTTAGAGACAAAGAAATTGGAAAAGTACAGTTTCAACAATTTAAATTTGAAATTAAAATTCCATCAAAGACTCTCAGTTAGTATCATAAATAAAAAGATATTTTTTTAGAGAATATATTTCCATTTATTATTCACGGTTGAACATAGTATTGCCACATATTGACACAGGAACCTAAGTTATGTTAAAAAATAGCACAATTACATAAAGTCTGTCAACATTATAATCATCTTAAAAACATAATTTTTGATAAAAGGAAGACAAAATCCACCAAAAACCTTTCATGTTTTTTTATTCAAGTTTGTCATAGACAGTGGTTGAATCTTGAAATGTCACATATACAATAAATTTTTTAATGCTTTGGTTCCCCTTATCTTAGATTAAACTTAAACGATCACCACATAGACTGGAGAAAAATCTGTTTAAATGCCACAAGTATACATTTTTTTTTCACAATTACAAATTCAAATAAGAAATATTTGAAGAAAAATATTATTAAATATCAACCTTGGTTGGATGTGATAAATTAAAAATTTGACATGGTCAATATTCTCTCTTTACTAGTATTTGTATTCAATATTTCTATTCTTATTCTATCACTCGTATTGTTCTCACCCGGAAGCCCATCAATTGGTTCTGTTATCTTAAGGCAATCATAATTTTCTTTGACAATACCCAAACTATTTTTTAATGATAAAAACACCTGTTGAACCGTATCTATTTCTGCTTTGGTAGATAAAGAATTAACAAAATCAGTAATATTTTTAATTATAATCTCTTTTTCAAAATCCAAAGAGAATGAAGAAGATGCTGCGGTCGTATCGTTGTTGCAGCTAAATTGTCTCATTGGAACTTGCATTTCGCCAAAGCTGTTATCATTGTCACTAAAAACTAGAACAGAGGGTTCAACGTCTGGTTTGTCATCTTCTAAATTTTCGATTGGTATTTTTTCTTTCACTGTGCCCAGCAAATTATTTAATGACTTTTTTATATTGAAAAGATCTTTCTTTTTTAACAAATTTACCCTGTCAGTCACGTTTACCGTGTCAGCATTGCGAACTTCAGCCAAAATTTTATCAAATGGAATATTGGCTACAACCTTCTTAGCGACTGACTGTCGCTCTGAATTGGATAAATCTATATGACACAGCAAATTTTTGTGTCCGACATGAGTTTTGGTAAAATTCACTTCACATCTGCCATCTTTTGCTTCCATGACAAGTATGCTTGCAGGGCAGAAACCGTCTATTTTTCTACTTCCTTGACTCTTCAAACGTCTCATTCCTTGTCCTTTGGGTCTGAAATAGCCAGACCGATGACAGCCAAAATAAAATTTCTTATTCTCTCCACTCAACTGGCTCCCAGTAGTTTTAGTGAAAATAGACATTGTCTCTTTTTCTATATTTTCTTTCCAAAGTTTAAATTCTTGAAAGGTGCCAAAAGTAAGCCGTTCAGATTCTATTTTCAAGCTATGCCTATCCTGGAAATGTAGCATTGAATTTTCATTTTCTAGACTGATACTGCACAGGGGGCACTTTCGAGTATTTTTATATACAGGGGGAGACGTAATATTATGAATTTTACGTTCGTGAGATCGAAAATTAGAGGATTGATTAAATCTTCTACCACAAGTACACACGAATTTATAAGATTTCCATGTTGCTAAAGAATCAATATAACTTTTCTTATCGGGATGCAATCGACTTATGTGACGTTTTAAACTTGCTTTGTGGACAAATTTCTTTTCACAGAGCTCACAAATAAAATTGACAATGCTTTTATTTTCTGTCATTATTGAAATTTTTGAATAGTTTTCAACAATCCTAATAACATGTCTCTTTTATATTTTATGTAAAATTCTAAACTATATTTACAGAAAACCGCGCTGTCAGTTCACTGTCAACTGACGTCTTCTTTATAATCATAGTTAATATAGCCATAAACTATAGAGGTTAAATATAATAATAACATATAAATGTTATGAAACTCTCGTCAAAAATAGTCAAGCCAGTTATTTACTATATCGTGTCATGTAATTATTACATTTAATATAATTAAAAGACCTGGTAACCATAGCAACAATGAAAAAATGTAACTACAAGCTATAAAAATGTTTAATTTACTTGTCTTGTTATTTTAAACACATTTATTAAAAAAAAAACATAAATTTGATTACCATAGCAACCGTAAATAATAATGAAATTTCGAGTCTTTCAAACAGTTAATACAGATACTGTTTCGTGTTATTTGCTATCTATATTTTTTTTATTATTTTTAAAGTCTGTTTATCTTGAAAATATTATATATGTCAACTTTAAGTATATACGTGTAGTTCATATTTCTTGTTTTGTTATTTGTAACATGTTAATTTAAATATATATATAGTTATCATGGCTGCTGTTGAAAATAATATAACTTTAAATTATTTAATTAAGGCTTTGTAACGTGCTATTTGTTACATAAATATTAATCTGGTTAGAATGGCAACGACAAAAAACACAGTGATTTTTTTGTGATTTGTTACATTTAATTATGTTAATGGTGAAAAACATCACATTTTCAAAGCTTTTTTTTGTAATTGAGAAAACATTTTTTGATATTTTTACCAAATCATTTTCAAATATTTTAAATCTGATTATCATGACGACGTTAAAAATCTATGCTATTTTAATACCTAACAACCATTAATGTCATTAATCATTATTGTGGATTTTTAGTGGTTTTGACTTAAATTGATATACATATATTATTATATCGCCTACTACATTAAGCTGACCTATATTTTCATAGAACATAAAATTACAAAGAAAATTATTTAACTCCTGGTCGTTTTCATATATTTATTCTATTTCAAATTATTTAAAATGTTTGAATATTCAAAATTCTCGTATTATTTTTTATAATTCACAATATGTACTTAGTAAAATTAAAATGTTGGTGTTGCTTATAGTGTGATTGGCTACCAGCACTTTAGTATACTAGTTTATGACCAGCTCCAACTGGTACCCATTCGCATTGTCTGTGATGGCTACGACACTTGTTTATGGTATACAGCTTGTTGATAAAGCTCTCGCGTGCTTGTCAAGAATATGTGAATAATCAAATTGTAACATATTCAAAGCATGAAGATACAAGTGATTGTAAGATTGCATAAATATCTATAAATGATTTTTATTATTATTAACCCCGGTTAATTGCATGACACTAATTTTTTATTTACTTGCTATCGATTTGTCGGATGTGCAGTTTACCCAATATTGATAAATTTTATAGAGAGCATTGTTATCAATTGATACACATCTTATATTTATAAACATTGTTCTTTTCTTTGCGCAACATTCTTATCAACCCAGTTATCCCAGTTATCAGTAAATTTGCTATTTAAATACGCAGGTTCTAATTTGCTAATAGCACGAATCTCATATTCAACCCTGCAAAACCTATAGAAACTAGAGAATGCAGAAATTACTAAAAAATTGTCGCAAAAGGTCCCCATTTAAAAAGTTTATAACATATTACTATACCCACTTATCTAGGTTTTTTTTACTGACTAGAATTTGTGTTATGTTTTTTGTAAAATAGCATCTTTGTTAGTTGTGATATGAATATAGATGCTGCTTATTGAGCAGTAATCAGTTCATTTGATTAAAAATAATATGGAACCTTTATCAAATGAATGCATATGGTAAAATTCCATTTTAATTAGATTAAATGTGAAAGTATTCAACACTCCAAAAATTTATTTGAAGTTGTTGATGGTTATTTAGGTTTCCGCCATCGTCTATACTATAGAATTCTGATGATATACTGCTAAATACTTTGACATTTTTTACTCCAAATCTCAACGTTTCAGACGGAACCGATTATTTGATCTTGATGCTGAGCTGGGAAAATGGGTAAGAGAAAAGCCGCATCCAAAGATGGCGGAGTGCCACCAGTAATAAGAAAATCTGCTCGAAGAATCGAAAAATATAATCTATCACAAGTTATCCTCAACAATGGATATGTGGTTGCTAATACTTATCTACCGAAAGAAATCATAGTTCTTATCCTATGCTATGTAGATGCCGTCACCCTGAGTAAAAGCTGTATGTGTGTGTGTAAAGTTTGGCGAGATATAATTAAAGAGCACGTTTGGAAGAAGAAAGCAGAGCTCGACCGGCCACATCGGTTTACAAAAGCTCAGCGGTATACCCGCTTCCCCTACCCAATTTATCAATCCATTTGTTTGAGTGATTCATTCGGCAGGAATCTACTCAAGAATAACACTGGCCAGAATGGTTTTGAACATTGGACTCTTTTAAAAGATGGTAATTTGAATAATTATTTTTTGAATATACTACACCTACCCCCCTCGATTTACATAGTAGATTGAATTGGTTCCAACAAATTAATTACAATTTTCAAAGTCATCTCTACTAAAACTGACCCCTTCAGCATATTGACTCATTCTAGTTTGTTTTCCAGCAACATTTAAAATATTTTAATGAAATCTATTTTCAAGGATTCTGTATTTTGTTCTTCATTAATGATATATAGTCAACCCTTCTATAGTGTCGAGATTGAGACCAGCTATAGAAAAAAACACTGAAAACACATAATTACCATTTGAAATCCACAGCTCTGAAATAACAAAAATATAATTGGAATCATATATTTGTTCTATTTTTTTATGCAACATATCGCTCGATAGACAGCTATATGTTGCAACAATAATAATTTTATAAGTGGGTTACAATATATAACTACGTAATAATTTTCTAATAATATTGGACCTGTGTAAACTACTGCCCTTGATATATTTTGTGGGACACGCAAGCTTCTAATAATATATATTAGTATTATTTCCACAATATTTTTCATGATCGGGACCAGTTTGGCTCATTACAAGCATTATCAACTGGTTGGATACAAATTACAAAGAAACCTATTTATACATCATTTTGAGTTAATAATTAGTAGGCATACAACACTAAAGGCTCGAGAAATAAGAAAAGAAATTACATGCAATCATACAAAATATATTGTGGAAGTATTACTAAAAATGTGTCTCATAACTTATAAGTGACAGTTAACACCTTGGAAATTAATTTTGGTATACCTCTATATAGTGCTTTAATTGCTGCCCACTGTTCATTTTGAATACTTAATGTGGTCTTTCAGCCAAAAAGTTTGTCTAGATCTAGTCTAAAATGTTAGTAATATATTTTCTTTTTTTAAATTTTTTGTTTCATGAACACAATTCTAAGTTTCTATTAGTTTTCCATCTTTTAGGTTATAGATTAGTGAGTGACCGAAATCATTGGAAGGTAGAATGCCCCCCTGTCGGTGTTGTTATGCCGAGAAATGTTAGCGCGGCTGCATACACTTCATGCTTTGCCACATCTTACTATGAAGGTTCAAAAAAACAGTTGGTAGATTTGTGCAAAGAAGGAATATGCCCCGATATTTTAGACTTCTATCAGCCAGACATTAGTATATCTGAATGGTGAGTGCTAAATATTTTATTCAACTAACCAATGACTTATCTTTTATTTATTACATGTAATAAGTCTTCCCACCTTTGAATTCCAACTTTAATTGTAATTTTTTATATATATATACATATATATATTTGAAAAATAAATTGAATTTCATAAAATAATCACATGCGCTTTGACTTCATCTGTTTCCTCTTTTATAATACATTGTTTTTTTTCTAGCTATGCAGCAAGGTGGCGCTGCTCATGTATGTATATGCTGCAAGTGCACTTGTTGAATGAAAATCTTCGTGAAATTAAGAAAGAGAAATTTCATTTTGAAGTTGAAATACCAATCAACTGGTCCGTCGGTTGGAAACAGGTAATTTATACCGAAATGAATTTAATAATTTATACTCCACAGTTTTTCAACCATTATATTTATTTTAAAATTCTATTCAGCAGACCTATATATCAATGCTTACATACATTTATTTTTATTGAATATGAAAGAGATTACAATTTTATTAACATTTCTTGGGTTTCATACAAAAACATATCAAATTACGCATTTCATGTTTAAGATGTTTGACTGATCTATTTTTTCACACAAAAATAACGCACTTATATTTTTACAGGTTAATCACACTTTTCACAATTACGGGCCTGGGGTGAGATATGTATTGTTTATTCATAAAGGCAGCGACAAACGGTGCCGGATAGGTCACTGTGGCTCTAAAATGGCCAACGCTTGCGTTAAAGTAGAAATAAATGGCAAATGTGAAACAACGCATTCGAAAGATGGTGATAGTGATGATGATGATGATGATTAAACTTGTGAGTATATATCGAAGTTTGATTTTTCTAAATCATCATCCATTTACTTTTAAGATGTCAAGGTATCGTAAATCATCAATTCAAAATAATAAATTTTCAAATATAATTATATTCTAAATAATAAAAACACATTTTTTTTAGTACTTAATTCCACAATATATTTTTTGATCAGGACCGGTTTCGCTCATCGCGAGCATTATCAACTGATAGAATACAAGGGTATCCTATAACACTATAATAATAGAATACAATTTACAAACAAGTCTATTTATACAAAACAAAAAAATAATTTGACTTAAAGGTAGCAGGTGTACAAAACCATGGGTTCAAGAACTAGGAAACAATTTATATAAAATCATACAATATTGATACAAATATAGAAAATTAGTATAAAAATTAAATGTTCACAATCACTTATTAAGAATTACAATTACAATTATGGTAAATCAATAATCCATTAGGAGCTCTGAACAATCAATAAGGAAGTAAGGAGTGGGAAATTTTAATGACGAAAATAACCCACATTCACTACTTAATGGAACAAAATAAATTAATACATGGGAATTTTAATGATAGTCAATTAAAGATGAATCCATGAGATGGGAAGATATGGTCAGTCAGGGGCGTTCCAATATTTTCTGTAAAAAAATAAAGTAAAAGGAGGCAATATCATTTTTCAGAAAGAAAAAAAAATATATTTATATGAAATATATATTTATTAATCTAATTTAATGAGTATAACAATGGTGACGAAGCAAAAGTAGTTTGTTCATTTATAAGGTTAGAATTAGGCAAAAATTTATATCGATTAATTTCAAGGATTTCTTGCTTATCTAATTTCAGTGATTTGTTATTGAAATGCAGGATTTTGTAGTTTATAGTAAAATCACATGAATGTTTATTTTGAAACAAATGGTTTCCAAAAGTAGAAATCTCATCGCCTTTTTTGGCACAAGCAAAATGTTCCTTAAATCTAGTATGAAACGATCTTCCTGTTTGACCAATATACCTAGCCTCACAGGAATCACATTTTAGAAGATAAATACCACTTTGGCTTAAAATATTAATTTTGTCTTTCGTGTTAACTAACATTCGACTAAGATTATGATTGTTATAAAAAGTTACATTAAAAAGTTTTTTGTCTATCTTCCATACACATATCCAAGATCATACATATCCAAACAGAAAACATATCCAAGAAGATAGATAAAAAACTTTTTAATGTAACTTTATATAACAATCATAATCTTAGTCGAATGTTAGTTAACACGAAAGACAAAATTAATATTTTAAGCCAAAGTGGTATTTATCTTTTAAAATGTGTTTTTTAGAATTATATTTGTTTTTTTAATTGTTTTAATTATTTGTTTTTTTTTTTTTTTAGTATCATGGGATGAGCAGATTCTTTCAAGAATGCAAAAATGTTTCAAATATATTCACTATACGTTTGCTGTTGATATTTCATGGCATACTAAAACTGTATGTTTAATTTTACCAAGGAAAGAAACTGACCAGAACTGAAAAGTCAGCAGAAAAAGCAGAACGAGAAGTGTGGGAGAGAATGACCGATGTGTGAATGGACCAAATGTCCATCCTTCCATTTGCAAGTTTTTTTATACCTTAAAATTTATAAGTTTTTATTAAAGGTATAGTCGAGCTCTTTCATTAGTAACATTTATTTAATTACCTAATCTATGATATTTGTAAATACTTTTTAAATTAGCCTGATAATTCATTCTCTTTTGAGAATATTGTTAATACTGGCTGTAGTAATTTTGCCAAAATGGAATTACATTTTTTTTACAATTCTATTTTTTCAAAAATATTACAACCTGCAATTGAGTCGCTGATGTCAATAATGTTTTATTAACCAGTCATATTGCATTCACATCCGTTATTAGGTTTCATTGACAGATTAAGGCTTACTCTGTTGAACACTTTTTGCAGACGTCTTTATCGTTTGCGGTGAAAAATGCATTCAATCTCATCAAGACGGTTTCGCTCATTGCTAGCATTAGCAACTGAATTCAGTCGATCAGCTGGACAGTTGATAATGCTCACAGTGAAGGAAACTGGTCCTAATCATAAAATATATTGTGGAAACACTACTATAAAATTTGTTTTTATTATGTAAAATATGCCTTTCCATTATAAAGTAACAGTTAACACATTGATAGTGAGTTAATATGATTTGTTTTATTTTCATCAGTCAATTGTTGAAACACACTGAAAGTGGGTCATCAGAAAAATTAAGCAAATCCTTCTATGCCACAATCAGATTCAATGGTAGTGTGCTACATCACAATCATTGAATTTTTAAAATACTATTGACATCAGCGACTGTTTGTGGTTTTGAAAACGGCTCAAAGTTAATACATGCGGTTATTACATCAGCCATACTAAGTTAGCTTAAAGTTGTTTATAAGTGCTGGCACATATTTATAAACTTTACATTAATGCGTATGGAAATGTTATATGTAGAAAATACTATTTATTACAACAAAGCTTTATAAAATTTCTTTATTTACTGTTGACAAATACAATATATTAACACATTCAATTTGGGATGGGTATCGACATGTTCACAATGGTATTATTACACCCAAAATATACTCAGATACAGAACTGATTCATGCGAGATTGATATAATTGCAAGATCTTATCAAAATCATCCCAATTTTTACTCTATAGGGAAAGATTTCTAGAAAATTGGTAAAATTTTCTATATATTCCTCTATTACTATACCTTTGTTAAAAAAAGAATATTAATTTTTTTATCATTTCTTAAATTAATATCTTTGTATGTTATATAATTTCAGTTTTTTTATTCAAGCTATTGCTTTAAAATGTTAATATTCTTATAAAACCAACATTTTCACGTATCTGCCTAATATGGCTCAATTGTTTACCATATCATTGTCATGTGTTTTGTAAGCATTCAGTATTTAAGATAAACCTTAATAAATCACATAACTTGAATGACTTAATCCATAATTGTTAATATTGCCAGCCATTAATAAATGAGTAAACCAATGATTACATGATTTGTGGACAATAAGTGCCTCAAAATCAAAGAATCATTAAAAAAATCGTGAGCGATCAATAACAACTATTTTGAATTAATATTTATTGTTATGCTCACAATGGGCGAAACCAGTCCTGATCATTGAATAAATTACAGAAATAAATACTAGAAATGTGTTTTAATTATTTAAAATATTATGCCTTTCCATCAAAAAGTGACAGTTAACACATACGTGTAGAAACTCGTTGAGTTTAGCTCTAATGCAAATCTTCGATATAGAAAGCAATATCAGAATTGTCAACTATCAATTATGAATGGATGACAATATAATTTACTTCATAAACGGCATGAACACTTCACTTCAACAGTTCACCACCAGATAACAAATATAAACACCCCTCCCACATTAAATGTGTTAATACATCTCTATCAACGTAGCTTTACAATACATTTTGATAGCCGTGCAATGTTCCAATATCCCTGTTCAATAGTTATTGTGATAATTCAACTATCGTACATTAATGGAACTGGCAATTACTTTTTATAAATCCATTGTAACAAGGTTAGAAAAATATTGAACCACTAATTTCTGCAAGAATTATAAGATATAGTTGATAGCTATTTTAGCTTCACACTATTGAAGAAATAAATTTTTTCATTACATTGTTATGCAACCAAATATAGTAGATCTTTGATGTGTTGTTTTCGCACATTGATTTTTCTCAAAAGTGAGGCACTCTCTGTGATAAATTATAGTGATATTATGCATAACAAAAAAAGACCAAGCTCTCATTATCAGGAGACTTATGCCAATGATAGGTAAAAACGGCAAGCTTTTTTACGCTGTTATTACACACCTCACTATACTGTAGCAGCGCCCATTTTGGGATACAAAAATACTGTATAACATTTGAAAACATAATTTTGTGAACTATTTTATTATTACTACAGAGATTTAGATATAAAAACAGTCCACGGCCATATTGTCAAATTGTCAAAAGAAATTCTTTAACTATGTAACGGATCATTCAAATGCATCAAATCGAAACATTAAAGACTATGTCGAGACTACTTCTTTTGAAACTTGTCTGACTCCTTTTGCCCCTAGCTAGACTGACAGGGCAGCGAAACTTATTTTGACAAATATCTCACGTATCTAGATACCTTTGAGATACACCGTACGGATCATGATGTCTATGTCCCCAGCATCAAGCAAAATAACTGCCAGTAAGATAGATGTAAGTGATACGAGACCTTCTGACCTCTGCACCTCAATAATCAAAAGTTATGTAATCTTCATTTGAAATGTTACACTCATTAGCCAACAAAAGATCTGGAAGCCTCAATTTTCTTGCCATTGAGATATTACTGTTATCAAATTTGCTATGAATGCTTGGCTGCTATAAAGTAGTATGTTATAATATCACTGTCATTTCCTTCAACAATTTACTGCCTCACTTTTTGCTCTGTTTTTGTCGCAACCTGGGTTTTGCCATTCGCCATCTTCAGAACAAAAGATGGAATCGTAAAAAGTTTTAACAATTCAAGAAATTTTCAATTGATAATAAATATTGATCCTTATGAATTCTGTCAAACTTATGACCGCAATGAACCCTTTATTTATTATGAAAAATTTATATGTATTTGAGCATCTGGTGTTATTTATTTTTAATACTTTACCACAATACTCAGAATCGAACATTAGTATTGTTTGTGAAAACTGTTTTGAGAAGTTGATTTATATAGTTTCTCAAGTTCTAATAATTTATAAAGTACTCATTTGACTTTTATATATGGATAAGAGCATGGGCTGTAATACCAGCAATCCAGCCCTTCATATTTTGTATGGTGAGCCTATCTTTGCTCTTGAGGCTCAGTGGAAGAGTCAGTATAGCCCTTAGGCTCAAATGTATAAAGACCTATGTGCTATTATTATATGCTTTATTTTTTTTGTATATGAGCTACTAAATTGAACAATAACAGCAAGAGAATAAATATCAATCACAAGACACAATCGCTAGTACTTGCAATGAGATAATTTTTGGTTGTGCATCCCAGTCCTTCGTCCAATGATTCTCTTCTAGATCTAAAAATATCACCTTTTTGTATTGGGCTTTTATCACTAAGACCTCTGATCAAAAGATGTTTTGTGCCCTGATGATTTGCTCTGCAGGCTGTAGACGTCAATTTCATTTACAGGAAGTCTGTATATTTTCGATATTTAAGCAATTAACTAAATGTGAAATTTATTTTGAACCAAAAATATTTCCTATTTATTTAAAAATAATATTAGATTCTAAACGAAAGTGACAGAAATCACATTATTCTTGGCCCCCGCTTTCCATAAGGTAAATCATTATATTTGACTGAATGATCGCTACCCTTCTGAAGTTTTGTTATTTTTCATCAGAGAAAATATTTCCTTGGAAATAGAAAAAAAAAATATTGGTTTCTGACACGTGTTGAAAAGTGGAAAACCGTGAAATCACTATATTCTATTACCTTTTGCTTCTACAAACAGTCACATTTGATTTTGATTAAATCCATTTGTAAATTATCAACAACTTCTATATTTATAACCAGTGCTTCCATCACATTTTAATCAGTGTTGCCACATGATATCCCAACTTACAATTACTTATTTTTTTTAGCATACTTGAGTGATTTCTGCTTTACACTATGAATATTGTTTTACATCAAAAAAATGTCCTACTTGGTAGCCTGTTAGACGTACCTGTCATATATAAATAATTGATTGAATTGGCATTCACTTGGTAGAACTCCATTATAACACGGTGAAAAAATAGCAATGTATTTTAGTTCTACAAAATTCTGTAGAACTAAAATACATTGCTATTTTTTCACCGTGTTATATAAATAATGTTTTTTTGTATATTCTAGGGCAGAGTTTAGCAAAGTTTTTTTGTGTGAAAGCCAATTTTAGGACTTCAAAATAATGTATAAGTAAAAAACTAAAATACTTTTACACAAACATACATTATTTCATCCTATAAATTAAGTAATTCTCAAATTATCAACAATTAAAAGAAAAGAATCAATATATTGGGCAGCACGAAGCCCCTCGGTCGTAGTTTGTCCAGACCTGTCCTGAATTAAGTTTGACAATGTCAATCAACCAATCATATATTAGTTACCTCTCCTGGATCAGCATAATCTATTAACAAATTTTTTGATCATTTTTATTTTTGACATTTATAAAGTTTTTTTTTACACTAGCAAAATTCACTACATTAGAAAAAATGTAGAAAGAATCTTACCCAAGCCTGGGTGTACGCTGAGACGCAGACAACAGTGCATATTGTATATATTTCATAAAGTACAGACCTCCATAAATTGCGACGCAGACGCTTGCTTTCCAGAGATACATCTGACTTGTGTTATGCTTCATGCAACACATGGAGGTTTTGACATAGTCTTTAATTCGTGTATATTCTGTCTTTCAGGCATCTCACTTGCGTAACTTGGCTTAACTGGCGTATGAACGTCTCACATGACCGCTTTGCCTGCCTGCACTTACCAATTCAGTTATATTCTACGTTGTCTGCTCTTCAGTATACACTTTGTCTAATTGTTGAAATCTAAAACGTACTGTATATTTATTATTTTCAAATAAATAGGCAAAACACATCATGTCCATTTAGATCTTTCTCATTAAGAAAGAAAATTTTTTGTTAATCTTAACTGTTGTAAAATAAACAATTTTCTTCTACTTCTTATTTTGTTGAATCAAGTGAAGAAAGATAATAATAAGATAATATTTCTTTGTTTGAGAGCAATTGTTTGTAAAAATTGACATGATGTCTTGGGAATATAAGACTAATGAAGGTTAAGATAAAATGTTTTTTTTTTTACATTTAGTTATTTTTCAATTTATTCTCTGTAAATTAAAAACTGTGATTCAAATACCGCTAAGATATTCAATGTTATGTTGATTTTTACAACACAGAAGCAGCTTTACTCTATCTTAGCTCAGCAGATTAAATCTATGCAATTATTAAAAAATTCTATATTATTGAAAATCTTAATATACAAATACATTCTTAGTTTTTGAAAAGAATGATAGTTTAAGTTTACCATGCTGCACAAATTTATCCTGCAAGTCCAATGAAATGATAAATCACATCTATTTAAAGTAACCTTGGTATCTATTTATTTATTTTTTAATTTATAATTAGAAAATCATATTCGACAAATATATTTAACAACAGGGCAGATTTTAACTTCACATTTCAACTGATATTCAATATTTATATGTAGCAGGTTTATAGAGTGGGTAGCATGAAGGTAATGATTGCTAACAAAATTCCTTTGTCATCTGCAGCAAATGACATAATTTTTTGTGGTGGTAAACGCTTGCTAAATATTTAAACCGGTCTAGTTTTTTTACCCATAAGATGGGTATGGATCTCATATTTCAGCTCATCTGCTATTTTGTATTACTATTAGGTTGTCCCCTAAGTCATCATTTTTGACTTCCTAGAACTAAAAGCAAAATTATTTATGCTGTAATTTTAAACTTAAAATCTCTCTTCTCCACTAAGTATGTTGAGCATATGAACTCTTAATGAAATTTCTCGACAGAAATTGTATTACACGAAGTGCTCGTTACTCATGCACTCAATCTCGCTTTCTCAGATAGAGAAAAGGCAGTGAGATAAGGTTTGGACATGACCAATACTTGCCTAATTGGTCCGACTCATATCGCTTTTAGTTTCATTTGGATGTGAAGCAGTCTTTGAACAAAAAATGTAAATCAATTTATGAAACTGTTAGTGTGGGATTTCCACCTGTGAGATATGGACAGATTTGCAAAACAAAAACTTCTTTCGAGACAAACTTCAGTGAATGTTCACACAAAAAATAATGTTATATTCAGTCATAAGTTGTAAAGAATACTTTAGCTTAGCTAAAATTATTTTTTCTTCAGTGCTACTATTGAATTAGAGTTGTAAATAAATAAATGAATTATTGAATTTCTTAAGACCAATGACTTCATTGTCGTTAAATAAAGTTGCCTATAAATATTTTCCTAACAGAAACTCATATGTGGCAACCTGAAACCTTCCATGAATGATAAACTGTTACACTAAATTGAATTTTAAGGAATAATGTAGCATGTGTGCAATATTTTATCTACACTATCTAGTTAATGTATAATTTAAAACAATATTTTTCAATTTCATTCAAACTACCAAAACCGCCAACGACCCCTCATCCTCCACTAACATCCAAACACCTAATCAAAACTGAATTAATAATTTGCATATTATAGTAATTTTTATGTGTATTTATTTTAATTACTTAGATTTCTCTGGTACAAATAAGTACTGATTGCAATAAAAAAATTATGTGCCTGTTGCATATTTATTTCCAATAATATAGTTATATGTATAATCTTATCAATGAATATTATTTTGGCAAACTGTTGCACAGTAATAGGGAATTTGATTTATCGAAAAATTCAATCAAAAATTGGTAAATTAAATAAAGGGATATTTAGAATATTTTTGATACTTTTATTAACATTTGCAATTAAGGAACACTTTAGGGGCTTAGAGGCACAAGGGCAAAACTTAATAAACAATTGAAACAAGAAAAATGATAAAACTGGTTTTATTATGAAAGGTCTATTTAATATTTTCAAAATACATTTTTTTTTATGAAAGCTGAATAAGCATGTATATAATTTTTTAAACTTAGTAAAATTAAATATGCTGTATGTATGGATTCCATTTTTTTTTTTTTTTTACTGATAGACCTGCATTTTGTGGTATGAATTGTATATTTACTTCAAAAGAACCATTCATTCTTGTAGTTTCACCCTTGTTTCCCTAAGCCTCCAAATTAGTACTATGTAGTAATTATAATTGCAGATGAACTCAGATGTATTGACACAAATAAATGAATGCATTACAATAAATGTTTATATAATCATCCTCTGGAATATTGGCGGAATTCCCCAAATGCCCATAATAATTGAAAATGCTACTCTGGAGATTAAATTATTATTTTTCAACAGTAAGCAGTACTAAACTGCCAACAAGTGTTCAGAAGGTGAAAATGGTCATGTCTGACTTCAAATACAAAAAAAAAACATTTAAAAAATACATATTTTTTTTCATTTCCCTGATATAAATTTTTTTTTTTTGTTATTTTAAATAAAAGCCCATTTAAGCATATTTCTAATATGCATAATGTTAATATAATGCAGAATACACTTCTAGGAAAAGTGTGAAGTTTTAGCAGGTGGTGGTGAGTACGACATTGAGTATCTAAGGGAATTGTGATAAAATTTAGCCTGATTTTTCTGTTACCATAATTTTTAAATATTTGACATTGAAATGTCTTTTATGTGGCTTCAACAGATAAGGCGTAATAACAATTATATATAATTATGATATTGACTGAAGGTGCTTGATGGAATTTCAATATCAAATTTGAATTGTTGCAATTTTGTATGACTCCACATGTTTTGTCACAAACGACCCGGGTTTCGCCCTTCGGCATCTTCAGCCATTCCATCACACGGATGCAACAGAACTGACATGTGGAATCGTACAAAATTGCAACAATTCAAATTAAATTATATATAAATATACATGGAAGAGGTTGTAACATTGCTCATGAATTATTATAATTTTGGTTCTAGTCTGTCATAATGGTATCACTTTCATTTTTTGCCAGGACAAAACCCGGGTCGTTAATGACAAAATATGTGGAATTGTACAATAGTTTTTATTTATTTTTGAAATCCAGTCTTTTTTTGGGTATTTGTATTTGCTACAACTTAAGAAAATAAATGAAAAATATATGGAAATATCATTTAATCTCGTAAAAATAAAATTCACATAAATTAGTTTTTATATATATAAATATTATTGGTCACCTTTTTTTATGAGGTGAAGAACTATAATAGCTATCATCGTTTGTATTCATGTTTCTGATATTTTGTTTTTCGTGTATGACATAAGACTCTTCCTAGACATTGCTTTTTGTATTATGTATATTTTGTATATTGAGACAAATTGTCATTGTAAAAGAACAGATTTTTTTTACTAATTCAATCAATTGATTATTGGTTTTTTAATATCTTTTTGTTCTCAACAGAACTCGAACAAATAAATACATTACTTTTAATCTCATTTTACGAATGTTTGATAGTAAATGATGCGCTAAAATTATTAAACTATTATAGTGGGCTATGGTGCCACATGTGTTTGCTAGAAACACAAAACGTGGGTTAGGCAATTTTCTCTCAACAACGTAACATGATTGTAACCATTATGACCGGATTGCTAGGCTTGCATACTGTGTGAGCATCGGATATAAATAATATGTCATTACTTCTTGATAAACTTGTGAAATATGTATATCAGAAAGTGGTTGAGTCAATATTCCCTAACATGATTTTGTTTAGTAGCGTGTGGAAGTATGGCCCTGCTTTTCATCTTTGCATTTTTTAATAATACTTTATTTAGTTGCAACATATAGCTAGTCAAGCATAATTCTCTATGGGCTAGCTTAAAATCTATGATTATATTTGTTATTGTTATCAGGCGAGGAGTGACATTTCTCGACTGGTGACAGTTGCAACGGTAAGTAAATATTTCATTGAACAAAAAACCTCTACTCTTCCATGTTATATTCTGTTTTTAAACCGCCTGTAGTCAAAAAAGTCGACATGTAAAGGACTATTATAATATTTATTATTAGCGGTATGACGCATCTGAATGTGTTAGTATTACACGGTGATTCATCTTAGAATATTTCCTCTAAATCTAATAACTAACTCTTTTATTACACTTATTTAACAATTTTTAACTCCCTTAGCTTACTTTTCCATCATTAAATATCATTAATTTAAGTGTATAATTAAGAAAAATATATATTAAAACCCGTTTGATCCCAGCCTATTTTGCCTAAGATGCGCGAAACACTCAAACATTTTTACCAAAATAACAATAGTCTTTATTCATTTTATATGTCAAGTAATATTAAGAAGCCTGATGTTTTGTAGTGTAGTAAATAATAACAATATTCATACATAATAAATAAATAATTTTTGTGTTACAACTTTAATAAACCTATTTTTTTTTAAAAATAAAATCATGAAAGTATAATTGGTCAAACCAATAAAACAAAATGAAAATATCTCTAAAAAGATACGTTAACACAGTAATTGGGTGCCTCCGACAATAGACTCTTGTCTGAAGTGGGTGTATTTTAGTGATAAGCATAAAAATATAGCACTTACAATCAAGTTTTTTCAATCAAAAAGTTATCAATTCTATTTCAGGATAATGGGCCAAGTGATGGATACAATTAATGCAACTCGTTATTCTAAGCATGACACAATGTCAAGATATGATCCAACTGAAGTTGACCCAAATAATGGGAACATATTGTCGGAGACATACTTTCCCGAAGAGATCATTGTGTTAATTTTGAGCTTTGTCGACAAACGCACTTTGAGCAAAAGTTGCATTTACGTGTGCAGAAAATGGTGTGATGTCATCAAAGACGCCGTCTGGAAAGAGAAGGCAGAACGTGAAAAGGAGCACCGGTTTACTAATTTCCGCCGTTTTAAAAAGTATCCGAATGCAATATATCAAGGAATATGTTGCAAAGATGCATATTGTAGGAATTTGTTGAGGAATCCATCAGGTGCGGATGGCTTACGTCATTGGAAGATTATCAAGCAAGGTAAATGACGAAGAGATTGAATTCCAAGTTATTTGTATCATAAATAATATAATCAAAAACTTGTTTTATGTTTGTGAATATGGTAGTCAGATCGATCTATTTAAGTTTTTTAAATTTTATGCAAATTGAGTTGATATTTAGTAAACAATATATCATCCATGTGTAAAAAGAAATGAGACGTTCAAAAATAAAAAAATTCTTGTTCACAAAGATATATTTGTATGAAACGACACTAGAATGAAATATATTAAAAAAAGTTTATTTTTCCTATCGCAATGTACTTATAATTAAGAAATGCACATCATATTTTTATTCATAGCTTATTAACCACTAACTGCAACTATAAAATAATTGGACATATCGGTAATTAATTCTTCCTTGAAAATGTTTTATATGTTTTAAATAAAAATAAACTGTTTTCTTGGAAAAAAAATGCAGGAAATCATTATAACTTGGGTCAGATATGTGATATCACTGACACCATAAATATTGAGTTGCTTTTGGACGTTTCCTTCTACATAATCTAATATAAACGTCTCTTCCGCTCACCACTTTTTTTTTGATTTGTAGATATTATAAAATAATAACATAACAATAATATTGTTGAGACATGAAAATAAATTAGAAACAGTTTTTTATCAAAAATATTAACCAAAAATTTTCACTTCCTACACCTCCAGGTAGAAATCAATTTTCAAAATTAAAAATTTTGACAATTCGTTTTCATTAGGTGGGAACCGTTGGAAAACTGAACGTCCGCCAGTAGGAACCTCCGGTGATGATGAGCATGCCCCTAAGTATGCAACATGTTTCGCTACATCGTTTGAAACTTGTTCAAAGATTCAAGTGATAAATTTGTATGATGAAGGAATCACTCCAGATGTATTGGATAACTACCGTCCCGACATCACTATCTCTGAAAGGTAATTTGACACAATCTATTACATTGATGCAATTCAGTGCTATGTGCCAATTAATTTAAACCATTCTCTTAATCAGACCGTTTCTCAAATTTGGGAATGATTTTTCATATGGGAATCAAACATTTTATTTAACTCATTGTGTGCCTTTCAAACATTTCATTTAAATAATTTCTACAGATGACACAAAAAGTAACACCCATACAATAAATAAACGTGTTTGAAATAGTATATACTTTAGACTATACATTCGATAAGTATAGAGTGGATACCTGTTTCTGTGCCGAATACTCAACGATCAAAATCAAAATAACTTTTAAAAAAATGTAATTTGAAAAGCATAGAATAAAACTTAAAAAATAAATATACCGACCATTACATTATGAACTTGGAGCAGATTTATCGAGATGTAATATGAAATGCAAAAATACTGTCGAGTTATTTGTACTTGCCGACACTCACGTGTATTGTCTTTGAAACAATGCATGTCATTAATAATTTGCAATACATTTCTATAATTCAAATATATTCAGCATGACACTTTTACATGGGATTTTACATTAACAGTAAAAGCGTTAAGTAATAAACAATTAACATTTATTACCAGTTTTAAGAATCTCACCCAATTTTTTTATTTCTCATCAAATTATGGTCTATCACTTTTGTTTTTGTCTTAAAATAATCGTATTTAATGTTTTGTCAACATCATTATCGTGTTTGTAGTATATAAAACTAAAAATTTGTTTACTTGATATAATAATACAAAGTTCACAGTTGTGAGCCCTGATGCTGTGTATTGTCATTTTGCAATAAATAAAATAAATCACATTTTGTAGCACTATTTCGGCAATATATATTATTATTTAAAATAAAATAAAAATGAATCTTAGTTTCGCAGCGCGATGGGATTGCGAAGGAGATTACAAACTAGTAGTGAAATTACTGAACACTGAAAAAGAAGAATTAGACGTTTTCAGTTTCCAAAAAAGAGATTGGACAGAAATTGGGTGGCAAGAGGTAGGTCATTTCATTTTTCTAAATATTTGTTCATTTCTGTCCGGAACCGCTGAAGACTTCAATCAGAATTTTTGTTGAACGAGAATCTATTTTCTGCTAAGAGCCTTCCAGATTTATTTACCATCTTTGTTGACAAAGAAAGCAGGAGTCTTCGCACGAGTATTCACCCGAGTTGTGATTACCAGCTGTAGGGTTATAGCTCAATAAAATTATGTTTTTGTCATGTTGCAAGAGATAGAATGATATAGAACTCTAAATAATTTTAGTTTAATAAGAATTTGTCAGTTTGAAAACTACTGAATTAGTTTAATCCAATCTAATAAATTTGAATCCACATACAAAGAATGTTCTTTTCAATCAACTTATTGATTCTTTTCTAAGACATGGTCTCTCGTACCTAAGAATTCCCTTCCACCTATCAAATCCTAAAAAAATAGATGCAGAAAGAGTGACTAGCTTACCACAAGTCCTGTCTTAGGACTATCCCTACTGTCAAGTTTAAGTATCTGTGTAGCTAACAGTTCCCATAAAAAAAACTTGTATAAAGATACACCCATTAAGAGGGTAAATACTGCCCATGTGGAGTAGACATGGATTAATAAAAATTAGTTAGCCTTATAGAAGTGCAATGTCAATGCTTTGTCGGCCTATATTTTTTTTTCCACATCTACTCTACCATGTTTTTCATTTTGGATTCCACTGCAACAGCAATATAATGTATGAACGATTACAAATTTTTCATTGGATAGTATATTTATTTACTCTTGAGTTAAGTTAATATGCAAAACAGGAATTAAAAGTAAAAATATATTGTTTTAGGTAAAACACACTTTCACGTCATACAAGATGGGTGTGCGCTACGCTTTGTTCTACCACAAAGGTTGTGATGTACGTTTTTGGGCTGGACACTATGGAACAAAAATGACTAATGCGTGTTTTCAAGTTGAAACTGTGAGCACATATTTAGATAGCCTGGAAAAGGCAGCTGGAGATTCAGAATAATGTGAGTGTGAGTTTAACACATAAGACGCTGAAACAGGTACACATTAAACACACATTTTGTGTACCTGACCTTAAACTAATAATGCACATCTTATACTACAGAGGAACCTAAATGCACAATTACAATTACTTTCTCTGTGTCAACTGTCACTTCTTGATGGAAAAGCATATTTTTAGTTCACTTGGTAGAACTCCATTATAACACGGTGAAAAAAATAGCAATGTATTTTAGTTCCACAAAATTATTTTTAAAAAAATATTTTGACGATGGCGTGAGCCGAAATAGCTATCAACTATATTTTTTTAAAAATAATTTTGTGGAGCTAAAATACATTGCTATTTTTTTCACCGTGTTCCACAATATATTTTATGATGAGTACTTGTTTCGCTCATCGCAAGCATAATTAACTGAATGCTCGCAATGAGCAGACTGATCCTGATTTTTAAATATATATTGTGGAAATATTAGTAAAAATATGCTCTTCATTTATAAAAAAATCATAAAATTGTAATTTTCATAAATATTTATCTAGTATGGACATTCATAAACTGATATCACTTGCTCAATTTTAATTATTATATATTTAATGTATTATTTTATGTCTCCATTTTTTAATGGCTTTACGTTCTAAAATTTTTGCTTTTAGTAGTGATCATTTCTGAATTTTGTTGATACACCTAAGTGTAAATTGAATATGTTTTAATACATACATATCTTTGTTTCAGATACACCATAGATGCAATTTAAACCGAATCAAATTGAGAGATCGTTCAAAAAAGTATTTTCAATACACATAAATTCATAATAATACTTTAAATGATGTGTCTATCCTTGTTTCTCGTTAATTGTGATTTGTCTTTTGTGATATTGGATTACTTATTAATTATTCATAGAATGAATCATTTTTTGTTATGTTTTGTTTGATTTGTTGTTTCCTATTGATTGAACAACTGGAATTGATAATAGTGTTTTTCTGATTGAATAAATTTCCACTTCAAGTCCATTTTTTCTATGAATTGCGGATATTATAGATGGTAACTGGTACTATATAGGTATATCCGTTTTTAATCCAAATATACAATTAATTTTAGTTATTCATGAAAATTTTCTTCGTCAAAATCATCTTATATTATAAGTAAGTATATATAATATGTTGGAAAATGTCAAGAGAGTTAAGTTCTTTAATATTCTAAAATTATTTAATGTTTTTCCATTTTTCTTAATGTAAAAATATATTATATTGAAATGGTGTGCAAATGCGACTCTCACTAAAAATAAAAGTCCATTTTACAATATATGGCTGTGAATCTTTATATTTCACAATTAAGTTCATACAGTCGAACTATCATTCACAGTTAACCAGTCAACATCTCACAGAATTTCTGCAAACGGCTTTAACAAGTTCTATGCCAGATTTCAAAGATTTGACAAGATTTTTGTTAAATGTGATACTTTTTTATTCTCTTAATTTAATCTTTTATATGACTAATGTAGATAATGTAATTACAATAAAGAAATTTCATTTTAACTTGTGTATTATTACTATGTAAGTATAGTGTGGCTATATAATACATAAAAAATCTGAATGTGGCTACCATTGACTTCACCTGTCTTCTTACAAACATATACCATATTAAATTGAATTTATTAAAAATATTTGAAATGGGGGTGCGTTTTATAACTGACGGTGACTTTTAATTCAGAAAAATCTGAAACTGATTCTGGTGATAAACACAAGTGAACCTTAATAAATATGCAATAATATACATAGATACTGCTTTTGATTCAGTAATAAAGTGAATTTAACTTGATAACTGCCATGAGCATGTAATGCATTCCTTAATCCTGTGCTCACAATGCTGCTTATTGATATTTCATGAGTTATCACTTCAAAGATAAATAAAGCCAAGCTTAAAATTCAAAATATTGTTGCTTTTTTTAATTGTTGGCATTTTACAATCAAAGTAATATGGCAAAAAAATTAGAGAATGGATGGATATTTAATGATGTTTTAGTTGGTAGTAAGCGGTTTGACAGTCTGAAGAAAATATTTGTTGAATCCACTTTTTCTATTTCAACAACAGAATTGTAATATTTTTTAGTATTAGTAAGTAATTATTTTATACATAGGTCTGTATTCAACACCAAAGTGAATGTCTTGGACATAAAGGAACAAACTTTTTACACCAAATATTACTAACATTTTCGTTTAATAAAACAAACATAAAACAATAACCATTTTTTTTATTCCACAAATAAAATTTTATCATAATAAACATTTTGTGCTGTTTGAAGACATAACCATAATAATTATGATAAATTGTTAAATATCACAAGACTCAATCAAAAGTAATCAAATCGTGTGAATACTATTAGTATCATGAAAATTCTCAACACTCACTGTCATTTCTTTGATCATAGATATTTTAGATAACACCAATTATTTCATATATATAATTTCACTTACAATATAGAAATGCGACTAAATTTTAACTACTTAATTCATTCAGGTTTGAAAAACATAGATTGCTTTGAAAACAATAATTCATTTCCCGAAAGAAACTGCTAAACCTACAAGCGATAGCTCACAATAATGAAGTTGTCCATACATATTTCACTGAACATTTACTTGTATTTTTTTTATCATTCAAACATTTAATTCTTTACATAATATCCACTCCGTTTATTATTTATTAGTTACTATTCTACCAATATTCCATTCATCATACAATCAGAACTGAAATTTTGTGTGTATATATGTAGTTCACTTTTGTTATATATCATCATCATCATCAGCCGGGGTCGATCCACTGCTGGATGAAGGCCTCCCCCTGTTTTTTTTGTTATATATATCATTAGATAAATCGGTTTTACGTGATTGCGTACAGATATGGTAGAGAAATTCATGACTACGGTTACTGCCAAAAGTTAGTAACTGCGAATTCAGGTATTTTAGAGCTACCTGAGTTTACTGTAGACATGAAGATATATGTGACTTTTTAATTAAATTCCATGCTGACTTTTTGGTTTGTATCTTTTGATTAATTTAAATGAATGGCAAAGAAATATTTTAGTCTTTATATGGAATGTAATGATGACTGACTGTCTGCAACGCTGTCCAATATAAATGTGTGAATCCATAAAATGTTTATTTTAGTTCACACTTTACAATGGGATGATAAAATGTAAGTCACCACGTACATTATCTATTCTTCAAAAAATTTCAAATTGACTTTCTCTAAGTATATTTTTTACAGATAATTTAACAAAGCCTACTCTTAAGCTAGATTTGGTAGCTTTTTTCTACTGTGTGTACGCACATTCACCGAATTTTCTCAATTACATTTCAAAACCCAAATTAAAATCAAAAACAATTTTACTTATGGTAGTGAAAATAGATTGTTAGAAATAAAGTATGCAAGTATAATGCAATAATATTAATTGCTCTTGATACATGCTTTACTAAAAATTGCTCATATTACAAACTATTGCATTAAATTATTTGCAAATATATCTCACATAGGAAAGAGACGAACTCAATATTATTTCTAAGCACATTTAAATAATCACTATTAACAGTCGATATTGACAAGTTTTACTTTATATATATATATTCCAGTTGATTTAAGAAATAATAAAAAAGCTGACATGTTATCTTTATTGCTACGTTTTAATATATAATAAGGAACAATTTGTAATAAAAATAATAGTCTTCTCATTCAAGTTTTTTTTCAATAATTTGAATGATTGGGTAAATTGAATCTGACAAAAAATAGCTTCACCAGTATACGTTACAAAATATAAATCTTGTTCTATCGATTTTCCGATTAATACAAACGGTAAATTATTGAACTTCCTATATTCAATTAGACATAATCTTCAAAACATATTTTAATAGGGAGATTACCATTGTCATATTATATAGAAAAGAAAGCAGGAAAACAAAAATAAATTACCCAGTCTACTATATTTAAACATCGCTTTAAGAATCAAGAATAACTAAACCATAGTTATACAGATTAATAATTAATTGAAAAAAATATTAAGATTATAATAGGAGTAAACGCAAAAAATTAAATAGGTATTACATTTTACAGATAATGGCATTTTTGCTATGTATTAATTATCATATCAAAAAGCACACGTGATTTTTCTAAGTAATTGAAAAGTGAAGTATTTATTTTCAATTTCCAATTAATCTAAAGAAAAAAATATTTGCAATGGTTATATAATAATCATTATTAACTACTGCACTCCTTATTGAGCGGTGAATTCAGACATGCTGTGGGCCGAGTTTGGATAGGAAAAGACTTGTCGGCCTGTGTGTGATATTAAGACCTGGATCTGAAGTAGCCGGGCTATAACTGGGTAATTATACAAAATTTCGGCCCGTGCAGACCTTCAATATACATATCCCTGAGGTATTTCATGCATCTCCAGTTAGTTTATTTCTACGTGTAAAATATTAAAAAGAAGCATCAAATTTTTAAGGATTTGCAGATGTCATTTGCAAATTGAATGCTTCTCAAGTACAACCATTTTTATTAAATATCTACAAGATACATTCCTCGTTAAGTGTTTATTATATCTTATGTATACATTAAAACAACATTAATTACCAAGCTAGTGAATTTACCACATCTATAATTATATTCTATCGTTTTAATTGCTTTGAAAAAACTATAAGAAAATTTTCTTACTCTTGTTTCAGTTAAATCCATGAGAAGCGTTTAGTTTTTAATCAATTCAGTTCAATATGAATTAAATTCATGAGTAAAATATTGTTGTATTTAAATATTGCAATTTGTTTTTAAAAGCTTTGCAGCTATTTTTATTGAAATGCCACTTCTTTGGTGGACGTAACACATACCTACCGAAATAAAATCTATAACTATCTCACTAAAATTGTTAAATTTATATTTCTTTCACTCCAATCAAATTCATAATCAACATAAGACAAATTTAATTAAAACATATACAATCGCAAAGATACATTAAAGCAATTGAGATTTTTCAAATCATTTGGGCTGTTTGATTGTAATAAAACAATGTATTTTATGGTGCCATTTCACTTTTATATCTAATAGTAAATGATATTACTTTGTTTTTCATGAAATTATTATAAAATAATTATGAATTATTTATGATATCGACTGAAGGTTGAAGATGGAACTTCAATATCAAATTTGAACTGTTACAACTTTGTACGATTCAACATGTTTTGTCACTAACGACCCGGGTTTTGCCTTTCGGCATCTTCAGGCTCAAAAGAACTGTCAGTTCTGTTGCATCCTAGTGATACGAATGCCTGAAGATGCTAAAAGGCGAAACCCGGGTCATTAGTGACAAAACATGTGGAATCGTACAAAGTTGTAACAATTCAAAAATTACGTATTACATCAATTCAATCATCACAAAATAAAACAATATGTTTAATCAGATGAATAGTTTTACATGCATCAGCGTATTTTAAAATAATAGTATATTTTTTTAGAAATTTTGTTTAAAATAAATGAATAAAAGCAACAAGGTTAACAATGTGAAGTCAAACTCCATTATTGGCAGTGGGGAAATAGAGTGGAATTTGAGTCAAAGTGAAAAAATATTATATTTATATGGCAGATATACAATATGTAATGGAATGAATGTAAAAATTTATTTCCGTACCTGATCAAATCGATCAATAATCAACAATCTAATATTTAGTTTAATAGTTCTGACGATGGCGTGAGCCAAAATAGCTATCAACTATATTTGTTAAAAATAATTTTGTAGAACTAAAGTACATTGCTGTTTTTTTCACCGTGTTATAATGGAGTTCTACCAAGTGAATGCCAATTCAATCAATAAACAATTTAATTACTGTGTTTTGATAAAACAATGAGTGAAAGTGCATGATGAATAATTATAAATAGTTTTGATAAACTTAAAAAAAAGATAATAAATATTAATTTATTGAAAAGCATGGAAAAACTTGTGCCATAGATGAAAAAAAAAAAAAAAAACAAAATATAAGACAAAATTATATAAAAATATAAATGAAATAATCATTTTTTTGCTTTATTATATACTCGCCACTAATGAAATGAACAATTGATTATATATCAGATTGGTAAATAAATGAAATGTCATCAATAAATGTATTTGAATTTTATTTTGGTTGATCTGTAAGAAACAGATGTCAGTGTTATTTATTCCTGCAGCTGTTTATATAATATTTTTTTAATAAACATAAGTAGCGAGCATATAACATATAAGTACAGTATTAAAATTAGTTAACATGGAATCATCAATAGATAAAAACAGCAAATCAAAGATAATATTTTGGAACGCATTATTGTCATTTTTAAGAGAATTATTATTTTGATTTTGTAAGTAATTCAATACTTAGAGGCCTTTATTGAAATATACATATTGAGGTGGTTTTCCATCGGTGTTCTTCAAAATCTCTTCATAATTTTCTTTTTCGTAATTCTTTATTGTGTCTATTGAAAGAGAGCTGGAATTTAAAAAAAAAACAGATAGATTATCACATTTTATAATCATAGCATAAATTGTCTATTAAATAAATGAGCAAGTTAAAATAAAATACCATCTCTGGGGGAATATTGCGCAGGCAGTTGGCACCATTACGGATAAACTGAAATAAAAAAACAATGTTTTAATACTTCATGATAATATTGATATGATTGTGGCCAATAAATTAAATCTGTAAAAATGTAAAACCTATCAACAATTTAATATAATACATTAAAAATAAATGAATCAAAAGTAGTACGATAATTATTTGCGGTGTGTATTTGAAGGAAACAATTTTTGGTTAAGTGGCTGTTCGATATTTGGCAACGATGGCAAAAGAAGACTTCAAGGAATACATAATTTTATGAAGCATGATGAACTTGCCTATGCATATTTTCAAATTACCCTTCTCGCTAAATATGTCTCCTGCCGCATTCTCTTTGTAACAAAATATGGACAGATAATTTTTATTGAAATTTAAAATAGCTGAGATGTAATTCAACAGCAATATGTGTAAATTTTGTAAAGAAATATTTTCAAGCTGAAATCGATATATGTAATCACAGTTGGCATTATTTTCTTTTTATAGTATAGAAGGAATATTGAGATTAAAATAACGTACAAGCAACCGACGACCAAAGTCTGCAAAAGGCCATGAGACCACTTGATTCTCTGCATCCAGGCCTTAGGTTCCAGTCGTTCCATGATGAAAGGCAGAATGAGCATTCCGGGAGCGGCCATCACCACTCGAGAACTGATCACTTGGCTTATTCCTTTCACCGGAGCTATGGTCGACTTGCCGACTATCTTTCCAGATTCGTCAGTCACATCGACACCTGCAATCACATAATACATAAAAATATGTTCAACCCAATGACTGTTAAAGTCTCAACTGATATACTGAGTTGATACTATTGTATCTTATCATTATGTTCTAAGGTGGTATAAATTCCGGATATTACATTTTTTTTCATGAAAGTAACTAATTGATTACAAACTAATGCTTACATAAGCTAAAATCTCAATTGCAGTGTTTGTGGATTTGTATCAATGGTGTGCAATATCTACCTTTATCCTGCTCATCTGACCCTTATAAATGGGGCGATGGGAGAAGCAATTTGCTAAACACTAGTTTTACCTTACCTATATCGTTCTGTCTTTATTCTCTTTCGAAAAAGAGAATTAGTCGACACATGAAGATCCGTTCACATAGAACAACTTAAGTTTAGATTATGTATATAAGGGCCTTTCCATTATGAGTGGGCAAATATAGTTGTTTACAAAAAAAAGTTTAAAGAGTGCAAATATATAATACTAATTAAGTAGGAAGGTGAATACAATTTTATGGCATATCGCACCTTTAATGAATTCAGACTGCCTGACAAGAGGAATGTTGACACAATTAGCAGCTGCAACTGCCACAAACGGAACAAATCTCTGAAAATAATGAAAATTATTTTGTTTGTGTATAACAGTTTGAAAGATGCTATTAGCTTTTTATGACAGAAAAATGAGCTGAGCTTCACATGGTTAATGTTTCTTTTAGTAAATATTACTAATTGTGACAGATTTTTTTAATTTTGTATATTAGAGCATCAGACCCTGCTATATCATATTATTATATCTACTACTATAGTACTAAAGTAAAATTCGGCGTTGTAAACAAAACAAAATTCAGTGCAGTGCTGAATCACGACATTCCTGAGGATAAGGTATTTTATTTATTTAATCAGATATTTTTTAGGTGCAAACGAAAGTGAATTACAACTTACGCCCATAATAGGATTTGTAGTTCTCTTTTGGACGACGAACTTGAATCCGAGGGCGGTGGCCAATGCGGCACTCGTCGCCGACACATACGCGACACCCATTTGTGTTGTTGTTAATGGAGATTGAGCATTGCGGTTCGTATAATTGACTAAAGCGTTGAATGACTGATTCACCCATTGCCAGAAGATCACAGCTTGATTAGTTCTGCAAATAAGATTAAGCCGCTGTGAAAAGATGGACATGAAAACCACAGTATTACAAATCAATAATATTAAATTGACGTTTGAGATTTATTACCTTTCATTTCTCGTCAAATATTTTCCAGTAACATGGTTAAAGTAAATTCCTTTGCAGATGTTGTCAAGAAGAAGAATGAATGATGGGATTATTATCTTACCTAAAAAATTGAAGCATAGCACCAGTGATAATCATTCCACCGGGTAATTGAAAAGACATTCTCCCGAACACGTTTTGGAGATCTCCACTATCTGGATGGAAGGCCGATTCGTAGAGCTGTTTTGCACGCAAGACTTGATTCTTTGACACATCCTTCGGTTCAATGCCAGCCCTGAAATAGATAATATAATTGGATGAATAATTTATTAAATATCATCATCAGCCGGGGTCGATCCACTGCTGGATGAAGGCCTCCCCCTGCTTTCTCTTTCAGGGGGGTTGTTTGGACATAGCACACCACGTTGCCCAGGCGGGTTGGTGTGCGTTATTAAATATGCCAGCTTATAAAACTAACTGAACAGAAATACAAGATTGAGATTCAATGTTGCACATGTATGAGACATGCAGTTGTTCTCAATTAAAACTATGCTTGCATACGATGGCTACTTTTCTGTAACCAATCATGCCACCAAAAAAAGATGCAGAAAAACCTTATATGCTACAAGACCGAATGCTTGAAGGTCAGATGCTGGAAGGAGTCAGTTTGACTTAGTGAGGGGTTCTGAAAACTAGAATCGGACCAGAGATCATGTCATCAGTCATGGAAGACATTGGAATCGGTCTAACACATGCTGAAGATGCTTCTAGAGAACCTCAACCCTGGAACCGGTCCTTATTTCAATCAACGTGACTACTGCAACCCGGAAAGCTGTCGACTCCTATTCATTGGGTGTTCTGAACAACGTTGACATATCATGAGGAAGCAAAGCCATCAATGAGTGACAAGGACCCTCGGCAGTGCTGACAAGTGGACGCACGAGTGGCGGATAAGGATAAGATGTACATTCATGTTATGAGACATGAACTACCACGTATAAAAGACTCATTAATTTTTAACAGTGATTGCCAAAATTTTTACTCATCTCCGTTATTCGCCAACAGGATAAGATTATATAAATAATCATGTGTGCTCTCAAAGGTTTTAAACTTTAAATTTGAATACACAGTTGAAAGATTATATCTATGCATTTGGGAGTTTTTCTAGAAATTATGATTTAACAAACAAAAGTAGCTTGAGTGATGTCGTGTGACCTAGAACAATTTTTTTTACGGAGAATACATGAATACTAAAGAATTTTTTCATTAAAAAAATTATACAAAGGGAACCTCAGTCAAAAAGTAAGCGTTTATTTACAAGGCATTCTTAATCATGGTTCATCATAAACAAATGTGATGTTCACGCAGTGTTTTGTTTTAAGCTGAATCTTGACGATTACTTTTAATAAGATGGATATGTCTACTTGTTTGTGGGTCATGATTTAGTATCTGTTTTTACTGATGTACATCCACTTGTGCGACACGAAACTTCATAAGAACTTTTTAAATGCTAATGAGACAGTGAATTTCAAGATGATTGAATTTTTTTAATTATCTCCTTTGTCAATATCTACTATTAATATGATCATTTTTAATGGTTGGAAAATTCGATCAATTATCTCTATATATTTTCAGCAAAAGATTCGTTTTTAAACTTAATTCTATATTTGTTAATTGTTGGCAAAACCCAATACTGCTGCGTTACGAGGAAATTGTTTTTGTTACGATTTGTAAATTGCTCATTGAAATTCTTAATCCGTAAATACCAGGGGAATGGAATCCGTATCGTGGGTATTTTTGTGTAGCGGTGGGGAACGTAGATTCCATGTCATTCAATGTAGTTTACGTTAATCGTTCACAGCTTTTGGATTGATTTTCTTTAAAAATTATTTTGATGCACTTATTGTTTCTAAAGTCATGCAATAATGATACACTCAATTATTTACGGCTGGTATTATCAGCAATTATGAAATAAAGCTAATAAGCACTGTAATATTTTATAATTTATATCACAATGGTATAGAAAACAATGAAACAGTCATGTCAAATGTCTGCTAACACATAAATATGTGTGTTTTATGAGAATATCGATTATTTTAATGAAAACCTAATTTTTTCACCACACGACGATAACACTTGAAGAAGCAAAAAAATTTTTATTTTGCCATTTATTTTTTTAATATTATATAATAGTATAGAGGGATATATAAATAATATAACCAATTTTCTACAAATATTTCTTGATAGAGTAAAAGTTATCGTAAAATTATCATAATTTCAAGAGTAAATACCATTCTATACCATTTGAAGATTCAATTAAATCATTGCAAAATGCATACAATATGATTATACTATATATGAGAATAATTTGACCTTATTGCTATGATTTGATAATTGAATTAGCGGTAAGATTCTAAATTAAAACTGTTCTCAATAACAAGGAGAATCATTTTAAAATGGAAGAAAATTTCTAATCCCGGCTCGAGAGTGACAAAACATGTGGAAATGCAGAATTTGAACAATTCAAATTTAATAATAGCCTATTGAAAATAGTTTTTCTAACTGCATTCTTTGGTAGTTACGTTCATCTAAAGATTGGTTGACCTCTCTCGATAATTTTGATGCTCTACAGCAGGGCTTTTCAACCTTTTTAGCCTGAGGGCCACACCGACTCCTCCAGTGAGTCCCAAAGGCCGAGAGCTAGTTCATCAATACAACACTATAATTTTGAATTCTGGAAATTTTTAAACTATAGTGGGCTGTACTTTGGAGACGCTTTATCTAAAGTGATGTTTTATTTGTGATATGGTCATAGGCTACCACAAACATATCTAATGACTGTAAGCAGTGTATCGACTATAACTTTACATTTTGATAATATTCGGATATGAAATGAAAGTCTCAATGCCCTGAACTATCAGATCAAGCTTCAACGTAACAGATTTATGTTAGTCTCTTTTCGATAATTCTGTTAAGCATATAAAATTTTGTAGGTTTAAATAAAAATAACCCATTGTTATTTAATAAATAATGTAACAAAAAAATAAAGCATATTCACTCAAAGGTTATCAGTAATTTTACATATTTGATTTATTATGTTAATATACTTATTTGTTTCGCGGTACGAAGTTCAATCAATAGACTTAATCAAACTCTAACAGTATTATAAAAATTTGATTTCGTAGCCATTTAGAAATAGTAAAAATAACTGATAAGAATTAGACAGTAGAAACAGAAAAGTAGTGGGATTTTTAAAAAGTAATATTATTTTTTTGACATATTCTTCAATTATGCTCGATGTGTTATTACACTATATTTTATGGGATCAGATAGAGGCAAATCAAAATATCAGTCATGAAAAAAGTGTCTGCAATATATCCGCTATCACATAAAGCAAAAAATGGGTTAGTGTGTATTTTCCATTATTCGAAAGCTTTATACACGTATAGTTAATATGACATTATTCAGAGTCTTCATTTCAAAAAATCAGTTGACATACTCCACATTTCATAGATTGTATGTTGAACATGCTGAAGGAGTTATATTTCATTCATTCACAGCTGTGAAAAAATGCCGATGTAATTGAATGAAGCAGCAAAAATCAATTTTTCAAAATTTCCTAGATTTCCTTAACTGTATACAAAATTTGGAAGCATTCATAAATATAACAATCATACCGAGATGGAACTTGTATGAACGTTTGAGCTGCATGTTGAATTCTACCGGAACAGATTTCTGCATTGCCAATTTGACCCGGTCACTGCGATTTAGGAGATATTATATTAATTGAAATACTGTCGTCATATTGCAGATTGTCACTTAGAATAAGAAATGAAGATAATTGAAGTTGTATACTAACTTATAGTTGTTGTATAAAGTTTTAGCTTCTATTAACTCTTTGTCGGAAGCCATTCCAGAACGAGGATCAGTTATCCAAGCAAAATGTTTGAAACGACCGACAAATGTGTTCTGGTCCCACAGTGGCTGCGTTATATCAAATCTTTCACCGGACATTTTTCCACGTGTGTTCAGCTGCTTAAAAAAAATTTAGGTCTCGAATCACATCATCTTAACAGAAACAGAAAATTTTTACTATGAAATAAACAGTTCAATTCAATTTCCAGATAAAACTAATACTTATTGATAAGATAACAGTATTCGATAAAACTATTAATGAATTGTAAAGTTGCTGTGAAAAATAATTAACAATACATTTATGATGGTAATAACTTTGGAGTGGAATATCGATATGAGGTATTTAACAAGAATGGCTTGTAAAAGATTCTCTCATCTTGCATTTTTTAGAATGTGAATGGAAAAAACATCTAGCAGAAAAATATTCACTTTCATGTTGTTAACCTTTTATTCATGAAGAGATATGAAGAAATAATAAAATATGTTAGTTATAATAGGTAGGTAGCTATAGTAAATAGTAGTTTCCTACTACTTTTACGATATTTTCAGATAGCAGATTCATTCAACTTAATTATCCTAAATAATGTATGTGATTTTTTCAATTCTTAAAATTTTTTGGTTTATTTCTAGATTTGTGGCGATATACAATAGATCAATTTTGTATAAATACAAGCCTGTTTTATAATTAAAAAGAAAACTTATGGATAAGTAAGTACTTAATTATGGAAATGAAATTAATACATTATATATAAAAAAAAGTGTATAAAAACGAGATGTAATTGTATGTGTGAATTGAAATATTGTTTTGAAATATAGATAATTTTTTGAATTATAAAAGTTAATTAAAGGTTAGTTAAGTTGAAAATGGAAACATTTTATGAGAAAAAATAAAGTATTTGTTTCTTTTCAACCCTGAAATTTTGAGAAAAATAATACAATTTTCAAATTTGAAAACTGGAAAAAACCCTAAATCATACAATAATATGTTTAAAAAAACCTAATTGATTTTCTATATTTTTTTAGCTATCGTGTAAAATACGTGGTCTATGAAAAACACTTATAATTTGTATGATCGGTATTCAAACTGTTACCCATATATAATAAAAAAAATAGAAGTATTTTTATGAGTTTTGATTAAATTAAAATATCTTCCACATTTTTCATAAAAACTTTCAACTTGTTAGATAAGTGGTAGCTTAACACATAACAATATCATATTTAGTATCTCTTTACGTAATAAAAACAATTTTAATACATGCCAACAAAAAAGCAAATTATTATTAGTAAGTAATACAAGACCGCGAAAAAAACAACATTATGTAAGCTGGGTTCTGCGTGAATTATCATGAAATAAAAGAAATAAACACTACTTGCTAATTTATTTCATTTGTTTGACATCATTTTTTTAATACAAATTGAAATAAAATGATTTCAGGCAAAATTTTTGAATATTAATATCTACAATTTTTAATACCTTTCGACAGACAAACGAGTACGATTATCGACTGACAGTCCAATTCTTATTCGACGGCTTTGACATTAACTTAGCTTTTTTTTCTCATCGACGACAGTTAGCATAATATTGCTCGGTTACTGCCGGCTAGTCTCTTTTAATGTTCATTGGGTATGCTGTATTATAAAGGATACAGCATTTTTTGGTAAACATATAATTGTCTTTAGTAAAATCAATCTATAAAGGAATTCTGATAACTGAATTCAACTTCAGGATTTAAATAAAACATTTTTAAGTCATCTACAAGTGAAATTTAAAGATATAGGATATGATGTAAAACTAAACAATATTTAAAGTACTATTAAGCTATTTTTCATTACATTAGGGATGATTTCGTAGCAGTGGCAATATATGAGTCACAATTCACAATAATAAAGATGGCAGCGGTTGTTGCCGCAGCCGATATGACTGTTTTAAAGAATACTCAAATTTTAGTAACTGTGGAGGAAGCGCTGGCTGATATATTAGTAGTATCATACATCAAAGAAGACAAACAGTTTCAGGGAGTGCTATTGGACTCCACTAAAAGGTAAGTTTCATTCGCGACGAGAGATAAAACCGCACTCTCAGCTTACTTGTTCCACGATTCGCATAAGTTTCGCTTTCAGTCTCTAAGAGCGATTGTGAATTTCAGGAATCTACCTTTCGGGGTCTCCGCCCTCCACCCGGCGTTTTTTCCGTCGCAGAAGCGCGCGGATGGGGTTGATGACAGGCTTTATTCGGCCAGCCAGAGGTTCGCCTACGGTGATGGCGAGCGCGCGGTCGGGCCCATCGGGAGGCCGAAGGCCGGTCAGCGGAAAGGCAAGATGACCGTTCGGTTACGGCCGCGGAAGGTCCTGTGCTCCAAATGTGAGGGCATCTGCAACGAGAACTCCGAGAACGTCGCCCGCACCGACGGACGGACGCGACCTCGCAAAGAGCCGGATGCCGAGAGCGGGAAGACAGACCCCGGAGGCGGAAATACTACCGTCAGGGGACCAGCGGGGCGCACCCTGATACCAAAGCTTTCGAGGCTACGACCGAGCGAGATAACGCGAGCTCTTAACGGGGGAGAATCGTGGTCTAGGCGCAACGCGGATATGAACGACCACACGCAGGATGTCGAAAATGCAATCGACTCCATGGCCCCTCACGGTGACTCCGATGCGGAATCGGAAAGTCGATCGGTCGGCCCGAGAGAAGGGCACGCAGTCGGTGCCGCGAAGAGGAAGCGGCGGGCCGACGGCAGCGAAGAGACGGCGGGCGGCCTCTTCGCCGGCGCCAGAACCCTAAAGATTTCCTACGGCGAAGGCGAAGAGATTGTCACCGTGCTGAGACTGCCGACCGCGGCCGACGGTTCAGGGGCGGAGTCGGTCGACGCGGATGGCGGGCGTCCTTCGAAAGCCGCCAGGAAAGCTCTGAAAAAGGCCAAAAAGCTCGCGCGGAAACCTCCTTCTCCGTGCGCTGAACGTGCACCCCAGCGCAGACACAAACGCAAGGCCAAACACAAAAAAAGGCGAAAGGGAGATAGAGATTGCCGTTCCGACTCGGACTCTCTTTCTTTGGAAGGGGAGAACGGTAACGGGATCGAGAGAGATGGAGGAAACGAGGGCAAGAACTGGGAATCTGTGGTCGCCGACGGGTCGGCCACTTCAGAGAGTGCCTCGGAGAGTTCATTGGAAGCTGGAAGAGAAACCGACAGAGTGGAGGGAGAAGAGAACAATTTGGAGGAGGGTGATGTGGTGTGGGGCAAGCTACGCGGCCACCCCTGGTGGCCCGGGAGAGTGGTGTCGTTGCATCAAAAAGGAGAACGAGAAAGAGAGGCTTTGGTGTCATGGTATGCGTCTGAGAATACCTCTCACCTTCCTCCGCGGAGAATTGCACCTTTTCTTGCATCATTCCAAGTGAGTATCTTTATAGTATAGATATTTTAAAAAAATATTCATTTGTAGAGTGGTTCACATTTAGGAAAATATTAAATTAATTCATCCCTTCTGTTACTCTACAAAGATCATCTTAATATGCCTTATGGTATATATGTTTTGATCTGAGATCAATGAAATTTTTTAAAATGTGTTCTAGGTGTTGTGAATTTTATGTTTTAATCTCCATATACATTGACAATTTAACCAAATCTCTTCTATTGCCTCTTACTGACACTTCCAATGTTCTGTTTCCTTTCTTTTGAATCTTTAATTCCTTTTTAATCATCCCGACTTCCCACTGCACTGCTGATTGCATCCTTAGATGGTCATCAGCAGTATTCCTGATTATTATTTTTTTTTTAAGATAAGCTACACTCACAACCAAATGGTCAACACTTAAAATTTTATCTTGCCAGCCTTGATTCAGTTATGAATGTTGTATGTCAAACCAATCTTTTACCGATTGGTATATTCAGGAAACTCTTCAATAACACAATAGACGGTAGGAGCATGCTATCAAGAAGATTATATTCTTTTCTTCAGATATGTTAACCTCCGAGGACTGAATAGATCTATACTGACCTCACTGTGAGGTTTGAGTTTTTATAACGCAAGAATTGTGTGGCTTTTTAAATTTTTAATTCATCAGTATTATGATAGTTGGGATAATTCAAAATACATTTGGTCATAAAGCCACACAACCTGGCTAAGCTAAACATATGTTGATACTCGTTACACAAAAATCGCATGGATATACACGTACATCTATGTTCATGTAAAGGTTAAAATCATATGACAATTATTTTCCTCATATAACCACTGAAAACAATAATAGATTCATTAAAAATTGCATAATGCTCATGTAATCAATGCATAACAGTAGCATGTGATGAATTTACACCCCTCACCCTTTCTTTGATAACTCTGGCAAGAATGATGAATCACCTAACAATATGTATTGTTACCATTTTGCTGTATACATTTTGACATAAAATTTATTATTCGACACTATTTTATAGTATTAGGTGTATAAATATTGTTGCATGATTTTTTCAGAGATTAAACTTTTCAGTGATTAATATTACTACAATATATTCCTTTAAATTGGCTTAAATGTTGTTATGCAACTGAGTAAAAATTGTGAAAATAAGGATGGGATTCAAAAATCTGTGATGTTATCAATTCGTGTACAATCTCTTTTCCACTTATCAAACTTATGGTAAATTTTAGATGGATTTTTCTGTTATTTCTCAATTTTTCTTATTTTGTAGACCCGACACCCTTTTCCTATCACACTTTCATAAATTGTTGACATAGATTTGAAATTGGACTGTTCATTTCAGGAACGATATGATAAGAAAAAGAAAGGGCCATACAAAGACGCAGTCAGGCAAGCATCGGATGAAGCGCAGGGCGGGGAGACTCTCGACCCGCTGGCTTCTGTACCTGACCACCATTTTCCGCATCAGTACCATTCGCCGTCGTCTCTTTAACAGCGCAGTGAAGCGGGGCTAGCAGATGTCTGAAAAGTTTCAACACGGCTAACCCTTGCACTGAATAGCCAAATATGTGTGAAACATTTGAAAATTGTGATTTCGTGAAACTTTTAATTAATCAATACACTGCAAAGGAATAATGCGGTATATATATTGGTTTTGGGTCGAAATTTTTTAAAATATCTACTCTTTTACACTTGACGAAAGATGTACATTTTTTAATCATAAGTGTTTTCTGAAAAAAAGATAATTTTTTAAAGCTGTTTTACCGGAAAGTAGTATCCCAGTGCAAGGGTTAAGTGAGATCGTCTTCGATACTGTGCCGTAATACGTGATACGTGATAAAAACTGATATTGAAATTGGGTAAGATTTATTATACATAGATAATATATATATCACTACATCGCCGGGAGATAATTATTTTTCTGATACTGAACAAAAAGTGACAGTTAGTTAATTTTCTCGGCGGGTGATATACTGGATATTGCAATAAATTAAAATCCTCGTTTCGGCGAGCGCGATGGCAAGCATTTCATAGAATTGTTTTTTGTACATTGTCGTCTTATTTCTTTTCTCAAAGTGAAAGACAAAATTGTAACAATTATTAGTGCGCCCTCATCCGTTAACCGGACTTTAAATGTAGATATTATGTTAATATGAGATATGTCTGATGTTTATATAATTTTTGTACCTTATTAGAGAACCACCTTTCCTGGAGCCCTGATCTTCAGCGATCAAATTTGTGATTTAGGATTATGGATTCATGAACAGCAGCTATCGTGATATTATATTGAAACTAAGAGAGAAATGACTTAAATCTAGTCACACGACTAAATGAAGTGTTCACTTTTTCTACAAATAAAATGCCTAATAATTATTAAAAAAAAAAATGTTTTAAAATCTGTAGCTATCGACTAAGAAATAGTATCTGGCTATAATCTAAAATCTTCAGACAATGTCAGGAATGATTGTAAATATCTTTCACCCAAGTTTTTTTTTAAACGACAAAAGTAATGTGGAATGAAAAAAGTTTTATCATGCATTTGCATTTTGTGCTTTTACACTATAAATAAATCAATGGTCATCGAGAATACGCTTTGAGCTAGGTTACCATAGAAATTTCTAAGCCTCTTATACATCCTCTTTTTTAAATCAACACATTTTGTAGATTTTTTTTTAAATAAAACACTTTTTTGTGTACAGATTGCACAATTTCACAAAATAAAAAGGGCTGGTTTTGCTAATCCTGAAACATTAAAACATACTCGTGATGAGTGAAATCAGTACTGATCATTTCAAAGAATAGTATTGTTTTTATGGCTTTACATTATTATTGTTACTTAACACCTTAAGTTTTCATGTGTCAGTACTTTGCGTGCTGGAAATGTCTTTGAAGAATCAAAACCTAACAAAACTCTTTTTGAAATCAATATAAAGTCAATAATATATCATGGTTTAAAACAGTTGACATAGGCTAGATATGAAGTGTTTAAATATGATGCGTTAATGTCAACGTCCAATTTCTGGCCGGTCTTGTTAATACGGGGGCTAAAAGTACACATTAACACATTAACACATTACGCCAGCCGTCTGGTAAATAGTGCCTAATAAATCTGATAACATTGATTTCAATTATTCATCTATCCTATGACCATGAAACTTCAAAAACATTTAAATGGAATTGTCAAAATAAATAGTCTCGTTGCGTGAACTCAAATGTCCATCATTCTATCATTCTGGATTCTTTTTATTTATAATGAATTTCTATAATTTTAAATTGTTTAAAAATTATATTTGTTTTGACATTGTGTACAGCTTTTCTCAGTATAATCATGCAGTTACAATCGTAAGCATATATGCATGCTTTTAAATTGAAATTTAGTTGCGTTTACATCTGAATACTCTGAATTGTGCAAACGAATTAATTAGAGAGAAGGGTATACAGGGTAAAAAAGAACTGATTATATTATCGGATACTTAGATTTAAATTTACATTCGATTCCCGGAGAATAGTTACACAGAATACCCTCTGAATATCATCTCGCGCTTGTCGCATTCCAGAATAGGCGTGATAATGTTTAGTTTAGAAAATGTATGCCTCGTGCGAAGGCATTTCTATAAATTAATATATCAATTCGATAATATTCTATCGATCACATAGTTTTCTAGACAGTGGAGGTTTGTTGAAATCTTTGTAGTTACTTAAAAAAAGTAGATTTTTCAGACAATCAAAAAATTTGTAATAAAACATTCATTATCAAATGAAAACAGTTTCAAATTACTTTGAATTTTTTATGCATACTATTCTTTTTTTACAAATTCATTATTCAAATCAAAACAAAACTTATATTCAACAAAAGTGCAATATCCGAGTAATTTGATATCATTCCGGTTCCTCAAACACTGTCTACAATATTTTCTAGTAATGCTAATGAATCATAAATGAGTAACAAATAATAGTATGCAAAATTTGAGTCATCAAAATTTCAAATTCATACATTGGATCGATAATGCTAGTGTCAGTCAATGTGAATTCAAAAAATGTTTTTTTTTTGTCTTGTTAAATATTTGAAGCTTGGATGCCACAGTCAGAATAAAGTTTCAATGAAGCATTTTTATAAACGGCATTGTTACACAAATAGTCTCATTATTTAATTGATAATAAAAATCTTTGAATTGATTTATAAAATTATAGTGTTTTTTAATTTGGTGATATTTACGCTGTAATTTAAACTGTTGGATTCCTAAAATTTGAAGGTTATCTTAGTTTTTGCAGAATTATTCAGCTAACATACGAGTGCTAAATATGCGTCTAACGTGTAAACACATATATATTGGAGGCACTGATAACGCACCCGACACATCGGGTGCCACTCTTGAGATTTTACCGTACTAAACATTGCTACAGCCGTCTAATATACTTGCAGCACATCATAATGTGTATATGATGCGCTACACTAATGTATTGTGTTTCCAATATATGCATTGAGCACAATAGGCGTCATTAGCATCAATGTCTTAAATATTTTTGCTCTTACATTGTACTTCTATAGAATGGCAAAGTGATATTAACCAATTTTTTTTATTTGTTTTCACAGCACTGGTGCTGTACTTGTGACTACATAAATAATTGCTTTTAACTTTCTATTACATAAGAAAAGTCTTCCATATATTATTTTAATTTTCTTACATTACTGTTCTTGAAAATACAGTCTCGTCCAAAACTTATGCTTATGTTTTTAATTTGTTTCCAAATATACACTAAACAGATTTTATCGATGAAATGTGCAGGAAAACTTTTTGTGAAATCTATTAATGAGAAAAATTGTAAATGTTCTTTACAACTATTCCTGTGATTGATAAAATCTAGCTTCCTAGAATTTGGAAAAATCATATTCGGTTATTTCATATGGACCGTCTATTGTATGGTGGGTGTGGGTACCACACTGATACACTTCGACAAAAAAATATGAAAAGTAAACTCCTTAGTTGTGTGTATCAAGCGAAACGTAAACTGTTCCGTTAAACAATATTAGTATTCAAATTTGAACTGCTGAAACTTTGTATTTTTCCACATGCTTTGTCACTGACGACTGGGGTTTCGCCTTTCGGTATCTTCAGGCATTCTATCACAAGGATGTAACAGAGCAAGTGATTCAAATTTCTATCAAGCACCTTCAGTATTCAGTAGAGAACTTTCTTTTCCCATAACTTTACGCTAAACAAAATAAATATGTCAGCATGGACCATCACAGGTGACGGGAGTTAAGGCGAAGAAATATAAGTTGCATGGTAAACAATGTTTCGCCATGGTTGGAGAATAGCAATATCTACCTAATGCCATAATCAGTAAAACGATCAATATTGTCCTTGAATTGCCAGTCTTCATTATCATTATTCAGTCATTTGTGTTCGAGGAATATAATATTAATGGAGGAGCATGTTCGTTGAGATGTTGAAAATTTATTGATTGAATTGGCATTCACTTGGTAGAACTCCATTATAACACAGTGAAAATTGTTTTTTTCAGCCTTTTTTAAATGTGATCCTGATGAAAGACACTTCAACTATACTGAGTAGTGGTCCTTTTCTATCAATTCTCTGAGTGGAAATTTGAGCTATTCTTTTACTAATTATTTTAGACTCAATCGAAATCCTCCATTAGAGTCTGCATGCAATAGGAAAGCCAACATTATTTACCAAACAACCGACACGGCCATCGTGATCTTTCATCACAAAGGTGTATTTTTTAGTATGTCAACAATCATATGCTGCTAATTGAATTGTGAGAGAATTGAAAAAAATTCTTACTGACAGTTTGTATTTCCTATAGTTATCACGCCAGAGTTCATCAGCTTGGTTCAGCTGACACAACACCAATTACTTTAATTAAGAACTGGTAACATAAATTGTTTACAAATAATCAGGTGTCGGCCGAACTTCTTACACAAATTGGAATTGAGACAATAACAATATAGTCTGACCATAACTGCAGCGCTCGACCCATTTGTTCTCATAACATATCCCAATAGCTCACGCATGTCAACGCCTCGATTGGATTCCTCCATTGGCATATTGTTTTAAATAAAAATTGTGTCGCAGTTTGAAAAATAAAAGGCAAGATTGTGCAAAATATATTTATTTTTCTGAATTTATCAACACAAGACATAAAAGGACATGCACGTAGGCACTTACGCAGGCACTTTAAAATTTTAATTTCAATTGCAAAAAAACACGTCAAATTATGATTGGTTTCATAAATTGCTCTAGATATCATCAACACATTATATACAGTATATTTAAAAAAACTATTATAGACGTTTCTTCTTTCGATCTTCAAACACTGCGGTCCTACATATAAAAATAGACCTTCCTCCATATTACTACTTTTTTTTTTACTGAATTTTTTATTTATTAATACTAACATTATAATTTAAGACATAAAAATATCCGTTTACACCCAGATTTATGTTACTATTCGTCATTGATGACAAAGTCCACACAACTATCATATTTCAATATATTATCTCCCAGGACCTTCAGCTTCGACATGAACGTTTTATGCTCTTTTGTATTAGTCTTCTCATAACGTAGCCCTTTGATCATCTTATCAACAGTGTAGTGAAGCCACAGCAGATTTGTGTATGGTTCAAAGTGTTGCCATAAATTCCTTAAAATAAAAATACGATAAATATAATCATTGTTTGTTCAATCAATTCATTCAAAACTGGAGAATTTTTTTATTGATGTTTGGAAAAAATTAATACATTACTAATAAGTCAGGTATAAATTTGTCACTACCACATACTGCGAATTGAGAAAAACCCCCAAGTTATTCCAATACAGATATACGACACCATTTGTGCCTTCTTGTGCATATTATGTTTTATGATATAAAACAGAATGTTAAAAGTATTTATCATGAAGACAAAGAAAAGTTGCCACAAACCCCAAATATATAGTGCATTGTTTTATACTAAAATATGTTATAAAGAAGGCCTTACAAATGGAGTTCACTTTTTGAAAATATCTTTCTAGAAATAAAGGATAAATAATAAGACAAATAAACTGTATGTACCCATTCTTCTCTCTCATGAGCCGGTAGATATCGAATTGGTAATCACCGACGGCATCAAAGAGTTCCGCATCGGTGGCCAAATTATTGAAAAGAGTGAAAGCTGCTCTGGGCAAAGTGATTCTGGAGAAAGTGAAATCGATAATATTGGCTTTGACGCCGAACGTCTCAACATCATAGTGAACACCATTCAGGACAAAGTCTATAATCTGAAATCACAGAAAGAGGAACATGTCATCAATAATTATCATTCTGATTGCATCTAGTAAGAGCAAATTATTTGCTGTTAATCCATTTCAATACTTAGAGCTTTTCTTATACAAATAATTAGCAAGTTAACACACATACAAAAGAAATTCAGTTAATGTAGACAGTAAGATAAAACGTAAACCAAAAACAAAATCAAGGATTCATGAATTATCTTTTATGTGACACATAATATAAAATTCATTGACGTGTGCTGGACAAAAATAATGAACTTCTACGGCCTGGTAATTATTTTTTCAGAAGTATTCACAAGTTCTGTTATTTTTTTTGCGAAAAAAGGGCGATTGAGCAAATGAGTAACAAGCATTTCTCATAAAAAAATTACTGTTGATATACTTGGAGAACACAAAAGAAAAGCATCAGATGGGTAGGAGAAAATTTTTTGATCCAGTGAGAGTACACAGTTCAGGAGGAGGATGTTTTTACAACAATCCTGCGCATATCACTTACCAAATCCTTCCCCAAAACTATCACTTTTTTTAAATTTCTCTAAAAGTTTAGAAGCTGATTTGCAGCCATCATTGCTTAAGATGTCCAACATTACGAATGTCCTTTAAAATATAGTCAAAAGTACATACCTTTTCCTCGGTGGGTGTAATAAGAACGTTTCCCCAATGCAGGTCCCGGTGTTCAAATTGAAATGCTGCCTCAGCTACAGCAAGAGAAAATGCCACCTGTAATGAAATATTATCAAATTGTTACTTGACTTCATAGGTACCAAAGTCTTGTGAAATAAGGTCAGAACGAGTATTGATACTGCAGCAGTCATATTGATTTTCGCATTTAACATTTATAAAAACTGAGTATGGATATTGTGTTAAACCCTAGATTATGATAATAATTTCTATTTACAAAGTGAATAAAACAAAGTTTATTACATCATTGCACTTTGTAACACCGAGTCATTATGTAATGCTTAAAAAAAACAATTATGGGAAAACCGCAAGTCAATATGTCTTATTGTTAAATTCACTGAGAAGTATGTGCTTTATGTAGTTTCTTGGAAAAAATAATTTAAAACCAGATAATACAATTGAAACTTAACAAGTCAAATAAAAGACAGCAGTTGAATTACATATAAACTTTTAGAATCATGTTCTCTAGGAGAATACAATAAACCTTAAACCTTCATCAGTGTAGGTTTTTAATTTAAATAATTGTTATTTTGACTTTTGGGAAAGAATTGTCATTAATCAAGTATAGTTTCACAACAGCCACCTTTATAAAATTAAAATTATTTTAACACTGTATATATGAAAATGTGCACCGAGAAAATGATTGTCAAATAAATATACAAATACTTAAATACAAAATTGTCTTCAAATATTCACAGAACGATCTAATGCAATTTCTAGTCTAGTGTCCAAAAACCTTTTTCTACCACAGCATACAACTCTAAACATATGATTTTAGAACTATAATAAAATAATAGTGTTTGGGCAGAGTACGACATATTAGACAACTAATATATATTTTTTGCAACGAAGCAATGTGTAGTCTAACCTAGCATTGAAACAACATGCAAAAAAAGGAAAAAAAATAAAACCTGTAAATGATGATGCTGGATAAATCTCCTTTATGGATGAGTGAGAATCTAGTCATGTAACAAAAACCATGCACTAGACTTCCACCCACCCACAAAAAAGATGAAATGATAATTGAAACAGCCTTCTATGTACACACTTACACATAATGACCAAAAAAAGAACACATAAATATTTGAATATTCATTGGCAGTAATAAATTATCCACATGCTTTATTCCATTGTTGACTTCAGTGATAATTATTCAACATAAAATTATTATAACACGGTGAAAAAATAGCAATTTCACCGTGTTATAATGGAGTTCTACCAATTGAATGCCAATTCAATCAATAAAATTATTATGACGTTTCACTTCAGAATCGGAAACACAAATCTCGTTAATTTATTAACTTGTATAAAATTTATCCACGTGACAATATTGAAATTTATAGAAATTTTATGCATCTTTAAATGCAAAGATTAATAATACTGACACATCAACCACACTGCAATAAATTATTAACAAACATAATAACAAAATAAATTATTATAAACAATTATGTATGACGTATACAGAATGAAAATGAATAGTTCAGAATTATTTTCAAAATAATATTTAAACAACATATCTTTGGGTGTATTTTTTAATAGGATGATGATGCACACTTTATGTATTTAACCCTATTGTTACTGTTTTTGAAAATCTCGGCTAGAAATATTACAGATTCGATAATAGCACACTTGGATGGACTGACGTGTAAAATTAAATAAGAGCCAAAATTTCTCTTTCTCTGCCATTCAAATAGGTGGGAGAGTGAATGGGAGCATGCACAAATTTTGCAATATACTTTGGATTTAATGTTAGCAAGTGTTGAAGATATTTTGCTACATTATATTTTTTTTAAGTCATTCAAGCTCGCTGTGCTGTTAAATAAACACCTATTACAGGAAACATCATATCTTGAAAAAGATAATAAAGAGTGAATCACTTAAGCAATAGTAAGGGTATAATTTCTTAACAGCCATTGTCACTGTTAATATGAACTATATATCATTGTTTAAAAGTCAGAGAGTTAATAAAGAACATATTAAGCACTCATTATTTTGATGTATATGACAGTGAATCAAATAGTAACATTGTTGTAAAATTTAAACCTTCATTAAGCATTATACATTGATATCTAATAAACTGAAAAATATATTGGCCGATGAATTTTTTTAGATTCATGTTTAAGAAATATAATATATCAATAAGGTGTATATAATTTTGATTTCTGTAATATATATTTTTTGTGAATGAAATAAAGAGGTAATTTTTAGACGTATTAACATCTGCCAACCGCAGTCAAACGAAAATGCAAAGCGCGCTAAAATTCAAACAACAAATTCACAAAAAAAATTAATATGCAACATTAAAAAAATGTGTAAATCCTGTAATAAAAAGATATTGTTAAATTTTCTTTCTATCCAACAGCGGTAAGTCTCAATTTGTGGGAAAATAGTTTGGATAGCATTAATTAATTAACAGGCCTTCATCATTGTATTGCAAGCTGTGAGTATTTCCAAATTATCAATGAATTTACAAAAAATTAAAAATTGTGTGGGATAGATTATTGAGAAATAAGCGTAATAAGAATATTAAGTGTTGAAAATTTTCAATCGAAAGTGGCAAAAAAATTATCAAGAGAAAGTTAATAAAATAAGTTGTGGCTTAAACTGAGAAAAACATGTGACCTGATAAAGGACGCTGCAGGCTTGGGCCGCGTTGGTAAATCGATAAGCTTCGAGATCTGTTCCAGCATTGGCTAGCTCCAAAATGATATAGAGCTGATCGTCCTCGAAGAGAGTCGGGCAATCGTTTTCGGATCCTTTCAGTTCGTCAAATAACTCCCACAGTTCGATGAGTCTCTCTGGATAGCGACCCTCCACGCATCGCACGCACTGCACTTTGTTAAAGCCAGACGTTTTGTTTACTTCATTGCTTCGTAAATCACTCAATTCCCTGAAACATGAAAAACATAATAATACTTTTCATCCACTATCAGGAGAATAATTGAAATATGCTTCTATACAATGAATTACGAAAATAATTGAACTCACATAGCAGTCACAATTTCGGAGAGAATTTCTTCAAACTTCTTCTGCTGATCTCCATTGACCAATTGTTTCCCTTCGATTGGGATAATTTTCATAACAATTGGATTGGAAGGATCGGCTTCATTCTTGAATAGAAATACTTCCCCGTAAACTCCTTCTCCAATCTTGCAACAATTGCGAAGTTTTCTAAAAGAAAAAAATATTCACCGAATATTACACATTATTTTTATTGTTAAAAACCTTTACCACTGCAAAAAAAAAGTGTGGAAATAATTGTTTCATTAATATTTATATTGACTCGTTAAAATTGGGGCCGTGGAATCCGCACTGGTAGCCTGTTTTAGTGAAAAACACAGACTCCAAGTCATTCTATATAGTTGATGTTAATAAATTTTGACTCTATGCTGAAATTATATAACATGTATTAAAAATGATGTCTTAATTACTTAGTTAGTTGTGAGACTACAAATGATGACAAATGTTGAATTATTATGTGTTAAAAGTGAAATCACAAGTATAAAAAAATATTTTTCTAAAACAAGTAGGGGGGAGGAAGTTTAAGTCAAATTTTCGTTTATTGGAGCGCTTTATATCCCTAGGCTGGTAATATACTTAGAACCTCTCAATCTGTCAGTTTTAACCGGACCGGTTTCGTTCAATCATGAACATTATCAAAGGACGATCGGCACAATTCAAATTGCTTTATTCTTTAAAATAATGACATGAGGTAAAATGACCAACTTGTTGAAGACATTAACTACAAATAAATCATTTTTTTTTAAAAATGAATATAGTTATTAAGAAAAGATTTTTCCTAGTCATGACAAAAGCGAGATACATTGTATTATCACTTATGTATTTGAACTGTAACATGTGTACAAAATTCCAGCAATAAGTTGATTATGTAACCTAAATAAGACTCGCATTGCCACGGCTATACGCACATTTATAAATATGTATTAAAAATTGCAAATATCACAATGATAACATTGCATTAATTGAGATAAAACTGTTTGTTTAATTATTACAATGTTTGGTGAGTGAAAACAATGCATACAAATGATGCAGGCCGTGTTATACATATTAGAAAGTAGTGTATGAGGCAATTTCAGTAAATTATGCCAATTTCAAGAAACAATTGAGTAATGCATGCTGGTGAAAATATTACTGCGGGCAATACTCACACCAGATAATAACTATGACTTTCTTTTACTTCAATAAAATTTTATTGATATTCGTAAAGAACAAGAAAAACAACAAAACAAAAAGAAAAACTATTCTTTAATAAACAGGTGTAATATGTAGCATGAAATGTATTGCCTTTAAAAAAATATTCCCGATTTATGAAAACCCGTCTTGTTAAACTCTGAAACAATTTAATTTTATTCCAAGCAAAACTATTCCATCAGATTAAAATAGGCGGGCATTTAATTGTAACAATAAATTAGAAAGACTAGTAATATAAGTAGTCAGAAGAGTTGGCCACATACATATAAAGGATATGTCAATGCTGATACATATACCAACATTGCAGTTCGATAATATATTGATATAAGTCGCAAATAAATTAAATTAAAAAATACATTAATTTAATATATACCTTATTAGTGTTTTAGATGATTTGATGATTTAAAATAATAAAGAAATAATTTTTCAATGATGGTCACATTCTACAGCCCAGTGGGCTGAAAAAAACAGGATGACTTGTTATTGATATGAAACGAATCCTAAATATTAAATGAAATCAATAAATGTTGAATGCTCCAAAATTTAAAAATATATATACATATTGGAATTGAATTAACATAGATAGAATAAAAAAAAAACATGACAAAATATACAAGTTTTGACATATATATACATGTTAATACATTTTAAATGCACTCATCTCTTGTCAACAGTTTTTACTGTATATTTAATCAAGCCTAACGATACGTCACATCGGGAAATCAGAATTGCATATTTCTTTGAAATATAGTAGTACGATTCTTAGAATTATGTCAACACTGTTGTGCGTCAGACAAAAAAAAGATTGATAGATGACATTTCTACAAACAAAACGGACGCCATCTTCCTTTTATAGACACGAGCAGACAGGAAATTTAGAGGTCATTAGATTGATATCAGGTCAAAGATTACTTACTGCTTTGGATAGCACTCATCAAAGGGTAGCGGATATGTTTGGTTGCACCTTCTCAGAACGACATCGCGGGCACCGAGTCCACTCCAAGCTGAGTCAACGACAGGTGTATGACATGATCCAACTACACCGCCGCTTCTGTTGACTTCGGAGATAGAAAGTTTCGAAAGATTGACAGCCGTATCATTACACGTATCTGACAAAATTCCTGATGGAAACAAAGCACGCATAGATATTTATAACTGCAAGGTGACACAGTTTGGAATCCAGTAGATCAATTATTATTTCAGGGTCGACGTTTGTCGCAAACTACGTACATGCGAAGTTTGGATAGCTTGACGATTTAATAGAATATTAGGCAAAAGTTACGCAGGAACTACTCACCCGCACAAAACAAAGGCAGATACATGCACTTGGCTTCCTTTTCTTGTTGAGAAAAAGCAACGGTAAATGTAGCAATTATCCCGTTATGCTGGGAGTACTTCTGTTACAACTACCACCACTAACTTTCACAATTGATTGTTAAAAATTGTTCGTCGCAAAGACTATATGCGCGACCGATAACGGGTAATCAATGCGCTTAAAATCTTTGTGCAGATATTCTATAAGCAATAAATGAAAGTAAGAAATGAATCACACGTTTCGACGAAATCACAACGCGTCACAACTTACTTCCTTTGTGAAGGAGAGTAAAACGCAGTGAATGTTGCCAACACAACCAACGTAAATATAAAATAATGCGTCGCTTCTCCGTAAAAATTCTGTATAACAAATTATTTCAAATACCGAAATTGTTGAGTTTATACAAAAACGAATTCCTAAAAATTAATATATTTTTTTTTATTTTATATAACTATGAGAACTTTTAGAAATATTTCATGGAGATATTAAATTTTATTTTTTAAACAATAAAATGCATTTTTAATACTATTCCCACAATATATTTATGACTAGGACCCGTTTTGCTCATCACAAGCTTTACCAGTCGATAATGTCAAAATGTGTTTTTATTATTTCAAATATAATGTCTTTTTACCAAGAGGTGATTGAAAATACTTTAAGAGTGAGCAAATGAACATTTGAGAAAACTGTATTTTTTATATCTATAATAAAATATTAAATGAGAACTAGTTGTGAATCAGTTGATCTACTTGTTGAGAAACATAAGATTAAAATTAGAAAATTCACTGTACAAAAAAGCAATGTTGAAAATGATAACTGGGTAAGAAGTGTATTAAAAATTTTAATAATTAAGAAATACAATTTATTGTGAAGTTGGCAGCAAAATTTACTAACACAGAACATAAAATATTTTTATATACCGAATACTGTACTCGGATTTTAATAATAGAAACTAATATGAAGGGTGATTGACACATAAAGAGCATGCAGTATTAGATGTGCATTCACCCATTATTCTCTCCGGCATGAGCGGGAAATTCGTGCTGGGAGAAAACAAGATGGGCTGGCAAGAAAACTGAACAACTGAATGTGAACACTGCCTGAGTTTTATGGGCACAAAGAATAAAGTAGCTATGAGAAAACCCGTACCATATTCACTTTTGGGTTAAGCATTTGATTATTTGAACAATGTTTATTATTACGATTGCCCGGTTCCCTGTGTGAATAAGCCCCTGTTATATCTCTATATGCCACTCAAAAATAAATTTTAGGTAATTTTTCTCACCATCTATTGATTGCCTTATGATTGTTGTTTCCTCCGATTCAGAAGAATCCTGGCTTTGATCTTCCTGTGAAAAATTATTTTATTCAGATATTTTTGTAACAATTTTACCAACTGAGCCTTTTTTAGTTATTTTTTAATTTTACCTGAATTGATTTGACAGTAATATTTTTACACAATTTTAGTTAATTTATGATATTGACTGATTTCAGTTAGTTTAACAAATAAAAGTGATAGTATAGACACACCAGTTAATAAAGATATAACAGCAAAATACCCGGAGTGGGGAGCTGGCTGCACTGAATATCAACAGAATGATTTAAATTAACTGATATGAACAAAATGATAATAAATAAAAGTGGCTGATACTGTTGACTGCGCACCAGAGCTGCCCAGTGTATCCCAGCTTTAAGAAACATTAAAAAATACAGCCATGTTATGAGAAACACATGCCATAATTCACACTCTTCCATGTATCAAGATGTAACGTAACATGGTGTCTGCTGGTGAAGTGATTATAAAGGCATCATGTAAGTAGAAATTAATTCTTTTAACCATTTAAGCCCCAAAGCACTGATTTGTCAGGACAAAACTATTTGTATTATATAAAAGACAGACAAAATCAGATGGCTGAAATTATAAATTTATGTCATTTATTTTCATAGGATACATTGATTTTCAGGCTTTAGAGGTCAGCTTGATATATTAGCAATCTATTGCTAAAAGGAATGAGGAAAATAAATAATCAATATGGCAATTGGCATTCATCTCTATTTGCTAGAAATCAAATATAATTTTACTTACCTCAACTATAGTTACAGAGCACAGTCTGCTTTTTTGATGGCCATCTTGAACGCTTGTCATAAAACTCATGCGAGAATATGTTGTGTCTAAAAAAATATATGAAAAAAATAAATAGAAATAGTGTTGTAATGACTAATTTTCTTTAATCTGATAAAAATAAAAAAGATATTAATTGTAAATTGTATAGCAAGAAAAAAATCATTTTGGAGAAAACTAGAAAGAAAACAATATATCTATTACTAAAATTTAAGAGTACCTAGAAAAAAAAATAAGAGTGATATTATTTTTTTGCACTAAAACACACCAATGTGACAAATGCATCCAATGACAACAGTTCTAAAATATGTACGGGCCATCCATCGGCTCACCATATAGGCGTACCCTATATGGTGAGCATGTATCAACCATATAAGGGCTTAGCGATCAATGTATTAACTATCCTCTCATCCAACTAAATAATAAACTAACTGAGCAAGTTTGTGTTTTCCAGATACCTGTGGCAAATATGACCACAAATATCACTTGTGACTTTAAGGTGAAAGGTTAATAATTTTCAAAGGGATAGTGTAGATAATAAAATGAATTCATTTACCAATATTTATTTGACGGTCAATCAATGTTGTCACACTCTCTCTGTATTTGCGACCTTTAACACTAGCCCTGTATGTTTCGTTCAAAGTTTCCGCAAGATTATCCAAAGTATAGTTAGAATTATTTATGTTGCGGAGAATACTCAGAGACCTTGCCCATTTTTTTCCAGGTTCAAGGTATAAAGACTTCCTCTCAGGAATAATAGGTTTTGGCGATGTAGATAATCCAATGGCATCCTTCTCATAATAAACATCGGTTTGAGATGAATTTTCCAGTTTACTTATGCTCAATCTAGAAATGTCAATATTTTCTATTGAACTGCAAAGTTTACTTTCGGATCGATTAATTTCACAAAAACTTTCTTCTTCTGAATCAATGGAGAATTGTTTTGTTTTTCTTCTAGTAGAAACATATATATTTCTAGTGTCATTATTTTTATCAGTGTCATATGAATCTATTTTTCCCTGTGGAGACTCGTGAGCAGTTTCAAATAAATCATCATCGCTCTCTGCAGAAGATTTATGACTATCATCAATGGGACTGCTTTGCAAAGCAGAAAGAGGATTTTTAGCGTTTTGATTACATTCAAGAGATCTTAAACTACGAGTTGATTTTCGTATTGGCTTTAAGGTTCCGTCAAAATATCCACTGCTCTTACATTTCTTGGCTACTTTAAGATTGGGACTATTCTTATATGACTTCTTGTTTCTTAAAACGATTGGTGTTACAGCTTTAATCTTATTTGAATTAGAATGTTCACTATCAGACAGATCGAGCACTGAGTTGTTGACATGATTTAATGTGGTGTTTTTCCTTGAATATTTCTTTGAAGGAATTTTACTGTTCATTTTAGACTTATTCAATATAGGAAAAAGAGCAAGTTTGCAGAGAGTGTTTTCTTTTTTTCTATTAATGCTTGATAATGAACACAAACTTTTACTTGAATCGAACATGTCAGGACTGGTTTTAACAAATTCATCATTCACCCTATCTGTAAATCCTAAGAAGTCCGACTGATTATCTAATGCAAGCCAACTGTCATTACTTTCACACAACTGAACTTCATTATTACCGATACAAGGTTGTTTCAAGCAGTCCAGTCTCTCTATGACAACTGTGGGAACCAAAGTTAATTTAAGATCACGATCAAGTTTGCAAAGAGTATTGTTTGCACTAGATTTCACTACCTCGTTGATTTTTTCTGATACAGGACTCTGTAGATTTACTGAAGGCAATTCAGTTTCAACATGACTTGTATCTGTGCAAGACAAATTCAAAAAGGGTGAATCAGAAATTTTTAAATTATCTTTGTTATAAGAAATGTCGTCTTCTGAAATGATAATTGCAGACAAGTTTTGTGGTAGTATATTTGATCTGGCGTAAGTTTTTTCATTAGGCGTACTGCAAAGCAACGCTTTCTGTAAATTTGGAGTTAGCATTGGAGATGATTTTAAAAAGAGTAAATGTTTTGAAGGTAGAGGCAATTTGATTAAAGAATTTTCAGGAGTGAAAGAAGCAGATGGTTTTTCATGCTTATAGTTTTCCATTTCAGAATTCCACAATGTATCTGTACAGTGTGTTAGATTTGGTTCATTATTTACTACAAGCACATCACACAGATCGTGGATGGTTTGGGATGTATCTTTTTTTTGTTGTGAAATGTGAAAATGATGATTGATAATACTGTTTTCTTTGTTATTTTTTGGTGGTAAAAATATTTTCTTCCTTTTTTTCTTTCTCTTTTTAGGTAACAGGCGTGCAGAAGATTTTGTAGCATCTGAAACTAAAACGAATGTGATTAAAGAACCAGTCATCATTGAGGGCAATATATAATGGATCAGGGTCAGCCTCTGGGATATCGCAATCGACTGTTAGCTGTGATTTATTAAAGTGAAGTGTTTTCAATTCTTATAATAATTTATGATATCGACTGAAGGTGGCTTGATGGAATTTCAATATCAAATTTGAATTGTTAAAACTTTGTACGATTCCACATGTGTCGAAAGGCGCAACCCGGGTCGTTAGTGACAAAACATGTGGAATCGTACAAAGTTGTAACAATTAAAATCTTATAACATTAAAAACATCAAAAAATAATCCTGCAGTGAAATCCTTACTTTGGAAATGATCGCAAATAAAATTTTATCTTCCAAGATGCCCAAGATTGATTATGAATGTATTCATAAGGAATATAGATCCAAACACCAATAAAATTGTTGAATATTAATTAATATGAATAGACAAAACAATAAAAAACGATTATGGTCTACCATGGGAGCTGCTTACGATTTTGTGTTACTTAAATGTTATATTTGTTCACCTCTATGAAAAATCTCTGTACATGAACATAAATCATCAGTGTAAATGAATTGTCTAGATAATTATCCTTCGCGAGTTGTTTTTCTTTTTTTTCATTGAGTAAAATTGTAGGTATAATCTTATAATTTTACTCAACGCTAGTAATACCAATAAGCTTCTGTAGGAAATTTAACAACTAAAAGTAAAATGCCAAAATATCATACACGGGAATCACGGGAACTAATAATTAAATTTCAATCAAACGATAGTAATATTATATTGAAATTTTTTAAATGTCGACGGTGTTTCTTATAATTTTAATAGATTTCTTAATTTCATAATCATTTTTTTTAGTGAATTTCTTATCTGATACTGCGTTTCTTGCTGATTGGCGTAAAGAATACTGTGATACTGAGAACTTCAAAAAATTTATCAGGTAATGCTGGCATTAAACAATTATATGAATATCAGCACATCAGGCTATATTTTAACTCAAAATTTAACTTCTATATGCAAGTTTGTATATATGTAGAACAAAATATCAGCACATAACAAACAGCTGTCTCAACAGTTGAGACATTAGATATCAGAATGCTTACTTTCCAAGAGAATGGCATTGCTTTTAACAGCGTTAATCAATTTCAAGGCAGTGAAGGAATATCAATGTTATAAAGCATATTTTAAAAGAAGTAATGAATAATTTGAACATACCAACTTTCTTGTGTGGTTCATCTTGGCTTGTTTCTTTGGTGAGAGAATTTAATGAACTATCAGGAGTCAAGTTTATATTTGGATCAAAACTTTGATTTCTGCTATTGGACAGTAACTTACAATAAGCAGCATCAGCTCCTTGTCTGAAAACGTCACATAAAAAAAGAACAATCAATTTTTCTTATTCTTAAGCATTCAAATAAAATAAAAAGCTCTACAACCGTAAGAAAGCTGAAAAGTTTGAGATATAAGTGTGTCCAGTAGAATTTGGTTATCCTGTAGGATTTCGAAGATGATCAGATCAGCAATAAGGTAATCTCAGATTATCAATCACTTGGAGAGTATTCATTTATTTTAACTCACATTGATTCGAGTAGTTTATCGAAGGGATCAGAATCGTTTCGTTTTACACGTAAAGGTTGTTCTGGGCTACTATCTGTTATTTGTAAATTTCTACTGAAATGTCGATCATTTCTTTCCTTTTTTGATAATCTTTTCTTCGATTGGGTTTGAGAATTTTTTGAAATATCAGAGGTTTTTTGCTTTATGACCTGTTTTAAATTACAAGAATAAAAGGCATCAAAGAGAGTGCTAGTATCTGGCAAGGATCGCAATATATCCCGCTGCTTAAATATTCCTGACTGATTTTTTTTAGAACCGTAAGTTTTTTTTTCTTTTCTATACATTGTATGATCGGTTAATTCTTAGTTTATTTTCTTATCATTACTCGGTAAACTTTAAGCCGTCAAACGTTCAAATTGTTATCAAAACCAACATAATAGAGTGTATATTAGTTTATGATCAGCATAGACAATTTAAGCGGCCATAGGCAATACCTAGCCTATGTTTATGATTTTTGTGAAAAGATTTATCCTATTTTTTCGATATTTATAGACAGAAAAATTCAATATTTCCAATCACATTGCCGCTTAAGATTGTTAATTTGAATATATTTTGATCTCTTATCAATTTAAAAACCGATTCTTTGCAAAAATTAAATTTGCCTTTGTCTATGATTGAATCGAAACTTATCATTTTGTTATCATTATGTAATAATCAAAGGTTGGCAGTACTTGATTTAGTCGATTACTTTACTTGTCAGTCTTTTATGTCAAAAATTGTATTATTTATTTTAATATGCAGTAATTTAAAAATATAAGCAACTGAGAAATTCGAGATATCATTTTTACAATATCCGGATCCTTCAGACACACAAGTGAAACAAATCTTGAATGATTCATTTTGCTTTGTCAATATATTCTTCTCACCAAGAAAATACACGTATTTATCGGCGTAGTATTACGAAGAGAATGAATAAATAAATTTCTGCGGAATAAAACTGATAATTTTCTTCAACAAAGCTTAGGAATGGATGATTCAATAGCTGGTAATTGAAAATGACCGTACACCGTATACGTGTGGCACTTTTTATTACTAATAAATGAAGACAATATTCAGTACCCAGATTAGTATTATATATACTTTCGTAATTTCAGTTTCGCGACCTGCTGGATTATCAGGAGTCGGTGGAGGCGCTGCTAGTGCTTCTCTTCTGACCTTGACGCCAGGAAGAACACGAAATATCGCTCAAGATATGGAAGCCCTGAGACTTTCTAGGCAAGACAATCCCTTTTTACAGGTTTGTAGCATTGAACTTACCCACAACTATTTTTTTGTACGTAATCAAAAGTAGCTTTACCAAAGTAATGTTAGGGTGATGAGTGGTTTTCAATTTCCTTTATTCTTATTGATTTTTTATCAATGAAAGTCATCCAATTCATTAGTTCGAAGTCGCAGGAAAATATAATAATTTTGGGCACAGAATTCTTGAATAGTATACACCTATGCTTTTGATACATATAATTTGAGTCATATTTATACAAATTTACATTAATATTTATCTGGCTGAGCGTATATAATATTACAAATAATATTACAACACTGTGAAAAAAATAGCAATGTATTTTAGTTGTACAAATAATTTTTTTAAAATATGGTTGATAGCTATTTCGGCTCACGCCATCGTCAGAACAGATAGATAGTTCTGACGATGGCGTGAGCGGAAATAGCTATCAACTATATTTTTAGAAAATAATTTTGTAGAACTAAAATACATAGCTATTTTTTTCACCGTGTTATAATGGAGTTCTACCAAGTGAATGCCAATTCAATCAACAAATAATATTCATATTAATAATGGCTGACAAAAATGTCAGCACATTAACACAATAATACTACATGAAAGAAATAATCCTAGTAACCTGTTAACTTAAATTTGACTAAACACAATATTTTAATTTAATATTCTTGATTTGGTTTTTCAGCAAGTTATGTCTAGTCGAGAGAGCTTGATTGAAAGTTCTTTAGACGAATGCGAATCAGACGATGCTGTTCTGATGGCACAGGTAATAATAAATTATTATTTTTTTAATCTATATGAGATTTAATTACACTTGTATGAATAACATGATTTATATTATTTTTTAAGGAATTCTGCCACGGTTCCATTGATTTGCTATCTGAAGACCCTTTGACACTGAAAGAAGTTCACGACCATATGATCAGGTCGCCTCCGCCAATATCTTGTTGGCCTCAAGGTAAAAATACTAAAGATAACATATTAAGTTAATACATTCTATAACATTCTTAATTTTGGTCTCAACGCAATCCACTTTTTGATGATAAAATCAATATAATAAAGATTATTTATAAGTCATTGATAATCTAATAAAATTTTTATAGAAAGCAATTTTTATGACATTCAGATTATACATAAGCCTTTCCGTGTCGATATGATACCGAGTGTACTAAATCAGGTATGGTTCTCTGCTTTGAATCAGTATACTATATATTTATCCCTTTTTTTACATTGAAGCAAAATAATTGTATATATTTTTTAAATGTAACTTAATAGAAAAAAAATATAATTTTTGTCTAATTTTATAGTCAGTTTATATTTTATTGTATTTTATTATTAATTTCAATTATCTGTTGTGCAATAAGCCTGCAGGAATATTATGAAGACGCATTTTACTACATATATTTAATACATATTTAAATAATTTTTATTACAATTTTATGGATTGTAAAGGAAAGTGAGGATTTAAATGATTAATAATTAACAGAAACATTTGGTTTAGGCATAGATAATCTATCTCCGAGAGCTTCCAGTGCATTTGACTTCACTGGGACCTCCCCGCATTCCATTTCCTACAGTGCCCTCTCTATTAACAATCCTGAACATTCAAAGGTTACTAACAAATTCTTCTAATCTTTTTCTTGTGCATGTAATAATGCTTGGAAATATTTGTCTCACATCTAAATAAGATTATTGTTTTGAATGTGATTAATTTGGTAGCATGCTTTTTACCAATATTAGTGCTTTTTGTATTTTTATTTAACATATTTTTTTAATTTCTATGGATATTGTTACTTTGTGGAAGTTTATTTTCAATGCCAAATTGGTATTTCAGTAGGATGCTTAGGAAAGCTTACATGTGCCACATGATTTGTCTCTTTGAGAATCATCTTCCGTCTAATTTATTTCTGTATTATTATTCATTTATGTCATGTATTGTCAGTTAAATGCAGAACTGGATTAACTGATATTTCGTAAGTAAATTGTGTAAGAGCGCCATTCGAGGAATTAATTTTTCAATATCTCACCATGAGGAATACTTTAGTACAATATGAATAATGGTGATTAATATAGTTCTTCATCAAACTGTTAATATGCATTGGCAATATTATTAATTGTATGTCATTTCATAAAAGAACTAGAAAAATCACAAGGCTTAATTTCATACTGTACTTTTACAACATAATATCTATCGATCACTACATCATGTAGAATAGCTCTAAATGAAGAATAATTTCAAGGACCTAGTCACACAAGAGTGAAATTGAAAAAATGGCTGTTTAAAAATGCAGGCGTTAAGTAAAAAAAGATGAAACTCTTACATATAGCATAATAAATAATAGTAGATGATAGAAAATTACCTGTCTATTTTAATTTTATATCAGTAAATTTCCAATAAATTGAACCATTCCATCTGCTACTTAAGCATTAATTAACATTTGTAACATGAAATAAACTTTTCGTAATGGTCAAATTATTTAATTTTTAGGTCTCAACTGTCACTTTTTGGTGGAAAGACATTATATTTAAATAATGAAAGCACAATATCAAGTACTATTTCCACAGAAATAATGCTCGCTATGAGCAAAATTGGTCCTAATCATAAAAATATCAAATTGTGAAAATAATACCTAATATTGTGGTTTTATTATTTAAACAAAAATAAAACTTCTTAGTTGTTTTTGTAATTACACCTTGTGTTGTGTAGTTCACCATGTACCTTTTTTATTTTCTTCAGTTTACCGATTTGAATATCTTCATTTCCATATCCACTCCCTATTCGGGACAAATGACTGGCCAGATTCACTTTTTACTCCTGTTTTAATGTCATAGCACATTATACATTAATATTAAATGTTTTAAGTGATGATCATTGCAGTATTTGACTGTCAAATGTATTATATTTTCTCATTACACCACTGTTAATTTTTTGTTCACATACTTTTATGAGGCATAATTAAGTTGTTTGTGGTAAGAACAAATTAATATGAATACATAAATTTTATTTGTTATTCAAATTTGTAGTTCCATTATTTGTATGCATTGCTTCCAAGTTTCACCGTATTTTAATATGTAGATTGTCTATTCTGAATCAACTTTGATCTTTTTCGACCAATTTTAGTTTCATTTAAATAATGATAACCGAAATAGTTAGATCTAAAATACACATGCACATTATTGTAAATGAATACTTATATAGTTAGAAGTATTTGCACCGTTTGTACTTTAACAAAATTAGTTTCATGGTATGTGGCCACAAAAAGTAATAAATATGTTTTAATAAGTTTGTAAATGTAAGATAAGTTTTCATTGTAAGTTCAATGTATAATCACTAATATTTGTCTTGTTAATTATTTTTTTGTATTTCATCTTTAAAGGATTTTCTGCGCAAATCTCCACTGAGAGTAACTGCAAAACTTCACAATACGAGTGAAGACTCTTATCTACATGGTAATTTACATTTAAAATAGTTATTCTTTATAAAATATATACATTTTATGTCAGGTGAAGGAAATGGCTCTTGATGGAAAGGCATTATATTTTGAATAATATATACAGATTTTTAGTTTATTGATTAAATTGGCATTCACTTGGTAGAACTCCATTATAACACGGTGAAAAAATAGCAATGTATTTTAGTTCTACAAAATTATTTTTAACAAATATAGTTGATAGCTATTTCGGCTCACGCCATCGTCAGAACTATCAGATAGATATAGATCAGATACTTATTTTCACAATATATTTTATGATTAGGACCGTTTTTGCTCATTACAAACATCAGCTTATTTTTTATTTAATTAATTGAACCTTTTCATGTATTTGTGATACACTGATATTTAGCAGTATCCGTACCAAACATCCTAACATTTTTAATATATAAATTTAGAGAATCCCGGAATATTATAACCTAGTTTGTCGGTTATCATTTACATTACGTTTTACAGGGTTCGCTACTTATTTATTCACAATTGAAAACTATTAATTTACAATATTGATTGAGGGTGCTTGATAAAATTTCAATATGAAATTTAAATTGTCAGACCAATGATACTTATTACGCTGTAAAATGATAATGTATCCATCTAATATTATGTCTCAAAAATTATCTCACAGGATTACATTTATAATAATTAAAATGATATATAATGTAATATTTTCAACAGGTGATTTCAGAAGCAATGTTCGGAATAATAATGCCTTGAAAATCAGATCCACCTCTAGACCTATTTCTCCAAAGACCAGAGATTCCAATTCACTGAGGCCGCTCTCTCTGCCTGGTTTGTATTGCTTAACCTTTTGACTTACCCTTTAAATTATTTCAATAAAGATTAAAATTTTCAATCGCGTCTTATCAAGTTATTGGATATTCAAAAAATTGTATGCTTTAAATCTATATGGACTATTTATAATAAATATTTTGAAAACGTTACAAGCCACATTCTCTCCAAAAATGAGTTAAGCATGCAAACATCTTCAGAATATCCAAATACAAAATCTCTCTTGTATGTTGTTGTATGTTAAAATTTTACATAATTCCAGGAGAATCTCATATAAAAACAGCACTGGGAAAATCTCGGCAAGGATCGCAGCACACTGATAGATTTTCACTATTGCATCATCCGGTACCGATAAGAAGAACTGGCGGGGTGAAGAACACTCTGCCCGAAGACAGTGTCCATCTTGTTCAAGATTGCGATAAATAATCTGTTTACCAATGCGACGTTGAGAAAAATTCCTTTACCCCTATGTACTTAAATTTTCTTGAATCGAATGTACGTACAGTCGGGCGTTATCCTCTTTTGTTTGATATGTCTGCAGTGTTGCATCCATATAACCTCTATCACCTGCATACCCAGGTGACCGTCGATTATATAGGTTACGTTTGCATTTGAGTTTTTTGTATCACGTCTACTTTAAATGACCCAGCAAAAACACATGCTTGTTACTTGAGGAAAATTGTTGGCCATGCTGGAAATGGACAAATTATATTATTCTATTACAATTTGTGTGGCAATGCACAGTTTGGGAAGGAAAAGTGTTTCCTTATCCACTCAACAGATGGTTTTAACTGTCAGATTATATAGATACTAAGTAAGTTTCCAGAAATAATAATGCATCGGGTATCCTGTGATTAATTAATACCAGAAAATTCATTGTTAGTGATAGAAATACAACAGCAGTTAAATGTGAAGACTGTTACAACATGTATTTTAACAGTCGATTCTGACAACAACAAATATGCCTAGTAATTCTGAATATTTTTTCTTTATAATCAGATACCCACGATGCATTTATATAATCTGTATCATCGCGATTGTGAAATGTACTAAATATACAGGTGATAATATCGTCGTATGGAATGTTAATAATCTTACTACTTATTCCCATAACATGCACTGAAGTAATTGTATTATTAATTGTATTGGCCTCCTTTTTGCTTTTATTTATAAATGTTGTACTATTGACTTGTTGGGAATTCTTCAGTATTAAAACACCTGATAGGATATAGCCATTCGATAGGTCATGCAGCTCGGGTTTTTGCAGTAGTGAAAAATGTATTGCGGTCTAAGTATAAAATTTTTCAATTGCGCAATTGATCAGTGTGTTATTTATTATAATGTGAATCATCCGTACAACTGATCTGTGAATATTAAATTGATTATTTAAATGATTATACAACATGTGCCTAAAATCTAAAAATGTTCAAAATAAATATGATTAACAACTTATTTCACAGACGCAAAAGTATTGTCATCTTGAATTTCCTGTCAGGAAAGAAATTGTGTACGTAAATGTATATTATTATATAATAGCCGAGCCTCTGCGTCTCATGCAATCGTGTGACCCCACTTTCTTCATTACTGTAAAGTCCTAAAATAAAATATCAAATGGTAATTGGTTATTACCTGACTGATTTGAGGTATTGTCTCTTTTTGGCAGAAAAAAAATCATCTGATGTGTATTTTTATAGAAACAAAATGCATGATGGTAAAAAAAAAATGTTAATAAATTTAATATCCACATATTTTGGAAATCCTTATACATAGAAAATAGATTTTTTAGTAATGATTCAATTGTAGTCTATGAAATCTAGTTCTATCACTCTATTGGTAATAAGTGATTGTTTATGTAAACTTAATTCAAGGAATTAAATAGTTTAGACCACTGTTAACCACTTTCGATGAGAGTTGTCATTGTAATCAATTGCATTCAATTTCTCATTTCTTGTTCAAAATTCTTTGATCTACCTTCTCCAGATGTTGTGTTGCAAGGTAAATGTTGATCAGTTCATGTATTATCTAGACTACTATACGCATACGGGCGGGCAGTTCTGCACATTAGATCTTTCTGTTGTTGAATCGTTGAATGTTCTCTATTTTATGTTGATAACAAGAATACAGTAATGCTGTTTAACTAGAAATAAATATTGAAACCAAACTATATTAGATTATAAACGGATTTATGTGCGTTGTTATGGTTGCTGAAATTGTTCACTATATAAAATATTTATTGAAGAGTTATCGTTACCAAATTATGAATAAATCTATTAAATTTCCTGCTAATGCAAACCACCCAGCCGAGACATACCTTGCGTCATGCAATAATACAGATATTTTTAATTTTGCTTTATTCTGCTTCCAACCCCACCGCTTTCGCTAGTCTATACAAAAACACAATAGCTTTAGTATTTACGTTGTGTAGCATGTTTTTTATTTGTTAAGTCTAAGCTGTATTAGTTTTAGATAAATTCATCTAGGATAATGTAGTGTTGAAAGTAAGTAAAAGTAGTAGACCATGGAACAACTATTAAATATTCTGTATTGATTAGTTGCTGTAAGGATTCAGTCATTTAGTGTTAACATGTATAATTAGCTGCAAGCAAACGGGTAAAAGTGTAAAAGACACGTTGATTAGTTTAGTTTACTTTACAAGAGTATATGTTTTTTGTTATGATTAAATTTCCTGTAAAACAGTAATCGATTAAGTCCATATCATTGCCTGATATGAAACGTTAATGAGTTGTGAATCAACAGTGCTGCTGGAATTTTCGAAAACTGTTGTTTCATTTTTGATTCTTTACCATTGATTAAAAACATGTAATGATTTCTATGGCCGTGTTAGTTATATTGATTAATTTTAATGTACTGTAATAGTTTTTTTTTTTTTTGAAAGAAATCTTTTTGATCTGATTCTATACTTCAAAAATTTCACCGCTGATTATATATAGAAGAGCTCGTGATCATAATTATATGTATGATTTGATATGATTATTTGTGTAATACAATCTTTGCTTATTACATATTTCAATAGTTTTCCTGTTTCACACGAGTTAAGTTTAGAAAAACAATTTTAGATTTGAAATCTTCATTTTTGCACTGATATATCAGTGCAAAAGAAATTCCTCAAATCATGATACACTATTTATATTTATTTATTTGATGGTTATTTTAACATCATGACAAGTAAATATTTCCCTATAAAATCCAAATTCCCCAGTGCAAATATGGATGCATTGACAAATTGTTAGTATCATTTGTGATTATTGTCCCCGAGTAGAGTTCATGTGTCACTTGGTCGTTGACACAATCGCAAGTATAAAACTGGCATTCAGAACGATATAAAATTTGTCATTTAATAGTCCCACCATCCTTAGAAGTAGATGAGATGAACCAGGACGAGAAGAAAGCCACAAAGTCACATTGTTAAATTACTTGAGATGTTTTCAGCATTAGATTCCAGCCATACTGTTGCCAGCTCTTCAAAGTTTCTCATCTTGGCCTGCTTCATCTCATTGAATGAACTCTAGTTGTTTTATTTTGTAGTGTTTAATAGATAGTCAGATAAACCGAGTAATACTTACACCTACAGATATATTTTTATCATTAATTCTAACTGGTAGGTTGGGTTATAAATAAATGAGTAATTTCTTGTGCTGCAACTAAATAATTTAATTTCTGTGATGTTTCCGCCGTCTTTCAAAGACTACAGTTTCTCTTATTTATTTCTACTGTAAGAGTTTGTATCGTGATCAAATATTCTTAGAATGTGAAAAGTCAATGATAAGATGTGTCGAAAAAAGAACCTGAATTATTCATTCCGGTTTATTTTAAATCTTGTATCTGTCACCGCTTGTGAGGTACGAATGCCATATTGAAAAAGCATATTCCTATGAGGTAAGAAAATATATTAGTAACTTTTGTGAAATATGTATTTTGATCAAAAGTTTACAAAGATTTGAACCCTTTATATGTTGATAAAGCTATTTTATGGATAGTGAGAACTTCACTTTGTAATACAGCAAAATTGACCAAATGTTTGGATGTATGATAACTGAATTGAAATGATAAGAAATTTTCATCAGTAATTTAATCAGTAAAATCAGTACAAAAATATAATAACATCAAAGGTCTGCGTGCCCTGCTGATTCGATTCTTTTTGCGGAGATCAACCCGATTTTTATCACGCTGAATTATTTGTACAGGGTTCAAATGGATGTAACCAAAGCTAATTTTATATAAGTCAAAATGTTGGGTTGTTGAGAGGTGAAGAAAACTAACCAACAAATATAACCTCCTTTTCTTGTTTCCATCAGTGCTCGGTGGTGAAGTCACCTACCGTATGAAGCAAGATTTTAGTTGAAATTTTATTGAAATTAAAACTGCAAACTTAAATAAAATCTTGTCGGTTAGTCGCTTCACCGCTGGACCGCCCAATCGATTAGGTAATAATATTTATCACTGATATTATATAAATTAAAAGGCTGTTAAATTTAATGGCGTTAGTGAATGTTGTGATGTTTGAGAGACTCTATGTCCAAAAGATTGTGATTATAATTTTAAAATATCCTTTATACATAATTATTTTTTTTTGTATACTTATTTTTGATGTGCCATTCAAATATTTTTGTCAATTTTTGAATCTATGCTGCATTTTAAACATGATCAATTAAAATATTTGTAACTAAAATTTCAGTGGATTTTAATTTACTTACCTTCTTTGAGCTCTGAGAATTCTAGTGGGTCCGTCAATTAGATTATACCGCACTCGGCACAAAATACTGACATCCAAGAAATCATAATCCACGTGGAAATCGACTTCTTTGACATTTTTGTTTGTCTTCTGCATTTTTCAAGTTCATTTTCTCTGTGTATACATTGGCTTCATAAATGGGATAAATGACCAACATTTGCCAAATTGACGGAAAGAAAAATGATAAAATGGTCGCTTTGAAGCCCCACATGGGTCAATGAAAAGAGAATTTCACAGTTTAAATTAAAGTTACAGATTTGATTTTATCAGATGCTTATTCAAGGCAAAAAAAAACTAGTGTTAAGTTAGACTCATTGATATACATTCTGTGTACACTGCACGGATCTGATGTATGTATGAAAAATAGATAAAAAGAGTTTTATCTATGTGGACTTTCTGTTTCATATCACACTGTGTTATTATTTTTCATATGGAACATCAAAATTTGTGCTGATTATTTGGCCGGAGGATATATGTAAGTCAAGAAATTCGGTTCTTCATTTTAGTATAGATTTACTTATCTATATATTTATTATAAATTTTTAGGATATATTTTATTACAAATGATCTCATATCACTTGTGATTCAAGAATTTGAAGACTTATATTGTCATCATCCTCATGAATTTAATAGCAAAACAATTTCTTGATTCAGGCGGTTGATCATCACAGCCCAAGATATGCCCTGTTAAGCTTTTACAGCTCAGTTTCCCTTGAGCAAATTTTCATATTTCTTTCAATCATCAATTTCATCAATTTGCTTGGAAATATTTTTTTAATGAGTGAAATATGTGTATCACGGTGTTAAGTGTTTTTATCACATGAAATTCAATCAAATAAACTGAAAATAACAAGACCGGTTTCGCTCACCGCGAGCATTATCAGGTTTTAGTGTTCCGATTGTGGGACAGTGTTGATAATTTATTTTATTTAATGAGAGAAGTTATCGGTACAAAGGAAGGATTAAAATAAAAGTGAATGTTTCATTTTAATATATAATAATATGTATTTACAATTTACAATTCATTAAATAATTTACATTTCATTTGAATAGCGGGTGTGGCCAACGCTGCAGATGTAATTAGAGATATATATAGACATTTCTACTTTCCAACCGCGTCGATTCAACGAGATTTTAGTTTTGTAAATAATAGAGACGTGTCCTTGTTCTTGACTAGATAATATATTTGACGAGTCGTATTACATGCACCTTGTATGCGAGGCAATCCGACGTACGCGTCGATAAGTCGCCAGCCCTATTAATCGTCATGCAAAACTTCAAAAAAATGTGAGGCTTATCTTGCGAGAGAACACTGAAAGCGATTGAATCATATTTTGAATTATCAACATGCAAATGAAAAACATGCATATATAAAACATAACAATGATAATTGTCGATTGATTAAAAATTATCTCACAAAAACTGTGAATACCTGATCAAGCAATATAAATTAAAATATTAAAATTACATTCAATAATCCTGATATAAGTCAATTACACTATTGTGAATATGATAGTGTTATCCGAGGTATGGCTCACATTTTTCCGGTGATTTGTCCTTTCGATTGGAATAATTAGATTTTTTTAAAGAATGTGGATCTATCTATAAATTGTATCAAATTACAGGCACCAAACAAATAACTCAACTTTTTAGAATGAAAGAAAAAAGAAAATTAAAACAAGAGATGTCGATTGTAAATTTAAATCATATGATTCATTTGAGCATTCAAAGAAAGAAAGTAAGGATGTCAGAAAACTACAAATCGGACAATATATGTTTATGTTTTTTATTTATAAAAAGACGCGCATTTTGTATTACCCTAGTCTATGTCCTCCCATAAAAGCGACAGAAGTGAAAATAGACCGGATTCCGCACGAATAATTTGTTATTAACTAATTAATTTGACTTCCGCTATTGTCACCGCGCGCGGCCGTTCTGGATAACACCGGCGAACCGATGACCAGCGGACTATCTTTAGACTTCGTATGACATCAGACATCACAGTTGAAACACCCTATCCTTCAAAAATCCCTAATTAAAATGAGGATGAGATCACGAGATCGAGAAGGACGCTCAAACGTTCGTCGCCGAAACGCGGCATTACGCAATATGGTATTATTAGACTATCTATAAAATTATCTACTATTTTACTATCTTAAAATTACAGGCGTCGCAGTATGGAGAAACAATCTGTCCACGTTGATTTTGAATGCAAAGCATCGATACGAGCGAATGTCGCTCTCCAATCGGGGCCGGGACACGCGACGCATACAAGGTGACGGATCTCGTTGAACGGACGCGGATGCGACTCTCGGCCGGGCGAAGACGTCGACGATCGGCGATCGGCCATCGCGACTACGCACACCTTAGATAAATAATATTTGCCTCACACCTTACTTACTACTAAAACCAGAGTCTTGTAGCTCTCTTAACACATAAAAGTACATTTATGGAAAAACAATGTAAACCCGATGATAATAAATTGTATATCTATAGAAAAAATCTACGGGCACCGCGGAAGCGGCGCTCTCGCAGATTTAACTCTCAATAATGGCATTATTTGGTCACAAAATTTTGTAATTCGTACGATTAAAAAATAATATCTGCAGGTAGTTTAAAAAAATACACTAAATGTATTCAGGCGTTCGGAACATTCCAAAGACGGGGTCTCTCCGGCGAGAGGACGGTCTTCCCCTCGCCGCTCGTAATTTTATCATAGTCGTATTCTCTAACGTAACATTTAATATTTTGCACATTTTTACCATTTAAACATCTCGACAGCGAAAATTTTAAAAGCATTCAAAAAGACGAATGTAAAATATTCAAAATCAAATAATTAAACCCTTTCAGTATTCTCAGGCTTCCGAAAAATGATAAAAGTCTTTTGTTTCATTAACTATTGATATGGAAAGAGCGGTCGCCCGCCGTGAGACCATTTTTTGGCAACAAATATTTGGTTAATAAATTTAAACTGTACATAACTTAATTATTCATAATAATATTTCCCTAAGAACACTTTATCTTAATCAAAAAACGATCAAAATATTGACGTTTGATCAAATCTAACATGCAATATTTAACAAATAACATCAATTTTTTCAATTCAAAACAGCCTCCCGTAAATCTCTCTGCCTCCGGTGAACGACGAGGAACCTGATCATACTGATTACATTTAATTAATTGTTTGAAACTTTAAGCCGTTTTTAATTCAGGTTCGATGACCTATTTTAAATATCTAATTCAAAAATATAATAAATTGGAACTTTTTTGAAAAATTAAACGAATCGCTAAACCTAAAAATGAAGTAAATCGATAATACTATCTCGGCATTATTCAAACAATCTCGGTCACACTTTTGAGTCAAAATAATAAACTCGCTGTCATTTTTTGCAATCAATTGTTTTGTTCGACGCATACTACTGAGGTTAGCGTTTGACTCTAAAATTCAGGCAGAACTGACGATACGGGAAAATTTTGTACAGGAATCCGTCGACAGGTCCGAGACCGTCATGTCCTCGAAGAGACGGCGGCGCGAACGGTCGGTTCGATGAAAGGCCCCGCAGAGATCGAACGGGGACTCGATAAGATCTTACAGAAGGAAAACATAACAGACATCTGATATTAAGATACGCACATCAATTTTTATTACCGGGAGAAAAATCTATAGAACCGAAAGGGCCGCTCGCCGAATCAAATCCGGGAAACGATTTCGATCCGGGGCGGGAGGAAAGGAAAATAGAAAACAATTTATCGATAAGTTTATCATGGGTACGGAACGGAAGGCTAATCGCCTCTTTGTACGACAGGGCAAATTTGCACGCCCGCTTTGCACTTTGCGTGACTCTTCTCTCCGCCGCTGCGACGGGATGCTCTTCTCGGAGGATGTAGTCCGATCGGTCCGGTCGTTTCCGCCTTCCCACTCGTCGTCGTCGGCGGGCGGCGGAAGCTCGCGGCGGAGAGCGAAAGAAAGAGAGAGAGAGGAAGAGAGCGGGCCTACACGATCTTGATGTGCGAGAGCGAAAGGGTTGTGGCGCTGGCTGAGAGGGCGACCCCCGAGTCTCCTGACCCGCTCTGCACTGACGAGCGGTCGCTCTGGTCGGTGTCGCTTTGGTTCGACGTGTAGCCGATGACGTCCACTTCATCTGAAACAACATACAGAGCGTGTTATTAAGTACGGTTGGAAGTTCTCGCACACATTTATGAGATTTCTTTTCTGATCTATCCGAACTATTAGGATTACAATCATAATGACGAAATTGCATTATTTGATAGATTTTGTTTATAATGATTATTTTATAGACTCATAGTAAATTAAATAATATTCAGTTCTGAGATAAAAACAAACTAAGATTGTTAGTGACAACAAGGCAAAGGAAAGGGTCCATGGCCATATTTTTTGCGAATATTTTCCATTTTTATGGATTATGCCTTATTAGGCTTAGGCTTATGCCAAGACAACATAAATTAACCAGATATCTGGGATGCAATTTTCAATCATTCATTCCATAGTTTCTCACATCACTGAATCTAACTATCTTGAACTATGTATCTTTCTCCTTCAGTTATTTTAATCATAATAGGCGAATAATGGTAGACTGTACAGAAAGTAGATTATGGATTTCCTTGGATTATTATTATAAACAATTTTCTATCCAGCACATTTTGCAAACTTCCGCCCAGTATAAAATGCGTATTGAATATTTGTTTTCAGTTATAGCTGCATCAAATAAATGCTGCACGAAAATATTTTGTGTCGTCATATACATGAAAGACCGAAGAACAAAATGCCTTCTAACACCTCATAAATATTGTAGGTAAATAAAACCAATGTGCAAAAAGAATTGAAATTTCTTCTATCCAAACGAAAACCGTTCGTTAAATAATAATAAATGTATTTTTAAGAGACCGATCTGTGAGATTTAACTGTCATTTTTTGCTCTGAAAAAATAGCGTAAAACGGTTTCAGGTATATTATTCTATCAATGTCCCTTCCCACATCAAATTTCTCTTTATCTCAGACGCCGGCTATTCAAGAAAAAAATCAAACTCACAATGTGACCCGAGCTGCAAATTGCATTTCGCGAATATCAAGTAACGAAAGAAAATTCGCTGTAAACATTTCTCACGACGCGTAAAGCACGAAAGGGAAAAGAAGCAAGCTGAGAAATATCCATTGTTCCTCGGGCGGGCAGATTGGCGAGGCAACGATAAACTGAGAAAAAGTATGCGAGGCAGAAAAAATGCGCCCGCGAGAAAAGAAGGGTAAATAAAATAAATCCCGATTGTCATTCATGCGAAGGGATATATATTCCGCTTTACAGAAAGGGGATAAGACGGCGAAGGATCGGTGACTTAGGCCTTTACGGTCGGACCCGAATCCATTTTTATACGCCGATGCCGCGTGAGAAGAAACCGCGCGGGTTTGACCACTCTCTCGTGGAAAAATTCCAATATTACGTATTTGCGAAGAATTTCTCATATTAGATTTTGAACTTTCACTGTATGATGGGTAGATAATAGATTCTATGCTACGGCACGACGAGAAATACTTTTGAAATATTCAATGTGTTGTTTGAAGACAATAACAATCTACCATGAGGGCAAAGTCGTTCGTATTGCGACGCGTATGGTATTCAATGCGAAGTTTTTTTTAGGTTAAAGCATTTTAAATAATGTTTTCAGGAGTGAACATTTTACGAAAAATGTAGCGCGTATATCATAACAACTGAATTGAAATTAAAATATCCATATATTATATCTATCAGAGTGTAAAAAAAGTACGATATAAATTAATAGCTCTTGTCTTCGGTTTACCACATGATAAAAATGCGGGAAGTTATTTTTTTCTTATCAGCGTCCGCAGAACCCTTCAAGTTGTAGCAGTTTTGTAGTGATCCAGTGTTATATATCACTCAGCCCCAGTGCGCTACGGCAACAACTTATATTTTGACTTCGTTTTTTGCATAAAGAAACAGTTACTAATTACAGCCATCTATATTACCCGACTTTGAAATAATAAGTGATTGCAATAGTTCATCATCTGTAAAATGTCAGTTAAAGCCGAGCGAATTATTCTTTTCAACTACACACATAGTTTTTGCAAATCTTTTACACAAGTATTGATTGGTCCTCGTCAAGATAATATCGTAAACCCGACGAAGCGATACAGTCGCCGACTTGATTGATTGTTTTGTTTTTTTTCGAAGTAGATTTGGGTCCCAATAACTATTTCAAAAATCATATTCGAGCACTGGTAGTTCGGTGTAGTTGTTAGATGCAGCAAATCAATTTATACCGAGAACGTGATTGCGCAGACACAGTCCGTCTCGATTGCTCGGTTGCAATACTACTAGCGTAGACTCGAAAATAAAACCTGAAATATTCTAACTATCCATAGGACTTCTAAAGCATGTTGTATGATTTATTCATGAGAGTTGGACATCGATGATAATTTGGTAAAAAAATATATTATTGAGAATTCGAAATGAATGCGTTGCTTCTTTTAATTACATAAATTTTGCTTAATTAAAATTTGATCACATCAAATATCTAAAGATAAATAAATGCATTGATTGAATTGGCATTCACTTGGTAGAACTCCATTATAACACGGTGAAAAAAAGCAATGTATTTTAGTTCTAAAAAATTATTTTTTAAAATATAGTTAATAGCTATTTCGGCTCACTCCATCGTCAGAACTATGCTTAAACGAACATTTGCTTATCTATATATAGCTGTGTAGAAAAGGTACAAAATACATCTTATTGCTTCAGTCATCACACAATTCTTAAGAAACTATATCTAATACTGTGTTTTCAATTTAAAAAATAGTTTTTTTTAAATAGATTTTAATTACTTTTAAGGTGTTTACTGTCAATTCTTGATGGAAAGGCATGATATTTTAAATAATAAAAACACATTTTTTAGTACTTATTTCCACAATATATTTTTTGATCAGGACCGGTTTCGCTCATTGAAATAAGTACTAAAAATGAGTTTTATTGTTTCAAATAGATTTTAATTCATTAAATTTTCGCCATAGCACTGACAACAAAATGTTAAAAAAACAATGATTTCTCGAGTTGTAGCCGTATTGGTCGAACGAGGTGTGGAAACAACGTGTGGGCTGTATTGTGTCGTGCGTCTAATCAGAATGTAACGATCGGCGAATCAGTTTGAGGAGTCGGTCGCGTGATTCAGAACGATCAGGAGCGGCGCTCACGCACCGCCACCTTCCCCGGGGGGTTATCTAATCCTTTAAGTGCCGTTCGATAGTTCCCGCACGACAGCGGCGAACACCCGACCGGCGGCACCACATCGCGTCCTCGTTATCGGCCGAACTACAAAACCATAATCGAACGGGCAATATATAATAGAGAACGTTACACAACTCTCAGTTTGGTGACCGCGTATGTTCGACAAATGAAAAGAAAATAGATTGATTCGTAAAATAAAAAAAATGGCGATCAATATCTAGAAACAAAAGAGCGACGGCAGTGAAGGTCGACAATTCCGAGATAATGTCAGTTGTAATAATGATAAGATAAAAGCAAGTCTAGGGTAAAAATAACAAGCAGAAGTGCACGGATACTTTGAGAAGGTCTTGCATTATGATCGTATGAAACAAAATACACCAGCAATGCTTTTTTCACCTTTGAGGTGTAAACTGTCAATTTTTGATGGAAAATAAATTTAAAAAAAACAACACAGTTTGCTGCATAATCAGGACTAATATCGCGCAACACGAGTGTAACCAAAGCTACTTTATACAAATATCCTTGTTAACATTGATTAATGTTACACCTTTTAGTGACGTTCCCGATAAGCGAAACCGGCCCTGATAAAAATGTATAGTTACCGTAGAAGAACAGATATGTCATCAATTTTAATTAATGGAAATCTCAATATGAAATTAGATACGAAAAATTGTTTGATGCTAAGCTACTTAATTAAAACGGTGACAGTATAGTCATATAACATAATATAATATTAACTAGAAAACTACACACCGCTATTTCGTAATTAAAAATTGAGTGCAAATAATACATATTTTTATGAAGAGAGTGTTTTTTGCTTATTGATATAAGAGGGTCTATAAAAAAATTATTAGCTCAGTATTGCGATCCCAATTGGTCGTTATTACTTTTTTATCTGCTTATGAAATGCTGATAAAAAACGCTGATAATACTGGATTATTAAGAAAATGCATATATCTTTATATGAATGAAAACAATCGTTTTGGTATACATGATGATAAATAAGAATGAAATTCTTGAAAGGCTTTATTAAAAGTTACTTTGCTTTAAACGTTGTAGCTTGACCCATAACGTTTTTATAAAGGAAAAGACCTTCACTATGGATGCATTAATAAGTGTCTACAAATACAATTAATAAATGCGGTTTGTATGATTCAAATTATTGATGGGAAATTGTTTGAACGACTTTTGGTTAAAAAATTCATATTGTTATATCCTGTCACCTCATGCGGTGTAATATATTAACATTTGAAATACAATAGGTGAAACATTATTGCTTGCATTTTAAAATTTCTTTTTAATGAATAAAAATTTTCCCTTGTCTGTTTTCTTTCTAAAAATAGGACGTATGGTCATATTAGATATACTATAATACTGTATATATTTACGTTTTGGCTATCCTTACGTAGAAAATAAATACCATCTTTCACAATTGACAACTTGAATACCCTCTCAATAGATGGTATTCAAGTATTTTATATTCTAATACAAAATTACCCATCATGACATTTTGATGCATGTTTTTAAAATTTAAATTTCAAAAATCATTATCAAATAATTTATGACGAAATCTTATATTTTTAAATTATCGTTCGAGCAGAAATGATTAACATAGTACAACTCAATTCGCCTACGCATAAACCATAACAATATTGATATGGACAAACGAGAAATATTTTTTTTTAGTAGAGTCAATATTGAACAAAGTGAAATAAAAAGATAACAAAGTTCATTGACTCTTTAGTCTGCCTCTACTATATTAACGCAAACAATACATGCGTTTGGGTAAACAAGACACAGTCGACACAGTATTGTGTAGGCAGGTTGAAAAATTAATAAAGCGAGTTCTTCTTTCGGAATAATTTAATCCGCAAAATTATATCGGGTGTTTTAAGGGTTAATCGTTACAGAGATTAACAGATTATATACAATCGCAGAATGGTTTACAAAAACAAAAATACTTAGAGTTTTCGTGCATTGTTTGTTTTTTCATTAAGGGTTCTAAAATATTGAAAGCACGTCAGTAACCAAACATTTACAAGATTTTTTTGAAATTTTTAAAGCTTACTTTAAGAAAATAATGGCTTCGTCCAAAGAAATAACAAGTCACCAAATTGTTGAAGTATGACTATAAAGGTCGATTTTTATAAAATTGAGAATGGATATATTTTTTTTAGTCTTATTGGATTAATGTATTATATTTAAAAATATGTAGATATTACAAATGTTAAATGCAGAACGTATTGTCATGTGGTTTATTATTGACTATATTTAATTGGACTTTAATAAACATATTTCGAAATGACAGACCATAATTGAGAAACAAAAACGATAAAGGTCAACCTTGCTTAGTATGCAAATATTACAGAATAACATCTATATATATAAGAAAGAGCGATTTAAAATTCAAATATCATAAAAATAAGATAAGTTGTTTAAATCGATAATATCTCAAACAGATTGTATAAACATTTATTTATTAGCTTAAGTGAGAATTGAATATCAAAATATAAAGCCGTGCGAAGAGAAGCTTTTTAGCTTGTCCTGAATACCAACTCAAAAGCTTTTAAACTCAGCGTAGGTGTTTGGGAGCTACGCCACCTGAATGCGCTACGATACACGATTTACGCCAGGCCAAACAACGGCTACGACATCATACTATGGTTGTATAAGATTACTCACACGACGACGGACGTAAATATAGCTTTGTGTACAAACAAGAAATATTAAAAACATGTCATGTTTATAATCCTCACACCTTATTTGAAAGAGCTTCTAACATATTTTACCACCTAAAATGTCATAGTCGCAAAAATTCTTTCCGATCGATTATTCACATCGTAATAATGTATCTTTATTAGAATTAAATAAACGCTAATAAAGCGGAAAGTACATCTCTACATCAAACTGTGTCTGAAAAGACAATAATTATTGTGATTTGATTAAACGATCTCGGTTAAATTAATAAAACAGCGTCGAGCACTTACTTTGTTGAGAGAAATGCGAAGTACAATCAAATGTTTATGCTTTTATAAAAGCGAATACAAGCGAAAATGTTTTACATACGAATTCCCTTCCAAATTTCCATGCTCTGCGTTAGAGTAGTTCGTATCTTACCCATATTTTCACGTACATAAAAAACAAAGGGAAAACGAGCGGTAAAATTTTATCACGTATCAAGCTGTTAAGTAAGCACGGATTTAAATATCGTACGAATTGTAAGAGAATGTGTACAGTTTTAACAGCATTTTTATAACACAACATGCCAGACATAATTTTTGTTCTATAAAATGTACAATATCCAGTGTTGTACACGATTCAAAGATTACAACGACGAATACACAAACTAGTCTCTAAGGAATCATTTAAAATACGTATCAAGGAACGGTTAGAAATTTGTCGGAAAATAATGATATATAGCACAGTGAGTGATTGGTTAACAAACAAATCGGGCACCAAACACGTATTCGAATAACGAACTAAAACGATCTTTCTAAAACACTTATTTTATCTGTGGTAAATCGACGATCGGTTTACGAACAATTCGGATAGCGAACATAGTCTTGAAACAGATTATGTTCGTTAACAGATAACCCACTGTATTTTGAATTGAATAAAACGGAACGTAAAATGATGCTACTCGGAGGAGCACCGACGATTGGAAGACATTAAGATGTAGCAAGATGTAAAATGTTTAACTGCTGGTAATTAAATAATCTAAAGCTCATATCAGAAATAAATACAAAATATTATTGATTGAATTGGCAAAATATTATACACCGCGAAAATGAAGTTATATTTTTTTATGCAAGCAGTGAATACGATCAAGGAAATTATTCACGTGTTCTAGAAATGTTCTGGAGACTTCATACAGATGAAAATAAAATAATGGTGATATCATAACGTCACTACAACACTTCGGTTATGGAATTGAAATACTGGCTAATATTGGTCTCTTTTAAGGAAATTAACATAAATTATGATGAAACACATTTAATTACTGCAAGGTAATCAGAATACTGTTAAAAATCACCCAAGAAAGTAGAAATTTTTACATTTTATAAAATGACTTCTCGATTTTAAAATAAATCTAGAAGATTCGATTATACATTTAGTTAAATTTTTTTATCATTCTTGCACCAGTATTACAGCGTTTCATAAGACGATAATGAAAGAGTTTTAGAGATGGACTCGTTTTAATCTCTTTCAACTCGCTCGAATTTGTTTAACTTGTAAACATTTAACTTTGATGACGAAATCTGCGCTTTTTTGTTTATTTATTTATTGTTATTTTTTTATATAATTACTTGATGCATGTGCTATTGACATCTGTTGAGATGCTCTGTATGGTCTGGATAAATGGCATTGTAATATAGATTGTCAAATAGGCGGCGAGCTTACCGGATTCTGAGATGGAATTGGGCTCGGCGCACCGGCTGGCGGAGCCGCTGCTGGCGCTGAGGCCGCTGGAGACGGAGCCGGCGGAGGAGGCGCTGCAGGCGCTCGACGCCTCCGAGCACTCGGACAGCGAGCGCCGCTGCAGCGCCAGCGTCGTCTGCCCGCGGAAGCGGTGCGAGCTCCGCTCTCTGGCCATCGCGGGCAGCGCCAGGGGCGAGGGGACGGGCAGGGGCAGCGCGAGGGGGAGGACGCGTTCCAGCCGCGCCAGCCGCCGTCGCAGGTAGCGTTGCTTCCGCGCCAACGTTTCCCGATACGCGCCGTGACGCTTTTCTCTTTCTTCCAAGTTCTGTAAAATAACAGAACCAAAATTGGGTAAACGATCTCTGTGCTAATAAAACATAACTAATACACCGGAAGAAATAATTATTGAAAATATGAAAAGGTGTGCAGACATAATAAACTTCAAGTAAGTATATAAATTGAGTTCGATCGGATTAGCAAACATCTGGCAAACGGGAGTTTTGAGCGGAAAATGTATAGCAGATACGATATATTATATTCCTGACGATGGTAATAATTATATATATTTATATATTAGATGTACCGGAAAAGAATGTCGTTTTTTTAATGAAACAATTTGAACCGATTAAAACATTTATTTATCAGATATTTGTCTGCTATATAATTTTTACCATTTGTGATGACTTCTTTCCACCTATATGGCGAGTTTTCAATCCATTTTCTGTAAAATTTGATTGGCTTGGAATCAAAATACTCAGATAGTCCCATTTTCAATTCTTCGTAATAATACATCGACCGAAACAAATCGTAATCGGATGATGGAGCAATGTCAGATGAATATGGTCGGTGTGTTTCCGTCATCCATTCCAGGTCCATATATATATATTTTTTGTATATTTTGCACGCTTGTCCTGCGATTAGCAAGGGCGGATCGCTTTTTCGATAACTATTGTATTTTTTTTTGCGTCTTTACCTAGAATACAACACCACTTTGTATCTTCCATTGTAAGATATTGAAGAAGCACAACTGACAATTCAAAAGCAAGAACAAAAAAACGATATTCTTTTCCGGTATACCTAATATACATATTACCTTGCAACAGCGTGAATACATATTTTCACTGCAAATTTTGCTTAAAATGAATGGGGAAGGTATAATATTATAATAATAAAACTCTGGTATTGATTATTATCTTGCAGCGATTTCCATACATAATATTTAAAAATAACACCTCTAATAACAGTCGCATTGAGCATAAATTTGATAATGCAATAATTGTGTTCATTATTATAGGTATCCATTTTGAATGACATTCGACGAAGACGTTCGTTTACGGATGTCATTTGAAACATAATGACCGACTTAATTTTTTATAAAATACAGCAGAGATTTTTTGTGGCGTATTGTACAATAAAAAACGATAATTATTAAAATATATTCCTTGTATAATACAATTTATGCACTGTGCGCGTAAAACGTCTGCCTGTTAAAAGTTTTCGGGCATTCGTAAATTATATTGTACATAAATATATTCATGTCTGTCTGGTCGCCTTTCTTCTGTTTTGGCGATATCTTTTATTCAACAAGCTCCAAATTTATAAATACAGCCGAAAACTCCGATGCGACGTTTCCTTCTCGTAAAATGTAAAAGACAAAAAAAGTATTCCATAAAACCATATTGTACTCCAGATAATACGCTAACTTTCCCGAGAGCATTTAGCCTTGATATATTATTAATAAATATCATTTTAAAATGTTTACGTTCAGTTTCAATTCACCAAGCTGCTAAATCTCACACTCAAAGAATACATTTTTTTTTGATACATTAAATAAGAATATTAAAAAAAACCCAATACCTAATTACGACCCATAACTTTACCTACAGTGATTGAAAAACGTGAGTATTTTCGACAAATAAACCGTATCACTCAACAGCACGTCCTGGTCAGGCGAAGAAAATCAGCTCAAAAGGACGACAAAAAATTCTCATCCTTAGAGGATGGCAAACTCTGCGTGTTCTAAGTTCTCTTCGCGGCTACTGTGGTGACAGGTACAAGTTTAAACAAAAAGTATTATTTTAATAGTTTTATGACAGTAGTAAAATCCGCGGCCGTCGAACGAAATGGGTAGTAATATAAAATATGCCGGTGAATCTAGCCTACCCCCTACATGTTTTACATATTAAATTTGTCATCGACATTCGTTTATTGTACTTGCTTTCACCCCCCTTAATTTGTCTCGTATCTCAAGCGACATGTTTAGTGATGGAAATTTGCTACTAATGTGTAGTATGTCTTAAAACCATAAGAACTGCATTGCTTCTGGAACTGGTGAGAGGCTACAATCTTCGGGCCGAAGTAAAATAATATACTCAATTTATTTTCATGAAAACGAATTTTCAACGAAACAAATAAATACTTAAATAATTACAAATGCAATGAGAGTAGATTGTTTTGTAGTTAAGTATCTTTATCTTCTTTAACGTATCATACGATTTTTAATCAAAAAATACAAGACGTTTTAACTAACGAATTTCAAGCAAGTTTACTTTTTTATGAAATGAGATTAAAGTTTGCAGGCTGCCAAAAAGTTATAGGTGGATCCCAATTTGTCCGTAACTACACTAGACTATAGATTTTAAAAATCTACGTGTGGTCAATATTAAAAGGTCTGATTTACAATTATTGAAGTATGATATCAAAATATATTTAGTCAAAAAAAAAATCCTCTATGCATAGAATAATGACCCCAACGCTTTTCTTTGCAGTTTGTTAGCTAGTCCACGATTAATGTTATACAATTTAAATAATCAATTGTTTGCACTTCAATAGTTAAGTAAAAATAATACTGAGTTGATAAAAATATTAGTATTCTCGCCTGAATTAAATGTTTTCGCTTTGGCGTCTCCTATGCGTATTCAGTTCCTTGTGCATCCTTCGAAACTTTATTATGCTGATACAAGATTGTATTGTAACGTGGAAGTTGTTGGGAGTACAGAGTGATTCCATTTCAATTGACCATTATCGAAATTGCGCCAAAAAATTTGTCAACGGTGTTTGTTTTCCGACGGCAATTTCGGCTAATTTCTTAAGCCCCAGATAATGTATATTTTCGGGATGTCTTAACTAAGCTGTAAACATAATAAATGGATACGTTGTGCCCTCATTTTGGAATCTGTTCATGTAAGGTCGCAGTGGGGTTTTAAGCTGTTTCAGTCCGCCGCGGGGTATTTTCTTTATATTCGACTATCACCCCTGCAACGTTATATCTAGGTCCACATATATATTCAAATCCCATGTCTATAATAATTAAATTGGGAAAAGCTTTTCTAGAGAAAAAACAATATAAGATTTAACCTCGGTAATATACAATAATAAATGATGAACAGATCCGTTTTATGAAAAGAGGCAGTACTGAAACGCTACATTTAGAATTATATTTAAAAAAAAAAAGGCGAAAATTTCCATAACCGGTTTGATTCGACGCTGTCAACCCTGTTAATTTCAAAGCACCCGAATAAAAATGGAAACGTTCATAATAACAACACACCGCGGTAATAGAATAATAACCTAATAACGCACACGCACAACGAGACAGAGAGATCTAATCTCTTGTTTAATTTACAGCTAGTAGGGGGAGAGGGGTGAAAGTCCCGGAAATAATTTAAAGGACGCAGTAGACATAATAACGATTTCACATCACATTATCGCAGTTTATCACAGTTTACCTCCGTGCGGGGAATTCGAAATCGCATCACCAGCGGTGAGAATTTTTATATTAAAAACTATCAGGGGAGTCAATATCACGGAAAAAATTATTTGAAGCAATAATGCTTTTAAAAATAAATATGTCGGTGTTACATTTTTTTTACAGTACACGAAGCGCGACGTGTTCAGTTTTTCTCCGCACATTACATTAAGATGACATGTTAGAAAAACACACGTATAATCCAGATAAAAATATATAAAGATCGCCGGTCTATACCAAATTTTTTTGACTCGATTGAGAAACCAACGGGGCTTAGACTAATATACAAAATCGCCGCACGTCACCAAGGTTTATTAAATAATATTGAACTGGTTGCGAAGAGCAATTGTGAATACACATGGGCCTCGTATAACACGGTTATATGGTTCCACAAAAACCTCGCGTAATACAAATCTGTGTTATACAAGGTTTGAAGTTCATACAAAATTAAGGTTTAAAAAATAGGAAAGAATCGAACATAATTTATGTAAATATGTACTTTATTTTTAAATAATAAAAAAAAATCATTTACATATTAATTGAAAGAAACCTAAATAACATAATATACAATTCATTTATCATCGCTTTCACTTAGAATTCTATATTTTTTACTTTTTTTCAAGATCGGTTGTGAGTTTTCATCATCGGAGGAATCTTAATTTAAAAAATTCGTTAATAAGCGATTGTCTGCTTTTAGCGTATAATCTACGCATTTCCTAAAGAGGTTCCAAAATGTTGGTAATTCCCTCTTGAATTTTGAACTCCTTTCCATTCTAGGATCATTATCAATAAAAAAATAATTTTAAATAGCCAATTTCAAGCTGTCATTTATTGTTTTTAATATGAAACATGTAGCTACTTCGCTGCAACTGCTTCCGAGTCATTAATTGAGGTGGGTTCATTCAACATTTCATTTTAATAAAAATTTTCCATTAAACCGTGTTATAAAAGCGTGTTGTATAAAATATGTCACAATTTATATACCCGTGTTATGTAAAGCCGTGTTGTATAAAACAGTGCTATACAAGGCCTAGGTGTATTAAAAAATAATTAATTTATGAGAAACACGTTCAAGACTTTTCTATTAAAATAATAAAAATATATTGCATTGTATTTAAAAAAATTTGTATTTGTTTACGATAGTTCGAATTGAATATTTTATCATTTCACTGCAATGAAAAAATTTCTTCGTACCTACATGTGTTCATTTATCAAAACAATCTCTTATATAAATATACAGTGTTTAAATAGATGTTTGTTATTTGTTACTAGTAATGGATTTTTTTTATCAACGATATGTCTGTATTTAAATTGTGGAGATGGTTACATCATATAATACTTTAAAAACTGTTAATATTTCAGAAGTTTATCACGAATAAATCGTTGATTAATAATAGAAACGTATTGATATAAATTGCGGCAATTTAATATAGTATCTGCCTAAATTTCTGTAATGATTCATGGCAGTTATTCTTATGCACAGTCATACAATCACACAGTTAAATGTGTTAAAAAATAAAAAGTAGAAAAAAACTTGTTATAAGTCATAAACAAAGCAGGTGCTGCAATTTACTCGACCCGCGACTGTTTCTGACACCTGTTGTTGGAACTATAAAAAAAAACCTATGATAGTTAAAAATTTGCATACGCGCATGTCGCATGGTAACAGTATTTTGGTCGTATCACACAGCGTTTAACATGTAACGATTTTTTTTCTAATAAGCGTGAATTAAAAATGGGATATAATTCCCTTCTCGTTTGACACCTACAAATGTAAAACAAAAAAAAAACCGTACACTAAAAGTTCGTTATACATTATGCAGATTCGTAATGAATTGTTTCCGGATTATAATCGGACGAAAATTAATTGTTTAACAGAGTATGAACATTGTACAACGCATATTGTACTGTTTATTGTATTTAATTAATAAAACAAAATCGTACATACAAGTGGTATAAATTAATTAATTATTTCAAGACGAATACCTTTAATTGTTTACTGTAATTAACGTTTTTTTTAAATATCACGTAGATATATCACCACTCGAGGTTTAAGAAGTACATACATTTATATGATCAATCCGAACCAAAATATTTATTAAGATAATTTCAATTAAAGAAAACAAATCTTTTGGGAAAGAGTCCTTGACGAGATATACAAATCATAAGAAAAAAAAATCGAAAATTCTTCCCTAACCCACGTTTAAAAAAAAATGGTAATAAATTTTGAACAAAATATTAAACTTCACATACCTTTATATATTTTTTCGCTTTCGTTAATAATCCTAATGTGGTGTGTCTGGAGGCCTCTGGTCCTAAGGGTACTATGTCTTTGAGAGTTTCCAAACAATCCCGAAGGTGGGCCCGTCTGAAACAAACAACACACTTGTTTAAAACAAACCAAATCGTCAATACTAACTTATCTTGAAGGAGAAATAGTAGATAGTGCATGCATTTTGATCGTGTTGTTTACATTCATTCTCAATATCTGACTATGTATTCCAATCCCGATTTATCACCCTCGCATTTGTTAATTTTCTTAAGTCTCGGCCAAACATACAAAAATATTTTTTTAAATAATTCCTCATTAATCATTCCCCAACCTATATGGTTTTCTTTGCGTATCATTTGAATTGTACGAAATAAATATTGCATTAAATTAATATGTCGTCTTATTGTTACGATGCAATTTCATGTCTCCGATGATGAATATTGTAAAGACGGTGACCATTCATTTTTGTCTCGTAGTGGCATCTTGAATTATTCTGAATTACAATTAAAATGACCCATGTGAAGAATGCAGCACTCTAAGATAGAGACTAAAAATAAATTCCCATTTTCATAATTTTTCTGGTTCTCTATAAAAACGAAGGATATGTGTTCCACTGAACTGTCATATATTTCTTATGTAACTTAAAACAAGTGTATCAAGTCATCGAAAACCGTCTTTATGCAAATTTTTATGGTGGACTGAATCTGAACCGTAAGTATCAATTCCAATCCAATTTATTACAATATAACGGTGAGGTGGCCTTAGATTATTTGCCTTGGAATAAAACATAAAGAAAAAGGGATGGTTGCATAAACGATATCGTAACAAGTGATAACGCAATATCGCCGTTTCCAGTTGTGACATCAAGATATGAAATCCCCACTGGCGAATAGCATACATTGATATTTTAGTCCATGTATGTATTTATTCCCAATGGAACCATCTCTGTAACGTTGTTACCTTTTCTCGCACACCGTATTCGATACTGAAAACGGGATGAGAGCGATTGAATTCAAATACTAAAATGTAATCAAAACCACCTGAAAAAAGGCTGCCCGCCTGTTATTAATGTACAAATTATACTATAATGTACCGCACAAAAGTAAACTAGGTATCGAAAGTGTCGATTCATATTTATCAAACATAATTTTCATTCTGAGATCGACTCAATTAAAACAGAGCGTCACTACATTAAACTTTTAATAGAAATACAGCAAATCCTACTTCAGCACGCTTCCGAAATAACACGGATCATAAAAAGTATCGATATACTTTTACACTGATTTTTTCCTTTAACACGGTTTAAAAAACTAAAAAGAATTAAAATATGTATGTGTGTATATATTCATCATATAAATGAATTGCACTGTAATTATACAAAAATAAGTAAGCGATACAAATATTTATAAACCCTTTTAACTTTTAGGATAGCAAGGTTATCTATGTTGTAAACTAAATTTAAATCGAAACTATGTAATGTATTACTTCTTTACGTATGTCCTGTGTAAATTATGTTGTTATTAACAACTTACCAGTTGAATTTTTCTGAGAAGAGTATATAAGAATTGTCACATGTATTTTTAATGTTTTTTTAAACATTTTTTTTCAGAATAAATTAATACTTAGTTTACAATGTTTTGCATCACAATTCGGACAGTAGTACCTTGTCTCTTTTCATGACTCGTATTAAACATTCTTGGGTAGACGGGCTCGCCAGTGTACGAAGTAAAGCCGCGCCCGAGTCACGCTCGGGCAAAACTATCAAGTGGTTAAGTTTAAGAATTTCGTATTTTTAGTTGATTTTAAGCAATACACCGACCTAAAAACCGAAAAGAGGACCGAGTGTATGTAACTACTGTAGAATGAAGACTACGTAATCACATTTCGTCTTCTTCATAATTTAGTATCTTTCAAACTTATCATAACCAATGATGGTTTACCTTAGTCTGTTCATTCGACGAATGAGAATTCGCGTATATTATATATTTCTCTTATAATATGATCTAAGTGTGTAGTATGATACGAACGTAGAGCGGATTTGAAATGAATTTTCTATAGTCTAACTACGTGATTTTTTTATCGCATATGTAGCAGCCAGCAGTCATTGATGCTGGTGTCTGACCGGCCAACAATAACGAGGCGATTCATTACTATCTGGCCGATCGGCGATCGACGGGACGGATAGCTCGAAGTGAGAGAGCAATGATGTTAATACATCCGAGCTGAAACGATGCGTTTTGATCACTGGTCATGACATTTATCAGGGTCGTAATCAAGTGTCAGAATAATAATAATAATGTCCATGGATAATTGCAGTTATCTTTTCTTAGATATCTGAAGTAAAAGGTTCGACGCTCGCCATTATAAAAAGTGGATTCATGACCTCCATTTATAAATGATGAAAAAGCTACAGTATTTGTATAAGACTACACTTTCAATGGGGCAAAGAAAACAAAATACATACAGAATTTTGAGTTCATTACTTTACCCAAATACACAGTAAATGTAATGCTTTTATACAATCTTCTGGGTAACCCACGCTCTCTAAAAAGTTCACGGATGAGTGTTAATTAAAGCCGTCTTTGTACAATTTTCAAAATTCTGACTGTTGTCTCGACAATGATTAAAAAATAATTCTACATATTAACCTAACCCTAAATAAATAAAATAAGGTTTCCACCACTCCATATCAAATGTCCGTTACCTACTAATTGTTTATAATATATAAATGAAAGTATTCATTTCCAGCTCTCTTTTAGTGGTAGTCACACGTAAATTTATTTTTAAAAGTGAAAAAAATCATTATAAACCAGCAATTTACGCATTATCGATAGAAGTTTATAATATATATTTAAATGATAAATGATTGGCTGTTTCGCTCATAAAAATGCAGTACCGGTTCGACAATAGTCAGCTGTGAGCATCGGACAGTCAGCAGTACAGAATGATTATTAACGTCCGATTCATTTGCATTCACACAAAACAAAACAACGTCACGTGTAATTATCGTGGTTTGATTAATTATCTACTGCAAACAAGATTTCCCGAACCATATTTTGGATAAGTGGCCAACCCATAAAACATGCCAGGTTAAAATTATCGAAGCAAAGTGTACTATTATCGTGAATTTGTAATAGATATTTTAAAATGTGACTAGCGTTTTTTTACATTTATATTTTAAATAAATAGGTGCTATTTGAAATATTTCATAGAGAAATAGATATAAAGTTGCTAGCTAAGATGATTATACACAATTGTGAATCTCGTGGAAAAGGTATAATATTTTTAGTATTTGATAGGGAAAAGTAAATTTGTAAAATAATGGTCATAAAAATGACATCGTTACGAAGTGGTTAAAAACACTGATCAAATAAATACGTCTGCTATTTGTTTCCATATATTAAAATTATGCTTACGAATTCTTGACAATATTCAAGCGAGAGACGAAAAAGAAATTTCGAGCAGTGAATCAAAGCCTCGTGACAGTGCATTTACTGAACACGATAACATAACTGTACAGCAATATCAATAATCAATACAGAAGCGTTGTAGTTCATAGTCGGTCTTAAAAAGTCATCTTGAATGACAGCAGCACGTATTACAAGGTCAATACAATCTAAGTCGTTTGACGGATCGCGTTGCGGTCGGGTCTTTCGCTACACCGTCGGATTGACGAATTTCGCTGACGGGTGAACTGCTACGCGACAGTTGGCACGTACTCGCACCGCATCGTCAATCGAGATACCTGGCGGATCGCGTGAGCCAATCACTCGTCACTAATCAATTCAATAAGTAACCGTATTACACGGGAATAGTGTTATAATACGATATGAGCAATATTATTTGAAACGTTTAAATTCGACAGAATATCATGTTTTTTTAATTAAAATTTTAGCAAGAAAAAAAATATATTGACATCATAAATGTATATGTGATCGAATGCAATTGATATATATGTATTGTCTAAAATTCGCAATCCACCGGTCCGATCCTTCGAACGGAGAGTAGTGGGAACGATTCGCTAACCACCGGTGGTTCCATTTATTGAATTAGCATTTAGTTGTAAGAACTCCATTATAATAAGATAAAGTAAATAATAAGTATTCGACTCTAAAAATAAATATAAATTTATGGTTCTTGGTAGCTATTCGGGCTTCCGTAATTGTCTGAACTATGCTTAAATTAAAACAACAAGAGGTTTTCGAAGAGCCTTTGAAACCAACACATAGGGTCAACAACACCCAAAGTGAACATGATTTCAAGATCCAAAATTTTGCATATTGCAGAATATTTATGGTCCAACAAATGATGCATACACGAGTATTAAAATTTATAACCAAAATATATATTTGCATAATTTATAATATAAAAATGTTCAGTCGTAAGTTCGAGCCCAGGATATGCAAAAATGAGTCCATATTGTCGCTCAGTCAACATTTTTTTAACAAGTGAAGAATCTGACGGATTGATCCAAGTCAATGCGTGGTTTATATTGAATAATAATGGTAGACGTCCTATGTGTAACTGTGCTATTCATTTTTTCAGCTCGACGTTTACGTATTTCTCGCTCGACTTGTGCACGAGTCGTTGCGTCTCGTGTTCCGATTACAGATTCGCCGCCATCGTATTTTTCTCTTTGTTTAATTTTTTGAGGAAATATTAATTTTCCATTGGTTCAACGACATTGACAAATTCGCAAAAGTGGAACGTTCCATTGGTGATTGACGACGTCGGCAAACTGACTATATAAAATTAACCGACGAATTACGTTTCTTTTATTCTCATATTTGAAATATGTGTTATTTTGTAAACTATTCTAGTATTAGGGATCAATATTTGACAACTTTTATCGATTTCAGAATTAAGCCGGTATGTTATTCTGTTATCAGTATCGCCATACACTACTTCCATTCTTAGAGTATGATGATAGAATTGAGTAACAGTGAGTAAATGTGGTCGAATCATACTTATTTTACGAAAAATCCTTACAATCAAGGTAAATTTGAAAACTCAAGTAAACATTCTATTAAAGGTAATCGCAAAGAGACAACAACAAAAGATTTTTCTTAAACAACTATTACGATATATAATAATAAGATGTGACCGATTCGTAATACATTTTCTGCAATTATAAATAATCCTAAATCCACAATTCATCGGCTGAATATTATGGAATCACACAAAGATTACCACGACTAATATATTTTTTATAAAAAATTGACGTTCCACTGTAACGTAACTAAATTTGAGAGAAAAATAATATTTCAACATTTTTTATAACACACAAATAAATATCATACGATTTCTGATATTGCGGTTGGTAGACTTAAATAATTGAGACGTTATTAATATGAATACACAACGATGTCATGTAATTATGTAGATATAAAAACCGATTAAAAAAGCATTATCCGTTCAGCTAATGCATGGTTGTATGCTTGTTGTTCGCCGTGCACTACCAAACTTGTTTAATGTATACGTAATATAATATTATGATGCATGTACCATTACTTTGTTTCATAACTACTTGACAAATAATGATACCAAGAAAAAAATGTTACACATTTAAAAATCGAAGTAAGATTTTTAATGTAAATATTTTTTTCCTAGCACAATTTGTATCGCATACAGATGACATCATACTAATGAAAAATTTAAACAGAAGTTTTTATAAGATAATTTTTAATTATTCATTCGCCTAACTCTTTCCTCTTTTCTTTTTAAGGTAAAGGTAAGTATACAAAGATGGTATTAGAAATGGACTGGGAGTTGGTTTATCGCAACACCAAAGTCCCGGTTTAAGGCATCGCAAGGGTGGTAGGTAATATGAACATCACATACGTGTGAATACAAATCGATAGAACGCCCACGAAGAAACACCTTTCGTCACGTCATATGTGAAGTGAGAACTATGAACGGAGGTAGAAGTCTATCATGTCTGAGAGTTATTCGCTACAATATTGAAAAACTTTGGAAGCATAGATGGTTTTGGAAAAATTATTTTTATGATTTTCAATAATCTTACGACTTCGAAGGTTTCTTAGACCAGGAAGGATCGCAAGATTCTTGATAAGTGTTATATGTTTATCGAACGATCGCGCGACAGTGTTTGCCGGTGCTTTATCTAGTAGCGTTTATAGATGATAATTCGTGTTATATTACATGGAAAAGCTCGCATTAAAGTCCGCGTAAGGCAGCGCTTAGGCGTCACAAAAGGCCTGAGAATTCGTAATATTTTATAGCAGCTTTCAAGCTGAGGTACACTACAAAGCGATTATTACATCAAAGGTAGAATAACATCAAAGGCATCGGGGCACCGTATTGAATAATATATTAGCCTTAAGAATTGTGTAAGCCTATTATTATTATTTTTTTAAATCTGATATTATTTATATGTATACGCTGAGATAGACACTTTTGTCCACTTTATTAAGCTTTCACGCCCGTTTCATGCGGACCTTGTAAACATATTATTCAGAATAAGCAGCTTCGCAAACATTGCTAACGGTCCAGTTTAATTCAGTATGAGAAAAAATACGATATAAAAACGAAGAAAACGAAACACTATATGATAAAAAAGTGTAATCTGTAAATGTGCCTCCAATATTCAAAAATAACAAATTGACAAGAAAATCGCCGAATAATCCAGTGTTCCGCAACCTTTTATCTTCCATGGTACACCAACGTATTTTTTAAAAAGTCAATATTTATAAAAATGTGAAATATTTAGTATCGACGCATTTGTTAAAACCCATTTTTTATGGATTGTTTATTTTACTTCGGTACATTTTTTTTTTATAAAATTACATTTTATATTGTAGATTGTTTGTATAATATGTATGTACTTATGACGAATACTTCATAAGTTGTACTTGTAATAATATCCAACGAAGAAATAATTACGATGTTTTATGTGTAGAGGAATTATGTGATTTTTCTTATGTTGAAAAAAATGCATCGCGACACACCAAGCATTGTCTGACGGCACACCGGTTGAGGAGCACTGGAATAAAAGATGCTCATTTTTTAAGTGCTCAGCATTTTTTCTACTATGATTTCATTTAATTTCTAGAAAGAAACACATTACCGAAAAACTTTAAAAAAAGCGCAGCATACATTAAAAAATATCCATCAAAATTTTATAGATGACATTGAATATTTTTTTACATACAGATAAGAAATACTGCAATTTTATTTAAAAAAATTATAATTCAAATGTTTTAATTTTGTTTACGAGTCCACATGCCATTTTCTATTAATTTATGAGAATATTGTTTTGGAAAGGTATCCGAAACCATCCAATATTATTTTTTATTGTTTGTTTTGAACAAATCCGGGGAATCTCCTCCCAGCCTAGCCGGAAGCCTTTTCTTCTATTGCGTTCCCGTTGGTGCCTCTGTAACTTGCGTATTGAAATTATCGCAATATATGTCGTCAAAATATAAAAATAGTCGGGCTTAAGTGCAAATCGATAATGTCTGACGTGATGAATAATGCTATAGATAAAATGCTTGCGAGGCGAAAGTATAAAGTGTGTCACAAAAAAGTTATATGTATAATATATATCAAACCCAATTTTTTCTGAGAACGACGATAAGGGAATTAAAATAGGCTAATTTACAATTCACACCTTTGATGGCTGGATTATATGTTGATAAATAAATTTCGCAGCATATTTGAGTAATCATAAATACACATTTATTCCATTAAGATAATACATAATTGATGATAATTCAATATAAACCGTTCATTATATTTTATCAACGCAATTAATGCGATGTTTATAAGATTGTTTGATAAAATGAATTATTGAAACTCTATACGATACCACATGTTGTGTCACTAACGACCCGGGATTCGTCATTCGACATTATCATGCATTATATCACACGAATGCAAAAGAACTGACACATAATAAATAGTTATCATCGGTTATATACAGAATTAATTACAAAGACACACCCTAAGGCTAGGATCCAAACGTACAACTGAAATAGCTTTCAATAATTTTGGTTAAATAATAATGACAAACAATTATCTGTGATAAGTTTTATTGACACTAAATATTGTTAAGAGTCTTTGATGAAAGTATTCAACAACAAATAATAATCAACTAACATAAAACTGCTATTGTATAATTTAAATCTTAGAGATACCTGCTAATTTCAAATTGGCGGGTAACGGTGGGAATTAAACATCAGGTGACGTACTATAGGAATTTAATTTATGAGATCGTCGGCTCATTGAATTAATTTCACTTAAGGGATATAAAAAGGGGGAATTGGGAAGATTTAACTGTTGGATAAGAATATAACTTGAATTTAATTAACTCTTGTTTACAAAGTTCAAATTTGATATTGAAAAGCTATCAAGCACCTTCAGTCGATATCATAAGTTATTGAAATAAATTCAATAGCAATATCTGAAGACAAAAGATGTCACAAACAGTCACACCCAACTCCGATACTATTGTACAATATTTTTAGTGGGTGTTTATTTTGAAACTTCCGAGTTCCATGAAAAATAAGTATAAAACCGTTGTTCCTAAATGTATTATTATCTTGTTAAAAAAATGTCGATATTTTTGTTGAGCAACAATGAAATCGAATCGGGAGTGAGTGTATTTACAATGTTGATGGAAATTAATATTTTGAAATATGAATAATCAGTCTTGTTTGCAATTAATATCAATAATGGTGGATCGTCTAAATAATCATATTGAACATACAACCAATCGAAATTAATGAATCGCCGGGGTATTTTTCCGGTATCCCGTACCTAACCGATTCGTTTACCTGTAATGTATCGAAAATTAATTTTCCGGCCGGGCCTACGTCACAAACGAAAATAATACCACCTGACCAAACAGTCTACCCCTCTCCGCCCCACCACGCCCTGCCGCCCATCCAATTACTATCGAGAGCGTGTCGAACACAATTTTGATTACACCAATTATGAAAGCTATCGCTCACGGGACACTTATTTCCCTTACGTCACTTTTTATTATTTTCATTCTGACATTTTAACATGCCGGATTGTTGAACGGCACTTCATCGATTTCCGCTTTTCGTTTATACCACCATACACAATGAAACTGTGAAAGTCGATTAAGTTTGTTAATGTAATTGACACCCCCAGATCTACCCGGAACGCTTTGAGCACACAAACTGAAAATCCGATACTGTTAAATTTCGAAATAGGTCTACCCCGTGGCGCATTATTGCCGACGATCAATTACTTTATGATGTCCCAGTTTTTAAAACTGATGCCTTGGTATTTCAAAATATGCCAGACAGCCGAAGCTCTGGGGAGTTTATTTACGAAACTGAAAGATACTTACGAACAACGACAGTAAGTTATCACGATTTTTTCAGACAAACAAAAATATTATGAATCTTTAAAAAGACGAGTTCTTTCAAAAGTTCTAACTTACTTTAACGATGCTAACTGTTATTTTACGTCAGTTCTGTTTCATCCGTGTGATAAAATGCCTGAAGATGCCGAAAGACGAAACCCGAGTCGTTAGTGTGTATGTAGTGTAGTATGTACAAAACATGTGGAATCGTACAAAGTTGTAACAATTTAAAGTAATATGTATCATTAAAAGACCTAAATAACTGCCTAAGTAATGAACATAATCAAATAAATTAGTTATTTTAAGATCAGGACTGGTTTTGCTCATCGCAAGCATTATAGAATACAAATTAAAACCAAGTCCATTAACACAATATATAATTATCAGGTACACACAACCAAACGTTTGAGAGCTGAAAAAGCAAATTATAGGCAATCATACAGTATGTATCCGAATGAAATAAAATAATTGACAAATAAAATGTACGTCGTAGTAATAATTTGTAATCAAAATGAAGTCAAATCATAAAAAAACATTGAAAGTTCCAAGTCTGATGCTAAGTTGTCATAGAAAATCTAGTATATAACTGTATAATGTATACGGACATGGAAAATTGTTCTCAGCACGTCAGAAGCACGTCAGAGTACGCAGTTATATAACAGTTAAAAAAGCTGGATCGGGTAATAATACTGGAGTTCGCATCCTAGGGCCATCGGTCCGTTTGTTCAGGCACCGCAGATCCGACGGCAGTTTATAAAAATATAATACGGCAAAGCAGCGAGAAGAAGCGAAAACTATCTGTAGTGAACATAACCCAGCCCCGTCCAGCAATATTGAGCTGAGATAGCGAAAAAATGGCGTCGAAGTAAAATAATGGCCCCCAACGGTCACTTTATTGCGTTATCGAGAGCGTATATAAAAATGGAGAGCTATATTATTATATCGTGGACGTGATAAATAAAATTATAACAACGTTAATGGCTCCGCGTAGGGCGAGACGGGCTCCACGTATAATGCCTTGTCTTATTACAGATGGAACTTGTTATTTCTAGAGATAAACTCAAAATAGCAAAAGTATATTCACGTGTTACACAATATACACACAATTGTTTTGACAGTAACTTTTTTACCGTCTTGTATACTATATGGCAAGCACTTCGAAAAGTTATCTATTACAATTTTTAAATTGATTATGATACATAAGGCGTATTTTAAGGTGTTGCTCGTTTTGAGACCGCTACTTTGAGAAAGATCTTCTGAAGAAATATACCGTAAATTTTTATAAATTATACATACTAATAATTGCACTTGCAATTGGTTTTCGAACAGTTTTCCCATCCTAAGATTCTTTTATAAAGACAATTTGAGTTAAAATAAGATGTTTTCAGAGGACCCCAAGTTTATGTAGCGGCATTGTATAAAAATAGCTATGCTTAAACTATCGACATTCCAAATTCTAACTGACTGTATTTAGCTATTGTAGTACATTACAGAACTTGGTTGAACGAAATAACTGTAACAAGCTAATTATTATTGGATTAATATTGTTACATTCTTTTCAGCTGCAATCTTTTGCTTGCCTATTGGTAAGTAGATTCCTGTTAATAATGATTTTAATATATTATATATACGATGCTAATTGTTTGTTTTACGTCAGTTCTGTTGCATCCGTGCGATGTAATACCTGAAGATGCGCAAGGGCGAAACCTGGGTCGTTTGTGATAAGACATATGGAATCGTACAAAGTTGTAACAATTCAAATTTAATATTGAAGTTCCATCAAGCACCTTCAGTCGATATCATAAATTATATAATTATTCTTGATAAAATAAATCTAATATAATACAAGTTGAACAAATATCTGTATGCCGTTAGAATATTAATTAGATTAATTAAAATACGGTGTTAAATACACATAACAAAAAGCGAATTTAAAATGTATAGTTTTTCCTCTTCGAAAATCATAACAGAATTTATAAAATAGTGACTTACTCGATTTCTAGTTCAACGCAAATGAAGATAAATATCATGAAAAATATAAGGCGTCGTAAAATTTTCCACGGACGGATGATAGCGGGCACAATTTTATACTTTATAGTCTCCATCCCGATTGCTGTGCGTACAAAATCCTCGCATGTGAAAAGTTAACTTCAGGCTGTGATATCGGCGTCGCATGCTTTTGCATATTTAAAAAGCTTCTTTATTATTGTGAACCTACGTCTTGATAAACGGCGCCATTTTTTTCTTCGTACCCCGGCTCACATATTTTCGTAAGCCCATTTCAACTTTAATTTTTCATTGTCTGCAACACGCCGAAATGTGACGTCAGATGTGCTTTTTTACGAAATTTAATGTATCTCGAAATGCTATTTTTTCCTCAACAGCGTTCTGAGAAAGTTTTTCATTTGTAATAGTTAAACGTAGTCGTTTTTTAAAGATTTCGTATACTTAAAAACACGGATGGTTAACACGGAGAAAAAATAGTGATGTATTTTAGTTCTGCAAAATTTATAAGGTATAATAGATGATAGCTATTTCGGGTTACGCCCTCATCAGAACTAATTCAATAGAATTAAATCAATGAATGGTTGTTTAATAACGGAAAGTTTTATGCGGAAATTGTATTAAAGAGTTAAACAAATATGTGGAATTCTGATTAAAAATCGACATTGATTTTAACTGTTCGTGACATAATTGGATACCCAAGTTATCGCCAAGCACTTTCTTCTCTTTTTGTTTTGGTAAAGTCATATTTTTAGTATAAAACGTTATGTGTATTATAAGGACTGTTAGGGCACAATTTTATAAAACAATGATTGATAATAGGATATTAAAACTGTTGCCCAGCCCCATCTCTCTCTACTGTAATAGATCTTATCGCTTCATAGTAAATGGCAGACGTTCGGTTTCATAATATTTTCCTTTCTAGGAGTAGTCCGTAGTTGTAGATGTAGCTAGGTGCACCGCGGCAGCCTCCGGTGGTTATCCGGTCGAAGCCAGTTCAGCTCAGAGTCTAAACTTGTCGTGACGGAAACGAACTTTGCTTTAACCTGTATAACCATTTAAAGTATCATGCGATGCTTACCAAACTGTGATGGAATGAAAGTAGCATTTTTTTATTCAGCTCAATCGTCATTTATCAAACGTCTAGTTCATTGATATTACATAATAATAAAATAAAACAATATCTGTGTTATAGCATATTAATTTAAATAAAACTTGCAAAATGTAGATCGAAGCATGCTTTAAATTTCTGAATGGATTGACATTATGACACAAATATTATACATAAAGTTTTTTTCTAGGAGAATGATATCGGAATAATATCCATTATTATATACCCAATAACAAAAAAAATCAAGCCATCAAAATATATATTATAGCTTTGCACAAACATGATTATAAAAAGTTTACCCAGTTTTTTCGGTTTAGAAAATACAGAATATAAGAGATACACCGCAAAGTAATTTTACTAAAATTGATGAATTTACTACATAAAGATTTATTAAATTAAATTGATTTTCATTATGTATGTAAAATTGTTAATATAATCATCGCTATTTTTTTTTAAGAATATTTTTTAATTGATGGTAGACACGTTGACCATACAATCGAGCGACGCAACGCTGTAGAACTTTTCTCTTACAGGGTTTCAAATAACTGCATGGAAATTTCACGCATTGATTGAAAAAAAATGGCCGATGGGATTTGTGTTGTTTCATGCCAAGCCATCTCGTCTATTATACTATCTGACATTGAAAATTAAGCACGAATCCTTTCCTAAGCCAAATTCTGTTTAAGTTAAACTAAAAAGAGGGTAACCTACTGGCGACTGCCATTATTCGTTATACACTTTCGGTTAGTATTTATTACAAGTATTAATATTTTGTAGCACATATTTCAGTTTAACTCTACCAATATTGCAAATTAAGGTCGTAATAGTCGAGAAGTTTTGTTTTGAAAATCACTGAAACGGGTCAATTGCGAGTTGTCCGGCCGTGCCCTCGCGCGCCGTGTCTCCGGACACCGCAGCAGCATTTTGCATCAATTCCCATCGCACCTAGCCAAAAGAAAATAGATTGCGTCTAAATTGTGGGTGAGCGCGCTCACAAACTTTTACAACACCGACGCTGATAATAATAATCATCATTGCGAGACATTTTTCGCAAACACACTGATATTTTATCGCCCGGATAATAGCTGCAACGACGCGCGCGCATTTCGCAATTGTCGAGAAACGAGACCGTCCATTCGGTTCTGCGGTTTGGCAACCGTCACCTGCTGCATATTACTGAAATTTCAATTCGGATAGCTACACCGAAACGGCATTGGAACCGTTGTCCATTAAGAGCTAGGTGCAGGATAAAACGAAAATACCAAAGATTGAACAGTCGTAATGCTTTGACAGCGGACCATTGATGCCGGTTATCCGGTTTGAAGGAATTGATATATAAAATAAACATATATACTCAATCCTCCTTTTGCACGGGGTTACGTTCTAAAGACTACCATGAAAAAAAAGATATAAATTACCTTTACAAAAATGGTGCATATTTTCAACATCTCTGCAATACCGAGATTCCATAAACAAACATGAAAGCGAACCGATGCCGAGTTTCATCGTTTTATCATATAAAGTTTGTTTCTACGTTTGAGAACGTGTTACGTCTATACAATATGAAAATCTGGAAAACGTTGAAAAACCGTTTCTACCTGGCTAATTTTCCTAAAACTGAAAAAATGAAATTCATACGTTAAGCCAAAGATTTCCATGTTAATTAAAATAAGAGTATTTAAACAATATGTTAATTTAAAATATCGACTGAACTGGATTGATCAAATTTCTCCAAGCAATTTCCTGAAATTATATGCAACATATAATTTTCACAATTTAGTTTTAATTATAGTTCATACTTAATTACACTTATCATAACAAATACATTATTCTTTTTATATAATTATAAGACTTATTGATGAGGGCTTCAGCTGCCTATAAGGTCAGTGCTTTCAAAACCTTTTCATGCCCATAACCTTGTAAATCTGAAAGTAAAATTACAAAGCAAAAAGAAAAAAATATTGAAAATGAAAAAAAATTCGGCCCCATATTGGAAGACATGGATGGGATAACAAAAAAGAGACGCATTTTCTATTCGAGATTATCATGAAATGTGTAAAAATAACCGATCTGTAATCACTTATTTTTATTACAATCAAAATAAAATCTCATCATTTCAATCGAAAATGTTCCAAGAATGATATAATTTGCAAAAACGTTGTATTATTTATTTGTTGCAATAAAAAAACATGGCGAAATAATTGAATTCTATGTCCAATAAAAATAGTAAAAACTGATTAAAAGATATGAGAGTCATAACTATTATCTATACGCATGTGCGCGGTTCTTTCGAATCTTACAGACCGAATATATAACAAAGTATTATAATATGATTGTTAATGGGGTAATCCTGGATAGCTTGGGATACCTGACAGCTTATCGAGTTAACTAGACATGTTTTAAGCAATGATTGTCGTGAAGAAACCATACTAGCTAACGATATGTCTATTATAAGTAAGAATTTCAGAAAGAAGCAGTGCTGTTGGTTTGTTACCATCTATTTGAATTTCAGTGTTGTTTGTTGCCATGGATTGTTTGCAGTTGCCGGAGTTGCAGTTTGCGCAACACTTCAGCAACGAAACTTTCGCGCGCCACACAATAATGACCTGTGTTAACAAAATCTAAAAATGACGAAGTGTGAGCTATAAAATGAATAACGCCAACTTAATGCCAAACAATCAAAAAATACATTATTTCTCAATATAAATTCTAAGAGAAGATACATGTTAGTCCCACGAAAAAAATAAAAAATGAAACTGTGTGAAATTATTGAGAAAATTCATTAAAAATTTAAGTGTTATAAAGGGAAATAGATTTTCAGCAATACGCTTGCAAGTAAGATAGCAATGCACTACCTATACACACATTAACTTACAGTTCAGAATAATTCTGAAGATGTCTTGGTTTCGAAATAGATTTATTTTATTAAAAATACATTTTCATAATTTACGATATCGACTGACGGTAGTTGATCCAATTTTAATATCAAACTTGAGTTTTGTGCGATTCCAAATTTTATTTCACTAGCAATCAGGGTTTATTTTTTCAGCATCTTCAGGCATTCTATCGCACGAAAAAATGTGATAGATATGCAGATATTAGATAAATATAAGATTGGAATACAATTTTTCGGTTTTTAACCAAATTTGCAATTGCTGTAATTTTGTGTCATGATAATGATCTGAAATACAATAGCTGATTGTGTATTTATTGCAAAAAATGATATTGGGCCACTTACAATAACAAAACAATTATTTTCCACTGTTATTGCAGATTGCAGCAACTCTACGTTTCATAACAATTACTCGGATAAGTTTTGTGTAACGTTTTATTTTTAAATGCGTTATGAAATTTTTTGACATATTATGTACATTTAATTTGATATGAAATAATATAAAATATATACTTCATATTATAATACAAAAACTATTTCTAAATAGTGTCAATAAGTAAATAAGAATGAATGAAATCCCAACACATTTTTAGTACTATTTACGTAATTTGACGATCAGGGGTTTAACTCATGGCGAGCTTGTGTATAAAATACTATGCCTTGCCATCAAGTAGTGGCAGTTAACGCCTTAAAAGTGATGAAAGAAATCCTTTTACATAAACTACTGACATTTTCATCTTAGGAAATAGTTTTATTTAAATAAATAGCCATATTGATGTGTTAAGCCGTTACTTCTTGGTGTAAAGGCATTTTAAATATGAATTTTACAATATATAATATAATCATTAGAGTTGACTTCACTCATCATTAATGTTTATTTTTTTATGTATAAAGATATGTTTCATCAAAGTACTATGGTAAGCTTAAAATAAAATTAATTTTCATTTAAATAATGTGAGACAAGATTGTAGAACCTTTTCGCACCGTAAGGCTGTAGACATTTAAGTTGGATGTAAAGGGCTGATTTCATGAAAACAAGACGATATATTTAATTGAAAACAAAAAAGTGCGCGATGAAAACAAATGCTTTTCTAAAACAAAAACAAAAAAGTTCGTTTTTTAAAATTGATACCCCCATAACTGTGCCACAAGTCTGGCAGGTCTATCTCTCGTGTGATTTTATATAGTTATAGGCACCTGTTTACAAACTTTTAAAATTATTGAATTGTTTTTTTATTATATTTTTGAACTGATACGTCTTTAATTAAATACTAGATGGTGCACTTGAAGATATTAAAAAGCACAATTCATAAGAATCACAAGCAAATTGAGTTTTACAAAGCTAATATAAAAGCTTATACACACATTATTTCAATGTATTATGTACATATACCACACAATATAGGTGAAACTCACCGACATTAATTCCGTTGACATTCACGAAGCAGGACGATGAATTACTTGACTACATACCTGAAACAAAACAAAAACAAATCGTAAGTATGTAAAATTATTTTCAAATTAAGAACAATACTAAATTAAAATCGAATAGATCGTGAACAGTAAGTATATTATCTATGGTTATACGTAGGTAATAATAGTATTCGGTGAAGGTGTGTATGTATTTTGTATAATATTGTATATATATATTTTTGTTGTTGTATAAAACGCCTAAGTGCACATTTGCGTCGAGCAGTTAAAGAAAGAGCTGTCACGAAGTCCAACGAATAGCCTTTCACTTATTCACGGAATGGAAGCGGCAGAGGGAAGAGGGCGTCATGAAAAATGCAAGGGCGCCGATGTGTGGGGCGGGTGGGCTTACGCCTCGCCGGTGTTGTAACTAAGATTACTTTCCCGCTGTTTCAAACACGAACAACGAAAGCGCGCCAAACGGAAGCATGTATTTAGTTAAAACCTTAAAAAAAGAAACAGATTTTTTCTTTAATTAAAAACCAATTTAATAATGCGACATTATTAAGTTTGTTCAAAGAATATACGAAGTATACACAATGTTAAATACAAGAATCTTTTTTAAGGTGTTAACTGTCACTTCTTGATGGAAAGGCATGATATTTTAAATAATAAAAACATGGTCAGTCAGGGGCGTTTCAATATTTTTTTTTACAGAACATATCTTTTTTATACAAACCATATCTTCCCATCTCATCGATTCATCTTTAATCGACTATCATTAAAATTCTCTTGTATTAATTTATTTTGTTCCATTAAGTAGTGAGTGTGGGTTATTTTCGTCATTAAAATTTCCCAATCCTTACTTCCTTATTGATTGTGGACATTTAATTTTTATACTAATTTACTTTATTTGTATCAATATTGTATGATTTTATGTAAATTGTTTCCTAGTTCTTGAACCCATGGTTTTGTACACCTGCTACCTTTAACTCAAATTAATTTTTTGTTTTGTATAAATAGACTTGTTTGTAAATTGTATTCTATCAGTTGATAATGCTCGCGATGAGCGAAACCGGTCCTGATCAAAAAATATATTGTGGAAATAAGTACTAAAAAAAATGTGTTTTTATTATTTAAAATAAATACAAGAATGTTAACATACGATATAAATTAAATAACTTAGTAAGGTTATTGAAAAGGATACTGACGAATATTAATGATAGACTTACAAGATTTATATTCTAATTTTTAAAATTCTCGGGTGGGTAACGAGTTGCTATACATAGTAAATGAATATTAAAAAAGATAGAGTATAAAAATTTTCATTGCAGCATAAAAAAATGTTGCAAACTTTTAATATTTCAGATGAAAAGTTTTTATTTTTATGGTCAGAGTGGCTGTTTGATCACTTCATAGTCAAAAACTTTACAGTGAATGTCGTAAAATCAAAATATGCACCGTCGCTAAAAAAGGTTTTAAAGGCAAAGAATAATACGAACATTAATGAGGATAGGCAATGATGAAATACAGTCGTCATAAATTCATTGCCAACGATGCAATATGTAGTAAAGAAAGTTTCCGTGTGTTGTTCAAAGGAAAAATATTTAGTTATAATTAAATCTTATTTTTGCATCAATCGATATATCATTTTGCATTTTCAACCTGTTATACACAATCTTCGTATGTTTAGGTTTAATAATAATAAAAAACAAACAAACAAACAACAGTAAGAGAATGATTTTCAATCTACAATACGAAGTAGCGATTAGATGAAAAAAATATTTAGGAACTCAGGAGTATTGTGAAGAAAATGTAAGGAAATGATTTGTGCATGTATGTATATTACAGATACATTGTCTTTAATTCTCTCGCAAATTTAACTGCAAGAAAAATTACTATCTATTTATTATTAATCATATCTATATAAAATAAATTATCGCAGTGAATGTGACAGTGCAGAGCTAGACAGTTAAATAATGTCAACTATTTGTAAAACATTTTATTATTATTGCAAGACTGCAGTTGGGAATTTCAAAAGCAAAAAACCGTAGAAATAGCATCATTAATGATAAATAAAATCAAGATAACTTTCGCAAATATGCAATTGGCGTTAACAATAATAAAACAATGGCGATCCACCGAGAGGCATCGCTCAATCATTACAAAACATACATTGTATTGTGTTCAGTTATTTTACCAGAGCAAGGTATGATGATACCATTTTAATAGGCGCACACCGTAGAAAAAAGTAGCCATATTTCATTTCATTAGGCGTTGCGAAGAAGTAATTTTTTTAAACATCTGCATCAGTGTGGTTTTCAAATGGTGGTCTAATTAGCTTCTGATTTATTTGTCGATTCAATAAGAGTTGCATCGCTTTTGAAATATATTTATCTCTTACATGCGTAGCGTCGCTAAAGACAATAAAATTCAAGTAATCATTTTAAAAGATTATAGGCAAAACATGCTTATAATTAATTGAAAACCCTTGAATATTTTACATAAAAAAATGAAGGGCTAATTTTTTTTTTAATGTTGACCGATTACTGTTATATATGCTATTTGATAATGATTACTTAATTTGAATTGCTGATAACTATTTGCAGTTAAATCATTTCATGAATGACTCATTAACAGTATTTATCGTTAATGAAACTTATCACTGGCAATTGTGTTAATTACTAATAGATCAATATGATTGGAATTTATTCTAGCTGCCATTTAGTTCTTCCCTTGGGATCTGCATTTTCCCTCAATTAATACCTTTGGTATAGAGACAATGAAAACAGTTTATTGTGTGTCAGCTCTGTTGCATCCGTGTAATAGATTGCCTGAATATGTCGAAAGGCGAAACCCGGGTCGTTAAAAAAAGAGATTACTGAAATTTTAATGTTGAATGAAGTTTGTAACAAAGTTGCACTTAAGGGCAGTGAGTAATACATAAAAAAAATACGTGCTATTTAAATATAATTAACTATGCAGTTAGTGTTCTAAATATTAATCAAAAGTGAAATAAAACTTTTATTACAGTATCAAGTCGCCACGTCTACAATAAGTAGTAGACAATTTAATTACGACATTGCTGAATAGTGGAGAAATGATTTGTTACCCGAACAATACAAAATGCAAGCACCCCTTTTCATACGTCAGCTTAATTAAGCGTGTCGCGATATTTGCCGTCAGTTTGAAAATGGCTGCTCTAGTAGAAAAAATGCCATTAAACGAAATAATGCGCTGGAATATATATTAAAAAAATGTTTATGTAGAGAAATAAAACAGTGTTGCATTAACAAGCAACGGTGCGCTTGTAGCGAACACAATGCGTCATTGTGTTCACCTGCTAATTAGCGAAGTATTACCTTCCTAGTAGAGAGAAAGATTCTCTCACGCTCTACGTATCGTAATGAACAGCGCAACAAATATTAACTTGGTCATTGCGTTATGAAAGATCAATGAGTACTATATATAACCTGAAAGATTCTTTTGCAACAAACTATTTTGATTGCAAAGATATTCTCGTCAAATGAGAGTTGCACGTGTAATAATCTACTTGGGTGTTTTTATGATAATTTTGAAGTGCCAAGGGTTGTGATAATAAAATAGGACGGCCACTTTTTTGACTTGCGATGCATGTAAGTATAAACGTCAGCGGGTACTTACTTAGTTTTGATGAAAATAGAACGACGCTTGATTATTGACATCATTATTATTTTCACCAGAATGCTTACAGACAAATTACAAAAGTACACATAAAGATACAGCTAGGTAGATGCATTGTAGATTATCATACAGTGAATTTCAATGTAAGGTTTGTGGTGCTTAACCCTTTGGATGCCACGACTTTTTGGCCGAATGTGCCAGAAATGCCACGATTATGATATAAAAATTGACATATAAAAATGTGTTCTATAGTTTTTAAGCAGTGTGTACCATTGTTTTGACAAAAATTTTGCGTTTCAAATAATATGCACTGCACCAGATGCAATAACTCGTCTGTTGTTTTTTAGTTTGACAGTTTTATGTTTTGTTCTACAGTTTTGTGGTGTAGTCAATCTTTGGCATTTTCAAGTATATAATATATTTTTTTACTTTACATAAACATTAGCTTACTTTAAAATCTTAAACTAATAAACTATTATTTAAGCCTTGGATAATAACGGAAATAAAATAAGAAAACGCATATCTATAGAAATAGAATATATTTTAAATAATAAAGACACATTTTTTTCGTACTTATTTCCACAATATATTTTTTGATCAGGACCGGTTTCGCTCATCGCGAGCATTAAAAAAAATAGAATATATAATTTTAGAAAAACTATGCGTTCATTTACAATAGAAAATCTTGATCATAAAAATTCTAATCCTTCAAAATGAATCACGAGAGTGAAACGGATACTAGTAATTATGATTCAGATATGGACTCGGATGGAAGTGCTTTGATACGACCCCGACAGAGATGTCAAAGACTCATTAGTGAGAGTGATAGTTCTGAAGAAGAGCATTTTGATACGATAGCACATGATTTCCAGAAAGATTTTTCTGAAGTATTTTTAGATAATGATGCTGTCAACCAAGATTCTTTGGGGTTCATGGAAATATATATATTTAAAAAAAATTTATGAACCCCTGGAGCAATATGCAATGACACACCGTTTTGCCGAATATTTCGTCGCCATCGCGACGTTCGAGCTCGATTTATTATTATTATTATTAGCAAAACGCTGTATTAATAATGACAATAGGTAGCGCAGACTTCAACAGGGCGTTTAAAATATAACTCATTATTTTATTCTTTTACGATGCAGAGCCGTCGGCTCTGACTATCTACGATATATTGCAAAAGCAGATTAAATCGGTTCTTGGCAGACAAAGGGTTTTACCAAATTTAATTACAAAACTCAATAAAAGAATGGAAAGTCGATTAGGTTACGTAAGATATGACGGGCCCGTGAATTACTAATAATATAATGCCCTCTCATATCTTAAAAAACAAACAGAAAACTTAGCTCTATTGTGTATTGAATTGACTGAGTAAAATAACTCAGATAGTCAAAAAAATATTCAGTTGTTTTTCAGTACCTCCCACTTAATATAACATTCATGTCATTTTATCTAAATAGATTTTTAGAATCAAATTTTATCAGTTTATAATGCACCTAATGAGTAGAATCTTTTTTTGAAGTAGTAATATACACGTTTTATTTAATGTAAATACAATGTCCACCCACCAATAAATACGTACTTGGTTAAATAGGAGATAATTTATTAAACTATTGTAAAAGTCATGACTTTCTAACAGGAATTAATTATTTGAAACGTAAGGAATAAAAATTTCAATAATACAATATGTAAGATGTTTCCAGTTAAAGGGTTTTATTTATTAGATAAACCGAAGTAAAGAATATCATCACACATTTTTTTGTCTTATTATAATAGTTTGTAATTCCAAATAAATACACTATTATACTCAGATGAATATTGATGTATTCATAGACACGTATAAAGGTAAGATGTGAAAGCGAAACGCAAAAAGCTAGCGTCTAAATTAATTTAACGCCCTTCATTATTCATTGGTAATGTGTTATGTTCACTTATATATAGAGCATAAAAAATAAAACCAATAGTAACTTACTTTTATGACATGGACTTGAGTATGTACTGACACAGCAGTAACGAACAGCCATACACTAATGAAATGAATAGGTAACAAGAATGGCACGATCGGACCCAGCCCACTGTATAATATCACAAACGAAAAATTACGATTGAGGGAAATTTGGGTAACGGCAGGGGCCACAATGAGGGTCTGAAAGGACGACGAGCCTCGACGGCGAAAGCGTTACGTCGCAATTTGCGCACATTTTTCACGGCGGTGACAGGCCGACGCGTCGATATTTCAATCAGACAAAGGAGAGGTTAAACCTTTGAAACCCGGCCGATATTGGGGTCCCAAATAGATTTCACCTCCTTTCGGCGAGGTAATTTGTGGATTTTTAATCTCGGCGCCTATTTATTGAAGAGAACGGTGATCGACCGTCGATTTTAGAGGCTCATTTTTTCAGTTGTCCGTATGACTTTCAACTATCGGTCTTTCCAACAAATTCTCAGTAGCCGATAGATTAACAGCGAAGAAGAAAGGAGTTAGTTCCCTCGGCCGTATATAAGTTTATTATAAAGCAGCGGGTATGGGCAGTATATTGGACCAAGTCAAATATAAAAGTATCATCAGCAAGAATACAAAGTGTAATAATACCGTTTTTAGGTTACACTAAAATAGTCCAGCTGTAAGAGAAAGAAAGTTTATTAAAAAAAACTTTGAAATATACAACACAATGATTTTACAAAGTACTTCTTTAAATTGATTAATTTTACATATTATAAAAAATCATTGTCATTGATTGATATCATTTAAATATGCCAACCAAATAATTATAGCAGAACTTCGAAAAATCAGTGTTGTTTCACATGCAAAGCATCATACAAGTAAACATATTTGAAGTTTTCCGAAAGTCAACAATGTTTGCTACTGAGTTATAAGAAATGTACATAATTATATGAATATTTTGGAGCATATGACAATGTTATTTATATATGTTTTTATTTAATAGTCGAGGGTTGTTTATTTATTTAATAATATAATATCAAAACACAGTACCGCCACGACGATTACTAATAATGATAAATAAGTTTAAAGTTACTTGCACATTAAAGATTAAATTTCGTATAAGCGGTTAGAGGAACGCAGCACATAGCACTGAGAAAAATCTATATTATCAAATTTCTAGAAGAATAAAAAGTACTACAATAGGAATCGCAAGAAAACCTACATAATTTCACATCCGAGAAGCTCGGTGAAAGTGTTAACGAGAAAAACGAATGCAGTGTGTGGGGGTTGGATAGGAATAAATTGGCACGGCAACGGTGGCGTCTGTCGCCCGAATTGCTTTTCTTTTCTTCGTTTTTTTTATGTTACAGCTCTTGCACGCGTGCACGCCGGAAGTCAATGAATGATGTACCACAGCGAAAGCTTCAAGCAGTCTGCCTTCATCTGCTTATTAAGTGTTTTTTTACTTTGAGATGTAAAATAAAGAAGACATATGTTAAAAAATAAAGTAACCTAAGATAAAAATTTTAGAAAGAAAAAAGGCTAAAACGTAACGCTTCAAAAAGCTCACTATATAAGATTTTATTCGGTTTCTTAGTATCTGAATACTAGTATTGATATTTTTAATGAAGAATTTATTGCTTAGTCGACACAATGTTCGACTTGCTGTTTTTTTTCACATATTTTACAGTAATTTGTCGCCCTGAGTATCGTTTATTAATGAATTTTACAAAATGTTTTAATTAAGTTATGATCAAGTAAAAAACAATTTTTAATTTTGATCATGAAAAAGACAATATGACAATACAAACATCTTATTATATTTCTCTTATTATACATAGAACATCGCTGGATACAGTCGAATTGCTACACATGGTATATATTTAAAATATCTTTACGTTATACGGATCAAAGTTTTAAATTCGCGTCGTCGACTGAAAACCGCCCTCACCCGCAGTACACCACTATGGCGGTAAGGTCTATAAAAAAGTAACGCCTCATAAATCGACGTTTTCGCAAGCGGCGATTTGAAGAATAAGAAAACGTTATCCGCCTTCGCTTTATCAAAGCAAGTAATAATAAAATAATAACACCACGAATCCTGAAAGTAATGCGAAGTAAAGCGAGGAGATTTCAGCAATGGCTACACTTTCGGAAAACATATTGGAACCTATGTATAACGTGGTAAAAAGTGGGCTTGGTATTTATTTGACCTACGCGTTGAAAACACTTCTTAAATCACATTTGCCATGTTTACGTTTAAGTGATATGCGAACCAGAGACGCTTTTCCGCCATTTTTTTTGAAAATTCATTAATTTTTTAACTATTTAAAATAAATATTTATAAGAGTCTGACTGTACCCATGACGTTCATTATTCGTTTGTTGAATTTCAGGATTATTTTTCAGTTGATTGGTATTCGACTATCATATTCATGTAAGTTTTAAAATTTATAGACTTGACAGAAGCGGTATTTATAAAATGTCCTGTGGCTCATGTTTATCCGTTTACATCGGACATACAGGTAGGAATATATCTACTCGAGCTAAGGAACATATAAGATCATTCAATAGTAAAAAAAAACAGATTCACAATTCGATAATCACGTTATAAAAGAATCACATAATATAAATTCAAACGCAGTGCCTAAGTGTTTGCATCTTTGCAGTAAGGGTCGTAGGATGACCGCTTTAGAGCAGCTGGAAATCAATAGACATCATCTATCACAAAGGATTCTTAACGAACAAACTAATATATTGTATAGCCCATTAATTAAACAGCTCCACGGGGGGAAGGGGTCTGATTTGCTGCCGTAATAGACCATTTCCGTGCCACATGTAAACGCATTGCCATAGCCCTATTTTTTAGTTTCAGTTACAATTTTTGAAAAATTTAGTTTTATTGCGAGAAAGAAACAAGCTAGGCCGTTAAAACAGGAGGGAAGATGTATTGTGTACCTTTTCTATACAGCCATATATAGATAAGCAAATGTTCGTTTAAGCATAGTTCTGACGATGGCGTGAGCCGAAATAGCTATCGACTATATTATAAAAAATAGTTTTGTAGAACAAAAATACATTGCTATTTTTTTCACCGTATTATAATGGAGTTCTACCAAGCGAATGCCAATTCAATCAATAATATGTTTTTTTTGTTTGACGTCTGTTAAAATATATTATATACGATATATTTTATATATAGATTATATATTATATAAAAAAACTACATAATGAAAAGAATGACATAAATCATTTTTTTTATATATTAGAACCCATCTTAGACTGTCGCAAAACAAAGCGCGATAAATTATTTAAACCGATTGCTTAGCAACGGACCGTAAACATTCTTCTAATTAACAGACTGCTTTAATTACTAACGTTAGTTACATAGATTGATGATATTTAAAAAAAAAGTTAAATTGACGCAACCTTCTGTACAGCATAGTTAAATATACGCTCAAATACGCTGGGGGTGAGATAAGGGCAAAGAAGTGACCTTTTGATAATGGCTGCCGGCTAATTGCGAATGCGGGCAGTAGATGAGATGACACCCCGCGATATTAATATTACTAAACAACGTCCCAGCGAAAACACCCTTTGACAGTGTATTAGGTACAGCTCTAATTCTGCAGAGTGATCTACGATACTAGAAATTCTGAAATATGGCATTAAAATCATTCTAGCATTGTGTATTAATTTTACAAAATAAGAATGCATAGATGTATTGGCAGTTATTTATACTTAAGTATCTTCATTTGATATGGAAAGAAAAAAAATGAGAACTGTTATTTCAAAATCGTATGCTATTAAACACATAATGTACTATGTCACGAATATGAATTTAATAATCACGAAAACAGTAAATTAAGAATGACAGCCGAAAGATAAGTGTTTAGTCCACGAATTTGCACAAACAAGACAAAATTATACATTTTGCATTAAAATAAAACGCTTAATTAATATATATATATATAAATTTTATGGTCACATACTTTGTGGAACTCCAATGTACTAAGATATCAATTACTCATACAAGAAACAAATATAACAGTTGAAAATTATTTCGGCTTTATGCCATCGTGATAAACACAAGGAACAGATAAACTCGATTTTTTTATTAATGCGTCTAGGTTAAACTCAATGTAAAACGGAATACAGACAAGGGTAGGAGTAAATTCGTATACCATTATACGAATATTGTGATACTTATATCTCCGATTGACTTTATGGTATCAAGTTCGAATAAAATACTTGTGTTCGGTTTTAATTTTTTAATTCATACCTCAAAGTTCACGGATTGGGCAACAGAGCATGTAATGTGACCGCGCCGACAATTTGGGAGTTTGCCGATAGATAAGGCGAGAGAAACTTTGCGTATTATCGCCTGATATACGAGTACTATATCGTCTTCCATTTAACGAGCCAACTGACTTCGTTCTCGAAATGGCAAAAATCGATTAAAAAACCCATTTGCGGAACGCTCACAGCGTGTTGTGTTTTAGCAGCATTAAAAATGCATTTTCTCTGCAAAAACCTGTGAACGCATGCCTCGTGCGATGTAAAGCAACATAAGCAAACAATTATAAACCCTAACTGAGACGGTGTATCGGTAATGTGCGATTTTTAAAACGATGGAAACTAGTTCGTCGGAAGATACAGGCTTATGAAATCCCATTCGTCACTATAGACCACATATTTATTTTTACAAGTGTAAGTTTGTGAACATTACATATAATTTCATATTAGATTATATGCCCGTTAACTCAACAAAAATAATAATAAATTAAACATGTCCGCTTATAAAGATACGCCAATTTTTGCTACAACAAAAAATATTTTATTTTGTAAATATATCGCGAATTGCTTAGCATTCTGGTAATAAATTTCTTGAATCTCTACGATAGAAGTTCGACTGATTTAATTACATATATATATTAAAAATCTCTCTATGCGGAAGCCCTATTTGAACGATACAATATTAATGTGATATCAATTCAAAGAGAGCTTTTGAAGAACAAAGAAATTCCACCATATAGAATAAATAATACGGCATGTCATTCAATATCTTTCAGCATCACTCTTGTAATTTCATGTTGTTTATTATTCGCCACGTCTGGTGAATATTTACTTATCTCGGAGGCGTATGTGTGAGGATATGCGACGATTGACAAAAGGTGAAGCGGGTTCATTACCCCGAAATCTTTTCGACTTAATCCATTGCGCACACGGAAGCATAATACGAACAAAATGTAAAGAATCTCATTTTCGTGCAGATTATTATTTATATTATATTCACCGTTTTCCAATCGCAAAATCGCTCCTACACATATCGGATTTTCCAACTTCGCATGTTTGATTTTATCAGTTTTTGATGCTAAAAATCCTTTTAATTTTTAGAGCGTATCAAACATAGAAGGTTTTCAACATCGCCTGTACATTTCATTAAAAAATATTAAAAACATACAAAGGACATCCACATAAAAGCATCGTTTATTGAAGATATTAAATCGAGAAGTTTTAACTTAAAATTTCATCAAATAATAAGACTTGCCAAATTTGATATCATATCGGAATATATTGATATTCATAACTGAACCTATCGAGGCTAGACTACGCCTTGATTATATTTTCGGTGTGTGCGATTAAAATTTATAAACTATAAATACCATCAGACCCTTTTTAATATAAATGCTTAGCACCACCCGAAAGTGTTCCCATATAAATAAATACAGCACATAGCCATTAAACCAATTTATAAATATTGTTATAATATGTTTGTTTTAAATAATAATAAAATATATACAACTGAAAAGTAAAATTCAGAAGTAATGAAAAATAAATGTGATCGATGAAGTAATAGTTTTGTCACTTTTAAGGTGTTAACTGTCACTTCTTGATGGAAAGGCATTATATTTTAAATAATAAAAACACATTTTTTTTTAGTACTTATTTCCATAATATATTTTTTGATCAGGACCGGTTTCGCTCATCGCGAGCATTATCAACTGTTCAGTTGATAATGCTCGCGATCACGCTCGCGATGAGCGAAACCGGTCCTGATCAAAAAATATATTGTGGAAATAAGTACTAAAAAAAATGTGTTTATTATTTAAAAAAAAAAAAAAAAATAGTTTTGTAGTAAAAAATATCTTAGTTCTATAAAATTAATAGGGTATGTAGATGATAGCTACTTCGGAATACGCCTTCATCAGAACTGTAAAGTTCGGTATATGTGTAGAACTAAAATAAATTGCTATATCTTTTAGTGATAATCAAAATTATATATGTAAGTGGCATTTTTCTTTTACGTGTAGTGTAGAGTAACAAAAAGTGTTGTGATATATATATATATATATATATATACACATATGAAATTATCCAATTATCAATGTCTTATCACAACGCGAACTTCTCAAAAGTTTCCTTTTAGTATGATATAATAAATATATTTGAATATGTGTGTGTGTGGGTGTATAAGTGTATCTCGAGTGAATATCGCTCGTAGGCTGAATCGCTGGATGGATATTATTTGCAAGGGCAAACGCAAACCAAAACAGAAGTATTTACTCAAGCATTACTGACTGAGTACGGATCCAACCGAAATGTACGAAATGCTCAAGAGAGAGTATGAATGTGTAAACCAGATCCTCGAAAACTGCTTCACAGAGACTGCCAACTCGATTCTGTCTACAGGTATTATCAACCCGCGTGCGAATTTATAATTCATGTTTTGATAATGAAATTGTAGCACCAGGATTTATAATGAAACTATTAGAGATGTGTCAGGCACTCGAAGGGAGCGATACATTTTAATTTTAATGATTTTTATACAAATTATCATATTTCAATCGATTGGTAAAAATTATTTCATATTAAATTCTCTCAAAGCTCGGGATGTGATACTAGTAATGACACGTGTTTCGTATCCCTGAGAATAAGCTTTAAGCTTAGATGATCAAGACCGATTTCGTTCATAAAACATATAGGAATAGTACTAAAAATGTGTTTTTATTATTGAAAACAACATACATTTCCATCTAGGGATGACAGTTAACACCTTACAATTGAACAATTCATGACATCATCGACTGAAAGTGCTTGATGGTATTTCAATTTCGAATTTGAATTTTTCGAACATTGAACGATTCACATGTGAAATCGTACAACATTTCAACAATTGAAATTTTGTATCGTAAGATGTTTATTCAAAACGTCGATACAGCGAAACTCCATTTTCACATGCTGGCAGGCAATATACATTTTCACGCTATTTGCGATGAATTTTTACATTCCCATTTTAGTTTGGTACATTTAGTACCCCGCATTTACGTTTCTATTTTCCGCAATTTACGAATTAAATATTTAAAAATTAAATCAATTTATAAAGATATTTAATTCAATGCGTGAAGATTTGAAATGAATATTAGGAGGTTGAAATGTGCTGCAACATAAAATAAAAGATACAAGTAAGGAATATTCTTTATTAGCATTGAAAACACACAAGATGAAACTTTCTTATCAATTTATAAGATCGTAAATGCTGTAAAACCAGCACAAAAAGATGTTGAGTTGTCTTTTCTAACCCTTAATCTAAATTTATTGATTGAATTGGCATTCACTTGGTAGAACTCCATTATAACACGGTGAAAAAATAGCAATGTATTTTAGTTCTACAAAATTATTTTTAACAAATATAGTTGATAGCTATTTCGGCTCACGCTGTCTTAATCTAAATGTTCCTGCTAATTAAGTTTCTTAAATTAATTCTTTTAAAACGTAAAAACAGAGTTTTATTTTAGTGATTCTAATTTCGAACGTATTAATGGAAAGATGAAGGTTGTGATTTTTTAATTCAACACGGAAATAGGGCTAGTCAAAAACAATAAATATTTAAAACAATCAATCAAATGTCGATAACATTTGATTTTTCCTATGCCTTCAATCGTACCTTACACAAATTTGGTACACTTTGCCGGGTTTTTGGAAGAAAGGTTTCCCAAGCCTCCGTACAAGCAAATGTTTCCGATTTTCCGATTGAATTCCGCGTCGAGGGTGTAAAGTAAAAAAAGTACATTCCCAAAATGGAAATATGTCGAATTGTGGCGGCGGGCATCGCTCAATTTCCACATCTGACAATTTCAACGGCGCATGTTTACCGAAAAAAATAAATATCCAGTTTACCGGTGGGAAATGGGCACACGCTCCGTCGTGCGATCGGCATAATATAAATAAATATTAGGACGAAATGTAAATTTATTTCCATATCGGTTCCGCTGTTCGCGTCGAATAAATCACGCCGCGAAATGGGCACATAATTACGATAACTGTCACTCAAACAGAATAGTTTTGTACCAGCGTAACGTGATCAGTACGCACAAATCGAAGAACTAGGAATATTTATAAACATTATATGTAAGAATGACATCGCTATATCGATTCATAAAAATCAAGTCATCGGAAATCGGGGTAGTAGCGAAATTTGTATACATTCTCTATCAACAACGTGGATCTTGGCAGGGTTGTGTTTTTTCTATGATATAATGCTGGAAGCGATCCATTATATCTGTTGCTTTCTGCTGTTATGGTTGTATACACGTTTTAGAAATTAGAAGCATTTACTATTTATTACTAATAGGAAGATAGATTTTCAAATCCATTTTCATAGAAGACAGACCTCACAATAATTGAGATTTTTTTTAAAGAAATTATGTATTAGGAAACACAACATTTAAAATGATAACAAGAAATCATATTTTGAAATTATCTTAGAGCTATACGTCAACATCTAGACAGTGGTTCTCATGTGCGGCCAACCTGCGGGATGTCTTAAACAAAAAAGTGTTTGTACAAATTAATTTGTAAACTTATTGATATTTTCGAATTGATTGAATACAAATGATTTGTTGTTGATCCATTTTTAAATAAATGCAACTGCTATTTTCATCATAAATAAAAAATGGGTGCGGCCATAAGACATTTACACAGAACCGTTGAAGTTTATAATGCGGCCACAATAAAATTTTATGAGAGAAAAAATTGATCTCTACTCAATGATTTTAAATATATATTAAGTCACATGAAAAAGTGAATAATCGTAAAATATTTTAAGGAACTTTCGATATTTATTTTAACATATTATTGGGGGGAAAAGATAAATAATGTTATATGCAAATCAATTATAAAATATCAACTACACGTTTATCGCTGTTATTGATTGTAAGTGCCCGCAAACATTGTGTCAAAATATATAAACTCGCTTACGTGTACATTAAACGTGCTATATGGCACAAGACTGTCGTGTTCGACTTTTGAATATAATTGGCAATACATTTAATTGTAGCTGCTGGTGTTGGTATCGCAGAATAGTGGCATGTAGTTTGTGACAAGAGGCAGCAGGGAATGGGTTATGTGTCGTAGGCCAAGTAATGATTTATATTGTTATAACAAAGCGACGTAGCACGATACAAAAGCCGGCTACCATTGCCACGCAACGACCGGGGAGAGCGGCGCGAAGGTGTGAGAGGAATGGCGGAAAAGCAAGAGGGCGGCATGGTGGCGTTAGAAACACATTTCTGGCAGGGAAGAAAGTATTTGTCAAACAATCCAATAGACGGCGAGATTCGGCGCGAAGGAATCGTGACGCTCGACTGGACAAACATTTGGACACCGCGACAATCGTGCGACCAAAATGCATACTGCATCTCGTTGTACGTCAATACATATTGTATAATAGTAAAATTTAAACACTTTATTATTTGAATTTTAAATGCTTACTAGTTAAACGAAATATAAAAGATGCATTCGCTCATACCTGCTACCTCAACATGTAAACTAATTCAAGAATAAATCACGTTCTTATGACAAAAACGCAACAAAACGAAAATCACTTATAAGCTGTAAATACCTGGCCATTCTTCGTGATTATTTTTATACCACAGCAGTATCTCTATTTTGACACGGTGAACAACGTCATCTTAGATAGTTCTGACGATGGCGTGAGCCGAAATAGCTATCAATTGTATTTAAAAAAAAAATGTAAAACTAAAATACATTTCTTTTTTTTTACACCGTGTTATAATGGAATTCTACAAAGTGAATGCCAATTCAATCAATAAATCTCTATTTTGTATTGTAGTTTATATAAGTTTTACGAATTATTGCTAGTATATATTGTAAAATCTTTAAAATATCTTCTTATGTTTTCCAAAAACAAAATAACTTTATTCGAAAAGCATGATATAATGTATACCCTAACAGTGGTTAGATTCAATTTTAGAGTTTTAATTGACACTAAGAAAACGAAAAACTCCAAATGCGATTTACTCAGAATATGATAGGATATAGAACTGTAACGGTGTTGTTCCAGGGTTTCAAAATATGCATGAGTTTTTAAAAATGGAGCGATTTTTTGGTCACCGCGACTTATATCTACAATAATAGAACACAACATATTCAATGTATGGTATGTATGTATACGGGTTCTTCAGCGATATTTACAACCAAGCGAAAGGATAGCGACTGGAGACCGGTGGCTAAAGACACGATATACGTTATTTGGCATTGAAGTGCGTTTTATATAAAAAAACTACAATTATAATACATTAAAAAACTATTATATTTTTATCCACCATTATTTCAACAAAGATTAGTATCTATTGAAAAAAATTCGCAGAAGAGGATAAAATTAAATCCCCAAAATCAGTAAAATGGTTAGCAATTAATCTCAAGATTTGGAGCATCATTCGTGTTGACGTACGAGTGGATTATAGTGTCTTCTTAGTAAAGGTTAATTGATGTAATTTACGTGTATTTTTTTAATATGAAAATTGTAATACAAAATGATTCGTGTGAAAGGAAAACTTCTGAGAATTAAAATAAAATATTTGAGGACATTCTAATCATACTTTTGACATTTTAAAATTTTGTAATAAACGTTATTTACGAAAATACTGAACGTGTTTTATCAATTATGTTTTCAATCCTTAGATTATCTTAAGGAATTCCAAAGACATTTTTTATTGAAAATATTTTCGTTTTCTCTCGAGCAATATCAAATATAAAATCAGCCCTATAATAAAATATAGGCAAAGGAAAGGTCGATAAAATAAAATAAGATCGAGCCTTTAATTAAAGCGATAATAATTTCACATTGCGACGCACCCCACTGTTGGGAAGAATAAGTTGCAAGTGAGAGCAAGGGAGGGGGTGGTAAACAAACAAACGTGCAAACATAAATCGCGGAGGAGCGCCGTGAATCGTCGCCGCTTGTCCGAGTGAAAGTTTGATCGTCCGCACGTCGGCGTCGGCGGCGAACGTGTTGGCAAAGCTGCTGTCAAAAAGCCATTTTCGACCAATGAAACTATTATGCACGAATTGAGCGCTTTTTTCGCAAGGATTTTTTAAAAACTTAACATGAAATTTTCAGCATAATTTTTGTGGACATTTACACGCAATTTCACAATGTATTTTTGAGTGACAGAATTTTGTCAGCGTAATTGTTCGTTTTCTATTATAAAAATCGTCCCTTGTCAGCCAAATGGCGTTACTGACAAATCGCTAAAATTCAACAGAGCAAATAGAGTGAAAAAAACATCGTGCCCATGAGAGTAACTTCGTTTTTTGATCACTTCTTTTCATATGACTGACTATACATTATAAATTCTTAGTAATAATGCGATATATTTGAAATTTTACGACAAAATATCGCAACATGGTTAGTTAATAAATGAACCGATTAATGATTTAAAAATCAGTTTTAACTTGTTAAGATGATGAAATTTGTATTTCGAGTCAATCTACGATTCGTTTGGCTGAAAATGAAATTAAATGTCTGATGATAAAACAAAAAAATGTGTAATATTATAATTTTATAAAATTTAGATTTGAAAGCGAATATTATCGATATTCGACGAAATACAATCATTACTGTAAGTATCCATTTACAGCACTAACCATGCAATATGAATAGAAATATTTCAAGACATGAAAAGATAAACTAAAATAATTATCTTCAGCATGGTATCGAACTTAATATCGACGGAAACATAATAATATTTCGGCAATACCCGAAGAGCATGCAAGTTATTTTCCATTCGCCCTTGTTAAACATAGACTAGCCTCGGGAGATTCACTTCGCAGAAACCTTGTAAATAAAATAAATAATATGGAGTCAAAATATTATATGTAAACCCATCGCTTGCGGCATCCTTCACGGTACACTTTTTACACGAAAGCATATTAAATTTGAAAACTTTGTAAGGCGGCGTTGTATTAAATTTAAATCACGGTATAAGACAATACTTATTTATATAAAAACCTCCGGTGCCGTTGAATTTTAATTAGTTTAGTAGCTGGAAGTAGACAAAGTACATTTCATGCTATTTGTTGTTCAATGTATGTAATTAATTCATTAACTATCTATATATATATAACATTACAGCATCTTGACTTGATTATAGATAAGTAATACTGATAGAAGACCGGTTTACGTTACATTAATCGTTAATTTACAACTGATTTTTCAATATATTTTTATCAGAACGACTGCAAGTAGAACCTCATAAAGGAATACACAATGGCTCACGCCATCGCCAGTCACGTCATAGTTCTGACGATGGCTGAGCCGAAATAGCTATTAACTATATCTTTCAAATATTGTAGAACTCAAATACATTGCAATTTTTTCACCGTGTTATAATGGAGTTCTACCAAGTAAATGCCAATTTAATCAATACACTATATATAATACATATAGAAAAGAGTATACAAAAATTAGTTAATACGATTTTATTCGTTTCGACAAGTTTCTCAATGCTGAAAAATGGTTAATTAAACAAATAAAATTCAAATTATCCATCATTTTTCGAATGTTTCCAAGTAATTTGAGCCCAATGAGAAATGGTGGGAAACGGGTATACTGAACCAATTGGCTGATGCCAGTGACGATGATCGAGTTTAAGACTGTCAGTTTACCAAATACTATAAAAAATCGAAAAGGGAATGTATTAAAAAACGTCATGCGACGAAATATGACGCGGAGTCAGCTGTAAAGCGGGCGATGATTGATGTGCGAACATTACCGAAGACGGAAACTAGCGAGTTGGACAGAAATGGCGGACGAAGATTCTCCATAGTGATTCAGATTGTACGTCATCACGGTCCAGTAAGCAGGGAATGAAAAATGGGGACAGAATATAACTTCCATCTGACCCTTTTTCGCTTGGAAATTCCACCATGAAAAATAAATGAATATTCTGAAAGGGGAAAATGTGGAAAAATAATAAATATGTGTCCACAAACACACGCAAAAACATGTTTAACTTGTTCCATAAACACGATTATTTTTAACCGGTTTTATTTGGTTATGAACACTATATTTATTTACATCAACGTTCGAAATGCAATCGCACCAGTTTTATACTGGTTTAATTCAAATAATACAATATATATCTCTGTGCACTGTGTTGAATATATTTTTCTGTAAATAGTATTGACGATAAAAATGCAATTAAAAGTACGACGGTAAATATCTTAAACGCGTTGCCGTCGAGCTCGAAATAAATATGACATATTTTGACGAAAGACATTTTCAATATGTGAATAATACGAGCTATGAACACTTGAACAAAATAAATTGTAAATATATTTTGCCTTATTTTTAACATTGTAATAAGAGATGGCGTAAACCATAGCCAATTGTAATAAATGATAAAATAAAATGTTTTTTGAATAAAATGTCGATGCTAACACTTCAATAAATAGTAATAAACGAGATTTGCAAAAATGGAATTGGATAAAGGTTTTCATTTTTTTTATATTACGAAAAGTAAAGTTTGTTATAAACATTACACATAGATATTTATAAAATATTTTTTTGTGAATACAAATAAAATCAGTAAAAAAAAATATTTTATGAACTCCACGTTCGTTTCGTAAGATTTTTCAAAGATGGCCATTTTCAATTTGGAGAGTATCTTGCGGTGAGTGTCGTCCGTATTAGCTTTCACTCTGATAAGATCTGCGAGCATTTTGAGGTGACGAAAATGAAAGACAAACAAAGAATAGGTGTTTCAAATAATAAAAAAAACACATACAGTACTATTTCCACAATATATGTATAATCACAGCCGATTTCGCTCATCGTGAGCTAATCAAATGATTTTATAAATTTATTTTTCGAGCATTGTCAAACTTGTTTTAATCAATAAATCACAGACGTGGTGTTCACTCAAAAAACGCCTAAGATCTGAGAAAATAATTTACACGTATTACTATATATATATATATATATGAATGAAGGAAAATAACAATAAAACGTTAAGGACCTCTTAGTATTTATTTTTAATCAAAATAAAGTAGTCAAAAATCCATTTATATTTAATAAACAAAAAAGAGTATCAAAAATATATGTTTATTATTTAAAATATAATGCCTTTCGTTGATATCATTAGTATTTACTTGGTAAAATTCTGTTATATTAACACAGTAAAAAATAGCAACATAGCTAAATTCTACAAAAATTCTTGTAAGCTAACAGTTAGTTTACAGTTAGCACATTGAACGAAAATAATAAGTAAGTTAATATTCCTCAATACAAAATAAATTCAAAGCGTAATGAAACACTTAATGTGTCTTGACAATTTCAACAGCTGCCAAGATTTAAAGTAAATTTCATTATTTGGATCGCAATGGCGGTGCAACGCAACCCTTGCGAAGCTTTTGAGCAATCTAAAAGATTTTCGGCCGATTAAAACGGCAACCGGGTTCGCGGCGAAACTCGACGCCAAAATAAATATCTCAATACAATTTCAATTTGAAAATACACCTCGGGGTCACGCGTCAGAATTGACTCTCGCCCGCGGGCGTCCTAAATAAATATACATCGAAAATAACCACGAAGGAAGAAGCAAAATACACGAACAGGCTTGCTTGCCTTGCGACCTTTTCCCGGTACGTAATACAGGCTATTTCTCGGTCGTCTTCATAAATTCGCAAAAGAATAGACGGCCACGAAAACCCGGGCGGGAGACTTGGAAATTTGGTATGCTAGAGCAATTAAGACGATCGTATTATTGTGTGGTGCTTTGAAAATAAGAATATTGCTACTAACGTTTCTTTCGGTGGCAATGTGCTAACTACTTTCGTCTATCTATTATAAAATCTGAAATATCACCCAAAAGGGCTTTTTGCTGGGATCGATTCTCGGGACTTTATATTCATCGGCACTTCAGTTTATCCCAAATAAGAGAATTCTAACTACGTTATTATCGAGAACCATCCTATTTTCGTCAAGATAGCCAGTCGTTCTAAGCGCACTTACTTAACTTGTAGTATATTTTCCAGTGGTGTAATGTCGTTCATTTTGACATAAACGCGAAATGTAAGATTGAAGACGCATAATCAAAATTAGATCAATTTATGATATTAACGTTTTGTATTTTTGTATCATATATAATGACAATAGTAAAATATTCACTGCCGCAGTAAAGAGAGAGTTATTATTCTATTACTGGTGAAATTTAAGCCGCATCGCAAATGGGAAAAGTTAGAAGGCACTGCGGTTAGCCTTCGATCCACAAAATACCACGAACTCACTTATATGAGATATTTATTAAGCTTTTTGAAAACCAAATTCTGCAAAGTGAACAATGCTTGCAGAAACGTGGCTCCGAAAAGTGGAAAATGATAAAATCGATTTCATATTTTATTGATGATTTTCATTGCACGACTGATTTGCAGATATGTTGTTTAATTATAACGGGACTAACGGAGCAGGAAAGCCAGATTAGAAATTCATTACGCTAAAGAATATATATTAAGATTAAACAATAATTTTGAAAAGTAACATTATTGTCCTCCTGTGCCATATACGTTTCAAGTGCAGACTATACACTAGTGCTGACTGCAAGCGTAACAGGATAAACTTGACTTCGATAAATACATTCTGAATAACAGTTTGAATGAATTTAGTCACGTACCCACTGCTTCTCGTATAACTGTATACAATCATAAAATATATTAGTCATATTTAAAGCGAATCCTTAAATAGAAGATTGAATCATTATCTCAAACAACTTGCAAACTTTTGAGCTAGGAGTATCGACGTGTTGGGGATGCCTCGAGAGGGTTTGAACCTCGTTTATTTGTTCCCTCATTCGTGAGAGCTAGAAAAGCCATATTTGACTGGCGATTTCGTGGATTTTTCGTGTTACTTTTAAATAGAAATACGAATAAATTTTGATAAGAAATTCAATAGATACAATGTTTATTTATTGGGTTCATATTTCCTTGTTATAATTTTATTATAAAAAGGAAAAAACAACGCTATTTGGCTCTACAAAGTTTCATATGATTATCGATAAATATTTCGGTGTAAGCTTAAACTTATCTGGGCTTTAAATATCTTTTTAATAATATTTTAAATATATGGCCTCTTTTTGAAGCATGAATAATTAAACTAATAATTTAAATATTGATAATTTAATTTTGTTCATAGTTGTGCTTAGTAATTTTTTAAATAGTAAAATTCAAAGCATTTGCTTAAACGATTCATTGATAAATATTTTTTGTGTTCAACAAACAGAACAGCAATTACTAATATAAAGATATTTGGACAAGTGAGATGGTATGATGTCTATCTCTTGATAAACATTTTATGACAAATAAAGCTCTTAGTATTGTTAATAAAGTGTGTATGCGCTGATAGTTTTTCTTTTACAAAAGACGTACCACTGAGTATCGTATGAAACTAACAACGTGAATCTTTTGATCGCACATATACAAGAGTTATTCGGCACGTTGTTTTCAATTCGAACGCGAAATAAAGAACTTGCAATCGAAAACAATGTTCATGTCAGTCAACATGTTAAGGCCCTTTTGTAACCATATTCACGTAACTTGAGCTCAAAGCCGCAAACTTAAAAACTAAGAGCTATGTTTATAAACAAATGAATATATAAGTGAAAATGTTTAAATATTATGAAATAATATACAAAATTTACCAAAATCGTGAGGGTTTATTATTTTAACTGTGTGATGCAAAAAATAGTAGCAAAACCCCTTAGCTGAAAAATGTGGGTTTTTTGAGCTGTTGAAGACAAGGCACTACAAGACAAAATGGCAAGACTGTTATTAAACACGGTGAAAAAAAATAGCAATGTATGTTGGTTCTACAAAATCTACATTGCTATTTTTTTCACCGTGTTATAATGGAGTCCTACCAAGTGAATGCCAATTCAATTAATAAACTGTTATCGAAGCTTATAGTATAATTAACATTCGACGTGATATTTTTGATTCAATGCACATTTCTTATTTGTGGAAGAATAAAATACCATATGTATATATTTGAATTTTGGATATTTGACATGTAATCATAACGCGCTGAATCATTTATTTTTTTAAAAATAGTAGCCAATAATTTCATATTTAATTAGCTCATATATGCATATTACATTAAGCCCGAAATTATATCCGCTACAGACGCCGATATGTAAATCATTCGATAAAAATGCAAGTTTGAATCGTTACAACTTATAATATACAGTTAGCATCGTCTATATACCAAAGTTATTAATTACAGGAAAACACTTACCCTAAGGCAAGCAGTAAATTGCAGCTAAAACAAATTTAATAATAATTAAAACAATTTCCTGTGATAATGTTCATTCACGAGTATTTTACGTCAGTTCTGTTGCATCCGTGTGACAGAATGGCTGAAGATGCCGAAAGGCGAAACCCGGGTCGTTAGTGACAAAACATGTGGAATCGTACAAAGTTGTAACAATTTAAAATTGATATTGAAATTCCATCAGGTACCTTCAGTCAATATCATAAATTATAAAAATGCAAGTATAGATATGATGCCGTAATATGAATCGCATAAAATCCGAAAATGGATATTTGATGGCACACCTATTCTGCTGAGTTGTCTGAAATTTGAGCCAGAAGATCAAACAAAAATGCGCTCCTGTAGTTGCATCTCCATCGACAATGTGCAATTCGAGAGGCAATAACGAAAACTTGCACACCGTACGCGCCGGTCGCAATAACGGCCATTCGTTTTGTTCCTATTTGCAAAATGAACCATCAATAATAATAAAAATGAAGGTATTCCGCACTATGGAGGTATATCGTCGACCCGGCTGACTAGATTTACCTTTATGGCCCGACAGAAGGGTGGAACGGGGCAACGTGATGCTTGAGAGGGAATTGCACCAGTGCGCGCGGACATTTATGTGTATCGGAAGGTTAAATGGATATCTGTATCTCACGGCGGTAGTCTTCCGATACGTTATCATTAAAATAATGAGGCATTTAAAAGTGCTTTGAACCTGAAAACACGCAAGGCAATAATAATTTACAAAAAAAACTTACAACCATTCGCAAAGAAAATTCGTTTAAATAGACAAATGCATTATATTCGAATCATTTCAGAACGACACTGTTTAATTAGGCATTTTATATTAAGGAGAATATATGATCATATAAGAAACTTAGTTTAAGTTATATATATAAAACTTGTTTACACATTTTGTATCGACTGTGTAAAAAAAGAGTTGGATGTATCATAATTCCAAGCGCACCTTTTTCGAATGATCTGAAAAAAGACAATTTTCTTCTGTGTGATTAAAATGGATCATCAATCGAAACAACCACTGAGAATTTATAATGTGTCGATATCTCTAGCTCGAAATTTTAAGATTATTAATGTCTATCGAAAGCATGTCAAAGCCGCTCATCATATCATGACAGCTCACAAGGGGGATAGACATACCTTTACAATAATAATTACTACGGGAAGATATCCCTGGATAACGGCTGCATCGTGTTCGGCAAACATTCACGTCTCACCGAGCAATAAATTGACGAATAAAAGGAATAACCACTGCGAGGAGGATCACCGGTATGCGACTCATAAACATGTCACAATTCACCCCACGTTTGATATAATATCGCAGATTAAAAAGCGAAAAAATCGATATGCCCCTCGACAGCTGCACTCGTCTACTCTATTAATCGCCTTGTGCGACCTTTCTATCTACACTAAATTGAGGCTAAACACGTCTATAAATCAGATTTATAAGTATAGTGAGGCAAAATATTGACGCTGTGTTTTCCGTATTCATTGTAATCGACTATTTACGATGACATAATCTATTTTAGATCAACAAAGCCAAAACAAATATTTAGTCTTCAGGCCGAGTTAAGTAAATGAACTATATCAGTGCTACGCAACCGGTGTAACACGGTACACCAATGTGCTAGGTGTGCCGCGACTCGTTTTCTTGACATAAGAATCATAGGGAAACAAACATAATTATTTCTTCGTTGGAATTATATGAATATTATACACACAATCGAACATTAGATGTACAATGTGAATAAATAAGAAAATAATTTTAATAAAGTAAACAGTACAGAAATAATGAGTAATTATTGACGTGAATCATTCGCATGTTTATAGATATTAACTTGAGATGTGCAGCGACATTTTAGAAAGAAATGTTGGTGTGCCATGGAAGACAAAAGGTTACGGAGCACTGAAATATATAATACGATAATGGAATTTGTCACTTCAAATCTACTGTCTAGTAACATTCCCCATTCCAATAAGTTTTTTTTTATTTATTGTCAAGATAATGCAAGTTTTCAAAAATTAAATTAAATTGTCCACAGGTTACCATAACTGTAGATTTTAACGTTTATTTCATTTCCATTCCCCTAAATTAACATATGATAAAAATTACATATTATATTTTATTCGGTGCCGTTTCGATTGAAACGACCATTTTCGTAGAGCTCAATTTAATTGCGTGAAACCTGAATTTAAATATGATCAAAAATAGAATCGAATGTCAAAGTACGGCATTTGTTTTTGCAGTTGACGATAAAGACTGGAGTATCTGATAAAAACAATTGCTTGCGAATAAAAATGAAATTCCAGTCGTAAATCAAGATTATAATAGGTCAGTAATTAAATAGAAGGATAATTATTGAACTTAAATTAAACAAACCGAGATACTGACAGATTAATTATTTACTGATCATTTAAATGTTCCGTTGTCGACTGAAAAGCAAGATGCCATAAAAATATTATTATTCACAGTTTATAGAAGTTTAAAATTACGTGCTGTATGAATGTACGTCATAATACATTGTATTTCAATAAATACGTGCGACTCATCACAGTTAACGAGCAATACATGTAAAGTAAAAGTCGATTATATAATATCAAAATCCACTAAATTTGATATACGGGTGCTAAAATTTTACTGCTAGCCCGGTTCACTGTGACCATGGAAGTAACGTTTTGATTATAAATAAATATTGGCGTATCAAACTAAATATTATATAAACTCGAATGCTGGAATCGTTAAATTATTACAGCAGTCTTAGAATACGAGACCCGCCCGATTCCACTGTTTAAACAATACGTAACTATCTCTGTTACAGAAATATATGTACTAAAATAGTAATAGTTGATACTTCACGTCATTGCAGCTGATTTCACTCTGCCCCTAAACACTTCAAAAGCGATTCAAGTGCTTTGCATTTAGTTCTGATCGACGCCAGGGAGGAAATCAACGGGGCAAAGGATGAAGTTATGACGATAGGTCGCCGAAAAAATAGAGACATACTTTTTTTTTTCTACATTAAAATGATATTGATATACAGTCAGTTTTTTCAGGACATTAAACTATTTTAAGAGATGAAAAATTTCAGTTTGTTAAAAATACAACAGGATAGATTTTATGAAACTTTCAAAATGAAAGCTTCACACGGCCTGATTCAGTGAAAATTTCACATGATAATACATACTATTTGGGTATTAATATTGATGGGGCGTCAGAGTTATTCGCTCACCTCTGCCGCGAGTGCACACTTCTGACAAAAACGATATAAGAGAACCCTACAAAACAATACAGTTGAAGGGGACTTAAAGAACTCAATACACACTAACCGCAAATAATTATATCCATAAGCATTTTAAGCATCATATTGTAGATTGGTATGTCACTACTTGATCAGTATCTAATTTTTGTTTTGGCAAAACATTCAAATAATATATTAGAATTTGATAATCGATCAGCAACCCGCCTTTTCCAGATTATGAAATTGATTAATTCTCTAACAAAATACGTTTAAAGAGATGATATTTAATTGTTGTTATATTTAAAAAAAGAATTCGATCAAGGTTTGATATTAAAGCGAGGAAATAGTAGATTTCTATATTTGATATCAACACGATTTTTTTATTGGCTGTATTTTATACTAAAATATATGGAGACGAACAAGTAAGGGCGAGATGACATGTATTAAGGCACTCAGCATTCACACAGGGAGTGCTCGATCTGTGTCGCGAACTACCCGCGAAGTAAACACAATGCGAGTGACGTTCGCAGATATTCGGGGGCAATTAGGGGCACAATGCTAAACGTTGCGACCCTCCACAGCATTCAGACGGCGTGGCATTTCGGCTCATCCAGCACGCGCAGATGTCAAATAATAATGTAAATGCACCCGAATGAATAAGAAACAGGTAGCGAGCAATAGCTATAAGAAATAATCAATGAACTTATAAACTGAACGATAATCAAGCTGAAAAACATAATTAGTTAGCACTAAAAGCTCAACAGAAAGGTTGTGACATATGAGAAGTAATGAATCTTTGAAAGGAGTGTAATATTGTGTTTAAAGTTTTATTCGAATTGTATCAATTTTTGTGATAAAGAATAAGAAGATATTTATGAGTTAATGCTTCTTAAATAAAAACACTATCGATAAGATTCAATTAAAATTGAATTTAAACGATCTTGAATGGAAAGGAATAACATTAATAAAGCACTTTTAATGTGCTAACTGTCACTTCTTCACGGAAAGGCATGATATTTCATATAATAAAAACACATTTTTAGTACTTTTTTCCAAAATATATTTTTGATCACGACCGGTTTCGTTCATCGCGAGCATTATCAACTGATCCTGACGAAACCGGTCCTGATCAAAATATATATTGTGGAAATAAGTACTAAAAAATGTGTCTATATTATTTAAAAAAATAAAATAGCACCTTTGATAACAACTCGTATAAATAATGGTTATAATTATGGTCAGATAGTTATGATAATATAAAAGTAGTAGGAAATATATCTTACAAGGATTAAATTTAATTATTGAAAATGCGAGTGAAAAAAATTGTTCTGGTCTCAACATGACGAGAAATCATTGCGTACAATGTGATAGACGCAGAATGGCACACCGAAAAAGAATAAAATAAATTATTGACCATTGCCTACGTCGAAAGCACACGAGCGGTCGAATTTGCATTTTATGATTTTCGCCAAAGCTATAATCGGGACCGTTGTATGCGACGACAAAAGAAAAATCTGACACCGCAATATTATTATTGTTATTAATAAAACCAGCGGAGGGAGAAAAACGCCGCATTCTGGAAACGATCGTAAACATATTTTCGCAGGGCAGCATAAAAAGTTTTTGAAAAGAAAATGGTTAGTGCGGCCTGCTTTCAGGAAACTGGTGGATATTATTGAATTCACAAAGGCGTCGGTTCTGCGTACGGTGTATTATAATGGCATGCGATTTGACTACCTTGTATGTGTGTTATTAGGAGTGGAAAATATACTAGAGATGTTATGCATATGCATTTATATGTGGTATTACAGAAAAAGAAAGGGCGATCTGCGGTCTTTTGAATGATAAGAAAATAAACTTCCCGACCTCAAAGGGCATTTTAAACATGTAAACAATGAAATCAATCAGTAAACTAAAAAAATGCAATTAAAATAGTACCATATTGAATACAGACAGTAGATTGAATACATTTTATAATCAGCAATTAGCTTACTATGCGAAAAACTATGACGAGTATAAAATATAATTGTTCTTAATCTTTTTGCGAAAAGGAAACATATTTATAAAAGAGTTATTATGTACAAATAAATAAATAAACCAAACAGTTTTCTATTATAACATTAGATAAACAATATATACATCGAATGAATCTTTCAAAGACAAAAATTAAAATTAAACAAAGACTGTTTGAAAAAATTGTACACAAAACATAAATATTGTATTTTACGCCATTATATTTTCGATACACGCAGTAAAAACATGCATTTATATTTTAAGCGCGTTTAAAAATTCAGAAAAAGCTTTCTCGCCGAAAGCGACTCGAAAAGCATTCTGTTTCAGTTGATCATATTCCGTGATAAGCGGACCATTAAAAAAACTAATTTTCACTGGAGGCTCAGCCCGACGGGAAAATGCTAAACACTTAAACAGTGAGAACATTTTAAAAGCATTAAAGAAATAATTAACGTCGGGGACGAAAAAAAGAAGAAATAAGAGATTGCGTTAAGAACTCGTAAATTTAAAACATGGCAAAACTTTTTTACGGTCTCCACTTATACAATAATTATCTAAAATGTGGAAATACTTGAATAAAGTCGTCGGTTGATTGTGATTTATGATTCCAATCAATTGCGTAATTGAAAATTAAGGAAGACGTAAATTATTATGAAGTATTCACGATACAAACCGTAAGTTCATAAATCTTCGAATGAAATCACGTATCCAGCTCAAAATTAATTAATTACAGAAAGTAACAGTTTATTTAAAAAATAAACAAATATTAGACATAACCGCCAAGGCGTCAGAAGATATTTCGATGTGAAACTGACACGAGAATGATTTAAGGAGAAAATTCATCACGAACATACTCAAACTCTCCAAATTCCTCAAATATAAGAATGCATATCGACCTTACCGTGACCTTGAGCCAAAAGCCATTTGGCTCACAGGTTGCATCTCACATATTTCAATTTGTGAGTACGATAAACGAGTTAAATGGAAATGAAAATGTTTTCAGTCAGGGACATCCAAAATATTGTAAAACTGAAATGCAAATTTCGAAATTCAGAATCGATTCTTAGTAGTAAAATTAAAAATATATTAAAGAGGCGAAGGAGGGGAAATTATTTGATCATTCAATCCATTGATTCAAATTTATAAATAGTTCTTTCAAGGTTAACACATTTGTTAATTGGTAATTCTTCTGATGTGGTAACATTTGTTATGGAAACAGCACCAGTTACTATTATGAAAATATTGCGTTTTCACAAAGAAGCGACAGTATATTTACATTTACTAAATATCAATATTAGACATTCAAAATTCTTTTTGATGATCCTGAATGACATCCGTCAATAATCATACAAACTATTGAATTACGAAAAAACATTATTTGAATGTTCATCACAATGTAAAATGTTGCTATTAGCAAAGTATGTAAGTAGGCGGCTCAAAACTTATGTACATAATATTTTAACAAAATAAAAACTAAATATGGAAAACACGACTAAACACATTTTAATTAATTTTCTTCCGCTCATCAACACGCTGGGAATCTGGAAAAGTCATGTTCGAAAAATTTCAAGGATCAAAACAGCATACAGACTTTATGTCTATCGTTGCGAAAATAAATTCTTAATAATAACATAATTTGCCGTCGCTTGAACGACGTGCCACAAAGGGGTGAATTTCGTTCAAAAAAATTCTTTGTTTAGATTAGTTCGTTCGAACGACGCATGTCTGATGACTATTCCAATTCCAGATTCGTTCACAACTCTCGTTCACTTTGAAAATAGTTAAGTTTGTTCATGAAGGACGCATGTCTAGTAAGTACTATTTTTGATATCCTGAAAAGTAAATTAAAGTTTTTTGAGAATGAAAGTAGAAATAATAAATTTAAATCATGTAAATCATGTCGATGTGAACTTCTTTGCTTATTTAAAACAATATATATTGAATGAGTTTAGTTTTTAAATAAAATTTCTATAATTCGTGTTTTTAACTGCAATTTTTAGCTGAAAAGCATTGTATTTATAACAATATCATTTCTTCAATTTCTGATATTTGTATGTTCTAAAAACAGGATTTGTATTTTCAAAAATTAAGCATTATCAATTTCTTTCAATGTTATTTCTTGATAGAGAGAGTATATCTATAATAATCAGAATCAGTTTTGATAATGCTCGCGATGAGCGAAACTGATCCTTATCTTAAAAATATTGTTCTATTATTACAATATTCTCATTTTGTCAAGGAAAATGATATTAAAACTGTGACCCACGAAAACTAATTAAGATTACATTCATTTCATAATTGAAATTTTTGTAATTTTAATAATGTCCGAAGAAGAATTAAACTCAATTCATCTAACAAAAACAATGTTAAGATTTTTATTATATTTCATATATTCAAAGGTAAGGTTATAAATTTTATTCACAAAGACGAGAATTGGAAGCTTAGCTTCAAAACGTTTCACAAAGGCATATGACGACGGTAATGGAATGGAAAATGTTATATTATTAATTATTTAAAGTTCCTTAGAGAATTTCTTATGTAGAAATGTTAGGCTGTTTATAACTACTTGCACACAGAAAGTATAAGGATGGTGATTAATCAAAAATATGACATTATCAGGGGCGGCGAGGCCAGTTGGCGAGGCAGCACCGCGAGAGGCGCTGGCTGGCAACAACTCGACGAAGCAAAAGACGTGGAAGTGGAAGTACACAGTTTGAAGAAGTTGTCCCGCTTTTAAAATTGGAACCCGCCCTCGCGCCTTTCCGGCCGACACCGGAAACAGCCGAGGCGACCGGAAATGTTGCCCGGCCGAGAGACGAAGACGGGCGCGGGAGGGTGTAATCGAAAACGAGAGAAAAAAGGAGATAAATCCGGCGAAGGACGGGCAAAAGTTATTTCCCTTTTATAGAAATAGAGACGGGTTCAGGACCGGCCTAATGAAGAGGACACTATTATTGAGGCGAACATTTTCCACGGCATTTTTTCGAGGGCTATTTACAGCGTCTGTGATGTTTGAAAATTCGAAAATATCCGAATTCCGACTCTTATCTGCGAGACATATACATATCTTCAAAAAGATAAAAAAGAAGATTTTCGATATGTACCCAACGAAATCGTCTGATAATTTATTTACACTTTTGAAGTTTTTATATAAGCGGTTGCCAACCAGTGATATGTGAGAAAATTATAGTGGTCAATCCGCCGAGTTATTGCAGTAGCGAAATTGAAGCCAACAAGTCAAGAATCCAGAGATGTTAAACTAATATGGAACTATAAACATTTAAATTAAACAAGCGTTATTAAAATTTCATAAAAAAGTATATCTTGAAGGAAAGTGTTCTCCCCGCTTCGAATATGTTTGTGGTCCGCAAGATTCTTATGTTAAGTTGTCCGTGACATCATAGCTCAAAAGCTGAGACTAGCCATAAAGAGAAAATTAAAAACAGTAAAATAATAATAAAAGTCCACCGGTAGCACCGAAAATTAAGTGAAAAGAAAAGATAACGTTTATTATTCTGTTGCAAATGTTTCAACTCTAAGGATAAAAAAAAACAACAGGATCAAAATAACACGGTGAAAAAATAGCAATGTATTTTAGTTCTACAAAATTATTTTTACAAATATAGTTGATAGCTATTTCGGCTAACGCCATCGTCAGAACTACTATATTATATATAATATCTATATAGGATCAAAATAGTTCAGATAAGTTTTCCAAAATAGCCTCTAATAACTCATTCAGAAAACGCCGTACCAACAACATTCAGGAATATAATCGGAAAACATCGTCATCTTAAATTTTTAGGCACCATTAACAGTATCATTGAACCAAACCGAAACTAGCACATGTTATGATGGATTTTTCAATGAAAATAAGTGTATTCTACAATAGTGCTTCCCAACCTTTTTCATGCCACTGACTCTTAAATATGAAAAAATAGTCTGTGGACCCATGAAAAAATCATATTTCATTGGAAAATTGCTCACAAATAAATATTTTTAATTTTTGCTGAAAATTTTCGAAAATCCTACAAACTTCAGGTTGGGAAGCACTGTTCATTCCAAGGAGGCGCTGTAATTGTTAACAATACGCGTAGAAGTTTCTTATTACAAACGGATATAAAAATAAAATATCCAATATTGAATTGTGTATTAAATATGATCACACGTTGCAAGCTTCGTGCAGTTTTACGTACATAAAAGGCTTTGGAGGGAAATATAATATAAAGAAGCTGATGTCAAAATGAATACATCATATAAAGCTGGTGGTGAGAAAACTTATTATTTTAAACCAAAAAAGTTATCATTCATTCTTAGTGAATAAACTCTGTTGAAACTTCAACTAAAAATCAATAGAGGGCTCACACAGCATATGATTGAAAAGTCATGCCCTATAAATAAATTAATAATGAATTGGAGGGGAAAATCGTTACGTACAAAAAAATAAAACAGTCCGGTAATTTTCGGCATAAACTGAATGTGAATAACGCACACAGTCAGACGCAAACACGTGGAGAGTATTGGAAAAGTTGAAAATGTGAAAAGTTTGATGGGAACTGTTATCGCGATTATCCTAAACTGAAAGCTTCAACTTTATACGCCCCATAATAAGCTTTTCTTTCGTCTGACGATTATGTAAACCGAAATGTTTAAAGAACAAGTACAGCTGTGAAACATAATTATACCGATAGGATTTATGATTCGCGCTACAAGGTTTGTTTTTTTTTATTTTCTTTAATGTTGATTCGGCAATGACTATGTAGGAAATTCATTTCATAATGGAGTGCGATTTCATTTCTCTATCGTGTTATTTTCTACACGAGTATACAGAAACTTTAAAGTGAGAATCTGAGAAATAAATAAAATACCATGGTAAAATTTAGTGTCCAGAGTAGTTAAAGTTACCCTCTATACTGCAAACATAGATTTTATGGGTCAACAGAAAATGAGTCGTCAGGTAATTATTCTTTTTGTCACGTTTTAAGTAGTATTGCGTATGATGGATAGAAATGTATTCTACAGCTATATTATTTTGATTAGATTTTATAAGCTTTAAATGTTTAATAGAATTAATTATGGCATTAATATATTTTGAAGTTTAGGCGTAAATTATACAAATCGGGAAAAAATTGTCGAACGGCGTTTATCAGAAAATCGTTATTAAAAATTCGTGCACTTTCAGCAGACTCCTCATCGTTGCGAAATCTTTACTGGAGCGAAGCGAATTCTATATTCGGATCGATGGTGTAATAGCATTCCTGTCGAGCGGGGAGTTTGAGGTTCCGCGCCGGCGAGCAATAAACACGCGTCACACTCCGCGACTAGTCACTTATAGTCACAGCGGCGAAACTCGTCCGAAAGGTCACCCTCAAATAATACTCCCCGATTGCTCGGGGGGCTAAATCAACTTCACGTCCGAAAATATTCTCGGGGCGGTGGCGAGCCGCTATCGATATGAATAAGAAAATGATAAAACATTGCGACGGAGTAAGAAATTTGTTTCCACTGTGACTATGTACCCGGCGTCAAATTACGTTTAATGTGAACCAACGAAGTAAAGAAGAAATATAAAACAAAATGATCACTGACTGAACACATGGTAGAACAAAGCCTTTCAAATGGATGAATAATGTAGAGTCGCACGAAAATTATTAGAGTAATATAGTGAAGACATTGTATTTTGACAATGTCAAATTATTTAATATATTTAATATTACATATGCTTTGTACAATCCTTTGTGAAATTATATGTACCTTGCTAATTTTTTAGTATACATTTCCAACAGCTATATTGTTGATATTTATGCCAGGTTTACGTTGAAATTCTATTCTACCGCCGACGCAAGAAATCGTTTATTACACACATTGATAATGAAATCTATTCATGAATGCGTAAATATTATACTTCATGCTCCGCGACACAATTGTTTATAGTGCCTAAATAAATGACTAACAAATCGTTCTAAGATACAACCGATCGGTTATTATTTATACAAATAAATAAAATATTTCGCGTGTTATATTTACAAATTTCAAACATTGATTCAACACGACTACAAAGATATTGAATTCCAGCAATTCCGATTATAAACAAAACCAATATTAATTTGTCAAATTATAAACGACATTTAAAAAAAAATCTAACAGCGAACAATTATTCATCATTATACGATTCAATTGTGTATGGCGAACTAATGATAGACAACCGGTAGACGTCTATAGCCTCGCCATTATCGTAGAAAATCACAATAGGTTATTTAAATGGATTTTAAAAGCAAATGTATATCATCACTCACCACATATAGACAAAAGCTAGAATCGATGTAGCTTCCCTCATTACGATCGTATCTCACTCGCTAATCGTGCTTACCTGAAAAATAAACAAAGGAAAACAATGTTAGAATGACACGAAAACAAATATTCACATAACATAACAATATATAGATGGGTTTTTAGTTTATCTGAATATAAAGGCTGATAAAGACGATACATTAAAATACAATGTATTATTTATTTATTTGCTTCAGTCTCATAATTTAAAGGCATTAAGTCAATATATAATTCCATCAGTGTCGATGTATCGCAAATGAGTATTTTTTATTCATTTGATAGAATTATTCCCAAAAACATCAACTGGAAATATTATAGATGGAATGCCTGAATGGTATTTTTCATAGAGACTTATCATAGTTCATCGCACTGTTGGATATAATAAATGAATTATGACAGAATAGAAAATGGTAAGTTAATATATATAATTGATAATTGTGTTCATGAGCAAATACTTGACATTTAATATATGATATTATATGGATTGATTAATAAAACAAATAATACAAATAACATTCGATTTTACGACGCCTTTTATCCAATCGAAACAGACAGTAAATAATTTGCATATCTATCAATTATATATAATTATCGACAGATAATCGACATCAATATATTTTCGAAAATAATATTTGTTTATATTGCTATTTTTTTGTAATACAAATACCTGCGGGTATGACTAGTGTTAAAATACGTGTAATCCTCATTATGTCGCGTATACGTGTCGTTAGTTGTAGGATATATTTTGATTTTAACAAGAAATACCAGTCTAAGCGAGGCTTAAGTCCATTATCGATGCACAATGTACCAAGAGTAGCGATAACGAGTAGCATTAGTGAAGTAAAGTTGTAAAAGGCCCTGGACTCGGGCAGTTCACGTAGATGACATGTTAATGTTATTTATGTGAGATTTAAATGCTTTTTGTTCAAGCCTGCATGACATAATCCTAATGGAGATTTTATTTTCCGACGGATAAACAACATTACCGAGAGAACAAAATAGCCGGCATCCAATTGTGCAGAGTGTAACACTGAAATAGCATTCCTTCGTTTATGCGGATTTTATCTAATCTTACATTCGGGATTGTATTGTTTATATTGATACAGTGCAGTCTGCAACAAGTGTACATTCATCGCATACAAAATAAAACTCTATTTCAAACCTAAAACTATTACAAATGAAAAATTTTGATGAGGGCGTAAGCCGAAATAGTTATCGATTATACACCTTATAAAATTTGTACAACTAAAATATATTACCATTTTTTCACAGTGTTGCAAATAATGTGTGTAGTTAATGAATTGTCGACCAGATGCAACAACAATATTTAAACCAAGCGGCTTATTTTGTTACTATAAAATCATAAAATATTATTTAAAATTATTTTTTTTATTAAAAGTAAAATAAGTAAAATTAGTTCCGATGATGACGTGAGCCGAAATATCTCTCAACTTCATACCTTATAAATTTCGTGGTACTAACATACATTAAAATTTGATATGTTACTAGTATATTTGTGAGACAAAATTCTATTTTTCCATGGTTGAAAACTCTTTTATGAATTAAAAAGATACTGAGAGTGAATTGTGTTTAAAAATCAAAATTGGTCGCTCTAGCAGCGTGGGAGTCTATACAAGGTCCATTTTAAAAAATATTCTAAAAGCCGTCAATATAGAGTATCCCATTTAGTCAACAATAAATTGAAAGAGATGCTTAAAAACCGAGACGCAAGATTGTAAACAGCCATTTGCAACTTTGGCAAAGAGGATGAAATTGATATAATACGTATGGCTACGCGAAATCTATTGAAAGCGTGAATAATTGCGTAGAATACTAGATATATATCAGTTACATTTGAGTAATGAAAATTGAGTTTTCTTTTGATAAATGAACACTAACGAGCGAAAATCACAAGGACTGTGAAATCGTAGCAAGAGAAAGTTACAAGACAGCTGCTTTGGAAGGCCTATCGCTATCTCAGTCGCGTTCCATATTAATAATGTTATTTTGACGGAAAAAAAATAATGAAAAACGCGCGAAATTCACTTCTCGAGGACCGAAGATATTAATCATTATCTTTCGCTTAAAACTATTCTAGACGAATAAATTATCAAGTATAGTGCTATACCGTATAGGTAGAACGAGACTCCATAATAGGCAAATTTCAATACTTGATTGCATCAAATGATTTATAAATATATTTCACATCATTACTAACAAAATAATGTCAAGAGCATCGGTTTCTGCAAAGATTTTAATCATTGATATTAAATTTATTTTGCATAGTAAAAACCCCTATTAAAAATGGGATAAAATATAAAATCAATTACTACACGAATTCGTAAAAAATACATTGGTTGAAATATTCGTATTTTTACTACAATATTAAACATCCAAACAGAAGGTTTTCAATGAGAAATGGTCAGTACGAAATTCTTCAAGCTTTTTTTTTTACGAATAGGGTTTATATATTACGATAGGCTAACGAAATAACAAACAATGAAAAAACTGCTAAGATTAGAAACTTAGCGAAATACTTCCAATTACGAAACAGGTCTGGATATGTGAAATGGCGATGAAAATACCATACCCAACATGTGGCCCACCGAACTACTATGAATGTAGTAATTATACACTTAATTTATCTAACATCACACGATTGTTTTTTTTTATATGAGATTTGTACATATTTATGTTAGTATTTTTAAATTAATTATATATGTTTTTTTCTATTTTAAGGCTCACTCAACGCTGCAAACATACTATTTCAGACCAAGTAAAAATATGTTGAGGATGGATGGGTGTTAGCTAGTAAATCGATTACAAAAATTCAGTTCAAAAGTTCAGTCACAAACCTTTGGAAAATATGTTGGTTTATTATCATTTTATTTATGTTAAGAGCGTTGCTTATCGATATCTCAGTGATACAAAAAATTATTATATGATACGAGCATTATCAACTTCAAGAAAAAAAAAACGCATCGCTCATCTTTCGCGAACGCTGTCTATATCACGCATAACACAATCGAAGATAAAGTTGTTTGCGAGGGAAAATTAATTTTCAACTCAGCAAATAAAACGCAAACTGACAAGTTATATCTATCGACAGTTTAATAAGTTCGGCTCCGCAGAGTGTGTACATTTCATAAATTTAATGCCCAGCACACAAACATGATTATATTATTATATTATTTTTACCGTGGAAACAGTTTTCAAGCTGACCGAAATATTTATGAATATCCACATAAACAAACAAAGGAAATCATGCAGATTTCTTATTGATTTTCCATCATGCTTATATATGTATCAGTCCATAAGACAGATACATGCAAAATTAATTATATATTATACAAAAGTAATGGAACCATCTGATTATCTAATGTGAAATATTGTACAAAATCTTATATAGAAAATCACCGTCCACACTATTAACTGTCGCTTCTTGGCGGAAAGGCATTTTATACCAATAATAAATCAACTTGTTTCGTAATATTTTTATATCAGGTTTCGCTCATCGCGAGCACCATCATTATCGCTGACAATCGCGATGAGTGAAACCTGTCCTGATCTAAAAAAAAAATAGAACTGTGGAAATAGTACATGAAATGTTATTTGAATTATTTAAACTTAATAATTGTATTAATTTTAATTATTAAATAAATCACATTTAAAGGTTAAGTATTCGATACTAAGAGTGAAAATTTTGATAATGAAATATAAAATAAAATTTTTGACAAATTATGTCTATACTAAGACGCTTTGCTGTTTATGTAAAAAAAATTAAGACAAGGGTTTCGACTTTCAAGACATTTTCTTCAGATGTCGAATGATGAAAATCGGAACGATAGTGGTAAAATGAAATAAAATATATGAAAACGTGCAATTGTTATTAAATTCAAAGATTGAAAAAATACGCTATAGTGTTGTGATGTACTAAACAACACTAAATGCAATTAAATATTACCTGGTATACATTAAATATTATGTAAATAAATGAAAATATTGCCGCTTTTAATATTGAACAAAATCACAAGTTACGAATGTACAAGAAACAACAAAATCGGTACAACATTTATACAAACTTTGATGCATTGATTCTGCAAATCGCACATGTTAAACTGGTCGGACATTTTACCGCTACGGCACGAGGAGGGCACCGCACATAATATACCTACGAAGTAACCGTTACGCGTATTTTTATTTCAACGATATAATATTTACTTATTATTATGTATGCGAATAAATAAACAGCGAGGCGAGGCGAATCGCAAAGCAGAAAATTAACGGGAAATCTTCGAAACGTAAAAATTAACACCAATTTTTCATCGCCGGAATCGTGAATTGAATAACTTAACGCGAAGAACCTCGGAAAGTTTGTATTCGGAACGGGGTTTTTATTTATGCGTGAAACACTATTGGATCTGGCAAGTACGAAAGTGTGTCTGAAACGAAACGCACTTAAGAAAAAGAAATAAAATATCTACTGTAAAGTTATCATTCATTGAATAGCCAATAGAAAAATAAATTTAATGAGTTTCGCGATGTCGTGAATTGATGCGATTCGCTACACTTAATTTCACTCAAATGCGATTCCTACAGATCAACGTGTCAAAATGACAACGCGACACATAAATAAACACGTCGGATTTTTTTGAATATTCACTCATACAACGCTTTTCCAAAGGTAAGCATTGATCGCTCTACTTTCCCCTTTTCTTAAACAAATAAGAAAATCAGAAATATATTTCCCTTCAATACATATAATATATGATATAACAAGACATTTTTTAAAAGCAAAATTCCATTAAGCAATTTCAGTCGATATCACAAAATCCAATTGTTAAGAGTTTTCTTAGGATTGAAAAAATATAATTTAAACTTTTTTTTATATAATTTATGATATCGATTGAAGGTGCTTGATGGAACTTCAATTTCAAATTTGAAGTATTACAACTCTGTACGATACCACATGTTTTTTCACAACCCTGGTTTTGCCTTTCGGCATTGTGGAAATAAGTACTAAAAAATGTGTTTTTATTATTTAAAATATCATGCCTTTCAAGAAGTGACAGTTAACACCTTAAAAGTAAAGCATATATATAATACAAATTTGTTAGTTTTGCATTGATAAGTATCTTTCTCACGAAAACATACTTTTTAAGCTTAGCAACTATCATCTTGGCATACAGCGCCTTACCTTAAATGTACATTTATATCCTGGCAACACCTTTGTATTCTCATCGCGTTATTTTTTAGTATAAATTTTTGGTCTTATGATTTTTATTCTTACAGCAAATAATCTGGATTCTTCCATTCTGCTCCTGTGAAATATTCGGAATTTGTTCAGTTCGTGAACATTTTTTGTAACTGTTCAATTTGTTTCGTATTTTCTTTAGTAATATTACACTGATCATATAAGAATTTATAACAGTCATCAGGGGGTAACATAGAATAATAAAATATTCGAAGCAGCCTGTCGTACGAATGGAAAAGGTTTCGGGTCATTACGTCGCAACTGGCTCGAATTTCGCTACGACAAAACCAAGCACAATCAGAGCATTAGAATAACATCGAAATATTAATTTTTATCAACGATCGATATGTAGAGCATTACAGTAGCTAATTTTGTTTCTTTCGACCTCACAGCACTGCGAAAGAGATATTGTAATCTTGCTACAGCATGTAGCGCTCATGTATCACGGACAATCAGAATGTTTAATTTGATTACCTATTTTGATTAGCACGAACTCGCGCGAATGTGCGTGCATGCATACTCTCACAGACACACACACATACGCATTGCAAAATAAACGTGTCCACACACACGAGCACGCGCGTTTATGCAATAAATTAAACAAATGAGCAGGTAAAACGAGCTACCGTATACGCAATTACGATTCATGAATCACACCTTTCTCTCGCCCCCTCTCCCTCCTTCTCTATATCATCTTTTCATTCGCTACAGGCACGAATCGGGGACACTAATGCCCTATTATTATAAATAAGAAAATTCTCCCTAGCTATACACAAGGGGCATGTCTGAATATAAATATAGTACGATTATTAGATAAGAAGCACGAAGCGTGTCATAAGTAATATAATACATATTTTCTAGAGAAGTAGTTATTCAGATTACATAAATACCCTCTGTGGTGGACTATGCGAATTTGTGATCAATGACATTTGGAGAACAATATATACATATTGTTAAGTTTCGCTGTTCTATAAAAAAACTGACAATCGATAATTTAAATTGATTTAACGTATTTTTACAAAAAGGAGAAAACCTTTCCATAGCGGAGAGTTTTCATCATACACATTAACTTTTAAGGTGTTTCACTTCTTGATGGAAAGGCATGATATTTTAAATAATAAAAACACATTTTTTTAGTACTTATTTCCACAATATATTTTTTGATCAGGACCGGTTTCGCTCATCGCGATTATCAACTGATAGAATACAATTTACAAACAAATCTATTTATACAAAACAAAAAATTAATTTGAGTTAAAGGTAGCAGGTGTACAAAACCACGGGTTCAAGAACTAGGAAACAATTTACATAAAATCATACAATATTGATACAAATAAGGTAAATTAGTATAAAAATTAAATGTTCACAATCACTTATTAAGAATTACAATTACAACTATGGTAAATCAATAATCCATTAGGAGCTCTGAACAATCAATAAGGAAGTAAGGAGTGGGAAATTTTAATGACGAAAATAACCCACACTCAAGTGGTGTAGTGACATTAAGTAGTTATCTACTATAGACCTTATCGATTTTGTACAACAAAAATACATTGCTATTTTTTCACCGTGTTATAATAGAGTTCTACCAAATTAATATAAAACTAAACTAACTACTAAATGCAATTCAATCAAGAAATATGTAAAAAATGTTAAGGAACACATTATTATAATACCTTCAGACACCCGTTTACACCTTTTAATGTAAAACTGATTAAAATAAAATAAGCCCTATTGGACTCAAAGAAATCCAACGATGAGAACCCATTCATTGTATTCAACACAATAATGAAATTTTTTTAACTTTTAAAAATATCGACATTAAATGTCAATCTTCAATATTGAATAATAGGTAACCAGCTAAGCCGACAGGACTGAGAGAATAAAAGGGAGTTATTTATTTATTTTTTCAAAAAAAATCTGAAGCCTTCGGAAATTTCAATGAGCTCGTTGACACTGCAGCGAGACTTAATCACAAAAGTCTACTCGCTTGGTACATATTTTCTTTCCACCGCTCGAAGAAAATAATCCCAAAGCAGGTATAAGTGGCTGCCTCCCGTCTTGCACTCGGCTATAAAGTTTTCCCTCGTCCATCCAGGCGAATGGAAATAAGGTCGTAAACGAGAGCTTTCGAATAAACATGCCAATAAAGTGTTAAAGTATAATCGAAATAATAATAAAGACCGATTAAGAAGCCCGAAAGCCAATTTACGACCTGTTAACCCTTTGGCTGCCAAGTACCGATTGAAGAGTAACAATTTTTATGATCAAGATTTTCTATTGTAAATGGGCGTAAAGTTTTTCTATATTTTTTCTATATCTCTTTTTATATATTCTATTTCTATAGATATGCGTTTTCTTATTTTATTTCCGTTATTATCCAAGGCTAAAATAATAGTTTGTAAGGTTAAGATTTTAAAGTAAGCTAATTTTATATGTTAAGTAAAAAAAAATATATTATATACTTGAAAATGCCAAAGATTAACTACACCACAAAACTGTCGAACGACACATAAAACTGTCAAACTAAAAAACAACAGAAGACTGATTGCATCTGGTGCAGTGCATATTATTTGGAACGCAAATTTTTGTCAAAACAATGGTATACACTGTTTAAAAACTATAGAACACATTTTAATATATTAATTTTTATATCATAATCGTGGCATTTCTGGCACATTCGGCCAAAAAGTCGTGGCATCCAAAGGGTTAAACGTGCAATGCGGAAAAATACCTCTGAGTTAACTGCCCGGATCGAAAATTATTTTCGAATAGCACATTGCACAGAATTTTGAAAAAGGGTGAAACCTGTGTTCATATTTTCAGCGAACATAAATAATCACTTGTTTACAGCTATCTTAAATAAATTAGTATCTGATAGAGTAATATTAATTACAATGCCATAGAAAAATATAAATATTGACGTATTTATTCAATCAAAAAAGAGCAAAACAACAAATATTAGAAAATGTTAAATACAATTTAAATTAATGTAAGATTTCGAACAGTATCGTCGTTCTATAAATATAACGGCCGCTTGTATTTACCGATCATAAAATAAAATATAATGGGTTCCAAACACTTCAAGGCGTCTCTTCAATGTGTTTTATGATATCTAATTAGCTAGTATTCTTCTACAAATTAACAAAAATATATACAAGACAATATAAACCATTTTAATAAATAAATTATATTTCTAAGTTGTTGTTTTGTACTGTCACTTCTTGGTAAAAGGGCATTATATTTGAATAAATAAAACACAATTTGCTAACCGCATTTTCCAATTTTTTATAAAACGCGATCCACGAGTATTATCAACTTAAAAAATTTACATTAAAAACGCTATTAAAATCTTACCAGACACAAAACAAGTGGTTCAAGACTACGACAAGAATTTTTTGATAATCAAACAGAATATAATTAATTTAATATTTTATTTGAATTCTTACAACTTTGTATGATTCCGCATGTTTTTCACTAACGACACGGGTTTTGCCTTTGGGCATCTTCAGGCATTCACGCGGATGCAACAGAATTGACGTACAATTAACAGTTTCTTCAGCCTTTCCTTATTAATAAGTATGCCTGAAGATGCCGAAAAATCAAATTTGATATTGAAATTCCATCAAGCACCTTCAGTTGATATCATAAATTCTATGAACTCTCACCGAAAAATTTTTAAATTTTGCTTGTAAGAATTAACTTTTTTAATAATAAAAAAAAAAAAACATTTACCGGCTGACTGTAAAGTCCCAACTTTAATACTCAAAAATCCATATAAATACAAAACATTCGTATACAAGCATTTTTTTTGTATTAAATGTAGAATGATTTGTCCTGATAATCTCCGTAGGTTTGCTCAACAATACTGAATTAATTTTTTAATTATTTACTGCTGGAAAGTCCTTTCCGCGGCTGAAAAGGCCGGATCCGTCCGGCAGGTCCGGCAAACGGACTAATAATAACACAATTTAACATTAGATATAATATATTCTTCGCGATTACACTTGCATTTATAAAACAAGCTGCATTAGTGTCCCGAGTGTTTGTGTAAAGGCCAAGCTCGCGTCATTCTCAACATTCAGCCCGTGTTATGTCCTATTTTTGAAACCAAGAAGCGTAGAAAATGCACTCTCGCACATAATATGTAGAGTAAAATTGGCAACACAATAATCGTACTTATTTCTGAACTATTTTCACGCAGACATAAGCCTTGAAAACAATCCACTCATAACTAGACGATAACAGTTTATCTTTACGTATTAAATTTGAATTGTTACAACTTTGTACGATTCCACATGTTTTCTCACTAACGACCCGGGTTTCGCCTTTCGGCATCTTCAGGCATTCTACCACACGGACGCAACAGAACTGACAAATTTAACATGTGGAACCGTACAAAGTTGTAACAATTCAAATTTGATATTGAAATCAAGCACCTTCAGTCGATATCATAAATTGTACGTTTTAACTGTTGCCATGCCTAAATCACTGGGTTTCATAACCAGTTTTGCAACGTCCATACTTTAAAAAATGTTTGGGCCTCTTTACTCAATAAAAATGTAAGTAATCACAATGAGTCTTAACTGAATTTATTCCACCTTTTCGATAAAAATTATTAATAATAATTTCGATAAAAATAAAAATTATTGTGGTTTTACTGACCAAGAAACAATACGTAAAAATAAACAACTAAAAATTCATAAAAATCAAACGTTTGAATTTAAATGTCTTCCATTAGTATTGACCCACATGTTTTTAAAACAGTTTAGCAAAATTGAAAAATACCACAAACGAGATATATTTTTACTACTCCCGACTGTCGACGCTCAATGGCTAAATACTGCTGCAGTAAAAACTCAATCGTTAAGTGATTTTCCAAATATAAATCTTGACTTCAAAATCATACCCGTGAACATTAGCTTCGGCCAGATGGCACCTTAATAATGTGTCTAATCAACTACGTATGGCATGCATTTAGAAAAAAATATTTTTATGTCATATGGCTGAAAAGAGTAGTGGTAATAAACAGAGTGTCGCGTTACGTGTCCGCTAGTGGACAAGTGTATCACATTTCTGATACTAGACTGCAGCCCATAGTGCCGTGGACATTTTCAGAAGGTCGACAACGAGACGAACACGTCCAGTATGCAAAATTAACAATATGACAGATGTTATAAAACCTACGCATATTTTTCTGACTGATAGGAATGAAGCGGTGTTAGTTGTGTAATTTTACGAGACGCAGCTGTAAGCTAATTGATACAACTCATATAAGAACGAATTTCTCTTCACAATCAATTTATACTTTTAAGGTGTTAACTGTCACTTCTTGATGGAAAGGCATGATATTTTAAATAATAAAAACACATTTTTTTAGTACTTATTTCCACAATATATTTTTTGATCAGGACCGGTTTCGCTCATCGCGATTATCAACTGATAGAATACAATTTACAAACAAGTCTATTTATACAAAACAAAAAATTAATTTGAGTTAAAGGTAGCAGGTGTACAAAACCATGGGTTCACGAAATAGGAAACATTTACATAAAATGATTCACAATCACTTATTAAGAATTACAAATACAATTAAGTTAAATCAATAATCCTTTAGGAGCTCTGAACAATCAATAAGGAAGTAAGGAGTGGGAAAATTTTAATGACGAAAATAACCCACACTTACTACTTAATTAATGGAATAAAATAATAATATAATAATAAACTATTTTTACAATTTAATATTTTTATGATAAGGACCGGTTTTGCTTATCGTGAACATTATACTGAAAAAGGTGTGTTTACTATTTCAAATGATGCCTTTTCACTAAAAAAAGACAGTCAACATTTATATTTATTGAAATAAAAACAATCGCAAATTTATTTATTAATTGACTTGGTATTTACTTGGTAGAACTCCATTATAACACGGTGAAAAATAGCAATGTATTTAAGTTCTACAATTTTTTTAAAGATATATTTGATAGCTATTTCGGCTCACGCCATCGTCGGAACTATTTCTTTACTTAAATCGTTCAGTGATTAATTTTTTTGTTCGACAGTTACATAAAGAGTATTAACATTGTAGTCAGAACTTGATCATTACATTTTAAAACATGGAAGTACAACAAAAACAATGGCGTTTTATTTTTTTGAATATTAAGATGATGTCGTTACTCTTTTCCCCTTCTCTCTCGCAAAATTTCGAATACGATGTGCTTTCAAAATTCTTTTTCGCTTATTATTAGTATGTGCCACGCTCCAAGTGACCGTCATGGCACCTTATAGAATAATATTTTTTTGAAAAATGTGTCAAAAATATTACGTACCTCACTTAACATGTAAAATTTTCAATTATTAAAATTTTACTTATTCATTTTTTTTACTAATTCAATTAGTAAAAAAATATATGATGAAAATGTTTACAATCGAGCAAAATTGTAACTATGTAATACAAACACGTATCAAAGAATAACTAATATATATGTAAATAACATTTCTAGTTGATAGCAAGGAAATAAAACTTGTAAAATGCATTCAGCAATAATGTTATAATTGCACAAGTTATCACTCCGTATCCAATCGTTTTTGCAAGTGATAAATAAAGTTCAACCAGGTGTGAAAGAGTTATAAAAAAAGAATAAGAAATAAAGCGATATAAGAATGCAACGAAGCAAATTACCGCCCGCGATCATTTAGTAAGATAATCTTCTTTGACAGGGGGCAAATAAAAGTGGAGATAGGGCACGCTTTATGTAATGCTGAATAATGAACAGGCCATGCAAGTCTCAGACAAGCATACACTGTGGAAAACGACTACAAAAACTTGAAAATTTAGAATGAAACCAATTAATAATAATTAACTAATAGTGTGCGAATATTTTTATCACAAGTTTGCAATGTCGTCTGGACGAATTATTAAGGATATACATATAGTACTGCGGCCTCATTCCTATCTTTTATATTTCTCTATTTATCTATTTTATGTTGGTACCTCTTTACTTATTTAAATACAGTTTTTACAACAGCTACATAACACTTCAACGCCGCCGGTAATCTATGGTGTAAGATAAGTAATTACTTTGATTATATGATTTTTCTAGAAAAATGTTTGTTTCTGATTAATCATGTCTACTTATGTTACATAAATACGTATTATAATGATTCTCGCGATAATTCAAAGTCTTATTGTCGAACATAAAGTATGAAGTTTGACAGATCGTCTATAATCAGCAGTGAAAATATTTACATAATGTAATTGCATTTACAGTGCAGTGTCGACAATTCTTGAATAGTTGAAGAATCTTCATAATCGAGACTCGATATTTCTAGATTGTATAATATTTTGCCTCCAAATGGTTTCACAACGCGCAATCCCTGAATAGCGGAAGCACAAAATATACTAAGAAAGATTTGTCAATTTATTAAATTGCATCGATGTCAAAGTAATTTACTACCGTAACCGTATATTTATGTTACGAGTCTCTTTGTAAAAAATACTACATGAGTGTGTTTTTTTTATTACTTAGTATCTAGAATCGTTACAGTTGATAGGTTTTTCTTTACTTCAGCAAAAATATTACGTAAAATAACATGCATCCTTTGAAAAGACTTGTATTGCTTTTGCTACAAAACAAAAGTAAAACACTACCGATTGCGAAGACTTCAGGTTTTTAAGAGTAGAGCAACAAAAACTTTACACGTTTTCTGATTTTAGTAGCAGTGCATGCATGAAACAAGTACAACCCGAGTACGCGCTAAAACCGGCAGCCCCTATATGGAAAAAACGCTATGCGTTTATTCATGTATTCAGAAGCGTTTAGTGTAGAGGCCCATGGTTAGAAAACAGTGAGACTTATTTTATTGCACGTTTGTGACACTTACTGCAATTTCGGAAGGGACTCTCAAGCGATTATTGCTTGCTATATCAGTTTATTTTTTTAGAGTCAACCGTTATACTGGAAAGCTATATGATACCGGATTCCAAAGCTCATTAAAAAAATGTTATTGTCAATACCTTCAATGAAATCAGGTTCACTTCAATCCGTTTTTGATACAATTAAAAACAGCGCCATTAATTTATAAAAGGGCGTAAATTCCGATAAGCGAGTAGAAAAACGTAACACATACATCACATAACATTTATTAGGCAGGTCACCATTACTTTGTTTATTTGACTATATCATGAAATAACCGATTAACTACCATTACATGGATTGAAAACTGTTTCCGTCGGAATAAGGCCTATGTGGGAAAACGATTTATTGATTATCTGTAAAAAGGTACTTATTTGCTGTGTACATTCACACAGAATATACGCGAGTGAATAAATTATTGTATAATACCAAAGCCATATAACAGCGCGAACTTTTACACAATAATAAATCTATTCCAGGCTTCAAGTCGAAAGTGGATGTTTTTATAGACGCGTATGTATGTGTATGAATGTAAGTGTATATATATTAAATCTACAATCGAGGGAAAATCAAAGTAATCTTTTGTCGTAACCAACGTAACATGCAGTCAAGAGATATACAATATCATTTTGTTGCGGCGTATTTTCATGATCATGATTTCACAATACACACACTTTTTCAGTCACTTTTGGAGTGTTAATTATCAATGATTGCCAGAATCGTTACAGTAATAAAAATAAAGCACATTTTTTGTGTCTACTTCACAATTTTATGTAATGATCGAAGCCGGTTTCGCTCATTATGAGCATTTCTAACGAAAAAATTATCACCATCCATAATATTACATAAAATCTATTGCAAAAAATAAAGTGATAGATAAAATATAAGATTCTCTTTTTCCACGAGAGATAAGTTATATTTCAAAGTCATATATGCACAAAATGAGAGACTATTTTACTTTACACAATATAACCATTTTTGTTTTTATTTATGCACATTATTTTATGCATTTTTATTATGAACTAATTATTAATGGTAAAATTTCAATGATATTTGTAAAATTCCTTTTCAAAACATTTAAGTCAACTAAATCAAATTATGTGTTATTCATATTAGGATAACAATACCTTTATCGGAGAGCGTGTTATTTCGACACACGCTGTATTCAACAAAAACTTACATAAATAAGTTTTATTTATTTATTCACTAGTAATTAAGTCACCGCACGATTCACTGGCGATAGAGAGAATTACACGCTTTTAAAGGTGAGAGAAAGAGTGTTTTAATTTATGATATCGATTAAGGGTGTTTGATGGAATATATAAATTGAAAAAAGTTTCAGCAAATTAAATTTGTTGAAAGAGCATGTTTTCGTTTTAAAGCACAAAAAACGAGTATATCATCTGAGAGAGCACCAAAGTCTATTGCCGACTATTCCTGCTGTAAAGTGTAGTCGCGATAGCAACGAGAAATGATTCCCCGCAATCCGAGATCGGAGGAAAAACGACTGCCTGGAGTCAACGTTTATATTATATATGAACAATTCCATCCAAGACTCGGGCAATAACATTAAACATCATATCGCCAATTGGCAACATCTGCGTTATATAACAAAGCGCACACAAACGCGAGCCTGTTCTGGAGCAAAGCAATTTATGTAGGATCAGATATATTATATTATGGGAGTTGAATTAATTTAGCATGGAGAGCGCGAACAAATGTGCGACCTGCATTTACCGCCAACGGCCCGAGTTAATTTATTCGGAATGCAAATTGATGTTGCGATGCGGCCGACGCTCGACACCGACGACAAATAACAAAATATATATATATATGCACTAATCCCTCGATTTACGCGGTAGATACGTTCCAAGAGAAAACGCGTAAATCGAGCTTCCAGAAAATAAAAATCCGCATAAATTTAGACTTCAACTTCATATAAAGTATAGGAATAGGTTCCAGAAAATCATTTAAAACGAGTACATTGTATATAAAAATATATCTGCACAAAAAAGAGAATTTTATTAGGAAATAAATTTAATAGCTCGATATAAGTCGATAACATTTTTATAGTTAAAAGCATAATTATAAAATTGTAATTTTATTACTCCACCTCCTCACTGCTATATGCTAAATCAATCATTTTTTTCTTTTTGGTTGGATCGAAATCACTTCTATCATCGGATTCAAATCCAGCAGCATGCTCTTCATCTCGTTTTATTAAATAGTCTGTAACTAATTTTGGTGTTTTGTTTTTTTTAAAGTCTTTGTAAATTTCACGATGTTATCAGGCTTTTAAGGTCTCGCTGAAATTTTATGGCACGCCCAATAACAGGATCAGTGGCAAAAACTTTGTTTCCTAAGTTATCGGCCAATTTTAAAAATTGTAATTTTTTCTGATCGCGTAAAAGTGAAACCGCGTAAAATGAATACCGCGTAAATCGAGGGATGAGTGTATACATAATACATATGCAAACAGGCGAGTGCAGCGGCCAGTGCGTCCGCGAGTACACATACACAGCGATAATTCAAAACAAACATGAACTCGACACCTTATTCAAATATTGTATGATTCTTCTTACACCTTAAGATGAACGGATGATGTACATACTTTGTATTTTTCTTTCGGAAAGATGCGCAAAGAATACATATCGAATCAATACAACGGAATAATACTTTACCCACGTGAGTAAACAAAGTGTCATCAAACAATACATGTAAGCGACAAAAAATGTGGAAATGTACAAAGTTTCAACAATTTAAATGGACGTAACTTTTGTAATAATTTAATAAATAAAATACATTGTGTACGATAATACATAACTCAACTAATCGTCGTTTTTATCTAAAAACCATAAATTAAATATTCATTTTTATCATACCAAAACGATGTTGTTTCACCAAATATACCAATATAAAAAAATACATACGTATCGCCTTATATGAAAATTAAACATACGACATGCTGACACACTATACAAACATTTACGAAGCAGTACTGCGTCATAAATTTAATGTTATTTCAATTTTCTTTGAATTCACTAAAATCACGCTAAAAATGTTTACTTGGGCGACAAAATAATCATAACGGAAAATCGTCGATGATTTCATACAATCATTTGGTATTAAATTACTTAGTTCGCGTCAAAGTAATAAAAAAAACACTAGCCCATATAACCAACAGTCAAATCGGGCGACTTGGCTGGACTATTTTTGTTATTTTGAAAACGACTCCACAAAATCAATAAAATAATAATCCATTAACTTTAATTTAAAAAAATATTATTTTTTGTCTTTGTCGGGTTCGCGGTGCAGTGCATGTTCAAAAGGTACTAATTGGAACAGCTAGGGTAAAATATCCGCATATATGTATTACTTTTAATACTATACGGCATTTCATAAATAATGAATATGTAGGCGATTAAGAACAAACAACGGTATGTATATTGTTAATTCTGACCAGAGTGACAATAATATACGACGTCAAATCGACCCTTGCTGAAAGTTAGTGATTGTAATCTATTGTATATAATAATTCCAAGCAGATAATATTCATAAATATTTACTTTCGATGGTTTCGGCGGTAACTATGTGGAAGTTCATTTTAGTATAAAATTTAAAATAACTTTGATTATTCCACTTATTGTGTAACTAACTGTGACACGTGTTTCGCCTCTTTCAGAGGTATCTTCAGACTTAAGTCTGAGGGCATGAGAGGCATCTTAAGACTTAAGTCTGAAGATGCCTACGAAACACGTGTCACAGTTAGTTACACAATACGTGGAATAATCAAAGTTATTTAAAATTTTATATTTCATACATATACATCGTCAGAAGAAAGTCGAATAGTGTGTTTGATAAAATTAATGAGTGGAAGAAACATATAAACTGCTATGGAATGATGTTATAATTATTCGTAAAGATGATATTATAAAAATACGCTGTTTTACCTTTCACATGATCCTTTGTTTCAATTTTTTCAATGATGAAGATAAGTGTGTTTTTGTATTGCAATTTTAGCCCAGTGTAAAAATATCCCCAATACTTCGTTGCTTGTTTTGTATTTTTCTTTATATTGGAAGCTCGTGAGACAACATAGATAACATATAAATGCAATTGTATCTACTGAAAAAATATCTTGATTTGTTTACGATACAACACGTGATCGTAACAACGTGGTAAATCTAAGCACAATTTGAATCAAAAAGAATAAGACCTAGAATTTACCCATCATAACAAGAAAACTGACAAAGCCTTCTATAATACTATTATATAACATAACACTAGGTTATGGCCATAGCATGTCATTTGTCATAAACGCCAGCGGTCAAGATATGAGGCGATGTAATTCTCGGTATCTATAGCGGCCAAGATAAAAGGTAGATGGGAAAATAATGTTTCCTGAAACTGCGAGTGAACCAGAAGCCTATCGAGCGGAGATTGTGTAATGGCTCGCAAGAGATACACAGATAATGATTGAGAAATTATATTCGTCGCTATAATAATACTCCTATCTTACTCCGGTTCTGTGATACACAATAAAGATAGACCTCGGGGAATAAATATTATTCGCCAAATGTCAATTATGGCTGTGGTCGTAGATATAAATCAAAATATTCGCTAGTAATACAGCAATAAAACAACGTTGTTTCTTTATTTGCACGAAACGTTTTAGTCATATTCTTTTTCGTTTAGTATACGCACAATTAGATTAAAAGTTAACACAACATAGCTGGAAAGTGAAATCGAATGTGTTTTTGTGTACTATTTTCATCACAACATCTTTTTTCGCATAACATAAACATAAAAAATATATTTATACATATCCAAATCAGTGCTTTCCTATTGAATAAGTGTAAATAGCCCGGTAATTTATGTAATTTTTATTATAGAGTCCTTTTTTCTAGTCTCATAAAGACCTCAAATAATTTGTATATTGAGTCACTTACAATGATCGAGTATTGGTAATTGCGAAGTCTTCGTTTTTTTTGTAAATATTAATGAGTAAATTGTCTTTTCAAGATGATTCAGTTAGTTGCAAAGCTTAGTGTGAAAAAAAAGATAATACATGTACGAGAATAATTGTAGATAAGAATAGATGTGGTTAATCATTTCGTAGAAAATATGTTTTCAATGAAAGAAATAATATACCAAGATTGATTATTTACAAACGAAATCTCAAATTATTGTTTACCTATTTTCTCTCGTGCGACTAAATTTGCATTATATGATAAAACAGCAACATAAAAGGGTTATATTAAAGATACGAAGCGTTGAAAAGCAAAAACCAAACTCTAATTACAACTGAACAGTCTAGAATAGGAAGCATGAAGATGGGGATGGGGGTTAAAATATGGAATTGGTATTTAAATTACATCAGTCGTAAAAGAGTAAACTATATTTTAAATAAAACTCAAAAAAAACAGCATCGAATACTAGTTGGAAAAATCCTGTTAAAGCTTTTTTTATTCACATAGTGTAAATTGACCAAATAATTTCAAATTCGAGGTGCCACTTAAATTTAATTTTCGGTACGCTGGGAGCGACGATGCCCCATGAATACGGCGCGATATTTTTATGCCTACGAAAAGCTGTAACTTTTATTGTAACAATCGTGCTATCGAAAGTTTTAATTTCATATAATTTTATTCAGTGACAAGGAAAAATTAATGCTTTTAGAATAAAGAGACGTTCAACTGTAATAAAGGACAGAAGTAAGTGAGTGACTAAAAATGGTTTTTAACATGCGAACGTGTCAGTAAGAAGGGCAGTCACGCACAGCTAAACATTATCTCGGTCATAATTATTATTAAGAACGCCTTTCTTATCAGCTACCGCAACTCACCTCGTGGGACTGTGATCAAAATTATTGTATTACTGATAAAGAATTATACAGAAAGTAGTAATTTTTGAACGGAACTGAAAACGTCTCCCGTAATTCCATAAGTCGCCAAATGCTGTGATAGTCATTTCTCACTTCTCAGAGTTTTATTATTCAAGTAAAAATGAAATTTTTTTTAATTTTGTACAAAAATGTGTTTCAATTTATATATTTATTGATTTAACGAAGAGATAAAAATCTTTGGTATCTTTTCCTTAAAACTATACTATTCCAATTGAATACTTTACATCGAGTAATAAAATATTCACACGTAGTTTAATTTGTCGATAATATTTTGATTTAATTAAATAAAATTTACTGACATGCCATCTGTGATCTCTACTATTTCTACTAGTAAGAATTTAACGATAGGGATGAAATATGTTTGGGTTTATGGCCAGGCAAAGTAAACAGTTTTTTTTTTAAATTTAAATTTACGATATTTATTACAGGTGTTTCTTTCGGAATTCTTTTATTATCGAGTTTATACAATCGATATAAAAAATATCGTTTGATTTAAAAAATCAAAATATCCATTTGTATATATATATTATTATATAAAACATCTTATTTGTATGATTTAATATCATTAATACACATTTCAAATTTGAATGTGAAGGTAGACGTCGCAATTTCATTTCACACAGAACGACGCTAGAAAAAAAGCATAAAAATAAATTCACAAATAATGAGACGCTTATTTAAAAATTTTGCATAAATATATTATGAAACAAGCTTATTTCAGCGAATCTGCGAATAACTGAAATGAATCACATCGTAATATGTAAATTGATTGAAATTTTAAAATATATTTAACGATCTAAAACGTTGATATATAAATTCACCGATGTGCATTGTGTGGAAAGCTTTTAAGAATCGTGATCGAATGTGAAAATAAACATCGCGAAGCACAATATCTATTCATCACTTTTATCTGTATCGCAGAAATGAAAGTTGTGTGAATCTCAAGAAAAACTGCGTTAGTTTTATAGTTTGGAATTATTTATATGGCGGTGATACCGCTCTCTATTCAAGAGAAGTGAGCGATGAAAGTATGTTTCCATTTGAAATATTTCCAAGATCTCGAATATTACAAATATGACCTGTGATTAAATTATTACAGTTATTTTATACATCTTTTATTTCGAAAAAACGTACGCAGACCACGGTAATATAATATATGCCATACACATCACAATACATATCTGCCCTAAATAAATTTGCTAAATATACTCTAAACTACGAAAGCTACAACTAGAAACAGCATGGAGTTTAACCCATTAACTATTGTCACAGGTTGCAATACCTTGATAGTCGACACACAAAACTAGAAAAATAGTAACAGAGTTAAATCTTTCGTCCGAATTATTTTTTTGAACTATAGTATTATTCATCCTGATAATCTTCACGAACAATATTTAAATAAATTTAAATTGTTTAAGCAATCAGTTCTATTGCATCCATGTGACAAAATACCTGAAGATGGCGAAAGACGAAACACGGATCGTGAGTGAAGAAACGTGTAGAAATGCACAAAATTGTAATAATTTCAATTTGATACTGAAATTTCATCAAACATCCCTCAGTCAATATCGTAAAATAATACTGAAATATTTTTTGCAATATTCTGTTTTAGAATGAAAGACGTTAACAATGAATGAACCGGAATATGGTATTTTTTCTGCAGTTTATCTGGCCTTAATGTCAGTTGCTTAGGTAAGGTTAGTTTTTAAAAGCGGTCGTTGAAATACGAAATATGATGTATCGTCATTAATACATTTATTTAAGCTGTAAATTTTTAATGTTTGTTTTTCTCAATTAATACGCGAATTAGAGTGTCCATCATCGTATGTCAAGTGCCGCGAACGGGGTGTACTCATAACACCACCGCCAACCAGAGAAGTCGTGGGGCACAAAAATCCATTAACTCTCCTCCGGCCCTGTCGGCATATTTCACTTTTACAAGATAATATTAAAATATATAAATTTACGAAACGGTGTTCCTGAGAGGTTATAATATTAAATATCTCGCAAATTTTGACAGCAAGGTGTACTACGATGCTACACGCTGTAGTACCCAGAGAATAGAATGACTATAAAGTATGGTATCAAGATTTATATCAACTGAAAACTACTGAAGTCTTTTAAAATATTCAAGCGTTGAATATTTCTATAGGCGTTTCATTTTTAACTCTAGTTATCTTCGACATTTATGAAATTTTGTTAAAAAAAATAAATATGGGAACATTTTATTTTTTTAAAGTTAAATAGAATTTCCATCAGCTAATACCAGAGTTGATCAATAAGAAGATGTCTTATAATTATGGATCATGTTTTTTCTTTAGAAGGCAAAAAAATTCTCATTGCCCGAGTCTACATGAGCATAAAAATGCCAACAACATTCCATAAATTCTTTAGCTTCTTCATTTATGGGTAGGTAACACATTTGTAGAACGGCGATAGGAAAGTATAATAAATTGCCCAAAGAATTGAAATTGTAAGCTAGGCCATGATTTTTTCAATAATGTGTAAAAGGTGTCAAGTGAAAAAAGTGTCATTTATAGTACAGGTGAAAATACATGTGTATTTATATATTGAGATTGACTCAAACCATACAGAGAAAAGTTTTGCATTATATTATCATTCATAAGATAATTTAATAGTAAAAAATACACTAGAAATAATAACGGTTCGAACGCTAGTGAAATTCTAGAAAAACGTTGTCAATCTTTCTGTTCAAGTTTAAAAAAAACCGCACTTAAGACTGACGATGAACTTTTTAAAAATTCTCCATTTAACTTCTTCTCCAATACTGCATATGATAGAACTATTGTGATATAGTGTCTGTTTGTAAAAAGTAATTTACATTACTTACAAAGCTGTCTTCGGCTTGTGTGTGCAAGTGTTGCATGCATGTCAATCGGATTAACAAAACCAATAAGGCATGAAATGTCTTTGCTTTGTTAAAAACGCACGCACGACCGACAAACAAATCCAAGTGGGAACTGTGCAAGTCCATAATAGACCTACACTTAGTGAGGCTAGCCGAACACCTGTCAGCCTTGGCAAGTATTTATCGAGTGTTGGGTGGAATAACGAACCCGCTGCACACTACTTGCTGCAAGGATCGTCGTATTTGCATAAGTGCGAACGGTCTCTTTCAAGGATTGCACAAAGCGATATCTAAAAACAGATTATATCGTTATAATGTCTACGGTATTTCCCAATCTAAATATAGACAGCGTGAAAAAATATTAAATCATATATCACTGATTCGATAAACATTGAAATGGTAATAAAAAGTATACATTGATGATTGGCGGGCTTTTATAGATCTTTCTTTGGTAAATCAACCGATAAACAAATAAAAACTTTTCCTTTACTTACGTTGCAATTTTTGCAATCTATTTGAAGCTTATATATATATATATATATATATATATATATATACATATCGGACGGTTACGTTCACTATTTAGTAGTCAAGTTGTATATCTTAAATCATATCCCGGCATATCTAAGAATGATCGATTCCATCATATGGTTACACAAGAAGGGAAGAAAGATGTCGATTGAAGAACCCGCAAAATCTTAACCGCATTAAACATCCATATTTGAGTCATAAAAAGAGTAACGGATTTATGTAGCACAATGGCGGGTATTAACAGTTGGATATTAAATGGAAGGTCAAAAAGTAAAGATAACTCTATTGTTATATGCATTCATATTTATTGGGATGTAGAAATGGGCAATGTTCTTGGCAATACATATAAATATGATTTATACGCATACAACAAAAGTTAATGAATAAAATTCTTGGTTGAATATAATTATAAATATTGAAATATATCACATGATTTTTACTGCATATTCATTCCACAATTCTATTATATTATACAATCAGAACTAGTTTCGCTCAGCTAGTGACCTTTCGAAATTTAACTATTTCCTTGCTGACATGATCAATGATATTTTAACACTGATAATATCAAAAATAATTCAGGAGCGTAAGTGTTAACTGAAAATTTTCAGACTGCATTTCGTTATTGGATTTAATACAAAAATTAGCATGAAAACGCAAGGCTTGCAACTGTTACAAAAATATTATTTTTGAGGATCAACTATCAATATACAATTTAATCAGCCATCTCAACAATTGAGACATCAGCAGTCAGAGGATTAAAAGTTATCTGTAACATCAGACTTGACTAAAACATTTTTGGTGATCAGATGTAATATGTAATTTATCTTTAAATAAATTACAGATTGTGTTTTAATTCAACGATAAAGATATGTTTATAATATGTTATTTTTGCTAGAATTATTGTCTACACTGCGTTACAATCAATTACGATCAAAACTGTTGATTGAAAATATAAGATTAGATTCAATCAATTCATACATCGGAGCGATATGGCAATACAGCATAAAAAGCAGCCAGTGCGAAAAAAAACGCATCGATGTTAAGAGTGCATGAAAATAAACTGGCCATCAATGTAAACAGCACCATAGATTACTCTCTTGGCAGCGTAATAATAAGCATGATAATTTAGATTTAGATACCGCCATCTTGTACTGATAACTGGAAGAGCTATAGCTCTGATCTCAGAGACGCGAAGAGATTGATGGTAATAAACAAATGCTGTACTGCCGCAAGATTATACGAAGTGAAGTGCAACACAAATGAACAAATATGCTTCAAATACCCTTAGACCCGCAAACTGTGTAGTTTGATTAAAAAAAAATTACAGAGGAAATTGAAACTGATTGAAATTTGAATCTATGAAAACAGAATGAAGAGATTATTTTTGGTATTATCAGTATGATTTTAGTCTTTCTATTGGTTAAGTTTTAGCGGTAAGTAATATTTTGACAAATGTTACCTGCGTGTATATCATTCCACAAGCTTTGTCACTAACGACCCGGGTTTCGCTTGTTGCCATCTTCAGGCAGAATATCACATGGATGCAACAGAACCGTCAGTCCGGTTACATTGAACAATTAAAATTTATTACCGAATTAACGTTTAATAAATCCTTTCTCGTTTTAAAGTACACAAAACTTACATCCACGTGTGGAATCGTCTGTGCGTAAAGCCGCTTTATGTAGTAATGCGTACAATCTTAAAATTTTCTATCGATTTCTTTATTCTTTCGCTTCTATTATTTTCTGCTAGATATAACTTTTTTCTCTTTTAAACAATAAAATGTTTAATGTGTAACTATATATTATCCATACATTTAATTGAATTAAATTATTAGAAAGTAAAAATGAGAGTGGAAAAATTCACAAATATTTTACAATAATTATACCATTCAAATGCATAAAAAAATTGATTTAACTCAGGTCGTGTTTAAATCCAAAGTGTGCATTTCGAATACAAAATTTGGTCAAGCTAACAAAATATTTTCACTGTCATCAATTTTAAGCTTTGAACTAGGCAGGAGAAAACTTTGGAAATATTTTCAATTTTTTCACAAAAATGTTGCAGGGAAAAGAATTTCTCAGACTTACAATCCAACACAACGAGATACATAGCGCGGTATTTTCAAGAATTCAGACAACAAAATAAATACAAACCACATATGTCATATGATACTGAATCAAATGCTCGATATGAGTATGTATGTATCATCATCATCATCATCAGCCGGGGTCGATCCACTGCTGGATGAAGGCCTCCCCCTGTTTTTTTTTTTTTGGGGGGTTTGGACATAGCAACACCACGCTGCCCAGGCGGGTTGGTGTTCGGTTTTCTGTCTGGGTTTTCCTTCCCATAGCCAAGAGAACACACGGCACTCGGTGTTCCCGAGCGGTCACCCATCCAAGCACTATCCGCGCCCAATGTTGCTTAACTTCGGTGATCGCACGAGAGTCGGCGATTACAACGTGGTACGGTCGTAAAAATAAACATTATGTTATCATAGAATAATCTGAGACGAGATTCACTTCTGTCCACTAAATTATCGAACATAGAAAGAGGATGTGAGGGTGAAGTATCTTCGATTTCGCAAATAATGAGTAAGTAAAATAAAGAATAACGTTGTCTCAAAGTTTTCCACTTGGCAACTTTGTATGGTTAGAAGGGTTTAACTATAGAAACGGCGTACGACTAAATTCCTTTTTTAAAATAAATGACAAATCTGAAATGAGTAATATAAAATATTTTTACACGTGATATATATTTAAAATACACCGCACACGTTTTACGAAATCAATTATCGGAATTTCATTAGTTTCCTATCATAATTGAAGATCATTTATCGATCAATTTCATCAGACCAGTTAATTAAGTTTATGATCGGACGGGAGATATGATATGCATTGCATCCAAATTGAACTGTGAATATTTATCAACATATTTAGAAAGCTGAATATATGACGACGAAAAAAAATAGCGTTACATGGTAAACGAGCAACCGCCTGAAACGTTTCTTTGTTTTGTAAACACGATAATCAAGACAAATCATTGCGAAAACCGTTCGAATGTACAGATTTCATAACAAACCGCTCGGAAAAGACAATTTCGCCGCACTCACCGCTCGCGAGAAGTCCTTTATTTTCACAGGCGAGCTGCGTTCGGCTTGTGAAACTCGGGTTCAACAAACTGCTCGCCAAACAACATCACAATATCAGCTGTTTGTGCAATACCACTACTACACTCGGCAGACGTGACGTAACAGCTGATTCGCAACCGGCCCGACATTAGCCACTCGCCACTCGCCGTTCTCGCGCTGTAAAAGTATTTTTATTATCATTTTATTTATTATCAACGTTAACCAGCACTTTCGCATCGGCGCGAGTGCCAGCGCTGCCATTATTACAATTATTATGTATTTGATAATAAAAGTATGCTCCGAATAAAACAAAATAACAAAACATTCTTTTCTTTCTGATCGTCTTACAACTGAAAACAAAAAGTGGACACCCACCTATCGACACGAAAATAACATGACAAAAATAAGCTATACGATATAAATACAATTTAATGTAAGGAATTAATTAACTTGGCGGTTTTTATAATACCGCAAACGAAATAAGCCAACATTGACCATACAGGTGCGCGACCGTTATAAATGAAATTAAACAAAATTTTCTTTTTAATTGAATCATTTTAAAACTCGGTATGCGGTTCACAACATTCATACGTTTTTAGTAAGTGAAAGTGTGTTTTGTGAAACTAGATTTACAAATATTCATTTCGTCTTTCATAAGCACCCATTCGTTTTTCCTTGGCATCTAGATATCTACTAGGGTGAGCGACTAACTCGAAATCAGTTCTAATGAATACGCTTAACCTTCCATACGCTCTATAAATTATAATGTGGGAATAAAGTGTTTGTAGAAAATCTCCCTGTGTAACATTTTCGCTAGCTTTACAATCATTTTAAATAGATTAAAATTGATACCACTACCAGTCTACAAATTGATACCCTAAACAAATTGTTACGACAAAGGCATATAATTTAATCAGGTCAGACAAGCCAACAGTGCAGCCTGTAAGATGGTGTACGACGATTTCATTTTTATACTGCGAGTTCACAAAAGGGGTTCGCAGATAAATAATAATAGGCGTTCAATCAAATAATGCTTGGCTGGAAAAGCGCCCCCGCGGCAGTTTCAATACGTCGCGAGAAAAGAGACCTGTCAACCGGTGCAACAGTTTCCTGCAATCTATTGTACGAGGCTTTCTATTAGGATAGCGTTCGCAAACCGCCAGCATGAGAATAAATTTGCCAAATTTATATACTTTTCAAATAAAACGCTAATTTAGAATATGCAAATGTTTTTAGGAAATAATGAATAATTTTAACTACAATATTGGAATTGTAAGTAAACAAAAATTTCATATCTTTTAAATAATAAAAATATATTTTTTAGTACATATTTTCACAAAATATTTTCGACCAGGGCCGGTTTCGCTCATCGCCAGCATTACCAACTGATAGAATACAGTTTACAAACAAATCTATTTATACAAAATATTTGAGTTAAAGGTAGCAGGTATACAAAACCATAAGCCAAACCTTGTCATGATCAAAAATATTTTGTGAAAATAAGTACAAAAAATGTGTTTTATTGTTTAAAATATCATGCATTTCCATCAAAAAATGACAGTTAACAACTTAAAAAAGTTTGTATATCTGTTAAAAAATGTGTATGCAACTAGGTAGTTCATTACTTCAATAAAATTGCGATGATACAAGTTCAAAATATTTTTTTGTTTTTATAAATATCTCACGAAATATTTTCCGTAGAGCGTAGGTTGAATCACGGTTACTAAATGTCTACCAATATACATATTTATATTTGAAAATACGAGATTTCGCTATAAAGCTATGAAATCATTTAAGAAATAATGATTTTATTTCTTAGAAGTTCGTTCAACTTTGAGCAATCAATTCGATAAAACATTTTTTTCGCTAGGCATGTATTTATTGCACAGATTATACAGTAAAACATGACCTATTTTAAAAAGAAAACATTTTCAACGACAAAGCTGATTTTATTATTTATTTATTTAGTATATATAAATAACAAACATTACAAATTACTCGTTTGTTGGTTTTGCATTGTACAAACGATTCATGTAATATAACTTGGCTAAGAGTTCGCATGAGAAAGTCAATCGAATAAGCTCAGACAAAATCACTCGAGTACGTTAACATAGAATATACGTATGAACTCACTCTCGTCCACGTGAAATATGTCAACATCTGAAGCAATAAACATTTTTAAACATTGTAAAAATTCTTCGGCGTTCCTATTGTTATACTGATGCTACGAGACATGTCAACGATTTCTAAAACAATATCAGAAACATACAATTTGATATTATCAATAATGTAAAAAATTCTAATTTTGCCTTGTAAAATTCAAAATAAATATAATCAGTTGTTTACGTATCGAGAAGAAATCTTTTAATACTTTGCTGGTCAACACCAGCTGCACAGTTAATATACTATGGAAAGGTAAATCAAGTACGCGCGCAAAAGGGTCATAAAAACAATTTTTATATCGAACACTAATAGTATAATATTTCAGTTCACAAGATGTCGACGCGGTTTTCTCTTACATTAATCAATACGCCATTAGGTTCTCATTTACTGCAATGGGGAGCTTTCCGTCTGATAAATTGCCAGTCCGCCGACAAAAGCTGTGCGGGAATCAGGCATCCAGCACTGAAGGATTGCAGTCGCTAGCGACGTTATATGTAAGGGTAATACGCCACCTAGCCGGCATAGCAAAAGCCAACGTGGATGCTCGCAAACAAATCATAAGCCGACACTAACGAGCGTTAGAAGACGATCGTTAGAAGTTTACGCATTTTTTAAACAATAGTAAATTATTCATTCAACATTGAAATAAACATGCGATGTTCAAAATAAAATTCTACACAATAATAATTTAAGACGACAGCAAATATGATTTCAATTGACACGTTTACTGCAGTACATAAAATGTAATATTTAATGATTTGATAACCGCAAACAATTCTAATAAAAATTGAAATCAAAAAAGAAGAAAAATGATACAATTTCACTTACAACAATGCTGGCAACGAGTGTTTCAAACCTTTCATGGAATACATTTCAAATTCATGTAACACTTCACAATATGTCGTATTATTAAGGACTCACAAGGCATGAGGGCATGACGATTTCCACAGTCATCCTTACGTTACTAATGTGTCATGGTATTCACAAATAGCAGTGTACTGACGCCGAACAATAGGTTCACATAACATGCCACTTTTTACAAGTTTTGTAGAGTTGGGTGATTTATTTTCAGTTGCCGTCACATTAAGCTTTGTAAGTTCAATATTATTATATATTTAAATCGTTATAAGTTAAACCAATACGTCTTCACGACAATTGATTCTTATGACTAAAATTGTGAAATCCTATATTTTGTAGCTTTTCATGAGATTAGTTTTTCAAATGAAGTTAGTAAAGTTTCAACGACATTAATAACAAATCAGTATTACAAGTCATTCAGAAATGTATCTTTATTTATCATTTCTATTAACGATTGACTAACTAATCAGTTAAAGCGCATCCTTATACTAGAATTCCGAAAGATGTCAAAAAGCTGGTCGTTAATAAGATGAAATATAAGCATGTAAATTCAATTTAAATAAATTTATTAATAATATTGGCTAATGTTGCGAACGTTACAATAACTATTCACGAAATAATAATTAAAATTCATTCCTCAGAATAATGTATTACACTATACTGTGTTTATGTGAACGGAATAATGATTATTAAGGTAGTTTTCATAAATGTATTTCGACAGGTAACACGATTGCAGTATGTAATCGTAAAATAACGATATCACTGCACATCAAAATGTGTTATTACGAATGTTGCATATCAGACAACAAAACTACAAGAAAGTGCAGTCAATTGCAAACACGGTATGATTACAAAATTATATATTAGGTGTAGTAAAAAGTCCTGACGTTTTTTTTTTAATGAAACTCAAAGTGTTTTTTTTAGTATTTAAAAAAAAAAAATATTTATAAAAAGTAATCTCCCTATCTATAACCTTCTGCTACCCATTAGACAAGTCTAAAACCCATTTAGTAAAAAAACTCTACTGATTTGGAATTAAAATAGTGGGAAATAGCGTTTTTCACGTCATTTTTTCTTTAAAATATTTTATTCCTAAAAGTTTTTTATATTGAACGGAATAAATGGTAATCCGATTGTGCTAGATCTGGTAAATAAGGTGGATGCAATAAAGTTTTCCCACCCAACTCCTGGATTTTTTCCCAGGTCATATTCGCCACATGCGGTCGCGCGTTTTCGTTTTGCAGTTTATCGTTGCGTCCATTCATCCTGCCCGGCCGCTTTCTTGTCAAAGCTACACTTAATGTGTTTAATTGGTCACAGTATACTTGTGCCATCATAGTTTCACCATATTTTAACACTTCATAAAAAATTATTCCTTTGAAATCTGTCCAAACACAAAGTAAGAGTTTTTTTGGGTGTAAACCAGTTCAAGGGGTCGGAATTGGTATATAACACCCACTTTTAATCTCCGACAATCAGGTTTAGAAAAAATGGTCGTAAAGTGTGTTTTTTTTTTTGCAGCAATTGGCACGCGCTTAGTCGCTGCGCCTTGTTCCGATCGCTCCACGCGTGTGGCACCCAAATTCCGACTTTTAGAATTTTTCCCAGCCTTTTCAAATACTTTTGTTTTATGGAACATTTAGTACCGACTATATTGGACAATTCCTTTTTGTTAGCATAGGATTTTTTTCGATTTCAGCTTTCAGGGCGACTTCATCCACTGTATGAGGTCATCCACTTCAAGGGTAATTTTCAATGCTCAATGCTAATTGCTAAATTTAAATTTTGTAAACCATCTCTGACATTTTCGAACCTTTAACACGTCTCTATAAACGTCGCAAATGTCTTTAGTGGCGACGACTGCACTGTTCTGGGCGTAATATTGAGAAAGCATGCAACCGCGCAGATATTCTTATGAAGGGCAAAGGTCGATCACTCTGTTTGGGGCGAATGAACCTTTTTTAAAAAAAATATTATGACATCTAATTTAACCAAAGGCCCGAAGCAGACTGATTTTAAGACACGCGTTTGAAAAAAACGTCAGGACTTTTTACTACACCTAATACGTATGTCCATACATAATTGCCGAGCATGTTAAATGGTATCAAAAGATAAGTGTCTTAATAGAATTTTGATTCATTATGGCTAAATATTTTACAAAAATAATGTAGCTAATTGATTAGCAAAATATAAATATAAAATCTTGAGAAATCGGAATTAAAAATGTTCCACTAATTATTTTATCATATTTTAAAAAACTTTACTGAATAAATTACTGAAATATACGTTACAAGTTGGTTCCCTCACTTTGCACCTATTCACACGCCTTCGATAACGCAACGGTAACAAAGAAATAAATTCAATCCTCCTTTTTTGTCCGATATAAAGCTGCACGGAATCTTCAAGGCATGTGTGTATAACTGTTCTAAAAAAAGAAGAAATATATAAAAAAGACAATATCCTGTGTACTGATAATCCGAAACGGCTAGAGAGTTGAATCTATTCTGCGTTTAATCAAAGGAGGATCGAAAATATTTAGATTCTCATATTAACAATGTTTTGAAGATAAATGCAATTTTTTACTTATTTTTAAATGATAAATTATAAAATGAGAAAATGTCTAACTTCGAAATGCTTTGCAATTTCGTTAAATACATTTAAATAAACAATTTTTATGATACAATAATATTTGAAAACTGCGGCAATCTAAATTGCCTTGAAGTCTGAATTTTTTATTTTAGTTTAAGTATTGTCAAAAATAATTATTATCCAGAATACGTTAAGATTACATTACGGGTAAGTAAATGTAATTGTAATTCATGACAAGTTACAAATACTACGATGATTTAACTATAACCACGTTAGGAAAGCTTCAGTATAAAGAATATATTTTTTTATTTGTAGTATATAAATTCAAAAAAATCTTCCCTCAAAAATAAAGAAGAGGCGGCTCCGTAATATATATTATATTGTCTATTTTGCATCACTATTAAAAAATATTATCTGCGCTTTTAATTGTAGAGATATGCTAGATAAATTTGTTACATCACAAGTTAGTAACTCAAGCCATCTAAAATTGTGGGATTCTGCAACGAGTACCCCAATAAGATCTAAAATGAATACCAATGGTGTGATTAACAGAATTATTTAAAAGGAATTATTACCCTCGCAATAAACTCGGTAACGTAAAACGGGTACATCCGAGTTCACCTTTATTATGTTGCGTAACGTGAACGATAAACACACACACATGCGCACCCGCCGAATAATGTTAAATAAGACAACGTAATAGTGACGGCGCCAGACAATTTCAGACCGTATTGCCGGAAGCTTTACGTCACTTTGCGGCTTATTACCCGCGACAGGTGTTAATGTTAAACAAAAGCTCGGAAAACCAAACCGTGATATCATATTGGTTCCTTCCCAGAGGTGTAATAAAGGAGCATAATAATTATTATTATAACAGCCGCAGGAAACATGATTCCTCGCCATTTGACTCTTAAAAATATACGTCACGCTTCCCCATTGTTTTTAGGGAAATTCGCATAAAACATGTTTTAATACCTGCCTACGTTTTTGCACAGTACTCGTATATCAGGGTATTTAATGTGATTTGAATACGTGTAAAATATTCTATACACACTACGAATCGCCGTGAGGGTTGAACACATATTTTTTTATCAATAAATTAAGGCATGAAAAATATTACATATTAAGTAGATACGACGTCTGAACACATCGCATTTTTTCAATCGTGAACCCAAACGAGCATTCATGTGAATTTTTTTACGAGAACTGTCAGTCCGTTTTATTTTATTATCTGGGTAAATAAATGTACAGGTCAGTGATGAAAATACAATAGAAATTGTGATTTCTGATTGTAGTATATCGATAACATTTTTGATTAAGAAATTTCTTTTTAAAAACAGCAATCAATGTGACAGGAGAAACATTGAAAGGAATCGGGAGTTTCGATGTTTTTTTTAGTGTCTCCTCCCTCTCTTAGTGGAGGAATTATTATGAGAGAACGCTTTTTTATTCATACATTCATTTTTTTTGGGAAAGGGTATGGCAATATAATAGTACTTCTAGAAAAATTCTACTAGTTAAATAATCACTTTCTCTGAACCTCGTTAAAACAATCAAACCAGTGAGCTGAAATATTTTATAAACACAGTTGCCTTTAAAATTCGATCTAAAAGTGTTTAAAATAAAGTGATTAAACGAAATAGAATAGCAGCCAAAGATCGCTGATCGTTCTGCTATATTGTAGCAAAATATGTACGATGTTTGTAATCGACATTCTAAAAAATCGAACATACCCAATACTAAAACTAATTTTCGCCAACATGTTCGAAACGCCATTTTTGTCAAAGCGACCACTGTGCATGCAGTGAGATAGATAAATTTAGCAGAGCGCGCGTGCATGCACTTTAAAATTTGATTTCCGTCAAAAAGAATTTTCGTTTCGAATTTCCATAACCTAATAGATGTAACGTCGCACGCCGCACTCGCTCTCTCCACTGACAGCAAACCGAGCCGAGCTCCGAAGAGGAAAGTAGTCGAGAATTGCGGCGACACGGAAACAAAAAGACGACTACGACATATATTTTCGTTGCAGGCAATTCTGTCACAGATTAATCATACTTCACAACGGATTAATCCGTACAATAATCTCGCTTTGATAATACTTATCATGAAAGGACGAACATATTAACAAATATATGTGGTGCGGGAATGAGTATTATTTAAAAAAAAAAAAAAATGCTATGTTAAAACAATTTGATTAATTATAAAAAAAACAGCGGTCGCAATCATGACATTTTTATAGGTCTGCTCAATACTATGTACACATATCAAACACTTTGAACGATATGAATGAGAACAATTGAACGAGAGAAAAAAAATAAACAATTGTTGTAGTATGACCCTCAACACAATGTTTTTTGATTCTGTATTTTTGAAAACGTGCACTGATAATAATAAAAACATAAACTTACGCATGTTTATTGTATAGCATAATTAGTTGATTGTCTTCAAACCAGATTGAAAACTTAACAAATTATTTTCCATTACATTTATTTATAGTTTATCATTAAAATTATTTTAGCTACGCAAGCAATAAAGTGAAATCGGTGACGAATTATCAGAACGCAGCGTTAGCTTTGCTAACTTATCTCACCTCGATTTCCCGACCAAAGGAAAATGCATTTTGTTTGAAAAATAATATTCTGAAAACCTATACTTGCAAGTGATTGCCATTTTACGTTTGCATGCACTGTTCATCATGTCCACAATAATAAGGGAACCAACATGATGTCTGACAAGCATAGAAGTCATAGGAACAGACAAAAATTTTTACATTGTTGGAAAATTTAATTTTCAACACAACAAAAGCTTGACATTTTCGTTTAACTTAACCAAAAATTAAAGTTGGCTTATAACCGACGCCATATATTTTTGTAGAATACGTTTATTAAAAGAAGAACGAAGAAAACTTTTCTATATCAGTAGACACGTGTAAATGTGTGCTCTATTAACGATAATTTAATTAAAATTTACTTAATCAAGAGTATCGTAAATTTGATAATTTTCTTAAAATATTATGCTCCAATGATTTATTTATTAAATTTAATGAAAATAATATAAATACACAGTTTCATTGTAAGACCATAGTGGGGTGTGGAATTTAAGAATTACTTTGTGATATATCACTATTGATATTGATCATTCCAACAATCATTGGAAATAAACTTGATTACAAAGATATATTTTTTTGATTATTAGATTTAAAGAGTGCAAAGAAGAAATATGTTACATTCTCACAAAAACATTATTTTCAGACAATAAAAACGGTGTAAATAGGTTGAATGACCAGCACGTGATTTGGGTAAAAACCTACAGATGAATTTTTACATTATGTTAAAATAAAAATATTTTTCATTAATCATTATTGTGTCAGATCATTTGAAAGAAATTAAGAAGTCCACATTATTATATCCAATTTATATAAAAGTATTCATTGTAAAAAAATGTATTGATAATTTGTCTAAAGTATATCTTCTATATTGAAAGGAGAGTTGTAATATTTAAAAAAATACAGCTTACATAAAACTGGATAAAATATATTATTCTACGAGAACTGCTCGACACTCAGTTAACCAAACCTCTGCTTCTTTTAAAGGCGATATGGCTGGAAAAGTAAGGAACAGGACAGTACTAGTAGTAAATTAATCGCCTCGCCGCATTTTTAGAATCTTGGAAAGGAATTTAAGCATGTCATATTTTAAACAAAGATTCAAGTGTAAATTGATAAATTTACAAAATCTACTTTATTATGGCATTCAAAAGCCCAGTGCTCCGCAAACGTAGCCAACGACGTTTAAAATTTTGACTATATAATAAAACGTTGACTAAATATCAGGAATCATTATGGACAATCTTATCAACTGAATCATTAAAAACTTCATCACACGTCACTTATACATCAAGGAGAAAATCATTTATTCAAATGAATGATTCATCAAGTCTTGTTGTTTGTAGTATTTTAGATATGCTGTGTGCTACATTCAAGTCCTTACCCGGAGATCGATAGCGACAGTGGGCAGAGAGAGAAATTGGCTATTTTGTATAAATAAACTCGTTTTATTTATACTAACTGCTGTGGCGCTTTGACCTCTTGCCTCTTCGAGTGCTTGGTTAGCGAATTTAAAATGTCTAAATACGCACTTTGCACAGTTCACTGGCTGTGGGCCTCATGCGCGATATTAGCGTTTGCAAAATGGAACGAGGAAAAAAAATTGTAGAAAATATCATAAAATCTCACTTCACTGCCGACGTGCAACACTGGACGTACAAAAACTGCCGTCTATTGATTGACCAGAACTTTTATCACAATGGCTTAATCAAGAAGAACGCATTGATATACAAAATGGCAACGGCGACTATTTCGAAATTTCCCTTGGATATAAAATTCTTTTTTACTTTCATTACAAACGTTTCCCACTCGTTATAACAATCATCAGATTAAATATTTATTTTAAATAATAAAAACACATTTTTTTAGTACTTATTTCCACAATATATATATTTTTTTTGTGATCAGGACCGGTTTCGCTCATCGCGAGCATTATCCGATGATGAGCATTATCAGTTGATAATGCTCGCGATGAGCGAAACCGGTCCTGATCAAAAAAAAAATATATTGTGGAAATAAGTACTAAAAAAATGTGTTTTTATTATATTAAACTGTTAAAGGTTTATATTTAAAAGGTGTTTAAATAATCAGTATTGTGAAGTCACTGTGGAGATAACTTGACACTTCGTCAGTCGATAAATTACGCGGTCAAGTATATGACAATATATTTCAGTATGATGTTTAGCTAAGATGCGCCTATTAAACTTATGAGCTATGTTCAAAACAACGAAATATTTGAATGATATTGCTACAAATCTCGCTCAATTACTTGCTTCTTAATAACGAATAACGTTCGCCCGATTGAACGTTAGCAGTTTCAAATGTTCTCGCGCGTTTATAGGCCTAACCCCTAACGTATCGGCGTATAATAGCTTAATATTTTGGGTCGAAGCAATAATAACTAATTCACATCCCGAGAAGGCGGTAGTAAATTTAAATCACTAAATACTGATTCCATAACAAAATGAACCGTTGTTATACAAGATGGCGCCCAATAGCTTCTCGCAGTTCAAACAAAACAGTTGACTAATAGTCCCTTATCTTCGCCCTAATGCCGATCTTACACGGACGTAAGGATAAGCTGTATTAATTAATTACATTTGATAATAATCAATGATAGGAGATCGACGCGGCAGAGGGATTCTCTCACACAATACGGACGACACCGGTACCGCATCCCATATTAACTTCGCCCATATTAACTGTCAAATCTCTAATGATATGGGGGTGCTTTTGAGAACCCTGATGTTGTGGATTAAACGTGTCAAGGAAAACTATGTTCTCAGTCTTTAAAAATAAACACAGAAACTTCTTTTGAATACTCAATATAAATCTTTAATAGCACAATATTGGAATAGAGAGAAATGGTATTTAAATAATAAAAAAAACACAATAAAAAATAACAATATACTTTAGTTCTACAAATTTTAAGGTTGATAGCAATTTCGGCTTACGCTTCCATCAGAACTACTAAACTAAAATACATTGATAATTTTTCACCTTGTTATAATGAAGTTCTACCAAGTAAATGCCAATTCAATCAATATAATAATTTGAATTGTTACAACTTTGTACGATTCCACATGTTTTGTCACTAACAACCCGGGTATCGCCTTTCGGTATCTTCAGGTATTCTACCACACGGATGCAACAGAACTGGAGTAAAATGAACAGTTAGCATCGTATATACAAAGTTATTAATTATAGGAAAACACTTACCCCGAAGGCAAGCAGTAAATTACAGCTAAAACAAATTTAACAATATTAATCAAATAATAATTAACACAATTGTCTGTGATAATTTTCATTAACGATGTTGTTAATGAATCATTAATTCCTTTTCATATAGATACTACCCACTATCAAACATCTAGTGATGAAACATAATAATTTACATCATGAGATTGTCGATTCATTGAACCGATCTCACGTAAAGGATACAAGGGGAAGTTTGATAGAATGCCTGAAGATGCCGAAAGGCGAAACGCGGGTCGTTATTGACAAAACATGTGGAATCGTACAAAGTTGTATCAATTCAAATTTGATATTGAAATACCATCAAGCACCTTCAGTCGATATCATAAATTATATCAATTATATAAAAAAAAACATTAGAAAATGAAGGAATTAAGTACCTTTCATATGGACATGGCATACATCTCGATAAATTCATTTTTGCTGTCATTAATAAATCGAGCGGTTCAGTTTACGAAAGAAGTACCTTCCTAACAAACGCTTCTCAACTCGCAAACAAAGATCTTTTTACCGTTGCTTTGGAGCATATATATCTATACGCATAAAGTAGTGTGAATCAGTCTATTAGATGAGTAAGTATTATGAAAACAAAGAACCGATATCTCAAAATTGCGATAATTTGTCACTGCGGCTCCAGATGATGATGTTATGATATTTTAAATACGAAAATGGAAGCAGATAAAGAAGACAGAGAAGACTTTACAACTTAAAATTGTTCATAGGAACCATGACGTAGAATTGTTCAAATTTATTGTGCTGCCACTAACGACCAGGCTTTCGCCTTTGTTAAGCAAACACACAGACGAACTCGAAATCGTCTTCTAGAAGTTTTTACTACAACTATTATACATACGTGCATATATGTGTTATCTTGTTTGTTATAAATGGCAACAGTGTTAATTTTTATATGCATTTTTATCCTTTTATTGACAATCGAATTCATTATGAAAATATACATGAATAAACGGTGTTTAATTTTTTAGTTCATTCAGAGTTTAGTAACACGCTCAACATTGACAAACAATAGCTGATAACACTCGCGATGAACGAAACCGGTAAAAACTTAACCGTAAATGTTTACAATATAGTATTACGTTTGGTTATTTAAATATTTACCACCAACTGGAAAGTCATTTACTACTCCAATATTTAAAACACTCGTTTTTCTTGATACATTTTGCAATGAAAGGTTTATGAATTATATTATTACGGAGCTATTCATACGAAACAATACAATGTATACATTCCATAGCAGATAAAAAAAACAAATAAAACATAAAAAGTCTGAAGTAAGTAACTGGAAAACAAAAATCTTGAACGCCCCATGCTGTCCATACGAAACCGTGAACGGAAGGGTGGAAAATTCCAAAATACAACACCTCTCATTTTTCGGTATTAAAAAAAACTCATCTAAATTATCTTTGTAATCTGATTGGTGCGTTATTCCGCACACGTTATTCCGGACATATCGTGAGTACATTTTTTCGGTCTTCATTTTCTGCGATAAGCGTAGCCGTGCGTCACGCAGAAATGTCACGACGACACATTTCGCATTCCGTGTCTATTCGTTTGTTATCGCATGCGTGATTTAATAAATTGCAGAATGAAATGCCATTTGAGAATATACCCGAACGCCGATCAAAGTTCAGCGGTAGATATTTTTCCGCTACAAGATTTATGTACAGCAAATTTTGTAGCACGAAATGTCATGCAAATTCAAGATTCATTTACAGTTAAAAATAAAACACAGGAAAAAAGGAACAGTCAGTCGATAATTTCGATTTAATCGGTAAATTCAATTTAAAAAATAATTTAATAAAAACTAAAAATGTTTTGCTAACCTACAATTTGCAAACAAAAAGGGTAAAGTTCTGATATACAACCGTGTTTATCCCTGTTGAAGGTGCGATTACTTGATAATTTTACGGCTACGCGAAGATTCATAAATATATGTGTTATGTATGTGTTTTTTTAAATAGAAATATACAAAGAAAAGAAATATAAAGCATATTTTCCAATGTTTTCATCACTTTTAATACGTCGCATATAATGCCGTAGGCATCCACTATATACCAACAAAATAATGTTATATTTTTAAATATGCTCATTAAATTCCATCAAATTCGAAATTTTAAATTATGAATAGAAATAACTTTTCCACTAAACAGATGAAAAGACGTCGATATTATTGAATTTTTCAGAACGAAGATAAATACTTTTGAATTTAGACGGTGCGACAATACGAATCTTAACAATTCCATCGAAAATTTCGAAAGATTATTTTATCTGGCTTCATAGCAACCGGATAGGTTTTTATATTTTGTATGGATTTGAAAAGAATGATTCCAATTGCTGCGGTGTAAAACCTCTGCCTTACTCAGATCCGGTGTGACACTATTATATCGGACATGTTCTTTATTGAATCCAAAAGCATGACAATACAAGATAGGGCGCGAGAAGCCGAAGTAAGGGCGCATGAAAGTCCACGCAAAAAGTGTCAATAATTCTGACAGGTCTCTCTTCCCATTGCGGGCAATCATTTTCATTTCTTCGCCCGTCCCCCACCCGCCGTGACAGGCCAACAACTCTCATACGAGTAGCGAGGGACGCTACATCAAAGGACGGGACGCCTCATTTCACCGATACACAATACAATGGGGATAGCCCGTTGCTATAACAATATTTCGTCAACACTCCCACGTATATTTTTCCACCGTTCTCAAAATACCATAGACAATACACACCTTTACACCGCACTCGTAGAAAGCTATACGTCGAAGTTTACATGATAGAATACAAAAAGATGTTCTTTGAGTCGAAAATGATGTGGGAAATAATATTCACGTTTGTAAATCTATCAGTTCTGATACATCGCATACATTCTCACACCTTATTTAAACGTATCAAATTTAAATGACGACTAAAAATATGATATGAATTCTTACACAAGTAAAAAATAAAACAAAAAAACAGATTTACTACTACTTGACTACTACAATATACTTAACATAATTACATAGTTTATTAGAAGAGTCAAAACTAGCAGCCTATTCCTCGCGTTTTATTTCTGCTTCTAGTTTAACTAACGTAAGTTAAACGTTTTAAAAATTGTTAAAAAAATATGCAAGTTAGTTGTTTTGTTGATACTGAAATTAATAAATAAAAATGAAACATTATTTGACGCGGAAACCCTGGTAATGTTTAATTAATGACAAATAACTGACATAATTTTCAGTGAGTTGAATAGTTGTAAATTTGAATATTGACATATTTTCTTTGTGTATTATTGAAGAAAAACAAAAAAAGAACCTCGGAAAATTTTGTTCAATGATACAAAAAAAAATGGTTAACCGTTCCATTCAAGTGTTCACCATAACAATAACAATGCTACTAATAAACCGGAATTTTACTGGTGAAAATAAAACATGCATATGTACTATCGTATAACCTAGCCCTTTGTCGCACAAAGAAAAAGCCTTTTAAAATACAACCTCATTTATTCGACGGCATGTGTTTTTTTTTTGTCAGCGAAACGAAACGGAATACATATAAAACTGGATCGACCGAGTAAGATGTATCGGGAAATGTATTTTTTCCGTACCGTGGGAATCCCCAAAGACGTCGGGAAAATATTTTCGTCATCCGAAAATATATATTTCTTATCTCGAAATAAGAAACAAGTGGAGGGACGTAAGCGAGATGTTATAGGCGAAGATATTGTTCGTATTATGGTTAAAACACAACTACAGGGGACTGAAGAAAAATATTTTTGCGGCGCTATTTTTCTCTCGGTGACAAAAAAACACTGTAGACAATTTAAATAAATGCCACGTTTTGAATTGAAAAACCTACCCGTTATAAAAAAAAACAAGATTTTCTTCATAAGACAAGATTCTTCCTGGGTTTTTGTTTCGATAATTGATATTATAAATAGAGATTTAATCGTAGATAATTGAAAAAAAACTCACCGGAAAACATGTAACTCGCTCAGAATCAAAAGATCCTTACCTGGAACAAAAATAATACAATATTAACCATTTACTCCAAACGGGTTTCAGTATAAAAATCCTTTCGAGAAATGCAAACATTGCGTATAAAACCTACACGAAAATTAAGTAAATAAAACCAGAGGTAATGAACATGTTTAACAATACCCCGTTCCCAGTGTTAAGATATACACCTTTTCACAAATTTACCTACAATTATTGTGTTACACGACAGGTTGACGGCTTTGTTTGAGACTGTAATCACATTTAAATAACAATTTCTAAACGTAAATTACAAATAAAAATTCAGTTGTTTTATATATAACACACCACACCAATTTTATTTGTATTTTTTTTTAACTTGTATAATTATGTGTATCCCCCTGACGTCAGTTGTAAAATCTTGATAGATTGTCTTATCCGTTGCATGTTATAAGGCAAAGCAACTAAACGAAAAAATCATAAATATATACATTAATTTGAATTGTTGCAACTTCGCACGATTCCACATGTTTAGTCACTCACGACACGGGTTTCGCCTTTTGGCATCTTCAGGCATTCTATTAACCGACAGTTCTGTTGCATCCGTGAGTCGGGTCGTAGTAGTACCGAAGTAACTATGAACTAACTAACTATGACGAAACAGAACTGACTTTCGTCCCGGCTTTCATCGTGAACTGAGAGTTATGTTGCATCCGTGTGATAGAATGCCTAAAGATGCCGACAGGCGAAACCCGGATCGTTAGTGACAAAACAAAGCACCTTCAGTCGATATCATAAATTATATACATTTATGCCAGCAACTTTGTTTTTCCAACAATTTTGTCCAAGCTATTTACACATGCGGATCGCTAAAAACGTATATAAGTCGAATTTCGAATGCTTACTAAGCTGGCATTAATTTTGTGTGGAATCGTCCACAATCCACCAGTTGAGAAACACTGACCAAAAAGTCTGCCAGCCACGGCAATCGATAGACGTCAAATTGTTTAATGAAATACTTTCAATTGCTGATAGTAATCTATTGAGAGACGTCTGGGAATTTATAATAATGTATCAGTGTTTAGTTTTCAGTTGAAGAGCCGCCTACTTTTGTTGACAACAAACCCACCCTTGTCGCAATCAATCAAACCGCTTACAGTGATCACTCATTTCAGTAGACCTATTTCTTTGCACGCCTAGAAAACACTGGAATGTTTCCGCATAAAACACACTTAATGTATACAAGTTGTTGAACTTGCCTGTGTACAAATATGTTTTGTTATTCCATATAACAATATATATTTATAATACCCCGATTTTCACGGTGAAAAAATAGCAATGTATTTTAGTTCATAAATTTTTTTTTTTATATTACAATATATAATTTATATCACGGTGAAAAAAATAGCAATGTATTTTAGTTCTACAAAATTATTTTTAACAAATATAGTTGATAGCTATTTCGGCTCACGCCATCGTCAGAACTATGCTTAAACTAACATTCGCTTATCTATATATAGCTGTGCAGAAAAGGCACACAACACATCCTCTCTCCTGTTCCAACGGCCTAGCTTGTTATTTTAACACAATAACACTAAATTTTCAAAATTCTAAATGAAACAATAGGTGTCTATGACAATAAGATTATATGTGGGAAGGAAGTGGAACTTATGGAAGCAATTCAGACTACCCCTTTGTACAACGGCTGGACAAGTGGCGATACTATTATGTTAGTTTGTTCGTTAAGAATCCTTTGTGATAATTGGTGACTATTGATTTCCAGGTGTTCGAAGGCCGTCATTCTCCGACCCTTACTACAAAGATGCAAACATTTAGGCGATGAGTTTGAATTTATATTATGTGATTCATTAATAACGTGATTAGCGAATTGTGAATCTGTTTTTTTACTGTTGAATGATCCACATGTTCCTTAGCTCGAGTAGATATACTTTATTTCACCGTGTTATAATGGAGTTCTATCAAGTGAATGCCAATTCAATCAATATAATTTATATTTTTAGTTCTATCGCTAGCAGGAAATAAGCTTCTAATAATAATTTTCTACACACCTATATATAAATAAGCAAATGTACGTTTAAACATAGTTCCGACGATGGATGGCGTGAGCCGAAATAGCTATCAACTTTATGTTATAAAAAGATTGTAGAACTAAAATACATTGCTATTTTTTTCACCGTGTTATAATGGAGTTCTACCAAAAAAATGTCAATTCAATCAATAATACCCTGATTTTCTTTAAAAAAAACACCAGCTAAGTTTGAATTTGAATTGTTGAAACTTTGTGCGATTCCACGTGTTTACCTAACTTAGTTATTTATTTTTGTATATAACTGAATTTAAAAAAAGAGCGAATACAGTTGTGATTAATTCATTAAATTGTGGGATAAGTGCGAACAGTATTTCATTATCATAAAATTAATGCCTATGTGTAAAATATGAAATGGGAATTTAGCTGGTGAAACATCATAAAAGCTGGTCATTATTGTCGGCAGTATCAGGGTTGCCAACTTTTTCTATGATGATTCCGAGACAAATAGCTTGAAACTAAACATCATCATTATCCGTTACCCAATGGCTAGTTTCATTAAGCATTCATCCGGAATTCGTGACAGCGGTTTCAATTCCGGGACGGTTGGCACTACACGCATTTATAGATCAAACAATGAATCGAAAAATAAAGCAGAGTTATATTATGACCATTTCTATAAGGGATGGTATACCCCAAGTGGCGATATTTGACTCGTGTAAAATTATAGTGGACCAATTGTCAAAAAGAAAAAGACAATTTTATGGAAAGGATTATGAAATACTGTTCGATTTGCAATCACTATATGCATAATAATTAAACATAAATGCAGTGTGTAAATCAACAGCCAGGGTTGCCAAACGTCAATGCTGTGTTAGGTCTACGTACAGGATGGCATCAGGATCTGAATTCAAGTGCCACAAATTATTTTTTTTCATTCGAACTGACATTTTATGAGCTATACATGCAATATGTTTCACCGAGGATTAACTGAGTGCTATTTTTTTCAGTCGGAATGTGATTGAAGGTGTTAATGTTACTTTAATTGTATGCTAAAAAATGTTACACGGTGAAAAAATAGCAATGTATTTTATCTTATATATCTTAAAAATAGTTCTATAAATTATTTTTTATAAGATATAGTTGATAGCTATTTCTGCTCACGCCATCGTCAGAATAATTCTGCTACAGAATACATTGCTATTTTTTCACCGTGTTATAATGGAGTTCTACCAATTAAATGCCAATTCAATCATCAAAAATCTTGTTAGAATTTTAACACGTTGGACCAACATATGATAATAACATATACTTCACTATTATATATTCAATAGAATCCTTAATGAGAACAATTTCTATGATGATCACGTTACAACTGTACCTTTACGAAAACGGATCATTTATTTATTGGTTTTCAGAAAACGCTACGTGTATTTGAAATGGATAACTATCTCATAAATACATCTTCCGAAAATCGACACGAGTTTTAATCAATTCCATCTCTGTGCGGCGAAAATGACAGACATCAATGGGAAATATGTCGGATTACCTGAATGCTTTCCGTCATATAATATTTTCTACCGCAGAAGTGCGGTGTCGACGGAAAATAAATTGCTCGCAGGCGCCGAAATGACGTTACGTCACAGATCCGGCCCGCTGTGTTTCCGTCTCCCTCCGGCGACTCGCACGCTCGCATTGTCTCGCTCGCCCTCGCGCGCGGTCTACCCCTTGTCGATCCGAATGCGATTGAAAAAGAAGGTAAATTTAAATTGCTTTTCCGATACACAAATAAATTTATAAACAGCCAGAGAACTATTTGTTATACGCTTAGATCAGATAAATAAAATTTCGCATCGGGAATACATTATTCATGCCGTCCTAAATGGGAGAGATGAAAAGTGCCTTTAAATACCAGACATTTAAAATGTGGGAAACTCGTGGCGTTGAATTTTATTCCTTCTACAGCGCCGTAGATTGTCGAGAAGAGTAGTATTTGTCAAAATTCATAATCAAACACGAGACAAAAAAAAGTGAAAGGAAAACTAAACAATGAAACATTTAATCTAAAACAGATTTTCTACGAAGTATTTTTCGCGCTGAAATAAGATAAATTTGAGGTACCTCTCTTAAACGAAAAAAGCTCGATTGACATGATTTATTGTTGAATTCGCGGCATAACAAGAAAGTGTTGACAAACTTCTACTGAAATAATTGAAGCGTTTCTTTCCAATATCCTTCCCAAACTTATAAATTTCGCAGTTTTTTGTTTGTTTGCATAATACGTAACTATCAATACGTATAAAATAACAATGACATTTTCGGAATTCACAGCTGGAACTGAAAAAAAGTCGTTAGGTGAAAATTTCTTATGGTATGGGTAAAAATTTTAATATTATCAATTAATTTCAACCACTTCAAATTTAATCGAAAAGAATAGCTCCTGATTCGTTTCCAGTATATCAGCGCTATTTGAATAAAGACTTTTAAGCAAGTGCTCTAAAACAATTGAATATCTTTAAGATATACTGAAGGTAATCTTGTAAATGACCGAGCAAAAATCTTCACGGAAATACGAGACATCGTTAAATCTCAATCCAATAATTTTAACGATTCAATAATATTTCAATAATATGTACCGTATAGTTGTAATAAATAAATAAATATAATATATTTGTTAATTTTCTTATAAATGCTCTAAACACAGTAAGAAATCCATATTCAACTCAAAACATATTTCTGATGATGCCATATGCCGTAAATTTGTTATGTTTAACCATTTATAGAGAAGTTTTACCAAATAAGTGTAATAAATATTCATACGGTGAAAAATAGCAATATATTTTAGTTATACAAAAATTGTAAGGTAAATCAGAAGTATATTTAAACGTGCGTAAATAAATGTACGTATAAACATAGTTCTGACGAGGGCGTAAGCCGGAATTACTACCAACTATAAACGTTTATAATTTTTGTAGAACTAAAATATATTGCTATTTTTCACCTTGCTATAATTAATTTCTACCAAATAAATGTCCATTCAATCAACAGCCAATTGCAGTCAGCGATATTGGTCATGATACCTGATCAATGGGATATCAAAATAGGCATAGAATTAACACCACCGATCGAAATATTTACTGTTAATTGGTATGAAGAAAAATATAAAATAAAATATGTTACAAAATATTCAAAACTGTTAGATCAAAATTTTCACTCTAGAGATAACGGAAAATAGCTCAAGAGAGTTTAAAAGGCGAAAAGAAATAAACACGAAAGAAATTTCGATAGCATACGCTCATCTGTCCTATAGCGCTTGATAGGGACCGCGCATTTTAAAACCTGCCCTATAGGGGCGAGGCACCCATACAAAATTTGTGGTTAGGTTATTATGTATTTTTTAAATTGCAGAAAATCAATATTGCGTGAAATATTATAATTGTATGACCATAGATTTTAGTTTTTTTGTAATGATTCGCCAATCGCAGCAGAATACACCAAACGAAGTCAAGGTAATAAATAACAGCTACTGACAAATATTCTTCCAACGGAGGTATGTTTTTCACTTTGAAGGTGTTAGCTGTCATTTATTGGTGAAGAGGCATTTTTTTTTTTATTTCAACACATTTAAGCACTTTTTAACATTTCTCACAATACTTTAAATCAGGGATTCCCAACCTTTTTGTACACCAGAGCGCATTATTAAATATCGGTAGGATATTTATAATTGTATATGAGTAATAAATAAAAAAAAGACTCATACACACAATATCGCAAACATAGGAATGAATATAATAGACCTAGGTACCCTAATAATTTTAGAACTCTTACAAATAAATAATAATAATTTACATTTTTAATCAGTATTTAGAAAAAATTCTGGCATGGTCGAATAGTGGCGGGCACACTCGCGGAATCCCTGCATTAAATGATTAGGATCAGTTTTGCTTATCGCGACCATTATCAACCGATAGAATACAAATTAAAAGCAAGGCTATTAATACAAAATTAATGAGAAAACAATTTACTGGCATTCATTATATATATATATATCAAAATGAAGTAAATTGGATTATAAATGAATTTTTAAATAATAAAAACCCATTTTTTTAGTACTTATTTCCACAATATATTTTTTGATCAGGACCGGTTTCGCTCATCGCGAGCATTATCAACTGATGAGCGCTCGCGATGAGCGAAACCGGTCCTGATCAAAAAATATATTGTGGGAATAAGTACTAAAAAAAGGTGTTTTTATTATTTAAAATATCATGCCTTTCCATCAAGAAGTGACAGTTAACACCTTAAAAGTTATAAATGAAATGTTAAGGACAACTTGGTAATACCTTATAATCAAAAATGAATTCAAATTAAAAATCCATTAATATCCGATAAACAATCACTTGTGAAAGTTGTAAAAAGATATAACAGCAATAAGCCGACAGTAGATGGTGACACTATGTTTACTATCGAAGATCAGAAATAACAATAGATCGTTAATTACAGAGCGACGTGTGCTGTATTGTTGAGATAGTCGCTTCATATAATATGTGCATATCCATGAGTTATGCAGGATTGACGAATTTCCCCGAATGTGGCCAGGGGGTACGCCGTTTCCCCGAACACGGAGGAATTATTTATTAAACTCAGTATATCGTGACTGATTAACCGACATTGTCTCAAACAAGTACCCTCCCGCTAAAGGTTGCTACCCGACTTAACCTTTATTAGTGAACTTTCGCCGTGTTGTGTCTCTCTGCAAACTCAAAGTGTATTATTCGACAGAGTTGCCTAAGCCGCGCTACGAGGCTATATTTAACGGTTGGTTAGATCCAACCACGAAGTTGCATCACACCGCCGAGCGCAAATGTCCCTCTAACCATGCGTTTATTCGCAATACCGAGAAATTTAAACATTAATTGCACTAAACAAAATTGTGTATAAGAATTTATCCAATTGACTGACAAACGGTTCTATAAAATAATTTAATTTAATTGAAATTACAGGAGATCTCTATGCACGAAACTACATGAGATAAGAAATAAAACGGTGCGATTCTTTTTTGCCTAACATAAATTTTAGCTCATTATCCACATGTTTACATCTTTGTAATAAAGGCCCTAAGTTAAATGCATTGAAACAATTAGAAATTAATAGATATCAGCAATCCAATGACAAGGAATATAAAACCATTACCACTTCTCCGACCATTAAGGAAGGTTAATTAAATTTTTAACAATTTACTATTAAAGATTATTCATACTCGATAAAAAAGACCCACATTAACTCTCACTTCGAGAATACGTAAAATCAATTTGCCACATTTAATATTTTATAATCACAATATAAAACTAGAATGCTGTAACAGAAGAGAAGATGTACTGTATACCTTTTCTGCACTACTATATATGGAGTAAATGTACGTTTAAACATAGTTCTGACGAGGGCGTAAGCCGAAATAGCAATCAACTATTTACCTGGTATAATTTGTTGAACTAAAATACATTGCTGAATGCCGATTCAACCAAAAAGATATTAAATTTTTAACAATAATGTTTCAGGCAAACACAGCTCAAATTCGGTACTGATTGAACATTTTTTTCTCTCAAGTGATATCTACACCGATCAGATCATCGAATAATAAAGAGTTTTGATAAAAAAAATATTCAAGCCCAGCCGACCAGACCAATTGGTTGTGTTTTTCTGCGTCAGCTAAAATATTTCAACGATATTTTCACTAGAACTAAATTTAAGACAATCACCCACCCTTCCGTTCAGATGATTACAAGAGAAGTGGGTCAGAAACAGTAGAATTCCCTATACGCCATATTTTCAAGAATTGGGCGTGATGGAAAGAATATATAATCTGTATAACACGAAATGATATATAAACTGAAAAGAATATTCCAATCAAGCGAGAGGATAAAATTAAGCGTTTCATTATTGTTTTATTTCATATAAAACTTCATAACTTCATAAAACTTTAAGAATGAAATTTTAATTGAATTTGATACATTACGGAATTCTTTGAAGAAATGTCACCAGCATTGTACGGTTTTTCTAAAATTAGAAAAGTTTATACATTTTTGTAATCCTTTTCATTTTGTAAACCTTGTAATAAATTCCAATGTCGTGATAAAAAATCAATATGTGTATTAGCCAGAAGAATAGATTTTGTGGGGCATGCAGCTGATGCTTTAAAATGTCTTATATAAAAATCAATATATAGCCAAAATGACGTCAACGATCAAAAATAATTCAGTATACGTCCATGGTTTAAACAACCTCGCTAGCTTCATTATATCTCTGCAACTTGAATTTATTATAATTGAGTTGAAAAGATAAAATTTTCCCCAACCTGTTTCCAGTTTTGCATCAGGCCCATCACTCATCAACGGGCGAGCGGCTACGATTGAAACCCTCGGACGTTGATGGATTATTTGGAATTTCAACTAAACGTTTGGCAGAGTGAATACAGTAAGCACACTATTGCATCGTATAAATTACGATCGATGTTCAGTGACCAAAAACTGTGTTAATAGACGTACATGTGCAAAATATGAAAATTGATACCTACGTTATTCCAAAATCGGTGAGTGTATTTATTACGCATACACGCAAAATTATGGAATATAATCAGGGTTGCCAAATTTCCAAAAAAAAGGTAAATTAATAGTCGTTTACCGTTTCGTGGGATCAAAAATTAGAAAGGACCATTTATTGAAATGACACATACAGTAATATATCGTCAATTTTAAGTAATAATATGAATAAGTTAGCGTATAAATAATGTTGAATCCTGATTATCTGAAGTAATAAGAGATCCAGGATTTGACTACTTAACGAATCTTATGCCCCTGGCATGAATTAATATATTCATATAAAAAGGTAAGAAAACGTACGAGAGCCAGAACTAAAAAAAATTTTTTTTTTAAAACTCATTTGTAACTTATCTAAAACAACACGGTTTGAACAGTTCTTACCAATCAAAGTACATTTTCATTTTTTTTTTTTTAATATTTTGAAGCTATATATATTCATATAGCAATCGTATATTGAATTATAATTGAAAATCACTTATGAAGACTTCATCGACTGGAATCTGAACCCTCATCGTAAACGTTACTACAAATATATGGATCGTTTTTAACGTGGAACATAACACGCCACACCCCTAAATTTTCAAATATATACCGTTTTTAGTAATTCTATAGGGCGATAATGTTTTCTACTCTCTATGATAATTTGATTCCTCATATTTTCACTTACGACACAGAATAAACCAACAATCACTCAACTTAAATTATATCTTTCAACATTTTTACTGTAACTTATTGAAAAAAGAAAGGCATTATATTTAAATAAACAAAACACAATGCTTAGAACTGTAGAACTGTGTGTGTGTACTGATTGCAAGTATTATCAACTGGTACAATACAAATAAAAGCAAGACTAATTTTACCAATTTAGAAATAATAAAAATAAATGGTAGACAACATACCTAGTGTAAATATTTTTTTTTTGAATTGTATCACACGATAAGGCTCGCGATATTTAAATTATAAAATTCTGGAAGCATAATAGATTTCACTGAAAAAACATGTCGTCAATAAACGGGATTTTGCGTGTAATAAAAACACCATTCGATGTAATAATTATTGTAGCGGAAAAACTCATATAATCGATATGTCTATGACTCGAACGAAAGGAGAATTAACACAAATTCTTAAATCAATACTTGCAAATGTGCATTCGGGGATTAAACTTCTTATTGCGGAATGGCATTGGTACCGAAACCTTAAAACGTTTCTTTCCGATAGGGTGATCGGGGTAACGAACAATTACAGAGAGAGGACACTTCGCAAAAACCATTCGCCCCTTTATATTCAATCTCAACTGAGCTGCAATATTTCTTTTGGCGGTGCATTTTTCTTATGGCATTAAGTATATGACATGCTGAAAATATCACCGAAACTAATGTCGCTTTTCTGCGGTCCTATTTCAGCTATATTAGTGTCCAGACACTAACCACTCACGGTCAGTAGTGAGACTCAATCACTTTCTGTCAAAGGAAATGTTTATTAGGTTGATACTTCTCATAGAAAATACTTTATAACACGAAAAATGTAAGCAGTTAAAACTAAATTCATCCAATATATTTACATACAAACTCGAAATTATCGCTCTAAATAAAGGCATTATGTTTGGAGAAATGTGTACGTCCTTTACCGACCACCATATGACTTCAGGTGGCCGAAAATTGACGCTTCTAATGGGCACAGAGAATGCACATCGGCGGCGATTGAATATAATGCGAAGCTGTGACAATGGCAGCGCAAATAGACAAGTTGATAACGACAACAGGTGCGGCGTGTCGTTCGGTTTGGTCGCCTCGTATCTCTTTTACCTGCAGGCTGAGCGTCGATTTATAGCCTCGTCGTATTTGGCGCTTGTCCGATCGATGCGTCGGCTTAACGGGCGGCCAAACAACAAGAACGGGGCGTGCTGTTTGTCCGCTTCAAAAAACATTATTCCGAACCAGCGAACGCACCACCTCGCCTCTGTTGTCGGATAGCCGATATTCGCAGTACATGTATATATACACAGGCATATTGTATATATTAATATCCCCTTAAAAGCAGTTCTCAAAGAAAATAATTAAAGTGTACAAACAACAGTTTTGAAACACAAACACTTATCAATCAAAGCAAAGATTATCAATCCCATCGAACCTTACCAATCTTGGCATGCATGCTGACACGATTTATAAACGAGTTTATTTGATTAAACTAAGAGTTTATTACCACTACCGATTGGGACCAAGTGCAGAAATATCATAAAATAAAATAATATAAAATAAAAAATAAATACATCAGAAATATTTTGTTAATATTTCTGATGTATTCGATGACAATTGTATGGACGTTCATTGTTAATTGAATAATATACACTTTTACTTGCTTTATATTACTGATAGATTTCTGTTTTAATATCATTATTTAAAAATAAACAGTAACAATGATCTCTATCGTAGGATGTGATTGTCAAAAAACCGGAGGAGAAAATGTCATTATTTTTATGTTTAATTTCTTTGAAATCAAAATTATGATATGAATAAATACTGGATAATATTAAGCATGCATATAATAAAAAATACTTTTATTTTTAGAATTTTTTCAGTCAAGACATCAATTTGTCCAAATCGATGCAAACTGTGCCTTGTTCTTCAACGAATCTGCATTTTAACTTTTTAAAACGTTTTTTGTTTTTTGCACTATATTCTCTGGAACATTTGGATGTAAATATGACATAAAATAACACGTTTGAAGGACCACATAACATTTCCCCACGCCCTCTGATTTAAAAATCACATGCATTTACACAATTTTGTATTTGCTGGCTCATATAGACGGAGCAAAAAATGACACCCCCAAAAAAATTCAATTGACGCCCCTGACGAATGTTTTCCTTATTTTCTTCAACCCGATAAAATAAAGCTATCATTGACTAGATAACATTTGTAGTATGAAAAATATTTACTACGTGTCGGTCTAAAAATACATTGAAAACCTATGACTTTATTAGTGTTTATGGAGTGTAAGCTTCGCGTAATCTTTGTAATGGGATTACGGAAAATTACTGCTTTAGCAGTTTTCAAAAACACACAGCTGTTGAAATCAATTACGAAATTGCGCCTATAAAACTTTAATGCATTACTCATTTCTATAATTGGCTAAAGGAAACAAAAGTTTTCCAAATAAAAGACTGTCGAACAAAAGTAAACTGAAACAAAACATACACTGCCAATTAAATTAATATACGTTCACTTTAGCCTGTATTTTTTATAACTACCCAATGTTTGATGATACTTAATTATGCCATTAGATAAACAGAAGATTAGCGCGAAGAGAACGAGAATCTCGTTTCATTTGATGTTTAGTTAATTTTCTAATGCTAAACAAAACTAGTCATGGTCATGAGATGTAAATATGTGATGAACTGAGTATCAACACTTTGGCAAATTTTCAATGAAAAATAAATAAAATGACATGAATTCGCAATTTCCGTAATATGTGACCAGTAGCTCAATTTGAGATAAAAGAAAGATACCGTTTCAACATCAGCAAATATTTGTATTATTCTACAAAGCATCGAAAACTAGAAAAAATATTCTAACATACCATTAAAAACGATGCTCACGAATTGTCCTGATAACTATAGTAAATCATTTTATCATATAATAATAACGATTTATTTAAGTATAAAATATATAATGTGTCCAGAATTAATGTTAAAGTATTTTGCGGCGTTTTTAAGAGACGAAATCGACAAGTACATTATTTGATTCAAGATAAATTATTTATCTGCGTCGATTCAAGTGGGTTTACGTAGTTATTACATTTCTAAACAGGTCCCTTGCAGTATTGCACGGGTAGAACAAATGCGTCATCGATTATTTCAATATAACACACGATTTAATTAACACGAAACAATGTGTATGTTTGAATGAAACGAGTAAGTGCAAACAAAATGAAATGAAAAAATCTGTAATTCGAATCGACAATAGCGCTCTTAATGTGTGCTCAATTCGTTATTGCCGTTTTAATTACTATACTTACACGTGTATGAAGCTGTGAATAATTTTCCCAGAGCACCGTGAACGGTCAGGTAAACGTTCAGCGTTCACGTACTGAAGTGCGTCAACTGATAAGGCTGAGCGCACTTTCTCGACCAACAGGGACAACATCCGATATTTGGCCCGTTTAATTGCGCTCACATCAAATCTCATTTCCGACAAAAGATTAAAAAAAATATGTATACAAAAAGGTTGGACCTTCAAATAAAACGATTTAAGGATTCATCAACAGTATAACTGAGAGAACAGCATTATTTGACATCGAAGATTCCATTATAACACAATTCAATCAAAGGTGTTAACTTTATATAAAAAGCATCGAGAATTTCCATTTCATTTCAATACAATTACTTGTTTAAGGTAGTCTATATTTAATTGAATTATTATAAGAACCAAATAGGAACTAATCATAGAACTGATATTTTATGCGAGTTAATCCAACGCATATTCCGATTGTGCGAAATAAATCTTTCTAAAAGATATACGTCTACAAATTTAGTATACGAATAAACCAATTTTACGATCAGTTCTGGCTTATTCATGGGGATTATTAATCGGTCGACTTTAATTAAAAAGAAAAAAGTTTCATAAGACTAATGCTTTAATTATTTTTAATAATAAAACTGACGCCTTCATTATGCCATCGCTTGTGCAATTTTTTGTGACAACTAGTGCGATAAAAGGGTTATCAACTCATCATTAAAATCATTTATATTAATGTAACAAACGATCAAGATGTTGTAATAGCTATCTACTATATTTAACAAACCTTGGAAAACTAACTGCTAGAGGGCGTTAATTTTGTTTTTTTAAAAACGTGGTATAAAATCCGAATAAGGTAAAACGATTTTTTTATTTAAAACCCTATCTGCTCCCGATGTGAATCATATGAACTCAGGATGATGCATGTCGATAGGAAACAAGAATTACGTTTCATTAAGTAACTAAGACTTTATTTATCTGAGAGAAATACTATGGAGCAGTAGTAAGCTTATCACTCGCGATATGTTTATTTTAAGATTGAGCGAGTGAAGAGAACTTCAAAATAATATTTATAAAATATTATACTTTTAAGATGTTTCAATTCACGGCGCTTGAAATCTTAGGCAGCATTTCTAAGATTTCAATACGAACGAATTTAATGTCAATTTCGAATTCATTTTAACTACTTCCCACTAACGCATATAAATCAATCAAACCAAGTCGGCCTTTGATTTCGCTCAACAGTATGCTGACAAAAACGATTGGGAAACAAACCAAGCACTTTAATCAAGTACTCAGTTACCTGAATAGATTGTGTTACGTAAATATTGCAATGTATTTTTACATTGGCGAACGAGCGTTATGAAAGCAGGTAAACATTTTCTTAACTGATATTAGTTATTGTCTTACGATACTTGTGAGTCTTCTCCAGGGCTTAAAGGCCGGCTAAATTGCCACTTAGGGGATTAGTCTCAGGCGAAATCGTCGACCCCCCGAGACCTAATCGCGGTGATATCCCAAATTAAACGCCGGAACGAATGTCCAGCCTAAAGCCAGTACACAATTAAATCCGTTATAATTGGCTGCAGTGGATTCTGCCAATCTACTTGCTTAAGTTGTTGGACGGAAAAGGAAACTCACAAAAATACAAACGATCTAGTTCATAGTATATGTACTCGAAGTGTTAGAAAATTTTAAGAACATTTTCCAAACAATTCGGTTAAGATTTACGACGCAATTTGAGATAAATTCTATAAACTATATATTAACCTATATTTTAACATTTCGATCGTAATTTTTTCTTTATTCAAAATTTGAGAGATCTAAATTTCCATACTGTTTTAGCGTCGTACCTACATGGTAAGTAAATATATTTGTGTTACATGAAAAATTCTGACACCTTTGACAGGAAATACAATTATTGTTCGATGTAAATACTGACTGAATTTAGTAAAAAGTTTTTACTTTTAAAGAAACTTTTGATTGATTAAACAATCTACAGAATTTAAGAATTATAATTAGAATAACGCCACCAATGATGGCAGATGCTTACTAGACGATAATATTGACCGCGACAAGATCTATCGTTCTAAAAACATCTGTCAAATTTCAATACCCCGTTAAAAGGGTTATTGAGAAAACCACATACAAACAAGGCTGGGCATATAAGCAAAAATACTCCGCAACCTTAAGTTTTAATATTTGTGTGATGAGAAAAGAACTGTTTTGGAACCAAAAAATTGTTGCGCATGAAAAAGAATTAACCAATAAATTCTCAACGGTCATTGTTATAACCTATTTTCTTTTCGTGATCAGACACTAAGTAAGCACGGTCAATCGAGTACATTTTATTTATTATATTTATACGCTTCAACTTAGCGACAGAGTATTTAACCGTTAACTGAAGACAAGTGATTGTTAATTTCAAATTACAAATTGAAACTCCAATGTTCTTGTAAACCACAAATTAATGCATTGAATAGTTTATTTTTCTTATGAAACCTAATCTATTAGATTACGAACAATAAAATCCTGAATTAGTCAACGCATGTGTGAGTGTCAAGGCTGTGGAACCGTTAAAAAACACGACTCCACTTGATAAAAAAAAACCACTTCTATATTGACCAACAATGTAGAAGTTTTGTCACGTTTTTTACTTCCTTTCCTATTTATTGATTGAATTGGCATTCACTTGGTAGAACTCCATTATAACACGGTGAAAAAATAGCAATGACAAGTGTTAAGTAACAAGCTAGGCCGTTGGAACAGGAGAGGGGATGTGTTGTGTGCCTTTTCTGCACAGCTATATATAGATAAGCAAATGTTAGTTTAAGCATAGTTCTGACTGTGGCGTGAGCCGAAATAGCTATCAACTATATTTGTTAAAAATAATTTTGTAGAACTAAAATACATTGCTATTTTTTCACCGTGTTTCCTATTTATGTGCATTAAGCCAAAGATAAACCAACCAATCCAGCAAATTGTTCATTGATATATGCTTAAGAATCGTCTAATCGAAAAAGTAGTCCGAGTCGCTTGTTTATCACGACTAACAAAAACCACGACTTTGATTTCACAGCTATGGTTGGTATTTCTATGTTTCAAAACACTTCTGATATTCATAATGAATGCCACATTGCACCTCTCGTACACTATTTGTTATTATAATATGTCGACCGTATTATGTTTCAGTAAGAGGCAGAATTTTATTCAAAGAAAAACGAGTCTCAATATGTCTGCATAGTTACCAAAATTTTGAGGAACTTAATAGTCTAACATCCAATCAATAAACAGAAAATTCAAAGGCTAGACTGAGCGATGAAGAACCTTTTGCCGCAAGTGAGAATACTCATACTAACAAATACTCGCTTTAGTAAGTGATCAAAAAAGAAAAAATGACACGTATTTATTAATTGGTGATTTACTTTAAGCAAATAATTAATAACCTTTGTAATCACATACGAGTAGCCAATGAACGCACATTTTTTATGAATTTTGGCGTAACTAAAGTGTTTCAACGTCTATGTCAATAGAAATACTAGAACAAATTAATGATCCGTTTCCTCAACGTAGATACACGTAGTAATTATTTCACAAGCTTTCGTTTGAATAAAGAAAAAATTATCATTATTAAGTTTAACGAGAATTATTTCACTGCAATATTCACAGACTTTATCCGATAATACTTGGACGACCATTTTTGAAACGATATCTGGTCCTAATACGGAACACATAGACTCCTGATGGGAAATTAATCAACGCGACAAAATAAAAAATAAAATATCAGCCTTTACAAAAGTTTTTTGACACCCAGAAATCGTAACGCATATCTAGGGTTCTCTATAGCTAGACTAACAAGTCTAGTATTAGGAACATTTTAGATTCATTTAACATTACGTGTATTTATATACAATATTTATGAATTCTAGTCATAGGCTTACGGAGTAAAATTATGGCGATATTCAGTGCTCGGCGTAATTCCGTGCCATGCCCCTGTAAGAGAATGAGATATGACAGTTTAGCGTCGTAGCGATATCATCGCAAAACTAAAACCCAAACAATAGCGGAACGGCGATCGATTACGGAATGGTTTAGCGGCGAAAGATACGGGCGCGGTGTCACGTAAATAACTCAGCCTAACACTACACACGTCACAGTATGGAACCGTTGTAACCGAATTACAATAATAAATTCACGTTTGACATTGCAAATGTCATACGTTCAGAGGAAACATGTTAGGAAGTTACCATATATGTAGATATTTTGAAAAAACTGTAGCATATGATTAATTGGTATTCTCTTCAACGGTGCACAGCCCCGAACAAGCTTTAGAAAATGATTACCATTCCGTATATGTGTATATCTTCCTTCTTAAACCAGATGGTATTATGTTCCGGTATACGATGGTAAAGTTTTTTCGAAAGTGATTACTAACAAAGCAGTTTGAGATAAAAGCACAGTCTGTCAACATCTTAAAAAGTTGATAAATAAACATATATATATATTTATATATCAAACTTGAATTGTTACAATTTTGTACGATTCCACATGTTTTGTCAAAAAAGACCCGGGTTTCGCCTTTCGGCATCTTCAGGCATTCTATCACATGGATGCAACAGAACTTACGTAAAATAAACAGTTAGCACCGTATATTTAAAAGTTATTAATTACGGGAAAACACTTACCCCTGGGCAAGCAGTAAATTACAGCTAGAACAAATTAAATGTTGCATCCGTGCGAAACACGGGTCGTTAGTGTCAAAACATGTGGAATCGTACAAAATTGTAACAATTTTAATTTGATATTCAAATTCCATCAAGCATCTTCAGTCGATATCATAAATTATGTATATATATATATTATACATACAATTTTTATAAATATAATAATATGCAATTCCGATATGGAGTATGTACACTTAAAATAAATATTATGTCAACTGAAGATTTTCTACAAAGATCACTCATTGGCTTTCAAGAATCGGCATAAAAGAATAAGACTGGGGTTGGACTATGCGTTACGCCTTTTTTAAGGATCGGGTGTGTGTGAAGGAATTAAAACATATCAGACTTCCATTAGTTAATTTATGAAACTGTCCAAAATATGATTTAAGCCCGTGAATACTGTCACCGAACCCAACCACGATTACTACTCGCTTAAGCGCCCGGAAGCTATATTTAAATTAATTACAACCAAAATTATACTTTCACGAAAACCATTTCCAGCTATTTTTAATTTAGTAACGTTGGATTTATATAAATTTCGGAATCCCGAACCGCAATCTCATGCTAGACTAGAGATCATTTTATTTAAGCCCAAAGACAAGCCGCATAAAATATTGCGAATCCACATCGAACTCACGTTTTCGAATACCAGATTTATGATATTATTACATGTACGGCGGAAATGAACTGATTTGGATGAAAATATGCCACCCATATTTACTTTCTCTTCCTGAAAAAATTTAATATCGATCACAAAAATATTTGATCTGCTTTTAATTTAGAGCAAGCTATCTTCAGCATCGATAGACGCGGAACTGCAAAAATGCGCTATCAACTCAATGTTTAAACCTCAAATTAAGATTTGAAGATGTCCATTTGGAAATGAGAAATTTTACTATATCATGTTGTCAGCTATAAGTACAGATTAACATATATTGTAAAACGAAACTTTTTAACAAGATATCGCAAACAATTATTGCATTGATGCCACGTGACGAAGAAATCAACTTGCGTTGAAAAAGCATGTCACGTATAATATTTTACAAAATATGAATGGTTGCCAAAAATGATTTTCTCACTCGTACAGCAAATATCAAATTGTTCAGATGAATTAAAGATTAATTTTAGATTTAAAAAAATGTGTCGCAATATACTTAAGTACAATATATTACAATACAATATAATTGAGGTGGTGCAATCAATAATAACTTAATCTTAAGTCTTATCTTCCAATCATTTTCGTCGCATTCAGCAAAAATATCACAATTTCTGCTGATTGCCTTATCATCCATAGTATAACGTATGGCTAAATTGGCAAGACATCGAAATTAAAGATATGTAATTATTTTGAGTGTTGAGACTGTGTGATTATATTTTGTGACAATCGTTAATACATGCGCGCGCAACTTTTTTGTCAATCAATACGATTTGAGGAAATGCGATTTGATAACGCGTTTTATACTAGGTACGAAATTCGCGTCAAACGAAAGTAAATATGAATTAAATTTTGAATAAGTAGGCGGGCGAGCGCGAGTTGTATTATTTTCATTCAGCCATCTGCCAGTGACGTCATTTCGGCCTTTTCACGGGAAGAGAAAGTTTGCGTCTTGCTAATTTTCTCGTTTCGTCTATAAAGAGGCAAGCCAGTTCAAAAAGGGATAAACGTATGTTTCTTTAAACTCAGCGAGACCCAATGATCCCCCTTGCGCTAAAATCACATCCGTGTTACTTGCCCGAGATCCCATGGAAATGTACATATATTTATACTTCAAAAGATTCCAGCAGTACGGTGAAGTGTTGTTATTACATTACGGTCAATTGTATAATATTCATCGCGATGTATCGTTTCATGAAATATTTAACGATATGGCAGAGTATTTTGAGAATAAAAGAAAAACTTTTACAGATACCATAAATAATTATCAAAAACCACATTTCCAGTTCACTTATATTTGAACTGTTCATTGATGTAAGTAATCGCGACTGAGGGTGGCCATGCTTACTTATCCAACCAGGTTAACGTTTATCGTTTTTTAATTATTATTTTAGCTAAAAAGTAATTCAAAAAATATGTATACAAAAGGAAATAACGATGTTAAAAGTGATAAAAACTCTGTTTTAAAATGTGATGTTTCAATCTGAGATTTATTAATTTTGCAACATTAACGTCACTGGGCCGGGTCTCCTTTTCTTTTATCCATATTATAAATATAACTATTTTCACATATTAAACATGTTTTTCAACCTTTAAAGCATACATAATCGTAAAGACGAACACCATGTTCAAACTTGTAAGAGAGAAAAAAAGAACAGTACTATAGAAAAAACTAGGGGTTTTTTTTTTAAATAATCGTTTTTAACTAAATTATTGCATAGGAAGACATTCATATAGTAACAGGATAAATGAATTGTAGGTATGCGATCGAAATACAAAATATGTTTTGATATCGGATCATAGATATAAATAAATATGTTTGAGATTTCTTCTACGAGTTCCGAATTGATAACGGAGAATTATAATGACCGGAATATAAGAACCGGCGGAACATATCATTCAATAATGTTGTTATCCGTATTTCTAATAATAATACTACATACAAAACAATCAACAAGATAAAAGAATACATTTGCCTCACATCCGAAACAATTCCAAGCACCGTCCCCGACCCGGCCTCCGAGCCAAGAATTATTAGGGAACCCACTTTATGACAGTTATCCGCAACCCTCGACTAGACATCTATATTGATAGTATGTACTCCCAGGTTTAAAATAGAGATAACGGATATAAAAGTGACAAAAATAAACACTGTTGGGCTTGTAAAAACGGCCGTCTTACTTCTGAATAAATTTCATTGTATTAAAAAAAATTAAAACGCCAACCAATTATAAAGAATTGGCATTGTCGAAACGATCCGGATTTCGCATTTTTTGCATCTTCAGGCATTTCATTGCCCTGAAGCCTGAAGATGCAAAAAGGCAAAACACGGGTCGTTAAATGAAAAAACATGTGTAATCGTAAAAAAAATCAGCAATTCTAATTTGATATCGAAATTCGACCTAGAACATTTAGACACTATCTTAAATTAAAAAAAAGAAGTTTGTGTGAACTTATCCTCTTTTTAACTGAAATATTCTATTTAAGTACGATAAAAACACTTTATTTATTACAAAATATTAGAATAAGTCAAATATATGAGGTTGTGTGATTTAAATTTGAATTGTTATAACTTTGTACAATTCCACATGTTTTGTTACTAACGACAAGGGTTTCGCCTTTCGACATCTTTCTATCAGGCATCAGGCATTCTATCACACGGATAACTTCGACCGGAAGACGTCAAAAGGTCCAAACCCGGGTCGTTAGTATCAAAACATGTGGAATCGTACAATATTGTAACAATTCAAATTTGACTTTGAAATTCTATCAAGCACCTTCACTCGGTATCGCAAATTGTGTGGTTTAGTTTATGGTGAGAAAACATATACAATTTTTCTTCGAAATAATTCATCAAGTGTTGATGGTAAGTGCCTGGTAAGAGACTGTTGATAAAACAGCTAACGAATATCCTAACAAAGTTGTGAAGAAGTTACGATGTAGCGAGAGAAAAGTTTACGCATCGCTACTGTTTCTACACTTCTTAACTTTCCACACTTTCCTCTCTCGTCTTCGGCTTTCATAATCCCCTATTCAAACGTAAACAACATGAATACTGAATGTGTTGTTTTAGGCCGATGTTCCACGGCAGTCTTATCATACGATATGTTCGTAGGTTTTAGCGATTTTTTTTTTAAAAACAAATCAGTATTTGAAGAAAATTTAAATATTAATTTAAAATACTTTTATAACATGTGACCTGTAAGAATGACAGAATGCAAATAAATATTAAATTTTTAGACCCATTATTTTTCAATTATTAAAGATTAACTTCATACGTATTGCCTGAAAAATTATATTATTGAGCAATCGTTTACAGTCAGACGGGTACCAAGTGCACAAAACAAGCACAGTAAAACCTCGATATAACAGACTAATTGGGGGGGAGGGTGTCCGTTAAAGCCGAAAAACCGTTATATAAAAATAGATTTAAAATAAATCAAAAAAACTTTTTTTGGAAACTACACTGTATTTAGATATAAATAAAAAATACAATACACAAACCAAATTCTATTTAATTGTCTTCGGACTCTCGTAAAGTGGACGTTGCTGTTTGATATCGACGTATATTTCTGATATGTACGATATGTCTCAAATTCCATTGCTACGTATGTATGAAATGATTATTATGGCTGCTAAACATTGTTTACAGTATATTTTTATTTATTTTTTATATTTGACCAGATTTTCTGTTATATCCCCACAACCTTCGTTATATAGATGTCCGTTATATTGAAGTTTTACTGTATTTTTTTATATAAAATATTTGCGTATCGTATCGTAATGTTGTTCACATAAAAAGAATAACACCTAACAATGAAGAAAGATTCCGACACTGAGCCGGCGCACTCCGCGGAAATTTTCTTCAATGGATATTCGCTAGGTCTCCCGCAGTGGCGTATAGCTTAAAATACAATGGCGATATATGGTAATAAAATAGCAACAATGCAATGCTATAACCCATTCTGTGTGCAGTTTCCACATTTCCAGATCCGTTCTATTTTAATAGCGACCCTCCCCTGGCGTCTCACCACCAGTTCATACAGGTACAGACTCCAGTATTGGGTGTATGTTTTACAAATACGAGTTTACAGTTTGCAAATGGCTTGATATGCAAAAGAATAACAATGAAGGCAGAGATTTTTAATTCTAGATAAATAAAATTATTTCGACACATGCGTAATAAAATAGCTCTAATATTTTCTTTTTTCGATGGATTCAACGGTATCTTTGTGGTGAAACATATAAAATAAAAATTAATAACTTAGTTATTCCATTGGGTTTGATGCCAGATGTGATTGTTTCTCAAAAAATGATATTCAGACTGTTGATTGATTTGGCATTTATTTAGTAGAACTCCATTACAGCAGATAGTTCTGACGATTACAAAAGCCGAAATTGCAATCAATTATACATCGCATAATTTTTGTAGAACTAAAATATATTGTTAATTTTTCACTGTGATATCCAGATTAACTGTATCGAGGGGGTATTTATCAAAAATGTAAACAATAATTATAGCCCTTAACTTAAAAAAGGGTAGAGCGGGGTGTAATTACTTATGTTAACACCAAGTGGAAAAACAAAGTAATCGACTTTAATTTTTCAAGTGATTTAATTTCGCTTGTGCGTTACATTCTCTCATGAAAAAAATACGATAAAGCCATAGGAAAGTAGTTGTAGAAAAAAAGGTTAAACAATAAGCTAGACTAAGTAACATTATATTCATATCCGTAACAATTGTTGTGCATATGTATAAAAAAATATTAGTCCATAAATAGTCTGCCAGTTAACACATTTCACGGAAACCGCCGGCGCGAAAGGGAATATCTGCTATAAAATTCTAGATTTGAACAATGTAAAGATTTTTTAAGAAATTATTAAAAGAAAAGTCAACAGACTGATATTAATGCGAGAAAGATGCGTTACAAATGATCCTAACGTAATTTCGTATTCGTAGACGTGAATTTTGAATGAGTTACGTAATACTTGCCCCATCGAATGGTAAAATGAAAATGCCGCACCGCTGTTCGAGCTCGGCTTTGAACTTGACATTGGCAATGTGTTGGTTGCCTTCCCCTCTGACCCTCCTCCTTCGGTCCCCTCGCGGGCCGAGCCATCGAATAGCTCCGTGGAAATACTTCGTAACCCCACGCGCCGAACAATAATTATTTACGAATTTTAACCTCTAACGGCGAACGCAGCGTTGCGGAAAATTATGGCCAAGAAGATATTTTCCGGCTCGTAATTTAGGAATGATACGCATACACACTTCGAAACGAAAATCGTTCGGAAAGAACTTTACTGAGACAAACACACCGTTCACCATAGGAACTATACATATATATACCGTACATGTATCATATAAACACAAACAAGATATTTTCTATAAAGTTGTGCGAGTCGCTAGAACATTATCCAACGAATTCTTATACAGCCATCTTTAAATCTATGATAGAGATAAAGTACAATACATTTCAATTAACTGGAGAGCTTGGTGAAAAAACCACTTAACAATAAAAAAATAATTTCGTGACAATCCGTACCAAAGATTTCAACACATTTCAAGTTATTCTATATGCTACATAAATACTGACAAGACACAATTTTTTATAGTTAGTAGAAAATTTATACGTTTGAAAATGGACCAAGTTATTATTGAATTAATCAAACTACATACTCAATTAATTGAATCCTGAAAACGTTGTACGAAAAAACATAATACCAAGAAGAAAAAAATGAACCAAATTACATATATAGAAGGCAATATTTATCAAAAATACTGGCACCCATATTACGATGAGTTGATATTCATTTCAAGCAACAAACGGTTTCGTCTCCAAGATTAGAATCAACCTAACAATGGATAATTTAATCGAAAAGGTAAAGTTTTGTAATTGATACTGTCGAATATAGATTTCATATTCGATAAAAAAAATATCACAATTTAATTTCATTCCTTAGCAAGTAATAAAAATAAAGTGAAAATATCTATTATAAATAGTGATTGAATTGGGATTTAATTAGAAGAAGTCCATTATAACATGGTAAAAAATAGCAATGAATTTTAATTCTACAAAATTTATACGGTATATAATTGATAACTATTTGCACCCTCATCAACTATCATTAGTTCTACTATTACTACTACTTACAAAATATTCACTTTTAAGGTGTTAACTGTCACTTCCTGATGGAAAGACATGATATATAAAATAGTAAAAACACATTTTTAGTAGTTATTTTCACAATATATTTTTTGGTCAGGACCGGTTTCACTCATCGCGAGTATTATCCACCGATAGAGTACAATTTAAAAGCAAGTCTATTTATGAAAAAATTTGAGTCAAAGGTAACAGGTATGCAAAACCATGGGTTTAAGAACTAAGAAACAATGAATTAACAGGAAATCATTCAATATTAATACAAATAAAGTAAGTTAATTTAAAAATTGAATGTTAACAATCATTTATTAATAATTTTCAAACAACATTTAGATAAATCAATAATCCATTAAGGGGTCTGAAAAATCATCATAAACAACTCATTAGCTACTTACATCATACCTGATGGGGTATAAGCCGAAATAGCTATCAACTATCACAACAATAAAAAAAAACTAAAGACGAAGCTTAAATCAGGCCAGGCGCCTGGTTATTGCATTTAAAAGGATCAGACACCAAGCAAGCAAGCAGCTATCAAGTATATACCTAATAAGTTTTGTAGAACTAAAATACATTGCCATTTTTCATCGTGTTATTACATTTGGTTTAACAATAATCGTAGTAGAACTTACTTTGTTCATTATTAAAATTTATTCTTAAGATAAATTTTCAAATAAGATAAGAAAAATGAAATCAAATAATTTAAGATACGTGTGCAGTGTGCAAAATGAATAGAATTGATAAACCAAAAAGTTTGAATCAATATTGGAAATACTTCATTAAAAATTCATAATTCTGTGTGGGCGTGAATAAATATACGCATTTCATTAAATCAACACGCCTTATCTTGTGTAAAAACAACTTGGCTGCAATATGTGCATCTAATTATTTCATTAAACATAATGGATGCATCGTTATCACTGAGCTAGTGATGATAACGCACCAATTAAAAATATGAATATACATATAATAATTGTTTTCGTACAAAATACTTGACTGAACCGCTCTTCAAATGAAAGAATAAAACAAACATATTAATTAAATAAATACAATATTACTGACGATAGAGATCGGTTTAGATTTTTTAAAAATAAGTTAGGCTGTGAATATTTTTTCATTGTGGAGTCGCGAATTAAAAATATTTTGGAATGAGGCCGAGTCAGTTCCATTCAATCCATAGTAACTAACAGCCTATGTCTCAGATTATTCGCTAGAGGCAGCAACATGACTGCACACGCATGGATATAACAACATAGATCACTATTTTTGAAGGCTTATTGAGTCGATTGTAAACGACTTCACATCTTTGGTACTGAATTGTACGACATAGTATGCATTTATACATTGAAATATAATAAATAGCACATTTTATATAAATGAAACTATGTATGAATTCAAAAATTAGCTTAGATTATACTCGAAATTTGAAATTATTACATCTCTGACACATTGCTAGATGTTGTTTGCATCATTCATATTATGAAATATTACAAAAACATCGTAACCTGCTATGAGACATTTCCAAGACTTGGAACCAAAATCTGAAAATTTAACAAAGTGGCTAGCAATAACTGACCTATCTTCGGGGATTGAGGGGATTCACAAGACAAGCTTGTACAACTTGTTGAAAATCAGCTAGCGAAAAGCTATTTAACGGAAACTGCGAAATTTTCGCAAGCGATTTTAACGTCCGATTACAAGGATAAGTCCCTAGGAGATTGGAGGTGCGACGAAAATTTCTAGAGTCACAGCCAGGTTACACATCAAACGAAGAGCACATAAGTAGCATATTTTTCTATAAAATTTTGTGATTAAAAACATTTGTTTTATAAACTCTATTTCGAGTAAAATAATTATCAATATAAATGTAATTTTTCCGTACATTTAATTCGTACGAAAAATGACAACGTTTCCGAGTTTTTGGGTCACAGTGCAGATTCAGGTAAAAAAATATAAATTGACCTCGGCGATAGCTCGAAGTGTACATGTTACAGACCTAGTTTTGATAATTAAATCAGTCTCTACATACACATTTGTTATCCCCGCATCTACATATGTAAAATGTTTGTCAAGGTTTTCCACACAAACGATGTGATTATGTAATCATTGCACGCTTATGTGACTTCAGATTGAATATATGCATATCTATACAATGCGTTTGTTAGATCGCTACTTCAATATAATTGAATATATTACGCCATGATTCGCACGGTTAAATATGTATTATTTTAATGCGGTAACACTTCGCGTAAACAAAATTCAAATCAATGGAAAAACTTAATATTTTCCTATGTTCTACCATAGTTTAAGCCAGATAAACAACACTTTTCAGTAACCAGTTTTAAATAAAATTTGTTATTTCGGTTCAATAAATTTGCCACCGATCTCAACCAAATCTGCATTAGTCTGTCTTTATAGTTGTATATTTTTTTCTGTAGCGAGACAATCTTTTAAAGTTTATTAAGCATGTAATTTTTAATCATTATTAAAAAATACTTAATAACACATAATCACTATAAAAACATTCAAAACATAAATAACCAGTATCATTAATAAGAATGTTTATGTTAATAATAAATTAGATAAAGCAATTACTATAAACTCTTAAACAACGTGATTATTTATCAATATTTGTTTATTCAAGGGTATTTTGTAAAAATAATTTAAAGATGCAAAACTCTTTTTGCATACGTATAAAGGCAAAAAAAAATATTAACAACAAATGTTGAAAAAAAGCTGCGATACGAAGTCAAAGAAGATGCTAAACAATTTTACCTCTGGGTTCCTTGAATAAATATTAAAATAAAGAAACCCGTGTAATTATTTTATCCTGCTTGCTGAAAAAAAGTTTCCATAGAACTTATTATTTTTTATAGAGGCAGGAATAATAATTATTTAATGTAAACCTTAAGAATGCTTACTATCTATAAACTTTAATGGGAGAGAAAAAGAAATAATGAACCTGTTTTGAAGAAAGAAAAAAATCGTAACGTTAAAAATCAGTTGTACCTATTTGTTTTTATATTCAATAAAAAGAATAGCTTTCGGAATAGACTAATATAATTTTATTGATAGAAACGTTTTTGAAATGTTTTATTTCATTATTTTTTTTTGCTTTCATCATGATTATGTTATTACTCAATTCGAACAATTGATAATACAAATCATGAACCTTTTTTATTTTGAAAGTATTCAATGTGGAGAATATTGATCGATAATGTAATCGTCGGGCGGATATTTTTAAAAAATTGAATTTTTATGAAAGAATTCTAAATATATTGTTGTGAAAAATGCTCAGCTATTATTTATTTGAACAAAGGGTAGTATACTAACCGTTAAGATTAAACAACTCATTTACTTAATGTACACACTTGACCGAACAATTACAATAGTACACCATATCTATGTTATTCAGACAAGAATTAAAACTCATGATCTAACTGACTTTCTCTTAAGCATATAAAAAATAATACTCTAATTCACCTTGTGGAATAACAAAGTTATCAATTTTTATTTTATACTAGCGTGTTCCCGGCATGCGTTGCAATGCTACTAAAAAAAAGAAACCGCGACTTTGCGGAAGCGCCACGTCGGGAGCCTCTCGCCTTCCGGTTGGATAAGTCGGACTTGAGGCGAGGCCGGAGCCAATTAGAAGCGATAAGCTTAGGTGATGTTTTTCTTACCTAAATTTGACAGTGGCTGCCGTATGTGTTTTTAATTATTGTGCTTTTGGATACACAATGTTTTTTGTTTTTCTATCTGGTGCGTACAAAAATAAATCAGAAGGTTTTCCAACGCGTGAGCAGGCCACATACAGTTGTCCATGTGAGAAGCATGGATTTTCTAAATTTACTCCACACATTTGTAACGACTGTCCTTGTGCCTTATTGATGGTCATTGCAAAGGTGACTCGCACTGGAAACTGCAGACGTTTAAATTCAAATGACATATCTGTCGGAATCATTGGGATGCGTGGCAACAGTACATATTCTCCTTTGAATTTTCCATTTAAAATTGTAGCTTCAATCAGCTAATATTGTTCATCATTTTTCTCACTGAAAGCCTGGTACCGTTACAAAGTCGTGGTGGATTTATGTTTCGAAGAATGATAGGCACGTCAATTTTCAATGTTAAAACATGCGGTGGCATGCCTGGCAAATCAAGTGAATTCAAGAATTCTGTTGGATAATTGACGACTTCGTCTTGATTCGTTATAGTATCGATTGACTAATACGTTGTCGCTTCTCCAGGTATTTCATTTAGTAAGCTGAAATTGATTAAATTGACATCCTTGTTTTTTGCTGCTAATATAGCACGTGCACTGAGCCATTGATGATTTTTATGATTGTGTGCAATATTTGGAAAAAACTTTGTGAATCAATTCGTTTATGGTTGCGGTTATTTTACAGAAATTCGCTGGCAATGTGATGCATTGTGTGGATTCCTCTATTGCCATTTTCCCATTTCTTATATCCAACAATTGTTTTGCGAAACGTTCAGCGGATGCATCATGTTGTAGTTGTACACGCATATTGGTCTTCAAAGTGAATCTATGTACGTATCACCATAAAACGGATGATTTGAGACATGCATTAAGTTCATCGGCCACTGTTGAACGTGATATAACAGGTAGAGTTTGTCTTGTCGAAAATCACCAGACAATAAAATGAGTGCGTCACCGAAAAGTTGTTCATTTCCTCTTAAATCTTTTAGTGTGCGATGAAGTGCTTAATTATTTGCATATTCAATGGCAATTTCAGTGCTGAATGCGCTGTTCGGCCACCATCCAAAAGAGTTGCTGCAATTCCAGATGATGCGATTGCTAGTGCAATGTTTTTTCGTGATCGTGTGGTAATCCTCTTTTTTACCATTCAATTGAATACATCCAACAGCGTGTCTCTCCAAAAACATGACGCTTGACAATGAAATCCATTAAAGATTTGAGTTTTTGTTTGAACACCCGTGCGTAAATATCATGACGATCTGATGATGATTGTCCGGGTAACAAAAGTTCTGTTATATCTTCCCATATCGGATTTCAGGTAAATGTAATAAAAAAAATCTGGGCGGCCATATGCCCGAACATACGTCATTGCATCTTGTGTGTATTCATGCATGTGACGTGGACTTCCTGTAAATGTGGCCGAGAGAATGACCATTTTCCTCAAATCATTGGGATTCACATTGCCATCATTAACAACTGCATCGCATAAATGAATATACTCTTCGGAACGCAACTTGGTTTGATTTAATCGAATGTAGAGGAGTCGTTCAGTTTCTATTTTCGCGTACATATCGACAATGTATTGACGGAACAAATGTCGACATTTTAAGATATGATTTTCAGCCGATCAATCGATATGAATAGTAATTCATGGCACTGACTTTCTTATTCGCTTCATCATCTGTTTGTGGATTTCTCAACGGGATGTTGAAATGGTACCCGTCTTCTCCTTGCTAAAATAAAATCGGATATTGCAATCCATCGTACGATCGATGCGTTTGTGAAACTCGCTGAACATGTCCATTTCTATGATGAAGAATGATATCACGCGAGTTAAATTCTTCAGGTACTATAACGACAACTTTGTAATCATCAGATGGCATTTATTCGAGAGCAGTTCTGAATAATTTAATTAATTTGTTGTTCTGATCGAATAAAGTTTGTAATTGAGCAATTATTTCTTGTTTAGTACCCGTATTGAATTGACAACGTTGGTCAATTTGTTTGTCAGTGTTTCCCATGAAATAAATTTGAAGAAATTTATGATTTGCGTTCGGTAGTGGTAGTAATGATCCTGCACGATGATAAATTTGTCCTTGCACTTTAAATGTTGGCATGTAATCTTCGATATTAGTTGCACCAAAAGATGTCATTTGGAAACTTGAATTGTACTTTCGTATTTTTGTCAAGAAATGTTTTGATTCACTTGTATCACCCGATACCGACGTTAATAAAGGTTCGGGCAGTGAATGTAATTCTGTCAATTTCAATTTTTCACTCGCGCAGCAGTGTTTCATTTTTTAATTTAAAGGCACTACAATACACGCATAATTTGTAAATTTTTCCAATAACAACACTTGGGTGCAGACTGTAATCATAATTAGGATCGTAATAGAAAGCAATATGATTTAAATCAGCATGCAGAGTACGTCTGGTACGATCTATGCGTACTCGATCTGTTTCCATAATCAATGTGACAGATTTGACATTTCTGTTTTCGGCGTTGCTATGGATACAATGCTTCATAAATGGCCATTCTGTGTTACAATAGTCTCGTATGAAAACATGTTTTTCGTAAATATTCAATTAATTTTCGTAATCAAATCAAATTCTGAGTATCCTATCTTTTGCACGGTAGTCTAAGCAATAATTCGACAAAGTTTTATCGCAATTGGATCAATGGTGTAGGAGTTTATAAAGTACAGATAGACAGACATTCATTTTTATATATATAGATAGATTAAAAACAAACTTTCACAAATTCGCCGTGTGACGAAAATATTCCTTTATCACATTATAAACATGGTATTGTTGAAGAGAAATTTATCTGGCTTTGATGTCAATCTATTTTTTCTTGATAATATTTAGAGAAATTGTGAATGAATTCTATATAATTCGAAAGTGTAGAGCTAGCCTGTCATTTGTAATGCCACTGAAACATCGACATATTCCACTTGGAAATTCAGTTCAGACGAATATTATTTTTCAACAAAGGGAAGATGATGTTGGCTTAGTATAATCGGTTGCATATCTTACGAGTTTCCAATGATACTTTCATCTTAACATAGATATTAGAAATTTATTGAATTGACATTAACTTGGTAGAATTCTATTATAACACGGTGAAAAAACAGCCAGGAAGAAATCAGAAAAATCGAAAGTGGAAGTCAACGAAAATCTAAAAGCATTTTGAAACGAGCTGATTCTGTATGCAGTCAGTGTGCGTAACAGCTCTTCGATTTTCTTTACAAATCAAATGACTGCGAAGATGATAGAAAACAGATGATTCGATTAAAAATAGACACGATACGCTACTTCAGTTGCTTTGATTCCAAGAGACGAGATCGGCCGGCATGTGGATTATGTCACTAATTCTTAACCGAATAACATCTGATTAATGGATTATAATGACATTTATATCAACAAATACAATTATTTATTGCGCACATTTTCTCAAAACTAGAAACGAAGCACAAATATAAACGTCCAATTACAATCGTAGCATTAGCTATACGAAATTCGAATTCGTTGAAAATAATTTTCACCCACCAAATGAAATATATTATCGACTGATTTAACATTAACTGAACGAACTCCATTAATAAATGTTTAACATAGCGAATTATTCAGTTCTACGAAAACTTTATATGGTTGTAGACAGCTATTTCGGTTTGTGACATCGTCATAATTATAGCATTATTAGCACGCGATGAGCGAAACCGGTCTTGATAAAAAAATATATTGTGAAAATAATAATTAAAATGCATAATTTGTTAATCTGAAAAAATGAGCATCATTAATTAAAAGCTCCATTACTTCTGTTTTATTTTCAGTTGACCTATATTGTTACATCACTTCATTGAGATGTGAAACTTTACAAGTCTCCGAAAGTATACACAAGATAAACGTCGTTTCGGTAAAAAATGCGAATCATCTAGAGAGAAATTGAAAAAGCGAAGAAATAAAGAAATTTAATTCTCGGTGCGAACGAATCGCAAACAGAGAGAGAGAGAAAAATAAAATGAAAAGTCCCATGGCGCGGGAAGCATTTTCACGGACAAAGGAAATATTTTCCGGCGGCTTTAAAATTTGTTATATAAATTATTAGAAATATATTTGCGTACTTATTTACACCAGCGCCCTCGTTGCTCACAAAGACGTTGCGTTTCCCGACGACATCATTAGCATGATACCGAAAATATGTTCTCGAGTCAAACAATAATGTGAATAAATTATGTTGCAACACGTACGGCCGAAGAAAACGGAACGAGAGAGCCAAAAGAAAGAGAAAAACTCCGACTGTTACAAGTGAAAAACGGAGAAAACTCATTTTAATAAAAACGTTTGAAATATTTCAATTACAAATTGGATTTTTAATTGAAATGGCTTAAACAAGGATGACAATTAATAACGTACAATGTTACAAGAATAGCAGATTGGATATTTGAAAATAGATTCAATTACCTCCAAATATAAAAACCACTGAGAAGCCTCAGTGGGTTGTGTAAGTACAGATAATCATAAATTTCTCGAATTATAAGGAATCAAACTGAACAATTCCGTAAAACAAGTAATAATGTCGGAAACAGATACCTACTTAAAAGCACATATCGTTAAAACATCTCCAGTTAAATTGCTTCACTCAGATTTTATCCGAATATTGGAACGGAAAACAGAGAGACTAGACAAAACACATGCATCCACTAAGACATATTCTATGAAGCAATATGTAAATTTAAGAAATTCACTGACTACTTGAAGATTTTTTCTGTGCGTATTGAAGTTTTAGAATATCTATCGATATGCCATATAAAACGAAAAAGTGAGCTGGGTTGTTAACATACAGTTTAATGATATGTTAAAATTACTTTGAGTGAAGTGATTTAAAAAGGAGTAATAAGATACTAGTAGTGACACACATTTCATATTACATAATGTATTTCATTTATCATGAATTACAGTTCGTACAACTAACTAGATATCAAAGCTGGCATGACAAATGGGTGTACAATGAATGAACAGTAGCACAAAACGCTCGAGAAGACATCTACAAAGCTAATAGACTCGAAAGCTCGTAAGTCACGTGCATACTCATACAGTTAAGGTGTTATGTCACACCGAAAAGCTCACAAACACTATTCGGTGTGAAAAGCTTTTATCCAGTCGCGGGAAAACTTTTCAATAATAAGCGACGCATGGCGTAATTAATTATTCTTATTTCGACGATATGTGAAGTTTGTATCATACTACCATATAATATAATATTTTGCCGATCTTTACTCATTCGATGTTTTAAAGAGATGGAATGAATACTTGTACATAAAACAAGATTTTTTCACTGTATTGTATTAGCAAAAATGTGAGAAAAAAACTGTGTGTTTTTAATTTTACATAATTTCTTCGATTTCTGGAGGTATCACTAATTGGATCGATTAATATGAAAATCTGTTGTCAAGTCAAGCTTTAGTTTCAAGTTTAGTTCAAGCTCAAGTTTACGAATTCAAATTTCACTTTCAAACTTACGTATTGATACATGTTATTACCAACTACTTTACGTCATTGCCGTCAGAAGGTAGTCGCTGCAGAGCTGAGCAATCCACAGTGAAAACGGTTTTAGCGAACACTATATGCATTTTAGTTTTACACATAAATAGATCGCCATATTCTATACAAGAAAATAATAATAAAATACATTACATAGACATGTGAACCAAGGAAAGTCATCTTCAAGTGCCGAAGTCGCGGGTTTTTCCCATTCAAATTTGCATCCACAAATTTATGGGGATCATTTATTGAAAAATATAACACTATTCATTTATTCAATTTAAAAAATGGAAGCGAAAGTATTAGTATTATAATATACGCAGTTGAAAGTAATGTGCTTCTTACATTTATGGTGTAATCTACTACTGTTGACCTATCTATTAGTAAAAACTATTGAAGCAAAAAACTAGTCTTTACAAGTATTATTACTGCATGAGAGATATGGGATTAGACAAGTAAAAAAAATAACAATGAAAAAATAAACGATACTTATTATTTACATGCTATCAATAGTTGGCGATAACTTCGCCATCGGCTGAAGCATGAGGCATGGCGAGAACATCGAAAGAAGAAGTTGAGTTAAGAAAGAAAGAACGAGCGAACGAACACAAATAAAGGCAATAAGAAACAAACCACTCGTTGGGTTTATTTTTTGTTCTGTTTGATTCAATTATCATTACACGTGTTAGGATTATTTTTATCTGGAGACCGGATCGCCAGTCACGGCTGGGCGGGGCACAGAAGGCTTGCAAGCCACGTATTCTAATACTAGACCGGCCATTCATATCTTGACAGGTCATAAATATATTACACAAAGTATCGTTTACAATTACCAATGCATTCACTCTGTCGACTGACGATTACTGAAGTTGTTTTTGTTGATATATTTACTGGCGATGTATCCAGAAATGATGAAAACATAAATCTACAATGTGTTATCGGTCAATATGAATATCTTAAATTGACTACGTCTTTCTTATCCGAAAACACATTCAAATCAAAATAACGATGACTCAGGTTTCACAAAATCACTCCTTGACTATAAAATTTTCAGGATAGTTTTGATAATCATAAAACCGTATTTGATAATTTTAACGGTGAGAAAAAGAAGTGGTTATAACTAGCAAAAATAAGAATTTACTAATCGTAATTAAAGAAACCGATCCTGGATATTTTTATTAAAAATAGGAAAAGTATTAAATACATTTTGTTTTTTTATTCAAATACAATACTTTCCCACCAAGAAGTGGCAGTAAACACTTTCAATTTATCGATTGAATTGACATTTACTTGGTAGCACTCTATTACAACACGGTGAAAAAATAGCAATATATTTTAGTTCTACAAATACAACAAGATATAGTTGATAGCTATTTCGGCTCACGCCATCGTCGGAACCAGCGATTTTGTAGAACTAAAATACATTGCTATTTTTTCACCGTGTAATACTTTCAATGCTTACAAATATAATTTACATTATAGACTGATGACGTTTCATGGAATTTCATTATTAAATTTAAATTGTTGAGACAGTGTAAATTATTACATGTTTTATCACCTTTAGGCATTCTATTATAGGGATGCAAAAGAACATGTGGGAATATGAACAGTTTCAACAAATTCGAGTTATTTTGTGAATGATTTTTAAACATTCAACAAACGGCCGAGTGAGCCTTGTATCAATTTGAGCGTACGATATATTTAGCATACCGAAATGAGTACGCCACCACGCCAAAATAAAACAAACACCTTCAAATTCGGATAGAAGACATCGAGATTAAAAATAATGTCAGCACACAAAAGGCAGGAAACGCATTTGTGAAATTAAAAAGTCTAGCCCGAGCTGTGTTTTATGAACGAAATCCTTTTGGGGATACACTTAGTAAGTACACGTATTCTCGTGTATGGGTGTTAGATTGTTCCAGTGAAAACTAATACCTACGAGAAATGCGATGGTTACGGCTTTCAGTGGGAAATGTTCATTCCAGCGACTTCATTAAATGAATGCATTCCCCGTTGTGCTGAGTGACATTGTTCCCGAAAAAAAACAACACATGCTCGGGGACCAAACGAAAAGAAAACATAAGCGCAGTAACTATATATTTTTTTAAATAATAAAAACACTTTTTTAGGACAATTTACAAAATATAGTTTATGATTCGAATCGGTTTTGCTAATTGCGAGCATTATCAACCGATGTCTCCACATTTCATTAGCTGAAATTTCACGTGTTATGCAACATGTCAATTTCCCTTTGCGCTTGGTCTCTACCACTGATGATTTATCCCAAAAATATTTGATTCGTCGATAGACTCGATTGAAAAAACCTCACTTGAAGGAACCGGTCCTGATCATAAAATATATTATGGGAATAATACTAAAAATGTGTTTTTATTATTAAAAATATCACACCTTAACATCAAGACTTTAGAACCATAAAAGTAAGCGTTATACATATAGAATGCCATTACACAACGTTAATATATCGAATTCTTTAGTAATTACATCAACTGATTAAAAATTATTTTACACTTAAATTTTAAGAAGTAAATTATTTTTTATGTAAACGATCAACATAAACAAATATTATATCATACAAAATTTATATAGAGATCCGTTTTTTTTTGTTCAAGTAAAACAGAGTTTTACGTGACAGGCAATGGAAGCACGAGGCTGTGTAAACAATTCCCAACAGGGTAAAAATTCGTAAAATATTTATTATATTTTTTTCATTTATCGTATAAGTTTACATTAAATCCTACATTTTCGTTTAGATTTTTTTCGAAGCTTATATTTGAATTATAATACGAAGTCTAATGATGTATTTTGCAACATTGAATATGATTAATATTTATTCTGAATATGAAAAGTAATGTTTTCTCAAAACTATCGCATTACATTTAACACAATAACGACGTTATAAATACGCACAAAAATCACCCAGACGCGGGGCGGACTGATTCCTCAGGTTGCAATTGATAGAATTAGATCATTATTATAATCATAACTACTTTTACTTTGTTGGTAAATATTAGCAGAGAACTTGTGAAATAATTATATCTAGCCTTTTCATAATCTCGTTTATAAAAAAATATATAATTTTATTATTAATTAAATTTTTGGCGCCCTATTAAATAAAGTTGGCTTTAATAAAACTATCATTTGAATATATATATATTCATTGCGGCTTGGGTTCTAGATTTTTTTTAACGTGATGTGTTCTGTAATCTTTCAGTATTAGGGACTGGGCATAAAATTATCAATTAGTTCATAAATCCAGACATTTCTAACCATAAATAAACGATAACATATATAATTATTGCATGGCTTGTGAACAATGACTGCTTTAAATTAACTAAAAGTGCTATTTGTGATTGATGACAACTACATCGAATGATATGTAAACCGCGTTCCCCACCGCTACACATAAATACCGAAGACGCGGATTCTACACCCTCCGGTATTAACGAGTTAATATGGTGACATATTCAGCAAAGTAATTTCTGACATAGTTTCATTTATAGATTTACAGTTTTCTTCTCGCCATAGACAAAACTCTGGGGCGCGACTCTATAGAATGGGTTTCTGATTGTATCATAAATAAACGTTCCAAATACAAAGAAAAAAAAATCAATCATTTAAAATCCGTTTTTTCCCCCCATCTCCTATTCGATAATGATAAAATGAGTGGGAACTGACGTAAATTTGATCGTTACTTTCCAGATTGAAATAAGTAGGAATTTCTATAATTTTAAAAAAAAAAAACCCATTTATATTTTAATGTGGGTTGAATAATATTTCTTGTACAACCCTTTCAAGAATGACTCATCAACAAGATCGTTAATGAAATTATCACAGACAATTGTGTTAATTATTATTAGATTAATATTATTAAAAAAAAATTAGCTGCCATTTACTGTTTGCCTTGGCGTAAGTGTTTTCCTGTAATAAATGACTTTGGTATATAGACAATGCTAACTGCTTATTTTACGTAAGATTTTATTTATTTACGTTGCCTGAAGATGCCGAATCCGGGTCGTTATTGACAAAACATGTGGAATCGTGGAAAATTGTAACAATTCAAATATATATTTTAAATGCATCATGAAGATAATGGGCGAATAAGCGAATGACATTGGAAAAAGGACCAATTTTTTTAAGTTTAAAGTTTTTAAGTTCACCGAAAAATAATAACCCGGCGCGTGTGTCGATGAATCGCGCGCCCTACCCCAAAAAGAGGCCGAAATTAAGCCACTCCGGCGCTGAAGGAATAATCTTATGTGGGGCGAACATTAGCGCATACCCGCCTGATGCGATTACGCTCAAAGTTTGCATACATAAAACGTAACGAGCTCGTACGAGCATTACGCTCCGAGTTCCGACCGGCGCGATGCGGCAAGGCGGTCGTCAGTCGCGGCCCGGTCGTGTAAAACGGCCTCGCCTGAACGTCAAGCGATATTGAGTTAAAACACCCAGTCGCAGGAGTCCCGGCCTCCCTATCTTTGGAAAATGTTTCTGTTGTGTCGTCGTAACTCTCATAAATATGAATTAAGACTTCTACGACAACAAAGTTTTATCCCCAAAGATCGTCGTGCTTATAACTTATTCAAGTCGATAATGTATATCTGCATAGGAAAATTTAATAACAATGGGGACAGCATGCGAACGTGGTAAAGAAAATAAGAACATTAAACTCTAACTGGAACTGATATTTTCAAAAAGCGAGAAATATTCACTCGTTTATATCTATACATCTATGTATCTTGTTACTACACAAACTGGCAAAGTTGTTTTGTAAACTTTTAAATTCATTTATAAAATACATGTTTTCAAAATATGTCAATTATAAATTCGGGCGCTTTATCGAGTTGCAAATTTCAGTTGCATTTCTCATAAAATTATTTTTCGATATACTATATTTATGGATTTATTTCCTCTCTTAAAACACTTGAAACGGAGCATAGAGAGAGCGGTTCGATAATAACTGTTCATATCTATTTACCTACTTTCTTCAGAAAAGAGGTTGAAAGATTCATTTAATATTCAAGAAAAAGTTCATATGGTCCACATTGAGTTCGGAAATGGTTTAGATTCATTTGATTGTGTGAGTGGTCGTCGTGAGCCTTATAAGTATTGCAGATGCCTTGAAAGAGCCTCAACGCTCTCAAACCCTACTTGTCTATTTATCTGACCGTCGGAATTCCGACCATATGAATACTGCCCTGACACGAAAGGTGGCAAAGCGAATTGGGAAGCAATTTTGAAGGTGCGATAGTCATATGAACAAAAAAGGCAAACTAAATCACTATTCTTATACGACAAAAATAAATCATCAAAAATCAGTTAAAAAAGGACAAATGATTGACATGTCTTGGACTCGATTGAAGTTAACTCGATATTATATTCCAAGTTAGCGAGGTGTACGAAAATGTGTGCTACGTACGTGATGCACCACACGTACACGAGCAAAAAAATGAAATGCATTCAATATTACTGACAGAAAGTTTGCATATTAATTAGCTTCAAACAATAATATAATTATGTGTCATGTGCATAGTGTGTAAATACCAATAAATTATATGCTGTACTCGGTGATACATTTTTAATATTTTCTCGGTCTATGTGTTTGAATGTCAGCATTTAAGGTAATAACGTAATATTTAATTTTAAACATTATGAATATTTTGTTTTCTTTACTTTATCATATTTTATAAGAGTGGTGCATACTTAGGATTTTTATATGCATATGCTTATCAGAGCTGAAGAATTGTGCAGCGAGATTTTGTCAATTTATAAACACAATAAAGGTTCTGTTGAATACATAAAAGGTTTTCAAAACCAACAAGTAATAAGGTATACAATTAAACTGAGTAGAGTGAACTGAGAGAACTTGGTAGAATGATCAAAAGAACGGACTTGTGACCAAGGTATAATTCTTTGCTCTGTGAAATAATTGTAAACGAGTTCGACAACGAAAGAGTAAAGTAATAAATATAACCGACAACTTTTCAAAATAGAATGGTTGTGAGAAAATGAATATTTCAACTTCGCGAGAAAATAATTTTACCAACTAATCTTGGAAGGCTTCCTGGGTTGCAATTCTATGCGATGAAGTAACTTAGAAAATAAAACGACACCCCTGGGTTGTAAAACGGGTGAACACTGCACACACAACTGCCAATAGGCAGTGTTCGGGGAATATATTGCAATACAAAGGACAAAAAAACATGTCATATGTTATCTTATTTTTGTATGGCGCCTATTATATGTCATGACTCCTTAAGTGGAAAAGGGATCGACTCCAATGTTCTGATTTGTGACGACAGAATGACAACTTAAAACAAAAGTTTCGTGAGAATATTTCAACAATAAAGATTTTTAAACTGTTTTATAAGTAGGAAGTTTTTTGAATGATTTTGAGATGAAATAGTGGTATTTATAATATCCAAAATCATTTAGCAGATTTTTCGAAACTTATCATCGTCCAACTTTAGATATCATTTTGCGATGTTAAATTAGTACTGAACGAAAAAATATATAAAAGAATTTGTATGTAATATTCGAATCCGACAAATCGCGTAGATTGCATATTTTTTTATTGTCATCTTTATTGAAATCATTAACATTTAGATATTACAATAAAATAACAGAATTAACGGTGATGTAATTATTTCTTACTTAATGAGATTCGCGTACTTTTTAGTCAAGGTCGGGGTGTTATTCAGTATTAATACCGCACAATTGCAATCATCATATTTATAAATATCAAAAATAAAAATTAATATCCAGCGAAAGCTGTAGACAGTCAAGGGTCAGCAGTCTCGGCACGACTATATATTTCATCACACGATGACAACTCATTTTAATTTTGAAGTGTTTCATTGACTTTTTTATTTCAATAATTCAACATACAATTATTTAGAAAAATCTTGTTTAAAATTTGTCGTGTGGAATAATAATATCGTTATTGAAAGTAATTTTGTTATTAGTAATAAAAATATCATATTATGACAAATCATCAGAAACAATACTTGTTCCTTCCTTGGAACTGTTCCGGTATTCTCTTAAGTAACAATGCTTTCAACATTAATGCATCAATAAAAATTACTGAAAGTAAAATATATTCTGTTACTACCGTTAATTAAATATTAACCTTTTTACTCTCCAATTATAAACGTGGAGCATTAGGACTCTGAATGGACGCAGACATATCGGCTGTGAAAAGGACCCAAACATTGATTTTTTACAGAAGGCACAAAAACGTTTTGTTAATAAATTTTAGCCGAAATCAAACTATTGAAAAAGACGCAACCATGAAGCATTTGAGGACTAACAAACTAGTGATTTATTTACCTAATTTAGTATTAATTAAATATAGTGAAAATAAAGTAAATTAAGAAAAAAAAATAATTTGATATAAATATATTTTACTGGACACAAATTCGACAGGATATTGATTCGGTGCTTGAACATGACATCTTTTTGAAAGAATGTACTTAGTACGATTCCACATGTGTTGACTGAATTGTCAGTTTTGTTGTATCCGTATGATAGAATGCCTGAAGATGCCGAAAGGCGAAACCAGGGTCGTTAGTGATAAAACATGTGGAATCGTACAAAGTTATAGCAATTTGAATTTGATATTGAAATTCCATCAAGCACCTTCAGTCGATATCATTTAAGTAAATTAATTTGCAAGGATTGTGATTATAAAAAAAAATTAAACCTGAGGGCTACGTTGAAATACATAATCAATTCCAATGAAATTTAGATCAAAATTCGAATGCGATGTGTTTGCGTAAGACAAAGCAAGCAGCGTTACTTTATTTTTGGTCAGGACATGTTTAGATCAAGTTCCGTATACAATTGAAATAAAGCTCGCCTAAAATCGTGATTTCATTAAGTTCACTGAAACAAAGAATGCGAAAGAGCGAAATCGCCAGCAGGATAGTTTTTCCTTTGTGCAAAATTCGAGCAAAACCTACGAAGCGGGAGAACAAAGAAGGGCGAAGTTCGCAGCGAACGCAACAGTGAAGCGGCGAGCGGAGAGCACTGCCGTGGCTACAACAACACGGGACCAGGCCAGAAGGCTCAGCCGCTTCTCTCGGTGGGGCGGGCGAGCCATGCGCGCTGGCATCACTATCGCCCTACGTCAGCCACTCCCTACGTCAAATGCCCATTATCCACTTGTCAATTTGGTGGCCATCCAACTCAATTTTTTGTGTTATATTGAAATATAAATCGCACATAGAATCATCTTCACAGCAAAGACATAACTGTAACATTTAAAGTTTGTTCGAAATTATTAACCTTTCCAGGAGTAACTAATTAATTTTAACCGTGCTGTGAGGAGTGAGTTTTTTTGTTACATAAAATGATTTTTTAATTAAATCATTGTAAAAAAATACAACTCATGTTTTTAGGGTTTTATCGGAATAAAACCAGTTGCCATTATTGACACATAGCACTTGAATATATAATCACAATAATTTTTGAAATATACGACAAGTACGTCCATATTCCTGGAAAGGTTAACAACAATACACGTCTAGGTTACGGTCCGTATTATTTTTCACATACAACTAAATACGCTAAATAAAATTTGTTATAGTCGTAAGTCCAGATACGAAATATTCAATAAGTTTACGCGAAATTTTATTCCCTCGTAGCTGTAAAATTATATTTAATGGCAGATATAAATAAGCATAAGACATGTCAAAACAATTATTTCATTTAACCTGAGATTTTTTTAGTGTAAAAGGATTTTCAATATAACACGGTGAAAAAATATATTTCTATAATTAAATAGAAATATATTTTTTCACCGTGTTATATTGGAGTTCTACCAAGTAAATGTCAATTCAATCAATAAATATATTTTGAATATTTTTAGCTGCAATTTGCTACTTTTAGTCTCATCCGGTACACGCTAACAAACTGGATTTATACTGGATACTACCCAGTATTACAGTGAAATATAAATAATTAAATAAACTGTGAAATCTAAAATTAATGGAATCTTTATTGCATAATAATATACTTTGCAATAATATAATCCTCGTTGTGTAAGGGGCCACGGTTTGAAATTCATTTTCCACCCCCACAGTTCGCCAATTTTCTTGCCTCGATGCCCTAACCCTCTACCCCGCCATACAAAGCGGCGCTCATTATTTCCGATAGCCGAAACTCTCGCGGCTCGTTAGCTCCGAATGGTAACTACAACTTGCAACTAAGTTTCTTGTCATTTCGGTCGATACTTAAAGGTCCGTTCGGGTGATTTTCTGCGAAAGGTCTGCGTATATATCTCCACGCCCGGTTCGATTCGGGTCTGCTACATTAAATGCATATTAATGATTGGGCAGATAATCGCCCGAGCGAATATCCCGACAGTTTCGCCGAATTCCGTCTATGTAACTATTTCCACACAAACCAAATTATGGGAAACCCTACTAGAATGAATTAACAAGTGATCTCGTTAAACGAAAATAATAATCAGTGATACATTCTATCTCTTTTTATGGTAACATCAACAAGAGGATTGAATAATATTCATACAAAATTTTGTCTTCCGTTGTTGAAGTCTTAATCAGAAAATGTAATGAAACCGGATTTATTTCATTTCATGAAATCTATTATAAACGGTGAAAAAATAGCAATGTATTTTAGTTCTATAACATTTTAAAAGATATAGTTGATAGCTATTTCGACTCATATGCCATCATATCACGCCGGATATAAATGTTCACACGAAATTTTAAACGAACAGACAAATAAAGTCTTTCGCCGCTCCTCAGACCATTACGAAAGACTAATGCATTTCTGTAATAAATCATCTCCGGACAATATTTTAGCTTAATGTAAGTGCCGCCTGTTTACTGTGGTTTGTTTTAAATTTTATTTTTTCTGCTAGCAATACAAACTAGTTTGTTAAAACAGAAGAGAAGATGTATTGTGTACCTTTTCTACACGGCTATATATAGATAAGCAAATGGATGTTTAAACATAGTTCTGACGATGGCGTGAACCGAAATAGCTATCAACTTTATCTTGTAAAATTTTGTTGAACTAAAATACATTGCTATTTTTTCACCGTTTTATAATGGAGTTCTGACAAGTAAATGCCAATTCAATCAATAAAATGTATTAAATATTCAGCATATTAATATTGCGCTAAAAAGGCTTGATAAAGATTAGTAATCAATCATTCAACAAATAATTTATAGTGTCTGCATAGAAATAATATGGAACGTATGCCGATAAGAAAAAACAAAAAAATATGATATCATAATACCTGCATGGTTTGCATTAATGAAATGCTACGCGGCATTTCGTAATGTAACACTATTCACTTTGTCACTGGTAACCTCGATCACCACAAATAAAAGACATCGCTAAATTGTATTTATATAGAAAATCAATAACCTAGTTTTGTTTCATATAACATTACAAAACATCAGTTCTATTTTGTACGGTCGACCAAGCTTTTGGTTTGATTTTGAAGAATAAAAATACAAAACGAGAAGGCCAAAGCATTGCTCAAACTGGTCACTCATATTCGTCTTTGTCAAATCACATTTCCAGGTGTGACGATTAGATTATTGCTAGTCAATAAGTCAAAACAGTGGTTCATGTTATAATGGCTACACACTCGTGCATATCCGCGTTGTGATGGGTCGTTTCATGAGTACGGTTTTAAGGATGTATATATAGCGAAAACGACTTGAATTTCAGTGGAAAATCATTTTTAATAAAATTATTTATGATATATTTGTTATTCAACTTGTTTTTATGGGCTGGTCTTCAGAATAACTTTATTACAAGCTTGTTAACCCCTAATTTAATATACACAATGATTCTTATTCTTAATTTAGAAATGACGAGTGGGGTGGGATTTTCAGTGGAAAGAAACAGTTCCAGTATACGTATTACATTTAGCAACACACTAAATAGAATAACAAAAAAAATAACTTAACATTTAAATTGATTAATCAGTAAGTGTATCAAAAAAATTGTTACTGTGCACAGAATAGTGTCACGCATTGTCAAATGTGTTGTCCCTTCTCATATAAACGAGTCAAGATTTATGTAAGTGAAATGTCAAATGCATATTTATTTACCCTGCGCCAAGAAAAAAGAAAACAGGATTAAGCCACACACGACTGGTTTTGTTTCACTGAAACGGAGCAACGAGGTTTAAACTAAATCGAGTAAAAAACTATAATAGGAATCAATGATAATTAATACGAAAATGCCAAAAATCCGCAAAGCAGATCAAACATAATTGAAAGAGGGTATTTTGGAACGAAGAAAAATATACGGATATATTTTTCTAGGTATGTAAAAAAACATAATAAACGAACATAACCTTCGAAATTTCTCAGGAATAATTATGAACGCCATCTGCAATTGGTGGCATGTATCAAATCGTAACATACAGCTGAATCCAATAAATTAATACTATGATATTAAATTTGAATTGTTGCAACTTTGTACGATTCCACATGCTTTGTCACTAACGACCCGGATTTCGCCTTTGCGCAGATCACACGGATGTAACAGAACTGACATCCGAACAGAATGCCTGAAGATGCCGAAAGGCAAAACCCAGATCGTTAGCGACAAAACATATGGAATCGTACAAAGTTATAACAACTCAAATTTGATATTGAAATTCCATCAAGCATTTCAGTCGATATCATAAATTATAAAAAACGATGATATTAATACCAATCTCATGAGTATATTACCGACAAATGCTTAAATAAAAAAGTATTTAAATACGTATAAATCCTGTTGTGTATGACTTAAACTAAGGTCTAGGTAACAACTATCGCGACTGAAAGCTCCCTTGAAGCAAGTGTCAGAAAAGTGCTGAAAGCAGAAAGTGAGAAGTGAGCAACGAGACAAAGAACCCCGTCGACAGGTTCTTTCAAATATTTCAGCGATTGTGGGACTCGACAACGGCTAAGTGCTTTCGGTCAAGCAATAGTGGTTGCGATTAGATTTCGATGACCAAGCATAAAAATGCAAACACCATTAAACAATCGTTGTGGACTTTTTAAAATTATTTTGAGACGATTCCTCTCAGATAAAATGTAACATACACGTATAATTCTTTACACTATGATATATAAAATCAGAACAGGTAATCATTGAAACACAGTGAAAATAGCGATGTATTTCAGTTCTTCAATTTTTTTTATAAGATATAGTTGTTAGCTATTTCGGCTCACGCCATCGTCAGAACTATATTCTGTTAGTCGAATGTTCGAATTCGTTGTGTCGAATAGTTATGATAATTAATAAATAGCTATAAGCTATATCTTATTAAAAAAATGTGGAACTAAAATGCATTGCTATTTTTTCACCATGTTATTTATTTATTTATAACTAAACTGTACAAAACTTACAAATTATCAATTCCTTATAATGGAGTTCTACCAAGTAAATGCCAATTCGATCAATAAGGTAATCATTGATTTAAGAGTATGGATGTGTATATATGAAATTTTAAATTAAAGAAGACAAATTTATAATTTGATTGCTTGATTTAAATTTGTTGAAAACCCCATTTCAATAACGACAATTCATTAGCAAGATCGTTAATGAAAGTTGTCATAGCTAATTATTATTCGATTAATATGTTACATTCTTTTCAGCTGCAATCTTTTGCTTGCCTATTGGTAAGTAGATTCCTGTTAATAATAATTTTAATATATTATATATACGATGCTAACTGTTTGTTTTACATCAGTTCTGTTGCATCCGTGCGATGGAATACCTGAAGATGCCGAAGGGCCAAACCCGGGTCGTTTGTGATAAGACATATGGAATCGTACAAAGTTGTAACAATTCAAATTTAATATTGAAGTTCCATCAAGCACCTTCAGTCGATATCATAAATTATATGAAAAATCAATGTTTAGGGATTCGACATTTTACCGCTGAAAGTGTTAGGATGTTAATTACCCAAGTGTAAGTAACTATCATATTATATATACGAAACTATCGTAGCGCAGTAATCGTTAATAGCTAGTTTAAACTTGCAAAATACGTATGAACAAATAAGTTGTTGAATTCGCCTGTGATCAATACAATTCATTGAATTCTAAACTCATTCATTTGTACAGGCTTTACACAAATTAATATCATTGTTACGCATATTCATATAGGGTAAAAACAAAAATATTTATTGCAGTTACAGAAACATATTAATTGTAGGACTTCTTCTAAATATTTTTATTTATTTCTAATAACTTGTTATTTATTATTAAAATAATAAGTTTAGAAAGAGACATTTTCCTTTCGTGCTACTTTTTATAACGGTATAACGTACGAGTTTAATATGTCTGTATTTTTTTTTGAAACGCTATGATATTTTAATCAGAACAGCTGCTTTTTTTAATATCGCGTTTCCGACACCAAAAAGACAGCTTAGCTTTTTAGCTCAAACGTAGATTAAAAAAATCGCAAAAAATATTTATTAAATAATATATAAGCACAGATTTTGGTAGTATTATACGAACCCGTGGCATAGAAATGTTCGATACAATTAGATTCGATGAAATCCGAATAGAGCCTGCCTTTGTTACAGCAGTCAGTGGGTAGCAGAGTCCGTTGGCCTTCGGGCCATCGTCCCTAGAACCGGTGCCGCTCACCGGTTGATCACTGTCATGACACTTCCTTTGTGTTGAGCGGAATGTAGGACGAATGTTGAGGCATCGGGTTCATAATTACTACAGGCCGCATGGATACGACATCTCGTGCAAAATGTCTATGCCACGATCACTACGATTGCAAGTTAAACAAATCATTATTAGTGACAAGATTTACCGAGATAACATTAGTTAAATGTAAATCATTATTTGCAGTTTTATATGACATCGACTGGATGTGCTCGAATTGGAATTTCAATATCAAATTTGAATTGTTACAAGTTTGAACGATTTCAAAAAAAAAAAATTTCACTAACAACCCGGGTTTCGCCTTTCGGCATCTTCATGCATTCTGTTCGGATGTCAGTTCTGTTGCATCCGCGTGATAGAATTCCTGAAGATGCCGAAAGGCGAAACCAGGCTCGTTAGTGACAAAACACGTGGAAACGTACAAAGTTGTAACATTTCAAGTTTGCAGTTTTACTATAATTTTTAATTGTTTCAGAGTTTTTTCAGATAAAGCGTCAGACGTCTTTATTTTTTTAGATAGCGTCATATTAACACGCTGAGAAAAAAAATATAACAAAGACACCGGTGTCCAAGACAAAAATGTTAAATTGAAAAAAAAGCTATGATAGCTTCTCTTGCTCTTGGGCCATATTCATTGCCATTAGATTACAACGTGACGACAGACGAAACAAATACATTTTTCGCGAGCCCAGAAATTTTGCTTTTAAATAATAAAATTGAAAAAAATATACGTGCGTTACAGATCCATACACTGGTAATTTAGTAAACATTTGTGATTGTCGATTTTTTTTGCGAAAAAAATTAAATATACACAGCATCTCTCGACATTTCACTCGACAAACAGCTATAGCAACTATTTCCGAGTGACATTACATCAACTTATTTGACGTTTTCGTTCTATTCAATGTCGCATCTATCAGTGTCGGTATAGGAGTGTTGGGAGAGCGGCGAAGGCAGAGCGCAGGGCGTGCGCTATCGATCGAACCAGCTACAGCTATCCGCGCGCCTGGCGTGGCCGCTCTTCCGCCCGCTCTAGGGACGAATGGCAGCGGTTAGCAGGGCTGTCGGATTTTATTGGGGAATTATCTGCGATAAGAGATTTAGCTGCCGGCAACGTTTCCAAGACGCGCCATGCCAGCAAAACAAAGAAAGGAAATTATTTAACTTCGCTATCGCTTCCCCCGCACGGCAGGCAGTATTGGCGTCACTGACTCAACTCAATTGTCGCGAACCTAACCGCATTCATTAAAAAGAAAAACAAAATAATCCTTTGACTCGAACGCATTATAGCGAAACGATTCAGCCAATAGGAATTAATTTAAATAGAGTAACGACTGCGCGACTGATGTTATATGTGTTTTTATTTTATAAATACTGTTTTTTAATACGGTGAAAAAATAGCAATGTATTTTAGTTCTACAATTTTTTTTATAAGATATATTTGATAGCTATTTCGGCTCACAATCGTCAAACTATTTTATATAAATAAACACGAATATTGATGAAAATTGTTCAAAAATTAACTCGACGGTTTTTATAGATAGATATATAAAATAAAAACATATTTTTAGTATTATTTCCGCAATTTATTTTGTAACCGGTTTCGCTCATCGTGAGTGTTATGAATTTATCAGTTGATAATACTTGCGATTCATCCATTCGTTTCGATTCATCGATCCAATCAGGTTCTGATCATAAAATCTATTGTGGAAATAGTATGAAAAATGTGTTTTTATCATTTGAAGTATCACGCCTTTCTACCAAGAAGTGACAGCATCTTAAAAAGAGTTACTAAAAATTGATTATTACAGATGTGCGTGGCCCAAATGCATATTAACATTTAAAAAATTACGAAGAAAATTTAACGAACGAAAATTTTTTTACCCGTGTATGCATTTTTGGCATATTCGAAATTTATGAGAAAGTTGGAGGCACAATTATTTTATTGAATTATTTATGAATCACTGTATAAACATATGCCATAACACGAAACTGAATGAAAGTGATTATTTAAAATGAACCAATCGATTGCACAATGAAAACTTTCGTCCATCTAAATAAGTGCTGATATACAGTGAAACCTCTTTATGACAGGCTTTTAAATAAATATAAACGCGGAATTATTTATTAGTGTTCTTAGTTCTCGATACAAAACGATAGATGCAAGAAAAAGATCTTCAATTCATACTACATTCCGATTAAAAAATGAGACATGATTTTTACTCTTGAACTATAATAGATATACATTAATGTAAGTAATTTGTTTTTAAATATGTTATTATTATAAAAATAATATTGACCCTATTCAAAGCAATATAAAAAATATCGGTTCCTTTTTAAAAATGATACAATTCTCATTCTTTACAATCACGTTAAAATTATTCATATATTCATTTGCTCTGAATACTCTAACCACTTTTGAATTTGAAAAAATGTGTAATGGTTCCAATGACCCCGGAAAACGTGGCAAGAGATCCCAAATCCTGCAACCCTGCAGCGACGCGGGACGCCGGCGTCGGGTCGAACTCCGGCGGCCCACGTGGCCCGGCTGAGTTAACACGTGTTGGGGTGACAGAGGCGGGCGACAAGTGCCGATAGCTAGACGATGGGCGGCACTTCATTCACATTACGTACATTTGCTCGTCGAAGCGAAATAAGAAGACGTTGTGTCGATTATAAAATCAAATTTCTGACGCTCCCATGAAACTGAAAGGAGCCACCTATCGATCAGTCGACTGCATACGATTCTCATCGACTGGGAGAACTCGTCACGTGTGACGACAACTTATCTCTCAAACGTTTATTTACTGTTAGTAAATTTACAGGAAATTATATACAAATATTAAAAACAAATCGGTGTGAAAGATATTATTAAAAAAAGTGCGGCTAAATATAACATTTTTGATGAACATGACTATTGATATGAGTGAAAACTTTTTGACATTTATATAATTATGATTTGAATAAAAAAATAGAGCGACGAACTCTATTAAATTAGGAGGATTATTACAAACTGATTTTTGCGGGTTTCCCAAAATGAAGATAATTATCTAATTGTTTTTATTTATATTCACGATTTCAATATAACGACACACGTGCAAAGCTTTGGGGTACAAACAAGCACCTGGGGATGGCAAATATCAAACGGTGTCAATCAATCAATATCAACAAAAGTTTCGCTAGTAAATATCTGATCAATAAATGAATAAATAAACATCAAACCTGCTAGCTATCTACTCCAGTTTATGATTACAATTCAATCAGCTTAGAGATACTTTTCAAAGGAAAAAAAACGTGACATTTTTAAATGCACGACAAATATGTCGATACGAATATAACCTTGAATGCATATTATAGACACCTTTTGATTTGCTTAAAGAGATCATCGGAAAATATTCTAGTTATTCAAGAAGAACTCTTTAAAAATTAAAGATTTTTACCTTGCTCCGCGGCAATTTAAACGTGTCCAACATACCTGAAACAGAAAGTAACGTCGCGTAAAGATCATCATTTAATTAAAAGCTGTTATAATTATTTTTTGATGACTATTTATAAAGTAGAAAAACCTCGTTAGTAAATTGTTATGTTTATGGATATTGTTTCGTATTGATTTAATAGACTATAAATAATAATACACCAGTTTGTCGTATTTGATAAAACTAAATCGGCAGCAATGTAATCGCGATGGATGTATCGGTATAAATCTTCATATTGGGTAGGCAGAGATTGTCTCTGTGGACCGAACGTTACTGCTGGTGAATTACCAGTTCGGTTGCATTGGAGATTTGAGTCGGAATACGGCCGCACTTCAGTGAATAGGATAATGCAAATTGGTTTTTATTGATAATCGCCCCCAAAGAAGAAAATCCCCAGCCCCGTGTGGAGAAAAGCATTTCCGCTCATCTTGTAGTATATACGGAAAGCAAACTAATTATGCATATGAAGGCTGTTCCGCCAAAAAGACGTAATGGAAATTTTTGCGTAAGTGAGCAAGCGAATTCTTGGAATCGTTTTTTTTAATATGCAAATTGACAACAACATGAGTTGTGTCATTACGATTTTCTCCATTGGGAGTACGGTTATTTTAGTTATACTAAGTATTCAAATGAATCCATCTACGTTTCCTTTTACAAATTCCCATTTATATAGAAGTATGCTAATTATAATGACCCCGGAGAAAGAAATAATAAATTACCCTTCGAAATCGTATTCAATCACTTCAATCGATCTACGAATGTTCATTCTGAGACTGATGCAAATAAATGATGATTTTCGATTCTAAAATACTCAATCTTCAGAACCGAGAATTAAGGCAGCGATTGGTTTTTTTTATCGTATATAATCTCTTTCTGAAACGAAAGTATCAGCTAATACCATAAAATCAGACTACATATATTTCATATAATTTTATAAAATTATAAATTTTATGAATTCTCTCTAAATTACGTATAACGCGAATTCGTGTCTTACTTCTATAAAATAAAAACAAAATTATACACGTAAATAAATTTCGTACAGCGGGAAGTATAGTTTGCATTCGGTTCGAGCAAATTAATACGTGTAATCGACACTTGTCAAAGATTAATTAATCGTACGTGGAAGTCTCATTAATGATAGCCGGATGATCAGGAACCCACCTTCCGGTGTAATCACGTTTGAGAATCTGTATTAACGGACCTACACAGCGGATCGAGTCAAGACTTACTCAAGATTAGTTTTAGTGGATTTTAGATATGTATGCGTGACTAATACTCATTTCGCGAGGAAAATCACGCTCAGAATAACAATCGCATATTTTTTTATACGAATTCACTTATTTAATAATGAAGAATTGCTTACAGAATATTTAATATAAAAGGGATAGATAAACATATTAAGTGTGTGTATCTTAATTATAACACAGATAAAACGTAGACGAGTTAAACAATTACAGTGAGGAATATATCGACTACAGAAGTCCGACAGGACGTAGTAACCCAACAAAGTGAATTTAGCAATAACCGAATTGGAAGTGAATTCAAAATATTAAATACGCACATCGTTGACGCGTATGGAAACTTATATGTTACTGGAAATTTAAAAAAATAACACTATGATTAGTATAAAATACATCGCGAGATTTATTAACTAATAAACAAAAAATGTTCGCAATTATCGAAATCGGTGCAGATCTTAATAATATAAAATTGTGGAAATATTACAAAAATTGTATTTTTATTATTTAAATACATAATGCTTTTCCACAAAGAAATGACAGTAAACACCTTCAAAGTAATATTGGTGATATATTTACCCAATAAAGTATTGATTTCATTTTATAAGTTTTCAAAGAAAAACCAATAATGCCCGTGTAAGATCTTTTTTCCAGCTCGCAAACCGTGAGTGACGAAACATTTGGAATTGTACAATGTTTCAACAGTAAAATTTGACCTACACCTTTTCAAATTATAAAACTAAATTTAAATACTCATTCCGTATTTTGAGTTCACACCCGTTTGACATAAAGAATATAAAGTTGTATACATTATATTATGATCATAAAAAAAGGTGTTTTGACCGGAGGCCTGCGTTTTTCTTTTCATTTCTAACATTTTTAACTAAATCACGTGAATCTATAATGACAAGCTTACAATCAAATAATCTACAGCTATAAATTTATTAGAGTTTTTTAACTTCGACGAAGATCATCGGCTAAACAATAGAGGCATAAAAATCAATAGGTAAGAGTTATTGAAAAATTAATCAATTATCAGTAAATATCATTTTAAATAGAACAAGTGTTTTGCCATAATTAATTTCTTTGCGATTTTTCGTTACTAATCTTATCGTTTTATTCGTATCTCCATTCTGCGTCTAGTATAAAAGAAAAAGTCTCTTGACACACTTTATGTTTAGAATTAGATGCATTGCTTACCTTATTAAGAATAACTATACGACAGCTTTTCTAGCAACCCATAAAATAAAAAAGCAAAGCTATCAATTTAAATTTATATTTAAAATAAATGTCCACAATGTTACCATCAAATTTATCGAAAATTGAATACATAATTTATTGAAATAATATCGGTATAGCGTTATTATGCCACGAAAAGAAAATATGTACACTTAATAACAAAAAATATATAAATAAACTAATGTTCGTTAAAATACAGAAATGGGTGGATCATCCAATTAGTGTCAACTTTTCTGTTCATGTGACAAAAATGTTCCTCGACAGAACACACACCGGAATGTCGATATGTATTTCCAATTCTTTAATGAAAAATCCGACCTCCGCGAAATGGGGCATGTGGCATAATGGAAACACTCCACGCGTCTCGTCAATCGCAAAGTGGATTTGTTGCCAACGGTATAATAATCGAGGAGTGCCTTGCAGTGCTCAATCGATACCTACCACATACGCCTTTGCATATTTAATAAGCATATCAAATATTCCATATGTCTGCCTAACAAAACGAACGTCAAACAGATAGTCAGTCGGTTCGGTACACGAATCAAATCGCCGTGTAGGTGTTAAAAATTCAAACATTATAAGGGCCATGCGCATACACGTAGCTCCATGTGTACGTTAACTACTAGGGTTGTTGTACCTGTATTTATTCGAAGAAATTATGGACGATGTTTGGCGTAGTTGATTATTTGACCAGTGTAAACAATTAAAATATTAAATAATTCACCACTGGCTGCAACCAAGTACTCGAATGATTGATATGTAAAGATTACCAATATAAATTAATAGGGTGATAAAAAGGCAAGTATGTCCAAAAGACGTTATCAAACACAATACATACATACTTAGTTTTGTTACAACGTAAGATACACTTTGTGAGGAAGTGTATTTTTTTAAGAAGCATGTGTATATGTGAGTAACAAAAATATCAAATTCCGTTGAAATCCCTAAAAGATATTGTTTTAAGGCTGGAAAAATATTCACGAATTCATGTTACTTACTAAGGCGTATATAATTGAAGAACATGAACAACTGAATGCTGTTTTACGCAATTTTTAAAAGTCATATTTTTACCAAAAGTGAATTAAATCGTAAATATGAAGACTATCAAAGTACTCAGACATAATACGAAAAAACCAAGTATGTATATTATTACATCGATTCAAAATGTTTTCGAACTAGATATGCCAATTGTGGTATTTTCGAAACAGTCATTTAAACATGACATATGATTCAACAAATGTCAAGATCTCGTAACAGACATGCAACGAAATTCCGTAAAGAAAATATTTATAGTCTAATTTGATAATACTTAATATTGAAATTATGAATGACACATTATGTTCAAGAAACATCGATTGTCGTCTATAAACTTGTTTCCAGTAAACTATACCCAATCCTTTGGGAAGCTAATAACTTCTAAAACAACAAAAAGGATCTTTTAATACATAGCTCTCCTCCGAGTTTCTACAGATAATAAGAAAAGTTACTCACTGATACCATTGCAGTACTTAATTTATTCTATCATATATAAGAATGGCCAAAAGACGATATTAAAAATGTAGAAACAAACTATTATAGGGTCTTTCAATAGGGGTGATTGAAATTTGTTAGGTTATAGTTGCCATGTTGTTAAAGTGACATCTGTCAAATTTGTAGTTAATTCTCCAATAGACTACGGCAAATCACTATGGAAAGTTTAAGCGTTCAATAACATATTCAAATCATCAATTTTGGATGGACATTCTGCATGAGTGATTTGAGGGCATGGAACTTGCCATTGAGATCGTGAGATTTAACGCCTTTAGACTTTTTCCTTTGGTGCTATTTGAAATCGTAAGTCTTTGTGAATAAACCACTAACACTTGACACCCTCAAAGTCAAAATAACAAACGCTATCCAACAAATTCAGCCAGATTCATGCGACAAAGTCATTGAAAATTAGAGCTCCCAAATAAGTGTCACTAAGCAAAGCCGAATTTAATCCACATTTAACAGCATAAAATATACTTTCAAATGGAATGAGTGGATATCTCACAACTTGTTTTATTTACATTTAACCAAATTTCGAGCACCTCTCTAAAGAGACCTTTTACAAGATAGTATATACTATATTTATTGTAAACATAACCATATTTTATGATTCTTTTATGTTTTTTTTTCGAATTAAAATATCATTTTAAGTGCCTCTGCTTTACGTCTAACGAAAAGATTGTGTCCATATTAAAAAAAATGATTTCATGAAAAATATGGAAAAAACTAAAAAAATAATAACTAGTTTTAATATGTCCTTATTTTATACAGAATATATTATTCACTCACCTGAAATGTAATTTTTCCGAAATAAATGAATTCAATTGTAAAGTAGCGTATAAAAAATTACTAAAATATAATCGCATTACAGATTTTTGTTAAAAAAGGAATAAGATAATACAAGAGAACAGAATTGTTTCCATATGACGAAATATTATACGTTACGGAATAAAACCCTCCACAGTTAAGTCAAACAGTTAAGCTTGATATATTTTAAAGCGTGACCCATAAAGGAAAAAAATGTAAACCTCCTTTGTCTTACACAGAGTGGATTTTATATTATTCTATTCTCACAGTACGTAAAGCAAAGTATACGAAAAGAAGAAAACGGGGAGGTAAAAGAAAGAATCGAAGGGCGACTGACCTCAGCGAAAAATCCACTGAAAACTCGAAGCGTTCTCCTATTGTTACACAATATTATTAGATTGACCGCGCACTTGAAGCTTTTTAATCTAGAAAATAATGGCGGTGTTGAGAGTATAACAAATATATTCCAGTTAGAACCACTGGCAGCTATTCAAAATTAAAACTCTTTACAACAAATATTTCATGAATCTGAAAATATTGCCGACATTTTTAAGAACACATAGTTTTTTTTATTGATATTGTTTTATTCCACAAGCTATTCTATAACCAAAATGGAACCCGAGTCGCGAGTTACAAAACAGGTGGAAATTTATCGTTTTAACGATTCAAATTCCATCAAGCATCTCAGTCTATATTTTATATTATATATAAACAAAATTATGAAATAAGAAAAACGATTTAAATTGGCTTTTTACGTGACGTTAGAATATTCCTTTATTATCACATGATAAACGAACATTTTCGTTTATGGCCAAATTCACAAAAAGCTAATTAGTCCATAGACGTCAAGTGTACCATTAATTGAAATTTTGCAAGATTTAAAATTATTTTTCCACTGATTGATTTGCTCCAACGCGAAATCTTATTATTATGTATTAATTATCTATTTCGAAAAATTCACATTACGTACACGTATTCGTTATAGCATCAATAATTGATTAAACATAAATAAAATCATAATGGCGTATCTTATGTAGTCAAGGTAACGCAAACGATGTGACATTTTTCTATGTTCAGCATCGTTTTTTGCACGGAATCTACCGAACGTATCCCCCCTGCAAAAAAAGAGAACCCGAGAGTATAATGAAATATGCCGATATATTGAATTAATCCCCATTCCAATCAATTCCCCATACGCTTTATCCTGTGAGCTGCGATAAATGTGCGTCATTTAGTTGATAAATTAGTACGTTATTCATCTGTTATAGATATGACAGGTTTTCGCTTCCTCGTACGCTCGCATGACGTTAATATATTTTCGGGATATGGCATTTAAAGAAATAATGGGGCTTCATACATTAATTCTTTCACAAACTACTTAACCCCCAAGTGCAGAAAAGATTTTTGAAGAATGCTCTATAAATACCTGTACTGAATAATAAAATATCATATCGCTGAAAAAGAAATATTATTATTTATTCAATATAACTGTTATTGCTACGGCAGCTGCAGGTCACCAAGATTTTGTTTTCAAACAATATAAATAAAGTATTATACTTATGAATTAAACGATTACTCTTTATTTAATTTATATAAATATATAAACAGATAAAAAAGTTTTAAATAAAAAATAAAATACAGTGGAAGCATTCGATATAAACACTTCTATTCCAGTGAAAAATGATTGTTTTAAATATTATTAAAATAGTAACATAATGAAGAAATTAATTTAATGTTACTCAAATATTTTATAATCAGCAATAATTTGATCTATAGATTCTATATATCAACACGTGATATTTTGAAAATACCAAGCGGTTTATTCTTCTTCTATACGGAGCATTATAATGTATGTTAATTTCTCATTCCTACACACATATTTAGAATAATACCGCAGCATACAAACATAATATTCGTCTTTGGATATAAAATTAAATGTATATAATATTTTTATTTAAACTAAGAAATCATAAGCAAAAAGTTAAATGAGACGGTAATAAAATTCAAATTTAGAAGAATCCTTTTTTCCAAATCTGGTTGTTTATAAAATTTGAAATGTTGAATTCAACGAGTGCACAGTGCCATAGACGCGTTTAATATAACGGAGGTCCTAAGCTATTCGGAAATCAATTCGAAGGAGCATCCGAATAGTTTCGATACAGTTGCAAACTTGTTCGCTTACTGCCTTTCGGACGCCACAAAGGAGCAGATAATTGCCTACTAAATTTCCTCATAAACAACGCGGGGGAAGCGAAGGGGGAGTCGGCCAGCCAAGGAAAAGTGGGTGGGGGGGGGGGGTGTATGGGAAAGCTCCGCCGGACGTTCGCCTAGAACTTCGAACTTAATCGCGCGGCTCATACAAACACTTGTGTTCCGAATAAAAAAAAAGTTCTCAAAGAGAGAAGTTGCACACGTAAAAACGCTAGATGTTTTTTGCGCAACATATTTCATACGAAATGTACACATACTCGGAGGTCACAAACAACGTGGAATATTACATTTATACGAATATGTGGTTGCTTATTGAGCAAAGAACGCGTGCCGTATATATATAATATATTATTACGCCGATAAACGATGAAAAAAATTATAAAGTGAAGTTCTACATTAGCCTAAAAACAAATATTCTTTGAGGGATTTTTATACATATGTACACTTTACTTTCACTTGGGAATAAAATGTGTTTATAACTTCATTTCAAAAAACCCCTTCAAATAGAACAAAAGGTTAGATTATTGATGATCCTGAAAACTGTACACTTTTTGTAAAAGGCTTTGTCAGATATTAAAATACTTTTCTTATTTGGAATTCTCTAGAAATTTCATACGTACAATGAGAGAAAATAAATACTCTCGGCCATTCGAGTCGACTATGTTGCGGATTCTACAAAATCATCAATCACACGGTGAAAAAATTCAAAGATTGTGGAGCCAAGTAGATTTCGATCAAAAAGGTGCTTGTATCACACATCGTTGCAATTAGTTCCTATTAGGCAAATCATTTGAAAACACGCTACAATGCTTGCTTCATAAAGCTATGGATCCGAGACATACATAAATCCGCGAACTCTGACTAAGTGTGTAAACACTATTTTCTACACAAAAACAGTTGATAATGCCAGTGATGAGCGAAACCAGTCCTCAAATGAATAATATAAAACTGTGAAAGTAGTACGTATTTAGCATTGTGTTTCATTATTTAAATATAGTGCCTATCCACTAAGAAGTGAAATTTAAAACCTTGAAACTGTCACAATTTAGGTGTTAATCAGTTGATAATGTCCGTCATGAGTGAAACCGGTCGTGATCATATATAAATTGTGGAAATAGCACTAAAAATGTGTTTTTTATTTGTTGAAAAAAAGCCTTGATATCAGTCTTACACTTCTGATACAAATCATAGAGATATATTTTCATACAAACATTGTTACAAACCGTTATTGTTGTCCTACGGTGGATTTTGATTCTTTTTATCAAAATATCTTCCTGTATCATGCAATAAGAAAAGTTGCGACAATCTCTTCCATGGCGTCAACACAGCCGGGATTCTTGTTAGGTAAATGATAAACAAAAGAGGATCGATCGAAAATTTTGTCACATCACTAACATGGTAATTCCCCCGTCTTATCCCCCAGATTCCCGTGCGCCTACTTGTATGTGAGTCGCTTAACGAATAATCTGAAATAATCGCATCAGCCGACGAATTAATGACAAGGCTTTCTCGTACACCAGGCTGATGATTTCCCGCCTGCTACAGATTACACACATAAAAAAGGATGAAGCGAGAGTGAAAATGTGTAAAAATCTCGTTGTTATTTATACTCAGTTTTTAATTTCAAATGGTAGCGATTTTTTTTACTGCTACCCACTGACAATATTAATACCAGCTGCTAACGACGAGATTGTGTTACATGATTTTGTATTTTATCGTGGCACGAAAGGATAACGCCGATATAACGTATTTTTTTAAATAACTTAATAATTAAAATGGTAATTTTGATTTTACAATTTTTCATAGAGCGTGTGATGTAAAAATGAGCTGGTAATGATTGGAATCAATATTCTATATATCTACCAAGAAAATTTGCAAAGTTTCACGTATAAAAATGTACGTCAATATTATTCATAAGAAATAAATTTTGAACGCAGATATTTTTGTTCTTCTGCAGTAGGGAGGGATTTTGTACATTAAAAAATTAATGGGAACAATATATTCCTAAACGAGTTTTCCCTGCTAAATTATCACACATTCCAAGCACTACATATTACACAAAATTTTCACCGGGGATATCTGTATTTGTTTGATCGCCAATTTGGTAAATACGATTTTTCACCATTTAAAGATTGAATATTTGGCAGTACTGAAATATAAAACAGCACATATACTATGGATTTTTTTTTTCGATCAATTATGACAACGTAAAAAAAGCAGTCTCAATAATCAATTATTGTGAAGATTTGCAAATTACATGAAGTCGTGTGAAGAAATATTGTGCCACCAAAGCTCACTATTTATCGTTTAGTTCAGTGGTAGTCAACCTGGAACCGATATCGCACTAGTGAGCCCTCCAACGTTCACATTTAAGCAAAGCTACTTCCCTACATTATAAATCACAATCAATGTGAAAATTTTACTATTAACAAAGGTACAAAAGGTTTACTAACCTTGGTTTAGTCGATTATTTTTGTACGGAAAGATCAATTGAATATTTCTGCTTTCCAAGAAAGAACGATCTATGAACTATGGTTGATCATAAGTCAACTTTGTGGAAAATTGTGTATAAAGGTGTGGATTTTTTAAGCAATTAATAAAAAAACAGTATTAAACCATTTTCTTTTTTTTATTTTACATGAATTTATACAAAAAAAAACCTTCCCGGCGAACACTTGTATATTATATAAAAATATATAGTAAGACATTTGGATTAATGTTCGCAAAACAATAATACACTATCAGGCATCTACAATGAATTAGGAAGAAAAAAATGTTTGTATTAAATACAGTGGAAAGTAAAATAAGTATATTTTTTTCATAAGGAGTTACAATTTATTCACATTTTGTATTTACTACTTTGCAATTGCGACGACATTTCATTAATAAGCAGTACATAATTTTACAAAACAGTCACACGTTTTCAATTCAGATAAATAATATTAATTTCATTTTATTTAGACACTATACATTTTAAATTAAATTAAGCGTGTTTTAAAATCGTCAGTAGCGTCAACACTGTCAACCACTTGAATTGTTCTTACAAGTCGTATGTTACATGTTATATTAAATGTCAACGCTTTCTCAAGTGAGATTGAAAATAACAAACAATCATGATAATTCTTGTCTAAACACACGACACGTCGGTAAGCACACAAACATTGTACTAGAGTATTAACATTTTCGGATTGTTTCCAAACTGAAACGAGAAGTGTAAACAAAACTAAGAGTCGAAATAGATTATGACACAATATCGATTTATCCGTATGAATTATAATCGAGCAAACTCATTAACGCCAATTGTATATTCTGATATGTGTGTACGCATCATAATGTTTAAATAATGTGATAATTTCAAATATTTGTTGCAAGAGTGGCAATTATTGAAGTTTATTTAAGAATAATTCTCAATCACTAATCCAGGAAAATGATGTTGTGACATGGTGAAAATATGGCAATGTATTTTAGTTCTACAAAAATTATAAAGTCTATCTGTTCTAACCCAGATTAACTCTCACTTCAATCTTAAAATACATAAAATCAATTTGCCATATTTCATATTTTATAATCACAATATAAAACTAGGATTGATTGAATTGGCATTCACTTGGTAGAACTCCATTATAACACGGTGAAAAAATAGCAATGTATTTTAGTTCTACAAAATTATTTTTACCAAATATAGTTGATAGCTATTTCGGCTCACGCCATCGTCAGAACTATGCTTAAACTAACATTTGCTTATCTATATATAGCTGTGCAGAAAAGGCACACAACACATCCTCTCTCCTGTTCCAACGGCCTAGCTTGTTACTTTAACACAATGAAACTAAATTTTCAAAATTCTAAATGAAACAATAGGTGTCTATGACAATAAGATTATATGTGGGACGGAAGTGATCCTTCTGGAAGTAAACCAGACCACCCCTTTGTGCAACGGCTGGACAAGTGGCGATACTATTATGTTAGTTTGGTCGTTAAGAATCCTTTGTGATAATTGGTGACTATTGATTTCTAGCTGTTCTAAAGCCGTCATTCTCTGACCCTTACTACAAAGAAGCAAACATTTAGCGGCTGAGTTTGAATTTATATTATGTGATTCATTAATAACGTGATTAGCGAATTGTGAATCTGTTTTTTTATTGTTGAATGATCTTACATGTTCCTTAGCTCGAGTAGATATACTTCTACCTGTCTGTCCGATATAAACGGATAAACACACAGGACATTTTATAAAGAATATCTAAGAAGTATATCTACTCGAGTACTACCAACTAAATGCCAATTCAATCAATAAATTGAAAGTAGCCGATATGGCTACCCAGGCAATTCTTTATAAACGACTAAAACTTAGACATAAAACAACTGTGCAAAATGTGTGGTTTAATTTACAGTGTATAAAGTGTAAAGTGACCCCAAGTTACATACAAATCAAGAGCAAATCCTCTACACCAGCGGGACAATTTGCACTGAACAAGGCGAAAAAGATTTGGCTGAAACAAGAAATTCGTGAAGGCATGAGAAGACGAGACAATCTACTACATTATATCAAGTTCCTTCATTCCGAGCTAAGTTTTAAATTACATCCGATAGAATTCGATATACTAGACGCCTCAATAAGGGAAGACATCAATCATACTATTTTTCTTAAATTCCAAAAACAATACCGCAAACTTAAAAAACTAATCGAAAATAGCAAACCGGATACAGATAATCAAGATAAATCGAACCAAAAACAACTTAAGTTTTATCAAAAGACGATTAGCCTCTCCTCAGTGGAATTCTCTGATGAAGAGACCAATCTGTTGGATAAAGGCTTTAAGTATCAAATCCCTCAACATCCATCACCCAAACAATTAGAATCACTCGCTATAGACACCGAACTAGCATTATCAAGCGTTGAAAATAACAAATTACTCAAACACACTACAGCCAAATTAATATCAAACTCAGTAAACTCAATTAAGCTTAGACCGCAGAATAAAGAAATTAAAACCCTCAATAATATTAAAACCAAGGTTAACACTAATAATCTCATTGTAACTAAAGCAGACAAAGGCAACTCGATAGTTATATTAAATAAAAAAGACTATATCGTTAAAGTAAATGACTTCCTCAAACCATCCGATTTCACAAAGTTAACAAAAGACCCTACGGTTAAATTAGCGGCTAAAATCAAGAATACGGTAAAAGATTGCAACATAGTTTTCCCCACCGAATCTAAGAAGAGGGTCGTCAATCTGATGAATCCAACGGCACTGTTACTCTACGGACAGCCTAAAATTCATAAGGTCGGCACCCCTATTAGACCGGTGGTATCCTTTACGAATACTCCGACAGCTAAACTGGCCTATTTGATGAATAAAATATTTAAAGATAAAACTAAATTCAAGCCTACACATAGCTTAGAAAACTCAATAGATTTAATAGACAAAATCAAAAATAGACAATTGCCCCCGAATAGCAAACTCATCTCATTAGATGTCACTAGCTTATTCACTAACATTCCTGTAAAAGAATGCTTGGGAACGCTACATGACATATTAGAAAAATCTAAGTTACATCCATTTGAATCAGAAGAGATTTACTCTTTAATTCAAGTGTGCATTGAAACGAATTACTTTAAATTTAACGAAATATTTTACCAACAAAATGACGGGTTGCCAATGGGCAGACCTCTAAGCCCATTACTTGCAGAATTTTTTATGGACAACTTCGAATCTAAACTTCTTGAATTAGATAAAAATAATATAGTATATTACTACCGCTATGTAGACAATATCTTGATTTGTTGGCAAGGCACAGATAGACAATTGGATAAATTTCTACAGAAAGCTAACTCTATACATAGTAATATTAAATTCACACTAGAGATAGAGGACCATTAGCAGAGTTAAAAACAGACAAACTTTTAAATTTTTTAGAAAACCTACCTTTTGTGATACCGTTCGGTATGGAAATGTGTTGATAAATAAATATTTTTGATAAAAGTTAAGTAATTTAATTTACATTCGACTTTGGTATTTCATCAGGGTAAAAATTTTTCGTCACTTAACGAAGGTGTTCGTTTATATTTTCATGATAATAATATATTGTTTGATTAAAGTTTTCTTTAAAAAAATCCAATCTCATTAACGTTGGTAACGATTGTAATCGTCCGACTTAAGTTAAACGTAATGAAAAAAAAACTACGTTTTAAAAAAGCAAAGGGTTAATGTAATCAATTTTGTCCGCGACACATTTTCAAAGGAAACTCGGCTTCAAACCGACGAAGCCCGGAAGAAGAATGTTTTTCAACAAAATATTATATTTCCAACGTTCCGATTTATTTATAAAGTTTTCTTCATTCTGTTTGTTAGCACGGCGGTGTCGACTTAAAGAGAACTTTCAAAAAGACCAACGCGAAAAAATCCCAAACAACACACATCACTTTCGCTTTATTTTAAATATTTCAACGGTTCTATTTTTATAAATTCGAATGGGTTTACGAACAGACACAAGAGATTTTCATGTTGAGAATTGAAAGTGGCAGACCCTAAATGCGATCCATCCAGTGAATGGCGCACTTTGATTACTAGTGAGATAATTTCTCGGCGCTCGTCCGCTAAAATCAACTGTTATGTAAAAAATATTCAATATTACATATGTTTGATTATCATTTGGGGTGCAATTTTACTTAGTGGTGCAGTAGTATATGTAAATGTAAAGTTGAAGACATCGAGTATGTGGAGTGATTTTACTATTGTAAGACCAATCCCATTTTGAAAAAATAGTGGAACAATAATGTCGTGCTATTTTGATTGGGGTTGTATAATGTTCACATCTAACGAAATATACATGTTATTGACGCAAGATCAATATTTCGATAAGTAAAATAAAGATTAGGCCAGGAGTCGCCAAACCATGGTTCGTCCTATTGGAATACCCCAACATTTTAATGTGAACAAATTATTTCTGAGTAATAACCAAATGAAGACTACTTGAAGAGCCAAGTAACCGATGATAATTTGAAGTTTTATATTGAAATTCCACCAAGCGCATTCGCTCGATGTAATAAATAACATTGAGTTTCAAATTTGAATTGTTGAAACTGTAAGACTCCACGAGTTTTGCCACTTACGACATGAGTTTCACCGTCTGGCACCTTCAGTCATTCTATCACATGGACCCAACAGAGCTGACGAACTGATCGTTAGTGACTAACAAATAGAATCGTACAAAGTTTCAACATTTCAAATTTGATATTGAAATTCTATCAAGCACCTTGAGTCGATATCATACATCACTAGCGTTTATTTAACAGACGAATATGTCAGATTTGTACTTCGTAACTAATATCATTGCATATAATATATTTATTATTTCAACGAAGGCAATAAATGTGTTAAGAAAACACATTTGTGTAACTCATATTTGGATTTTTTCTATAAATGTTTGACGACACCGACGTTGTCTAAACTGCTTCCCAATAAAACAAAATCACGAGTAAAACCACGTAAAATCACATTGTTGCGCTCTAGTATCGCACAGAGAAAGGTCAGTTCGCGTTGCATTCCTGAAAAGATGCAACGGGCGCCATTTTTTCTATTCAATAAAATAATTGGACGTCAACCAAATATGTTAAGTAGACATGCAACGCCTAAGAGCCAGAGAGACAACACGGGTCAGAGCGGAGCAGCGATTGATCAATGTTCCAAATGATTTACAAATGAAAATATCCGAGAAAGATTTTTTTTTAAATAAGAATCGGAATTTTAAAAACAATTAAACAATGGCTCAAAATACAATGGCTGATCGGTTAACGAACAGTTCGGACGGCGAAAAAATCAGACAACGAAGATTTTTGTGTTCGAACAACGAAAACATAATCGGATAACAAACGAAAGCGACCTTTCTAATTCATTTATTACATCTGTAGTAAATCGATGATCAGTTCGGATAGCGAACATATAACCAATGTTCAAAAGTATTACTTCGGATGTCGACATATTCCATGTGGACGAAAGTGAGTTCAGGCGTATACTATTTTTTATGAGCTTGCTTGGTTGACTTTCTTCCCATCCTTGTTTTTTGTTTTGTTGTTTATTTCTTTAATTTCTAACATTAAATGTTTAATTTGTGACTTTAGTAACGTGAACTTTATTTATCAATTAAATAAATAAATGATAAATATATTCGTTAACCGATCACTCGCGTAGCTCAAAATATGACCCGATATGCTAAATACATGAATGCATTACGAAGTGTTAAGACGAACGGAATGATATTGTTCGTTTGGATAAATATTTGATAAGTAATAGAGGATATGAATTACCACAACAAAAAATCAAACAGAGGAAGTAAAACGCATCAACAAATAACGCAAAGGCCACCCGCACCGTACATCAATTTTTGTTTTTAAGTTTAAGTGGGTTAATGAAGAGGAAGTATGGCCGTTGGTTCGGTTATAGAATCAAACAACATATAAGTACAATGTACACTCACATTTTCATTTTATCCACTGGTGATGTGAACACAATGAATCGAATATTTCAACATCCCTCTGAATTCTTTCAGAAAATACAACAGTCGATCGCTGTAGCCGAGTGGGGATCAGTTACACAGTTAAATTTTGATATTAGAAATCTATCAAACACCCTCAGTGAATATTGTAAGATATTTTTTAACAAATTCATTGTTATAATTTATGATATCGACTGAAGGTGCTTGATGGAATTTCAATATCAAATTTGAATTGTTACAACTTTGTAGGATTCCACATGTTTTGTCACTAACGACTCGGGTTTCGCCTTTTGGTATCTTCAGGCATTCCATCACACGGATGCACAGAACTGGAATAAGCAGTTAGCATCGTCTTTATGCCAAAGGTAATTATTACAGGAAAACACAGACCCCAAGGCAAGCACTAAATGGCAGCTAAAACAAATTTAATAATATTAATTTCATAATAATTAACACAATTGCCTGTGATAATTTTCATTGACGATTAATCTTGTTAATGAGTCATTCTTAAAAGTGTTACAACAAAAAAAATCAACTATTATTAAAATATAATTGGGTTTATTTATTCTTAAGTACGATTACGTCACTTCTGTTGCATCCGTGTGATAAAATACCAGAAGATTTCGAACGGCGAAACCCGGGTCGCTGGCGACAAAACATGTGGAATCGTACAACGTTGTACCAATCCAAATTCATTGTTATTAAAGTCGAAAGAAATAAGTAAATACATTTTCATTTGGAACAGTCCGAATTGGCATGGAATATTTAAGGATAAAAAAATGTGTAATTTTACTTGCTACTATCAACATATTTTTTGATTTCGCATTTGTGTTGATATGAGGTATGGTCATACAGAGATAACTGTTTACAACAAAAATTATGAAAAACCCACAGGGCAGTTAGTGGCAAATTGTTTGTACGTGTTATCAGTATTAAATGAGACAAAATTAAGTCTTAAGCACCAGTTTTAACAGCTTATCGTATGACTGTAAAACAAAAGTCTAAGAACTAAGTGTTCTTTGTTCTCAAATGAAAGCATCGGTCAAATCGAATTGACACGGCACGGCCGGCATACACGGCGGGCCGTAAGGAACACGCTGCAAATCGATCCGAGCTCATTTTTCCCGCCGAAGCACCTAGCTAAAAGCGAAAACAACTTCAAGCGTCGGAATAAAAAAACTTCGCGCCAGAAAGAGTGCGCCGTGAAAATAGAAGAACCGAGTGTGCATTCAACAATTATTATTCTATCGCAGCTTGCATTAAAAACAGCACGTCGAACATGCAACACATACGAACGAGCACGTTTTAGAGGGAGATAGAGCATCGCTCTGTTCGCGCCCGAAGCGGAACGGAAGGAAAATGCATTACGACAGTGCCGTACTGGAGGATTACAATATATCAACGGTACACACAACACTATGGAGTTGAAAAAAATATTATTAGCAATGCGAGTTTTTCAATATTTAAAAATCAAAACAATCATAATATTATATATACATTAAGCAACCTCGCATTATTATACTAGTATTTATTGAAATATAGTAGAAAGAATTTGAATCGTCGACACTGTACGATTCCACACGTTTTGTCACTAACGACCAGGGTTTTCGTTTTTTGGTATCGGCAACCATTCTATCACACGCCTATGACACATCATGTGTAAAAATTACATTTGATTTGATTCTATATCTTCGTTGCTACCACGACATGATAATTATTAGGACCGGTTTCAAAAAACACACATTAATTAACGAATTAGATTTTTTTATTATCAAGAGCGAGTTTAATACGAAACCAGATATGTAATTAAGCTTTATCCACGATTGAATTGTCAGTTTTCAAGCAATTAATACGCTTCTATACGAAAGTAAAAAACGTTAGAAATACACATTGAATCATTACTATCAGTTGGATCGTAAATTTGAGAATTTTTACCATTAACAGATTTAATTTATGATGTCGACTGAAGGTGCTTGATGGAATTTCAATATCAAATTTGAATTGTTATAACTTTGTATGATTCCACATGTTTTGTCACTAACGACCCGGGTTTCACCTTTTGGCATCTTCAGACATTCTATCACACGGATGCAACAGAACTAACGTAAAAGAAACAATTGGCATCATCTATATACCAAAGTTATTAATTACAGGAAAACATTTACCCTAAGGCAAGCAGTAAATTGCAGCTAAAACAAATTTAATAGTACTGATCCAATAATAATTACCACAATTTCCATTAATTATCCGGCCAACTGTTTAATTAACGTCAGTTCTGTTGCATCCGTGTGATAGAATGCCTGAAGATGCCGAAAAGCTCAACCCGGGTCGTTAGTGACAAAACATGTGGAATCGAACAAAGTTGTAACAATTCAAATCTAATGACAGATTGTTTCTTAAAGAATTACAACTTAAGAAATACGTACATGATAGAATTTTAATCGATAATTAATGAATGTAATAAACTAGCTAAAAGTGCTTTCTAATGTTATCGGTGCAGTACCACCCGTTACTGCCTTCGCGCCACCCCGATGAAATATGGAAGCGGCCGAACCGACCCTGAGCCGACCGGTTGCGATTTTCCATTGCACTTTGACGGCAGGCGAGCGAGAGGGACAGGCTGCGACGCATCACTCAGAAGGGTTTCGCGCTGTCAACGTGACAGGATAAAATTAGACCCGCGGTTGAGTCCATGTGGGCGGCGAGGGGGCGACGCGGGATCGTTCGGCCACTATTCCATTACTTGACCGCCATTTTACTATTTGCATTTTCAAATATCGAATGACTGCGTCCCGCCGTATCGTGATTTACAATATCTATCCACACTCAAAAGCAGTCTGCGTATGACGAGAGGCCAAGTAGGGGGAGAGTAGTAAATCTGTCATTAATTTTGATTGAAGTTCAAATTTAGAACACGAATTGAAGCAGACTTTAATTTCAATAGGATTATCACTGAAAGCGTTGCAGATAAATTTATTAGCACTTTTGACTTTCATATGCAATCATCGAATCATTGACTTTTATTGATACAGCACAAGAGTGATTGAGAAACACACGCATCTCAAATTATAAAGTATGATTGTTTATAATTCTTTCTCCAATGAAGAGCGCATTTGAACTGCATAAGAATTTATGCAACAAAGTCTGTATTTAAATTTATTCATAAATAAATGCTGGCAATAATTATGCAAAAAAAAATTCAGCTACAAAACGTAAAAATAAAAAATTTATTTACCATACAATTTCTGCCAATGAAAATTGAATCATACCTGGAAAAAAAAGAATAGATTAAATAGAATATTAAGTATTAATAAGATTAAATAGAATTAAATAGAAAAAAGATAATGGATTAAATAAACTATTTTTTTAAATATATAATTTGTAGTAACCCCTGATTAGTGTTAATCGATATGGTTAATATCAATCTATAATTTTAAAAAAATTTTATGCTAGTTTACGATATTTCTACAATGTGTACAACACAACGTTAGCGCGCCACTGGTTTAAAAATATCATTTTGACCACGAAAAAGAAAAGACTGTTATTTTTTCTTATTACAATTTGAATGTTAATGCAAATATAAATTTTTCCCTTTTTTTTTCTCAATTCTATAAAAAATATATTTTTGATAAATGCACGGCGGCGCACTGACGTCGGCTGTAAAGCAATGTATTGCAAAATATTTAATTTTCAACAATAAACACAGCAATATAAAGCACATTATACTAAAAATCAACAACTGGTGATTTGAATGTATGAAAAAGAAATAATACGCATGTGAGCATCATAAGACACTTAAGTAGCCCCTGAGGCAGAAAATGAAACGTTAGTACCTACCGCAATCGCTGTCGTATTGTGAAAGGAAAAGACTGCCCTCCCCATCAAATCGTATGAACGAACGTCTATGTATATAAATTTGTTTATATGGACAGTCGTAAAACATAAATCTTCTATTCGGCATAAACAGTTTATATGGAATGAGCCATTACCGATGTGCGCGCGCGCGTGTGTGTGTGTTGCGGGTTCGGTGTAACAATAAAAACGATATCACGGCGGAGCTTTTATTCCGCTGTACAAAAGAGTAGATGTGGTTTAATTTGAGCTATATAGTCAAGTCACAGCGATAATAGAATATGGTCACCATAAATTTTGACTGTCTCTTATGCCTCGTTTTTTTATGAACTTGTCTCCATGGAGACAATAATTTATTAAATACGAATTTACGGCAGATTAAGAAATGAAAATTATCAGTTGAGAGTACATTAAATAAGATAATACATTAAAAAAAAACGAACGGATAAGGTACAAAAGAACAACTGTCAATATGTATCACACTATATAAATTTTGATAATAAGCGGAATTTCACCTGTGAGCTTAGTCATATTAATACTTTATGATATCGACTGAAGGTGCTTGATGGAATTTCAATATCAAATTTGAATTGTTACAATTTTGTAAGATTCCACATGTTTTTTCACTAACGACTCGGGTTTCGCCTTTCGGCATCCTCAGGCACTCCATCACACGGACGCAACAGAACTGACAACTATTGCGTCCGTGTGATGGGAGTGCCTGAGGATGCCGAAAGGCGACACCCGGGTCGTTAGTGACAAAACATGTGGAATCGTACAAAATTGTAACAATTCAAATTTCATATTAATACTATTTTTTTTAAACATATTGCTTTTAATAATCGGTGTCATGATTCTTATATCTGATTAAAATAATTTTAATTGTTGAAACTTTATACGATTTCACACATTTTGTCACAAACGATCCGGGTTTCGGCTTCCGACATCTTCATATTTTCATTAGTCAGTTCTGTGTGATTGAATGTCTAAAGATGCTGAAAGCCGAAACTCTGCATAAAAGTAACAAAACACGTGGAATCGTACAAAGTTTCAACGATTCAAATTTGGTTTCAATCAGTTTTATGGTATACTTGTTTCGACAATGGGATCGAATCTAATAATCATTGTATTGAGTGGCGAATACTGTTTTAGGTTTAGTTTTTCTCAAAATAATACAAAATGTACTACAGCTCTCAAATTGTTTGAGTAATAAAAAAAATGAGATTATGCAAAACACAACAGAGCCCTGACCTCTAAACTAATATTTTCAGATTGTTTTACTGTTGCCTTTAGTAAGGGACATGTCGAAAGAGAGTTAGGATCAAAAAAATATAGTTTAACCGATCAAACTACATCACAACTAAAAGACTTTCGAATGTCCTATTCACGCCGAAGAAAATGTGGAAAACCCACGAATAACATTACATCGACATTGGTTATTATAAAGTTACGTTAAAAAAAAAAACTAACAGGCGAATTACAAATGACAAGGCCGTTGCTTTTTGATAGCATTATAATTGCCCCGTCTAAAACAACTCGTTATTGTGAACGCTGCTTGTAAACCGAATCGCCAAACTCAGCGAAAACGCCGACAGTCCAGGGTTTCCCCACCGCCCCGAGGGGCCAGTACTCTGACAGAATATTTTTTCGCAAACGTACACATCTCAAAATATCAATTCATCACATTAAATGAACGCGATGGTTAGCAAGAAGAATACAAGCAGTGAATGAAATTTTCTGAGACGCATTCGTACCACGATGAGCATAACTAAGATTAAATGGAAATTAACTTATTTCACCATTATAAATACGACTTTTAAGGTATTGATTATCCCTTCTCGATGGAAAGATAAGATATTTGTAATAATACAATAACCATAATACCATTTCTACAATAAATTTTATAACCGGGACCGGTTTTGCTCATCGAAATCACCTGACGGTTGAAAAGCGAAACCTGTGCCAATTCTAAATAATACTGTGAAAATTGTATAAAAAGGTTTATATTATTTTGTATTATTTAGAACGCTATAAATACTCTTATAAAAGCAATTTAATATGATGTAAATCAACCAAATGTTACGATTGATAAATTAAAAAAATATTTACACTAGATTATATTAAAGACCCCCTTTTACTAATAAATGATTTAGCTCTACAAAACATAAAACATTCTTTTTTATAACTATTTCGGCTGATGCCATCGCCAAAATTACGATGAAACTAAATTTATGCTTGACTTTATTTATATACTGCTAAAAAATATATCAACTAACAACTTATTTTAGAATCAAAATTTTTATGCACCTTATCGAGCAACCGTGTCTTAAATTTGCAGAGCAAAATAAATTAATATTTTCACACGATTATAATGGAGTTCTACCAAGCGAATGCCAATTCAATAAATATATTTTTTCCTATCTTAGTTTCAAGCAATTGCTGGGTGGTTTTACCGTTTGTAATCACGGCTTTTAATCGGTCATAACGCTTCTCATATAATTCATCGTGCATCTCTAAACACAAATTTGGGATCCGTCGGGTCAGGATATATATTATATCTAGGCAATCTGACAAACGAAAAAAAATGGGACATGATTGGTACGCACGTATCGCTAGCATTATAATGCTGTATTGATTTTCGATATGTTTGAACTGCGATGCCACCAATGAGTCCGCCAATAGACAATTATACGGTTGTCAGTACTTTTTTTTATTAAGGTCCTAACGTTCCCAGTGTATAGTTATGTCACAGACGCTATGTGAAGTTTTCAATTTTTAAATGTACATATATCACTATTAATGTATCAAATGTCACTTCTTGATTGAAAAGCATGATATTTTAAATAATAAAAAACATTTTTAGTACGTATTTCCACAATATATTTTATGATCAGGACCTGTTTCGCTCATCGCGAGCAATATCAACTGAAAAAAATTTTATTAATACTATTTCTACAATAAACCTTATGATAGGAACCGGTTTCGCTCATCGAAATCAACTGATAGTTGATTAATATTTTTTTTACAATAAATATAAATTTAACAATAAAAGAAAAACGAATCAGTAAATAAGCCCCTACAGTTACAAAAGTAGACGAATGAGCGAAACCGGTCCTGATCATAAAACATATTGTGGAAATAAGTATTAATAAACGTACTTTTACTATTTGAAATAAAAAAAAAATGTTTATTTAAAAAGCGAATTAAATAAAAACGTCTTTTTCGGTAACACTTTTTCATCTCAGATATAAGATAATACCTATTTGTTTCCATTTTGAGACTTTGGAAGCCACTGTATGAGAATACATTATTTTATAATTTGATGATTACTAATATTTTTTTTTTTTTTTGTTAATAATGTAGTATTGCGCCTTCGCGTTGAAAATGTAACCCTAATTATTATGTAATACACGAAAAGTCATAAATATTACTAGATTCAGATACGGCACTACTTAAATAATTGATAATACTATTCGTGGTGGTCATTGATATCGATTTGAATATCGAATCCGTTCGAAAATATAGGTATACGTTATCGGACATTAAACAAAGTTTATTCAAAAATAAATGAACACATTGCCTTTATTAACCGTGGTTATATTTACAGTGAAACACCGTGATCACTTCTGTCTACGTGTATTTTCAAAAAGCGACATCTAAATTGTAATTTAGCGAATGATAATAAATATTCCGCGTTTTATTAAGGGGTGACTATTTCTTTGTATATCAACAATTTTTCCAGTGTCGATGACTATCTGACTTCTCAATTCATGCCCATTACATATGAACATTTTTTGTGACCCACTAAAAACTTTGTGTTCTTCCGTCTACAGCAATGGTTGTTATGTAAAATTTTACTGTGGTAGCATTATAATAATCAGCAGTTCTATGTAAATGTCTCATGGCCGCACTGGTGCAGTTAATTTGGAAAAAGAAAACATAAAAAATCAAAATATTGTTTATACAACTGTGGGAGAACGCCGCACATGAGAGCCACTGGTCTAGAGTATTATTCTCAAATTCATTCATTGTTTATATACGTGCTAAAATCCTTTCGCCGCAGTAAATTAACTTTGCATTATCCTTTTGTTTTAAAAGTTGCCTGTGTTGAATAAACTAAACTGAAAGAATTGATGAAAATGGCATTCAAGTCTATCATAATGATATACAAAACGCACAGAATTAAGCTTTATTACAACTTTAATTATGCTTTGTTCTTTATACTGTTTAGAAGAAATAGACAATATATTAGGTGTAGTAAAAGTCCTGACGTTTTTTTAAATGAAACTAAAAGTATTTTTTTTTATTTTTATTTATAAAAAGTAATCTCCCTGTCTATCTATAACCTTCTGCTACCTATTAGACAAGTCTAAAACCCATTTAGTAAAAAACTCTACTGATTTGAAATTAAAATAGACGGAAATAGCGTTTTTCACGTCATTTTTTGTTTGAAATTTTTTATCCCTAAAAGTTTTTTTATATTAAACGGAATAAATGGTAATCCGATTGTGCTAGATCTGGTAAATAAGGTGGACGCAATAAAGTTTTCCCACCCAACTCCTGGATTTTTTTTCCAGGTCATATTCGCCACATGCGGTCGCTTGTTTTCGTTTTGCAGTTTATCGTTGCGTCCATTCATCCTGCCCGGCCACTTTCTTGTCAAAGCTGCACTTAATTTGTTTAATTGGTCACAGTATACTTGTGTCGTCATAGTTTCACCATATTTTAACACTTCATAATGAATTATTTCTTTGAAATCCCTCCAAACACAAAGTAAGAGTTTTTTGGGTGTAAACCAGTTCGAGGGGTCGGAATTGGTTGTTGTCGACGATTTATATTTTTTTTTTCTTCGATATATTCGTATATAACACCCACTTTTAATCTCCGATAATCAGCTTTAGAAAAAATGGTCGTAATGTGTGGGATTTTTCCAGCAATTGGCACGCGCTTATTCGCTGCGCCTTGTTCCGATCGCTCAACGCGTGTGACACCCAAATTCCTACTTTTCGAATTTTCCCCAGCCTTTTCAGGTACTTTTGTTTTATGGACCATTTAGTACCGACTATATTGGACAATTCCTTTTTTGTTAGCATAGGATTTTTTTCGATTTCAGCTTTCAGGGCGACTTCATCCACTGTATGAGGTCGTCCACTTCGAGGGTAATTTTCAATGCTTAAATTGCCAAATTTAAATTTTGTAAACCATCTCTGACATTTTCGAACCTTTAACACGTCTCTATAAACGTCGCAAATGTCTTTAGTGGCGAAGACTGCACTGTTCTGGGCGTAATATTGAAAAAACATGCAACCGCGCAGATATTATGAAGGGCAAAGGTCGGTCATTCTGTTTGGGACGAATGAACCTTTTGTTTTCTATACGGAACGTAACTTGAGATGTCACACAACACGAAAAAAAATATTATGACATCTTATTTAACCAAAGGCCCGAAGCCGACCGATTTTAAGACATGCGTTTGAAAAAAACGTCAGGACTTTTTACTACACCTAATACCTTAAATTTAACACGTATCTACAATAGCATCATAGCTTTAATGTATACTTTCAATGTTAAATTTTGACAGGAGTCGTTCTGATGAAATAACCTCAAATATTAATAATTTTATTATTACGAGTATTAAGATTTTATTATTTTTACATTATTATAACTGAAAGAAAAATATAATATTTTTTCGTATTGACAAGTGTTTTCAGATGGTGCCACTAACAGCTGATATAAAAAAATACACTGTATTTACAGTATTACCGCACCGTGTCGAGAAGCCTTCTCCAATGATGACCGTGAATAAAGGAAATTTCCGAAACTAATTCTCTATTATTATAATGAATATCATAATACTTCGGCGGGCGTACTTCGTCGCTGGAACTTTTCCTTACGAACTCTGTAGAACGAACAGCGGGAGTATTCGACAATTTCTGTAAAATAGCGTATCTTGAAATAAACATTACTTTACTATTATTAAATATCTCGGTTTTACCTGAGATGGTTTAGATGTCATATTACATTTATTACGAATTCATAGCATACTAACTTTCAACCTAAGTGAAGACATTTAACTATTTACTTGGCTTTATATTGGAACGTATATTATAAAAATATTATATGTATGACTAATGCTCGAGTTCGCCTTGGTTGTATCAAGTTAAAAATGCAGACGTCGCAGATACAAATATGGGCTTCGGTTCGATTACGACTTTACTCTGGTGCTAACTAACGAAATCAAAATATCAACGTTCTTAATTAAATACCTCAGTTATTTAGTCGATCAAATCAACTACTTTATTTGTTTATTAAATACATATTAGTTTATCGCTTTTGTGACGTAAATTAGATTTAAAAAAAGTCAAATAGAAAATTAAGAAAACAAATAATAAGAAAGTCAACCAAGCAAGCTCAGGCAAAATCTACTTAACCGATTCTATGCCTGGAAGGATTAATATGGCCGTACACGGAGAGCCACGGTTTTCTTTCAAAAATAAGTCGATGTCAAAAAATTGATGTATTACATATTAAAATTCCATATCATTTGAGTTCAAGTATTACAACACGATCTCAAAAGATGTCACTATATGAAAGTTAAATTTAATTATTTAAGAGAGGTACTGGTGACGTGTAAATCAAGTATAAAGTAGAGCGTATTAATTCGCTCATTTTGTATGGACGGCTCCTTAAACACGGAATTGTAGAGCGAATAAACTCGCTTGCGGCAGAGATCCGGTTAAATAGAATTCACTTTCGTCCACGTGGAATATGTAGACATTCGAAGCAACGATGTTGAATTTTTTTAAATGCTATTACCATTGGCTAATTGGTTTTACAATTTTGAAGAACAACGATGTTTGAATTTATGACATGGGCTGACGGCGTGGTAGATGTAATTTCAACATAAAATTAGAATCGATCAAACTCCTTAAATTACCATATGTTTTCTTACTCACGATCTTGGTTTTATCTTTCGGCATTTTCAGGAAAACTTACGGATACACTCAATAGGTAATACAGTTACATCGTATATATGTAAAATTAAATGCGAAAAATATTGAACCTAATCCTGTCCAAAACAAAATGTAAGCTGCATTTCACTTCATTTCATAAGATCGTAAGGATGGCTGTTCTTATAATCCTTTCTTCCCGGGTTTGCTCTGAGTAACAAAATTGAAGATTCTCAGCGAGTTTATCAAATGTGTTAAATGATTTAAACTGTTTACTAACTTGAATGCTTGAAGATACCGGAAGACAAAACTCGGATCACAATTGACAAAAATGTTATATAGTTGAAAATTATATAATTAATGTAGAAATGACAGCCAGAATAACGAGATAGAAACATTTATTATTCTGTATAATACAAGGCTGTGAAGTTATAGCACAAAGAACGTGCACGCAGTATTCGCGCTATTGCAACGGTCAGAGAAGGATCAGTCGAAAAGATACTACAAACGTTCGCCGTATTTCAGCGCTGCACTAATACCGTTGTGCGATTTATTGGTCCAACAGTAATCGGCAATAAAATGAACAAATAAAATAAATGTCGCCTGGAGCGATCGCTGAGCACCGAAACCGCAAATTTTATTATTTAATTCACTTTTTGTTGCAGCTGATTTGATCTTTAGACCTTGCGGTAACAGGGCAAGGCGAATGGCTGAATAACAAACAAAACAATAACGTGACCAGTTTGAATGTTGAAAATATAATATTTTATTTTCGTGTGCCACGACTACTGTGTACGTAAAAAAATATTTGTAAAGTAAAAAATGTTGGCAGACGGCAGTGCCACCTGTCATCATACGCTTGTTACAACACATTGTTTTTGCGCATGCGCAGACAGAGATAGTGTGCGATGCGATACGTACGGAGAAATCAAGACAAATATTAGGATACAGTTGAAGCGTCGCAGATACTTTATAATAAATTTTTGCGTCTATTAGGCTAACATATACCCGAAATAAATGTGATGAATTCATAAATAAAAATGTTATATATATACCAGTGCTTCTCACGTGAAATTTCAATGTGGCCGCATTACAAACATCAGCTGTCCTATGGAAATGTCTCGTGGCCGCACCAAATGTGATATAAATAGTGCATTACACTGAATGATCTTTCACAATAGATGTAGGTTAAATCGACAAAATTAATAAAGCAATTGTTGTTAATAATTCTTTATATTGACTTGATTCATGGTCAACGTATAACTTCGACCAACATTCTTGAACAGTTTTATTATTGAAACGGTCCTTTACTTAAACTCGACTCAACATGTTGGATAAGTCAGGTTTATTCAAACCATTTTAAAATAATGATAATTTATAAAAATCATTTGTAAAAACTCATTTATTTTTTGAATATCACACAAAAACCACAGATCTACACACACCCTTGGATAACAATAGTGAAAACGATAAGTTTATGGATTTTGGTCATTTTTGCTGAAAAAAATGCTTCAGAATCATCGTTTTGGACTTATACACACATCATAGATATATATTAAGAACAAGTACGAAACATACTTTGGGTTTTAAAAGTGAAAATAAACTGATTATTTATTTTGCTCTACTACGCTGTTCGACAGTGGAATAAGAGTTTTCAATCATATACTTTGTATTGATAAAAATTAATGATCTCAAAGTTACCATAGAACTCTGATTTCGATGTGACGAAGATAGTAAATAAATCAACAAAAAAATGGATACGTTTCAGTCTGGAAAACCTATGCACCGTGACTGAAAAAGTATTAGTCACCTTAACTTTATGACAATTTTAGAAGTTTATTTATAGCGTCGTAAGAAGCCAGGCATTAACGTCAACATTTCGACTTGAAGTAAAACACGACAAAACATCACAAAAGTCGTACCAAATAAAAGCTATGGTGGAAATTAATTGACAAGATTCCATATAATAATCATTATCGTTAGCAAAAACGGCGATTCGCTTTTAATTCGCCGCCACCGAACGAATAATTTGATTTGATAACATAATTTGGAACATTCAAATAAAACGAGGGTAATGGTGGTGGTAAACAGTGGACGGGGTGTGGGGAATCAAATAATCGAATCGAGCGCAAACGGCAAACAGGGTATTCGCGTTCCAGGCAAGTGAAGAAAAACGTTTTCATGGGGAAGAGGGCCTCCGCCCCCGGTTCCACGAAAAACCGCTTTAATGACACCCCCCAGTGACTCCCGCCGCGTGCGGTGGTTAATTGAAGCTTAATTAAAGGGGACGCTTCCGGAGTTTGAGTGCGGCCCTGTTACCGACCTGAGACCCACAATGCCATGATAGTGACCAACTATTACAAACTGCCAAGTTATTTTTATATACCTATATCATTTTTGAAGTTCGTGAATCATAAAATATTTTATTCAATCAAATGCAATGTTTCATAAGAAAAATGAGTGGCAAATAGACTAATAGGAATATGTCAATTTTATTAACAATCTATCTTTAAATAACTTATCTTGAAATGTCTGTTCTAAACTATTTATTGATTTTTTTAAAAACAACTCTTTTACAAAACCGGCATTTGTAAACTAATTATATCTAAAATATAATATGCATCAAGAAGTCTGCATTTAAGTCATTAACTGAGAGAAGGGCGATTAAAGATAATGATGACTATCCATTATATTTCGAAACATGCTATTGTTATTTATTTTTCAGGTCGAGCTTATGATATGCCAATGGCAAGGATTTTAAAATACATAAATATGAATAGGGGTTGTAAACCGCGGGCTTGAAAATTGACTTTTGCAAAAGTTGTAATTATCGAAATAAAAATAACATTTTTAACTTTTAAATAGTGACGTTCGTCTTGAATTCGACCTATATTGCTATGCCAATTGATAATATCAAATATCGGCATTTCAATTGCACATGAAACATCTATTTTGCAATTTCTAGCCAAATATTTACGTACTTCTTTATTAAATAATATTATTCTTTCGTTCATTTTTCTGTTTAATATTTGTAAAAATATATATATATATTGTTATATTATAAATAAAGGATTATCTCCATATATATAATATACATACATATATTTTATTACGAAGCAGTAAATTAACTGTAATTCATATGATAGTTACGTAATAAATTCAAGTATATTTTTTTCTTGAACTCTGACCAACAGCACAATAGCATAATTATAAGAACTCCGTTACATATGCATGTAGTATTTATTACGATATTATAGAATGAAGATCTCTCTGAGACAAGGCTAATTAAAAATATGCATAACAAAGCAACATTGATTGGAAGACATCAATAACTGTCACTGGTAACAAACTTTTGCTTTTGTTCTTTCGTGAAATGTTTCGAATTGAATCTATCAAATCGCGGTGCATTTATCATTCGATTTACGCTTTGACAGGTATTTCAGCGTGGTGAACAATCTCACCGCAGCGAAGGCTATTTTCCAAATTGGACTTAAACTTTTAACGTCATCAATAAATCAAAAAAGTGAATGTTTTAACAATCATAGTTTTTAAAGAAAACTTACAATTATTTAAATTGGACGAGTAACAAAAAACAAAATAACAAGGTCGTGCGGATTAGCGATCTGATTAACGTCAAAATTATTATAACTAATCAAGCCATATGATGAGATACCATATTCAATAATATATAAGGCAATATTTGTTGTTTGTAGCTTATGAAAACGACACAGTACGAGCAAGGATTTTATTTCAGTTTTTTTCAGGGGGGGGGGGGACTTTTGTAAGTTTTTATGACACCTACAATTGCGATCCAGAGCAGGCATTTTTCTTTAAATTCAGGGAGGCAGAAGCACTTCCTGCATCGCAAATGACGTTACGAAGAGGGCCGTAAAGAAACTAGATATTAGGTTAATAAAATTGAAAAATTTTAAACGTGTAAACGTGTACGTAAAAATCCTAATATCAAAATCATAAAAAAAAAATATGTATATATTGCCGATTTAAAGCAGTCGTAGTTATTCGCTCTACGACTTAAGGCTCGAAACTCGAGCTCAAAATCGATAAATGAATTTCTGTGACTGTGATGTTTTCAGACCATTGTAACAAACCCCAGCCGAAAAGTAAACGTCGAGCGATTGGTCAAATAGTATTATACTCGAAAACTTCTTTATCCCTCTGTGCTAAAGCTATACGAAAAAGTCGGTAAGCGATTGCTTACTATTAGTATGAAGACAGCTAACGGCAAACGGCATATCGTGATCAATTAAATGCGAACTAGATTTCAATCCATGTATTTTTTTACAAAGTCTTCGTTGATTTGGAAGCTAAATTATTATAACTAAGACCAACAAAGAGTATAGTTTAAGTCATAGTTAAAGTGTACCATACCTTTTACAAACAATTACAGTTAAATAGTCAAATAATATAATAAATATCTCAAAAGGAGTTAATATTCGTCATGACGAAACATTTCCATCTTTCATGTTGATTCTACTCAGTTCATTGGTCCGTATTATTTACTAAATAAATTAAATGAACATAAATATTTTAAATTTACAATATTTACGATCCATTATGTATGCGGTCAGTTAGTACTTATTTAGATACGGAATAAAAAATGTTTAATGACCATTTAAGTTTATTACTGACCTTTCACGCAATAATATGCCATGTTTTAATTGCAGAAATGCTAAAATTGTAATTCGAAAGTCTAGCAGTGATGGTACAACAAAATCACGCAAAATTGCACAAGGTCTCGATGAATATTTGATTGGCAATTCCGTTATTACTGCGATAAATACATTTATTTTTCAAATGTCACGACATGACAAAGTGAGTGGCATGACATTTTGCAACGACTACAAGCTATCTGTCTGTATAAATTAAAATAAATATAGAAAATGAAATCATGACGAATTCTGTGCCGGATTAAATGTTAAAAAATAAGAAAATTAAAAACACTTTTGATAGTTACTAATTATTATTAACGATCTGTCTCGGCAAAACTCATAAATAAGATTCGTTTTTGCAATAACTACTGGCATTTACGCGCGGTCTATTATAATTTTGAATCAGATCCGAAATAAGGTGTTATTTTGAAACATAGTGTCAATGATTAAAAACTAAGAAAAAAATGGAACAATGTCATTCAGCACTGATTCGCAACCAATTTACGTAGACGAGCACCAAATGGTGTTATTAAAACTAGGATCCAGATATTTAAGCTATTTCTCAATACCGAAATACTGGTTAAGAAAATTCAACACAATTTTGAGTAAAATATACAATACATATAAAAAAAGAGTTAATTGTTAACAGTATTATATGATGATTAATTCATTAACGTTTCCTAACTATTCCATTTTTTAATATAGTTCATTAATCTAACGACTGTATCAGAATTATTTATAAATTCATAATAGACTATTTATCACATGATAATTGCTCACGATGAACGAAATCGGTCCTAACCTTTGTGTTACAAATTTTAAAAAAGAGGCAAAAATTCTGTTTATTTGAATATAAATCATGACAGATAATTCCTGCAAAAGCTGTGCTCATGAATTGCCATGATCCATGAGTGACCAGACTATTATACTCAAGCAGAATAACGATGTAGAACAAACTAACGGTTGTTCACTGAATATTTGTTATCTTATTAGACGTTATGTGCTGCAAGGTTATTAAAAGCTGTTAAATAAACGGTAAGTTTTCATACACAAATATAATGAAAATAATCTACATTACACACTTTGCAAAATTAACATATATGAAGGAAAAACTACAAATTATATTTTTGGTGCTCCAAGTCCAATGTTAAACAGGAGTTGGGTGACATTGATGAGTATCGTAAAATATCGGTAATTTAAAAACATAGCGTATTATGGCGTATTTCAGGTTCTATTGAAAAATCAAGACATATTTTTCGGTTCGCCTGCCCATAAGAAATATTAAAAAAAAAAAAAGGTTCCGACATATAAAGACATATATTCTTTTTTTTTTAAATTCTAGATACCTGATATTCTATCAAAAAATTTCAATCAGTTTCAGTGTACATATTTTGGGAACAGATTTCAAAGAAATCAACATAATATGTTGATACTATAAAAAATAAACTGTCGCATATTCGTACGAAAAGAATAAAAAGCTGAACATAAATTTTCTGGTTTTGCGATTAATATAAAAAAAAGTATTATGTCATGATAAAAAAGTCAACTGATTTTTCTTTTGCGAAACCTGAAATCGGCTTTCATACAGTAGGCGCTTATATGCTACTACAATATAACCGACGTACATTCACCGCACGGAAAATCTGATTTCCAAATGCTTGTCTGCATTTTCCTGATATCAACTGCATTTACTTTGTCTGCAAGAATACCCCTAGCAGAATTTTCCGCCACGGTATAATTCTCAATGCCAAGAATGCCAATAATAATTATTCAATACTGCGGATTGCGAGTTGGAAAGCAAAAAGAAAGAGCTATTCTTTATTTCATAATATATTTCACGATAGTTTTAGTTAAATGCGAGATATTAATAAAATAATTGAGTGCGTATTATAATACGAACTTTATAATAAATATACGATATATCCCTAACTATATGGCATAAGATTAAAACAGTAAATAACGCTATCCTCAGAAAAAATTTCATTCATAAATCGTGTAAATATGGGGTTTCAAGCCTTTTACTGTAAGAAAAAAATATAGCAAATATTTGGATTTCAATTGTTGAAACTATGTACGATTCTGCATGTTTAGTCACTAACGACTCGGGTTTTACTTTTCGGTATCTTCATTCAATCTATCAGCAATTCAAAAATTATGTTGAAATTCCATCAAGCATCTTTAATCGATATAATAAATTATTTAGATGCTTCATAAAGGAACAAAACACGTATAAAACATGGCTACAAATCCAATGGATCAAAAAAAAGAAAGTTATAATAATATATACACGATGAATAGATTTTTGTCTACGTGATGTCTGTATTCTGATTGAAATGATACTATCATATAAAAATAATAATTTAAACTCAATGGCATTTTCAATTTCCGCTACCAATATTAAACCAGTAGATAAAATATCACGTAACCTTAAAACTATCGTTATAAATCGGGCTATTTTCGTAGATATAGGTCACCCGTATTAGCAAAAGTGTATGCAATAATATGAAGGCAGTATTTGCATCGTGCTGGTGGGCAAACAATATAATGGCAATTGAGATTTGATCGTGCAACTGGAGTCAGTTTTACAAATAGATTTATACACCAAGCTACGCGACACAATTCTGTAGGCCAAACATCTGAATCACTGAGTTGGAAAAACATTTAACGACGGTTTGCATCTCCTTGGGATTACAACTTCGATATCCAACCAATTTCATTTGCCTGAAGAACTCAGGATTCTTTTCACACAAAATTAAAACTAGGCATCAAAATATTTTCTACGTAGAAGAATAATGTAATATTAAATTACTTAGAACCATCAATCATAAATGTTAATGAAAAAGCTAAATTATCAATATTCGATTATTTACTTCTTAGAGAGTCGAAAATGAGTAATTGTTGACAAAGAGAGACTCTGTACAGAACGCTAATCGATGAAAGAAAGGAAACGTTCTTTCTGTTATAAAGTCTTTTCACTCTAAACAGATTAATTAATATAAAACACTTTGTATAAAAATTTCGAATACCTAGTAATTAGATAAACCTACTAAGATTAGTTTATTATAACGAAAGAATTTTGAATCTTTTTGTGAAGGATTTTCGAATTTTTCGATTTTAGAAGTAAATCACTTTTACTGTAAAAATATCGTAAAGTTTTGGTGGTTAGGAATTCTTTGAATTTCCGTTACCTACATTGATTTCACGTCATTGTCAGAAATAAATATAATTAAGTTGATTTTACTCTTAATGTGTCGACTGTCACTTCTTGGTGAAAAGGCATTATATTTTAAATATAAAGAATACATTTTTCAAATCTTATTTGCAAATTTTATTTTACCGAATTCGCTCATCGCGATCATTGTCCAGCTGATTTTAGGTTATCTATAAAAAAAATATATATTTAATACTGATGTCATCATCTTCGATTGTGCACTAGTGTCTTCTATGTAAAATATGATATACATAGTAATATTTGATTGAAATAGATTTTACGTGGTGACAGCCCCATCAATCACTATTTAGGTCGATTTAATACGACGCTTGTAAGCAAAATTAAGCGCATACATAGATATTCCATTCATTTTGAATGGAAAATGTCTGAGCACTTTGGACAAAATCCTGCAGGCGTACTTTCAAAGGTCGACATCAAAGAATTTAAGTAATATGAATGAATGAAAAAAACGGTCTGAGTTACGGACGCCGTAGACAAAAGATAAAACGCTCGGCCGAAGAGAAAATATAATAAATAGTTCAAGCGACTGTATCGCAGTGTAGATAGAATCCTATGGAATAAAATCAGAGTGACGGGAGTCGTTACCAAGGAGATAACTCGACGCTGCGAATAATGCCTCGCCAGCTGGTATGGGGCATCGGGTGTCATTATGGGTAATTGCGGGCAATGAGGGCCATTTAGATTGCACGTTGTTTTTATTGATTGATGATCGTGCGGGCTCGCTACAACGCTCTCGCCAGTGTGATAATATTATGTACCGAAATACACCGTACCCGTCGTACATTGTATGCAGCGATTACGTTACTTGCGCCAAGAGTAAATATGCCCTAAGTGGGAAATGATCAACATTTTATTTATCAGCACCGGTACCCAGCGCCAATTCAAAACAGTCGAATTATATAATCAATCTGCAATCTTCCACCAATACAAAAATGAATCTTCAATTATGTAAATTCTTCGGTACACAAAAAGTCATTGTACAGTCACCATTGACGAGTGTGAAAAATATAAAGATTTCTTCATAATGATATTTCAATATTAATTGACTAACGGCAGCAATTATTCATATAAAGCATTTTCTAATCATTGTATTTCAATGAAACTTTTTAACAATTTTAAGATATTATTCAAAATGTTTCCGGAGTTTTATATGATCATTAATTATTTCGTAGATCAAATATATGTACCCGAAAAACATACGGATACTAATACAACACATGGAATGTAAGAAAGTAGAAAATCTTTTCTTTTTACTAAGAGAACAATAAAAATAGGCAATTTAATAGTAACGTCCAACTGGTCTATTTAAATATTAATCACTGATCATTCCATTCTTAAGTTTTATGTTAAGAATTAGATTCAGATAGTCTGAAGATGCTTCTCGAATTAGCGAAACACGTATCACGTCTAGTAATAGGCTAGGTGGAATAACAAAGTTATCAACTTTAATTTACGTTAATAATGATCATCTATGGTACAAAGTTACCACCGCATCCATCAAACAAACTATTTTAATCGTTTCTTGTAAGACTGTATGTAGTCTTGTCATCACTTAAAAACGTGATGTTTAACTAAACCATGCAACCATTAAATCACTTTTCCAAACCTTTGACTGCACGCATATACTCTCAAATACGGATAACATTCATTATTGCATCATACAATATTTTATTACCGATCCATCAGCGTGGTGGATGACACTGTTGTAATTTCATCATCCCTATTGCAGGATCACAAGTCTGATCTTATTTATATCCTTCGATATCCAGAGAAAAGCATGGACGTCTGATTTCCTTTATCTTTGCCGCAGAAATTTCGATCGAACTGTTTTCAATCAGTTATTGCAAAAACTGATTCGATCAGATTACTAATTACACGCACATTTACTCCAATATAAATATAACTCCCAAATGAATGAGCAGACATGCATGTGTAATATGGTGCAAATAATTATTATAGCTATGTATCATTATAAAATAATAAACAATATCAAACATAAAACATTGATATTGCAGTCACTGGAACAACATTCACTACATTATCTGGAAAAAAAATACAACAAAAAGTGTAAAAGTAAAGATATATAAACTAGGTTGAAGCGTACACATAAACAGTTCACTTTGTTAACATTGTAACACAATAGCTCAAAAGACAGTGGTCGGTAATTCGGAGGCCGGCATAATATTTAATACCCGATCCGGCCCGAGAACAAGACTTATACCCTATCACTGCAACGTATCAAATGTTGAGACGACTGATTGCAGGGAATTGATCAAAACCTTTATATGAGAGTTATTTTTTAAAATTCAAATATAGCCTGTTCTATTCTGTTAATTATCATAGGTCCACTTATGACAACACTACTGAATCAATATTTGAAGTATTTGAACTAGAATATCTTTTTTGTGTCTCAACACGGAACAGGTTAATATCACAGCCCAATCATAGCTCCATTTTCTTGATGAAACTATTTTGACAAATCTCGAATCTCGAAGCGAATGAGTATGTTTATATTAGGAAGATTTTTTCGTTGTTCTTTTTAGTCTGTCAATCGCTATCTCTTTTTTGTATCAAGTATATCGACCAAAAAGTGCAACGGTCACTCATTAATCATGGTAGTGGATGGTTTGCAAAACGTAGTATCCTGATATACTATAAAATTAAATAACAAAGTTTAATAGTATATGCATACATTAAATGGAAAAAAATGTTTCAATTAAATATCTAATACAATTTTAGTGTTTTTATCATAACTTAAGTTCCGAAATCTTTCATCCAAATAATTATTATACAAGCTAATTTAAGTGTGAAAATAAAGTAAGATTGAGATATTCGGTGTAGCAAAATAGTTGCCGATCGCTAACATAGGATTTCTTCATTTTGTAACAAAAGCCATTTAGCGAAACATCATTATAATGCCATTTAAACAATACAGCTGGCGTAATGTTTTCCAGTAAAACTAACATACATTGTGTTATTAATGTCGTAAATCGTGCATGAGTGCAATCCGAAGTCAGATAAACACGATCGCGTTACCAACGTTCTTATACCAGTTTGAATGTAGGTTAATAATGCTCGAAATGCAACGAAAAATATTATCTGACTAGATAATTTGAAATGTTTCTAGTGACGACCGTGTATGATAAATGCGAAGTTCCGATTTTCCCGGGCTGAGATGATATGCCGAGAATTATTACTTTTATTCAAATATCTTTGACGAATCTAAAAAAAGAAGTAGGCGGGACCGGGAGTTCCCGAAAATAAATCATTTCTTACGATTAGGATGTGGCGCACAACCGGCAGTTTGTAATTAAAAATGCGTGGAAAATATTTTTTGCGTTACCAAGAGACTACGGAATTAAAACTTTGTATGTTGGTAAATTGTAGTTCAAACAGTGCTCTCACTTATTATGCGATATTCAAGTGCGAAAATTTCTTCGATCGCTAAACCGAAAAACCGATCTGTTTAATTGTAAAAAAATGATTAATGATAGGAACATTCAAACCATATAATTAACTAACTATACTTTTAAAAAGGTTTTATAAATTCGCGGAAACAACAATGTTTACATAATATTTTAAAAGTATTAACAATTTTTCATTTCAGTTTTGTTTTTTGTTATATCTACGAAAAAATATTTTACTTTCACGTCGTGTTCGCTTTTTTTTTTACTAAAAAAAATCATTAGGTTTATACAACTTCAATCTAAAAATTTATAGTTGTTTATAAGATTTTTCTATTTTATTTATTTATATTATAGCCGATACATGGACAATTACTGATTATTAGCCTTAAAAATAGATTTAAAAATAAATATTAGCCGAGATAAAAAAATAAACGAAGACTATTGTTATTTTAGCAAAAAATTCTTTGACTTTGGAGACTTTTCGCGCATACCAGGCAAAATAAGCTGGGACTAAAAGGGTTAAGATAGCTTTATTTTACGATTCACATGAATATTCCAAAACACCATTAAATGTTTTGTTCACTAAAAGATATTGCTGTATATTGGTCGATGTATGTAATTAGCCGTTAAGAGACTGAAAATTCGATATATACAGTTATGACTTCAAAGGAAAGCTAATTGTCCACAACAGGACTGCTCGATGTAACGTTTGTATTTTTTATATGAAAATGTGGTAGATGAAATAAGTATAATAAGTATTGATATTTGAATCTTTTAAAAAATCTATAAAGTGGATAAAAAACAATTTAGTTTGCTATCCACGTTATTTTCTTTCATCACCAAATGAGTTATTGACAACGTCAGTTTGACTCTCTCACTGTCGAGTTGAACGGTGGCCAGGGCGGATTGAACACCTCTGCGATAATGTCAAAAGACATGGTCGCGCAAACAACATGAACGTAACGTGGCGAATTTCTGCCGTGACAGTTTACCTATTCCCGGAACGGGTCGCTTGCCAAAAGCGTGCGAGATGTGTGTTACGGTACAAATGCCAAGATGCAATTATTTCGTAGGCGTTATTACTACATCACGAATTTCAATATTGTCAGCTAACGGGGAGACGGGAATATTATTCGGCACGATGGCATTTGATAACAATTCATATTGCTGATAACGCTAAGGCTTTATATTGATTTTGTATCTTTCTTCTCGCATATCTGACGAGTAAACGCATTTTAGAACATAAATTAATAAAATCATTCTCAAGAAAATCCACAAGCATGAAAAAAATATTACAACGGAGGTAATTGGAAATAATAGATAATGCACAACACGTGCGACATGACAAAAAAATGCAAGTAAGTAAAATCATAATGAATGACTTTGTCTTTAAAAACATATATTTTGAACAAATGCAAAATATGCCATTACATAATCAACGTTTCAGAAAAAGTTTCAACGCCGCGTTTCAACAAAATTACCTACTTAAATATGGAAGCACTTAAAATTTTCAACAAATAAATTTAAGGGATAATGATGACGAAGCCTACATTTTACTCGTATGATATGGCCCAGATGTGTTTTCATACATGAGCTGGCATACTTTAAAAAAATCAGACGTGGGGAGTACGGTATTCCCTAGCAGTTCTGTCGGTTATTCCAAATAAGGGTTTTAATGTTGCTTATAAACTCGCCTAATCATCATGCAGGGTTGAGAGGGCATCCATAAACGAATCTTGTTTGAGGCAAACGACCCGAAAGGTCACGAGTTCGCACGAGTCCACACGAGCCTACACAGGCTGTACCAGAATTTAACCCACACTCTGAGGACAGAAAATTAATCCTTCAGAGAAATTCGCTACAAATTCTTGGTTTTCATTCGAGCACGAAATTGCTACAAATACGAAACCGTGCAGGAATTACGACCGGGCTTAATATTAGTATCGAATATGATAAACTAATTGGGGTAAAAAAACGTTATTAATATAGTTACGTATATGGATTAATCATGGAGAATTCCATGCCATGAAATAGAATTATATACAAAAAATATTAAATTCAATAATGATAATAGACTCGGGAAGTTTTTCGTATGCATCGATTTACAAGTATGAAAACTAGAGATTAATGCATCACGTGGGCAGTTGCCTTGATTTACGTCAGCAGCACATCAAAGAGATTTAAATACAGTAAAATGAAAACGTGTTTTCTTGTTTTTCTTACGTATCATGATACTATACTGGGAAGATAACGAACACTAAAATATATCGCTTAAGACCATCTCGCCATCGGAAAAATGTATAAACAGTAAAAATACTTTGTTTTGACATTTTTTTTATAACTAATATGCAGAACACAACATTATTTACGTTTAATATTTCATTATCAAAAAGAAATACGTATAATTAATAACCGAGAAGCCTTTCGAAAATTATCAAAAAATAAATACACGTACGTGACAAATAAAAAACGATAAAGAAAATTTACATACAGGACAGTTTGAAAATTTCTGATATAGATTAGTTTAAAATAAGTGTGTACGTAAGTAAGTAGGGGCATGTTTTCCGGATCCGTCCAACCATGCCGCGCTGCTTACTTCAAGTGTATCCCCAAGTGTGTCTGAGAGAGTGATTATGGCAAATGTGTACATGTGTGAACCTCAACCCTTTCCCTTTCGGCTTAAGACGTATTATGGCCATCGACAACGGAGACGTAATGAAAGAGAGGTTTACCATCCTCGGTTGGAAGTGCTACATATATCTTCCAAATGTATACTTCAAGCATTAGTCTATGCCTACCTTATTATACGAGTTCATTAAGTTCAGACTCGCGGCTCTTTGGAAAATATCAAAATAGGCGAGGAAAATATCGTCGAATAGATTATATACTAGATATTTTCATGAAAATCATTTTCTCAAGTATAAGTTGGCTTTTATACAGATGAGAAATGAATGTATGAATTTTACCACCACAAGTCGTCATGTAAAATCAACTTATATAAAAATTTACTTTGGTTGATCAAAAATCGCATTCTGAGTAGTTGAGCTGTTTCTCTGCATTATTAATACACGTATGTATCTATTATCACACGGTCACAATTTATTACGACCACAGTTTTGCTTTACTTATTCGTTAGTGTTAAAACGTTGTTTAAACACATTCGCAGTTCGGTTAACAGTGTATATTAAAAATTATAACTTTTTTTTTTTTTTTAAATAATAAAAACACATTTTTTTAGTACTTATTTCCACAATATATTTTTTGATCAGGACCGGTTTCGCTCATCGCGAGCATTATCAACTGATAGAATACAATTTACAAACAAGTCTATTTATACAAAACAAAAAAATTAATTTGAGTTAATGGTAGCAGGTGTACAAAACCATGGGTACAAGAACTAGGAAACGATTTACATAAAATCATACAATATTGATACAAATAAAGTAAATTAGTATAAAAAATTAAATGTTCACAATCACTTATTAAGAATTAAAATTACAATTATGGTAAATCAATAATCCATTAGGAGCTCTAAACAATCAATAAGGAAGTAAGGAGTGGGAAATTTTTTATGACGAAAATAACCCACAATCACTACTTAATGGAACAAAATAAATTAATACATGAGAAGTCGATTAAAGATGAATCGATGAGATGGGAAGATATGGTCAGTCAGGTGATTCCTGTGAGGCTAGGTATATTGGTCAAACAGGAAGATCCTTTCATACTAGATTTAAGGAACATTTAGCTTGTGCCAAAAAAGGCGATGAGATTTCTACTTTTGGAAACCATTTGTTTCAAAATAAACATTCATGTGATTTTACTATAAACTACAAAATCCTGCATTTCAATAACAAATCACTGAAATTAGATAAACAAGAAATCCTTGAAATTAATCGATATAAATTTTTGCCTAATTCTAACCTTATAAATGAACAAACTACTTTTGCGTCGTCACCATTGCTATACTCATTAAATTAGATTAATAAATATATATTTCATAATAAATATTTTTTTTGAAAAATGATATTGCCTCCTTTTACTTTATTTTTTTACAGAAAATATTGGAACGCCCCTGACTGACCATATCTTCCCATCTCATCGATTCATTTTTAATCGACTTCTCATGTATTAATTTATTTTGTTCCATTAAGTAGTGATTGTGGGTTATTTTCGTCATAAAAATTTCCCACTCCTTACTTCCTTATTGATTGTTTAGAGCTCCTAATGGATTATTGATTTACCATAATTGTAATTGTAATTCTTAATAAGTGATTGTGAACATTTAATTTTTATACTAATTTACTTTATTTGCATCAATATTGTATGATTTTATGTAAATCGTTTCCTAGTTCTTGTACCCATGGTTTTGTACACCTGCTACCATTAACTCAAATTATTTTTTTGTTTTGTATAAATAGACTTGTTTGTAAATTGTATTCTATCAGTTGATAATGCTCGCGATGAGCGAAACCGGTCCTGATCAAAAAATATATTGTGGTAATTAGTACTAAAAAAATGTGTTTATTATTTAAAATATCATGCCTTTCCATCAAGAAGTGACAGTTAACACCTTAAAAGTGAAAAATTATAACTGATTAAAATTGTAGTAACGGTCGTAGGATGACGGTTTTGAAAGAGCTGGAGATCAATAAATATCAACTATCACTAAGGATTCTTAACGAACAAACTAATATATGTCGGTCTCCATTATTGACTCCTCTGACTGATGACTCTTTGTTTCTGTAATGAACGATTTCCGTGCCATATGTAAACTTATTGATATAGCCAACTTTTAAATTTTATTTACAATAGTTAGTTTTATTAACAGGAAACAAGCTAGATCGTTAAAACAGGAGAGAAGATGTATTGTGTACCTTTTCTACACAGCTATATATAGATAAGCAAATGTTAGTTTAAGCATAGTTCTTACGATGGCGTGAGCCGAAATAGCTATCAACTACAATTAAAAAAATTATTTTGTAGAACTAAAATACAATGCTATTTATTTCACCGTGTTATAATGGAGTTTTACCAAATGAATGCCAATTCAATCAATAGATTAAAATCTAAACCACTCACTAACCATTTAAAGCACTGAACATTTAGTGCTTGATTTGTTAGCCTTAAGACAAAAAGTGGTTTATTAGAGATCAGACAGAATCGGATATAACACATTTAAAATTACAACGACTACAATATATTGTAAAAATAGCTTACACGCGAGTAAAACACTAATAATTAATATAAAAGACCGTGGAGTTTTTCATTTCAATTTATTTTTAAATTATCTCTGGTGATGTAGTGATGCAGCATATTACCTGACCGAGGAGAAACAAATATTTGGCGTATGTCACGAGATTCATACTGTCAGTAATTTTAGATTGGTCTCAGTTCTTTTTTTCTGGCAAATCATCCGGAGAAAATCAGTTTTGATGAAGCAGACGGCGACGTAACCAGCCAGCACGTAGGCTTTTGAGGCGCTACGCCACACGTGATGCGCCACATGACACTTCAACCGGCCAAGTCAGTCGATGCGATGTGGCATGCAGACTTGTGACATTAGAAGCGCAGTTAGTTACCGACTCGGATACTATCTGTTACAAGTTGCAAACTAATGCAAAAAAAATACATTTTTAGTGTGAGTAAGCCTAAAGTACGACAAAAATTATAGATACGAGTTAATATATAATAGAGAGTAACGTGGGATTTATGCACACAAGTGCGAAAGTTTACATATAAGTAGTCTATGAATCCATTTTTCAATAAACGTTATCAACAAATCACCTATATTTTCATTGAGAATAAGAAGATTTGACGAACCATAAGGTGATGTTTGAACAAATCGCGATAATGACATCAAATTTTTACATATATTTGTTCGATTAAATAGCCTTGTATTTTGTTTGATATCTTATTAAACGCTAAAAAATCTTAAATTATTATTTATATGGGGACTATTTATAAATTAAGACATTTAGAATTTGGAATGTAGAATTCGTACGTATCTCGATTGTAGTGTTTAGCGACACACTAACATTGATTTTTTTCCTGAAAACAAGTTTCAACAAAGACAATTCATATCGAATAATTCGTTTTGAGAAGGCTAGCTCAAAATATTCACACTGGATACGTTGAGCTAGCATAGGTTTACGTTCGTACATATGTCAAGTACCTACCCTAAGTCAGAAACCTCAGTTCCAGTCAAGTTAACCTGAGAGGAGAGCGTTGCGTGTCCGTTATGCCGAAAATTATAATTGAGTTAATAATAACGGATGGGACGGGAGGACCTCACGGGCCCGGTGAGATGAAGTGGAGTGAGGGGGAAGTCGATTCGCATTAATCAAATTAGTCTCCGTTCATTGCGCAACGATCCTCGTTCCTCATCACTCTTCGCCAAAAATCCGTTGGAAGTGGAACGGAGCGGACGAAAGCTTCGTCTGGAAATGTTACCGGATGGCAAAGCGCGGGAAATCAAATCAGACAGCGTCAATCGCGTATTCTGTCCCGAGGCGCGCCACGAAATCGGCTGCAGCTCACAGCGCCAGCATCTGCCATTTGTCAATTATTTTTTATACGTCTTTCCATAATTCGATCCAATAACAAATAATTCAACATTAACTATATTCGGTTTGACTGATCTTCTAGCTTCCCAGCCATACAGTATAGTGACAGAGACAGTCCCAATGAAATATTCGAGTGAATTAATTTGATGCATGAGCTATAATGGAATATAGAAACCCCTTTTGTCCAATTTGTCGAGACAGAGAGCGATAAAAAAAAATTCCAAAATCACCAATATATTGCATTGCATTATTTGTTTTAATACTTGTAAATAAGCAATGTTTGGTACCCGTCGTCGACGAAATGTAAATTGTACTACGTACAGGAAATAAACGCATATTAAATTTGAATCATTGAGTGAACAATGCCTGGAGGTGTCTTTTGCAGTTCAGTTAACATAATGTCTATAATCTTGAGAGAATATTTGCTTTAAGTTGTTTGGTTATTTTAGAAGAAATTTATTTTTTACGTACTTTTCAGCATACATGTTTTACAGATGTGCCAGGTAGGAGCTGTCAACCTCAAAACTTTAAAGAATGATGGAATACAATGGATTTGATATAATAGCAATTTATAAGCCGTTTTAAAAAATTGCGATAAGAAATGTCATGAAGCCTGAGCTTTTAAAATGAAATTTATACACTTTTGTCTCAGCCGTGATCGCCCCAGGAAAAGTGAAAACAACATTCGTTAACTAACAATATATTTTGATTGTGCGACCATACAAATACAAATATCTATAAACACGTAGTTATCTGCACTATTAATTTCGAGAGAAAATAAAAAAAAACTGCAAGTGTCATGATAAACGGATGACAATTTTCCGACTTAATTGCGTATTTGGTATTTATAGCCGCGAAATAACATAGATTCATTACTTACTATTTTATTCACATTAACGAAATACCAAATTTCTCACTCAGCATTATGAAATGCACCACAGTCGTTTTGATAGATTGAAGTCGATAAGATAAAGCGATATTGCATTTTTTTAAAGTAAAAACATCATTCAATTTCAAACAAACCTGTTTGAATTTAAATTGAAAATTTTTAAACTCCAAGAACAATCGCAATTTTATGTGGGTACCAATATTAATTATTCAGAAAATTTAATCTTGGCTGTGTAGAAGAAATCCGAGATGTTGTAAATATATTTTGTACAAATAATCATAAAGAGTTCTGGATTGTAAATTAACTTAAAATTGAAGATCAGACTGCAAAATGAAACCGTCATGGACTATAAATTTTATCATAAAATAATTATAACAATGCAGTGGACTTAGATTTATCCATACAACCCGAGTCGAAAAATAACAAAATTGAAAAATTGTCACAACCTTAAACATTGAAGACACAATATTTTAGAATTATTTGTATCGTATGTGGTTTGTTATTACATCGATAATTAACAATTAAATGTGCCTAATTTACTTTGTACGTGTAAAATATGAAGCAAAAAAAACACGGATTTTAAAAACATATAGCTACGGTATACCTAACCGATTGTAATAACAAAAACACGCTTGAATTACGGTTTACGTGATAAGAACAACCTGGACTTTGGAAATAAAATTGAAAGATTGGATTAACGTGCTACCATAGATATCCAGAGACAATCACGTAGGCCGGCCATTCGTATTCTTGGACACATGTAGGGAGGGAAGGTCATATTAACAATTTTGATAAATCTATTCGGGATCGGGTTGAGTATAAATAAGAGGTATGGACTGTGAGAAACTTTATTACATGATTTTTCATTCAAGAAAAGTAATATGGTGTGTGAAAACAAATACCATAAAATAGACACAAAATTATCATTTTTTTACAGTTCTTTCAAATTTTTTAACGATTAATGTAGATTATACTCTACGAGTAGTCAATCTTTAGTTAATCTAGAGGCGAAATCAACTAATCCTTCAAATATAGACATGAGAAATGAAATAAGTAATGATTTTTTGTAGGATTACTCATGAGGCGTTTAAACAAAACTGTTAAAAATCATGTTAGGTTAGGTATTTCATTACGTCACCATTACACAACATTAAAAATACAACATCAAAAACGAGCAAACATAGTGAAAGGGTGAAATGAAATATTCTTGGATCAAAAGCTGGCATTTCTTGCGACTTTACTGAGACATTCAACTCACGATTTATAGCATCTAAAATGAAATGAACTATGTCATGTACAATGGTTCCATTCGAAAACAGAGTTAGGTCATACAAAATTAATTAAAATCATATCTATATAATTACTATAAATTGATGACACTATATCAATTTTACATTTAAGCAAGATTAAGGTTACTCAACCAGAACAGTTTATTTTGTGATTATATATATTGCAATATATTACAATAAGTTTCATTTGATTCGCAAGCAAATAATGTTAAGATTACAAATGAATATTTTACTGACGAAAAAACTTACCGAATCAAAAATATGATTAAGCAATGTTTGTGTACCTGTGTTTAATTACAGAACAATATTACCGTTATGATGATTAGATATAATATTTTTGCATACACGCCACGGCAAAAACAAATGACCTCGGCACGAAAGGATAACTGAGTGATGTCTTATAACAATACAAAATTATATAGGAGAAAATACGACGGGGGCACGTGTTAAGCAACAGGGATTCTCAAATGTGCCTCGTGGGATCATTGCTACTATCAAATATTTACACATGAGCTATAACCTTTGCCTACAAGAAAGCGGTTGTCGAGTATCTTTGCGACTAGTTGAATGTTACATATTTCGTCGAATTTAAATAAAAGCGTAAATGTAAACATTTCCTGACCCCGCAGTGCATATAATTTCACCGAACGATTCCAAGAATATTTCAAAACAATTACGGCCAAAAACTTTATTACATATCATTTTTGACAAACCAATTGCTCATATAAATACAAATGTCCAGAAATAAGTACAAGGAATTGAAATAATTTGTTTTTAAATGTATCGCTTGACATTGTGGCCCTTGAAAATATGAAAATAAAAAAAAACCTACTTTGTGTATGTCATGACAACGAAATTTTATTTTCGATATAGACTAAAGGCGCTTTTTGGAATATTAGTATCAAATTTGAATTGTTGAAACATTAAAATTTTTTACATGGTTTGTGACTCACGACTCAGGTTTCGCCAGACACTCTGATCAGACGTCAGTTGATCTGGTATATCAGTTCGATCGCATTTGTGTCAAATTCCGAAAGTCAAAACATGGGTCGTGAGTAACAAAACATGCAAAAATATACAATGTTTCAAAATATCAAAATTGAAAATTAAACCAGTTTAAAATAAGCTTAATATGCACGATCTTCTCTAAATTCAAAACAGCCCATTGTGTTTAGACAATGCTCAGTCAGAATGGTAAGAAAGTCAAGTCTACAACAGAAATAAAGCAGATTTTAATAAGCCACGTGTGAGAAAAATGCCATCTCTACAATATACAATAATTTAAAATAAATAACCATCTATACTGGATTAGTCTTGGAACGCTAGGACCTTTCTGTCGTAACCCCGATATCATTATTTTGCAGGTGTATTTAACAGGTGTGATGCTATCTTTAAATTGTGACAATATCAAAAAAAAGTATATTGATAACAAATATTTGTAGTATTATATATTGAACAAAACAAATAAACAATTTTCAACAAAACTTCCCTCGCGCCATTTTGCCTTCCAACCTCGATATATTAGAAGCGGTTAGAAGGGATGGCTATTAATAATTTGTACCCATTTCAAAGGGGTGGACATAATTGCAGATCGCTATAAATATAATAGTTGAAATTCATTTTCCACGGAATTATTATAGTCGTCCGCTTATGAATATCATTTGCCATATGTAATACTTATTGACGATAAAACGGATTTTACGATTCGTTTGTAAAGCAATCAATACTACCAGCGCATAATATTTACACAGCTTGATGTTCCAACGGTAAACCACGAAGCAATCATCGCTATTTTTACCACCGAGGAATCATATTTTTATCTATTACAAAATACATGATAGCTTGTCAGAATCAAAGAAGAAAAAACAACAAAAATAATGACTGACACCTTCAACACGCATTCGTGTCGCGGGTTACACGCGACTCGGAATTACAAAAACATGTAACACGTACGGGTGCCACAGCGGGGTTAAACGAGTTCAAGATTGGGCAATTCAACAGTGAAGATGCTGACGAAGATCACGATGGTATCGGAGACAACAATGAGTACACCTTGCAGCGAAACTAACGGTTATTTTGACAGCCGCGGAGAGATAACCTCTAGCGTTGGGTCGCCTGGGGAGCCGTCAAGCTAATAAATGTAAATGCCGGTATTACCGAAACCGGGATACCGTAATTTCAAATAGTCAACATATTTGATGACTTCTCGTATAAAAAAAAACTTCAATCTGAAATGATCCTTTCAGCACACTTATTTTCAATAATATCCAATCAGTTGATGACCGTTTTCACACATTTTCATCACAAAAAAAATAGCCTGGTGTTTTGCGTGTGATGAAAAAAACGGGGTATCGAATATGATATATCAAAACACGGGTATTTTTTCATTCGTCCAATATTGCAATCCCTGGTTGAGATATAATCGTTGCGTATCGTACGCTACGACTGGTTATTGTATTCAACTTCGCTAGCTCAGTGAAAAAAAAATAATCACTAAAATTATTATACGCAACAATATGATGTTGTTTATTCAAGTGAAAATTTTCTATGGGCTACCTCTCGTGATTTTGTGAGAAAAACACTCGCCTATTGTTTTATTACTATTCCATGATCCAACACTACTCGGTACGTGATTTATCTTAGAGTACAGCTTGATACATTATCTTCACCTTGGGAAGAATGTTTGGCCACGCCATCACTTAAGTTGTAGTTTCAAACTATTCAACGTATTTGGTTCCACAATATTTGTGCAATATTGTCGGTTGTTATTTCTACGTCAGGCTAGAGTTGAGCCAAGTTATATACAAAGTTATAAACTAAATGTTATTTCTGATTCTAACACGTAAAAAAAATGTTTTAAAAAAATACACAGTTACATATTTTTCCTTAACAATGTATTTTATAACTTGCGCGCCCTCATCAGAACTAAATAGCTATCAACTATTTACATAACAAAATTGTAGAATTAAAAAAAATGATATAATTCATGATATTGAATGAAGGTGCTTGATAGAATTTCTATATCAAATTTAAATTGATTGATATTTGTTGAAAAAAGTTTTCAAGAAAATTATCACAGGCAATTGTGTTAACTATTATTAGATAAATATTCTTAAATTCGTTTTACCTGTAATTTACTGCTTGCCTTGGGGTGTTTTCCTGTAATTAATAACTTTGCTATATAGACGATGCTAACAGTTTTAACTATTTTACGTCAGTTCTGTTGCATCCGTGAGATAGAATGTCTGAAGATGTCGAAAGGCGAAACCCGGGTCGTTAGTGACAAAATATATGTAATCGTACACAGTTGTAAAAATTTAAATTTAAATAAAATAAATTGCTTTTTTTCACAATGATTCAATGGAGCTCTACCAAGTAAATAAATACCAATTCGATCAATTTATTATCTCGCTTGAGTTATTTCTATTCCACAAATAAACTTGGTTATTACACAATTCCGTTTTAATTTATATTCCACAAAGTAACCACAGTATTAATCGAAAACTGTTTTATATTAATTTAAATATAGTACCGATTCAATGAATAGATCATTTGATGTTTGCGAATCATACGGTAACCCTATCTCGTATATTGACATCATACAGCATGCTTGGTTGTAAAATAAAAATCACAAAAATGTACTAACATGCAAAATCAATAATGCACTTTTGGCTAATTAACTGTGTGCGCTGGTGCTATGAAATTTAATGGAAGTCAAAGGCGAAATGATCACCTAAATAATTGTTAAAACGTAAATTATATTAAACTTCCCATTTAAAGAGAAATAATTTCATTTTCTATTCGTCGAATTCAGACTGTCCCAATCACAATGCGCGCAATCAAAATAATTGTGTAACACGCCAACCACGCGATAATTGATAATATATTTTTATTTTCACATAATCAACATGAAATAAATACACACGTTCACGTCCATTTATATGTTACATTACAAAAGAAGCATTGAAAACGTTTTCAACGTCGATATAGTACGATGATAGTAGGTAAAAAGATGGGAAAAGTTACATCTGTCGATTTGAGGTTGACGTCATTCATAATTTAAGTAATATGAAGTAATTGTATCACAGAAGGAATGGAATAGTCTATATTTCAATATAACATCGATCTAATGTTACATCAAAGATTTCAGTTATTTAAAATGTTTAATTGCAAAATGTCATCCATTACTATCAAATACTTTTAATATGAAGTAAAAATAGTATATTATTCAAAAAAACTTAAAAAACTTAAAAAGTACAAATTTCCTAAATACTATTGATTGGGTTGGCATTTGTTTGACGAAACTTTATCATAACACGGTGAAAATTAATTTATAATGTATATAGTGGATAGCTATTTCAGTTAACGCCCTCATCAGAACTATGCCATCTATATTATCATTTTTTTCTGATAAGGGCGTAAGTCGAAATAACTGACAACTATATACTTAGCGAATTTTATAGAACCAAAATGCATTTTTTTCTCACCGTGTTACTAAATACCATTTAATATATATCGATATGATGCAAATACACCCGTCGAAAGGCATCAAAAATTGTTTAAAATGTCCGCATATATATATATATATATGTATACACAATTTAATAGTTTGAGGATTTAATCATCGAATGGAGTGAAGTGATATTTAAACGTAATTACGATGTGGAACAGAAAGCAATATGTATGAAATCATACATACTGCTTTTTATACAACCGTCATTGGTGTATTATGCGAGATAGATGATAAGAGGCTTGAGAAACGAAGAAGTATTGGAACCAACACTGCGTGCGTGGTCATTCAGTTCAGTTCGTACAAGTTCATCGACGCATGGCGAATGAACTGTAGTTTACTTTCGAAACCGCTAATATCGTACAGAAAATTTGAATCGAATAGTTTTTGCAGCAATTCTGTGGCATGTTACTATTACCACGAATTATATTAAACCAGATTCAGAAGCCATAAACAGATCGGGCCACATTAATTACCTGCCGGGCCATTGCACCTATCTGAGATCTGAAGTATTGAGTATTTACATGTGTGGTATATTTGCAACACGATTGTCTATAATTCATCTATTAATTTTTTTTTCGATATCCGTTGTTATTTGAGTATATTTTTTGTACAAAATATCTGTTACTTTGAATATAATTTTATTAAGCTACTGTTGAATACAATGAACGAAATTTCAACACGCTAAAACGGATTTGAGCAAATAACAACAATATTACTCCATGTGACCAAAAATTTTCGAACTAAATAAAAAAAGGCACGCGTTTTATCTAGGGGTGCGAATCATATACCATTTTTTTAAATATTTTGGCATTGTCAATCAAGAACTCGTGAAAAGAACATTCTATGAATAAATTATTCAATGAGTGCATTTAACTTTTTATACACGAAATGATGGACTTAAATAAAATATTATATATATTATTTCAATATACTTTAACGAAATATATAGCGACATGTTGTGTAACAAAAAAATGGTCCTATTTTAAAGCATATGTTTGTATTGCATATATAGAGTATTGCTACATTCATTTACAGGTTGAAAATGAGCTAACATACCACTCACATCGGCATCAGAAAACATGTAAAAGTATTATTTTATGAATCTTTGTGGTTAAAAAATAAAGCATTCCATAGAAGCTTATTTTTATATTGTTATACTTCAATGAAATTTAATCAGGAAATCACAACAGGAATGTAAAATAACATCATCGTAAAATTGTGTTGCAATAAAAAAAGATTATAAAACAACTGTGCGATTTTCATACAAATGATAGATAACATTCTCGCTTACCAGATATGTGCAAGATTTTTTTTTGCTGTACACGTATTACGATAAATGCTACCTTAGTATTATTGTAAGCCGAGTATAAAATTTCAATTGATATATTTCAGCATTAATAATAAGTTATTTCTCGAAGAATGAACGTAGTTATCAGGCAGAAAACGTAATTAAATAATTTATTTGAATTGTTACAACATTGTACGATTCCGCATATTTTGTCACTAGCAACCCGGGTTTCGTCTTTCGGAATCTTCAGGCATTCTATCACACTTATTCAACAGAACTGACCTGTCAGAATGCCTGAAGATGCCCAATGGCGAAACCCAGGTCGTTAGTGACAAAACATGCGGAATCGTACAAAGATGTAACAATTCATATCTGATATTGAAATTCCATCAAGCACCTTCTGTCGAAGTCATAAATTAATTAAATAATTGTTTTCATGCGTATTTTTTTTGTCCGTAAAAATCCATTCTGAAAATTCGGACATCATTGATCAATCCGAAGAATCAGTTTTGAATATTACATATTTTACAGTCGATTGAAAGGCCAAAGCCAAGAACAATCAGTAGACGTGGCACTTTTCGCATCTTTTTGTTGATTTTTCATCTGGCATAAGCCCAGCAAATAAAATAGAAATGTATTGATTGAATTGGCATTCACTTGGTAGAACTCCATTATAACACGGTGAAAAAATAGCAATGTATTTTAGTTTTACAAAATTAATTTAATTAAATTAAATTAAAAAGAATTTTGTAGAACTAAAATACATTGCTATTTTTTCACCGTGTTAAAATAGAAATGATTTATTTATTTATAATTATACGTTACAAAATTTACAAAATATAAATTCATTGCTTTTGCAACGTCAACATATTTGAACATATAGTGTTGGAAATTTAACAAATACACAGCAAAACAATAAACAAGGATTGCAAGAAAATCAACCAAGTAAGGTCATGAAACATCTACTTAAACTGAAAAATAGTATTCGCCTGAACTCACTTTCGTCCACATGGAATATGTCGACATCCGAAGCAATACTGTTGAACATTTTTAATGCCCTTACTATTGGCAGACTGGTTCTACACTTTGGAATAACAAACAAATTATGTCCACAATTTCTTAAAAAAATATCCGGAACATACAAATTGATATTATTAAGGATGGCAGAATTCTCATTTGATGATGAGTGATAAAGATTTAAGGAATGTTCTATGGTTTAAACGAGTTATGTAAAATTAGTCCGGATTCGCAATCAATCGCTCGTGTGCCTTATTTACTCAACGCGGTTCAATTTCTCTTCTCGATTTACTATGAAAAAAAGCAGTAAAATGGGAAATGTGTACGTACAACTAATATTAAAATATTATCGAATTGATCTTCAATACTGGGATCACATAACACGGTATAATAAAATATTATTACATTTTTCGGTTTATGTGTACGCATCTCGATGAATGCTATCAGGCAATCATGAGCTGAGAGAGAACAACAACATCATAAATCGACGCAATTACAATAGATGTAATCTAATTGTGCAATTTTCATAGGCTCCGGCGGATTGTAGGCGACCAGCTACAAGGGCGGCACCAGCGTGAGCGATCGGGAACCGCAGCGTCAGCGACCACACGGTCAAGCCGCAACAAGGCCTCTTGATGTGGAGAGCGTCGAGCAATAAATCGCCAATACGATAACACTACGTAGCGGGTATAGAAGTGATGTACATACATGCGTGTTGGCTACCGTTTGTACAAGGATATTAAAATTTCAAAGATGATTGATTTTTATTTTTGGCAGAAATTATGAATTGCAATCATCTTTTCTAGCTTTATTCCTACTAACACGGTGAAAAAATAGCACTGTATTTAATATAAAATTTAAAATAACTTTGATTATTCCACGTATTGTGTTACTAACTGTGACAAAATACGTGGAATAATCATAGTTATTTTAAATTTTATATTAAAATGAACTTCCACAAAGTTACCGCCGAAACCATCAAAAATAAAAAAATAGCACTTTATTAAAGTTCTACAATTTTTTAAAAATATATATAGTTGATAGCTATATCGGCTCACGCATCGTCAGAATTAATTTCGACCAAGTAAATGCCAATTTAATCAATTATTCCTACAAAATTTAAATAAATATTCTCGTACTTATATCATCCTGCTAAGCCAGCCATACTCAAACTTTTTTTCCTGAGGGCTGCATTCCGACTTTTGCTTTTCTAAGTGGGCCGCAATATATTAATAGTAAACTGTAAATGTAACACATACTATACTGCATACATATGTATTATGGCATAAGTTTCCAATCTTTTGCGGGTGGCGACCCCCCCCCCCCATACAATCCAAAAGCATACAAAAAAATATTTTTTTAGTTGACCGTATTAAGTTGGCGACCCCCCAAAAAACCCTTCGCGTACCCCAGGTTGGGAGCCTATGTATTACGGTGTCAAAATAAAAATATTTTATTTTTTGTGAATATTTATTTGTTTATTAAAGAAGACTTACCAGTATAAGAACCAAATATAAAATATTTTGGCAATAAACAGTACCACTCATAGCCATTTGCTAATCGACCGATTGCAACCCAATATTGAAAACATATTCAAAACAACACCAAAAAAATATTTGGTGACTATAATTATTTTGGGCCGATCGTGAGAGCTATTTGGGCCGCAGTTTGAGTATCGCTGTGCTAAGCGGATTTATCCCAGTGTTGATTAAATTTTAACCGTGGTCATTTTTCCTCAGTGCAAACTGAAATAAATTAAAACCGTATCTTCGATAATAGCTCACGATACAGTGTGTCGAACATTCGAATGTATTAAAGACCGATGTGTTACGGCATACGCACATTATGATGAACTACAATAAAATGTCAGTTTGCAACGAATGAATTGGGTACTGCGACAAAAAAATGTTTGATAAACCTTTACAGTTATAAATCACGACAGTTTTCGCTCATCACGAGCATTTCCAACTGATTAAAAGTAAATTACAATTGTAATTGTTTCTTTGTAAAACAATTAATTTTAATTTAAACTATTCCGATCTTAAAACGTGCTTCGTGCAAAACAACAAGTATATTTGACATGTTCCATCTTGCAATATGCTATATAAAAGATTTCTGAGGTTATTCTAATTTCAAAACGATACTCTTATTGTGTTTTCAAGTGAATCATACCATCTGTTTAATAATCCTAATTGGTACAATGGTAAACCCAAGTCTAAGTAATTATATATTTGAATTGATGTAGTAAGCACTTGATTTTGATAAGACATAATCGTAAATGACATAGTGGTTTGAACGGGTAGAGATCTACTATGTCGATTAGACAAACAAACCGGAGGTACTTGTTCATTGGTCGATATCCATCCCGCCTTGTCCTTATAGGCCGCCTGTCAACCAGAAAATCCGGTACATATTGTAATATAAATGTAAGAAACAAGCGATTACTTGACGATATGCAGACCGTGTTGGCGTAGAATAATTGCCAACACGGAGTATTATGTAATCGATTAAATGTGATTTACTTTTCAGAATACCACTCAAAAAGTAATTTACAGTAACAAAATAAACTACACAAAAGCACTTGGAAATTTAGATAAAACCGATGTTTTATTTAAACAAAAATCCATAATTGACTATATTGACTGAAGAGTGCTTCATGAAACTTCAATATTAAACTGTTAGTATATGTTTATAAAATTTATCGTATACAAATTGCGTCACATTATAATTAAATCAAAAATTATTTCAGATATGCATTTGGATCTAATCCAAATTGTCTGTTTTTTCTTGTGTAATTGAGTCTTGTATATAACCATTGGAAACCATTTATTGTGTCAGTTATATTGCATTTTGAAGATGCCGAAAGGCAAACGTCGGGCATGAGTGACAAAACATGTGATATTGGACAAAGTTTCAACAATTCAAATTTTACAAATACATAAATCGATTAAAAATTCATTTATGATAGTGATTTGATTTATTTTTGATGTATTTATGGTTACATTGGTAACCGATTTAAGTATTTACATTAGTATCAAGTATTAAAGTACTAATAAAGAAAAATTCCGATTCACTTCCGACTCTCACACACACAATTCATGTATAATAAATTATTTTTAAGTTTACCGCTGTGTATGATATAGTGTAGGAAATTGTGTGTATATATATTCTGAAACCGACGGGGGTAAAACCCTTAAAGTTTTCCTTACTCCGGCGAACCGAACAGGTGTTAATGTTGCTCGCAGCAAAGGGTGTGTAGTCTATCGTCGGACGTGACACGAGCGAGTGTCCAATATCAACAAAAAAATAAAAAATTGGTAATACCGCATGAAACCACGATGTGCGATTTGGATTACATCTCACAATGTATTACGTCAAGTTACGCCAAGTGACGTGGCAACGTTTCTTCGTAGTTGCTACACCAGTATTATCATAGAGACTACATATCGATTCAAATAAAATGTAAGAAACTTTGTCATATTCCAGTGGACAGATGGCAAAACCGAATAAGAGATGTCATCATATGTACATATCAAACGTTTTTAAAATTCATCCAACTGGAGTAATCAGCGAATAATTTATTTTCAATAACAAACTACTAATTTGGAAAAGTTGCAAGAAACAAAACCGATTTCGATGACCGAAATGGGTCTTGATCATAAAATATATTTTGGAAATTGTAATAATAATTTGTTTCTATTAGTTAAAATAAAATGCATTACCACTTAAATGTGACACTTACAATATTAAAGGCGATATAAATTTAAATCAGATATGTAATTTCGATTCAGACATGTATTTTAAAATTTTGCCATCCGGCTACTCATTTGTAACACTACGTGCGTTGAGATGAAGGAAGGGTATCAGTGAAACGATTACACATAATTATTGATTTGTAATATTATACACCAGGTGGCAGTGTAACCAAGCTCCATTTATCTAACACTCACTGATACGCTCTTTCTCTGTAGCGTGTCATACGTAGTAACTTTGCTGTGCATAACCGACAGTCAAATAAATCAAGTGTTTCTTGTAAACGCACATACGTTGAGAATTTCTTTTATTTTGCTTCATTAATCATTATTAAATCGCATTTATGCTAACAAAAATTAAACTTTATATTGTTCATTTGACGTAAATGTAGTTAATGATATTGATATCTTAAAAAAATATATCTTACATTAAATAATTTGCAAATGTTTTGTCGCTAACGTTACCCGGGGAAAATATTTCATTTTATCATAGGGATGAAGCAAACGAATGAATTACTAACTCTTCCCAAATCTTTCCTATTGCATCCTTTATGTGATCAATCATCAATCCAAATTATATAATTCATCAAATATTATCGTATCGTTATCGATGTTTTATAATATTATAAAATAAGGAGGTATTTTTCTCCAGTTACATTTTAATGGTTTTTAATTTTTATTACCTTTTACAATGGAATTCTTTTATTCATTCTGACGTTTTCTCAATTGAGGATGAACATCACTAAGATCAAATTACCATTACCATATATTCAAATATCAGTAATAATTTTCCAAGCTTACAGTTAATATTGATAGTAAAATGTTAGTCTGAGCGCATTCGTTGTTTGTGAACAAAAAATGGAAACAGAAAAAAAATATTTTTTTTTTTTTAATTCAGTATATAAAGTTTGATTTTATACAATTAGTTTGTGTAAATAAATGTTAATCTGTATGTAAAATTTTTAATCAAATTCCAACATCATTTAGTATCACAACCCTTTTAAGATACTGTATCTCTGAAAGTATCCCGAAATATCTAAGCAAATATTGAACCCACAGATCATGTAAACGGGGTTCTTTATTTGCAGTGCATTTTGCTGTTTGGCGCGATGACACAATGCGAATAAACAAAAAAAATTACATCAGATCAAATTGTTTTGCGGAGTTGCTACGTGGACAGAAAAAAAACAGAGCTCTGTGCATACTGACGCAGAACTAATACATAATGACTGGAGAGTTCAAGGTAGAAGACTTGCATTATGTTGGTGTGTACCCTGATAGAGACACACACATACACGTTCGAAACGGAATATTTGTAATATGAATGTACAGGCACGGTTAATATATGGCCGGCGGAGACTTCGTAGCAATACGAATATAAAGCGGAGTGAATAGGGCGCTACGACGAATTTTGACGTAGACATACTGTAACATAGTATACCTATTATATATACTATAAGCATCTTATTATTTTGAAATAGCGGTGAGTAAGATGTTTATAAATTTGTTTAAACAATTTGAACATAATATTTTTTCAATGACAACATTTCCGATCTGTTTGAATAGTTTAAAATGATTAACCTCTTGTATACCTGCTACCTTTGACTCAAATATTTTGTATAAATTAAAAGCGATTAACCTCTATTAGAGTGCTGCTTCTGATTTCTCAAGAAAATTTCTGTGGATTATATCTTCTAATTAAGGGAAGAACTAAAACGGTCTTATGTGTATAAATATATCAATAAATAGTGTAAGTGGCGAATTGATATATATATATACGGAAGAAACTATGATTAATGTTAAAAAAATATTGTAATACAAAATGAGCAAAGCCGACCCGACGAGCTGATATCTGATACAGAGTTATAATAGCAATAGAGAAAGATAATAAAGATTTATAGGAGGAAAGAATTTTTCTTAATATTCACAAGTCATATTCAAGAGATATGCTTACCCTGAGTTCGGTTGACCGTTGGGAAAATTTAAGCACGAGCCTTCGCTCGCACGCTCGCATTTTACTGATAGAATAAAGTGCTCCAAATACCGGGAAATGTTTCAGCATCGTCGCAAACTTCACTCCATCGAATTTTCATACGTGCTCTACTTCCAATCAATTCATATAAACATCAACCTTGCCAATTTTGTAACAAATTAAGACACAAATTGCAAAGTTTTTGAGTAATTATAGTTTTTATATGTTACATACATCTGAGTAAAAATGTAAATGAGTAAAATTGAGAATTTTTCTCGGGACATTTGTTGTGCTATCGTGGTGGCGATGATGTTTTCTTCGCTTTTAAAATAACAGCATTAATACTCGTAATTCAAGTACAATTTATTTTCGGTCAAAGTGCAAGGTTCAATAAATCAACGGTATAAATTTCTAAATCAAAATAAGTCAACTCTGAGTGATATTTATTTATGCGAAAATCACATAATCGTTATTACACCAGGGCTGTGTATTTGGAGTCGGAGTAGTGAAAAACGAGTGACTCACTTTTTCGAGCACTCGATTTTGAAAACTGTCTGAATGAACAATATGTAAGATTAGTTGGTTGATCTTTTTATTTGAAATTCAATGCATATAAACAGACAAGGTGGAAAAAAACCTGACCTGAAAGCAAACTTCTTTGGTAAGAGTCCCGTTTTTTAACGACTCTATAACCCTGTATTACACTCTTAAAATATACGCAAACGGATTAAAATACTAAAGTTATAATAAATTTAGATTCTTGGCTTTTCTGTGGACTGTCTCGTCCGTATTATTGCATTGTATTTGGTTTTCGCTATGATAGTTGAAAACACAATCGCTGAAAAAATCTGTTAATGAATCGTAGTGCCACACACGGCTACATAGATCACTACGCCGACTGCATCCTAGTTCCCTTGCCAGGTCTCTTCTACGCTCGCCCTCCCCTTCGCCGCTTCACGTCAACCCGTACAGCAAGATGCAATTACAGAGCTATATGACGTCATTGGACAATTAGAGCAACACGACGGTCGACACGATACGGCTATAATACTATGGCTCGAGGCAGACAAGCGGGAACCGCACACTTCTCATCATTATTATTATTTTACAGCCAGGTTTCCTTGCCTGCTTGTTTTACACGTCAACGTTGCCAAATTGCGATGAATCCGTCTATTTATAATGATATAATCTGAAACACGCTGCCAATTTCATATGTGTATTCGAGAATATCGTAATTTACCATATTCGTATTTAACACATGCGATTCTTCAATGAAAACGGAAGGTTTGAAAATTTTCTAAAAATTGAGATTTTTAAAAAATAGTTAGAATTTGTATGACAAATCATTCTATTTCTTAAATATACTCTACTTGGAACAGTAAAATAAAAAAAAGCTGGAGAAAACTTGAAGCCTTACACGTTGGATGACTAACAATAAACAATATTCTATGATATTATTGATTGAATTGGCATTCACTTTGAAGAACTCCATTATAACACGGTGAAAAAAATAGCAATGTATTTTAGTTCTACAAAATTGTAGAGCTGTAGAACTAAAATACATTGGTATTTTTTTTCACCGTGTAATATTCTATGAATTTAAGATGGATGAAGTAGGCAGTATCTCTTTCATAATATCGTCATTTTCGCCTAAATGAATTCCAGATGAACAATTTTTCTGAATCAATTTATCAACTAAGTTAAAAAATGTTTAATTCAAATGCAAAATAGCTTCGTCAAAAAAGATTAATGTACTTAAGAAACAGGTTTATTATCAATAAGTACTTAGTACGCTTTATATTTTTAGAAATAACTTTATTATATAAAATGGGTTAATTATTGGAACACATATTTATGAGACAGTTATATTTGTTGTTTTTTTTTTAGTTTAATTTTTCGCAGACGATTCCTCACACACTCGAGTAAATCGTCAGTCAAATATTTTTTACATTTGTTAATAAATAATTTATTCTGCCACCGGAGCTACAAAATAATCAGCAAATATTACCTTTTCACTTGCGCACCGGTGAATATAAATAATTGATAACTGTACATTAGGCTAAAGCCGTGTGTTACCACAAATTAACTAAACCACACCAAGGTGGTTTTGAAACTATGATAAGAATTGAAATTATTTTTAGAAATTTATGTGAATATAATAGAAATACAAAAAGGCATGAAAGATATACAAATACATTCATCGTGACCTACTTTCTTCAATATTTTTTCAAAGGTTCCACAAATGCGAAATAATCATAAGGAATCATTGATTTTTTTTTTATTTGCAGTATTTTATAACATAAATTCGTTTATAAATGTACTAGAAAACTCAGAAGGGTTGATTTTTACTAATGAGTGTGCGTGGAAGTGGAAATAACTCGTCAAAACTTCATTACTGTTAATTTAAAATTTGATTTTAATCCAACATTTAAATCATACATAACAAGGCATGTGTAATAATTCCAATCGCATCAATGCATTGTTTTTATTTTTAAAAATTCACAGACACGGTGTTAAAATTTAACAATCATTGATTCGCATCAAGTAAAATAGATATTTGTATGAAGAATTTCATTAAAAATTCACCCCTTTCTATAGAATAATTTCATTGATGTGCTGAATCCAATCCTGTTAAATGGAACACTGCACAGATTTCGCGTTCGGTCAATTGTGCTGTAAAAAAACTATCATTTTATACAATCTACACCTATTATATAGTTTTTGAGTTTATAAGCAAAATATGAATCCCCATAAACACGAATGACTTAATGACGTAATTCTCAAGTGTCATTTAAATAACATAATACATATTACTCTTTACGGTGCCGTGACGTCACTTACAAAGCTTAAAAAAATGTTTTCCGTCTAACCCTTTTCCATATTACTAAAATATTATTAAAATTGTTGGGAAATGTTTGCATATAAGTTTCTTGGCGGAAACGTAAACACGCTATTCATTTCCATAGACTTCTGTGAGGACTGAAACATTTATCCGAATTCTTCTGCATCAAATTACAAAACGACTTAACTCTTAATGCAACTGGCGATAGATTTTATTATATAATACTAGCTATCGACATAAATAAATCCACGACAAAAAAATGTCTGATTGATAATTCTTATGATTTTGTGATGAAAATCATAATCCATTGGATGTACACTGAAAGCTATACACGATAATATAAGAGTAATTTGTAAATTTTGTTCGTACTCGAAGGAGGAAGGCGGTGACCTCAATAGAGTTAAGAAACGCTGATTTGAATGAATTTACATGATACATAATATGTATGCAGATTCCCGGATCTCGTTTTACAGCTTTCATATTAAAATTGGACTGCAGTCAGATGTAATTACGAACAAAACGTTGTATTATATCACAAAGGCGAGGCCTCGGAGCGATATACACGATAAAAATTGCCTACGTGAGCGAGACGACCTTGAAATATGTGCCCAGAATGGCTCAACTGCCCTGCCTAACTCCGAAATCAATCGACCGCAATAAATAATAACGCTCAATCATAATAATGATCTGCTTCTATATAACATCGCATTGAAGCTGGATAGCGAATCGTACAAGGAAAATGCGCCAATACACCGGACAGTCTCCGAGATCTGCCTGAATTGAAAATAGAGAGCAGAGCATGGAAAAACACTTTCCCGCGTAATAACAAATTCATGGGATCTTTAATGGAAACTGTAAGTTACAACGAGATAAGACTACGGTGTTTCTTGATAGTTCAGCGAAGAGATGTTAATATTCAAGAAAATTATAAGTTTATTTTATTAATATCTTTTTCACATAATATGTTTGTAATTGTAAACGTATTTTTAACATATCTATTGAAGATTCTTGATGGAATTTCAATATCAAATTTGAATTGATAGAACTTTGTACGATTCCACATGTTCTGTGGCATCCGCGTGATAGAATGCTTGAAGATGTCGAAAGGCGAAACCAGGGTCGTTAGTGACAAAACATGTGGAATCGTACAAAGTTGTAAGAATTCAAATTTGGTATTGTTAACACATTAAATATGGGAAATGAAATGAATGGACATCCTTAAAAAATCTTGGTAAGTTTTTATAGCATTGACACTTTAATCAATACACTCAATATGCAAGCTGCTTGTGTGCAGACACATAAAGTGTATTTGTGTGTGTACTGTGCGTTACAAATTCACTCACCATTTATGCTTTCAGTGTAAGTGTATGCTGTATTACAGATAAATCATGACAAATATACATACACATTAATTACACAATGTATGTACGTATTTTATAAATGAGTATCGACCAACTTATAAAAGTTTTAAAAAATATATTATACAATATGAATAACAGTTATTTTAAGTATACCACCGCGACGTGTGAAAATTAAATGTTAATTGTTACCAAAATACAGTGCACTTTCGATTAAACGGGCTAATGCTGGGGAGGATGGTCACAGATAATTGAAAAACATGGATAATCCGAATCATAAATTTTTTATTTTATTTTCGAATATAATATCATATACACGATACAATTTTTTAACACATTATTTATATATTCATTATTTATCAAGAAAACACAATAAAAAATACGTAAAATATAATATTTTATCATAATAACAAACGTAGTCCCGAGAGCTGACAAATATAGGCAATAAATATAGAAATTAACAAATTTGCTGCGGGCACTCGCGCCGGTTTATCCACTTCACTGGAAATGTAAATAGAAACGCATGTGGAGTACAAAGGATTTCAATTCTTGACTCATTCTAGTCCCAAAAATTATGATGTTTATTGCGGTATATGCGAACATTCATTCATACATTCAAAACACACAAGTGGTTAAAAAAAAATTCACCGATTAGTTACATAAACACAAAAACATCGCTAAATTCATCCTTTTTTTCAAACAAAGCGCATATTCAATATCGCAATTCATTAATACGTCTCATAATCGTTATAGAAAAAAAATCAATCAGATTATATTTGAATTAAAAAACATTTATTTTCAGGCACGAATAATCCGCAAACTGGATAATCTATACACGGATAATCGAGAGTACACTGTGTCAATAAATGAATCTCCCATGCCGCAGGGTCCATATTAATGAGCCAGAGTCATGATATAATGGAATTAGATTTTGAATTAAGTGTTTCGAAATACAATTGATATAAAATGTGTATTTTATTATTTAGAATAATCGACAAATCGAAATTTCGTCATGTGTAGTTGAGATAAGATCCTGGCACAGTGTAGCCAACCACTGTAAATAGTTTAATACACAGCTGACGTTCGTAATAAGAGCGTGGTCAACACCTAATATAATATTCGTGTTGCTCCTTGCACGAATACCATATAAAAATGCGTTGTTGTAATGTCGCATAGAGTAGCAGCTACATAATTGTATTATATCAAAGCCATCTAATAAACAAAATATCTTAAGAATCAATGGGACAATCCGTCTTAACGATGAAGTATTTTCACTGCTAGACTTTCAAATTGCCTTGTTTTTCGTACTCAAATACACGAAATCATTTTCTCTCAATTAAGCCAGCAAACATTATCAGTCTCAAGAGATTTATGCATAAACACTAAGTGATGTCTGTTGCCGCCCACATATGCATACACGCTGTGTGCAGAATCATTGGCTGAACGTAATATATTATTAGATCGCTCGCGAATAAGGCAATATTCATTACGCCAATCGACCTTGTGTGCCTTTGCATTTACTCGGATAATAAGATTACCATTTACAGCAATTTCGACTCGATATTGTGTGTACACTGCTGCGACATGCAGGCGAATAACTAATAAACACTTCACGGCGGCAATGGCTATACGTACAAAAATTTCAAATCTAAATTCAAACTAAATATCGGTCTCCGTTTGAAAACAGTTTGAAAAATATCCACAAGGGTACTTTTTTGATTTTTTCATTAGCTTGGCGTGACATTTTTGTAAATATTTTTTTTATTGTCTTAATACTACAAAATCAAACTGAAATGGTTTACAGATTTCAGTTTGTCATATTGACCATCGAAAATATTTTTTTCCATACGTGAATTGGAAATGGGTTAGCAAATACATTAGTAACATTTTTCTTTGTTATAATTTGATTTTATATTTACCGCTAAGCAAGTGGTGTTTTGTCGATCGTATAAAAGTATAAAAAAAGAACAAAGGTGCATACAAACCGCCAAAATGTCACAAGTATCATTTTGCTTTTGCGACGACGATACAAGACATGAATGACATGATTAATTTATAAAACGTGGAAAAAAATAAGTTTAAGAATGTGAATTTATTACTTAGATTATCTATTCAGGCCTATGACATGTTATTATAACGCAATGTTGTACGAAATTGTTCATATTTTTTTACTAAAATCATTCATACCATGATATACACTCACATACTGTTGGTCTTTACTTATTACTCGAACAGCATACATATTTTATAATCGCTTTCGTATAAAGAGTTAAAAGCTAAGTCAAAGAGCCAATTATTTGAATCGACATATTTCATGGACCGTACCAGTGCAAGAAGAAGATCGTCACTACTAACATCTCTTGCAAATTTACATGCTCCAATTGATAAAATAACTGAAAATCGTCTGCTGCATTCATTTTTTCAAATCCACAACCGTAATGTGCAATGAACTTAATTTTTAATATCGCAATTAGGAACAAGGTCACTATGAAACAATTCATTCGTGAACGGGCATCGGCAGCTGCTGCATTTAAAAACTTCAAATATGTAAACGAGCCCAAAGAGCGTATCTAAATAATACTTTGATTGATGAAATAGAAGGGTTCGTCAGACGATCGTTAATGTTTACAAGACAAAAATATATAAGGGTGAATTGAAATTTTAGCGCAAAAAATATTGTACTTTGCAATTGTATAAAAAATTGATAAATATATCTTTTGAAATTGATTTCGTACAACGATAAAGGAAACCCTATCGATGGTAATCGATGATGATCATTTGTACTGAAATCAACATATTACATGAATCACTAACGCACATACGTAGTACAATTATATAAATATTTTACACCGACAGATTTATAGATCTGGTTCCAATCAGATATGGTCATAATGAGGATAGCAATAAGCTGTATTTTTAAAACCTCAAGCATCAACCGTTTATGTGAACAAAAATCGTTAAAATATTCGATTATTTTTCATGAACTAATAATATATACAATAAATATATTCATATACATTATCTAAGATCGTTCTGTATGCATACCTTAAAAAGTGAACAGATACCTGGTCTACAAGGTTTTGAATACAAATCGAGCTTTGCTTCATAGTTCGAAAGGCGGACAATACCGAGGATGAAATATAATAAATAATTGACGTAAGTTTTGTGAATAGAGCCACGTCCCATTCAAGCGACCGCGCGCATTCGTCAAAACGAAAATGAAAGGTTAGACCGAAAATAAACGTCGTCGTAAATTCCCAAAATCGCATAAATTAGACCAGGGGTGTGAGGGTTGAATAACGTCCAGAGGCGGGCCTGTCCGCGGCGCAGGTACGGCGCGCGGCGAAGCCCGAACTCGACAACACACAGGAATCCCAGGTGTTATTAATACTTTATTCATAGTAAAACTACGCAACATTAATTCAAAAGTATGCTGGAAAGTTAGATTAACGCGATAGTAAAGCCCAAACATTCCCGGTTGTGTGAATATTGTAAAAGTAAACATCCGAGATCGTATGCGTACAAGTAATTCGTAACTGCCTTGGTCGTATACAAGGCAAGAACATGCGAAGTTGGGCGATTCCATAACATAATATTACGTAAAAAAAATTTGGAACAGCTTAAAATCAATAGATATCTATTATCACAAAGGATTCTTAACGAACAAACTAATATAATAGCGACCCCATTAGTTCAACCTATTCCCGGGGGGTGGTCTGATTTGCTTCCGTAATGACCACTTCCGTGCCACATGTAAACTTATTGTCATACCCGCCTTTTGTTTTCATTTACAATTTTTGAAAATTTAGTTTTATTGTGAGAAAGTAACAAGCTAGGCCGTTAAAACAGGAGAGAAGATGTATTGTGTACCTTTTCTGCACAGCTATATATAGATAAGCAAATGGTAGTTCAAGCATAGTTCCGACGATGGCGTGAGCCGAAATAGCTATCAACTATATTTTTTAAAAATAATTTTGTAGAAATAAAATACATTGCTTTTTCACCATGTTATAATGGAGTTCTACCAAGTGAATGTCAATTCAATCAATAAAAAAAATAATTTAGCAGTGTGGAATTTCAAAGCAGTTGACACAGCGATAATTTTTTTTATTATATATAAAAGTCTTAGTTTATCTATTTTTTTAACGGCTACCTCATTTATATTTTTGGAATATAAACGTGAAATAATATCATTTTTATTCAAAAATTTTCATAATTTTATGTTACATAGTTAGTTTACTTTCACGGTGTTACGTAAATCTAAGGGCGCATATTATAAACGAGTTGACAGTACCAAATATTTTCTAATTATTATCAATTATGATGCATAATAAGTCTCATCGCCAAATTTCGATACGTGACACTGCCATCTGGTAAATTCTTATTTAGATAACAGGTATATTTTTTCAGTGACACATAACAATTTTAACTTTGTTAATATTTATTTTCATTTTTGGAAATATTAACAACAGCTTACATGGAATAAAAATAAGATGTAATACATAAAAAATAAATCGGTTTCATAAAATACTTATTAGGAAACGCTTTTTCCTAATAAGAAAAAAGTAGCACTATCAATCACGCTGATGAAAAAGACTCCCTCGAAATGAAAACTTTTTTGTTCCGACATTACCAAACTAATTATTCATATTTACCGCCTACGTTTGCAATGTTTTAACACCACGGATTAATGGGCAATTTAAAAACAACCAAAACCAAATAAATTATGCAAAACCCTAAAGGTTATAATATTTATTAATAAAACCCCTAAGCGTTAAATCATTATCACATCATCGTTGCAGACTAAAATTTCTTTAACGAAAAAAATATATCATCAATAACAATTTTAAATATTTGATATTTTGCGATACATAACAAATTATTGTATTATTTTTTTAAATTCAAAATAGTTTACACAAAATAAAAATGTACGATAACAAAATAAAAACAAACAAGAATCAAAAACATTCGCAAACTCGTAAATTAGTTCTAAGCAAATAAATAACATCTGATAATTTATGTGATATAAAAAAGCGAAGTATTGCATTTTTCCTAGAGTCAACAATGAAAATTCTTCAAAGCGCCTTTGCTAGACAGGCAGACGCCCGCCATTTAGTTTGTCACTGCACTAAACTTATAATGTAACAGGTAAACGAACTTACATACAACGCCGTATAAGTAAACTTATGTTAAATATACTATTTTACGATAACTGAATAACTCGGCGTTACATTTCTGACAAGAGTTTGCACGTCGGTGCAAAAATTACAGCGAAGTAAAAAATATTACCGTAGAAGTCTTACAAATTCTTCCACAACGGATATATTGAAAAATACGTTTCGTTATGTATTGCTGAAAGTATTGTAACTCTTGCATCATCAAAACACTTGAAAATATTGGAAAAGTAGCCAACATATGGTAGGAAAAATCGCTCTAGCGAGACAGCAGTGAATTTCACTTTTTTGTTATCTGCTGTTTCAACAGACTGATAAGATTGCGTGTATATTGAGAAGACAGGCACATTTGTACTTTATTTTCAGAGATACCAATTCGATCAACCAATCTTTATATAATGATGTTGGCACAGGTTTTTATATATCACGAATTTCATAAGAATTAATGCAAATATTAATTCAAACTATCGTAAAAATAAAGCTGAACATTCACGGTCGTTCCAAATGGAATGGAGTGTGGAGTTGAGTGGGGCGACTGAAGCGATTGAATTGAGTAAAATTTTCGAGTGTCATTGGCGATCACTTCAATCCATTCAAATCGCACTTTTCTATAATAGCATGCAATATGAATAACTAACATAAGAAAAATAATGGCCAACTTTATGACGTCGCAAAAAGACGCGATTGCTTTTGATTCCAACCATTAATTATCTGTCATCGGTCGGATGACGAATTCTTAGTATTTTTCTATTATTACGTCTACCAAACACTGTATTTGCGGACGATCTGATATATAGAATGGACCTTATTTTTCCAGTGCTTTTATACAAAGCGATTAATATATTGTATGACTAACTACTGAGAATAATGTATTTGTTTATTTGATTACGAAAAATTAAAATATCGTTTTGACAGATATCATAAATATTCAGTGAAAAAGAATGAAAATATGCGCACTATTTTATAAGCATACAATGTAAAAAGTGACAGCGAGATTATTGAAATCTAGCACACATCGGAACATTTGAACTTGCAAAATGACAATAAAATAATCGTTTCATAAATAATCAGGCTTATCTCGCCCAAAATGAACAAACACGTCAATCGATTAACGTATGCACTCCAGAACGAAAGCCGCTACGTTTTTTTGGAGAAGAGAATCGGTAAAGTTAAAACTGATAAATGTGCAAAATAACAGCATGTGAATATTTTTCTCAATATGCTTCAGTGATTGCAAACCCTTGGTGCACTACGGCAATTAAAACACGTATTTTTTTAGAAAGCAAAATGTTGCGATTATAATAGTCAGTAGTAGTAGCAAGAATTGTAGATATCCATATAAAGACAACGGAATTCTCAGCTGAATAAATTTATTCCAATGGTGAAAGCAACACTATTTGGCTCGCCATACGCGTGATCGGTTTATTTTCTTCAGTGGATTTGATTAAATCTTCAAAAACACCACTTCGTGATGCAGAATATTTTAATCATTTTCATCTAATTAACAAACTGCATATTTCCAACTAAATCTAACATTCTTTTCCTTCACACCGGTAATTAAAAATAAATAGTTTTATTTTTCATTACCGGTGTGAAGGATTTATTCATTGATTGAATTGGCAAATGCTTAGCGAGTATGGATCTATACAAAAACATTATATGATTTTGATAGAAACTAACTATCAATATGATTTTTATAACGTTTATATGAAGTTAAATATAATTTATGATATATTTAAATATGTCTTTAGTTGTACGCTAATGTACTTTATAAACTTAAAATGTGTTGCGGTCAATTCAAGGCAAAAAAGATTCATCTATAAAAAAAAATATATTTATTACAAAAATGTATATTTTACTCGTTAACAATTCGAATTTGACATCGTAAAGATTACTTTAATTTAACATTTTTATAATTTCGTTTTCCGAAATGGGTTTTTTATGGCTGATCAATAATTTTGTATACATTAGTTCTATGTTGCGCGGTTTACAGTGATTTATAATAACGATAATCGCATAACCTTTTTTTCTTCATTTCACTCACAAAGCGGTCGTTTCCACGAATATAGCGCTTATGTCACGTAAATTGAATCCAAAGCAAATAATAATGAATGCCCCATAGTTTTCTGTACCTTTATTATTACCTGCTACTTCCTTTACAGTCGTGTACACACAGACACGGAAAAACCTTTGACAAAAACAAATACAGACGCACACGGAATAGTTAAGCAATACAAAGGTAGGGAAAACTCAGCACTATGTAATTAACAAAAATGAAAAGATAAGCGTTTATCAACGTGGCGGGTCGATTGTAGTATAAAAGGGGATAAAATGGGAGGACTAATTAATTAACGATCTCTAAGCGAACCGTGCGCGTGACATTTGAGGCAACGACTGAATAAACGGTCATCATCAACTTTACTGCACTGAAAAAACGAAGCATTTTTGAAAAAAAAAATTACAAAACACTAACAATGAAATGAATACGATGAGAAAATATACCACACATATTTATGCCCGACATTAAAACAAATACACAAATGAACCCTAAGGCGAGTTCATGACCGCAAGGTTATAAATGCCTATGGAGTATGGTCAGGTTAAAAAGCGTAAATTATCGAATTCGACATTTTGACAAACCTCGTTATTTTAACATTTTAAAGATAAATAATCATTGAAAAAATATTAATTTTTATAATGATAGATTAACATATGAAACGAAAACCAATACGAAGAATATATAAACGTTTTATTGTCAAACTTATTATTCGAGTAATATCTCAAATTATAATGTCAATGCTCTTTAAAATCAATATTCTATTACTTGGCTTGGTAAAATATGTAGCCATCAATGTGAAACATAAAATAATTTTATTCATTAATTTGAAAACAATCCTTTTTAATAATATGTAAATAATGAACTCGACGTGTTCAGCAATCGGTCGTCATTAAGCATGCATACAAACAATAGCGAATTTTCCACAGTACGTATCTTTCATGACAATTTAGGCTGATACCGATTCTTGACTTGGATCGTTTTCCACAGCGCGCACAGTGTGAGATATTACAAAAATATAAAAAAATAATAATAGCACACGTTTCATGAAATGCAATTTGTAGAATCGGCAACCTGGCGGCAATAATAATAAAATAAAAATTGCTTCAATCGACGCGTAACAATAGAATTACTTACGCAAACGCGAGTAGACGGGTAGGTGGGCGATTGTACCTGCGAGTCGCAAAAGACATCCGGCCAAACTGAAAATGGGAAAATAAGGGCGCGCCGCAAATTGTCACTCATTAAAACGTCGCGGTCCCTTTGAAGAAAGAGGGAAACCCCGAATGGAATAAAGGAAAGCGGAAGTAACCAACTATGTGGCGGAGCCTTTCCTCGTGTGGTGGGGCACCGTTCAAAGGCGCCGGAGCACGCTGGGCGATAAAACGACAGGGGGAGGGCTTAGGTGGTTTGCTTTACAGCGGTAATAATTAAATTATTTACTAGTCAACATTTCGATTATTAACAATTGTATCGTGCGAACCGTGATATCTATGATAAATGAACAAAAAAAAAACTTTTTAAAGATGTCAGCGGACATGTTAATTGTACTCAGTATTCCTAAATATTCATATGTATAAATAATTGAACACTATTAACAAAAAAAAAAACGAAGCCCCACAGATTTGTTTATCATATAGGCAGTGACTATAATAATACATCTGCACACAAATAAATTTAACATTTCCTGTCTCGCAAGACAAGTATCGAAATGAATAATATGTACGATGCTTCGTGTGTCGTTTTGCACGTTACAACTGTTATAAACTTAGCGTTCCCGATCCCCGACGTAGTTGGCGCAAAATTCATGATTTTTTTTATTCTATTGTTAAAAAAAAATTGGTCAAAGTAAGATTTTTTCAAAGTTTGACTGACATAGCCCCAAAAAAGTTTTGGGTCACAATATTAATATTCCAAACACACGGCGTTCCAAATATTGCGAAAACAATTAATCTACGAGTCCATATGCGATACGCTCATGGCATTTGCGTCATATTTGTATATCACAATATGCAATAAGTAATTAATTAATACTTATTATGACTTGGCCAAATTGTATAATAAAACATATCGAGATAAATAAATGAATGGCAATCACGTGACTTTTATTATCAATATTACATTATCTAAATGATGAAAATCGTTCGATTATTCATAAAAGAACTCATAAATCATGCACCGGAGGGTAACAATATTGATTCGGGAGATTATGACGTCAATCAAACACAGATAAATAGCTCTCTGAAATCTGCTTTATATAAGGTGTATATTGATTAATAAAAATAGACATCGTCTACTCAATGCTGTCAATTCGAACAATTAAATATTCGATCCATTTCAGACAAGTGAAATTATTTCAAAAACAAAACCAAAACACACTTTTGATAACCACTCGAACATTAATTCCAATCAAAACCAATTTCACTTTAAACTCAAAACATTTATAAGCGCTCAACCCTTTTAACTAAGAAGAAAAAAGTGTGTTTTATTTAAAGTGTGGTAAAATTGCTTTATATTATATAACTCTTTCGTTCAGAAACTTTTTTTTCTTTTTAATTTTCTCTGGCACAGAAACCTTTGGGTCCCTTTTAAAAATAATTAACAATGAATATCTCGTTTAAAATCTCTCAAACGACTTAACCTGATCTATAGGCGTTGGAGCTGAGATACATAACCTAACAAGACCAGTTTCTGGCGATACGATGTTTCTTCTGTTCAATTCGAGCAAGATAGAATTTTATCTTGTCATAAAACGTCGATCATAAATGCATCAAAAACATTCCCATGAACGGACTTTCAAGATGTTTCCGATCACGACGTATGAGGTCGTAGCTTGATTACGTGTAGTCCAGCTTTTGTTTATTTTACAACTCCACATAATGTAGCATATATGTACATGCATTGAATTCTATCGGCAAGCTGCGTGATATGTAATACGAAAATAATCCTGCACTATTTATTCACTTAATCAAATGGCATGGGTGTTAAATTTTTTTTTTCTATTCGAGGTAACCTAGATTGTTTTCGTCGCACTTTTTTATACCCAAGTGGCCTTTAGTGATTTTTATCTAAAGAATTTTTGGCACATTAAATATTTATGAATTTCTGTATGAAATTGATATTTGTCACAATATGTTGCTCCGGTCGAATTTAAACGGTTTTAGCAAAGAAAATTTATAGTGGAACTGCAAATGGTAAAAAAAAACCCAACACATTTCGTAAGTAAGATGCAGTCATGGATCGTGGTTTAAAATTTCAACTATAAATTAAACAATGCGTAACTAAGTACAACGATATTTGCAAGAGCCTTAAATAAAATAGACAACGTCTTGACTTAACTGGCGGAACATAACGAACGAAAACCACTAGTGATAATGACAATCAGCTTATAAGAAAAAATACAAATAGTCGTTCCAATAGTTTCTAATGAGAACGATAAGTATTTTTCCATAACTATTGTAAATACATTTGCGATACTCGCTTAGTATGATTTCTCATAACACGGTGATACGGCGGGACGTTTGTCAGTGACAAATTTGACATCACAAAAATTATGTACATATCGGAAAAAGTAACGACGTAGCAAGCTTAAATAGGTCCTTTTCAAAAAAAAACTATGCCGATTTGACACTTTTGACACGGTGAGAAAAATAGCAATGTATTTTAATTCTACAAAATTATTTAAAAAAAAATATAGTTGATAGCTATTTCGGCTCACGCCATCGTCAGAACTATGCTTAGACTAACATTTGCTTATCTATATATAGCTGTGTAGAAAAGGTACACAATACATCTTCTCTCCTGTTTTAACGACCTAGCTTGTTTCTTGCTCGAAATAAAACTAAAAATGCGGCTATATCAATAAGTTTACATATGGCACAGAAATGGTCTATTACGGAAACAAAACAGCCCCCTGTAGAGGGTTGAGCAATGGCGATCGACATATATTAGTTTGTTCGTTATCCTTTGTGATAGTTGATATCTATTGATCTCCAGCTGTTCTAAAGCCGTCATCTTGCGACCTTTATAACAAAGATGCAAACACTTAGGCGCTGAGTTGAAATTTATATTATGCGATTCCTTTATAACGTGATTAGCAAATTGTGACATTTTTGTCCTATACTTATTGTATATTAGGTAGAAGTTATATAAATATATATTTTTATTTTCATGACTTCTAAACATAAAAAACTATGAAAAGTATTCCTCCTTTCACAGTTGACCAAATTGTTGCAGAGCTGAGCAAAGACAGTTACTTTGTAATGTATGGAGATTATCGACAATGCCAGCCAATGAAGAATATCGACAAGTTTCTGCCTGCATACAATAAATTCGCGAGTGAACTGATTGTGCTCCTGCCGTAGGTCCCAGCACGCGACAAACACATGTGCACTCCTTCACCCACAATTATTTCATAAAAGCCAATTAACTCCGAGCGGTTATACAATAAAACTCTACGCGGACTGTCACATCGCGCCATTGGTTTGTATCGAATCATCAAACGGCACAATGAGCCGACGGAACGAGAGTCAGGCATTGCAAATTATGTACGGCTTCTGCGTTCACTTAAAGGCAGATGAATAATAATATGCAAGTGGAATATTATTACGTCAATTGGCCAGGTATGAATAATGTAGGAAAGTTAAGCGATGTGACGTACGAAGTACGTATACTAACATAATTGTGCACTGCAAATCCTCGACGAAAGATCGTCGTCAATTCAGCAATCTAATATTAAATATTAGGACAGTAAATACACTATAGGAATTTTGCTGCAAAAGAGTTGATTATGTACATTCTCTGAGTAGAATTCCAAAATAATACGTAAAAAATGCAAAATATTTTGTTCGTACCTACTTCGTACGCAACTTTTTGCCTGAGCTTGCTTGGTTGACTTTCTTGTTATTTATTATTTTAATTTCCAAAGATGCCTTTCGTAAGTCTTTTCTGCGCTGCAAAAGCAATAAACTCATAATTTTTGTAACGTATTTGTATGTACCATATAAATAAACTTATCGTCAATAATTTAATAAAGAATAATAGTGACAGTCTCAGATTCATTCGGTTAGCGTTTAAAAAAAGAACATATATATACTACCGGGCTTATATGTGATGGAGTCGATTTTTCATTTGATTTTCGAATGTGTTCGAATTTTCAAATTCTTAAACGGAACATAGCGAAAGCAATTAGCTAAACGTGAGCTATGGCCCTACGCCGATACGTATAATATATCTTTCTTTACGTACGTACACGTTCAGCGGCTAGGCAACAAGTGACAACTTCTATTGAGATAATCATATGAGGAAAGGAAGCACTATATATGTTTAATGAAATGGCTAGAAATTACTTCTAATAAGGAATCAGGTCAATCAAGGTCGAGGTTTCTGTGTTGTAAAATAAGATTAATTCACCGTAAATAATGTTTTATTTCGTTTCTAATGCTTGCCGCCAACATATTAGAAAATAGTGAAACGAAACGTTCTTTCATGACTCGAAAATTTGCAAAGTCGTTGAGAGTTAGAGGATATATATAAATGTATAATATAACAAACGATACGCACAGATGCAAAATTTATGTTGTGTACTGGATATTTTACGATGCAGCCCGATGGCGTAACTACATGCGAAGATTGTATAATAATTGTCAATTAGAAAAATGTTGATGGGTCTCATGGTTCGCTTTAATCGAGATTGGCGTTTGGCGTCTTGCTCGAGCCGCGGACATCTTTCTGACATCCATACACATATAAATAAGCGCGATGTTGTTATTACAGCATAGCCCCCTCTCGCTTCAGCCCCTCGCCTCATGGCACCGAAGCGTTGGCGGAGAAAGAGCGTGAAATAATAATACTGAAAAAAAAAACTCGACGCCAAAGTCAAGGTGAACCGGATTTGGAATAGCTTGGAGCGGCGCTTGCCGAGAGTGCGGCCACTCTGCGAGCACAAGTATCGCCCCTTCGATAGCCAGTTGTTCCAGAATAGGTTTCAGTCAACCTTACTACACATACATAACATACGTATACACACAAAACTAACCCGATAAAAACCAGTGTCACTTTCCCATTATCAAAAGTATTAAAATATTGATAGGACGAAGTAAACATGTTCCGATTATGAATAACGAAACCAAAATATATACACACCTCAGTCCTTTTTTACGCGATTTTTTTGAAAGTCAATATTACTTTTTTACGCAATATTTTTATTCGATTTTTTTGTAGAAAAGTGTCTCAGATAAATAAAATTACTGAATCAGATCAATAATATACGAAAAACAGCATTTCATCAATTGAGTCAGAGCAAAATTCAATACGTTCGTTAAAAAATCGCGAACAATTATATTTGTAAAACTGCAGTGACAACAGTGAATAATTTCTATAAGTGAATACAATTATACACGTATACATATATGTGTATATGTTTCTCGTTGTATTTTTATAATCAACAAGAAAATTAAACTTTTTTTATGAGATTTTTTTACACGCGTCACTTTCTGAAACAATTTATCGCGTAAAAAAGATTTGGTGAATAAATCTTCTGACTCACTTTTGTGCGTCGTTATAAAATATTGCACTATCGAGTTGAAGGCGACTCATCGATAATATTATATTGACTCTATTTGTGACGTATACATTGCCATACGTGATTTTATACAGTAGATTTTAAGGTAAAAATGATGATAATAACAGAAGAAAATCGTCAATAATATTGAGTCCTGAGAATTTTTCAAGGTTATATTTTCGGTAAAATATATGTTTTTTTTTTATTGAAATGTTTTAAGAACTATCACAAAAAAAAACTTGCCACAACCTTTGACAGATGTTCCCCCAAATGTGAATAACATGACACTGGTTCAATATTTGAAAATTCTGGAAATCAGTTGATATTCTAGTGATTGATGTCTTTGAATTAAATTTAAGCAAATATTTTTCCCCCGAGGTTGCGTTCACGTACCTAATCATGATTGGCTTCTAAGTGGTTAAGCGTACAAAATTAACGCTACGATATTTAACCTAAAGGGTGAATAATCCCAGTGGAGTTTTTTTTTTATTATTTCCATTGACCCTATCGCTTAAATTTGATTTGTATTATAAACCGGTTTGCGTGAACAATTTAGATAAAAACTGGGGTCAAATCGTGGACCTGTTATTTGGTTACCGGCATTCAAATTACAATCCGTGGTTAAATTTCAATGAAAAGTAAAGTAACTATAATTTAAGTTGAAACAAAACTTCGTCGATTTATATGCTGGTTTTAATTTCAAATAGTCAATCATTGGAAATGTGAGAAATATCAATACTATGGCATGTTTACTATTGATTGAATCATCGAGTTGCTGTTATCAACCGCCTCTGTAATTACTAAATAATTAACAAATTTGTTTATTAACTAATTATGTATAATAACTAATGATCACATCGATGCAGATACTTTCAACAATGCTTTTTCCACAAATAATTGATATTGAAAATTCTCTATATCATCGGCCGACAACTCTTATAATCTCACAGATCACTTAACTCACTATTTCGAAATTCGCGAACCGACAATTTTTTTTAAAGAAATGCAACGACGAAAGGAATATATTTTTATAATAGTAACGCTTGTTGAAGTATGAGATATTAATCTGAATTTTTGGGATGGAGTTTATGTTGACTTTAAGAGCGTCAATTGTTCGCAGTTTATTCGCAAACTTGTGATTTAAGATAGCCCCAAAGGAATAAGTCTGAAAACGTTAAATCGAACGACTCGATGGCCAATTCCATCCCATCAAATCGCTCGAGCAGAATGTCCATTCAAATTTTATGATTTGCACACGGTGTTCAACGCTAGAACCTTCCATGGTGATTTGTCGTACTCCGTCTGCTATAACCTAAGAAATTTCGAGGGTCCTATTGAAAGATCCTGTATAAACCCTTTTAAATAAAAATGAATACACCTATTCCGTTAAAGGGATGTAAGTGCATATGTGGAATCTACAGACATTAATGTATGTAATTAACTAAATAATTTCAATAACAATAAGATAGTAAATAACAGGAATGAATAAATAATAACAGGAACAGGGTTAATTCAAACGTTAAACAACAGAACTGTCAAGTGTCATTTCTTGGTGAAAATGTATTATATTTAAATAATAACAGCCCAATATTTAGTACTATTTCAGGACCGGTTTTGTTCATGGCTAGCATTATCAACTGATCAAAAAAGAGCATGAGCATCATGATTTAAAATGTTACCTTTCAACCCTTGTATGTTCGATATATACACTCATAATACGTGCAAATGTACGTAACACCAAACATTTTTTTATCACAACATAATGCATCTAGTGTAACGAGGTAGTTTTACAAATGACCTTTTCAAAAAGTGAGGGTTATAACATATGGCATATCTATTTATATTTTTTTAACCAACCTATCGAATAATATAGGCCATTCAATATCATTTCGATTAACGCATAAAAATAATACACAACGATAGCAGCAATATTATTAAAAATATATTATTACAAAAAAAAAACTCTCATCTCACTTTTGCGTAGTAGTTGCGACTTATCTCTTGTAGAACGAAAATACATACCAGCAATTCTATAAATATGGAGATTATTGTTATTAATCTGTCTGTAATAAAACGCAATGCAAACAATGCACACGACTGCGATGGTCAACGTCGACCAGTGAGCGAACCACGAGCCGAATTCTTGTAAATTCAATCGAAGCAAAATGCTCTCATATGAATTATTTACGTTGATAAAATAAATTGCATTAAATTGATTACTTGTGTTTATACAACAGATTTTCAATATGCAAGGTTAGTATTTTTTTTACAATAATATTTCAAACAAATCAAACTGCGTTGGTAACGATTTCAATTAGTTGATTTAAAAGAAGAAAATATTGCGATACAAAAGCCGGTAGTTATAATTCTGAGCTCAATAAAAACAGTCAAACATTATTTTTTGTACGTACAACAAGCTGTTTTATTTATTTAAAAATAAAACCTTTCCATCAAAGTTTGTCAGTTAACACGATAAAGATGATTGTATCAGAATGAATGTCAGCGATATTTTCCTTCGTAATCACTCACCCCTATATCTGATTATAAAAAAGGAACTCTGTGAGATCGATTAACTAAATACTGTTTCCTAAGTAGATCCCTTGACAAAAAAATAAATAATTTAATTAGATAAAACTAGTGCATTACAAAAACAAACATTGTAAATATTAGTAAAAGAATTATGTATGTGTCACACATCTGCCATTGAAAAGATTGGTCACTACTGGCGCAAGATGCACAATACGAACATAATATTATCATAATTGAGGCAAACAAACACCTGATAACGATAAGAGACAATCGGGCACACATGCTGCACAATGCAGCGATATTGGACAAATAAAGAAACTGCTGGAAATGCTTTTGACAAAATATCTAGGCAACGTAATTTAAACTCTCAGAATGATTAATAATATTTTAATTTTTCAATTTTAAAATTAGCCCCTACATTAGATTCGTTGTTCAGCGGAAGGATTGTCAGTCTGGTTTTAAAAACCATAGTCGTATGTTACTTCGATGGCAAACTGAAATGAAACTAGTATATTTAGGATGACGATTTCGATGTAGGAAGGACAAAAGAGTGTTTATCTGGTGAAAAATAATTATTTATAAATTTACCATACATCGTTTACGGTTTATGTAATCAGAACTACAAGCATGTTTAAATGAAATAATGTACACTGTATTCGATAGAATGGCTATATTTTAATAAAAATACATTCGCGCTATATTCGGGCTCCAGTTAGTTGTTGTTCTCTCCCCACATAATATTCAACCAATAGAAATACATGTCTGAAGCGTTTGGGTAAATTGACAATGTACATCCTTTTTGTCGTCATTTAGGATTATTGATCTTCTAAAGCGCTTCCACAATTAAAGCGAAATGAAATCATCATTTGAAAGAATAGATTGGTCGATGACCAACTCGATGAAAGTATTTCAAGAAGAATAGGAACTTCAGAGATATGTCCACTAACGAGTGATAAGAACCATGATAGTGTTTCGCCTTGCATTTGAATTTTTTCGACCCAATCCTGTTCAACATAAATAAGTCACGAAGGATGCGAACAAATTTCGTATTATATTCAGTTATGCAACAGTGTAAATTTCATAATCATTGTAATCTCTTCATTTTAAAATATATCTACAAATTTCAATATTTTTCTACTCAATTTTTTCATACTTTTCAACGCATATATGGAAACCACTGTGTTTCTTACATGAAGACTTAAATATGTCCGTACGCGCTTCAAAGTAATATAACAGTCTAAGTAGAGAACCCTACGTATGAATATTGGGTGTATAACAAAACACAGCGCCCGCTTCACCACGGCTGCCATTATCAGGTATAATAGTAATTATGTAGGCGGGATCCCTGACAAGATTAATGATAACACAAAAATCGTTATTACTGTTATTAGTTAGTTCCACAATTTTATTTGACATCACTCAAAATGTCGACGCGAGACATTCTCGACTGATGACAAATGAATCTTCTCACCTCTCGAAATCTAGCATCGAACGAAATCAAAAAGATACTCGAAACAGAGACGATGGGATACAAACCGAGCTGTCAGAAATATTATGTAAGACTTCTGAGAAATTTGATACTATTGGAATATAATAAAAAAAAAACATGAACAGATTTCACATTGTGTACGACTGTTCAAACTGACTGATTTTTTTAAATTTAGAAAAAGACTATATCAATCTTATTACATAAAGCCGTCAAGTGACACTATAGAAAAGGGAAGAAAGTATAATAATTCAACAATACGGCTACAGACAGTATGTCTCTTTCTGTCAGCACATCTCCGGAGAGAGTAAATTTTTAATACGTTGCTAACGATTTCATATAGTTCCCAAAAATGCATAAAATATTACTAATGAATTTCAATAGTTCTGACAATGGCGGAGAACCGAAACAGTTTTCGAATGAGTTTTGTTATTCTTTTGTAAATAATATCATACACGGCTACGTTTACTCAATATAATTGAATGTCAATTCAACTAACGTCGTTATAAGGTATGCCATACCGTTATTAAATTATGTATATATACACCATCGATGTATATGTATGCCTCATTTGGAACATAGGACGTCTTATTTAAAGTAAATTTTAGTTTTGCTAAAACTTACAATCATCGTCAGTTTTTTCGAATAAGCATTAAAGGCTCGTAAATTCGTCAATCTGTAATGCTGCTTTAATGCATTTTTAAAGACTTATCAGTCTTTCATAGTAATTAAGGGTCATTCAAGAACCAAAACGAATTGACAGCCGATAACGGAAAATGGTATTGTGAAACATCATATGAGAGGAACACTTTCCGATCCGTGTTTACTTTTCGTCGCGCCACTTCACTGCGTGTCCATATTTTGTAAACGCATCGTCGTTTGCTTTCTCCGGCATACTAAAAGAAGACCACCGCCTAACAGTCTGTTGGCGAGTCGCGAGAAGAAAGAAAACTCTACGAAATGGCAAGTAGGTATAATATATACGCCATCACTCTATAAATAATATTTTCAGTTTTCATAAATAACAAAGGTTACGTCAAACGTTAGATTTAGAAATAGCCGCGAGCGTGGTGCAGCTGAAAGATTCTGCCGAAGCGAAGTAGTTACGCAACCTCACAAAAAGGTAAGCAAGTCGCGATCCGCGATTGTTGTCTAGTGCGTAAATATTTTAACTTCATCATCTTGCGCTCTGAGTTTTACTTATTCGTTATGAACATCTAAGTTGGTATTTCACGAACGAGTAGAAATATGATTTAAAAAAGGTTATATTGGTCGACATTCGACACTTTGATTAATGCCCAAACGCAGTATTGGATACCCCAGTAATATTAAGTAATATAACTAACAAGCATTCTACATTTAAATATCTATTCAATTAAAAGTATCTATTCACTTTCATTAATTGCTCTTTACACAGTGACATACTATCTACTGATTATAATGATGTATAAATAGTTATCTTTGCAAATAGTCGATAAAATAGTGTACTAAATGGTATCCATTAAATTGACAATCCTCGATAGAGGTGATTCGATATGTCAGATTAAAATATATTCGTATTTTAAAATAATCATTAAGACCATAAAAATTAGGATTATTTTTATAATTCTCAATGAAATTCGAAAATAATCATTTTCTTTTTTGTTATAATTATACATTTTTTTTTTTAAATTCAAGCTCGAAATTTTCAGTCTTAGTCGAAAGTTTGTGACAAAATTGCGTATCACCACACTTAGTTGTCAAAATAGCAAAGACGGTAAATTCATCGAATTATTGCGTTATCTTCTTGTATGTATCTAACTTCAGAATAAGCCTTTCAATACAAAAATCTACCATATATTGTATTTTATTGAAGTACAATTTAAACTTACAAAAATCTATGAATGGTTTATAAACGAATTCGCTATAATGAACTGTACGCATAGCGGAATAATTTAATTTTAATCAATATAAATTTCAACTGCATTTGTCTTGTCAGATCAAATTTACGGGTTACATGGAATTCGTTGAAATGACGGAGGACACCTTGCCAGTTTTAATTTGTCACAATGGCATGCACGACGTAAAGACAAAAACGAATCAATTAAAATCTTTTGGCACGCGCACTAATTGAAAATTTCAGTTCTTATCGTAATCTTCGCGATGAAAGCCGGGACTAGTGTAAATTTAATTATTATTATTCGTATTACGAAACCGAGAGCATTTTCAAGGTCGAAAAAATTAAACTTGAAATAAATGCAAAACACTTGTTATGGCGATGAATGCCATAACAACAATCACTCGGCGATAAATTATGTACAGACATTATTATTTCGAACCGTGGCATGGCACTTATATGCAGTTGTTAAATCTTGTTCGATCAGGCTTTAAAAATCGTTTAAAAAACCAGTCAAATATGTTCTTAATTTAAAGTATTTTATAATAAGAATAAAAATATTATTTGTTCCTGTATGATCTATATATTCTCACATTAAGTAAGAAAAAATCCGCCTTACAAAGTCCGACACAATTTAGTTAGAAGATAAACGATGAGTTATCTAGTGCGAAATTACAGAAATTAAAGATCAAATTTTAATATCAAACATTTCTCGGAAAAATATTTTCCACCGTATTGTATTCTGGATAAAGTTGAATGGGCCAGCTTCTGTTTCATTTGGAAGCAATCCGATATTGTTTGAGAAATTTCTATCAGAATACGATGGCTGAGAGATTGCCAAATTGATTCATGTTGGAAATTTGCGAATATTTCCATACCGGACGATTAATAATTGATTTTGCCTAAAACAATAATAACGCAATTCTGAAAAGACGCGCATCTCACGATACGATTTTATTAGGACCGTAGAGAAATAGTGCGAAGCTATCAAAAAAAATGGTCTAATTTTCAATATTATCTAGTTAGAACCTTTAAAGGTAGAATGAACAATTCTTTATTTGAATACGCATTTTAGTGAAATCTAAGAAGAATCATGCCAGAATTTCACTGTATAAATAAAAAAGTTTTAAAATTACAGCCTAAGTACACACACCCGCGATACAACGGTCAAAGATTTAATGGTTTTATCTCGATGTTAACGAAATTTATAACATTTTTTTTTTAAATAATAAAAACACATTTTTTAGTACTTATTTCCACAATATATTTTTTGATCAGGACCGGTTTCGCTCATCGCGAGCATTATCAACTGATCAGTTGCCTTTCCATCAAGAAGTGACAGTTAACATCTTAAAAAAAAAATTATAACTGTAATAACTAATATTAATTATTAATAACTAATCCATATTTTTGGAAAATACTACAGGAATCCAATCAGTAAGTAAGAAGTGGAGAGTTGTATCATTGTAGAAATGGGTTTTTTTCCCGAGAGCCGGACCAGGTCCTGATGACCTCAGTGTGGTCCTAGCACCGGCCCTGGACTGTATTTAAATAGGCATGTAAACTATATCAGAACATGGAGGCACTGTGTTGCCAAACTGACATTATACACGCAATATGAATTTATGATATTATCCTGTGTCTATTATTCATTACGCGATATCAATTATCTTTGTCCGCGACTACCGTCCTCTGGACCATCACACTTATGTTATTATAGTACCAGTAAATAGTGCCATGATGCAAAAAATATATCTATGTATGAATAATGTCGAATATTCAGCTGGACGTCTGTTTGAAAATTGGAAATGATCACAGCTATCATTGACGCGATAAATGTGGAAAACCAAATGAGAAGTCTTATCTGAACTGAGCGTAAAAATATTTATTAAAACCACGCCCACGAACACTGTCACTGGCGTTTGTTTTTGTTTGAATAAGTCCAACTTTACTGTGTTAGCGGTCAAGGGCGCTTGCTGGCTGAACGTCGATCCGACCCGACATGGCACATAAACTTCTTCATTTTTTGCTGTTTATATTCTATAATCCACGAATCATAATAACTTTAATGGGACTGCATTAAAAATTACACTTACTTAAATCACTGCACTTACGAAATTTATGCACCGATTGAGTTATTGAACTACTAAAAGATTGAAGAAAGTTCTTATCGCACTCACCTATTTTTTTCTAACTCGTTGTGTGTTGTCCTAAAAGAAAACAGAATAATATTAGTAACGACGAAGAATCATAATATGTGTGTGTGTAATAATAATGGTCACATAAAAAGTTCTTTGTTTAAGGTTATAGGTTTAAAGTGTACATCTATCAAACTTGGTCGTTTGGCTTCCGCCGAAAGGGAAGAGGTGATTTAGTAGGGGCGGCGGCGAAGCGTCAGGGTGGCGTTTGACGGAAACAAAGAAACACCTTCATAATTAATATCTACGCGACTCTTGACAGTTGTAATTAAAACTTTGACATGTTTCGAGATGATTCCGTGAATTGCAGCGATATTCTATAGCGCCAGAGTGACTGAGAGCCACTCAAACGTTCGGGGGTGGCTGTGTTATTGTACAAAAATTACAAGCGTCACGCTCACCTGCTTCCAAGTGATTTTTTCGTCTTACTCCGTTTGATAATGCTCCTGAGGTCGTCCGGGACGGGCAGTGTCGAGGCGTATCCGTGTTCGGCTTCTGCAAGCAAAAATACTGTCAGGCCGTCAAAATCAGCTGATTTTAGCATCACAAAAATAGACAGGGGCCATGTTGACGGGAGAGAGCGATGACAAAGAATGTTTCGACGTTCGATAAGCGCTCACCTCTATCTCGTCTCTCAATGAACTCTGCGGCTTTTAACAGGGCAGCGATACTCATATTTAGGATATTCAATTAAAATATTACTAGCAAAACGCACAATATAAAACTCGCACTAATAACAACACGGCACAGGTCCTAACCCTCTAAAGTCACAACTGCATTTATCGATGTCAAAAACACACTGAACGGACGAGTCGTCTCTGGGAAGAGCCAGCGTGCGATTGGTCGGCAAACTTCGGATTTCGTTCGGGCAACCAATAGTGGATAATCTTTCAAACGCGTACATTACCTGGGCAGTCACGTGAAGTTCATGCTCCTAAACAAAACAAACAGCTGTAGCGGGTAATTTGTAAGATCCCATTTACATGGGTCGAGTAAGACGAACAACAAAAAAGTCAAACAGCATTATTCTCACTTGACGGACAGAGTTGTAAGGATTTTATAGTTCAATCTATTAATAAAGAAGTATATAAACAAACCTTACTTGGGTCGAATCATCAAACTTCAGCGACTGCCCGAATTAAGCGCGTAAGGATGAAAACTGTACTCAATTATTAATTAACTGGAAAATGAAATACGCTGTTCGATTTAAATGGTAATTGGCAAATTTAATATGTTTCTTTACGTTCTTTGTATTTTTTGAAAGTTAAGAAAATTATTTGTATGCATAGTATGAATTGTATATTCTAAAGTCACATTAGAAAAGAACCCATATATCGTAACAGGGAAACCGCAAAGAAACATCGTCCCGTCATCGTAAAAACCCTGTGTTAAAAGTATGCTTTGCTTTATAAATGCTGCGTGTTTTGCTGTGATACAATTGCATGACTATTTATATAAATTTTCCTGGTTTCAAGACAAAACTTCAATAATAATATGTTATCCGAGCTTACTCCATTTCTATTAAAAATATTTTTCAGTTATACAAAGAATCTTGGAGGTGAAAATTTTAAAATCGACAAAAAAGCTTATTGTATATGTTGTAATTATTCAGGTAAAATATTTCTGACGGTTATTTTCAATTCCCACAGATTTGCACAGACTCTTATGAATATTTTCTCCATTTAGTATATAGGTACTATCTACTTGTACGAGGTGAAAATTAAATGTTTTGAAGTAAGTTTGTGAGCCAAATTTTCCATAATATTGTGATAATATCAAATAAAAATACAATTGTAACTCAGTTTAATCCCATACAAAAAAACAATTTTATGAACTTGAAAACATTCCACAATTATATAGTATTTTTATTTTGTATTCCATAAATAAAATATATTATTTTAACCTCTGGAAATTCCCAGTAGTTTTTTCAATAAATAAAAAACAGAAATATGTAAGACTTATCTTTAATAATATTTTAAAAATTATATTACAAGGATAGAAATGATTCAATTTAATTTAAAAAACAAATTTCATATACCAATATTTCTATCATTCAGAAAAAGAATATGACATCAACTCTCCACAGCAAGGACATTCGGAGGATCAGAGGGCTACTTGAATTTGAAGACACTTTTTAGTGGTTTGCTCATTTAGATGAAACAAAAAAGCATTGTTTGACCCTACGTAAATAAAATAACTGAAATTAAATCCCTCGGACACTGTTCAGATGAAAATACACACAACGTCTCTCCTGATATAAAATAAAAATATGTACTGTACTAATACTTAAAAATATATTGCAAAAGTGAATTTTACAATCAACACAAAAAACAATATGCAATCGTACACAATAATGTACACATACAATGTATCATTAAAATTATTTTTTGTAGTGCAGCTTGCTGTTATGTTTTTCTTGTTATTTACTTGACATGCTTTGAGGTTTTTCCCAGATTTACTGAGTCAACAAAACCAAACTGTAATTATTTTAGGATAAGGCAAAGACCTGGATGAATAATATACATGTATGATCCAAAACTTAAGTTAGAATTATAAAAAAGATACTTATAAAAATTAGAAAAAAAAATTGTCTTAATGTTTTAGCTACCTGGATCTCAAACGGCCACTGGAGTCCAAGACATTTCAAAAAATAAATACTCATATTTCAATGGAATCTACACACTGCTTTAATAAATATGTGGACCTCCATCTATACTGAGTCAATATAGCAAAACATTCTTATAGCGAACTTTAGCATATATAGGGTAAAAACATTTTTTCTCTCAAGTGCCATATGCACCGGCTCAGAGCTCCTATATGTCAAATATTACCACTTTAATAAATGATACTTGTCTTAAATTCATTGGTTTTTAAAAGGTTTTACCTGAATAAGCAATACACGTTTGAAGGAATTTCTGGAAAGATATATTTTAATTCTGCGACAAAATGTAATTATTAAATAAACTAAGACTGACTTTCTTGCACCTTTATGGAAGGATTTGTTTTACTATTATTACAATTAATTTTGTCATATAGTTTTGTGAATATTTGGTTGTCAACTTCATAATTTATGGAGAAATTTGCTATAGACTGGTATTTTTTAATGTTATCTACTGAAGAACTTTTATATTCAAGCCATTTCATAATATTACATCAAACGTAATAATCTGTACACGCATTGAGGTTAAAATCAATGCATTTTTTTTTCACATGTATCATATTCATGCACAGATAAAGCAGGCACAAGCTGGAAAATTCGCAAATCAGATAATCTGCCTGTTTACTGTATGTATAATAATTTTGAGATCATTAATAATAAGCTATAAAATACTGTTTACATTTATTGCAAATTTGGTTAGACTACAAAAAGCAATGAATAGATGATTTGACATTTTTTTGTTTGAATAAATTGAAACTCAATTTAATATGATGGCCATCAAGGTGGTTTCAGTCACAAGGACTCCTTTTGTAGATAAATCAGCTGATTTCTTTAGACTAGCTTATTTTTACATTTTCCTCTTCAGTCTTATACTAATGATAGCCATCTGAAAATAAAATAATCAAATATGAGAAAAATACAATTTTATCGAGTAGCTAATCATTTCACTCCTATTATATTAATTACGATTGATTTATAATATCCTAAAATTTGGTACTTTTTTAATAGAAGGCAAACAAACAGCATACAACCCAGTTTATGGATAAAACATCTTCCTAATAAAGACTGCATTTCAAATTACTTCACTGACATTCAAACTCAACTTAGAAACAATACATGTAATCAGTTTTGTTGCATCTGTGTGATAGAATGTCTGAAGATGCTAGAAGACGAAACCCGGGTCGTTGGTGAAACAACATGTGGAATCGTACAAAGTTGTAACAATTTAAATGTGAATGTTAACTTTAAAACTAAATATCTTCGTGATAGTCAGTCTGAAGGTGCTTCTCGAAGAGGTGAAACCACTTTAAATTATCAATGTCAATCTTATTTTACCATGTTATAAGTTCTTTAAGGTCATGCATATCAATTCTATTATCGCCGTAAATGCACATCACATCATCAATAAAATTATTCCATTTCCTTGAAACAAAAAGAGGTTTTGAATAAATTGTCATTTTAAAAGTTCTCTATAAAATATGGATTATACATCGAATTTCTATCAGATATCTTTTCAAAAAGTAGAATTAATTGATTAACAATTGCATAAAATTTAATACTTACTTTCCCAATGTGGTTATTGAATTCATTGGTATTGGACAATAATCACAATAAGCTATGATAATATCACAATCTGCCATCACAAGCATCACTAAGCTTTGTGATGGCAGATCCACATTCTCAGAAGTTTTATTACAGGCCATGTATTTTATTATGTCAAGACATTTTTAAATGATCTTTTTGACATTTGAATGGAAATAGAAACAATATCATATGAATATTGCCAAGACTATTTACTTCGGAATGAAATATACGCCAAAAAGCTATTTTTCCAGCTTTTTGTCGATTTATTATCCATGATTGCATATTTAGTTTGCTGTGTATTAAAAAAAATAATCGATGCTTATTTCACGAGCAAGATGACATTAGAATCAATATGGTAGTATACCATAACAATACTTTACAGCCATAGACTAGAATGCCTTCAATATGACACATAGACTATATAATTAATATAAATGACCGTAGCCATTACAAAATACATACTTACAACTTAGCATTGGTTAAAATAACGTTTTACAAAAATTTATTCGTTGTTTTGAATAATATAACGGTGGACTACATACTTTTAAAGAAACAATAATACAGGACTTTACTCAATAAATCTTTATTACTTTACGTTTTAATTTTATTCAAAGTTATATTTCTGATTAAATTAAATGTTACATAAAAGTTTTACAATTCCATATTTTGATTTTTTTTTAATAATTATTCTTGTCATTGAATTTTATTTCGTTTCTATCGTAATATTCTTCGGTGCTCAATTTATTTGACTAACATTTTTTTAGAGATGGCCATAAACTAGAACATGCTTGATTTAAGAGTTTTTTTATTTGACGTTTAAAGAATATCTTCAATTTTGTCTTTAGTCGAAGTTGACGTTGAAGATTGAGTGACGTTGCTGTGGCTTTCGGTATCAGATATCCACGTTTAAATGTTGATTCGTGTATGAGAGTGTGCCCGCAAAATATCGGAAGCTCAATTATGAAATGTCTACTTTTATTCTTCTTGGGAGTCGTTTGCTCCCAAGGTGCATCCGGTCAACTATTAGAGGGAATCTATTGCGGGAAAGACAATTGCTACGATGTACTCGGCGTCCAAAGGGAATCGACAAAACTTGAAATTGCGAGAAGTTATCGACTACTCGCTCGGAAATTTCACCCGGATTCTCATAGGACCGCCGAGGCTAAAAAAGAAGCCGAAGAACAATTTAAAATAATCGCCACCGCCTACGAGATTTTGAAAGATGAAGAAGAGCGCAACGATTACAATTATATGCTCGATAATCCTGAAGAATATTACGCTCATTATTACAGATATTATCGAAGACGAGTTGCCCCGAAAGTTGATGTACGAATAGTGATCGCTGTGACCATTTCAATTATTTCAATCATACAATACTACAGCGCTTGGCAGAGGTATGAATCTGCCATCAAGTATTTTATGACTGTACCGAAATATCGAAATCAAGCCCTCGAACTAGCCAAAGAAGAATCGAAGGAGATCCAGAGCAAAAAGAAAGAGGGATCCAAAAAAATAAGCAAAGCTGAACAGAAAGAAGAAATAGAGAAATTAGTGAGAAAGGTTATAACAGAAAAAATGGATATCAAAGGTTCTTATGCTAAGCCTGAGATAATTGATATTCTCTGGATACAGATTCTCATTTTCCCGTACACTTTGACAGTTTACATTATTTGGTATCTGAAATGGATCTGGAATTTCTCCATAATGAAAAAAGAATATGGTGATGAGGAAAAATTGTACCTCATCAGAAAAAACCTTTCTATGGGTGTTCATCAGTTCAATGCGCTTGAAGACGACACTAAAGAGGAATACCTCGACGAAGAATTGTGGAAAAAAGAAAACTTTGCGGAGTGGAAAGAGTTGCAAGAAGAGATTACCAAAAAATCGTTGGCAGAAAATACTAAACACAAGCAGTATAGAAGATATATGAAAACTCATGGAGCGGGAAGAATGACTTTTGACGATTCATGATAACATAATTCTTAAAGAAATTAACAAAGACTGCAAATGTGTGTCCTCATTCTGTATTTTGTTATTATTTATTAAGATTTAAATGTTATTTATTTGGTAAGATAGAAGAATATGTTCTCATAAAAGCTTTTGGTACTTATCTGTTTCACCATATGTTACACCCCAGTGAAATACAGTAGCTTATTTATATATTAAATCATGATCACTTTACTACTATTGGTTTAGTTTTCTATAAAATTAATATAAATATTTTATTTCCACTGTTATTTTGAATTGTGTGATGAATCAAACACTTGTTCTCTGATAATATTTGATTTAAATGCATCATCATATTTTATGAATAGTGCATGGAATCATTTATCCAAACATTTACTCTATTCAACAATTTTAATTTCGACACTATTTTGCTGGGGGTGCTATATTTGACAGATGCATATAAATTTGAAATTCGTGCCACTCACTTTAAAGTTTTCAACTTTGTTCAAACCAGGGTAGGTTTATCTTTCTCTTATGGGTGTAAGAATAGTTTTACTTCTGGTTATATCAGTAATATTATTTTGAGTGAATATCATTTTCTTATCTGTTTGATGATCCATTGAATTAGAAAAAAGAAAGCGTATGTAGAACCTCTAAACAAAGTTTCAATAAATTCCATCAAACACCCTCAGTCAATATCATAAATTATTTAAATTTTCATTTCAAGTCTTGTTAATCAATGTGCAAAAGTTTACAGAAATATTGCAGTGGATAATCTTAATTTATCTGTTAATTTCACTAAACAGTTGATTCTCATCATAGTGCCTCCAAATTGTAATATATTTTTGATTATCTATTAAACGTTCAAACTCAAAGTGACTCAATACTCCTGGTGTGTATCTCATGCAATCTAAATATTTCAAAATATTTGACATAACATTCATTTTTATATCATATGAATAAATTACATGTCACTGACAACTTTATTCAATGAATTATTTTTTTTCTGAATTTACCCATAAATAGGTAATCTTGGCCATGATTCAATTGAAATGAACAAAATGCTCATGGTTTAACGGACAAGTACCTAACATCATCTCGACTCCATTCTAATATGTATTATAAATTGTCGTGCGTATGATATTGTGATTTTCACTGTCTAGTTAAGTGTTATCCCAAATTACATATTAATGAAATATATTTATTAACATTGTTAAATTGAATACTTTTCTTGAAAGATATTTTATAACCCCATATACGTACCGAGAAACGGATATTTTTATATCGCAACACTGCAAAGGCTGCAGGTTGCTTTTACTTAGAAAGTGGGCTTATATGTTTTTTTCATTTTATATTTTCAAAGAAACATGAAATATTTTTAGCCATAAAGATGAAATTAAATTTCTTTAAATACAAATTTCATTTATTCCATCCATATATTTATTTTTATATTTTTCATTCAACATAATTGTTGTATATATCGCTTGTCAATGTCTCCTCAAATACATTTTTAAATATTTGTAAATGAATAGAATATTATCTCAAAAAATAACTCAATAGTTCATGTAACTGTTAGTCACCCTCAAATAAAATTTGAAAGTTAAAAATGATATAATTCTTACTGCCAACTTAGATTCGCATTGTCGACAAACACTTTCTTTCACTATTGTTATAAATAATGCAATTCAAATAATAAACATGAAAAACTGTTCCCTGTAGAAAGTTTTGTTCAATCATGCATGAATTTGAGATTGATTCGATTCGCATTTTGATTGCATGACAACTTGTGAAAACCACCAAAAGAAAACAAGAAATTAATTAATAAACCGTCTATTTATCTCCAAACTCCTCCATTTATTCTCTTTGCCAAAATCTGGTGCTTTTTTACAATAAATTTTATGACGTGGCTGTTTAGTTAAAATTTGTATCGACAAGTGGCTTTTATCACAAGTATTTTTTTAAATACAACATCGTTGTGCTAAAGTAAATGTCTGAATTCTGTATAATGAATGAATCTCTTATTATATAAATATATATATTCTTTGATTATAAAGTGGATTTCTGTCAGTGATTCAGCAGTTAGAAATAAATGATAATCAAAGTATTTTTGATTATTCAGGGCCGATAAAAGGTGTTCTGTTATAATTCTTTTGTAATAAATATGGATTATTTACATTGTAGTAATCTTGTCTATAATAAAACTGAAAAAATTAAGCTGATTTTTTACTATAAAATTCTATTTTTGCTGAAAGGAAGGGTGCTGAGACTTCTTAAATATTGGTAATCAAAAGAAAAATACATGATATATTTGTAAATATTTCTTTATGAAAAATATAGTTACAATTTGAATACAACAAAAAGATGGAATTTAACCTGAAAAAGTAATAAATTCAAAATACTCAATACATTTTTATCAAAAACTAATCTCGTGGTCGAATTATGTAAGTATGATGAATGATGAAACAAAGTAAATAAGAGAGGTCAATACAATTGATATCCTCATGATAATTCAAATAATGGGCAACAGTAAGATTGGCTTGGTAACGTTTTCACTCACTTATTCCTGCGTGTAAAACAAATTGATATACTTGATTAAAAAAGTATTGAAAAACAGTTGTGTCAACAGGGCACGATTCTCAAATGAAAATACTATATTACATTATTTATCAGGGTTAGCAAATTCACCTTTTATAATCAACGACTGTTCAAATCGATTCATTGCCGCAGTTCAAATCATAATTCGCTCAATTGGTTTTATCAATTTTCTATAAAATTAGCATACTACAAAAAATATTTACTCTTCCTCAGATAACAACTTTGTATTTTATGATTGAAAAAATAAGATAAACAGATTTCAGTCTTAAAAAATTCATCTGAAAAAATAATGCATAAATATATTAAAATACACATTGAAAGACACTCAAATATCAAAGGGATTTCTCTCATTTTTATATTAATCTATTAATAGGTAGATATCAGTGAAAATGATTTCAGTTGAAATATGTCATTTTCAAATAAACAAAAGTGCATTGATGAATCCAAAATAATCATCTTGTATTATGTGCTTTACAGTTCTGCAATATTTTTTTATACACATGTTCGTCTTCTGGTTATTTCAACTATAAGTCAAAATGATATTCATCAAATTTGTGGCAAATCACAAAACTAGCAAATCTTTCTGCAAATGGTTTTAATTATTCGACAAGTATATTTTCATTTTAAATAATAAAAACACATTGTTAGTAATAAATCTACAACATATTTTATGATCAGGACCAGTTTCCCTTATCTCAAGCATTATTGACCAATTTCGATTTCGAAATTGAACAATTTTAATTGTGTACCCTATAGTACTATGGCACATATATTGGTCACAAGGCATGAGATATCCCTTACATAAATCAAGTTTTCCTTGTAAATAAATTTCAAAAAATCCAGAAATCATTAATTTCAATGATATGAAATATTTTTCTAGAGAAAAAAGATCCAGCAGATGATCGACCATCGAAAGCCAGATTTTTTATTATACCATGAAATAGAAGATATTCTCAAAATCAATGTTGAAAATAATTGTATGTTGGTGAAAGCTAGACAAAACTGTCTTAATTTTATGATACAACACGTACTCATGAAATCAAAGAAAAGCAAATTCAAACTGATAGTATTTCTGGATTTGAATTTTGCTTTGAAATCTTTATTGGACTGGAAATTGACTTGCCTAGATGAGCTGTCAATAAATTTCAAATGTAGGGAGAGCAGCACTAAGCGTGCACTCAAAATATTACACCCAAAAATACATTTAATTTGGTTTAAATGTGTGAATTTAATATTTTTAGTAATGGCATAGTAAAAATGTTTTCACTTATATTACATTATACTTATCATCACTTCTTGAAATTTTTTTCAGAGGAACATGTGCGATAAATTATACATAAGTATTTGGTTTGGATATCGTTTATTTATGGAATATGTACTTGAGAGTTGTGGTAGCGCAGTTTGTCATTTTACAAGAGGCATCCCTGATTGTAATTATTTATCTGTTTACAATCATGTTTGTATGAACAGTGGAAATTTTTTTCAGAGGAACATGTGCGATAAATTATACATAAGTATTTGGTTTGGATATCGTTTATTTATGGAATATGTACTTGAGAGTTGTGGTAGCGCAGTTTGTCATTTTACAAGAGGCATCCCTGATTGTAATTATTTATCTGTTTACAATCATGTTTGTATGAACAGTGGAATATGAATAAATTTTTACAAATATATTCTTACTCTGAGGTCGTTCATTGGTCTTTGCACAAAAAAATGTGGCTAAATATGTGGGAAGTTACAAGTCATTTCATTTTAGAAACAGATAATAATGAATAATTGATTTGACATTTAACACCTTAAAAATGAATAATAACTGTTGAGCTATCCCACTAAGGTCTGAATTGGTTTTGAAAAAAAAACTTAGCCGAAATCATAGTTTCATAACCAAGTTTAGAAATATAATTATGAAAGATTTTTGTTAAAGATGACACGGTAATTATCACCCTGCCTAATCGATTTGGCACTGTTAGGCTCAATAGATTAAGGCAATGTGTTTAATTGTAATCCAGAGTCAAATTAGGGAATTCAAGTCATTGTGTTATGAAGGTGGTGAATGCTACAATCTATCATCATTTTTTCAGAGCATCCGGTATCCTGATAATTGTAATAGCTTTGCAGATGGCTATTGTTGCATACATTAACAATGTAGTAGCCTGTGCTTTATTTTCTTCTCATCGTTTTCTTACATTTATAAGAGCTTCTCTAACATCAAGTTCTTTGATCGCCAACTAAAGAGGGAAAAGAAACACTGAGTTAGTGTACATTATAATTTAAATCTTAATATACAACATATAAACTGTTTTGAATAATTACAACTTTATTTAGATTATGATTTTATCATACCTGAGGCAAAAAAAAAATTCAGTGGATCCCTGATGTTTTGAAAAAAAAAATACTCTACTGTATTGAAATAAAATCTGTGATGTATGATGACTTCTGAAGAGGATGTAAATATTCACATAATAATCAATCAGGACTTTCATATTTAATTTTTGAATCAAGGAAAACGATAGATTAGTGAATGACGAAAACAGGATTGTTTAACAGTCTTTTAGCCAAAACCATAGAAAATAAATCAGAGATCCACTGTAATTTGCATAAAGAAGTATGGTAACAAAATATTTGTGATTTGTGTTTCTAAGGGAAGGGATTAATAAAGTGTAGTTGTAAAGTGTAAATGTAATATAAGTGAATCAACCAAACAATTCATTTCGTAAAAATGGCCAAGTAGTCAATTCTTTCAAAGTCCTGCTTTAAATTTGTCACGGGGCTGAAAATTTTATTTGTATATGATACATGAGTGGAGGTAACTCCTGGAAGAGTCATAAAATGGCTATCTACCTCTATTACGAATATTAATTTAATTTTATATTTCACTAGTGCTTCACTTCAATAACCATATATTTATATGTAGCTAGAAAAATATAAGTCAATAAATAAAAATAAAAAAGTATATGTCTCGACAATTTAAGTTTATCAAATTAAAAAAAATGAGTACACAGATGATTTCGAAAATCAAACATTGCACACAAAAATGTTTCACCTGGCAGTATTTTATTTGTGTTACCACCAGCCTATAGATAAAAAGGCTCGTTAAAAGTTATATCACTTCATTTTTTACTGATTATGATTTTTATGTTGTAATTTCAACCATAAAACATACTGTAATGTAAGCCGTAGACACAATTTTATTTTCAAAACTACATTGCGAAAATAATAACTGAATAATAAATATTCAAATACATCTTGGACATCATTGATGATTATTATTATACTAGAAATTACTATCAAATAGCAATGTCATCCTAAGATTGTCAGCATTCCCACAATATGAGTGTTTGAGTATAATGTGTTAAAAATTCACTCACAAATACACTCTCCCCACAGATGAGCTGACAGAAAGAGACTGTAAATGAGTGGTCAAAGTTCTTTTTCCAGTTCTTGTATTCACACATTTGAATACTTTCTTAAATTGATTTTTGGATTCATGCCAGTCATAGCTGTGTGACATACCTAAATTCCCTCTTATCTATACTCTTCCTAAAGAGTGTGTGAAGCTAGTGATAATATAACCACTAATTTTTATCCAGTGCTATCTTTCTATCCTAACTATGAAAAATGGAGGGACAGCAACTAAATAACAGCCAGTTCTTGTAGAAAGTTTTCTCTTGATGCAAGTTCTATTAGGAATGCATATGCTCCACATTGGGAGCAGACAGTTACAAAAAAATATGATAATTAGATACAATAAACATTTAGCAGTGTGTGAATTCTGTTGCATCCATATGATAGAATGCCTGAAGATGCTGAAAGGTGAAACCTGGGTTGTTAGTGAGAAAACATGTGGAATCGTACAAAGATTTAAAAATTCAAATTTAGATAAAATTAATATGAATATTACCATCCAATCCTCCATATCCAAAGAGAATATAAATTGATTATTCTCAGCAACGGAACTATTTTCATCATTTTTCATTTGGTCTTTTGAAACGGGAGATATGTGTGGTAATCCAGTTGTTTCGTCTAAAAAAATTAAAATTAGATCAGTTAAAAATATCAGTATTTAAAGATTGAGGTATGTTTAATTGTACCGCCAGATTATTTATTTATTTATACCTGGCTATTTTTTTACTAATGCTTCCATGAGACAGACTACAAAAATATTCAAAAATTGTCCAAACTATTGGTGTGCTCAGTGAAATTATGATTATGTATGTAATAGTGGAGTAAAAAAAAACACTTTTTCAATTGTAAATTGGTTAATAAAAAAAGTTGGTTGGTCGCTTTTTAAAAATGTCCTGGTCAATATACATCTTTACTATGAAATGTAAAATAAAAGTTAATGTCCTGTTACTACCAATAAAAGTAAGAATACTACAATTCACAGAACTTGTGACAATAGGTAAAAAAATGGTTAATACTTGCCAATATCAATGGCCACAACACCATCTCTCACAAGAAAAGAAATGTGATATATATTTTCGATTGTCCTTCCAAAGCTACCTGGATCTAGTACCAGATGTAGAAAACTTAAAGGCTTGCAATTATTCTTCTTAAATAACTGGCTTATCAATTTTTTAATGTGAGAAACAACCACAGTGTCTTCTTCTGATTTCTCAATGATTGTGATATTTTCAGGGATCTTAGCGGTTTGAACTGTCTGGCGGTCTATCTTTTTTCTGGACCTCTGAGGTCTCTCTGCTGGCAGGCCGGGTAGAAATGTTCCTCGGAGATTGAGGAACCCCGGCGGATGATTTGGGAGACATATTGATGACCAATAATTAGGATTACAGCGCTAAAATAACAAAATGATTAATGAAGACTTATAAAAAAAAGAATATTTTTCTTTTTAAACCATACCAACTCTCAATGGTGGATGATCTAGAGAATTTTTTCTATGTTTACTAATTAATATTTTAAAAGAGAGTAAGCATAATACAGAAAGATAAAGTGATACAAATGAGATCAAATGGAATTGTTTCTACCCAACAAGAAATCATTGCAAACTATATAACTGAGTTGGATTACAGTGAAACCTCGATTTTACGTTTTCCAAGGGACCCTGAAAAAATAACGGTAAATGCGGGATACGGTGATTGCGGGAAAGCTTCAAATAATAATAAACAAGTTGAATCGTAAAAAAAAAATATTTATTAGTTACTTGTACATACTGTATATAAAATTTATTTTTTAAAAAAGTCCTTTATGTTAGTTTGCTTCTTTGTTATTTGACACTTTAATCGGAACAAAGACTTGTTACTAAAAGTTTGTATGTAGAGGAATCATTATTACTATGAATTTTAAACAACTGCAAATGTATTTGCATCATAAACAATAATATGCGTGTGGTGGATTTCAACCCAAAAAATAGCACTTGCATCCAATGCGTTAGTCTAACATGTACAGCGGATTCCAACGTGTCTAGACATAACACCTGCACTCGGTTGTGTCAAACTTGCTTGCCGAGATACGGAGAAATATGCAATAAAAACGGTCAATCGGGATAATATTTGTGACGGGACCAAGATATTTAGACGGTTTATAGAGGAAATCGGGGAATCGGGAAACGGTCAATGCGGGATTATTTAACATTGTTCTTATGTGAGTTTGACGGGACTATAAAAAATAAGCGTTCCAGCCGGGAAAACGTATTATGCGAGAACGGTTGATCGAGGTTCCACTGTATTGGAATCAATCTACCCTAGACTGTGATGTGTGAGTGATACATATTGTTCTTATTTATTTAAATATCTTTGTATAAGTACTAATTGCAAGTTTTATTCGTACCATCCATTTTAAATTACTCATGTGCATTGAAAATGCAATTTTTTTCCTCATTCGTTATTATGAAGGAAGGTTTCTTGTAAATCAATGGCTTTAAATTTTGTCATTTATTGCAAGGAAAAAGGAAATTACTAAAGGATTCTAATTAACTAAGTATTCTTAAAATTTTCAGAAAAAATAATTATATCTATTTTGCCATTTTATTTATATCTTACTATATGGTCTGCCAACTCATCTGGATCATATACATTGGTGTTTCCACTCATGTTTTCTACACAAAGAGTGGCCATTTCAGAAGTAGCTAATAAAACTCGTGAATCAAGCAAACTTTCTCCGGGATGTTGAACTTTTTCCTGGATTGGCCCGTCACTCAATAATTTGCCAGCTTCTTTAACAACATTTCGTGTTTTCTCCACAGTTTCAATTCCATAGACTGCATTGTCATCTAAAAAGAATCACAGAACCAAAATTGGTGTATATCATAATTCTATACTTACAAATAAATGTATTCTAATAATCATTAAAACTTCCTGCTAATGAAATCTTTTGCTAAAAATACAGAACACTTTTAATTGTTATATAAGTATTTTAATTTTCTCTGATCAAGCTGTATTCCAACCATGTTATGCCAGAATCATGCAGTTTTATATGAATGATTATCAGCAACCCTGGTTAAGTGAGTTGGACTATAGGGTGTTCGCAAAAATTATCAAAATTTAACACTATTTTAACATTTTGATATTCTCCGCTGAGAATGTGGATGAATCAGCAACAAGCATTATTAGTAAATTAATATAAAACACAATTAGACGATAAGTAAGTCATTTTGACTTCAAACTATTATAACTACGAACAATATTAAATTGCCAATTTGTTTTCTTAATAGATACCCAGAGTTTTCACAAGAGACAGCTTGTATATACAAATGGATGAATAGAATAAGTGTTATTCAGTTCTGAGTTAGAGCTTCTGATTCATGATTACTATGATTGCCATCCAAAAATGAAAACGAATATAATATTCAGATATCATGTACAATAAATAATTCATAATATAAAATTAGGTTATTCGGCACATACCACTTTTAGAAGTATTAAATACAAAATAACCAATGTTTATTGTACTGTATATATAAAGTAGTACTAAATGAGTGTAATTTACAGTTACAAGGAAGAATTCATTGATCTTTCAAAAATGGCGGGAATATTCATACAGAATTAGAAAGTATTCGCGCGATATCGTTGGTACTGATTATTTATTATTGTTTTAATCTTAGATATAATGAAATAAAACAGATCGTTCACCTTGGAAGAAATAGTATTCTAAAATATTGTCAATATTTATAATTTGCACTTCATTGTAAATGACTATAATATTAATGCTTTTTCTTACCGAGTGTTGAAACATTTTCCAACAATAATCTATATTGATGTTTTCTTTTGTATGTACCCATACTATTAGGAGATGTCATTGTAAATTTAAGAAAAATAAGTTTTTTTAATGAAAACGATCAAACAATTAAAAACCGTCTCAATACCAGCCGAGACGTCACTTGAGTGTTTATACGTGTGTTAAGTTGGTACAAATGATACATAGAGAAATATGATGCAGAAATTATTCTACGGATATTACGATTCCATTATGATTCTACCGAGTACACAATACAAATAGCACAGAATAAATATAAATACAAATCTATGATAAAAGAGTATTTATTAAGGTAAGGTAAGAAGAAAGACAACACAAAGTGCACATGCGCTACATGGCTCTTTAATTGATAACAAAGAATACAGCATATTAAGCGAGGCTCATTGGTAGTAGATTTATTTAAATATCATAGAAGCCCGTTAGGTTGTTACTTTGATTAGGCGCTTTATTCAAAATTATTTGATGAAAAAATATGAATAGTCTTGTATATGTTCATCTTTTTTATAATATCCGTAAACTTAGAAACTGCGATTAAAACATGAACTATTTTTGCTATCGCAATTAAAAAGGATTCGGTACAACGATGAACAATAATATTTCAAGTCGCTTCCGATCGAATACGGCTATGAAAATTATCAATAATACTATTTAAACAAATACTGATGCATATATTTCAATCTATCATTTTGTTTAAAAATCACTTCACAAAATAATAACATTATTCATCAAGGTACATATAATGACAATAATAAACACAAATATATCAATTTAAATACATATCGAAATATATGTTGGAAATTTTTAGTACTATAAAGAGTGTTGAGACTAAAAAAATATTTATTTTTCTTGAATTCAAGTAAAGCATGTTAGTTACAGCAATGTTAGGCGGACACTTGACTATAACAGTTTTCGTCATTAGACGTTAAATGCGAAAAGGTGTTAAAAAAAACAAATATAATATAATATACGAACGCGTCGATATGATAAGCAGTATACATCACGGATGTGCTTATTAGACGAAATTGTATCTAAAAAAATATTGATTCCATAAATATAATTAAACATGTGTTCGTTGCTAAATAGTGTTGATATGAATAATGAAAATTGTATATATTTCAGATTTAAACTTTTTTTGTTTACTAAAAAAACCATCCTTTTCGATTCTACACATCTTACATATAATTCTAAGTACTGTTAAATAATATCAAGATTGTAAAAGTTGTATATAAAATATTTGTATTACTTTATTCCTATTTCAATGGCATTGCACAGGTTTGTCATATTTCATATCTAATAAAGTTATCACTTCTGTCATATAATTACTATATTGTCGTAGCGTTTAAGAATTATTGTAAATTTTCCACTATTTATTGTACGTTAGCAATTAAATCTTCGTTTTATTATGGAAGAATAATTACAGATTATCAAATAGATACGTAAAACTGAAGACGACTTATGTGACATATGGTCATCAGTAACATTCGAAGGTGTGGGACTGTGTGGTTGGAAAAAAGATAGCTTAGTAGGGATTCATTATATCGAATGTAACTGACATTACTTTGAAAATATGATGTTCGAATATTTCATAAAGCATTTTTAATATTATTTGTTCATAACAGCAACTTATATTAACCCTCTGTTTTAAATAAAAATATAATTAACGTTATTAACTGAATTTTGAGTTAGAATTTTAATATCAAATTTGAATTATTGAAATTTTGTACACTTCTACATTTTTTTTTCACTTACGAACCGGTTTTTGCCTTTCGGCATCTTCAGACATCACTGCTGTCATTTCTATTGTATCCATGCGATATAATGTTTGAAGATAGAGAAAGCTGGCTCGTAAGTGTCAAAAATATTAGAGTATGCGTGTTTACAATTTCAACAATCGAAACAAAAATATCATTCGACGTCACATTCTCACGTCTATTAAGTTATAAACTAGTTCGCAACAATCGATGCCGTACCGTTAGAAATACGAGGAAATTCGTCTATCAAATAATTTGAATATCTCGGTGAAAAAAATAGCAATGTATTTTAGTTCTACAAAATTATTTAAAAAAATATAGTTGATAGCTATTTCGGCTCACGCCATCGTCAGAACTAGCTATCAACTATTTTTTTTTAATAATTTTGTAGAACTAAAATACATTGCTATTTTTTTCACCTTGTTATAATGAAGTTCTCCCAAGTGAAAGCCAATTCAATCAATAATTTGAATATATTATAATTGCATAGTGTTTGCAGTCCATAAGGGCTAGTCTTCAGGTCAGCTCGATTTATCGATACACATAACAGAAAAAATCGCTTTATACACACATAGGTCATGGTAAATGATAATCGGTGTAATGAGCCCGTTACCCGACTACGAGTCGACAAAGCTAAGTTCTAATACGACAAATCTGCAAAATCTTATAAAAACAATGCATTTTGAAAGTAATGATTCAAGATAATAGATTTCAACTAAATTAAATATCTTGGGTATATATAAATACGTTACAGTATTGATGGAGGATGTTGATTATGATATTAATGTAAAATAATGATAAATAACCTTTACCATAATGGTAAAATTTTGATGACAAGAATAAGTACTTATGTGTTATACATTATTACATTCATAATCGAGTGATTTATTTATTTATTTATAACTACACGGTACAAAACTTACAAATTATCAATTCATTACTTTTGCAACGTTAACATATTTAAATATAAAGTATTGGAAATTCAGCAAATACACAGTAAAACAATCAAGAAGGATTGCAAAAAAAGTCAACCAAGTAAGCTCATGAAATATCTACTTTAACTGAAAAAATAGCATTCGTCTGAACTCATTTTCGTCCACATTTATACGTGATGCTTAGTATTGAAAATAATAAACCTTCGATCAGCTTTAAAGAATCATTGTAAAACAAAATTGTTTAATGCTTGAAAATAAGCTTTGTTAGAAACGATTATTTACATCTGATATCGAAGTGTCATCAGATGTAAGTTTAAACATTTCAATTCGATTTTCTAATTAAATATATTTGCAAGCGTTCAAGCAGAGTTCATTATCATTAGTTTGGTAAGTAAAATCGGATCAAGAAAACAGATGATCCACATAACAAATTTATTTTTGAATGAACTCGGTGTCGAAGCGCTGAACCGGTTGCCACTAATCAGGCGCCGGAAAACTGTGGAAAACTCTGATCATGTAACCGTTGTCATCATTGTGCGAGAAGTGGTGACCGAGGCTTAGGTATTAGTTAATAGCCCTCACATCGCTCAGGTGGAAAATTGTTGTGAGTCGCTATTATTTGCGCGATAAAAGACGTTTAAACTAGGCAATATTGTGTTATCTTCACGTCGGAAGATTCATATTTAAGGACGAGCTATTCCAAGTTCACGCCAGTGCCAATTTTGCATTTTGCTTTGAACTAACGGTGAATCGTAACGTAATTTCAGTTACCCTCAGCCATGAACGATGATATTACAGATGAGGTAAGTCCGTTCTTTGTGAATTAATTAACCATGTCATATCTCCAGCAAAATTTTGCACCGTGTTCTTTTATAAAATACAAATTTTCCGCCATAAAATTTGTTATTTTTATAAATATATCACGAAGGTAAAACGACCTTCAGTCAACATCAGTGTTATTAATCAAAGTTACGAGAAGTATCATATATATTGTTTATTGACGTTAACCATCGTATTCGAAAACACTTTTATGAAATAATTTAGTTTTTATACAAATATTTTCTTTTTATCTTTAATTATTATATACCACTCCTAAACCATTAACTATTGCTTACTTATCATTTTATTAAATATCTCGTTAAAATGCGAATATTAAAATATGAATAGAATGTATGTGATAAAAAATGACATTGAAATTCAACAAAATTCAAAAAAAAACACATCCATTCGAGTAACATCGTAAAGTAAAGACCTACAGATTATTCACTCGTGTACACAAATAATAAATGTTATCATGGAAAATTATTGTTGGATCATAAATAAAAATTCACCTGTGGTATTTATGAAAGTAATTATATCGTAAATTATAAGACGATAAGCTTGTCAAAATATTCATTATTTCGATAAAAGGATTACGATATTTAATAAGACGAAATTAAATATTCTCCATCGTTTTAAATATTACGACCATATTCAAATTTGGAGGCTTGTGTATATTCCATTCTAAATAATCATTTAATTCAAGATGTTGTTTACGTAACTGGTACATACCAACACAAGCCACATTCTCTTCGCGCTAATCTGTGTTTTTTTTACTGTAACCCTTCAAGCTGTTAATTTCAAGGAGTAGATGCTGTTTTATTTCATCTAATGCCATGTCGAGATCATGATTTAGAATCCTTGAATGGAAGTCAGTGAACAATATAATTTGTGTACATATATTACTTTATGAATTGTAATGCACTTGTAAAGAAACGTCAGCGATCTAATTTTTTTTGGCCTTTCTAAAAAAAAAAAATTGCAGTTGATTAATTAACGATATTGATGGAGGATGCTTGATGAAATTTCAACATCAAATTTCAATAGTTAAAACTTTGAAAATTTTAGCACGTTTGATCACTCGTGACACAGGTTTACACCTTTTGACATCTTCATGCATTACACGGATGCAATAGAACTGTCAGTTCCGTGTGATAGAATGCCTGAAGATTTCGAAAGGGGAAACTCGGGCTGTGAGTGACAAAACACGTGGAAATGTACAAAGTTTCAACAATTCAAAATTATGTAAAAAGTAGTGATTTTTCACAAAACATATAAGCTTAATATTATATTCTACCTCGAGTTGAAAGGAAAATAAAACAATCTTAAGCACAACAGAAACCATTTTTTTTTATTTTGGAAATATTATCTTACCTGCGTTACTCCCAATATAATCATTTTTATACGGTTTGCGATAATCTTCCTCGGTTCTAAGGCGTCTGCGATTGAGTGATAAGTTTACACACTCTCCCGTTGAATGGCTGGTTTACAACAATCTCTCTTTGACTGTTTACCTACTTCGTCTTTTTTAGATAGAAGGCGAACAAGATTTCCGTAGCTTACGATATCATAGTTAGTATTCGAAATAAAACTATATCTCAAGTAGCAGAAGAATGGGGCACCATATTTTATATATGTATATGAAAATAAATTCGAAGTTATTCAGCGCGTTGACGTAAATTGTCAGTATTTCAGAACTCGTGGATATATTTTTTTATATCTATCGTAATGAAATATGATAGTATAAATGCAATTAAATAGTGAGATTTAAAATGCAGTAAACGGAGCACATAATTGATGATTGAAGTAATGAAAAAATTGTGCTTTGTATTTATGAAAATACTGTAGAGGTTCAACTACACGGACAGAATTTAGATATATAGAGGTGAGGTAAAATTTTATGATAAAACTAGAAAGAATTTCGGAGTAGAAGTCTTGAGCATAATTGTCGATGATTCTTGGTGATAACGAATCTGTGACTCCAATAATAATAACAAGTAACCAAGAGTTTTTATTTTGTGAACAGTAAACATATTTAATACAAAACAATTGTTTTATGGAATATTGTCACCGTAAATGTATTTTGTCCTACGTGTAAAAAGAATTTAGATAATAGAAAACTTGTATATGTGATTTTACTTATTTTTTCGTGTTTTTATCCCATATATCGCATTATATGTATAAAATATGAATTATAGGACTTCATTCAATATTTATTTGTTTGTTTTTTTTTTATAATCAATATCAATTTTTTTAAACGTAATAATAATCACTTTCACACAGAAGTTTTTTTTTATGTTATATGGCCATTGATAATAATTGAAGACCAAAATCAAACATCATTACGAGTTCATTATTTTTATTAGATAAGCTGTGATTGTAAATTATTGGAGAATTACTTCCGTTTCAACATTTTTGGGAAAAAGTGTTTCCCCTCCAAAAATATGATAATGAAAATATACTTGTTACGTTAGTTAGTCTATTTTAATTAAGAAGAACTCTTTGGTAGTATTTTGAGCACCCTTATAGAATCATAGCTTAGATATATAATAATTATTACCTTTCGATGTCAAAAATCTAGGGGCGCCATTTCAGTATTTGTTTTGTCTATATGGCCAAGCTGGCGCTAAAATAGATAAATAAATGTGTGTATTTTCAAATTCAATGGTGCAAAAATTCTTTATTACACATTGTTTGGCTTTAAAACCACAACCATTAATTTTCAGTATATTTCTAAATATATCTCACTTTTTATCATCCACTAAAAAGTTTCATGGGTAATGTCGAATGAACTATATAATACGTTATATCAATAAAATTTTGAGATTTTTTAATAATATTTTGAACTCTCAAACCTAATTTTAATTTTCGTTATTTGTAATGATATTCATTCAATTTATTGCCGATGTATCAATTACTAGCAAAATAAAATTTTAATATAATATTTTTTTTTCTATTTTATTGAATTTAAATGATATACATTTATGGTAAGTAGCAAAAAAAATGTTTACTCACCTCAGTTATGTACGGCAATTTACAATTCAGGTAATTTCATGAGCTGTTGTAATTTGCAAGCTTGCTTTATTATATAGTTGCTTACTGTAAATACAAATTTTACAGTACCTGATTTTCCACTAGATTAGTTTGTTTATCGGCAATCTTTAAAAGTATTTCAAGCATCACTATCGAAATCTTTCAATTATCGCTTCTGAATATTATAGCGCTACCTACCTTAAAACATAGGCAATTTATTGGAATAGATAAGTGTGTAGATGTTAAAATTATTATATATAGATGGCATTGTTGTTAATAATTCCTAATCGTTCCGAATAATTATTCTTGTAGTATTTAAATTTAGAATTGAAATAGTTGAATATTTTTTATCACTAAAGTTGTCGATCGTTTACTTTTAAATTATTTCATATAAAACCCTAATTAATGATAAAATTATCTATATCGCTGGTTATATTTACAATTAGGTTTTTACTATACTATAAATTTTAATGTAAATTCGTCATTATTTCGGTTAGTAACGATATTTAAATAAATGCAATTAAAGTGAAAATAAGAGTTGTTTGAAACCATATTAGCTATAAAACAGTTACGTTTACCAAACAAATTTCTTATTGTGTATTAGCGTTTTGTAAATATATAATATTTGTTTTTACGATTATTAAATGTTTATCGTGTAAATGTTTGGAAACTCTGCAGATATTTTCTTGTATAGGAAAAATATGCGTTAACACTTAACTTTCCAATTAAAAAATATATTTACTGAGAATATTTCGTATAGTTTATAAAAATATTAATATTTATTGTTGAAACATCATGTGTTCATGCACTTGAATAAGTGAGTATTAATTGAAACTGGCATATATAAACTAAACTTATAATAAGCGATTTGTTATGAAGGGGTTAGAAATGATTCAATGTGCAGGGGAAGTCTTTGTGGCTTTAGTGTTTATTTATTGTACACCCAGTCCTTTTTTTACGCGATACATTGGTTCTAGAAAAAGGCGCGTAAAAATGATTTCACGCAATTGCATTATATTTCTTTACACACCCTAAAATATAAATTCGCAATTGTATGTGTATTTAAAAAAATGAAATGCTTTACTAAATTAAGTTTTAAAAATACACATATTTTTTCTATTTAAAAAAATAATGAAAAGTAAATGTCGTTAAGGTGTCGTAGTAAGAGTGAAGCGCGTAAAAAATGTAGCGGTGCCGTCCAAAAAAATCGCGTATAATCGAATTCGCGTAAAAAAAAGGACTGGGTGTATATGTTTATGTCTACACATAAAAAATGCACATTGAATACTTATTCCTTTTGAAATGTAATGATCGATACGTATATTATTAAAAGTCAACGATGGAAATTAAGTGAACCGAATACGAATATACTTAACCTGTTAACCGGGTATGACGAGATATTTCGTCATATTCGGGTTTTATTTTTCCCCTCTTTTGTTGACAAAAGTTCTGCACATGGCGAACTATGAAATCTTTCATCAAGTGTTAACTATGGAACTGACGACGTATTTCGTCAGTGCTATGTTTACCATGTGCGTGACGAAATAATCCGTAATCCTATAGATTTAATTACCATACGCACTTTTAAGATACGCAAAACTAAATTACCCGGTTAAGAGGTTACATATAAATAATAGTTCATGTGGAGTGTTTCGATATCCGAAGGAATACTAATGAACGTTGTTAAAGCTCTTAGCTCACTATTAGCAGATTAGTTGTATACTTTGGAAAACAACAAACATATTTTTAGGAATAGTTTTCTTACAGCTGAAGATGTGTTTGACACACATTTATAAAAATCAATGTATTTTTTTACGACTCAAAATGGGCTTATTTTTTCATTTAATTTATTCCACGTTTCAGTATTTTTTTCGTCAAACGTTGTAGTCTCTATAACTGGAAAATATGGAATAATATTTTCACAATTTTTTTTTTGTTGTGCATATAATATTTAATACATTCCTTCTTTCTATTTTCATTGATCATTAAAGGGTTCGTGTAATTAAGTTAGTATTTCAATTCATTTGCACGTTTATCAGAAACAATGCATAGTAATTCCATATATTTTATACAATATATTTCAACTCTCGCTTGAGTTTTCAGTTCTCTACCTTCTTGATACAAAAGTCTTGTCATTCTGTTTTATCAGTTTCGTTTAATTTAGTTCAAATCTTCTTTGAAACTCCATTGGTTGCCAAAGACCATGGCATCATTCATAATCTTTATAATATCCCATCATAAACCACAGCATCCTGCAATTTTCATAAATTGCAATTGCGAAGGGTGAGCTTCTCGCTAAATTAGAATATGACATGCTTTAAATGATTTCACTTTTTATTTGCAATTATTAACCCTTTACTCTTCTATAGCAGTGCTCCGCAATCGGTGTGCCACTCGTCAACGCTACGTGTGCCGTTGTACAATTCATTAAAATGATTTAACTAAACAATTGACTTGCTAATGTCTTTAATATATTTAGTAATTATTTTGAGACCTTTTTCCGACATGGTAGCAAAATTGTTTTTCTTTAAAAGTGTTCGAAATAACTGCCTAGAAATCATCCAGACAGTATTTTTTTATATTATATATGTATTTATAATATATACGCCACCTTGGTATAATTTTCATTTCGAATATTTTATGATAATTTAATATAAATAATGCGATTTGAATAGTTTCGCTGTAAAAGGGTTAAGTTGGTGTTGATAAAATATGTTTCTTATTCAAATATACACATCAAATTAAAATTAAATGGCTAAGTTATAAGCGATTGTAAATAAAATTTACTAATTCACACATTTTTGTGAAAGGTGTGCCGCGAAATTCTGACGACTTCCTTAGTGTGTCGTGGGTGTATATATAATACATAAAATATTTTTTAATTAATATAATGTAGAGGTCATAGAAGGGTTGAGGCACGGGTCCAACATGCAAGTGGGCTCGCCGATTACGTCAAGGAGTAGAATACAACCGATAGCAATTCAACTATCAGTATTATGCAGTTGCCAATTGTCCACTTAAAAATAGACTCGCGTATAAATTGCAATGCAGCTGCGTTACAACGATTTATCAAAATATTATCAAAGACTCAAATAATAATAAAAAAAACCTTTTGAATCGACACAAAAATGCCGTTATATTTTTCCGCGAAAATTGATATAAACTTAATTTATTTTATTTTACCTGGATCGCAAATCTTTTTTTACTTACGTATCAGTGCGTCATTGAAAAAATAAAAAGAACTTTCAAAACTGCTTGTATATAACACGGTGAAATAATAGCAATGTATTTTAGTTCTACAATTTTTTTTAAAGATAAAGAGTTCTGACGATGGCGTGAGCCGAAATAGCTATCAACTATATCTTTAAAAAAATTGTAGAACTTAAATACATTGCTATTTTTTCACCGTGTTATTATGAAGTTCTACCAAGTAAATATCAATTCAATCAATGCTTCTATATACTTTAAATTAATAAAAATACTCAGGATTTACATAAAAATTATGCATTGAAGAAAGTCATTCAGGGGTTAATTTATGATGTAGCAAGGGTTAACATAAAAGATAGTGATTATATAGTTAAAAAAATCGTCAGTATACTTCATAATAAAGTAGTATAAAATAATAATATAAATTATTAATGTATATTTTTTTTATTCTTTCCTTATATGTAATTACACTTCATTCATAATTTTAATTGCTAGAATGCTTTATCTAGATACCGTGTTTTAATTATAAGATGTGTACTTCGATTCGCTCGTTATAAAATATAATGCATAAATACTATTAACTACAAGATTAAAATCTATAGATGATTGAATACTACGTTATTAGTATTGTCCACAAGACTTTCATTATGTGTGATTATTAACGTAATTAAATTCTCATTAGTATAATATTGAACACTGATGTGCGTAATTGTATTGAAATCAATTAAATTTTCGACAATAAACTACTATTCTACGAAGTTATTATAAAGTATTTACTTTACACGGATTCCTCATTATGCTGTTAATTGAATAGTGTTAAAATGATTATATTCAAAAAAATAATTCACTAAATGTCAATAAATTTCAAACCTCACCTGTTGGTCGTATTTCAAATTATTTGTTTATGGTATTCTATCATACTTTACATATAGTTAGGTATATTTTCTTTCTTTTAAACATAAACATTTTAATGCTCTATTGATAGCCTGAGAGGTACAAAATATTTTACGGAGATAGCAATTTTATCGTAACTATGTATGCAACAGGCATGAAAGTAACACGTCTGAGGTGGTTGCGAAATTGTTACAGTTTTGAAATGTGTAGACGGGAATGTTAGGTCTTTGCCAAAAGAATTGTACAATACGGTGACCAAACGGAAAACGATTTGAGTGATTTATTGCGAATAAACGTATCAGGAGATATTTTAGACGGAAATAACCAAATCAGGATAAAAAAGGTCGCAAAATTATGGTGATATTTTTATCGTTCATTCGAATAACCAGAGACAATACATCTACACTCAAATTGTAATAATATATTACATAATCTGGCAAATGTATTTTAAGCTTTATGAAAGAATAGATTTGAAGGAGATATAAAAGTAGAAAAGGAAAAATATGTGTTATTTCAGTCTATCATTTGTTAAATATAATATTATAAAATGTCTCGACCAAAATGACTATTTTCAGTTTATAAAATGAGTCCGTTGAAAAGCTCATAACGAATACATGTCTAAAATTTTCAAGTGAATGGCTAATAGAAAAAATCAAATTAAGTCGTCGAAAATAAAAATAATAAATAAACGAAACTTAATAAACGAACCCTTAAATTTTTTCTGATATGCATATACAGATACACATTTGAAAATTATTTTTAATAATATTTAGCTTGTTTTATAGCTAGAAATTAATATTAAAGTCATCGTTCGGGTGAAGATTATCATTCATCAAACCGTTTTCAAATGTTTTAAATAATTTATCAATATAATCCAAACAGTTGGTTGGTATACAGATTTTTTTTATATAGGTCAATTGGTCACACTGTTTTCCCGCCAGTGTCAAACGCACTGACGCAAATCCTTGTTCTAGAGCCGAAACAATATTTCAACTACGATATTTTGTGTTACGTATTTGCAAGTACAGACAGCAAACCAGAATTTGTTTAGATATATTCATTGCTTAACCCCAACCTATATCCATTGACGTCTGTAGATTTTTTCTTTGTATTTTGACATTAGAATAAAATATATTTTTTAACAGTCTACGTTTTTTCGGTGATAGATAAAGATGAGACAGATCAGCAATTTATATAAGTATATATAATATACATAATATTTAAAAAATACACTTCTACGAGTAATTTTCTCATTTTTTTTCTAATACAAGATTTTTTTACGGGGCGGATTATAGACTTACGAGGTGCCAGACGCAATTTCGTCAGCTAAATAAAGAATTAAATTAAGTGACATTTCATAAATTGTGTAGGAGAGCAACCAAAGGACGTGCCAATTGTGATTATAGGATTACACGCCATTATGTATATATATTTGATATTAACCTACAATGTGCATTAAGAGAATATGTTGTTTTCAACCGCTAAGGTAAGTATAAAATAATATGGCAATGCGGAATGCTCAGTAGAGAATATTTATAGCTTATTTTCAGGGGTGAGTTAAATCAATTCTTTAAGTTCCAATTTCAAATATCAAACGCTATTTTTAAGTCATATCGAATATAACTTCGTATTCAATTGGTATTTAGACGTAATACGTAATTAGGCCTAAGTGTTTGCAACCCTAATCATTTAGCTAGTGATTAACTTTATTTGCACGAATTTATAGAAAACAAATTATCTTACATGGACGAGACATTTTGAAATATTTTTGACAGATTAAATCTCGAAAATTCTTCAAAGTAGAAGTTTATTTTTTACTTATCTCAGACTATCTTCTTACTTTAATCTTATCAAGTTTCATTTTAAGTGCTATCTTGTATATAATTATGAATAATCACCAATTTTTTTAATAAGTAAATTACTGAGAACCTTATCTTGAATTTTCTTAAGCCATCTTATGAGCTTATAATGCTAAATCGTTTAATCCATAATATACAAGTGGTAACGTACTCTCTGAGCCCATCTTTTTTTAAAACCATATCTTAACTTAAAAATTCTAATCCAATATGTTAATAAATTCAAAGATTCTTAGAACAATACTTTATCAGATGATGATGATAACCCTTGTGAGTCGTTCGCAAGAAAATGACTAATAAGCTTGGCGCTGCATATTGTAAATCACATAAGTCAAGTGAACTATTATTCAAACAAGCGTCAATTCTAATAACCAAAGCTCTTCGTATTTTATGTTTTGTGTACTCTAATACAGTTTTTCTCAACCTGCAGTCCGCGACCCGGTTGGGGCCGAAAAGAGTATGTCAAATTTCAAGAAATTCGCCATGCAAAAATATTAAATATAGGATTTTTTTGCCTGCATGTTTACTTGTATTTATAGTTATTGTTAAATAGTAATAATTGATATGGTATATAAGAGAAGAGGGATACTTAATAATAACAGTCAGAGATTGTACTGCAGCCAAAAATATCCAATATATTAGCAAAGATTCAACAGCAGGTTTCGTATTAGTTTGTTGAAAAAAACCAATTGTTTTTGTTAAATTTTAACTGTATCAGACTGTTATATGTATATTTGTAAGTTAAGATTTAAAAACTATAAGCATTACTTAGTTATCCGCGATTTTTCCCCTTTTTACCGGCCTGCATGTGTAAAAAGGTTGGGAACACTACTGTGACAGATACACACGTATATATTGGTAAGAAAAAAGCACAAAATGCATATAACTAAACAGAGTCAGTTGTTTGCTTTGGGTGGGTTTTTTAGATATTTGATTCCATAATAAGGCTGATTATTACATCTGGTGATCACATAAAGTTGCACTTAATGACTATTAGTATACTGATTCGATCTATCTACACGTTTTTAGTTTGATACGATCCAATTTGAGAGAGGGGTAGTGGTATGTATTGAAAATACAGGCATACATGCATTTGGATAAAAAAAAAAGGATTAAAAAATAATCTAATAATAAATCATAATAAAACTTTGGGAACTGACAGCCCTGCTACGAAATTAAAAAAGACTTCTATGTTTGACTAATACATACAAAAAAAAATTCACAATAGTTACCCTTTGGATAGGTAAGTGAACATAAAAACTTTTTCCTGAAATTAAATATAAATAATAATTTTGATTAACTTTCATTAATGACTATTAATGATTTTATCCTATGTTGTATTCATTAATAGAATTTTACAGATTTAGAGTCACATTATTGAGAAAAAATATTTTTTTGCAGTTGCAGCATTATATTGTAAAGAAATTTAAGTAATTTGAAAATGTAAATATTGAGCATTGTCAGATACTAGATATAGCTGTCCTCAAATGATAACGAAGTATAAAATTTCACATTTTTCTACACTATGATTGTCGACAGACACAACATAAATATTCTCATATATCCCGTAATTCGAGAACCCTTTGTTGTTTCTTTAGACTTTGCTTAAAGACGTTACAAAGTTATACTAAAACATATTATACCCTAAGCTATTATCGGCAAACTTATGAGACCGGGTAAAATGAAATATCTATTTGGTAATCAGGTAAAAATTTATAACTATTTTTGAATAGGTATTGGTAAACAGCAGCTTGAGATAAAAAAAAAACAATTCTTTGACAGACACTGTACAATCCACCGTAGAGTATTTATGGGAGTACAGCCAGTGCTACGTCAATGGGAAGTGTTGCTACTTCACATTCTATGATAAAAACAAAAAAAGTGACCATGAGTTACTTAAAGTTAATAAGTAATAAAAATATTATTAATATATTCAATAGAAACTTTGTTGATTATTGAAATCTTCAATAAATAATTAAAAATATAGATTACCCTATTTTCTTGACGGGCTTTATTATAAATATTTTGCAGCGGATAATTCAATCCCCCGCGGGTAGAAGATTGTCGACGACCACTGATCTAGGCCTTTGATTCTAGGGACCTAATTATTCAAATCAGATGAAAACCAGTGTTACCATTTCACTAAACCAGGCTATTTGCATTTGAAAAATCAAATAAAGAAAAGTGAGAGCCCAGCATAATATTTCAGAACACATATTCATATTTTTTATCGGGGGTTTTATTTCGGCTGCTTAAGTATATTGTTAAAATTTATCTCAGATTTATAATTAAAATAAAATATAATTCCGATTTTTGAATACAGATGAATTTAACGCTAAGGTCTCTGGCAACACCGTGAAGTGGTGGTAATTAGGGACTTTCCAAACAGATCATTTCCGCTTACAACACCAAGTAGTTTACAAAAAAAAAGGTTTACAAAGGTAAAATATGATATACAGCTTGCAAAAATTCTGTCTACAGAAATAAAAAATTCCAACAGGCAACTTAGCAAGGGGTAATGTCCGATATCAAGAAATAAGCCCCAGACACATGATTGGTATGATAAAATTAAAGAATGGGTTTACTTATGAACAACAGAAACTTACTACACTAGTATAAACGCAGAAATAATATTTATTATCTTTCATATCATTAATATATTATTTTTATATATACAGTAGAATGACTTCCAGAAATAATGAATGACCTTTAAAGAATAAGCCATACTTTCCGCAATATTGAGGAATTATGTATTATATATTTCTTACTAAGAATTCCAAAATACATAATACAGATTTAGAGTTAGATCCCTCAACATCAAGGTTAAAAGATTGAGGTTAAGAAAATACTGACAACAAGGCAATCATAACCTGGTTGAACTATCGACTGAGTCATAAAGTACGATAATCTTCCAAGAGTAATTAAAATTGTCAATTTTGTGATCTTACGCTATCCGCATTATGGTAAAGTTTGATTGTAGTACTACGATAATAATCTCGAACAGTTGAGGAATATAATACAGTGCTATCAATAACTTACTAGAAGCAACCAGTTGCTCGTTGAAAAGCGACAATTTGCGCAACCATTGTTCTGGTTAGAACTAACTTGAATAACTGCTAGAGTCAACGTGATTCAGAACACGTCGCCTACTCTGTCCCTCTCTTGCCTGTGTCAAGTACCTATGTTTATTGCAGGTCAGGAATAACTGCAAAAATCCTTTTTCAGTCACGGGTATGCAAAGTTTATCTTAAGATTAAGACTGTATCGGGTAAAAAATAACGATACATTTTCCTTAATGAACAATTGTCAAATAACAAATTATATCATATTTTTGTCATGACTACTTAAAATACGCATATAAAACTCAAAACACGGATGCAACAAGTAAACTCTTGTTCCACTTGTTCATGTAAGGTAGTTTGGCAAAGATGGCGTACATTTCAAAAAATTAACACAATTACACTTTTTTGAGGTGCCAAATAATATTCTATGTACATATAAATACATGATGATGGGTGATCGGTTAACGAATATATTCAGTTTCAAAACTATGTTTGCCATCTGAATTCTTTATTGTATTGCATATAGAATAAGTCGATTAGAAATATCGTTTTAGCTCGTTATCCGAATGTGTTGGTTTTCCGATTGGTTCACAGTTCAAACTGTTTGTTAACCGCTGCATAAATTTTATATTTTTTGATTATGTAGAAATTTGAGCTCATCTTTTTGTTGGACCCTCAAGCATCGCATGACTGATGGAGGATTGTATACATGTTATTTGTAAAATAACGGTTTCTAATACAGGGATAGAATTTTATTTTTTCCAACTGCGAGTCGCGAACTTGATTTTTTTATTCGTCTAAATAGGAGGCTATTACAAAATGGATAAAATTATGTTTTTCAAATATTTTTTTTGGAATTCCTCTATCTGGATCATCGTCCGTATTCTAAGACTTCAAAGCAATGCAGCGAGTAAATATGCGATTAGGACAAATGCCCAAAACAATACTTATATAGTTGACCAATTTGCAACGAGGCTGAAATAAATAATATTTAACTAAATATATATTATTTTTAACGTGAGTCTTAATTCTCTATATCTATGTTTTTAAAAAATGAAGAATGGCTTCAAATTAAAATCATGTTTACTCAAAAACAATTCTAAAAAGTTAATAGATTTAATTTATTAAAAAAATTGGTAATTTCAAAATAATCTTGCGACAATGGGCAAAACCAATCAATATCATAAGGAATTGACAGTTAAGATCATAAAAAAGAATTCCAATAATATCAACCTATACAACAAAGCATTTCCGAAATGACTCGCTATGTGCACGAGACGGGTTTGCACGCTGCGAAACACAGCCTTCGTCGTTGGTGACGTCAGACTGCTACACATATTGATCGAGGCTATGTGGGTGTGCGAAGGGTGTGGCGCCAAGGTGACCTGTGCGGAGGCTCGCATGATTTCCGCCGCGTCGCATTCCCTCCGCCCTGAAAGCCCTTCCCCTCTCTGACGCCAGTGACAATTTTGCGCCGCGGTTTTACTATTTCTACTTCATACTGGTTTACTCACAACTTCACTGAAATGCAGGGTTGTCTATAGTAGGCATACTTGTGTTGGTATTATGTTACTCAGGGTTGAAAACATGACGACATAAATGTTATGTACTTATTTATTATTAGTCATCTACGGAAGGATTGTTTTAGTAGCGCTCGTAATTAAACAGTCATTTACAGGAAATCATTTTTTGTGTCGTTTTACAGTGTCTACTTTGTAAACAGTTGAAATAATTGAAAAAAAATTCTACAGATTTTTAATTAATACAATCAATAATTTTTCGAAACTATTTTTGAAAATTCAACAAACAGCATTTTTTTAAATCAATTTATTGAAGCATTAATTTTATTTTAAATTGATCAAAGATCTTTTGAATGGTGTCACATTAATAACTTACGATCTTGATAATAGCTAAATGATTAAAATCGTTATCAATTCTTGGTAGAATATCATTATGTGTTGAGATATTGTTTTGATAAAAATTTTACTGTACATTTGACAGTTGGCCATTTGTTGCAATAATTTATCTTAGTTTCAGGGTCAAATATATTTTTTAATTAAAATAATATTATCCCAAAATTGTCAACTCAGAGTAGTATTGTATTTATATTCAGGTACTTTTTGATTTACTGCATACTTAAATGCGGAACTCCAAGTCTTTCCGACATACCATTAAAAGTTTTGAGTGTAAAAGCAATGGATGGGTTTGGATAAGTGATAACTGCCGAATCTATAGAAAATATTACACATCAACATTGCTCTATGAGTTTCTTAAAAGATAACTTAACCCTTTGGATGCCACGACTTTTTGGCCGACTGTGCCAGAAATGCCACGATCATGATATAAAAATTAACATATTAAAATGTGTTCTATAGTTTTTTAAACAGTGTGTACCATTGTTTTGACAAAAAATTTCGTTCCAAATAATATGCACTGCACCAGATGCAATCAGTCTTCTGTTATTTTTTAGTTCGACAGTTTTGTGTTGTGGCCAAACTTTGGCATTTTCAAGTATATAATATATTTTTTTTACTTTACACATAAAATTAGCTTACTTTAAAATCTTAACCTTACAAACCACTATTTTAGCCTTGGATAATGACGGAAATACAATAAGAAAACGCATATCTATAGAAATAGAAAATATAATTTTAGGAAAACTTTACGCCCATTTACAATAGAAAATCTTGATAATAAAAATTCTTACTCTTCAAAATGAATAACCAGAGTCAAACGGATACTAGTAATTATGATTCAGATACGGACTCCGATGGAAGTGCTTTGATACGACCCCGACAGAGATGTCAAAGACTCATTAGTGAGAGTGATAATTCTGAAGAAGAGCATTTTGATACGATAGCATTGATTTCGAGGAAGATTATTCTGAAGTATTTTTAGATCATGATGCTGGCAACCAAGATTCTTTTGGGTTCATGGAAAAATGATATTTAAAAAAATGTTATGAACCTCTGGAGCAATATGCAATGACACACCGTTTTGCCGAATATTTCGTCCCCATCGCGACGTTCGAGCTCGAGTTATTATTATTGTTAGCAAAACGCTGTAATAGTAATAATGACAATAGGTAGCACAGACTTCAACAGCGCGTTTAAAATATGACTCATTCTTTTACGATGCAGAGCCGTCGGCTCTGGCTATCCACGATATATTGCAAAAGCCGATTAAATCGGCTCTTGGCAGCCAAAGGGTTAACTATTTCAATAATTAAGAATAGCAATTTTTTGACTATAAGTAAAGTTAAACGCTGAAAACCAATGAAAAATAAAATATCACGGTGCTTCACCGAATAAATAGTTATATAATCAATAATAAAAATGGCTTAGTTTCTTATATCTATAACGTACACCTCAACACTTCGCTTGCGCATTCTGGATAGTATAGGTAGCACTGCCATCTGTTGTAGGTACTGTATTACTTGTCATTTTTTTATTTTATTTTCATTTATTACTTTTGTTATCATAATCGATTTACTGGAAAGTGTTTGTTGTCACTTTTTAGTGGAAAGGAATTATATTTTAATGTATAAAACAGATTTTTTTGTATTATTTCCACAATTTAATATGTTAGTGATCAGGACTGTTTTGTTTATCAGTAGATAGTGTTTGCAATGAACGAACCCGGTCCTAGTCGAAAAACATTAAGTTGGGGAAATAATATGAAAGAGTGTGTTTCTATTTCTTTTTAACTCACCAAAACCGTGTGCTTAAACCATTAAAATTAAAATTAAACATCAATTTTCCGCAAAACATTGCATGTAGTACATGTGGGTTAGGTCTGCAATCAGATAAATTTTCCCAGTGTTACAAACCACATTTCGCATTGTGACAATTTAGTGACGTCGGATTATTATTTCTTGAAATAGCGCGACGGTAGCGTTAAAATATTCCAAGGTATTTTTGTGGCGTGTACGATAAGTTTTTTGGGCGTTTTGTTTGGGAATTTGTCACCGTCAACCCTGTGCGCCCGCCACCGACGCAAAACTTCCTCTCGACGCTCGTACGTCACAGGCGTCGGCCGGGTGAGACATCGGACCAGTAAATACACCGCCATCGGACGGACGAGTCGTGTGCGTTCTTGCTCCGACTTGTCAGGACGTCGGTAGTTTTGAAGGACTTACGAGGAAGCGAGGCTATTATTTGTTATCAGTGTTTTATCATTTGCTACGGTCGTTCAATTAGTATCATTTTTTACCGCGGCCTATCGGCGTTTCCAGACTAAGCATGCGTCAGGCGCGAGATGTTGTAAGTAGATTGGAATAACGATAACAAATCGATTGAGTCTACAGTCAGCTGATAATGTTGTCGCCGGAATTACGATACTGTTTACTCATCAAAATAAGTAACATAAATTAAAAAAAAAAAAAAACATTTGCAGCTTGTTTCTTTTGATTACTGTTTATGTAAACTATGATGTTGTTCAGTCTACAGCACATGTACCAAACACGTAAACACGCATTATTTTATATTTAAAAATAATAAATAAGTTTATACTAAAAAAGCAACATCTGTTTTTTTTAATAATGATAATAACACATATTTAGTTTTATTGCCATAATATATTTTATGATCAGGACTGATTTCGCCAATCACGAGCATTATCAACTGATACGATACAAATTACAAACAAGCCGATTACTACAAAGTTTTGAGTTAAGAATTAGCAGGTATACAAACCTAAGGGTGAAAAACTAAGAAAAAAAATATTTAACACATTAAAAGGCGATATCTAAATTGTTTTCTGAATATATATGTATTTATTTTAGATAATAAAAAGTATTAATACATCAACTTACTGTGGAAAAAAATGATTAGTACGCCGACATAAATTTAATTACATATTATTTCCATCAAACAAAAACAAGGGAAAATCAGTTATAATTTAATAAAACTGGTAATGGTATAAAGAAATAATGTAAATGCGTCGCTTTGATGTTATATCAAGTTGACTTACTAATATTATTACTGAAAAAAATACATCGCTTTAATAAGAGATGTTCGCTGACATGCGATAACGTCGAATATGTGAGTAACTTATAAAACATTTAAAATCACACAATTTTAAATACAAAACACTTTATATGCATGCGTAAAACATCCCATTCGATTTGATTCAACTCATTAACAAGCTATTTTGAAGACAACCGTTTGTGTGCCACAAACGCCTTAAAGCGTGCTATATTTCCGTGTACTTCTAGCCGGCTATGAGAAATACATGGTATTTTACTTGCCAGTAATATCTGGATATTATCAAACAATTGGCACATTGACGCATATTGTAAAATTATAAATATTAGAGATTACAATTTTTACCGGTTTTTCACTTCGTGCGAGAATTTTTTAATTTTTGAATAACTACACCACACGGCATGTTTTCTATAAAACTAGTATACAGGTTCCAATAGTTAGTTGGCCGATGTGGCTTAGTATTTTACCCAAGCAAGCAAATGAGTCTGTTTTCGTGTGTCAGCAAACTCAATAGATTTTTTATTAACATTTCAGATATTATACATCGGTGTTTGGAATGTTATTTTTGTTTCATGATCTTGGCGCTTAACTTTAATAAGTTAATTTAATATCTTTCTCATTTCAAAATATAGAGCGGATGCGAATATATTAGTTACACTGATAAATATCTGCTATTTTTTATTAAACGAAAACTTCTATTGTTATAAAATTGGTATGATATCTTTTGAATGTTCTGAAAAAAACGAAGTCAAATAATTTTTATCATTATCTTTTATGAGACGTTGATGTTTGGTCTTTGCCTAATCGTCACGACGATGGTTCTGATAACTATGATAAACTGGTGAGTTGCTAAGGATGGGTGCAAAATTTCTTGGATAAGTTAATTTTAGTATTAATAAATAGCTTGATTTTTTTTCTTTGATCATCTCCACAAGTTTGTTTCACACAAAAGCTACTGAATTATTTTTTAAGTAGCTGGGTAAATTTTTTTACGTGAGCCGGCAGACAATGGGTTATTTTTCCGAATTGTTTTTTTTTATAAATTATTGATAAACGAATACAAATGTTCACATCATTATTTCACTACATAGCCTGGTGATAACAATAACGTGCATAAATAATGACGAACCATAAACGTTATGAGCACGTGTTTGATTTCATATTATCAAATGGCAGTGTTGCCATAAAATAAAATGAGTCTGCATGCGGCGGTATTTCATTACATGCATTTAATAAGGGAATTAATATGGATATTATGTTTTCAACGCCTGAGTGGTCGACTCGTCGCCGTTGTGGTTAATGAAATAAGGTTTTATCACATTACGACGCAGGTCTCAGTGGCATGCTATCAAAACATGAGACGGTGCTTCATTTCGATTTCAACAATATTATAAACAACTACAATTAATTGTTCAAATTGTACTTTAAATGTGTCTACGTCTGGAACTCCTCTCTTATATCGTCACTTGCAGATTTATTTGTCTAATACATTGTTATTAAACCTTTTTACATCCGCGGAACAGTGAAAATTCGAAACATATTTTGCAGAGCGGTGTCAACGAGCTTCACATGTTGATGTACAGTCAGTTCTCGATTTACGACAGGGTATTTATTAGAAAAAAAAATTGGTTGTCTGTAGAGTCGGTTTACGGACGATAGTTTAACGTGACAACGTCATAAGAAAACATTGATGAAATGATTGCATATTTTTATGAATAAAATGGAATCATTTTTATTGAATTATCATTATTTTGTATGGATACGAAGAAGGAGTGAAATGAAATCTACAATTTTTTGTTGATATATTTTATTCGCACGCGACAAACGGGACAATGAGTCATGTTTTTTCGTGCGTGCAGCGGGCGTTCATCGATTTATAAGACGTTGTCACGTCAAAATATTTTTTGTATAATTTCTATCAAATATTTTATGAAATAACATTCGGTCATGCGTGATCCAAATAAATTTAAAATGGGAATATTTATTTATTGGATATATTGTCATAGACTTAACATATTACGCTTTACGTCCGAGCTGTTGGAACGGAACTCGCTGCAAGTCGAAAAGTCAGAAATTGAAATATGAAAGCTTTAGCAGACCGGTAATAAACTTATGCGGGCCTTTGCCGGTCCGTGGACCACAAGTTTAATAACACTGGATTGGCATACATAAATATATGGTCGTATGTAATAATAATTTTTTACCATTATCATGTCTGCACCAAATATTATACATAAAGGATCCTTATAGAAAATTTCAATTGTGATTTGTTGGTAGCAGTTGTAAGTCAATCACTCAAGCATACTTTTTTCAAGATGGTGATGAAAGAAGAATGAAAGTAGTAAAAGATTTATAATATGCCGCTAAATATTATTGATCCTCTGACTCTAACGTCTCAACTGTTGAAAATGACGATTACAGTATGTTGATAGTTAACAGAGCTACAATAAAAATCAAAAAAAAAATAGTAAAAATCAACACTGCTAAATTATTTTTTGAAATATTTCGGGTTGAAATATTCTTTACGTTGCTCAGCAGACAATAGGTTAAGCGCTCTTTATGGTGTAAGTTATTCGAAGATCAGGATTACGACGATAATTCACGACATTGGGAATCGTCGGGCGATAGGAGACTATAAGAAAACGTATTGCAAAGAAATAAAAATGTTGCGATACAGTATATCGTCAAGGCGCAAGTTTATTTTTCAATATTTGAGATAATATGCTACACTTCAATGGACATTGTTTGATAAAGGATGTTTATTTAGTAGATTTAAATAATAAAAACAAATGTCGGTACTATGGTACTGTGGTCAGTGTTGTCGGCTCTAAAATCTGTCTGATATTTTAAAAAATGGTTTCGTGAGAGCGATAAACTAACCACAAGTAAGGTCTCTAACACTATACTTTTGATCCATACTATCTTCTATCCTCAAAAAAAAGAGAGATTTAACCAATGAGTAATAAGGAGATAATGTAGAAAATGTAGAATACCTACATTTTGATGGGACATACTCTATACAGGAGTGTACATGAATGAAAAATTAAAAAAATATTAATGATCATTTAAAAAAATATATGTGGTAACACCGTTATCTCAGAATATTTTATTCAAACAATATAGTATAAACATCTAAATGCTAAGTAAAACGACTCATATCTTGTCCTTGGTCTCATTGTTATATGTTCATTGGTCAATCGATGGTTGTCATATTTAATTAATTATTCAGAAATGAATTGCGTCACAATAAAAAAGTGAATTTGCATAAATAAGATGAATAAACCCATAAAATAATAAGTTCATATTTTATAAAAGAAATCGCATTATAGAAAAAATTAAATAGTGAGATGTATCATCAACGCATTTTTAACAACAGTGTGGTAGGTAATTTTCAAAAATTACAGACAGCGAAAATTTTATCGTCATCGGCACACTAAGGTTAAAAGGGTAACAACTTAATTTATTTCCATAAATTGGCATATTATCATTTATAAACCTCAGAAGTCGAAGAGCTAAAGATAATTCAGGAATTATGTTATAGATATGTACATGATGTTATAAAAAAAAAAAAGTATTTTATTATTTGAATTTTGTTATTAATTATATATGTGAACAATACCCGCAGCCACTGGCCCACAATCAGCTATTTTTCTTGTTGTTTTGAATTATATTACGTTGAAGGTGTATTTTTTAGATTAAAATATGTTTTCCTCACTTACATCAAAAAATATTCCAAGAAAATCCATGCGCACCTAATACCGCAAATCATTGATAAATATATTATCTTTCAAAGTGGTTGGCAACACTGATGTCTTAAATTGCAAATTTTTCAATTTTTAGCGGGAAAGGTTAAACGTCAAAACTGAAAGCGTATAAGAAATATTCTAATTATATTCATTACAGATTAAAACCTTTTTTAACTACATAACCTTAAAATTATATTGTTCACAGACGAATTACTGTAAAATATACTCATAATCATTTTCAATTAACATTATTTATATTGTATAATATTAGATGTGTATCAAATCGATTATTGATTTCTTCATCTTTAACAGGTAAAAATATTGCTATTAAAGAACAGACATACTTCAAGGATTATAAATCTCGAAACCCGTTATTTAAGTGTGCGTTTGAATATGATTACGTTCTTCAAAACTTAAACATCCTTGAAGAACAACAGATATCTGCGAAAGTGAAAGCGTTACCTCGCTACGTTGTTTTTTACGTGTATAATATAAATACTACAGTTAACATAATCAATTATTATTTTGGTATCTTAAATTTTTCATTATTTTTCAAGCCATTTTTTGATAAATGAATGCCTTAAATGGATGTTAGGTCAACGACCGAATAATATTGTGTTTATAATTACAGTGAACATTGATTCACAATGTCAGTTTGTTGAGAGTATTGTTAAATTACTGTGGATGTTACTACATTTAACTATACTCAGTATTTCTGCTAGTTTTTCATCTCAGCCTGTATAATTTCTTTGGCAAAAAAGAGGCGATTAGATTCTTACCGAAGCTATAAAATTGGCAATGATAGATTTGTAATTACTTTAGTGAGATTAATAAATGTATTTATTTACTAAAAATACAGTAAAAAAATTACAAATAAAAAGTTTATCGCTTTTGCAACGTAAAAAAGATTTGTTAAAGGTAACATTGGATATAAAAAAAAAATAACAAAAAAAGTCAACTAAGCAAGCTGAGGTAAAATCAACTTTAATACATCAAAAAAAGTATTCGTCTGGACTCGTTCTCGTCCACGTGGGATATGTCGAAATACGAAGCAATGCTCTTATCATTGGCATCCGCATTGCCAGACTGGTTCTACACTTTGGAAGCTCACACAACTCAAGTTTAAGACTTTAAAAAAAAAAAAAACAGGAAAATAGAATTTGATATTACCAAGAACGGAAGAATTCTCATTTTGGCCTCGTAACATATAAGTCGAAAGAAATATGCATATTTAGTTATTCATCTCGAAATACCTTTTACCGAAGCTTATCGTGTTGATTTAAATCTTATTGGTTATGTAACTACGAGTTACGATGAAACAATTAGATTAGATAAATTATATTTGTTTTACTAGAGTATATATATAATACTTTATTATAATTTCAACTGAATTGAGTCAGCACGTTTATCAAACACACTGAGCAAAACTTCATACAGAAGGATTCAAGCAAAATGTGCCAAATGAATAGTTCATCTTTTTGTATAATTGTATATTTCAATAGTAAAAGTATAAATTATTCAATGCATTTTTCATGGTGAACAAACCGTCAGCTAAGTCAGTCTTCCCAATCTGGGGGCCGCAGAAATTAACATTGTCTCGTGTACTTTGTTCAAAGAGCCCGAAATATTGTTTTTCATATTTAGAGGGCCGTGGCATTATCAAGTTAGGGAAGCACTGACATACGTCATACAATTGTATATTGACTGATAAGCTATAGAAGAGTAGTTATTATTTGACTCAAGTTATATTATGTATAAAACATATTAACTGTTATTAACTTCATTAGTTTGTTCACTAATGACGAGACGTAAAATTTTTATACAGTGCCTATTTTCTATAATGATGACATATAAATCAAATGAAATGTTCTGAGATCAGTTCCGTAATATTTTTTCCATACGAATAGCCTTATCCTCAAGTCTTTCGACCTACAAACGTCCTCGCTTTATTTCCGAGAGCATTATATTATGTTATTTGTTTTAACGAGTTCCTGATGCGACTTCCTAGAATATAAGTAATGATATAATATCGAATATCGTATAACACAATAATAATATATACGACACTGAACTGTCTGACCGGTGTAACCCTAAAATCTGCCAAAATGAATCACAGTTTTTTATCAATTCGATCAATTTAAATTGGCACTATTTTCAATTTAATACATCAAGGATTATTGTTGAACGTTTATTGACTCATACGAGGCGACTAAAAGACGCTAGTAGCTATGATAGTGTAGCGAGTCGAGATTGTTTATTTTTAGACGAACATATTGTAAACCAGTAGAACGCTACCTAATATAAAATTTAGTTGACTATTTTGTTCCCAATTTTATATTGTCATCACTTTTTCAGTGTTAACCGTCACTTCTAGGTGGAAAGTTAATATGTTTGTATTAATAAAAACACATTATTAGTCCAAAATTTGCAATTACATAATTTATGATCAGGAACGATTTCATTCATTGTGGGAAAATGCTCGCGACCAATAAAATAGGCCCTGATCATAAATATATTAAATTGCGGAAATGACAATTAAAATGTGTTTTACTATTTAAAACACAATACCATAATTATGCCATTTTCAAAATAAAATCACGTAACTACCATCCTTTCTGGTTTGCACAGATATGTTTATAGTCCAACGTGTGCCCAATTAAAAATAATTGAAGCTGTACAGTACCTCGATAATTGTGCGCGTGTAAAGTGGCGCTGTGTGCATTTCCGGCATGACACTCGCAAAAAAAAGTTGCCAGAGTTCGAAAATTTAAACTTTCCTATTATTCCATAAAAAGATATTTATTAGATAGAAAAAATATTCGTTTACAAAAAGTTTCAATGTTCATAGAACAACATAAATATTTACAATATTGTGATAAAACCAATTTCTTTCGAAATTATTCCTAAATTTTAAAATTAATCTTCCATACACCACATCTTCTACACTGTCAACACATTGTAGTTAGCACTACTTAATATTTTGGTACAAAACGTTTATGGACGAAAAGAATATTTTATTTTCCAAACTAAATAATGTCATCTAATATTTTTAATCAGATAAAACTGTATATATTTTAATGAAATAAGTCGAGATATTGCGGCAAAAATTGCAACGATTTTTCATTGGCAGAAAGGGAAAACTCTCTGAATATACGTTTGATGAATTACTTCCAAGTTTTAAGAAAAATATTATACTTAAAATCGGAGCACTTCTGAGACTAGATCCCGTGTATAACTCCCAAAAATGTTAATGTGCCTACAGCTAACAAATAGCCTTATCTGCTGATCAAATGATACAAATAGAAATAAGATCTTTAAATCTAAATACAATATAGCTCTCGTACAATTTTGGAACCCGGCCCCGCAGGTGCTCGAAATGGCCCACCAGTATGCCAATGTTTACAACCCTACACATGGTTCTTGTAATACCACTTAGAAATGTATATTATAATCTTCCAGGGCTAAATAGGGCTAAGAGTAAAAATACACGAAAAAATAACTAAAATACACAATCAAATAAACAATAAAACTGCATTACAAAACTATGTTGTGTACATTTTAGCATACTGCATATTTTTTAAATAAAATAGTATACTTTTTCTATCAGCTATATTTGTGACAAAATATTTTCAATTTGCCGATTATTGAATACAGTTCATACAATGTGGAATCATTTTGTATTATTTTATATCACATATTTTTATATTTTTTAAGTATCAAGATATTCTTCTAAGTCATTTAATATTAAATTAATATCAAATCTTTTTTCGAATAAAAAATAATAAAAAAAACAAGCAAGTGTAGTTACTTTTCGGTGCCTGTCTGATTTTTTATAAATAATTTGCTCGTGAATTTTTTCAGTATCCAATATTACACAACCGGTTTTTTGATTTATGTCGTGTTTTAAAATAGTGAAAGAGCATGTGCCTACTTATTATATGACATTTCGCAATGTAATGAATTCACCACTTCAAAATCGATTTGAAATTTGCATACCCATTATATGGAGGTGTGCATAGTAAGTTAACGTTTACAATAAAATTCCACTGATAAACTGTCTGGTTTTTCTTTTGTCGATTAATGGGAAAAAAATGCTGTAAGTATTCAGATGATTGAAAGAATTATGTTATGTGTAGATATTAAAGATTACAAGAGTAAAAACACAATTTCAAAAAAGTTTTTTTTTGTTTGTTAATTGAATAAAAACGATAGAAATCTCTGAAGCGTTTTATTGAGAAGTTTTATTCTAAAGAATATTTTACAATCTTTCAAACACTGTACACTTAATGTGATTTGACTCTCACGATCTGAGTTTTGTCGTTCGGCATTTCTAGACATTCTAATACACTGATACAGCTGATATAATAGTCAGTTATCAGTTTATATTCTTTATATTTAAGAAAAATTACGATAAATTAGACAAGTTTACGAATTAAATTTATTTCTGAATTAGTTTTATTTACAGTTGATTTGAAAATAGGATCATTAAAAATTGAAAAAAAAATCATGTCATAAACATTCCAAATTAAATGAATGAGACGTCGTAAGACGAAACCCAGTTCGTGAGTGATAAACGAATGTGATATTGAAATTCAAGTATCATCCTTAATAATAAATTTTCAAATGATTTACGCATAGACAATAATGTAATGACAAATTGAATGTATCTTACACATTTTTGAATAGTTCCACAAAAAATGTAAATTCTACTACAATATACAATATTATATTAATTGAAATGATGAAATTTATCATAAGAAATTATATCAGTGTGTATTTTATTAACCCAGAAAGTGCTATAAATGCATGGAAATCCCCGGGAAATCATAGATAAATAAGATAAAGACATAATATAATATTACAGCTATTAACTTTATTATCAACGGTTCATCGGTAATGTTAATTGGAGTACTAAAGATAAACACTCATAATAAAGTATTTTTCAGATTCATAGTACTTTTATTAGTGTGTTAAAATGAATGAACAACTTGTTATTTTGAACGGATAGTTACGTGAATAATTTTGGATAATTATGAGGGCTGTGGAGTCGTTAAAAATGAACACATCTCTGACTACGACATTGACCAACAAAACGACCAAAAAGTTCAATTTTGTCGCAATTTTCCTATCATTCCTATTTATGTGAATTGAATTAAAGATTTACAAACCAATCCGGAAAACTGTTATCCGAGACTAAGAATTTCGGAAATCAAACTATTCCATTTAATAGAGCCTATAAATGATGTAAAAATTCATATCTCTTCAATGTGATTTAGTTACTGCTTTGCTCAGTTCTTTTTTAACACCCTGTGTGGCATTCTTAACTCGGCGGTGCAGTTCATAAGATTCATTTAAATACATACCTTATTTGAAAACTTTTAAGTCTATGATAAATATTTTAAAAAAAATTTGGATCATTGTTTTAATCCCTACCAAATTTAAATTTTTTTTTTTGAGTTGGAATCAAGTTAGCTTTATTTATTTCTTATGGACAATCAGATTTACATTAGCCCTTGTGAGTACTAAACTCGTGCTAAACCAATCAGGAAATCTTATATTTACAATTCATAATAAAAATATCGGAGATCACGTTCGCTAGGTCATTAAAAATGATTAAAATATAATGAAGAATTAATTTCTCTTAAGAGAAAATTATATTATATTTTTGTTTATTGTTAGAACTGCATTGCTATTCTCAATCATGTCAAATATTTCCGTAATCATTATTCGTTTTTTTGTTGACAAATTTTAATTTGGTGCAGTGCGATAGTAAACTACTATTTTAATTACCGATATACTTACTGACTCTAACAATTCCAGGCCGTGAACAGGTTTATACGTGCGATAGTTGTAAGACAAGAAATATAATTTACTAATCAAAAGCATTTCTTAAGGTAAGCAAAATACTGATATTGTTTATTGAATTATTTATTTGCAACAATAACACCAGCAGTGTTGTTCTGTTTTTAAATGCTCAAGTACGTCACAAATACGCGCGCGGGCTTGGCGGAAAATGACGTTCACAATGATTATTCGATCGCGAAGAAAACCGGAACATGCTGGATGTATAAATTTGGCGCCAAGTTATAAATTCTAGCAGGCCGTGTAACATAAATAAATTGTAGCCTTGAACCGAAGAAAATATTTATTTCAAGTTACGACGACATTTATTTCGTAATAAAGATGATCAGGGAATAAAAAATAATATACAATATGCGTTAGTCTTTCAATTCCACGCGTTTCTTTCACATTCATTTTCTTTTTGCTCTCTCATCGCTTAATTTAAACCAGTCTTTAAGAGGTGGGAACAAATTTCATAAATTTTATATTCATATATATTATAGACATTTAATAAAAAAAATCTGCCGTTGATCTATAAATTCATTGTCAACTTTATTTAATTTTATATAAGAATTGATCCGTTGAAAATAAGCTCAACTATTTTTACAGCACATCTGTTACCTTCAAAAATATATTTGATAAACTTTTATTTTGTCTTTGTTTTACGTAGTCGATAATATTATATATTGGCAACCAAGTAATAAAATGACTTATCGCTTTTTCTTTTTGACTCATGATAATTTAAATAAAGAACAATTTTCATAACGTCGGTTCTTATGAGTAAATAAATTTATTTCATCCGATTTTAACTGGTATACTATCACATTTTCACAATAATTAAGTTTTGTTTATGAATCGACCGCAGTTTTGAGATAAAATTAATGTTTACGGAATTCCCGGGTGAAAGGTTAATGATTGTTTTGTACATTTTTTAAGGAAAAAAATATTGATTTGTATAGGGGTGGGATTGTTGGGAATATTGTGTGAACACAATGAATCTATCTATTTGCAATGATTTTTATGTAATATGAAACATCGTGCGTCTTTATTGCACAGTTGTGTCATATGCAGATCAATTCGTAATTAAAAATCGCTTTCATCAGCGTCCATGATTTTTTAAATATTCCAGACAGTAATAAAAATCATATTTTACTTTTGAAATAATTTACAATTGAGATACTCTATTATCTATGTTCACGAATGTTATGACTCAAATTTGTAACGAATTTTTGAATATTTTTGAAAGAATTTTCCGGCAATAATACTATAATGTGTAACCCTGACGAAGGGCCAATGTTCAATAGAGGCGTGAGCCTTGGACCTTAGTTTGTTTTTGATTTCGTATAACTTTATCAAAATTTCAAATAATAAATAATAACATAAGTGTTATTATTGCTTATCAATATCGAAATAACAATCTTTATAAAAAAGTTGCAACATAAAAATCTCAGTGGTTTTTTTAAAATTTATAGACAACTTGCGTATGCGTTTTTATACCACTGACGATTGAAAAGATATCTTCGATTTCCTTGGCGTATGCATAACTATTTACAAAAACTAGAAACGCAACGTCAATAAATCAAACAAAAAAATGCTTGTTGTTCGTTCCAAAAATCGATGTAGAATGTTTTTTCCGATTATCCATTATGTCCAGGACCAGATTAAGATATTTTCAGATCCAAATCAGTGACGGATTTGGGAGTTCGTAAGCTCCATTCGTGGAGAAGAAGTGAGAAACAAACGATATTCTTTGCGCACATCCGCGATCTACTGACCGGCAAGAAGTATTTATGGCACCATCTTTGTTTATGCATGAATCAGGTTTGACAAAGGCGCACCGTAATGCATTTTAGCAAAAATGCTATATTTTGTCGTAAGTGCGAATGGTCGTAAGTCGAACCGTCGTTAGTCGAGGACTACCTGTATTGAAAGAATTCCTTACCCAATATTATTTTTGACATATTATAAAGACTTGTAACTATAAAATAAAGCCGCTTAGTAGCGTGTATATTTGGTGATATCTTTTTAATCATCTTGATGTTATCTAGCAGAATTCCTTCATGCATGTTTATATTAATAGCTCCAATTAGATCCCATTCGATATTACATTTAACTAAGTGCCTCAAGGCTATTTCCGCTTGCCTGTCCAGTTTTTTTTATTACATACCTGAGAGCTGATAATATGGTTTAGTATTGGTAGGCCGGAATATATTTTTATATATTGATACATTATTGTGCTACATAAATGCGTGTACTTTATATATGCCGTGAAATGTTGAATACACTTTTCTTCCATTTTTTTTTATACAGGGGTGTACTCAAAAATATTATAAAATAGATGGAATGAAATATCAATGGTTCCGTAGCCTTTGAACATTTTTTTTATTATATTATTAAATTTTGGTTTTAAACGTATTGAGCATTACGGCAACAGCCACGGGGCAAATATTTAGATTTCTTTCAAATCACATGGTATTGACTCGAACGAGTCTCTTTTCGAGATCAATTAAAATATATTAGACACAACATAACCCTTGTGCTGATCTTAAAAAAGTTTATATCACTAGACTGTTTATGCAGACATATGTAAATAAACATATTGGTTAATTCTTGCATTTAAAAAATCCGCTTAAAGACTGATACGATATGGATTTTTATTGACCATTTAAAAATGGATTGATTAATTATATTTTTTTATAAAATGTTGTATGTGTTTGTATTCTACGCTTTAGTAGATCAGTACTAAGAACTCCTCCTACCAATAAAACGTTTCATGATTCAATTTATTATTTATTTAGACATAATGCTTTTCCACCGTTGACAGTTGACACGTTAATATTAATTGATTTGTGTTATATGTAAAGATTGCAATATGAGTAATTCTCACAACTCCCCTTCGATATTTCGACTGCTTTTTTTTCAATACTGAAATACCGGATGTAAAAATGTAAAATACCGGCATTTCGTCATCAGAATATATCACTCTATAATTTGTTGTCTAGTTATCCGGTGTTTACAATAATTTCAGAAGATTTTTTTATGCAATAGGCGCTTTTTTTAGTCCGATTAAGATTGTTAGATTTCCGCATTTATTGATAAATATCATTAACCTTAACTTATTGAGATGATATTTTCATCAATCAATTTGATATATTTTTTTAAAAAAGTTTTTTTGCTTATCATACATTTTTTACAGCGGTATTTAATATGAATTATTTTAATATTAATATTAATTAATTCGTTCTGTATTAGCAGTGATCCAATTGGCAATAGTTATTATTTTTCACATATTATTTCTTTTTGTAATACCGACATTCAATTTAAAACACCGAACATCCATAATCGGCATATTTATCCAGAATTGCAATCCCTAGTTTTTCGGTAGCGATTTCCAAAATATGTGTCGCAAAAATTGATAGTATTTTTTCTTCCCCTAACAGTTTTGGTTTTGTGCAACATTCCCGTCGATATCAAATGCCTTATGTTGGTAAGTTCGATCCGATTGGGGGTATCAAACCCACGTAGCAGCACGGAAGCACAGATCTCTGCCGATCGTGCGAGGAAGGTTGGCAACGTATTTTAATGGTCGTGAGATGTAAATATTTAACAATAACTACTTCCTGTATTGTATTGTGCATAGATCAATGGGAAATAGTCGCTATTTATTTTAATACGATATGATAAATAATAAAATAATGTAAAAAGCAACCAGGGGTTTGTTTGGCATTGCACGAAGAATGCTTTGACATGAATTAAAAAAAATATTTCATTTCGTTGTAAAATAATCAATGAATTCGAACTTGACTTTTAACTTAAAATACTATCAGATGTTTGTGGTTGTCACTTCAGGATATATTTTTATTAGTTAGATCGACCAGTTTGTAATGCTCGCTATGAGAGAAACCAGTCCTAATCATAAGATATGATAAAGAAAAAGAACTACAAATGTGTTAAATTATTTCAAATATAATGCCTTTTCACCAAGAAGTGACAGTTAACACCTTAACGGCGATTATAAATCATCTGGGATAAACCAAAAATACATTGAAAAAAAAATTAAAATTATAACATATGACTCAATTACAATAATATGTTCATTGTTTATACGTCTAAAGGTGCTATTTTCGTGGTATATTAGCAATAAATGAATGTGATTGGCTTGGAAATAATTAATATAAATAAATAATATTTCATAGAAGAATCCTAGACTTAGTGATTAAAAATTATATTGCGTTCATAAATGTTTAAAATACACGTGAGAAGATAATCTTACTGACAATAAAATTTAAATCGTTAAAAGTTTGTACTAACGACCGGGTTTCGCCTTTCGACATCTTCAGGCATTCTATCACATGTTTCATCAATTCAAATTTTATATTGAAACTCCATCAAGCGCCTTGAGTCGATATCATAAATAACTGATAATCATTTAATTCTATGTAATTTACCATGAGCCGTATTAACGGCTCTTTTGACCGTCTGAAATACATCACGTAGACTTCACGGTATAAATTATGTCGAGTAGTTTCAAAATGTTGAAATAGTCGTTCATTTTGAACAGCAATTACTCTACTTTTCATCGTATATGAAGCGCAATCAAAGTAATTTTTCCTCGATTTAAGACTTTTGACGTCGTCATTACTTCAAGTCAAGTGGAGCGATTGCTAGTTATAAATTATATATAACTAACTAAAATATGTATAAAGAGATAGTTCATAGAATTTTTACAGTAGTACCTCGAACTTCTCCTTTCGATGCTGTCAAACGCGAATACTTTCAAGAAATATATGTAGTATTGAATTGCACTTTTCTTGACTCTCAAACCACTTCATGACGACATCTGAACACTGAAAAGTTTCAGAATGTGCGGGACCAATATACATTACATAATACCCCTCCCACAAATCTCTTCTTCGTCTTCTTGATCTTGTTCATCTGAAGCAAACATTTCTTTAATTATTTCCTCATCATTCAAAATTTGGAAACCAGGATCGTTTGTATAAATATTTAAATCGTGATCATTTTTTTTTTTAAAACAAATGTTCAATGCGTATCGAATTCGGACGGTTGCTGACCCATATTTTACACAGGACTTTTTGAAACAATTGCATAAAAAACAAATGCAATGACAGAATGTTAAGATTGTTTTCCATCACGTTCCCAAACAGTGGACGCAATTCGCCACGTGCATATCAGAAAATTCGTAATACTTTTGTTTGTTTTGACCAATTTGGATAATATATCTGGATGTTTATTTATGGGTGGTATTTTAATAATTTGTTTCATATTTAACATCTAGTCTTACCGTTGAGCTATAAAGCCCCGAAGATAGATCCACCACGTTTTTTATTACAATTATTCTTTTTTTATGTTATTCAGATATATTTAATGAAAACACAACATATGCTCAAATACGGTCATAAAGGGTCTATATTTCGTCATGTTCTCAAGAGTAAATATCATTTATTCTGAAAGTAAATGTAGATTTATAAAACTAAAATCTACTTTAGAAAATGCAGCTTACAGTTTTCTTTAATCAAATTTTGTGCACTAATTCTAGATCTTAATTTAATAACAAAGCATAACTATTCACACAATTAGAACTTCTTGCCACGATACGCCAAATAGAATGAAAATACATCACCAAGCATGTTTTATCGCAATGATTACGTGTCCACCGATTTGACATAAGTTGAATTTAAATTTTATTTCAAATCTCTAAATAAGAAAAATTAAAAATGCTGTTTATTTCAAGAAATGCATGTCTTTAATGAAGCCTATTTTGATCTTCAATTATGTTTAAATACACAATTTAAATATCTCGTCTGTTGAAGCACTCAAGGCAGACCGGATTGTGTTAATAATCTTTGCTTTTACATGTATTACATACACATACAGTAGAACCTCGATTATCCGGTTATACTAATTGGGGGTGAAGATAGTCCGGATAAGGACAAATCCGGATAATCGAGAAAAAAAAATTGACAGTAAAAGACAAGCATATTGGATGATTATTTTTTCTTTAGATTAATAAATAGTTTTAACATTAAGTTACAGCCTCTGAGGCAGATATTTCTTTAATTGTTTCCTTATTGTTCAAAATTCGGAATCCAGGATCGTTTGCATCTCAGTTTAACCATTCGGTTACATCTTCTTCGTCGCATTCAGCACATATTTAAATTTGTGTCATTGCTTGTGCAATGTCTCCCATATCATTTTGTACTTTATACTATTTCGTTGCTGGAACTCACTAATGGTCTTTTCAAAATTTTGTTCCATCTTTTGAGATTAAACAATTGGTAACTTCAAAAAAAATTCACTTTACATTCGAGATCGTTGACATTCCGAAAAAAACTGTCCAGATTCACCTCATTTCAGACCATCGATTATATCCATTTCGTCTCTTAATGAAACTACAACACGTTTTCTTTTCGTTGACACGTCTATAATATAAAAGTAATATTTTAATCGTGATCAGTTTATTTCGAGAAACACGTTCAATACGTATCGAATTTGGACAATTACTGACCCATAATATTTTATATATAATTTGACCTAAAGTTAGAACAAATGCAACGATCAAAATGTTAAGATTGCATTCCATCACGTACTTAAACAGTTCGCCACGTGCATATCAGCAAATTTGTAATAATTTTATTTATTTTGAGCAATCCGGATAATAGAGGTTCTACTGTATCTATTTTTAACTCTCAACTATTATGTTTAATTCTCATTTGAAAGTGACAATTAATATTTCCAATACCGGTTTCTTTTTTTTTTACGACAGTGTCTGGATTTTACCAGCTAGCCGATATTATATCTGGTTTTCTGATGCAATAATATGCAAATATTTTTTTGGAAAGACATTAAAGTTTAATATTGTAATATAGTAAGTGGTATTTTGTATTAAAACTTTTTGATTAGTAACGAGTTATGTGGACAATGAAATGTAGCCGTTTATCGATAAATATAATAAAATGCCTTCGAGTTCAGTTGAGGAATGTAATACACGGTCTGCGACACACTGTTCTTAAATGGCGTAGCGTAAAGTAAGCATGCTGTTCGTTTTGATAAGAAAATTATTTTATGGTTTCTGGACATCATTATATAGCGATGAAAATGCTGTACTCATCAAAAATTTTATATAAAATTCATTCACTATATCTATTGATATAAATTGATTTTAAAGTTCATTAAACTTCGAAATATTTAAAAATAATAAGTGAGTAGGTAATTAAAAGACATTCAGTTGTAAGAATAAATAAAACAATAATATTTAATTTGACGCGACATTTTAATGGCTTTATTTTTGTAACGGAAAAATCAATATGAAAACATGTGAATAATTGATTTTGATTGAAACTGTTTATTATATACTAGGTGCAATAAGACACACCACACAAAAAGTTTTCTGATAATGCCGTGTCGCTTCTGCAGAATACATTATTTCTAGGTTTTATTGTCATCGTGTGCACTTTCTATGCATTCCTATAACACCAGCAGAATTAAAATGCGGAAAACAACACTCAACTTAATCAGTCAATATTCAAATAACGAAAATTTATGTCATTAATAATGTATTATATTAATATATTTCAACGGTGTATGAATATCGTTCGGTCAATTTGTGTAGAACAAATTAAAAAATACCACAGCTCTTATAGAAAAAAATTAAAGCAAGTTCTGTCTTGAAAAAGAAGTGGAGGAATGCAGTCCACGCATGCCCTGCCGCAATTCGACGTTACTGAGTAGACGTCATTTAAATAATAATAATCATACAGTATAAATCGAAAGAGAATCTATTATATAAAAGTATAATCGTACGTTTAGTTTAATTTATATTTATACACACCCCACGCTTCACGTGATTTTTCTGATTCACACATTTTTTCTCTTTTCAAATGGATATAATTCTAAATTCAAAAGAACAAAAGGTTAATGCATAATTTACCTATCTCATCATCATCATCATCAGCTGAGGTCGATCCACTGCTGGATGAAGGCCTCCCCTGCTTTTTTTTTCAGGGGGGTTGTTTGGACATAGCAACACCACGCTGCCCAGGCGGGTTGATGTTCGGTTTTCAGTCTGGGTTTTCCTTCCCATAGCCAAGGGAACACGGCACGCGGTGTTCCCGAGCGGTCACCCCCATCCAAGCACTATCCGCATCCAATGCTGCTTAACTTCGGTGACCGCACGAGAGACGGTGCTTTCAACGTGGTATGGTCGTTGGCAATTTATTAATTTTTTCAATTTACCTATCTACTAATAACAATTCATTTTTTGTCTATTGTTTTCAAATACAAACACACGATTCTTCTCTAATTTAAAATTTTTATTTAGGTGATATTTAGTAGAGTCAAGATTATTTTGACATTGTCATTAAAAATAAATCGAAAGATTTTATGAAAATAATTATTACAGCTAATGGCAATATTTGTACGTAGGCACGCAATGGCCAAGTCAAATATTTAAATAAAAATATTCTGCTAATATATTTGTTCTTTAATGACAGTTCAGTATAATTTAAAGCTTCGTTTATTTGTACTTATCGAATAAACATTTAAAATACCAGTTTTATTCAGTTTATATGTATTTATTTACGATTTTTTAATTAATATAATAAAAGAAAAACATACAATTTTTTTACAATGATATTTCAACTCTTCTTTATATTACTATTTTATTCGTATCAGATTAAGATAAGAATAAATGTGAGCAACACTAATTTTTCCAATTTCGTAATCCTATTATCATGTTTTATGTACAATGAAAATAAATCTAGCCGTATAAGGATGGATCTACAGGAAGAAAAGACTTTTTTTTTAAATTTAGCGACATTTTGTTTATTCGAAGAATGAACTTTTCAAAAAGAGAATACTTGTTCGTAACAATAGTATCGTAACTATTTTTTAAGAACCAAGACGTAACATTTTTGAATCATGGTATTTCATTGGATATAACTTATTCTTTACCTTATGATTTACTATTAAATTACCTTTCTAATACAATGATTTTTTTATACGAATATACAAAGACTGTGGTATTAATTATTCGTCTGAATGCTAACATTACAACTGCCGTAACGACTGATAGCAGTGAGTAAACAGTATACACTCACCCAATACAAGAGAGTATAATTCTTCAAAACTTTCGAGCAAAAGCAAATTTAAAATTTTCAAGATGTTAACTGTCATTTCTTGATGGAAAGGCATGATATTTTAAATAATAAAAATCACCTTTTAGTACTTATTTACACCGTATATTTTTTGACCAGGACCGGTTCCGCTCATCGCGAGCATTATAAAGTGAATGCTGATCACAAAATATGTTGTCGGTATATGTACTAAAAATGTGTTTTTTATTATTTAAAAAAAAAACTAATTATTTCTTCGAAATACCCTCAGAATTGTCCTATTCTAAAAATCTTCAATGTTTGGCTAACACCAACACTACAGAATATGTTTATATTATATATTAATATCCAAGGTTGGAATATACTTTTTGTGGCTCACCAGGAACGGGTTAAGAAAACTGTCGATTATGTTAATTATCAACGTTCATATTGAAAAATCATTATTTGAAATAGATACGTTTTTTTAGGTGCGCGTTTTACTTCCTTGGCGACACTTGAGTAACCAATATAATACAAAATTTCAAGGGAAAGCTACACGAATGCTAGAATGCATTCACTGATTATGATTGTGTTTTGATATTGCACATAAGACATAAAATTAATAAAGAAACTGTAATAACAATCAGATGAATCAGACTTATTGAATGGAAATTTACGACGAATATAAAAATAGAGTGAAACCATTGAAATAAGAATGAATTTTGTATTGTTTTTGACTGATCTAGCGTGGGAGTGCTTCGGAATCCATAGAAGACGTCAGGCGCGTATCCAGAAATTTCTTATATCGTAATAAACAAAGATAAGCCAAATCCATTTTTGATCAAGTACTAAGTTTTAATTCAACTCAATTATTGAGTAGTTTTGTTTATTTTTTCAACGTGTCAAATCGAAGCAATCATTACTTGAAAATTTTGAGTAATACAAAACCAGGTAGACAAAACAGATGGTTCAAGAAATAAGACACAGATTCTGATCACAAGAATATATATTGAAGCAATAATGATAAACATTGTGATTATAATTAAAATATATTGCCTAAATAGGCCAATTCCAAAAAATTCCAAGAAGTGACATTTTACAGCATAATAGTAAATTGCGAAGGATGAGTTAGAAGTCAATGTTTAATCGTATATATCGGCCTTTTTCTCCAAGCTGCCTTTCTCATTACGTCGGTAGTATTAAAGGCAGTATCAGTGCATATTTAGATGAAGTAAATATATTTTTAGCACTTTTGTTACATCACTGCGTGTAGAGAATCTTTACGACAGTTTCACAGATTTCTGTAAATTATGATTTTATTGATTGAATTGGCATTCACTCGGTAGAACTCCATTATAACACGGTGAAAAAATAGCAATGTATTTTAGTTCTACAAAATTATTTTTAACAAATATAGTTGATAGCTATTTCGGCTCACGCCATCGTCAGAACTATGTTTAAACTAACATTCGCTTATCTATATATAGCTGTGCAGAAAAGGCACACAACACATCCTCTCTCCTGTTCCAACGGCCTAGCTTGTTACTTTAACACAATAACACAAAATTTTCAAAATTCTAAATGAAACAATAGGTTTTTATGACAATAAGATTATATGTGGGACGGAAGTGGTCCTTGTGGAAGCAAATCAGACCACCCCTTTGTACAACGGCTGGACAAGTGGCGATACTATTATGTTAGTTTGTTCGTTAAGAATCCTTACAACAAACTACAAAGATGCAAACATTTAAGCGCTGAGTTTGAATTTATATTATGTGATTCATTAATAACGTGATTAGCGAATTGTGAATCTGTTTTTTTACTGTTGAATGATTTTACATGTTCCTTAGCTCGAGTAGATATTTTTCTACCTGTCTGTCCGATATAAACGGATAAACATGAGCCACAGGACATTTTATAAATACCGCTTCTGTCCAGTTTATTGATTTTATCTTTACTATTTTTAAGATGTCTGCCTAAGTTATTGTTGATCTTGAAAGCTACGTTTATTGAGTTTTTAATCTCCCGAGCACCCCTATTAGACCGGTGGTATCCTTTACGAATACTCCGACAGCTAAACTGGCCTATTTGATGAATAAAATATTTAAAGATATAACTAAATTCAAGCCTACACATAGCTTAGAAAACTCAATAGATTTGACACCTATTGTTTCATTTAGAATTTTGAAAATTTATTGTCATTGTGTTAAGGTAACAAGCTAGGCCGTTGGAACAGGAGAGAGGATGTGTTGTGTGCCTTTTCTGCACAGCTATATATAGATAAGCGAATGTTAGTTTAAGCATAATTCTGACGATGGCGTGAGCCGAAATAGCTATCAACTATATTTGTTAAAAATAATTTTGTAGAACTACAATACATTGCTATTTTTTCACCGTGTAATTATGATTTTATTATCTTACGGCATATACGGTGCAACCCAAGACGATAAAAACGGCGAGAATTCGTATTTACACCTAACCATAAAAGTAATATATTATGTTGGAAAAACGGATTTAACTTCTTCTCAATTTTCAATTGCTCACGTAAATTACATTATCAATCATGGCGATAGAGTTGCTGTTGCCTTTCAGTGAAAATATATAAGATTTTAATGAATGTAAGAAATTTAGTGAAATAAAATATATCATTGGTTAACGACACCTATTTTGTATATTAACAATTTAATTCTAAATTCTAAAAATTCAATCTAAAAATTCACAAAGATTCAATTTATTTCTAAATAATAAAAACACGGTGCTTGTAATTTTTTTCAATGATTTTTTTTTTGATAATGCTCGCGATGAACGAAACCAGTTTAGATCTTTGTAGAAAATATTTAATTTTGGAAATATTACTAAACAACGTGTTCTTATTATTAAAATATAGTCTTTTCGCCAAGAAGTGACGGTTAACACCTTATAAGTGAATAATATTATAATCACTTATGATCTACTAGATGTCTTATATTTCTATACGATTATTATAAATGCATATGTTCAAAGTTTACTCATTGTTGTTTCTTCCGATGAAAATATCTACACATATTATTATTTTTTCGGATTGTATTCGTTTATTGAATGTATTTAAGTACTTACTTCAATTATGAATATTTGGCTGAAGACAGTCGCAAGACATTTTGACGTGTTCTGACGTATACAAAAAGAGCGCGTGCTTTCTATTTGTAGCAAAAACATTAATATCTCTGTGTTTTTTCTTCGAAAAGCTCATAAACAACACCATGCACGAAAAGCTAGACAACATTATTCATTTGAAACAGCTGTGTCGAAATAATTGATACAATTTTGCTTACATAAGAGTTACAATACATATTATAATATTATTTTCTGCACATAAAAGTTTCAATTTTTTAACTCCATGTACTTTGCGTTATTTTAGTACAACGTATTTGATTTCTCTTTCAAGTAAAAGTTGTAACATGTTTTAGGAATACAGTAAAACCTCGATTCCACGTTTTTCAAGGGGCCCTAAAAAAACAACGAAAAATACGGGAAAGCTAAAAATAGTAATAAAAATGTCCCTCTTTAATTTACAAAATTTAGCAAATATGAGAGGTTTTTGTAAAAGTTATACTAAATATTATTTATTGAAATAATCGAATAGTGTTGCAAAATTCGTCTTGTAAAATTCTTTATCGAAGAAAATCACATGACATTTGAGCGAACTATATATTTCATTATTAATTTCTTTAGTTATAATATAAGATTTATTTGCTCAAACTGAAAATTTGTATTGGATAGAAAGGCTTATCTACCAAAACCGGTCAATATTTGAAAACGGAGCATAATATTTAGACGATAGGTCGATCGAATCGATGAATCGGTGATCGGTTAATACGGGATTATTTAACATTGTCCTGATGAGTGTTTGACGGGACTATAAAAAACGAACGGTCCATCCGTGAAAACGTATTATGCGAGAACGGTTGTTAGGGGTTCCACATAGGTATTAATTTAATAGAATAGTATCTTCATTCAATTTTCCTGACATTCACATGGATTGTATTGACCCAAGTAGTAAGTTATCTAATACCATGTCGTAACAGTTTAGGTCGTAACCTAGAGATGATATCACATTTTGACAACATTTTTTTCCAAATAGTTACAAAAAATCAACTATCTTTTATCATTATCTATGAAAATGTTACGATAACCATAAATTATATTTTGTTTTCGAAGCAATTATTTGGTTCTCATTAGGAACGCTTTCAATCAGATCATCAATCAAAAATAAGATGCCGTTTTAATCTAATGATTTTTATCCAATTCATTGAAAAGTATATATACACTTTATCGTATTGACTGTTGTAATTTCTTTCTTAATCACCAAGGGAACATTATTATTCGTAAGCAATCAATTATGCTATAAATACAAGTATAGAGAAGATGGACTTATTTTTACAAGGAATCATTCTTTAAATACGTCGTGTTCATTTACTAGAATGAACCAGATATTCTTCTATACATGTATGTACATATTTAGTTATCTTGTTATGATGATATATGATTGATCAGTTGTTAAGTAAAACGAAATCAACTATCAATACTAAATATTCATATTCATATATCATTAAATATCTTCATCGGAGATTTAAAGCTAACATGTAATGTAAAATAATTATTTGGAAAATGTGGCCAATTTTCGTTTATAAAAATATAAGCAACCTCGAAGAAGATTGATATCAACGCTATTGTAATATATATTATTGATATTTCTGAAAGTGAATTGATAGAAGATAATCGATAATGATTAAAAAAAACGTTTTACAGCGTCTCTAAATTAATTTTGTCCATGTTAGGCAACCCTGGAAATAAAAAATCGTGGTCAAAATCACGTAAGCAGGTACCAACATGGCACTAATTTTTTTATTATGATAACACCATTCATCTGCAGAATAATGATGACAGCGAATGACGTAGTGGTTTTCGTATGAATCAACTTGAATAACAATTACACCCAATTGAACTGACCTGTTGACCACGAAAAGAGGATTTAAGAACCAACATTCCCTCTGAAATGTGGAGGTCAAAATATTTTCAAACACAACCTTCTTAAAATTACCACTACTCAATGGACCCTTTTATAATACTTATTAATTAGAAAAGTAATCAAAATGTAATTTCACATTTGTTAATTGTTTTTAAAATGTATATTTTACGTGTCCCATATACCAGTGCTTCGTAACTTTTTATCTTCCATGGCACACCAAAGTCTTTTTCCGAAATTTCGTGGCACACCACAAGTAAATATGTATTTAAATATTTATTGTTTGCCTCATTTGCTTATATTTCTTTAATTTCAATTTTATGGTGAAGATTGTGTAAGTATTATTTATGCACTTATGACATTATTGCAATAAAGAAAAATGCGCTGCGGCGCACCAAGCGTCCTCTGGCGGCACACCGGTTGCGGAGTACTGTCATATACAATGTGTGAATAGTGACAAATTATTGATTTCACAAATACAATTTTTCGATTACAGTGAAACCTCGATTTTACGTTTTCCAAGGGACCCTGAAAAAATAACGGTAAATGCGGGAAACGGTGAATGCGGGAAACCTTCAAATAATAATAAACAAGTAAAATCGTAAAAAATATTTATTTATTAGTTACTTGTACATACAGTATAAAAAAAATATTTTTTAAAAAAGTCCTTTATGTTAGTTTGCTTCTTTGTTATTTGGCACTTTAATCGGAACAAAGACTTGTTAATAAACTTGTGACTAAAAGTTTGTATGTACAGGAATCATTATTACCATGAATTTTAAACAACTCTACATTTGCATCATAAACAATAATACGCGTGTGGTGGATTTCATCTCAAAAAATAGCACATGCGTCCAATGCGCAACTTGTACAGCGGATTCCAACTTGTCCAGACATAACACCTGCACTCGGCTGTGTCAAATTTGCTTGCCGAGATACGGATAAATATGCAATAAAAACGGTCAATCGGGACCAAAATATTTAGACGGTTTATCGAGGAAATCGGGGAATCGGGGAATCGGGAAACGGTTAATGCGGGATTATTTAACATTGTTCTTATGGGAGTTTGACGGGACTATAAAAAATAAGCGTTCCATCCGGGAAAACGTATTATGCGAGAACGGTTGATCGAGGTTCCACTGTACTCTATTATTTTTTTAAAACAAGCATTTAATGACAAAACTCGTTACTCTTCTTATTATAATAAATTCAATATTTATTTCGAGTCATAAAAAACACAAATATTTTAACAAAGTATTCCAAAAAGTATAATTAATTCCATAAAATTTTAATTGTTACTACGATTTCTTTTCTTCAAACATAATTTAAATCGATAAGTAAAAAATATACAAAGCGAGAATTCCAGCTCGAGTGTTATGGAAGTAATGCATTTATTGAAAAATGTTGTAAATCAGTTGATAATGTTTCTAAGAAACGAATAAGTGATGCATTATTTATGGAATGAATTCTGTTTTGTATATATTCGCCTCTATTCGGGGCACATATGACCAGTGGCGGAGTATATCCCATTTTTAAAAAAAGCAAAAAAGTCTTTTACAAAACAGGTACGAAACTTTCATACATCGCATTATTGCAAATCATTTTAATTCTAAACATTTCATTATTCACATGTGCTTTAATGAAATCACAAATAAATTGACAAACATTGAATCAATTATAATTTATTGAAAAATAAATAAATATTTTTCTAACACGGTGAAAAAAAATAGCAATGCATAATATTTTAGTTCTACAAAACTATTTTTTAAAATATAGTTGATAGCTATTTAGGCTCACGCCATCATCATCAGAACTATATATATTATATATATATATATATAGTTTTGACGATACTATAGAGCTATAGTTCTGACGATGGCGTGAGCCGAAATAGCTATCAACTATATTTAAAAAAAACAGTTTCGTAGAACTAAAATACATTGCTATTTTTTTTCACCGTGTTATAATGGAGTTCTACCAAGTGAATGCCAATTCAATCAAAATCGTTACACACACTCTTTCTCCTTTGAAGCGCACTAGCTTTCTAGTCGCGCGTGGAAGCGCTTGTTTGCATAGCAGGCTACTGTCTCTTTCTTGGCAAGTTATGTTATGAGAAAGTTTTTCAATTTTGTAAGATGTACATTTAAAATGATTAATGGAAAAATAAAGTTACAATGAGATATCAAGGTTTCTAGCTGACTTGTCGATATTGTAGTATAGTAGGTCAATTGAAGAAAAATTGTATTGACGTTTATAATGAAAATGAGTTAGTTACTTGCAGTAGACAATATATTTTATCGATTAAAAAAACTGCTGTATATTATTTTTGTTTCAATTCTGCGTGTTGTTCCGTTATCTGGTTAATTAGTAATGGCATGTCATCGAATTACCATTATAAAGATAATCAATAATTTAATGTACTTATTAAAGTATTAAAATTAAAACGTCAATGCGATTAAAATATTCTAGACACTAAAAATTAAAAATGAATTGATAAGATAATTATTTAAGATCAAATCAAGTCCACTGTTATTTGAAACAATTATTAAATAAACAAATTACATAATCATTTTGTTTCAATAAAAATTCACGCTTAAAAATATTTATATTAAAAAGGATAGGACTATTTAAAATTTTCAAAATTTTTTATGCTCATTGTTGTATTAAATTATACAGTGGGTGATTGGTTAACGAACAGTTCGGACACTATTACGAAAGATTTTTCGTAATAGTTCGTAATCCAAATAGCTGTTCGGATAACGAACACATATTCGGATTACGAACTAAAATGATCTTTCTAACACACTTATTCTATGTATGGCAAATCGATGATCGGTTAATGAACAATTCGGATAGCGAACAGTCTTGAAACAGATTATGTTGAATAACCGATTACCTACTACAATCTAATTCGTTAGAAGTATCACCAAAGGTGTACTTAAAATCAAAATCGGTTCTAAACGGAAAACATGATTTTTTTTCTAAAACTGAAAATGGCTACATTTAATGTTTTCTGTTAAATTCGCTATAGAATTGCGTCAAGTAATGCTAATTGATAGAATTGAATTATCCTTGTAATATGCCACATGCTCAATGGCACGAACGGTTATTTTTTCTTATCCAGTGTTGCAGAAGAACCAGAATATATGTCGGCTTATTAAGAAACATTTCTATTTTGTGAAACAAATTTTGTTTTGGTAGATCTGTTTTATTTGATAAATTATGCTATTTGATAATATTCATAATTCTTTCTAAGTTGCAGGTTAGGTAAGGGCAGTGATATATATTATATATATGCCAGTAGGTCCAAGATAATTCGTAAGAACCGGTTACTAAAAATCTACCGTCTGGCGTCGATCCAGTTGTAAACCATCTGAATACAAATAATGTGACCTAGATATTTCAATATAATAGGTATTGTTTCCGAAATTCCCTCTTCTATAAGATATATGTATTTAGCTTAGTTTAACGGACAATTCACATATATTTGGCAGATTAGATCACTACTTATTATTTCAGATAAATAAATTTAATACAATGCTTTTCTTTTATTTAAAAATGTGAGTTATTTTATCCATTGCTTCGTGTTGATACAGTTGTATTCATGGAAAAAATTCAAGTGGCAACACTTAACATGTCAGGGCATAATGATTCGAAAATTCATAGATAATTTGAAAAAAGAACACGGAAGTTTGATGGTATGGTTAATTAAAGCCAGCGATTTTTTCTTGAATTCGACATTTTCGTCTTTCGAATATAACCAAAGATAGTAGTATCCCAGTGCTGGAATAGTGTATGTCACGTGCTAACCGATCAACATGAAACTGCAGTATTGTAGACGTCTGTGACGTCAATCACAACTACATATAAGTCTATTATTTGTACGTTATACACACTTCCAAGAAGACTCCACCAACACATCAATGAACTAGCTTGTGTATTTCAATACTTGCGCAATCGTATGAGGCCACAGGCGCGCCCGATCGTCGACCAATAGGATGACTCGGCGCTTGAGGGCTCGACTACAGACACATACAAATTTACCTCAACACAATCAAAACTCCATTCCAGGATCAAATTATATTGCTCGTAGGACTCTTACGTTAGATGAAAATACGCGTCTATGATTTGAACTTTGGTTCGTATCAAAGATGATATTTTTTTTCAATAAGAATAATTTTCAATCGGAAATTTTTGCTTCACTGCGATAATAAGTTTTTCTAGATATTATTTTATTTTCTTAGAAATTATGAATCGTAATCAGTGTATTTTTATTTATAATTTCATCAAAACACAAAAATACCTCAGAACTTTGTCTTTAGGCATTTATAAGTGTTTTTATGAAAGTCGGCAATTGTTTTCACGTAATTTTATTCTATGACGTATATACCATGTTTATTTGTTAACATTTGAATTGTTTATAAATAATTAAATCTATAAGTCAACTTTCAACCAAGTTCACTGAAGGAACTTCAGTAAATAAAATATCAAGGTCATAAGCGTCTTCTTTTGTATCTGGAATGATTACAAAATTAAAAATGGAATGAACAGCACGTTCTTAGATATATTCATACCATTTTAAAAAAAACGCCTGTAGGTTGTCGACCTTACTAGAATTATAGAAATATTTTTTGTTTTATATATGTAACCCTGAACAAACCACACAATATATATTATTAGAGAGCGGAAACTGTTTCCGATTTCATTAAGGCCATACTTATAAAATGAAGTTATGCGATACATTAACATTTTTCAGTATAAATGAATTGTGAATAAAGGCATTCAACCGATTTATTTAAAAGTTCGCATGATGTATTTCACACGTGATATTAAAAAAATAGCACATTATGAATTGGACTAGTGCATTCACTCCATTTTAGATTTTTCAATGTTATTTTTCATATATTTCAAAAGACGCAGACTTGAAATTTATCTAAATTAATTGTTATATTTTATTTATCTTCATATTTTATAAAAGAAATAAACATTCAGATTATTGATTTTTCTTATCCGATAAGAATCAATTTAGCATTAATAGAATATACGTCTCAAACAATTGTGACAATCTGTTTCAATGCAGGTTTTCAACAACTAGGCATCAAGGAATTTATCAGTGAGATAATTGAACATGACAGTTTAACAATGAAAATATTTTTTTTTATCAATTTACATATTCTAATGGTGTTCAATATTTTTTTACAGGATTTTTCTGTCATAAATGCAAACATAAAAGAGTACACATAGATAGCTTCCGAAGTTCTCATTCGAAAAAAATGAATTAAATACATTATACATTTAAAAATAAATCATAAAAAAACCATTTCATAAAGTCGCTGATTCTATTCCTATTTATAACACAAAATGATTGGTGAAATTTTCTTTCGTAGTATCAAATCCACAACAATCAAATGTTTACTCGTATTTGAATGTTATTTATTATTTTTTCTGTTATTATCATAATTACATCTGTCAAAAGACTGAGCCATTTTCTTTTATCAGCTGCGTATACACGTGCCAATTATTTCCGTTTAGCACGTCGACTCAATAAAACCTAATATCAGCGACAAATTGTGCGATATTATTTTGCTGTGACGCTGACATGAGCCTTCGTACAATAAACCTAGCTCCTCTAGTATAACACAATTTCCAAGAATACTTTCAGTGTGACAGAGACAGAAACAACCAGCGTGGCATTTTCTTTGGCATATTCGTTTACGATTCGTTCAACGTTCAGTTCAGTCGCAAATTTGTTACTGAGGGGTGTGTACGCTATTGTGTAGTGCCGCTACTTCAGTGCAAAGAATTTTATATTTTCGTAAATTTACCTTGCATCACTATTTTATTTAATAAAAACAGACGGAATTGTGTTTTAAAATAAAAGTTAATTCAAGATGGGCATGAAGAGTCATATAAGTCACGAGGTGAGTGAATTAACAATTAAATTTCTCCATGCCTTTCAAATAATTATTCGAAAAAATCTCGTTACAAACCTATCAGCAGGAAGGGCATGACCGTTTTGACCTTGTGAATGCACGCGTATTTTATGAAATATTGTGAAAATCGGCGTCTGTATTTTGTGAAGTAAACCGATTAACTTTTATGTGATAATAACGCGTTCATAGTTAGGCAACCGCACGGTTGAAATAAATGTTTCATTGGAGTTGGTGAAAGTAATAAATATTTTGATGTTGGTAGGTAGTTTTAAGTTATCATTTTTTGACACAAGGATTTTGGCGCCTTTTTTTAATTGACTATGAGATATGTTGCTAGTATAAAATTATTTTGAATTCTCTTCACTTGGCTTCGCTAAAAAAGTTTATTTATACCTTAAAAGAATTCTGTTTTATTTATTATTAGCTTTTTGATATATTAAATACCAAAGTGAAATATTATTGTAAACAATGTCCTTTAATTATTGTTGTCAAAATGTTTTATTTCAATAAAATTGGACAATATATAATACATATTGGAAAATTTTGTTCATCTGTATATCGTTACGTCAAATCGTAAAAATGTTGCATCATTATGAATATGTTCGAAAAATGTCGTGAATTAAAAATATATTACATATTCTCCCCTCCTTTTTTAATAGTATTCAAAACTTAAAGGCCGTTTATTCTAAAGTTAAACTTACGTTAGCACCAAATTCCTTGAAAATTTGTTTTAGCTTATTTGTTGCTTTAATAAATTCATTCTGTAAATTGCTCAAATACTTTACTTTAAAATTTCATTCACAATTCTTCTCAAATAATATATCAATGAATACAGTCTTTGCTTTTGACCCCACGCCTACTTTTAAACACATACTCCACCAAAAACATAACAGAAGCGAACTTAAATTTGTCTTAAGTTTTTTTTGTTGTTTCTTTTTCAAATACATTTTAGCGAGTCATTCTGTATGTCGTAACACCCAATTCCCGGAAAATTTATTTCTACGTGATATCTGAAAAAATATTTCGCATTCAATATTACTTTTTAATTTAAATTTAATGGCTCCGACATAAGGAGCACAGTGAAATTATATGTAATGCTCAATAGATGTTGACCCAACACCAAGAAAAAATAATTAATCAATTACCATATGACAAATTGCAATCTAAAGATTGATTCAACTAGACAGCAGGAAATTAGCCTGCAATAATTGAATATGACAAATATTTATTCTCCAAGTTTTCTAGGTATAGATGACAATAACGTTTAGACTTTGGTGTTATTTTGATGCAATTTAACCGGTTTCCTGCTGAGCTACAAATAAATCATTTCAACACCGAATTTTTCCTTGTTATTTTGAAATTGAGTTTTTAACATATATATATTCGAATCTTCGATCTTTGGAAACCTCTTCTTTTAAAAATGAATACGTTATAGAAATATATATTTTTTTTTAGTATCATGAAAAACTGTAGGTTTTCCGTGTTGAACATACGATATATCTATTTATTTTATAATCTGTATGTATAAAATATGTAAATTTCTTTATTCAAAAACTAAATATAAATTATTAATTTCAATATTTTCGATAAAGTCTATTCAAATTGAAAAAAAAATGATACTTTGAAATGTGATTTTAAGTTATATGTATATATTCTACGTAACGACAAGTATTTGTGTCATCGTGAATGATTACTGTAATGTAACAAAATAAAAAAATCCAATTTAGGATACACCACTGTATCACAAGCTTTTCCGACACATGTCGTTGCACTATTTTTTGAAAAAAAATTGTAGCAAACAGAATCAGTGAGTTAAAATGAAGATAATATAATTTATAAAAAATGTACACACGAAGATTCCTTAATGATACTGGAGACCTTTCTAATGGTCACAGCGTCCGATAGCCTTTTATAAAAGAAAACGAAAACAGTAATCGAAAATGGTTTTCGTGTTTGAATAATTGGTAAAATAGGTACCTGATATACCAATTATACAGCAAAAAAGTTGATTCCTCAATGAAAAAAAAATCTTTTCAGAGTCCGGTCTTGTTCGAAATTGTTTCTTAAATTAATATCATCGTAATATATAATATCAAACTTATTAAAGGTATTTAATAATTTTTCATTATTGATATTGTTTTACTTGCATTTATTACATCAAATCTTCTAATCACTATATTGATACTGCTATATCATTTTTATGTGTGTACTGCCAAATATAAATACGTCACGAAAAAAAAGTTAAAAGGACATGTGCTAAATTCTGCTGTAAAATAGTGAATTTATCTGTTTGCTTGCTGACACTTTACGAGTGCTATAGGAATATGTACAGTAGCGGCGTAAGTCGTGGGTAATTCAAAAATTGTGTAATACCGTACAAAAAAATGTTTGTTATATTTTATAATAAATTTCTATCTATTGTGGCAATGTGTATTTATACTACAGTAGGCTCTAAAATTTTTCTAAGTTGATAGCATATATTTTCATTCAAATTTGTCCTTTAGCGAACTTTTATTAGAATCATATCAGAAATCAGTGTTTCATTTTTTTTTTTAAAACTGTCAAAATTATTTCTCATTATGTAAAACGTTTCTTTAGATATATAAGAGACTGAGAAACGTTTTAAAATGTTTGCCTAAATACTCAGTCACGATCCAGCTCTTTAAAGATCGAATCAGTCATATATCAGTTTCTTTGTATCAATGCAAAATAAAACTGAAGGTGATTGTCATAATTCTCAGAAATACACAGGAATGTAATAAGATAATGAATATTATTTGTGTCCTAATACGTACATGATTGATACCCATTGATAGATGTAACTAGATAAAGATTTAGGAGGCGGTAAAAACAGTGTAAATAGAACATTTTCAACACTCAGTAGGTAACTAAAATAACTGGACAACCATTCGATGACATTGACAAATTACTGCACAATATTGAAAATCAAACAATAACTGACGGTCATTTCCGGCGCATATCTCAATGCATCGATATCTGTAATCCAAAACGCAAATAAACTCATTTTAAAGACATTTCGTCAGGAAATTGTCTTGTCTGTCATGTTGTTTTAATATGTTTTTCCTTTTTAAAAATTCCTTTTCAAGAATCCTTTCTTTAAATATTTTTTTTTTTTTGCACACAGCTGTGAAAAGTCGTATAGAGGCCAGGATAAACAACATTACAAATCATTTTGTTTAGCAGATATCGCCGGGCCTGGAGTTAAGATATAATTTCGAAAAATGTAAATAAACATATTGTTAACTATACCTAGACTCCAAGCAGAGTTAGGAGAGTTAGGTCATTTTATAAATTTAACTTTTGCTGTGTTTTATTTATTTTATCCTATTTCTGGGGAATTCTTGATCCCTCTATCGTTGGCTCTGAATAGGGAAAAACTTAAAATTCTTTTTTGCTTGTAAATTTTACGTCCATTCTTATTTTATTTTTGACAGAAAACCGGACCAAGGATGGTACTAAACCTGTTGAAACAGGAAGAATATAATAAATACACATACATTAGTACCATATAATAACATATTTACAAGTGTATTTGATTATTTTTTATATAGCCTTATTTACCTCGGGGATTCCAAGAAGAGTAATATGTTTATACAAAATTGAAATAACCTCTGTGACGTCTCAGCGCATTATCTGATTTTCCTTAATTCAAAAATAACACGTTTTGAATATTCTTTCATTTCAATTTAATCTATTGATCATATTTCGATATCGAATTGATTACTAAGGAAAAATTTATCTGCGACCTTAGTTTCGAGTAATATAATTAAATAATTGAGAACAATTCTTTATGAATATAAAAACACACGGGGAATCCGAGATGTAAAATTTTTCTTCCCAATTTGAATATTTTGGCGCAATTTTTATTTGTAATGTTTACATCCCTCGTGAAGAAAATTTTCATAAACAAATTAAAGTCCTTATCGATGGGTCTCAGATATTTACTTGAATGCCAATAATAAAATCAGTGAATCTTAATTTATTTTGATCTCGCGGAAATAGTTCATACTTCCAAAGTCCGAATTTTATCAGACAGGCGATGGTCAACAAAAAAATAATTTGACAATCGTACGACATATTGTATGAGGATAGAATTATTAATACTTATTAAATCATATAATAATTGTTTTTTTTAATCACTTCGCTTTTAAACTCGGTTAACATGTATTATTTTGTTTATTGAAAAAAACCTAACTGAAATACACTCCAAATATGAACTAATTGGACGCCTAATGGAGTTCATCTCAACGGTTCAGTCACTTTTTTTCGAAGAACGTAAGACTACGTCTAGAACACCACGTTTTTTAATGTAACATATCAATGTGGCGGGAGTGAATTTAAAAATATACCAACATCCATACCTTCGAAAACAAAATGCAAAAATCTATTTAGCTTCTAAGATTCTACCCCTTAATAACCTTAACCAAAGACGTTTGATTGATCAATGGTTAATTTAGTCAGACAGTTTAAGAAGTTTTTATTATTCTTATGCATTTTGTATCACTTTTGGCTATACCGATACTTTAACTGGATTTTTTAAAAAAAATTATGCACTGTGTAAAATTAGAATAATTGTTGCGTTTCGGGGCAGACTTGAGTTATACCGACCAACGGCAAAGTAAGCCAAGTCAATATTGTTTATTATTACAATCTGATAAATTATATTCAATGCATTGACAAGTTTTATTCGCTGATAGGTTTGGTTAGTTTTAATTTTTATCCATTCTTGTCAAATCTGCGCTCCTTATGAACCTGATACACATTTAAATATTTTGTCTTGAATTTAATTCATTTGGAAATCGATTGACTAATAAATAAATGAATGTTTCTTTCGGAACTTTAACGCATGAAAATGAGTAGGCTATGAACTCAAGAGTATTTACCGATATTAACCCTTTTGTATCGATTTTTCGACGGTCTTGTTTTCTGCGAAAATGATTCTGATCTATTTTTCCGATTGCTCGTCATCGTGTTATTTTTAATTCAATGGTCACACTTCTCGTCAATGGATCACCTGTCTTAACGTGCATAGCAGTAAGAAGGCAGGTACAGATATGTTGTATTTATATAATACAAAGAAAATACGTCGAACAATCGAAAAAAGGTCCCGTAATAAAAGGGTTAATGACTCAGATTTAATAAATACATTAATATCCTTTTTTATTTATCAAATTTAAAAATTAGTCTCTTAATTTTATGACTGTCAATTTTTGTTGTGAAGGCATTATATTTATAGAATTAAATATAATTTATTCTCTTCTATTTACTCGGTAATCGCGAGTATTATCAATTAGTGAAAGAGATATATTATAATAATCTCGATGAACGAAACCAGACCTGAAATTTATTAAAAAATATATTGAATCGTTCAAAGTCTGCACACATCTACTTTTCGTCACTCGCGAGCTTATACTGTGTACTGACTGACTGTCAGTAAAGTGCATCGTTATCCTTCAATGATTGACAATGCCGAAATACGAAAAAAAGTGTACAGATTATGAAAGATTCAAATTTTGTTTTTGAGATTACATCGAGATTTTCATTTGACACAAAATTATTAAAAAAAATATACGGTTAATTAAATATTTATGTACACATGTACGATGAACACTGACGTGGCATATTCTTTTCCTGCAATTATCAGTGTTAGGCTTTTTTAAACCAGCTGTTCTTAAAATAAATATACAATATATATCACTATCCATAATATCTTCGTCGAATTTGACCTTTTAAAAACTCGATTTATTTGCAATCTTCATCATTGAACGGTAGCTTGTATACATATTATAGTGTTTGCTTAAAAAACATGTGCATACTAAAGTAGTTTGCCATTTCGTCTTAGATCTGTCGTGATACATGAAAAGATTTCGGATCAATCAAAAACCTTATTATCGCTACACTTAAAAATACATTTATCTATAGCACATATATTAATTATCATAATTTAAATATTTTAGCCCGTATGTATTTTCCACGCCTTATGATATGTCTAATTTTGCGCTCCGTTTGCGGTTTTGTAACCGAGGTCGTATTTATTAAATTTCATTTAATATATATTGTCGTTGTAGTATATAGATAATATTATACGGTTTTGCAATGATAGTCATTCATACATTTATTTTATGGAAATCGTAAAAAAGTATTATCGCCTACAGTATGTACAATATTTATGAAAAATATTTTCTACGTTCTCTAATCCTTAAACAACATATGTTGTTAATTGAATTGGCATTTACGTGGTCCATTATAAAACTGTGAAAAATTAGTTCTACAAAAATTATAAGGTATAAATTTATAGTTGATAGCTTTTTCGGAATTCTGTTGAGGGTGTAATCTGAAATAGCTATCAGCCTTATAAGTTTTGTAGAACTTAAATGCATTGCTTTTTTTCAATCTGTTAACATGTGTAATGAAAATACAGTGTGTGCTGAAAAAATCTGTATTTTTGGAAATTCATTTTATGGTGATTTCAATTGGAAATGTACATGTTTTCCTTAGCATTTTCTATGCAAACGTGGTAAAGATACTAATATTTTTTTACATGAATATTTAAATATCATCAATGTATATTTCGCCACGGCGCCATCGTCGACATAATACTCATATTTATACTTGGAGCATTTTAATCACAATCTAAGACGCGTGGATGAATTGTATTTTTTGGTTTTATCAGTCGGGAGAGGTGACTGAAAATTTTAACCTACATTTTATTTTTAAAACAATCCACTTTTCATGCCAAATTTCTTTCGTGGCCCTTTTGTACAACACAAAAATATGGGACAGATTGTGTGTATGGGTGCGAGAAACCAGGAAGATTATTGTCATTTTGCTCGAAATTTTTTCGGTAAAAAATACTGGATACAATTTTTTGATAATTTATAAACCGGACCGAAAGTTTGTATTTTTTTACTTGACGGTGCACAACTTTTAGATGTTGCACAACGTCTGCATTTGCAAACCGGAATATTGTAGAATTTTGCATTAACTGCTAATGTGCTAATCCAATAAACGTTTATTTTATGTTGATTTAGCGAATTTCTCAGAATCATATTATTTATTGAACCAACTATATTATATCGCGAAACCGGATACGTTATAATTTTTGAATATCAGCAATACATATTATACTAATACATTTTTTTCACTAACATACAAATGTGTCACAAATTGATAAAAAGTAATGAATTGTGACACAGAATTTTATAAATCACTCATTTCCAGATAAGCATAACTGTGTTGTAAAATAAATATCGAAACATACCGTTTTTTTACTAACAAAGTGTAATGAAACAATTCATAGATTGTTTATGGTCAAATGAAATCAAAATGCTACTTTTTTATAATCATCATCAAGATGGATTTATGATACAACTCTATTACTCAATATAAATTATGGAGGTTGTATAATTGAAACATTATTAATATTTAAATTCCTTGGCTTCCAGATCCGCGAGCTGTGCGAGGAGTTCGTTCTCGGGGAGAATAAGTCGAGAGAGATAATGTCCAGATTACTGGACGACCTCAATAAAGGCTTAAGAAAAAAGACAAACGACTCCGCGGTTGTAAAATGCTTTGTCACATATGTACAAGATTTGCCAAATGGAAAAGGTAAACGCATCTCAATAAATCACCCTCAACACCCATCAATTTGTTCTACACTGTGCTCATAGAAAAGTAGAGTGTAACATTCTTTAGGATTGTTGAAACCTCTGAAAAAATTAATCTTTAAAACATAGATTTTCATTTATTCATCACTTAACTAGTGAATCGATTGTTCAGATCTTCAACGAATGAGTCAATCAATATGCTGAACCTCCTTCCTCTGGGAGTTTCTGGAGAAGAAATGAGAGTATGTGAAAATCTCAATTCTTACACATTAAATACTTTAAATCATTCAGCACAGCTCGGTGATGTATATCAACCAAGTCTTTGGTCACTGTTCCTGAAGTGTTTCCAGCAATCAATTGAAAATGCTGACATGTTGCAGGATTACCAACAATCTAAAGAACTATTTATTGTTGAATATAAGGCGAACCTTTCACAATTAATAACATATTTATATGCTTTCTATTGCATTTAATTGTTTCTTAAAGTGTTTAAATAATGTGATGGAATTCATATGTGATAAAAAATACCCGTTCAATGAACTGCATTAAACTTCAAAAGTACATAGACATTTTATTACTATTAAATTTGTGCAGAAAATAAATGATTTTTGCTTATTTAGGATTATTTTTCATTACTAGTAAATTTAATTCAGATCTTACCTTCTTTTACAGAACGAGGAAAATTTCTGGCTCTCGATCTCGGGGGAACTAATTTTAGAGTTCTTATAATAACATTAGCGGAAAATCATTTTGACATGCAGTCAAAGATCTACGCGATCCCACAGAGTATTATGATCGGATCCGGCATTGCTTTATTCGATCACATCGCTGAATGTTTGGCAAATTTCATGAAGGTATGTATTTCTATTATTCTATACTCTGCAGTGGTGGGCAATGTATTTTTATTTTGCCGATCGAGTGGGTAGAAAGCTTGTAATAAAATTAAAATACAATAAAATCATCTGGAAGTAAACCCACACACTTCCATGAGTTATGAGTAGCCGATGTATGCATTTATTTTATTGACCGCTGATGTATTGTAGTACTAAATACTTAGTATAAAAATTATGTGAAATTTAAGTCTTTTTTAATTCTTACATTTTAAAAGCGTTATGATTTTTAGATACATAATTGAATGACTTGTATTTTATTTATATAATGATTGCTTATTTTAGGATAATGATGTCTATAAAGAAAGACTGCCGTTGGGCTTCACATTCAGTTTCCCATTGAAACAATTAGGATTAACGAAAGGGATCCTCGAGAGATGGACCAAGGGATTTAAATGCTCGGGAGTCGTCGGCGAAGATGTTGTGCAAATGTTAAAAGATGCCATCGCCAGAAGAGGAGTAAGTATTCCATATTATTGACACTATTTGTAAGCTGATTGGCCAATTGAAATCGCGCAATTATATTTCAACAAAGCATATTGGCAATTGTTATTTCTTCAGTGTAAATTAATGCAATGAGAAAATTGTCTTCAAACGTGACACAATATTCAACTTAGTGTTCCCAGTCATATGACTAAATGATATTATTTCACAAATGAATAACACATTCTCAAATTACCCACTACATTAGTTTTATGATGAATATTTTCCAGGAATTAAGTATTAGCGTCTTGGCTATTCTCAATGATTCTATTGGAACATTAATGTTATGCACTTTTGATAATAACGACTGTCATATGGGTATAATTGCCGGTAAGTGGCAATCTCCCATAAAAGCATGACTATAGCAACCACCAAATTTGTATTGGACATCTAATTTTTTTTTTTTTTGTAATATATCAATGGCTGAATAAAAAAATATTTTTAATTAATTCTACAACAGACAATGATGACCAGATTCATTTCTGTCTATCATAATTACATATGCAGGCTATTAAAAAGGAAAACTATTTAACTTAAAAACAAACAAAGACAATCAAATTTCATGCCATGTTAAATATAATTTCAAATTGTTAGTTGGCGTCAGGAAGCAGGGGCGGGCTTTAAGCCAAAGGATAAAAAGGATAGTCCATTTTTTTATTGTGATTAAAAATATAACAGTAAAGAATGTCTTGCATTTCTAAAGAAATTATTTTCATTGTATTTAACTATTTCTATAATTATTGAAAAAAAAAAAAATGAAATCTTAAAATAAACTTAATAACTGCACCAACGTAAAAATAACAAAATCCTCAATGTCACTCAGTCTCAGACAGGCTGATTGGTTAGTGTGGGAATATTCATACGACACTGTTCAGTTCTTTAGGGAACACATCTGGTTATAAGTCAGAGATTTGTAATGTTAATATAATGACGGATGGACAAATCATCAAATAATTGCATCATGTGTTTCTACATTTTGAAGTTTTATTGATGAAAAACTAAAATTGAATAAATGGGATTAATTTGACGATAATTACTATATATTACGATATAGAATCTATTAGTTTTATTTTTAACACCAAAATTTTGGGAGATTTTGGAGACTTCTGACATAGGTAGGCTCTGAATCATAAAATAAGTAAATTTTGATGCTGGAAACATGAATGAATTATCAGGAAATTGCAGTCTGTAATGTAGTTTTTAGAATGTAGTTTTTAAAAAAAAATCTTTATGAAATGTAAACACTTCACATTGTATTATTTATCCCCACTATCTGGTACATCTTGATCCGCCACTGATTGTATAATTAATGCACATTCTCTGCTTAAATTATTTAAATTTACTTCATTACTGCTGTGGAAAATATCTTGAAGCTTGAAATAGACTAATTATAATGCACCGATGTACACTGAAAGCATTTCAAGAATTCTATTCAATCTACCTGTATTGCAATTTTCTTGTTAATGTCGTCCTTCGAGTTATTTTTTATGATATAAACGTTTTTGTTGATTTTTTAAATTATAAAGATAAAAGATAAAAGTATGCCTAGAGCATAAGCTGCACCTTGGATATGTTTGTAAATATTATTATAGCAGAGATAAGTTTCTGCAAAAACAACAATTTCAATTAATTTTATCTAAATAGAGTTTAAATTTGAACTATCCAAATTTGATAATGAATTTTCAATATCGATATCTTACAATATAACCAGTCAGGGATTTTGAAAGTGATTACTTTAATATTGTTTATATGCTTTTAGAATTGAACGATCAGGACTATAATCAGTTGATATTCGCAATGAGCAAAATCATTCCTGATCATTATTGTTTACTATTACACTATTCATGATATTGACTGAAGGTGTTTGATAGAATTTCAATATCAAGTTTGTATTGTTGAAACTTTGTATGACTCCACATGTAATTTAAGACTTAGATTGAATTAGCCAATTTGATTTCAACAATAATATTATTTGTTTTAAATGAAAGACTCATTAGCACCATTTAGTGTTAATCAAACTTATCACATGCAATTGAGTGTTATTATTATTAAATCAATATTAATGAAATTTATTTCAGCTGGTATTTGAATCCTAGCCTTGGTGTCTGTATTTTTCCTTAATTTAACTCCTTTGGTATATACCCGATGCTAACTGTTTATTGTGTGTCAGTTGTGTTGCATCCATATGATAGTGCCCGAAGATGCTGAAGGGTGAAACCTGGATCTTTAGTGAAAATAGATGTGGAATCATACAAAGTTTCAAAATTCAAGCTTAACCCTTTGCACTCGAATGCCGCCATAGAGGCGGCATTGTAAGTTTATCGTATTACTCGGATGCCGCCGCAGTGGCGGCATGTTTATAAAGTCATTTTTTGTATACTCTTAACATTTTTTATTGGTCGATTTCAACTAGATCACAATAATATATCATTGGGGAGTCATTTTCTAATAAAAAATCATAGCCAAAGATAGTCGGCTCTCGTAATATCAATAAGTGTTGTCATCGAAATGCATGGTGGATTCCGAGTGCGTACTTCAACTGTTCCTACAGAAGACCGTTTTGCAGATAAATTACATATATTACGTTCAGGGCCTAAGAAGGGCTGTGCAGTATGTTCAAATAGACAAATTTCCGGCGGGAGATCAGAAACACGGCTGTTTTGCGAGACCTGCGTAAATAAGCCAGGATTACATGTTGGCAATTGCTTTGTGAAATACCATAAAATGAAGAATTACAAATAAAATAAAAATATGTACATTATATTCATTATATGTCTATTTTACAGAAAAAATTTAAAAAAAATATTTTTTTAAAATTCTATACATATTTATTTTATCAGTTTGATTCATGTAGCGAATGCGATTTTCGCAAAAAAAACGGGTCAAGTTGCTGGTAGGCAAATACGAAAAAGTGCTCGAGTGCAAAAGGTTAATACATTATTATTAAAAAATTACATGAAATGATTTTAATTAATAAAATTTACAGATGCTTTTAATCGCCTCTTTTTACGCTCAAATTTATCTCTACTCTTTTAATGTCTATGGTAATTTAAAACTCCTATGTGAAATATATTGCATAGTATGCCTGCTAATTGCATGTATCTTTTTCTATTATAGGATGTACAAATAGATGTATGCGCTATTTTGAATGATACAACAGGAACTTTGATGTCCTGCGCATGGAAAAATCATAACTGCCGGATAGGACTTATTGTCGGTAGGTTCCATTATTTTAATGTTTATGTTTGATTGATTACTTAAAGTGTAAATGCAATATAGTTATTAAAAATATATAAATCCTTTGATTAGAGAGCACTGATTTCTGGACAGTCTTGTTTTCTACAAAAAAAATATGTTGTTGAAAAGTTAATGTTTTTGATCCACTTCACTGTGTTATTTTAAATTCTATGTTTACACTTAAATCACCAATGCAAGATCTGTTACTATATAGCTACAATATATACAACCTTCTAACATACATAATTGTTGATTGAATTGGCATTCACTTGGTAGAACTCCATTATAACACGGTGAAAAAATAGCAATGTATTTTAGTTCTACAAAATTATTTTTAACAAATATAGTTGATAGCTATTACGGCTCACGCCATCGTCAGAACTATGCTTAAACTAACATTTGCTTATCCATATATAGCTGTGCAGAAAAGGACACAACATCTCCTCTCTCCTTTTCCAACGGCCTAGCTTGTTATTTAACACAATGACACTAAATTTTCAAAATTCTAAATGAAACAATAGGTGTCTATGACAATAAGATTATATGTGGGACGGAAGTGGTCCTTCAGGAAGCAAATTAGACCACCCCTTTGTGCAACGGCTTGACAAGTGGCGATATTATTATGTTAGTTTGATCGTTAAGAATCCTTTGTGATAATTGGTGTCTATTGATCTCCAGCTGTTCCAAAGCCGTCATTCTTCGACCCTTACTACAAAGATGCTGACAGACGACAGAGCGGTATTTATAAAATGTCCTGTGGCTCATGTTTATCCGTTTATATCGGACAGACAGGTAGAAGTATATCTACTCGAGCTAAGGAACATGTAAGATCATTCAATAATAAAAAAACAGATTCACAATTCGCTAATCACGTTACTAATAAATCACATAATATAAATTCAAACTCAGCTCCTAAATGTTTGCATCTTTGTAGTAAGGGTCGAAGAATGACGGCTTTGGAACAGCTGGAGATCAATAGACACCAATTATCACAAAGGATTCTTAACGATCAAACTAACATAATAATATCGCCACTTGTCAAGCCGTTGCACAAAGGGGTGGTCTAATTTGCTTCCTGAAGGACCACTTCCGTCCCACACATAATCTTATTGTCATAGACACCTATTGTTTCATTTAGAATTTTGAAAATTTAGTGTCATTGTGTTTAAATAACAAGCTGGGCCGTTGGAAAAGGAGAGAGGAGATGTTGTGTTCCTTTTCTGCACAGCTATATATGGATAGGCAAATGTTGGTTTAGGCATGGTTCTGACGATGGCGTGAGCCGTAATAGCTATCAACTATATTTGTTAAAAATAATTTTGTAGAACTAAAATACATTGCTATTTTTTCACCGTGATACATAATTGTATTTATATTTCAAGAATATAAATTATGTTCAAATATCGTAATAAAAAGGTCCTTAACTGAAGGGTTTATTTCTCTTAGTAAATGAGTAACAATCAAATTTAAATATCCTCTTCGTAGTTTTGCATGTTGTGATAAACAAAAACTGTCAGTCAGATGCCATATCACTGTAACAGAGAAAGAAAGATTAAAATGACTGAAATAATCTCTATTTATATATTCAGTGGATTCAAAATATTTTCTTACTTATTTTGCAGGTACCGGAAGCAATGCTTGCTATGTAGAAAAAACTGAAAACGCAGAATTATTTGACGGAGTTTCAACAAAAGATGACGTCCTAATTAACACGGAGTGGGGAGCCTTCGGCGATAACGGAAATCTGGACTTAATCAAGACCGAATATGACCGTGAAGTCGATGCATCATCTATTAATCCTGGCAAACAAATGTAAGTGTTCTAATGTTTCTTATACCTTTAATCACATGGCATTTTGAAGATGCTGCTGAATTTCTGGTCCACTTGTCTATATTATAATAACTTTAAAAAGCTTGAATGTGCGTCAGATTTATCTCTATGTCAATAAATGACAAAAAATTGAAATATTTGCCCTGCAATATTTGTGATAGATTCGGCGGTAACTTTGAGTAAATTCAATTTTAATATAAAATTAAATTTAATAACTTTGTTATTTCGGTGTTGTGTTAATAACTGTGATACTTGTTTCACATCCTTGAGAAACATCTCTAGATTAACTGTATTGAAAGTTATTTGATTACAATCTAATGAATGATTCCAATTCTTCATTTATTAATTACAAAAATGAAGGATGCCATAAGCTTATTTATTTCTTTATTTTTCTCGCTAAAAACTAATAATAATGACACTGATTGTTATAAAACTGATATTTTCCAAATTAGTTTGTAGAGTTTGTAGGCAAATGTAAAAATGAAACGATTCATGTGTGCCCGCCACTATTTGAACGTAACAGATTTTTTCATAAACACTAATTAAAAATGTAAATTATTTTTATATATTAGTGATTTTAAATTTTTTTTGAGTTACTAGGTTTATTATATAGTGTCAATCAATATACATAGAGATCTTTTTTTTTATTTATTAATCACGTCTAATTATAAATATCCGTAGAAAAAAATGGGTGGTGCTCGCCAACCTACCGATATTTTAAAATGTGCCCTAGAGTATAAAAAGGTTGGGAATCCCTGATATAGAATATAAGTTATCAGTTTAAAAAGAAGAAGTTTATAACAATGAGATACAACAGCTAAACATGGCCCGTTTGCCATAAAAACGAAACATGATGTAATGTTAATTTTTTTTAGCCAAGAAAAAATGATCTCCGGCATGTACATGGGAGAACTTGTCCGACTGGCTCTAGTTAGGTTTACAAAAAAAGGATTACTCTTCGGCGGAATCGGATCAGACTTCCTCAACGAGAGAGGCAACTTCTATACAAAGTATGTTTCTGAGATTGAATCAGATAAAAAAGGAGACTACACAAGTTGCCAAGAGGTTTTGGAGGAACTCGGTAAGATAATCTGGAGAAAATAAATTGCCAATGAAACAAAATATGACAGTTGCATTACAAACACAAATCTTGCAATAAAGCTAGACATAAATATGTGCTTACTTTTACGTGTGATGAAATAAATATTTACTCACATTTGAAATAAACCATAATCATCAAAAAATTCATGAAACGTTGCAGTATGATTATTCCAATAGTTTTATTAACACAGTATGAATACAGGTTTATTGGTTAAAAGTACTTTTTGGATAAACGTTTTTAATAATATGAATTATATTTAAAACATAGTTGACATTGTGTATATCTATCTATCGTTTCATCAAGAATATATATTTTTTGCAATGCGGATTACAAGAGGAGTTTTTCTTCTCTATATGTGACATTATTTGCATATCTATAATTGTAATTTAAAAAAACATGTTAAAGTACCAAATAGATTTTTTATCGTCATTATACTTTCTCCTGTTTCATAAATATTAATCATCTGTTATTTTTCAGGTATTCCCCATGCCACCGACCAAGATTGCGCCAATGTAAGATTCATCTGCGAATGCGTATCAAGAAGGGCAGCTCACTTAGTATCGGCAGGAATCGCCACACTCATCAACAAAATGGGGAACCCCCATGTAACAGTCGGCATTGATGGCTCCGTTTACCGATTCCACCCACATTTTCATGATTTAATGGTAGAGAGGATTTCACGATTGATCGAACCAGATATTACGGTAAGAATTAATTGCTGATATCCTAGCATTTTATTTAGGATTATGAATTTCACCTCTTTGAACATATTTGCTCCTTATGTGGAGCTTATGGACGACATAGGTTTTCCCTAGGGAAAGATGGGAGCTACTACATACAGCTCCTCTATTACTACACGGGAAGAAGCAAAACAACTTTTTGCTTCCTTCAATGTCATGCTGGAATCCTGGATATCCTCGAAATTTTACTAGGCAGAGGCAAAGTCAGGCAGGGTTGAGACACTCTGGAAGCATCTGCAGCTCAAACCTAGCCAGTTCCAACATCTCTACATAACGACCGATGTACAATAGTAAAGCATTGCTTTGTACATTCCCTAATCTCGCAATTCCTCATGAATCAAACTGCCTTACTCCCAATATCTGACGTCGTTCATGAGGCCCAGTCAAATGTAGCACTGGTAGAAGGCAAGCGTTGAATAATTGAAATTTGGTTTAAATCGTGCACAGAGCTTTTTATTGCGCTTCTCTCTTCTGGGATGTGTACACTGAGGTATCTGAAAATGTTGATTCAACCGATAAACTGTCCTGCATTTGTCAGAGTCCAAATTCATGATAGATCTCGTTACACATCACATTGGTCTTACTCCCATTTATTGTAAGCAACCCAAATTAATTTCTAGCCAGTCAATAATCTACTGGATGCCCTTGATAGATTTTACTACATTTTACTTTTACATTCTACTACGTTTTATAACAATCTAATTCTATTCTAATAACTATACTCTAATTCTTTATATCTCGATTGCATTATTTTTATTGATGTGGTTACTTTTTTTCAGTTTGATCTGATGTTGTCGGAAGACGGAAGCGGACGAGGTGCCGCACTCGTTGCCGCCGTGGCGTGCCGGCAACAATAACATTAATCTAATTGTTTATGTATGAAATTAAGTATTAGCAATTTTTCGTAACATACCAATAGATAAGAATTGGGTTAGAATAATAGTCATAAACAACAATTGTACAGAGATGTGGGCCAAACGGCCGATGTGCAACATCATGATTTTTAGAAAACTTTATCCCACTTGTGAATGGTCCTCTGATATTAAAATTACTTTAATTAACGGACACAATCTTACTTATTTTCGTAGATAGGATTCGGGTTCCTCTATAGACTGCATTTTAGTGTGATCTCTGAGAGAGATAGATTAAAAAAATTACTTAGTAGGTTATCGTACGATCGATAGTTTTCTATATGTATTATATTAAACTAATTTTTAAGTATTGTAATTAAGGGCTAATTTGATGAATTATATTTTACTTTTGTGTGGTTGTAATATGTAATTATGTAAAGACATCTATTTTTATTGTACTTCGTTCTAGTGATAAATGGTACATAACGAAGAATCTATTTAAATCGAGGATGCTATAAAAATATATTATTGAAAACTTGTGAACTTTTATAGCGTGTTATATATTTTATGAGATGTAATTTTTTAACAATGTACATATTTATTGAACAGCCGGGTGCTGCTAGGATTATAATGAATTATTAGGAAAATAATTTTAAGCTTTAAAACAAATTGTCCTTATTGGAAAAAAAGCTGGAAATTAAAAATTTATTCATGTAAGTCAGTTGAAATAAAGACCTATGATATTAAACAAAACACTGTATTTTTATTGAAGCTTATTATGTGAAACGAACTCTTTCCTGTGTCTCATCTCATAATGGACTATTTGCAGTAAGTAATTAATAATAACTCATGTGAAAAGTCCATCAGGAGGTAAACAAATGCTCTAAAACATTTTTAAACACTACAGAATATTTTAAATAATAAAAACACATTTTTTTAGTACTTATTTCCACAATATATTTTTTGATCAGGACCGGTTTCGCTCATCGCGAGCATTATCAACTGGACTGGAACTATGTGGAAATAAGTACTAAAAAAATGTGTTTTTATTATTTAAAATATCATGCCTTTCCATCAAGAAGTGACAGTTAACACCTTAAAAGTGACTACAGAATATACAAAACAAAACTCTTGAAATTATCATCAATCTGCTGTGGTTTGTTACAAGATTTGCGAACATACCACAATATATGAGGCTTGGATTTGGAAACAGTTCACTATCATATTATTTAGATATGAAGAAACTCTATGGCCGATTGCTTGAATGCATCTCTATGACGAGACTTTACAGAAAGACTTCAGCGCACTCTCATATATATTCATTATAATGACATGCATATTTAATTGTTATGACATGCGATTATGAAAAAGGTAACTTTATTATAAATACAATCTAATGACTTCGTAATGAGAGGTTTTCATGAAGAAGGACTTTCATTAAAATGCTACTGAGAAATTTTATACTTAGAGGTAGCAACTTATTTTAAACGGTTGGGTTACGGTAGGATTAAATGTTGGATGATGCATTGTTGTAATAATTAAAATTTTCAGATAGCTGACTAAAAACCAAATCTCACAAAAAAGATAATGAATTAGTATTCAATCTATCAATCATAAATCAATCTCTCAGTGCAATTTTGATACAGTCACTGATGCACTGGGGAATGAAAAGAAATGGCCAAGATCTTCTCCAAATAAAGAGGCCAAAGCTGATCTTGGACTGTAGTAGCAGACATTTTGGAGAAAACAAACCATAATATTAAGATTATTGCAGCTGCAACATTGTTTTCTTTCCTTTTGTTTACTTTGTAGTGTGATGACAAAGCAAATAAATTAAAAAGGCATGTTTAAGTATAATATATTTACTCTTTTATTTTGAAATTACGTCTCATACATAGTACAAATAAAATAACCTCAAGAACTTTATTTGTTAATTTTACATTTACATGGTAGAATATAATATATGAAAGAAAACATTTCTTTTGAAGTAGTTGACATAAATTTCCAACTGTCTCATCAGACAAAATGGAAAAAAATGGGTGGTAATTAATTTTAAAATAGGTCAAAACTTTAAATAAACACATGATAATATCGATAAATTGAGAAAAAACATAAATAATAGATTATTTCAGCTAGATGATAACAATTTTTATCAAATCTTTTCCTGCCCACCTCATGTATCTAGATGTTAAAAAATTTGACAACTAATACAATATATCACAAACTAAGAGTGAATCATAATTTTGGTGGTTAAAGTTGGCACTGCTTAAAATTGTCAAATCTTCAGGCGTGGGAGTGATGTGATATTGGTTGCTAAGCAGGAAAATTTTTGTTTCCATTACTGGTTTAAGTGACAACATCATTAATGGGAACTAGTTCTAGCTTAGTTTGTGAGACTACATGTGAAAAACTCATTTTCTAGGGAAAGAAATAAATATAAAACAAATCAGATAACAATATGCTTAATAGGACAGTGTCATAACACAATATTCTTGCCATTTTATTCATTTCTGTATATACATAGTCCCTTTTACATCCTAAATCGATTCCCGCAGAATAATAATATATTTTAATAAGATCAATCAAATAGCAGTTAAGTGATTTTTTTAAAATAAATAATAAAAATACTCCACATACTTTGATTTACATACTTATTTTACTTTTTAGTGCATTTATCCTAAAATTAAGATGTTCAAGTAATCAAGTGTACTGAATTTTAATGTGGAGACCTATTCACCATTAGGAACCTTTTATTACTGACGTCATACAGTTTGGTTATTTTTGTTTCACTCCGCTCCCTCCATAATATCACATTCTGTCAAATATAGGTTTTCCTTAAAAAATTCGGAAGCCATGCAACATTGTTATAAAATATTTTGAGAACATTGTGGGACAAACATATATCAGATTTTGACAACCAGGTATAAAAAGGAAATTATTTATGTGAACACAAAAAATTATTGCACTGTAAGAAAATTTAAGAAAAAAAACTAACAAGCTAAGTCAAACTATTTTGTGATTGCTGGAAAAATTAATATTTAATTTAAAGATATGAGTCATATATTCAATAGCACTGTTTTTTTTGCAATTAGTGATTAAATATTTCCTATAATACTAATAAAATTATGTCCAACTCTTCATTAAACTATTTCAAATGTGAGTATTATAATAAAAGGATAGATAAGATAAATGTTAATCATTATTGATTATGCATTATCCGTTATAAGCCTAAAAATCCAAATTCCAATTAGAAATGCAATATATTGAAATTGATGTACAAGTTATGAATATGTGAATATGTATTTTTCTTCTTTACATTCATGATTTTAAATATTTTTATAGGACATCTATGAAATTTAAGGTATCAAAATATAATTTCATATAGCTGATATTTGAAAATCAAAAATGTTAAGACATAATTATACACTTTTAATGTGTTAACTGTCACTTCTTGATGGAAAGGCATTATATTTTAAATAATAAAAATCGCTCATCGCGAGCATTATCAACTGAATCAGTTGATAATGCTCGCGATGAGCGAAACCGGTCCTGATCAAAAAATATATTGTGGAAATAAGTACTAAAAAAATGTGTTTTTATTATTTAAAATATCATGCCTTTCCATCAAGAAGTGACAGTTAAAACCTTAAAAGTGGTATATATAGTGACTAATAATATTGAATTTTCTCCATTTATAGGCCTGGAATCAACATTTGGTCAAAGTGATTGTACTTAAGATCCCATTGTTAAATTTTACTAGAGGTTCTATAGAAGTGAAAAATTCTCAATACAACATTTTTGAATCCTGTTTCATGATTTTTTAAATATTTTTGCAAGTGAACTGTGAACTGCCAGGTATCAGATCAACAAAAATATTGTATGTGATGTTTGATAAATGCAGGAAAAATCAGTTTTCATGTCATCAATCTAATCTGTTTTTTATTCATTTTTATAATAAACACTGACAATGTTATATGCATAAACTTTTCACTTCATTTAACCTTTATCATTGTATCTTTCTGCTTTTATTGTTAAACACCCAACATGGGGTAATATATTTCGTTAGAAGCCAATGATATACAAAAATAAATAAAAATGGCCCAGTTAAATTAAAACTCAGGTAATTGATTTCAACTACTCTTCAATTTTCAATGTTGATTTTATGGACATTTTCAAAGCCATTTATTATATACCTGTCTCTCATTATATTTTATAAATCTTTCTTCTTGAAGAAAAACTTTCCTGCGTGATTCATGAAATAATGATACTGGAGTTGTAAAACCAGTTGTAAAGTAAGCAAGTATGTAATTTTTGAATATCATATTGAAATTTAGATGTTTGAAATCTTTCAAGGATCATTTGGGTTTGAAATTTTTGAATATATAGTAAATTGATATCTATAAAGATTTATAAACGAAATCACCAACAGGAGTTGTGTCATATCAAAAACATTAGGAGCCCCTGCAGTAAAGCTTTGCAACCGATTCGTAAGTTAACAATTAATAGTAATTAATAAGTAATAAAACATTACATTTATGAATTGATCATAATAGTAAACTCTGGATCTCTACCACTGGTTTATAACTATGTTCGACAAATGCAATCAGGTTGACTTTTGATGGCAGGTTTGTTGTTTGAGAGTCGTTGTGTGGCGGCCGAACCGTATTGAATGCCGGAACCTGTCCTCTCCGGATCTAATTCTCCTGTCTCTATCTTGGCAAGGATTATTTTTGAACATTTAAGAAATGCTTCTTCAACGTTTTCTCCAGTCTTAGCGCTTGTTTCTAGGAACATCAATTCTGAAAAATAAATTAAATTATTGTTTTTTTTTATTTTAATCTGGATGCATTTCGTTGCATTGCATAATCATAGAATTTGATGATGAATGATCAATAATAATAATAGATATACTTAGTCATCTGTTGTCAAGGAATGTATTTCATAATTATGCTAAAATTTACTATTCCATCTAGAATTATTAAATCAACATTTGGAAATATGTCATATTGGATTTATTTACCAAGCCTTACTTAATAACTCTTACTTTGAGCTTTGGTAACTCCCTTGTATTAGTCCAGGACACCGAATACAACTAGATAACAGCCTAATATATTATAAATAATATTAATATTAAACATAATTATGATTGGTCATTATTTACAGTAGTTTTTAATAGAAGTAAATTTGAATAAAAATAAGGATGTATAAATGTTACCATTTTCCTGTGCAAATTGGCTTGCCTCCATAAAAGTAACCTCCCTGGATTGTTCCAAGTCTCTCTTGTTACCCACGAGTAATATGACAATATTAGGTCCAGCCAATGTTTTTGCATCTCGCAGCCAATTCGAGAGAGCATTGAAAGAGTCACGAGACGTGATGTCGTATACCAGAAGCGCCCCTGCTGCTCCCCTATAATATGATCTCGTGACAGATCTGAACCGCTCCTGTCCAGCTGTATCCCAAATTTGCAGTTTTGTGGATTTACCACCGATGTTTATAATTTTAGAGCCGAATTCTACGCCAACCGTATGGCATCTATCATCTTTAACTGAAAAACAAAGTCAGAGTATAAACTCAGGTGTTTGTTTGTAAATGTAGTGAAATAAGTGAGAATAAACACATATTTAATAGTGATGTAAATTTTCATACCCACATGGAGTGCATAAAAGACTGTACATTTTTGTAAAAATGCAATTGATTTTTGACGACATATTAACTTTAGTGACCATATGTCTTTTTAATTTAAAAATTACGATGTTTAAATCTGGGGATTGGTAATTGCAATAAAGTGATTTGTCAGATGCTAATTGCAACAATTAAAACTTTTTCCACATATCTTGTCATATTTAATTCACAAAATTTTGTGTTCTTGAGATGTATGTTTATTAAAAAAATTTACATGCGCTAAACATTGATTAAATAAATAATTTGTTTTTGCGATTATCTCAACCCTGATAACCTCACTGTCGATAATTAATCTATCACTGAAATTAAATGTCTTTCTTCGTTTTCATAGAGCTACAATAAGAAACTTAAATTATGAAAGACCTGCAGATTATTCAAACCCTCAGTACTCAAGCTAATGTGTTATATATTTTGTATCTATGCCAAGTTCAAACAATAATTTGTCATTGAGCTTCATTAAACTTGTTGAATTTCAAAATATATCATGAATCTTCAACAAAAAACCACTATAAAACGTTTTATGCATGTAATAAGTTCAAATAAGATTTATTTTTGACTTCGAGTGTGATTTGTGAACAGTGGTATAAGTTACATAAGTAAGATTTTCATCTAATATCAAGACCATCATCGATACTCGCTGAAAAAATTACAAATAAGTATTTCATATCAAACTGTGTCACAATGATAGCAGACATGTTTTATAAGTCGACATGAAAGCTTAGTTTTTATTTTGGCATTTTGGAAATACAAATTTTAAGTAATTGTATAAACATTAGTATAACCGTAGTAACGTACATCTGTTCCCGATAAAATTGTTGAGCAGAGAAGACTTTCCCGATGCAGCACTGCCGATGATCAAGAATTTGAACAGATATTCTGTAACATGGCAAACAGAACATCAATATGTTTGGCGGATGTCAACGCATTCAGATTAATGAGAGATACACACAAATAATTTTGCCTTACCGTATGATTCTGACATCGTGAGATCAATAGTTTTCAATCGAGTTTAACGAAATTACAAAACAAGCCTTCTGACATTTCAATATCAACGCAACTGACAAGACAACAAACATACATTATTATTATCGTTTTATCGGTGACGCAACATATAAAATGTATACCCGCCAGGAATATTTCAGATTACAGAAATAATTAAAAACATATATATTTTAGCAACATAAAATATTTAAAAATACTAAAGAAATTTATAAATATTTTTTTTAAATATCAAGAGATTATAAATTTTACAAATTTCATTTGACAACACTGGTTTTGAAGTCAGCTGCACAAATTATTCACTAGTCAGCTGTTCAAACGTCATATCTCGCCGACGTCCGCCCGTCGTCGTCATAATAATCAAAACAAACCCACCGCACACTAGTCGCTGCTTAAAATTTTACGCTATGATGCACGTTTTGAGAAGAACTATCCCGAATGTCCAACTGCATCACAAGCGTGGTTTGTGGGAATGGGTGAATATGATGTTTAATAAACCTGACGAAGCCCGACTTAAAATAGTTGGACCAGACAGAGCCTGCGCCGAATGGGTTTTGCGAAACGGCGGTGCCATTCGATGGAAAGACGATAAAAACGCTACAACCGATTATAATATTTTACCAGACGAAAAAATCCAGAAATTTCTTTTGGAGATAAACGCTTCAAATTCTTCTGTTTCTCACCATGGTTTTTCTCATTTAAGTATGAACATACGTTAAAAAATTTACTAACCATATCAACCTCCAGATTTCTTTGATCGGTTGAGTATATGTCAATTCCTTACTCTGTCATTATGAAGATAGTTTCTGAGGTTAATTTTGTTTGTATCTGCTTATTTAAAGAGGGAAAAAATACTAAACCCCAAAGGCTGTCGTCTAATATAATCCATCATTAAAATAATAGTGTTTTCATTATGTTGTTCTTATCAAACCAAAAGTGCCTTAGTGACAAATCACTTATATTCAGGAAAGTAAAAAGAATGGAAAAACATCTTGTCAATGAAAACAACTTCATTTCTTTCACTTTATATACACTCCAATACATGGAAAAAAGTGAAGAAACAATGTTGTTCCTATTTACACCATATTTTTTCATTCCATTTGCTCTCCTGAATATTAGGAATGTGTCACTAACGCCCTTTTGGTTTGGTAGGGGTTATATGTCTTGTTGCAATTTTTGATACCCTAACGTCACTTGCATAATTTATACCATTCTGTAGGATGTATTTTGTCATATATATTATTGACTTACTAATATTCATTGAAATATTGTTTTCTTTTTTGTTATAGAGGGATGCAAGTATATTGAAAAAATCATACTAAACAAATGCAATTATATAGAAGACAATGCGCTTCTTGAACTTTCTAATGTAGACTCTCCATTGAAATATCTTGAAATAACCAGCTGTCACAGTGTGACCGATAAAGGACTCATAAATATTCCAAAACTTGAGTCATTGAACTGTCTAGTTTTGAATAATCTAACTGGAGTAAATGATTTGAATGGTTGTATTGAACAGTTAAGGAAGAAATTTAATAATTGTGATATTAAAACTAAAGCAGAAGAACCACTCTAAATATTTCATTAATACTTAAAAAAAAATAAAAAGAGTATCTAAAATGGGAAATATTTTTGACCTAAATTGTAAGAGTGTAAGTTTCTTTTTCATAATTATTAAATCTATATATGATACAAGTAATAAATAAAATGGGTAGAACTATCATAATGGGAGGCCATCAGATTTCTTACCCTTAGAAATTTTAAATCAAGTTGATTTATTTTTCATGATAAATGAAATTATTAAATATCTGGGTACTTTTTGTTTCGGAACATTGTGTATCATAATTTCAAATTCTAAGCATCAGATAGGGTAATTAAATGGATTACTTTACTATCTTGTCTTAAGTTGAATTATCATTCTTTTCTGTTGTATAGGTATATTATAAAGAAGCGTTTTTTTTATTGAAATTAATATATATATATATATATATATTTATGTCAACATTGTATTTATTTATTGCTTTATTTACAGTTAATTTTCAACCCCATTGTTAACAATAATGCAAATAAAAATCCTATAGACTATAGAAGACTATATATTTTTTTTTTTAACAGAAATGAACATATATCAATTTGTAAATGATGATATTGTAAATATAAAATAAGCCTTTCTTAAAATATCTTACTTTCAAATCTATAATTAAAATAAACATTCTGTACTTCTTTTGTAGAGTTTGGAGGACTAGTCTAGGATTTATTTATTTTATTTATTACAACCATATGGTACAAAACGTACAAATTATTAATTCAATGCTTTTGCACCGTAACATATTAACATATATATATATATATGAAATGTAAAAATTCAACAAATAATATAAAACAATCAATAATGATTGCAAAAAAGACGGTCAACCAAGTAAGCTTATGAAATGTCTACTTTCACTGAAAAAATAGCATTCGTCTGAGCTCACTTTCGTCCACATGAAATATGTCAACATCTGAAGCAATACCGTTGAACATTATTAATGCTCTTACCATTGGCATCCCCATTGGCAGACTGGTTCTACACTTTGGAAGAACAAACAAATTATGTACACGATTTCTTAAAAAACTATCCGGAATATACAAATTTACATTATTAAGGATGGCAGAATTCTCATTTTGGCCTCGAATTAGTCGAAAGAAATATGTGGCTAGATATATTTCTCTTCGATTTTTCAAACTATTAAAAGTGAGCATACCCAAAAGAAAGTCAGTTGGATAAAGCCACGGATAGTATCTGTATGCCCTCAAGTAAAGAAGTCTCAAAAATTTCTTCTGAACCTTTTCCACCATAAGGGCATATTTCAAATCTCCTGGGGCCCAAACAATAGACCCACTCTCGAGTCTGCTTCGCACTAAGGTATTGTACAATAATATTAAAATTTTAACACCTGAAAAGGATACAACTGTCCGGTTGAATACAGTATCTCTGACCTAAATTATGGGAAAAATTAAATTGAAACAAGACATAATTTCATGAATTGACAGATTTCAATATTTCAATTAAATGTTGATTTTTAAGAATCGTGTGTTCTCTGTAATAACACTACTCAATAAATCCTTTATTTGTCAATGATTTATGGACTCTTGGATCGCTATTTGATAAGGTAAGACTGAGGGATTATTTAATTTATTACTGATTTGAGACTGCGAAATTATATTTTATACCCGTCTGGTTCACATTTATCAGTTACTCATTATTCTTACGGTAGTGACTATGGTAAAAGAATCTTCCGAGTATTTTTACAGATAATATTTCGACCATATATAGACTCGAAAAGTATAACAAAAAAAAAGAGAAGATTCATGAGAGACATGAGAAGATTGTCAAGAAAATATTTTTTATAATTTTCTATTTTTGATAACATGAATGCAACATAAACTCTCTTACTCTTAGACCACAGATCTTTTGGCGGAAATCCTAAAATGATTTCACAAGCGATTCCAGCAAAAATATAGGATATTATAATGACCCAAAAAATAATCATCATTATGTATGAAATGAAATATTTTCATAACTAAGAGTTGCTCATTTACATTTTAATAATGTACCTGAAATTGTTTGTTATTCACGGCATTGGTTAAATCTTTTGACATCTTCAGGTATTCTATTAAATGGATGCAGTCTCTGACAATTCTTAAATAAGACAAATTTATAAAATATATAAAAACAAAATTCAACTTTAATTACAAAATTAATTATAGGACTCTACAATTAATGATGATTATAAGAATCTATTACTCTATAGATGTAATCAGGCAAAATATGACGATATGCAATCTTGAGTGCTGACTTCACACAAAATTTTGGCAACGTATGACTTATTAACAAAATCCCTACACATTTTAAAATTGGCAAACCGAATTGATTGTTGAAGATAAATGAGTCTTCATAAAATTATTATAAAAACCACAAAAAAGAAAAGCTGCATTGTAGAAGAATCAGTTGTTTTTTCGATCAACTTGTAGCTGTTTTATCTTTTCTTTAAGATACTAATCCCTTGACATAAATTATATATTTTTGATTAATTATCTTGTTTTCCAGATCTTGGACGTCAGCATATTATTTGGCCCGATTAAGATTAGAATATTTAATTCATGTGTAGACTTGTTCTTTCCATAATGAGGAATTAATTTAAATGCAGACAAATCGTTTTGGAATTCACAATAATTGAATAAGAACGTGTTTATTACGTATGTAAAAATAATTTAAATAAAAAATCCTTTTTAATTAAAAATGGTTTTTATTTTACAACAAAACAAAAATGATCATTAATATACTAGTCAAATTTCAATATTCAACTTAACACTATAATTTTCACAAAACAATCTAGGAATAATAACCAAAATTAAATTTTAACATTACTTTCTTTGCCGATTGCGTCATTTACGTTTTTGAATCCATTGGCCAACAGATATTCAGAGAGTTCAGATTTAATTTTGGCTATCACGGGAGGTCCTCCGTAAATAAATGCCGAGTAGATTTGGATTAAACTCGCCCCAGCTAAAATCTTTTCAAAGGCATCTTTACCACTCGATACCCCTCCTACTCCAATTATGGGAATTTTTCCTATAAAATAAACATTCCATATATTGTTATACAACAGTCTCATTAAGTTACAACGACAATATAAAAGTAGATCTCACCTTTTGTTAATTTAAACATATCTCGTATGAGTTGTGTCGACATTTCTTTGAGAGGCTCTCCACTCAATCCACCTGCTTCATTACAAAATGCAGTATTCGTTAAAGCAGGCCTTTGAATAGTTGTATTTGATATTATCAATCCATCAATTTTGCATTCTTTTTTGCTTATAACTTCAGCGATTTCAGCTTTTTCTATTGATGACAAATCAGGTGCCAGTTTTAAAAATAACAATGGTTTTTTGTCCAATTTTAAAGAATTTCTGCTTGCCACAATTGCAGAGAGTAATTTTTTCAAGTGGTCTTTTTGCTGCAAATTTCTTAGTCCAGGAGTGTTGGGGCTGAAATTAAGTATAATCATAGCAATTTTAATGTCAAAAAAATATCTTGAATAAATATATTTCTCTACAAAATCATAACAACTAGGCATTTGAAATCTATAATGTATTTCCTTAAAATTCTTAAAGAGGTCTTAAACATTTCATTTGTAAACTATATGACTAGTTCTTAAATCTTTGGTTTTGCACACCTTATTAATTTTGAACACAAAATTTTGTATAAATACCTATGTTTATAATTTATATTCAACCAATAATATTGTATATAATAAAATATATTGCGGACATATTGGTAAAAAACATTATTTTTATTTAAAAAAAAAAAAGTGGTAAAAGCATCCGACAATACATTTTATGACAAGATACAGTAGAATCCGAGTTTCATCCCATTGAATAATAACAAGATGAAACCGATACATGTGCGAAGAGCGAAAGCCCTTTTAAAAAAAAAAACATTTTAGATGTAGATTTAAAATGTAGCTGAAATTCCATCACAGATAAATTCAGAACAAGAAGATGTGAAAAATATGTCAAATGCGCATTTTGTGGGAACAGAATACAAAATATAAATGCAAATAAAACTGAAAGAATTGTTTATTCAGCTCGGCAAATAAACTCAATTTTAAAAATGTATTTTAAACGCCGCCCTTGTTTGGTAAGATTTTTTCGGTTCACTTAAATTCAAGGGCTTTGCTATATTTACAGCTGCCACTATGGTGTTTAATAAATTGAAGCTCGCTTCTTCAAAATCCTCAAAGCTCGGTGTTTTAATTTTTACGTTGTTCAAACAATCTTTTCCGTGTTTCATTCAAAGTTTTCGTGTAAACACATTAGCCGCTATAAATAAAATGACAAAGGTATATAGTATATGTATCTCGATGATGACTTTTTACCAACTTCTGCCAAGTCCGTTCCATAGTAATTTTTAATGGAATGTATACATTCCCTACTAGAAACGTAGTATTACAAAAAGGAACGACTTGACGGTGAGAATCCCTTTTCTTGGGAATAGCAGTATATCATATGTTTTATGAATGCCGATGAGTCATTCACTGGTGGAAATTATCGTAACTTCTTCTTCAATATTCTTCAAGATTTCAATGTGAGACCGATATAACGCTAATAAGCATACATAGTAAGACATTTTAAATCTTCTAGGGTCAAGCAAAAAATATTATCACATTTCTTTTAACGAAAAGGCCAACATATAAAAGTCGTTCCATATTATTATTATTTTAATAGTGTTGGATTAAAAATTAAGCTTATTTTTACAAAAATTTCTTTGTTAAAACTGCCATTTTACAATATCTATAAAATTTTCAATTTTCCACTCCTCGTATTTTTTACAAAACTATGAATGCTTAAATTTCGGATTGTTATTCTGTTACCAAAAGTCAAGAAAAAGAACTCTCCCTTGTCACTGCGAAAAATCTTTTATTTTCCTTTCGAGCTTTTCGTGAGACTTTTTAAATAAAATCACCTCTCAGGCAATCTACTCTGATTAATTTAATAAAACAATTATAAAGGGCACGGCTAAGCAAATTGTTTCTGAATGTATCGCGCCTATCCAAAATCAAGCCTTTTTTTAAAGGCGGGTAGTAAGGTTTTTATTTATGAAATACAAATGATGCCCAAGAGATTTTTTCTATCTTCTGGGTTAATTTAACATTATTGATTTTATTTTTGGCATATATATATTGTAATGTTATCAATGGCTTATTAAATGATAAAACTACGTAAATATGTTTTTTTTATCTACAACAGCATTATTGACTATTTTTGAATTAAGTTACCACTAAGTATGTCCATTAATTAGAAATTTTATGTGTTAATTGGCCTGATCAGAAACTGAAGCTAAAATAATATAATTTCATCGATAAAAAGCTTGCGTTTGCAACATTGGTGGCGTACTTCTATTTATATCAAACATAAATTGTTGTAGAGTACATACCTGCTAATATTTATCACTAGATAATCAGCGACAGAGCCAAATTTTTCAATTCCAGTGACATAATCACTGACTGCATCATCAGAAGTTTTATTTTTCCCCAGATTTATACCTAGAACCTCATTAGGATCTTTATTTGTGACTTTACTGAGCGTCTCATATACGCTGCTGTGGCCGTCACTGTTGAATCCGTATCGATTGATAATGGCATTGTCTTCAGGAAGCCTAAAGACTCGAGGTTTAGGATTGCCGGGCTGCGGTTCAGGTGTTACTGATCCAATTTCTACAAAACCAAATCCCAATCTATTTAAGCCATTCACCGCTTCACCCTGTTTGTCAAAACCTGCAGCAATACCGATCGGATTACTCAGCTTTTTCCCGATGAACTCTGTCAACTGAAAATTTATTCATTTCGACACTGAACTAATTGAAGTTACTGTGAAATCGCATTAAAAGATTTCAAATAACACAAATATATTTGAACAGTGTATCCTAAAAAATAATTTCAGCTTTGGCACCTTCAAGCATACAAGCACACAGATGAACATAAATCATCATTTAAAAAAATATAGTTTTTTTTGTTTTTTTTTTCATAATATAAGTGCAAGAATTGGGAAAAATTACTAAGAATTGTATTGATGATGATCTAAATTAATTTCTAATTTATGATATCGACTGAAGGTGTTTGATGGAACTTCAATATCAAATTTGAATTGTTGCAACTTTGTATGATTCCACATGTCTTGTCACAAACGACCCGGGTTTCGCCCTTCGGCATCTTCAGGTATTCCATCACACGGATGCAACAGAACTGACGATTCTGTTGCATCCATGTGATGGAATACCTGAAGATGCCGAAGGGCGAAACCCGGGTCGTTTGTGACAAGACATGTGGAATCGTAAAAAGTTGCAACAATTCAAATTTAATTAATTTTAATGATAAGTTATGATCTAAGCTGGCTAGTAGCTGATCTTAATATCACATATTTGAGACGTATTGTGAAATACATTATTTATACATACTGTCTAAATTAGTATTGCGATCATTCTAGAATCTTATTTTAATAGATGATGCATTTGATATAAAATGTCAAATTTATTTAAATGTAATATTTTAATAAATTTCATCAACAAAAAAAAATTCTTTTTTTTACTTGACAGAAATTATATTGTATTTTCAAAGAGCATGCTTCTTTATAAGGTACGCGTGTTTTAAAATCGTACATCTTCGTACAAAATTAAAACATTATTTGTCATTTTTTATTTAAAATATGAATTGATATCAAGAAAATATTGATATGTCAAAAAAATATTTTAGCTTCCCCGTAGACTTTAATGTTCCCGTGGGACATGAAATTTATTTTCTATTTATTACTAAGATTAAATATTTATCAAATTAGGCATATTTATTACCTATAAAAACATTAGACCCCGTGGATTCAAATATAGCACAATTATATGTTAGGTGTATGAAAACTGATCGTCTTGAATTTCTTACTTAAGTTTTTTATGTAAATGAATTCATTTCTTATTCGTCATAACACGAATAAATATATACATTCAGTTTTTTATATGTTTTTTAACAGAAGAAAAACTAGGAAAAAAAGCATTCATCAAATGAGTTCGAGTGAAATTCATTACGTTCTATACAAAAAAAGCTATAACGATGAAGTTGCTTCTCCACAAATTTTATTGAGTATTCTTCAGATGGTAACAAAATTCAACTATATCATTATAATTTTAACATTAGAGTTTAAATAAAAAAAAACAAATACACGGAAAAATCGAGAATTTTTCCAAATCAACGCTACAGAACGAACAAAACAAACGAAACACATAAGGTATTTCTGGATATAATATTTCATCTTAAGTCGAATAAATTTAGATTTAGATTTTTATATGCTCAACCGCACCTGACCGTTATACAATATTATAAGTCTGTTATTTCGAGGTTTTAGTTAATGTAGAAAATTAATATCATTGAACGTAAGGACTACATCAATTGTGATCTGAATATTTATATTTAGATTGTTAACTATCACAACCCACAATTTCTAAAATGTTAAATTAGATGCAACTTTTGCTTTGCTTGATTATATCATTGTTTCGTACATATTATTTACGATTTACATACCAAAAGTGATATTCGCGTATTATGAAAAAATATAGAACTATACACCCATTTCTCGTAGTCGTACTCGAGTAGAACATTTTCGCTTCACCGTTCTCGTAGTGTCGATTTTATTTTCAATAATACATTACTTTTTTAACGAACGCTCAGATGTGCGAATTTAAATTTTGAATTTTGACTCCAAGATTGAGGAATTATTTGTACATGTAAGACATTATTTTAAGAATCAATTATAATTAAAAGGTTATTGGGAAAAAGACACACATACTGATTTTTGGGTAGCAGCTTTTTGGCACGATAAAATCAATAATGTCACTATATTAATGCAGAAGCATAGTCGATACCTTCAATTAAATAAAACTATGACAAATAATTCATTTGACTTATATTGATTAATGCCTTGGAGATACTTCTTGATAGCCATTAACTTATTATGCAAATTAAAATGAAAATTTCCCTCAAGAAGTGACCGTTAACACCTTAAAAGTGACAAATTAAAATGATTAAGCACTTTTGCAGGTCGAACATAACTGGTCTCTTAATTAAATAAGCTATGAATGTCAATATTTAATAAAAAAGCTTTATATTGATTTATTGAGTATAAATCAATGAAATATCATCTTTTTCAGAATTTATAGTTTAAAACAAAAAAATTTTGTATATAAATTTAGAGTTTATGTACAAAAAAATCATTATAAAATTATTGTCATCCTGAAACATAGGTGAAAAAAGAATAACGTTTTATGCAATTATTATCATACCAACACAGGTGAATCTTCATATTTACTCTTTGGAAACAAATTGTGCTTTATTAGGATAAGGGCTAAATTATGGGAGACTTCTGGGCTAAGGTAATGAGTGAGAGGCATGAGCATGTTTCTGTAGAACTTTTCATTGTTGTTATTTATGCTTATGCCACTGTAGACTGCGAATCCTCCAGCCGAGAGATAACACATCGACCAAAGCTTTTTCTGTCAATGAAAAGAAACTGGCATTCAATTTATCAATAATTTATGTCTTGATTAAAATTTTATTCCATATTAGATGCATGGTTAATTATTTTTTTTTAGTATCCACGAAGCATTCATTACTGTTTTGATTTTACGGAATGTTTACAAGATCGATAACTTACTGCGAAAGTTTTTTTTGCCATCGCATTTGTTTTACTCTATAAAAAGATTATATTTCCTATATTATGTAAAATTCCCACGAATCAAAACAATTACTTGTCATGACATATTTGCGAAAAACTGTGGGCGAGGTTATGTTTGAAAGTCGCTTATCTATGGTTATGCTGTATATTTTGACGTTTAACTTGCGGATGCTATCTTTGGCCATCATCAAAAAAAGATTATCAGCTGGGAAGTGTGTACAAAACTGTATTGATTTAAATAAGTAGGTAAATGTCAGCAATCAGTTTGTAATTCCACGTTTACGAAGCGACTTCCCTAAATATAATATATCGGAGATGAATAAAATATAGATTGGATAGGTAGAGCATATGGCTTTATAATGAGGTTATCGCAACAAAAGTTTTTTTACGAGAATTGCTTATTATTTAGTTGCTTCATCTCTCACAGAGACAATAAGGCAAAAGTAGCGCTAGACATGGGTGGAAGGGATTTTCATAAATCGATTATGAAATCTGTATTGGGATTGAAATCTTGTCCAACAGTGATTGATCACTAAACCATTGGCCTGGCAACATATTTTATGAATCAATTCCAAATTTCATTAATAATTTTACCTTATATATTCAAAACGCAAGTGTACCACATATAGTGGCGGGTAGTGTATAAAATATCTGGGGGTGCTGCAGCAGATTGAAAAGAAAAAAAAAATGTATTTCTATAGCTTATAAAATTGATTTTTCTGTCTTTTTTCCTTGAAAAAAGGTCAAGCACCTTTTCCAAGCTTCTAACCGTAAGCTTCCTCCCTGCGTTGACTCGAGCATATTCTATTGAGAAAAATACTGCACAAAATTATAAAGATGTGTGGATTCCTGATATTAGTACCACAGCATATGATAATTTATGGTTGTATTGGTATACAAGCAAGCTAAAATAATATTGATATTTTCATATAATTATTCAGGCTTTCTATCACAAGGCACCCAACGAATAGCTTGAATCAGTTGTTTACAAGAATTAATTACAAAACCATAAATTTTGGCTCACATGATACTCTAATACTCACCCTCAGTCAATTCATAAATTAGAAGCATCTGTTTGGGCAATAAAAATATTTAGTCAGGCTAAAAATGATGATAGTAAAGAAAGCATTATTTTAAACTATTTATTAAAAAAAAAAAAACTTATAATAACTATCTTTCACTGAAAATACATTATTTGTACCATTTTAGTCATATCCATGAAACACACACACTGCAAAAATAACTTGTTTTTTCATGAAATATACATACAACTAGGAATCCAAATGTTTTGTAGATAAAAATCTTGATATTTATTCAATTATGGCATCAATACTTCCTGACAGCTTTGCTTAATTTTAATTATACATATTTTTCAAAGAAAGTGTTCACAGTCCAGATCGAATATACAAAAATTTAAAATATTTGAAAAGGATATATAAAGAACACATAAAAATATACAAAAACGTACTTAGGTATAATTACTATTGAGCAAATCCCTTTGGAAATAATTGTCTTAATTTATACAGAAGGCCACATTCAGTTTATTCTAATCGTAACAAAAAAGGATTGGTTTAAGTGAGATCTTCCACATGTCATATAATAAATGGTTATATTAGTATAATGAATATATAATAATCATTTGGAGAATTGAATCACAATGTTGGGACAAAACATGATATATATTTATATGTATACCAGTAAACTATTTAATATGTAAATTCACCATAGATTGTCTTTGAATAAAAATATACCTGAAAACTAACACATTTTCTTATTATACAAGAAATTTCTTCACTTAAACAATAAAATTAAACTAACAAACCTAATTTATGCATTTCTTTATAATTGCGTACAATGATAATTGTATGATATATGAAATACATTTAATTTTCTTATACCATAAAAAAAGAAAAATAAAATCATCAAATACTAATCTAGGCTCAATAGACAAATTAAGCTAACTGGTATGAAATAAATTTTATGTCTATGATAATCCTTCGATCACATTATTGAGCGAAGATCTGAAGTAAGAAATCATACAAAAACAATTAAATGTTTACATTAAACAAATCTGTTAAATCCATTTATACAAATACTAAAATAGTATTCAATGCATATATTTTGATAGAAATAGATATTCAATAACTATAATGCAACCCAGTCACATTTTCTCATGCAATGATTTCATAACAGTCCTGACCTTCTCAAACAAATCATCATAGAGATAAAACATAATAAAAGCCATAATTTCAAAATTATAAATTATTCGAACTGTAACATTTACATAGTAATATCTCATTTAAAATCTAATTACACGATAAGGTAAAAAAATGTTACTCAGTTCTATTTTTTGTCAGTTGTCTTATTCAAAATAGATTCCATGCAGGCATTTAATACTAATTAATAATAGTTATTTTATGAAAATAAAAATTAGAAATAGTAAACAGAATTTTTTATTCACACCTTGTTTATTTAATGGCGGTATGAAATCTTAATCATGTGAAAACTAAACTGTAAGTTTTGATAAGAAAAAAATTAAATGGCAAGTTTTATTTTTGCCCCATTTAAAACAATACCAAAACAGGTATAGGTACGTGGGTCATGCGTTTAAGAGATCAACGTCTGATCTAAAATTTCAAATCTAAGCAGTCAAATTGCAAATCAAACAAAACAGTTAACAATGGATGAAAATTTATAAGCCAGACGCAGCAATGTCCAACCTAACAATACTCAGTTGGGCACTGATGCAGATGGTCTTGAAATGACAATACAAATGAAGTTTGATTTTTATTCATGTCTAGTTTTAGAATATACACAAGAGAATCTTCAACTTTTGTATGAATAATAACCAAACTGTATAAATAAAATTAAGGTGATTCTAGGTATCATTCTAGAATTGTATTTCATACATTGGCATAAGAGAAATCAGCACAGGTCAATCAATACTATATTACATAAATTGCAATACTGCAAAGAAAAAAAAAACCCTCAGAAAAACACGTCAACAATGTGACTGCCTCTAATTTATTATTATCAAGAATTGACCTGTTTTCAATATTTTTATATAGTTTTTTAGTATATTTTCGGCAGCAGATTGTAGGGGACTCTGCGACGATACCTGTCCCACGCAACAGTGTAATTTCTTTGTGACCGTGAGCCGTCTCGCAATGATTTCAAGACGAGAAGAACAGCCGAGGATATGACAAAAAGTAATGGCGGAGCCGATAATACAGCAAAACTCCACGAAAGGACAGTGATAATTTCACCTAAATAATTAGGGTGACGCACACGCCGCCATAGACCGCTGATGAGAATTCGACGACCAAATGTTGATTCCAGGCCTATAAATGGAGAAAATTCAATATTATTAGTCACTATATATACCACTTTTAAGGTTTTAACTGTCACTTCTTGATGGAAAGGCATATTTTAAATAATAAAAACACATTTTTTAGTACTTATTTCCAAAATTTCCACAACATAGCGAAACCGGTCCTGATCAAAAAATATATTGTGGAAATAAGTACTAAAAAATGTGTTTTTATTATTAAAAAAAAAAAAACACTATATATACATATATATGCCTGTACAAACAATGAAATGAGACATATGGCTGAGACTCGACAGTGCGAGTTACTTTTGGTGATCAATAATAAAATTTGTTCAATCAACAGCTGTGTAATTTATACATATATCATTCTTTTAAATGAAAAAAAAACGAGAGCAGGCCGAAGAATTAAATAAAAACGTTGAAAGACCAACCCATTAAGTATAAATTAAAGGTAATATAGATTGATATGCTAGATGAAAGGGTATTTTTTATTTAAAAAAAAAGATGGTGGCATATTCAGACTTAACTGCTCTGATTTTGTTAAACGCTTTTTTTGATTTTTTAATTTAATTTCAATCTCAACTGTTTACTTGATTAAGCCAATAGGGGGTAAAGAACCATCATTCACACCATAAAAAAAAATCAAAAGAAATATCTTCCACCAGTTTAGAGAATATTTTTTTTAATGTCTTTACTCTTTGCGAGTGTAAGACACACATAGTCATTGCCGCTACGGCATTCTTGTATGAAGAATGATTATTGTTAAATTAAACAGAAAATATAATAAATATTAGGGGTACCGAAAAGAGATCCATCCTTTTTTACGGTTTGTTTGGGATCAGTCTGTACCTGAACACGGTGGAGTGAACATCTTTGTAAGTGTTCCTTTCCATAGTATTTTTCCTCGGCTTTTTGTTGGCTTCATTTATAATTTTCAATCGTTAGGGATAAAATTAGCAAACCGGAAGCAACCGAACAACGTATACGGCATTGTATGCTATTTTTTTCCGATCAAGACTGGAATGCAACCAAATCGACTAAATCAATTTGTGAAGTTTACGGAGCTATGTTAACAGCAAACAGATGTCAAGGAGTGAAAGGGTGGGTATCATCATTCTCAGCTATATCGCAAACCTCACTTGCATATAAAGAGGAATCGATAGCTGGCTTTTAAATCTCACTCATACCCCTTCATCCATTTACATGCCGACGCCTGCTATTTATATTCATAAAATAAATAATACTTACAGCACAGTTTGGGATCCATCGGATTTAACTTGAAAGCGTATTGTTGAGCGCTGCTAGCGTGGTAAATGTAAAAACCAATCAAATAAATGGCAACGGATACACCCAATACAATATTGGACAAGACTATGTTGTGTTCCAGAATGTATTTTGCAATAAGTGCTGTGGTGAATGGATAGAGTACGTTTTGCATCGTCACCATATAGCCGGTTCCCTCTTCTTGGATATCGAAGGAGTTAGCGCTCCTCACTTCGGTGATGATAGAATATAAGAGGAAGATTATTTGCTGGGTGGCAAAGACCAACAGTGTCGGACTAACCGAAGCGGAGAGAACGAGTTTTTTCAATGCCTCTATATCCAGAGTTGAATTATTTGCTGGAATATTATCAATTGTCGGTGCCAGTTTTTTCAATTTGATTCCTCTGTACAGAGCGATACAATTCATCAGCAACTGAAAGATAAAATTAAAATGACTTGTGAAAAAACAGATAAGCACAACATCGTATTGTGGAGATAGAAACATGTTACTATGAAAGAAAATTTTACAGCAGTCAATCTCAATGTCAATTGAAACAATTGAATTGAATTAGATCAGTAGTAGCTGGATCAGGGCTGCATGGGGCACAACTAAGTGCAGCCCGTCATTTACTAAAGATTTTTATGAAGAAGAAATTTTAATAAAATTCACCATCAAACGAATTCATTACAATTTTCTTGCTTTGCATTTAGATATCGACTTGGAATATTCTGAGGTGTATCGCGAGTGACCACCTGGATTAATTCATTCATAAATATTTAAAAAAAGGCAGTCACAAAAAGTAATCTTCTTACCTAACCTTGCTGACCTTGAATAAATTTATTTTTAATGGGGCCCTCAGACTAGGTAATGTTGGACAACCCTGACTTATGTGATCAAGATCAAGCTGCCAATTTACTATTTTAACAGGTTTGACTAAAACAATTACATGTTTTTAATATGAATACAATATAAATTATTGAATATCGTAAATTCTAAATATAAATAGTAGGTAATTATTGTGATAATATGTATCATTGTTACGATGAAAATATGCCTTTTGTTTGTATAAATTTTAATTAAATGTTAATGTGATAATTTAAATATTATGTATAAAACCTCGCAATTATTGGTTTGATATTGCCTGATAAAATATTACATACTGAATTTCAACAAATAAAGCTACATTTTAGATGTAAGTGAGCTAAGCTAATGACACAGAAATTTCACATGGTTTGTTAAAATCAATGAGAACATTAGAGGAAAAGACAACGTTATCATAGACTCCTGTCCAGACCGAAAAAAGATGTTGTCTATTCGCATATTGAAATACATGATCTTTAAGGGTTAATTTATTTCGATTGGTCATAAATTTAAAAATGGACAAACAGGTGATTCATTTCTTTTAAGGAAATGTTAATGCTATCTAGAAGAAATCAGTAATCAATACAGCGATATTGCTTGTAATAAAAGAAGATTACTATTCGCTTACATGTTTGGGAGGGTAATGGTGATTCAAAAACTTAATAGATGTAAAATACAACATATAGGATTGTATTTTTTCAATTTGTAGTATATTTTGAAATTTTATAATACTTGGTATAAGTCATGGGCAAGTGAAAGAATCAAAACATGATTTTTGTGACAAATGAGTCATTAATTCATTTCTATAGAAAACAAACCAATTGCCTTCCCATACTAGCAATGAAGTATCAATAGCAAACGGTAACCACTAATTTAAAATATTTGACATTACAGTGAAATGACAACACAATATACAGGGCCACCTAATATCAACTCGAGAAGAAAACACAAGACCTGATTTATTTGTCATCAAGAAAAATTTTGCAGGTGAAATTGGAGTTGTGAAAGACATCGATCCAACCTAATTGATTAGAAAGAAACTTAGGAAGCATTAAAAGAAATGGTTTAATGATTAAGCCGTTGGCTAGATCAAATTACTGATGTTAATCAATTGTTTCATTCAATCAATGATATTGTTTGTCATTAACAAGCTAAGCAGATGATAAATAACATCAATAATTCCACATTCATCTCGCCATTTTCCATTTATACTAAGCAAAATTACTAGGGTTGGACTAATGTATTTTCTTCTCCCTCTTAATCAGGGAACCTCTACTATAAAATATGATTAAGCCCTGGTTAAATACGTGGTTACAGGTAGCAAATACAACCACAAATGTATCATTACAAATCAGTACATATCTAATATGAACAATATACTAAATATTTTTAAGCATAGGCAAAAATCTGGTTCACCTTGAACAATCACTAAGAACAAAAACAAGTTTAAAGTATTCAAGACAGCTGACAGTGAATAGATAATGAGATATTACAACTTACCGCTGCAATAAGAGCAGAGCGTATCAGCAGCACTTTGATGGGGAAGACACCAAATACGTTTGTGTTCACTTCACGACCAATCCAGAAATCGTATATTTTTTTCCCTGTGTTGCCGAATTTATTTCTACGATTTTCAGGTAGTTTACTTGCATAGAGAAACACTCCAAAGGACAAAACTACACCAAACAGTACAGACACGAACATCAGCGGTATATACTCTTTGCTGATTATTTGCAAAATGGGGTATTTAAAGTATTCCATTAACACCAACGTGGTCAGCGTGATGAATAAGGAAAAAAGACCGTTAGATGTCCATGATTGATGGCCATCAGGCAATATTGCTTTCCTACCAAAGTATGGTATGAGAATTACAGTACACTGTATCAGCAAAAACGAGAAGTAAATCGCGACCCCCCGTACAGTGAGCCAGTTTTCTAGCCTCTTGAATGGCGTTAAATCGGGAAAAGATGTAAATGTGCAACGCGTTCTGGTGCATGATAAATTGATCAAGATAACAAAAAGAGGTAGCAGGATCATTAAAAAACTGACACCTAAGATTCCTCCAAATTCCAAGGGGGTACTTCTAGGTAAGCTCATTTCTCTGATTGGTGTTGCCAATTTTCTGGTCACCGATATGTCTTTTTTGAAAGGCGTTTCATCTTCTGAATAAGTGTCTTCTTCGTTTTCGTACTTAAAATCCCCCAGAGGCAGTTCAGTGTTTTGGGCCTTGTACAATAGCTTTTCGAAAATTTCGGTCGATTCCCTAAGTCGAGAAGACCTTCTCGCAGCCGTACCGAGATCTTCCAGCAGTTTGGCCTTCCTTTCGCGGAGACCGATCCGTAGGTTGTTGAATGCTTCTTGTCCATTTCGATTTTCGGTCGAGTAAGTTTTCGATGTTGTAAAATCTTGAATTATCACTTCGCTGCGTAATGTGCGCGCGGGTAGTGGAGGTAAAGGAATATTCTGCAGACTGGAGACACTTTTTTTGTCTGGCAATACAGAAGAATTAGTCTTTATCGCCGGTCTTCGGGATGGTGATTTCGGAAAATCTTCGACTTCTTTTGTGGCCGCTCTAGAGGGCGATTTCCTTGCTGGAGATTTCCTAGACGGCGACTTTCTGCTGGGAGACTTTCTGCTAGGCGATTTTCTCGCGGGAGATTTCCTGCTTGGTGATTTCCTCGATGGCGAACGGCGCGTCGTCATACCCATCGGGGAGGCATTTCTATTTCTGGCGGGAGAAACTCGCGATCTAGGTATTGGCGGGATTTCTTCGTCCGTGGAAAATTTGGGATTTCTCGTCGTCTTCCGCTTTTCGTTTTCGACCTTTGAAGACTTCATCCTATGAAAAATAAAAAAAGAATTGAATCAATGCCGCATGGAAATATTTCAACTCAAATATGTAGTAATGCGGTTTCTTATCGAAAACGGAAAAAAAAAACTAGCGACACTCGGATTTCGATAGTTCTTATTGTCGAAGAAACGTCTGAAATATCGATCATATTAAACCAAAATAATTATGCTCTAAGTGAGACAATTGACTGCACAAAGATTTGGATTGAAAAAATTCAAAAATATTCACATTTTCTAAACAAAAACAAAACATTTCCCAACCTGACGCTAGAGAACAACTCGGCGTCGCGAAAATATGGACGTTTATTTTGAATGAAGTCGTTTGATTGGTCGACACAAGCTTCGCACGCTCTAGCGTAAACAACTTGCAGTATCCCATTTCAATATATATAGTTGCCATAATAATTATGGACATCATTTGGAATACATAGTGTAAGCGATATAACGTTATATTGAAAATTAAAAATATTTCTATTTTTAAATGAATAAATTTATTATTATTAATGATCTTGTTTTATGTAGGAACAGAAAAAAAAAGAAAATACACGTGCGTAATTACTTCTGTATTTCATTATTTAAAAATTTAATGATGATACTTTCAAAAAATGTAATATAAACTATGCAGAAATCTTTTGTAGTATCTAAAACATCTTATTCAAATCAAATGTAAAGCGATGAAAATGAAATCGATTTCTAGGAATAAAAAATTACGAACGGTTTCAAATATTTTTAATATTAATAGAATTTCAAATATAAAATACTATATAATAATAGTGTTTTGGTTCTTAAAAGTATAATGTACATAACTATTTATTATACCATTAGATTGAATATAAATATTCATTAATTCTCATTGGCAACATATACTTTCATTGACTAGTGACAGCTCAAATATAATTGAATCGAATTCATTTGAATAATTTTCATATTCAAATAAACATGGCCTTAATAAGTCGAAGGTAAAATATTGTACATGATTACATTTACTATAATAGCGGTTGGAAATATAAATATAAATTCATTCTGGAAGGCAATATTCTTATTGTTTCAATCTCTTCATAATATAAATTCCATTATGTAATGAAATTATACGGGTGTTTTTCTTGTTTAAAATTGATCCAATACTGTCATGCGTAGCATATCAATGAGAACTAAATAATACTATAAAATGAAGGTTCCTAATGAATAGTAATAAATAAAATAAAAAATATTAATAGGTTATGTTTACTTAATTACCTTCATTAGTATTACTAATGAAAAATCATATTCTTCCAGCTCGATTTTTGGGCGAGCCCTTCAATCCCAGCTGCTCTGTAAGGGCAACGCAGGTCTTTTGATGTGCCGACCGGTAACCATGAAAGTACAGAAAGCTCAAAATGAAGCAATCGAAGACCATGACCTCCGTAATATAAGGATAGGACGCCCCCAATCTCCGCATCTCACAATCTATGCCCCCCAAGTTACCAGCATGCTCTCCATATCCCACAGAATAACAGGTGAGTTCTGTTTCTATACACCATCAATAGAGATGAAGCTGTACAACAAAAAGACAATCATCTAATTCCTCTGCCTTTAAAAGATTATAAAAAAAAGAACATTTATAATTTTTATATGTAGTTGCTACATTTTATCTAATCATTAATTTGATTTTGTTATGAAAATAATCATGAGAAAGATAGTAATACAAGCAACGTTGGTCAACAAATCTCTTGATGACAGTCCTACACATACATCAACAAAAAATAATAATACTTGATTTTTTTCACACACTGACACTTCATATATGAATCACCTACATATACTCTTGTGCAGCATTTATGAGATTTTCTGTATGACTTTGTTGGTTATGTGTATGTTGAAAAAAGCATAATTGTGAATGGATTTATTAAATCCACCCCGATTTAAATTGCAAATCAGCATTGGATTATTAGTTTTGAAATACAATGCTACAATTTTGGCGTGTTTTAGTAAGAGCGTACAAAGTATTAAATGTGGGATTATATATTATGTGTAGTGGTGAATAGTTTTTTTTATAAAAATCTTGCTGTGAATATGTAATAACCATAGTATATTTGTGTTATCTAAATTATTTGTTGAAAAAAAAAAACATTTTATGCATATGGTATGTATGCATTCAAAATTTCATTGAAAAATATCTGCTAGATTATTTTTTTTTTTGATTTTTTTCTCCTCCCCTTGGTTTTTACCCACTGTACGTACATGAGCGTTATTATGCATGCTCGCTTAAAATGAGTTAAGCAAAGCCAGTCTTAATCGATTGCTTATAAGAAAATGTATACAATACATGTAAAGTAACACATCTGCAAATTTAGCTGTGCCCAAAATGTCTGAAGATTGTTTAAATTACTGTATTAACCCAGATGGCAACCGGGAAAATCAGGAGAGGGACAATTCAATGCAGGGGGAAAATAAAACACGTATTTTTCTTGTATTTCATAACATAGTGCATTCGTTTATTTTTGTGTTCTTAAAATGTTAAACTTATATTCTTCTTGGGTCATTATGAAATAGTCAATGAGAACACTCGAGTTTAGATGTTAGTAAATATTTAAGGGATGTAGCTTCCGGATACGGCGTGCATAGTACAGCGGAACCTCGATCAACCGTTCTCGCATAATACGTTTTCCCGGCTGGAACGCTTATTTTTTATAGTCCCGTCAAACTCCCATAAGAACAATGTTAAATAATCCCGCATTGACCGTTTCCCGATTTACTCGATAAACCGTCTAAATATTTTGGTCCCGTCACAAATATTATCCCGATTGACCGTTTGTGTTGAATATTTCTCCGTATCTCGTCAAGCAAGTTTGACACAGCCGAGTGCAGGTGTTATGTCTAGACACGTTGGAATCCGCTGTACATGTTGGACGTAACGCATTGGACGCATGTGTTATTTTTTATGTTGAAATCCACCACACGCGTATTATTTTTTATGATGCAAATACATTTGCAGTTATTTAAAATTCATAGTAATAATAATTCCTGTACATACAAACTTTTAGTCACAAGTTTAGTAACAAGTCTTTGTTCCGAAAAGTGCCAAATAACAAAGAAGCAAACTAATATAAAGGATCACTTTTAAGGTGTTAACTGTCACTTCTTGATGGAAAGGCATGATATTTTAAATAATAAAAACACATTTTTTTAGTACTTATTTCCACAATATATTTTTTGATCAGGACCGGTTTCGCTCATCGCGAGCATTATCAACTGATAGAATACAATTTACAAACAAGTCTATTTATACAAAACAAAAAATTAAATTAGGATCCTAATGGATTATTGATTTACCATAATTGTAATTGTAATTCTTAATAAGTGATTGTGAACATTTAATTTTATACTAATTTACTTTATTTGTATCAATATTGTATGATTTTATGTAAATTGTTTCCTAGTTCTTGTACCCATGGTTTTGTACACCTGCTACCTTTAACTCAACTTAATTGTAAATAAATGCTTTAAACAATAAAAACACATTTTTTAGTACTTACTTCCACAATATATTTTTTGATCAGGACCAGTTTCGCTCATCGCGAGCATTCAGTTGATAATGAGCGAAACTGGTCCTGATCAAAAAATATATTGTGGAAATAAGTACCAAAAAATGTGTTTTTATTATTTAAAATATCATACCTTTCCATCATGAAGTGACAGTTAACACCTTAAAAGTGATAAATAAATGTTTTTTTACGATTTGCTTGTTTATTATTATCTGAAGCTTTCCTGCATTCACCGTTTCCCGCATTTACCATTATTTTTTCAGGGTCTCTTGGAAAACGTAAACTCGAGGTTTCACTATATAGTTGGTAATGTGGTTTTGTTTGGGGTGCGAAGCCAAACTGTGAAATCACATGTCATCTCCAAAATCGGTTGCTTTGTTCGATCAGCAACAATAATAATTAGGACGACAAAAATAATATTTTACCAAAATGTGGAGCATGGCAATAAACACATCTATACAATTTTCAAAATTTGACCCGAGGTTGCTTGATGGATATCAATTAAGATAAGACATACAAAGAAAAATTATAGATTTATTTATTAAATTGGCATTCACTTGGTAGAACTCCATTATAACATGGTGAAAATATAGCAATGTATTTTAGTTCTACAAAATCTATAAGATATATAGTTGATACATAGTTTGGTTAGTTTTGATGAAGGGTAAATTGAAATAGGTATCAACTATACCTCTCATAAATTTTGTAGAACTAAAATGCACTGCTATTTTTTCACCATGTTAGAAATTATAGACCATAAAGTTAGGAGCTGAATATATGTATCTGAAATAATTTACGACTACTGATTCGTTTACAGTGACATTATATTTTAAAAACGATAATCTTATATCTAATACAGCCTAATAAATTAGTGATAAAATGTTGTGGAAATCAGGTTTTGATACATTTATGTGTTAACTATTTTAATAATTATTGCATTATATTAGGGATTCATGGATATTTGAGGTAAATTATCACAAAATAACATCTTAACTTAGCATGTCTCATTTTTTTTTTCTTCATTATATGGCATGATCTTTCAAATAGAAGATTCTTCTGATTAAACTCCTTTTATCATAATATTGCATATGTATATGCAAATATAAACTCAATTAATCATGAATGACTTCAATTATGAATTGCAATGCCATTTGTAGGTAGTTGGGTGTATATTTGATAAATTTTAATTATTTTTAGATCATATTTCTCATTGTTAATATACATTATATTGGACAAGTCATTACTGTCACATAGAAAAACTGTTAAGGTTAATTGCGTGTTGGGATATATAATGGAAAGAATCAACAATTTCATTAAAAATATTGTGTAACTTTAAAACTTATAAAAGTAAAAGGCTTATTATTTCTACCCAAAAACCAATGTATTTATACAAAACTGTTGGAAAAATTATGTATCTGCCAAATCTCAATTTCCAGGAGAGACTTTTCTTTCTCAATTATATAAGAAATTATCTTTTCTTTATATAATTCTAACATATATGTCAGTTATTCATTTTTACACACATTTTTCTGCAGATATTCATTTTTGCAGTAACTTAAATAATCAATTAATCCTAAAAACAATTTTGAGAGTAGAATTCATCAACAAAACCATGGAATCTGCACTAGAAAGTAAAATCAGTGAGGAGTACCAGTTTTAAGATACTTCTTTTTAATTAGGGTGAAAAATTATGTATTATAGCTTATTAGATAATTTTATATCTGTTCTATTATGGTTATAAACAAGTTTGACACATTTTTGTTTCACAAGCAATTGCCAGCAATTAAATGCCCTATATAGATTGCGAATATTATAGATACTGATTATAATAATGAATATTGAATAAATAGTTTGGAATGTGCATTTCTGCTATGTTGACATCCTTCACTAATATTTAGGTTTAATAAAATAATAATTACTGGCTAATAAAAAAAATTTACATGCGTTGAGAATAAAAATGGTTTTTTTTTTTGAAGGTGCGGCACTCTCAGGCTACATGATTTCATTGGGCGTTGGTTATCTTGCTCTGCCCAATGATTTCAACCACTATGCGACAATGATTGAGAGCATGCAACTGTCCCCAGCCTTATTGATCACGGCTAAATTCTTGATCGCATTCCCAGTATGTTACCACTGGTGCAATGGAATCAGACATTTGGTCTGGGACACCGGTCGGTTTTTGACCATCAAAGGAGTCTACAGCACAGGATACGCCATGCTTGGTGCATCCGCCGTTTTGACAGCTATAGTCGCATCTCTTTAAATTACCATTGTGTTCAATTGCTAAAGTTACCTTTCCTTGTTATTTATTTAAAAAAGTATTATTATAAAACTGGCAGCAGTGAGATTCCGAGTTACCTACCACTATTATTTATGCGTTAGATGAATTCGAAGTGATGCATTGTGTACATATGTATTTTTTGTTAATAAATAACTTATGTCATAATTTGGTTTTTAAATAAATTTTTCTTGTAGAACAGCATTTCAGAAATGCTCTCCTGAATATCTGAGAGCGCACGGTGTTCCAGTTTTTTAGGTGGCATATTGTCATAAAGATCAGGGTACCATCTCTGGCATAGTTCTTTCACAGATGAAACATCAATGTTTCTATAATGTAAATGAGAATTGAATTCTGGCATGTATTTTTGCAAAAACATCCTGTCCATATAAATGCTGTTACCGGCTAGCGGGCATTGACCTTTTAGAGTGTATTTTTTTACAAATTCAAGAATTTCTTTTTCCGCCATCTTCAGATCGATCGTTGACTTCAGGCATGCCTCTGTGAGTCCTGTCTGAGAGATAAAAATACATAGATACATTACTCTGGAAAGGAATTAGTGTTTTATTTTATGGGAGATGTCAAAATGAATAATTTTATTGTTCAGGTTAAAAGTAACTGGTAGTCTTCTAGCATGCGTCTATCAACACTGCGCTTGGAACATATACATTAAATAACTATCACGAAAAGGAACTGACATTTTGTGAAAGCCAATGAAAATGTTTTTTATTTCAAATATTTTTGGTCTCATAATGGTTGATTATGGTTAAGACTGGCCCATTGAGTGTGGCTGAAAAGAGGTTCATTTCCTTAGAAAATTTCACTACGCCTGGTGTGATAATCTGTAAGTAGTCTTTGGTGTCATTTTTGAAGCATTGAAACAGTTTCTTCCGTTTTTCTTTAACAGAAAACAAAATTTAACGCAAACTGCTCTTTTTAATCCAATAGTATTATGGCATGTGGGTCAGTTGATTATGAAGGGGAAAATTATCCCAGGTGAAATGGCCTTGTCATATTAAATCTCAGTCGACTGATTACGTATTGTATTAAACTAATCCATCGGGGTAAATAGGTAAAGATAACCCATTCTCGAACTAATTCATGCCTCTGTCACATATTCCTTTTCATTGTCCTGTTAAGTGATCTTTGGCATGTGTATAAATATATTTACTATGAATGGGTAAGTACAGTCATTAAAACTATTTACTGATCTAAACCGCTTTTCAACTATAGATATTCACCTCTTTTTTTTTTACATCTCAACGAAATATTAACCATTTAGTGAAAAATTTTCATATACTATTTTTTGAACACTGAAAGTGTATTTTAGAATCAATTTAAGTTATTGATTAAACCATTTTCCAACTACAATATAAAATTTTTGATTAATTGATTTAAAAATAATTACTTGATAATTTAACACAATGTCCATAATCTCTTTTATTTAATTAGAACAATGGATGTGTTTATGTTAATTGATCTATAAAAAATCAATTATACGTGTCCCACAAACAATATTGAAAAAATAAAAATTATACCTCCGCATGATTTTTAATGCACCATTCGTTCATATTTTTCAAAACGGCAATGTTTTGCTTGATGATGATATCAGGTCCCTCTGCGATTACATTAAGTTCGGAGTCAGTAACGATGCAGGCGACCTCTAAAATATGATCTTTCTCAATATCTAAACCACTCATCTCGAGGTCAATCCAAACAATATTTTTTTGATTAATGGAAGGCATTTTGGAAAATGCAGTAGAACCTAAAAAGTAATAACATATGAATTTAAAATAGGTATGCAATTGGCACTTCTCCATTGTAATATGATATTGACGGATGATTTAAAAGTTTTAAGGGAAACTTTTTTTCTAGCTTTAGAAACTTGTTTCAAAACAGATAAAATTGTCCTTCGAAGAATGACTTAATAAAATATAAAGAATAATGTTATTATAGAAGTTTTTATTAGATGATCATTGATTTTAGCGTTTGAGGTAAATATTATTGAATATTATTTTTTTCTCTATAAATTAACAAAATACCAATAATAACAAAAAAATTTGTAGGAAATTTTATTATAATTAGGAAAAAACTTAAATTATTATAAATGTGTAATATGGAAACCATTTATGTACTCAAGGTACAGATGTAATGTTGTTATGCAAATATCATTATATAATATCGCTTTTCTGGCAGGACAAACAGCATAACTAAATGTACCTGAATTATTCCAGTTTTACAAACTATGTCTTACAAAAGAACTATAGCCCGTAAGTTGAAAATTTTGCAGCTCTGTCGTTGTTCTTCAAGAAAATACTTATGTTTATAAAAATAAAAACTTAGCCCCATTTGAATATACTTCAAATCTGACTTCATTGTTTGAAATGCAACATTGTACACATTAGATGTGAACATTTTATCTGTGATGGTTCCATAATGTACATTGTAACAGTGAATGCTGTCGTGATATAGAACTTAGTAATGAAATATCTGTCTTTCTACTGGCAGATAATGTTTTACAATTTTGTCAATGCATTGCAATGCATAGATCCATCCTTTTTAATTACTTTTATACTTAGTTAAAGAATGCCAAAGTTTGTAATTGCATATTTTTCTGCCAGAAAAGTGAAACATTTTTTTAGTACTATTTCTGGAATATATTTATGATCAGGAACAGGATTCACAAGCATTATCAACTGAACTGGTTGATCTCCCGATTAGGGAAGCTGGTCTTGGTCATAAATATATTGTGGAAACAGTAGTAATTTTTTTTTTATTATTTAAAATATAATACCTTTCCATCGAGAAGTAATAAATTAAAAACATTAAAAGTGAAGTGATATGGAATAGTCATTCCATTCCAATCCAACTCAGAGATTTAGGTATTTCAGAAAAAAAATAATCAGACAATTTTGTGATCCACATTAAGTAAGAAATTATCGGTTTCCTCGATTCCCATGTTTTATCTTATGAGAAATCATAATCGTATTCGTAATTAAATTTCCTAGAAAATTGCATTGTTCCCAAAAGCATTATGTAATTTAAAAAGAAAGAGAAGCAAATGTATATTTACCAAATCTAAGCAATGAACAATATTTATAGGTAAGTACTGTGAAATCTTGTCACATCTTTTCAGATCAATATTTGTTGTGGGTAGATAAAGGTCTGCTAAAAGTACATCAACTTCAAACAGAAACCACATTTTTTTACACAACAATTGGCTTAGGTTAAACACTTTTGACAGGCTCTAGCTTACGCTTGATAATGAAAATTGCTCAATTCGATCAGCATTAATTATTGAAATTAAAAATGGGATTAATTTATTAAACTTTTATAAATAAAATTATTAACCTGTAAAATATTTCAATCTGTGAAAAAGTCTAAGGATGCTCATATTGCTCGATTTAGAAATAGAACATACTATTTACAAATTACACGCGTACCTGTCAGATAAAGATAAAATTTTACAGCTGCTTTTTATTATCTATAATGTAATGCGAGTATCTCTCAAAATGCTAGAGACAACACGAACATAATTAACCTCTGTAGAGTAACCAATCTGACATACAGCACATAATTTGTGATTTGACAGTCGACGTCTATGTGGCCAGATTGATGTGGCTATTTATGTAACGCTGGCAGCATTATCATAATAGGTATTTTTCTTGAAATAAATACAATAAGAAAATTTAGGATCAAAATTAATGAAATCGTCTGGCTAGTTACAAAAATAACTTCAATACATAACCGAGCTTATTTCCTAAAAGAATATTCCATGCTAAAAAATAGTAATAAACCTAAACACGCCTAGCAACCAAATAGTAGTAGAGAAATAAAAGTAATTGTCAATATTTTTTGTCTGGCGCGATTCGTCATGTCGGTTAAACTTATATCTTTTGACTTTGAAATATTTGGTCGAGTTCAAGGAGTTTTCTTTCGTAAGGTATATATTAAATAATATTGAACTAGCAGGTCTTAGAAATAACAAATATATAATATATTCCGGGAGGGGCTGTTTCGGTTGTCTTTAGGTTACCTAGAATCTATTGGGTGGAATTTTCTAAAAGAAAAAGACACTTTTCTTATTATAATAATGATGATAAGTATAAATTTGCATTGTTTTCAATATTATGTGGCGTTTTCTGAGTTCGAACTGAATATGAAGAAAAATTTTAATATAAATATACAAATATAAATTATGTATACTTATGTGTATTTGAAATCCATGTCCGCTCAAAATGTGTAGCATATGTGTAGCGTACTCAAGCAAATCTTTTGAATGACAGAATTTTAAGTTACCCTGTTTCTCAACTTCTTTTTTTTCGAAGAGTAGGGATAGAAAGAATAGGGTTAACAAAGGATCATTGGTTAGCTAGACCATTCCTATTATAATCAAGGATTCAAAGGTTAAAAAAGATTACTAAAACATCACAAACACCTATAATTTTGAACAGAAAATTTCTGCTACATACATTGTCTGCAACAAAAAACTTTGGACGCAGACCCAAGAGATTCATAATCGTAACCGGAAGTAACCGACATATTCACATAACATTTATTTGTTTTGATATTCGTTGCTAGCGAGACCCTGACACTCAGGTTAATGTTCTTGAATTAAATTATATTTTGTCTTGTTTATTATTAGAACTACATAATGAGATTTTCTTTGCAATACATATTTTCTTGTAAATTTTAAAAGTACGATGAATGTGTATGTTTTTGTTTTGAGAAACCCTTGCTTTTATGTTTTCCTACTCCGCCTATAGATTTATTTTGCTCAGAAAGATTTATTAGCATTAAGGATGTCTTATTTTCAAAAATATATTTCAATAAAATTTAAATGTCATGTTCTAGTGTACTCACGATAAAGCAGTGGAACTTGGGGTCAAAGGATGGTGCAAGAATACGCCTCAGGGTACCGTGGAAGGCCAAGCCCAAGGTCCAGTACCTCAAATACATGAAATGTAAGACAATCTTTATTATTCTTGTGAAATAAGAATCAAACTCCAGTTTAAATACTCTGTACCGTTTGCTTTGTGTTTGTAAGCTACAATTTCACAATCACTATCAAGCAACATTGACGAGTTAAGGAAACAATTAATTTTCGTATTCAGTTTTTATAAATGATTTTTATAAGAAATTTTTACACCGGTAGCTTACAATTAGCAATAAAACTTTCATTGTCTGTTTTTTTTAAAGTCACAATTTTTTTTTTTAAGTATAATAAACAATTATTTCATCTATATATTCTATAAAATTTATTTAATTAAGTATTTGATAGTCCGAAACTAGTGAAAGAAACTGCACTATAAATAAAATATCTAGCAACTTTTCGTTACTATCATTTTAAAAATGTTGGAACATAAAGTTATTATGTTTTTTTTATGATAAAATTAGAGCGTTGTTCAAATATTATTAATGTTACAACTGAAAAATGGTTAAACTAGGTCTGTAAAGTTATTGCATGTGTTATTGGTTGAGAACTGTGATATTCACTCCCTACAAGCTAAATATTCCTGCTGCCTATAACTAATACATTAAAGAATATATTCACTATTTCTTTCCATATTGATTTATAGATAGCAAATCGTTAAGATTTAAAATATAGGATGAAATCATATATATTTCATACTACATAATACATATTTACTAAATTCCTTTTGCCCAACTTTTTTAAGCCACAGTTGTATGTATGTAACAGAGGTTTTACTATGAAAATTAATTACTGATTTCTCAATTTTTCCTTTCGCTAAGAGCAGGTTTATGAGGATAGGGCTAGGAAATGTCCCAAATGGTTAGCTAAAAACTCTTGCTATGTCTCGTTCGTTCCTTGGATCAGATGGGTGAGAGAGAATTTTATACATAATGGGCAACCAAAGCCAAAAGGCCAAACCACATTAAATATTGCTACAGACACAAATGTCTAGATCAGTGGTCGGTAACCTTTTGAATGACTGAGTAAAAATCTCAACTTTGAAAATTTAATTTGATTTGTGGGTAAAAGTTAAAAAAAATATTTTTTTAAAAAAAAAACAACTTTACTATCATAAGAAAATGTTGCCACTTCACGTTCGATGATAACTATGTAAAAACTGACCTTCAGTTATTTACTTAAAATTATTAAGTGATAAAAAAACATCATTACTTATTCACTTAATTTTTTAACTATTGGTATTTTCAATGAATAAATTATTTTATAAAAAAATAAAAAAAAATCATATTTTCTCAGTGGGTAATTCAAAATTTCATAGTGGGTAATATAATTACCTTAACGAACAAACTAATATAACTTAACGAACGAACAAACTAATATATGTCGATCGCCATTACTTGCGTATAATAACCCTCTGCGGGGGGCTATTTTGTTTCCGTATAGACCATTTCCGTGCCATATGTAAACTTATTGATATTGCCGCCTTTTTAGTTTCATTTACAATTTTTAGTTTTATTGCGAGCAAGAAACAAGCTACGTCGTTAAAAAAGGAGAGAAGATGTATTGTGTACCTTTTCTACACAGCTATATAAGCAAATGTTCGCTTAAGCATAGTTCTGGCGATGGGTGAGCCGAAATAGCTATCAACTATATCTAAAAAAATAGTTTTGTAGAACTAAAATACATTGCTAGTTTTTTCACTGTGTTAATATAATTACCTGTTACAAATATCAAAAGCAAAGTCAAGATGGCTTAATTTTTTTTAGAAATGTATGGCAATGAGTTCTTCACAAGATTCATGAAAATACTTTTTTAATTTCAGGAAATCTTGGCTCCAGAATACTGGCAGTCCTCAATCGAAGATCGACAAAGCAGTATTTAAAAACGAGCTAGAAATAAATGGCTATAAATTCGATAAATTTGATGTTATAAGAAGACCCAGATAGAGATCATAATATTATAACACATTATATGAATTTATAGCAAATAAATTGAATTAATTTAATTGTATGTAAATGTTTGTTTTATTGAGTATTTCTTGATACCATATTGTTTCCCAATGTGTATCCATCAAGATATAAAAAAACTTTTATATGGCCAGCCAATATACAAAAGATATAAGATGAGCATCAAAATTGTTTTTGAATTACACTTCTAAACATATACAGGTTCATATGTATCTGAAGGAACTCAGAAAAAAATAATTATATTTTTAAATAGATCATCAACCATATCATTTCAAAATAAGGGGTTGAAAAATGCCATTTAAAAGTTAACTCGCCAATTTTAAGGCTCATATGTTATTATTACTCACTGAACTCAGAACTAATTCAAATATTTTGCTTGAGTAGGGTGTAGCAGAAATATATGGTACAATGATACATGGTAGAAGATTAGTTCTATTTGGAAACATTGTTTATTTTGACAGTTATTTTACCAAATTTTCTTGGCAACGTGTAATCCATAAAAATAAAGCAACTCATGGAATCTAACAAAAAATAAAAAAAACTGATTGCTCTTTGTTGTACTTTTTATTATTATAAGTTATATATTATGCAAATAACAGGGTATTACTGTCTATGCTAACTCCTTACTTTGGTCGCTTTGGTCCATAAACTAGTATACTCTATCTTTAGTCTATGGTGGAAAGGTGTTTTCATTTGAATGTCATATTTTTTTTGGAATATATATCCCGTAATATTACAATTGATATTAATAAACGCCGTACTATATCTATTTCTCACTCAAAATGAATATTTATAAGCCTGCTGTCCGTAGTTTAAGGTAATTTATATTGCCTTGTTATTATGTCATAACCTAAAAGTTTTATTCAATTCATATCACTTATGGAAAACGTAAAAATATCCCTTTAATCATTCTCGAATTTTAATTTATGCCGTTGACAATTGCCTATATATCACACTTGAATTAACTTTTATTTTTGGCATTAAAATAATATATAAAATTCATTTTCTCTGGACCCGGTGAATTTTCGGCACCAGTAGCCACATTTATTATATATTAGTTTAATCTGTGATTCATCATATTTCATAATTAATATCTTAAGCTTTTCAGTTTGCGTACTATATGTTTTAAATTGTTTATTCATTTTTATTCGAGTTTTATTAGCCTTGACAGACGGTCGATATTCGATGTGCGCCGCAGTTGAAAATGACATCATCTACATTGTTTTCGATATTGACTTCAATAAACACTAAGAATTTTTTCCTCTATCCAATGGCATTAAAATCTCATTTTGACTAACCCAGCAAAATTGTGGATGGCATAAAATATTTGACATTACAGTCACTTGAGATAAATTTCAAGAGGGTTGTACAAAGTTTCTCTAGGTCATCTTGCAGAAAAAATACCTCACCCATTCATCTACCCTTGATTCCAAATATTTAGTTGACAATATAAAATTTCTCAATGGTAGGAATAGTCAGAAATTTGTTTTCCATTAAGCTACACTAAGTCTTATGTCATCTTTCAGCATCTGAGATAATTATCCAATGATTTTTCAATCTTGATTATAAAATAATAATGATGTCATGACTCATAAACAAAACATTAATTCATTTATTTCGTTTTGCAGGAGAGGGAAATAAAACGTTATTTACTTATTATAAATATATGTTAAGATTTATATTGGCTTTATCAAATTTGAATTGCTTGAATTTTGAACAGCTTTGATATTGAAATTCCAACAAGCACCTTTGATAATGCTTGGGATGAGCGAAACCGGTCTTGATCATTAAATATATGAAAATAGTTCTAAAAAATTGTGTTGTTATTATTTAAAATGTTTTCCAATCCCATGCTAGACCGTATGTGAGTTATGGCTTTGTTCTGCTAATATATATATTTGTTTTATTATATGAATTCGATTGATCAAAGAGAATTTTAGACTTTTGATATTTTGTCAAGAGAATTTCATTAGTTGGTTGGAGGATTAGTTTATAAAAATAAATGCTGACAAAAGCTTTTTAGTTAATCTGAAATGACACTATCAGTCATTCATACAAATTCATACATACGCATAATATTGAAATTCCTTTTAGATAAATGGTAAAATACTTTGAGTTAACAGTGGATTTTAACACACTTAATATTCAAAAAAGATTAAGACCTGGTTGTAAATATTAGACTCTTCAATAATAGGCAGACTGACGTACATTCCATTATATTTCATGCTACATTATACAATCAAAAAGGCATTATTAAATGACTTTGTGTCTTTATTTTCAGGTACAACAATTCTTTAAAATGTTGCTTGGCCTGCATATCTGAACGGTATTCTTCCTCATCAGTTCAAAGCGGTTCCAATCAGCCAACTGAAATAATCATTCCGCAGCGTATACCCAGAGGTCCGACTGATATCTTACAAGCTTTGGCTAACACTGTTTCTCGGGATCCAACAGCACCTCATTATAAGTAAGTTGTTGATCAATGAAAATTCTACAGATGTAAACACTTTTGAATATAAATTTATGGTTTCATTGATAGAGGGGTTATATGCTGTGAATGCCTCTAGACCAGTGGTTCTCATGTGCGGCCACCAGAGGATTTTGCTGCGGCCACCAATAGTTTTGTTGTAAATATTGATATTTAAAAAAATGCGTTTTTACAAATGAATTTGTAAAATTACTATTATTTTAAAATTTATTGAATAAACCTGACTTATCCAGCATTTAGTCGAGTTTAAGTAAAGGACCGTTTTAATAATAAAAACGTTCAAAAATTTTGGTCAAAGTTATATGTTGACCATGAATCAAGTCAATATAAAGAATTAACAACAATTGCTTTATTAATTTTGTCAATTTTACCAACAATTGTATATTGTGAAAGATCATTCAGTGTAATGCATTTTATAAAAAATAAATTTTAAAACTATTTTTATCACATTTGGTGCGGCCATGAGACATTTCTATAGGACAGCTGATGTTTATAATGCGGCCATAGTGAAATTTCACATGAGAATCACTGCTCTAGACAGTCAACCCTGCATACCTCCCCTTCCGACTGGTGGGATAAGAGTATCCTGGGTGTCTGTTGAGTACCATTCCCTGGTTATATTCGGCGGACATAAGGATGCAGGCATGTCATGGGAGTACGTAGGTCAATTGGTGGGTGATGGGGAATCTTAGAGGCTATTTCTTCCACCTAAGGAGCAGATATGTTCATAGACAAAAGATATCAATTTGTAAAAGTTTCTATTTTTCCAGTTCAATACATTTAACATGCCAAATTTACCTAACTCTCATTCAATGCTAACTTATATGTTACTTGGTATTGTTGATTGATTTTAATCAAGTTTCTGGATGTTTTTTTGTATACGATCAAAAACCTTGTTGGCATTCATGCTATATCTTAAGATATATATATAATATCTTAAGAATCCGACTATGGTCAAAAAGGCACAACATGAGATGCAAATTTGACTAAGCGTTGCAGACTCAATTGTTATTGCCACAGAAACAGGTGTGCCACTTGGAGGTTCAGGCTCAGAATCTTAAAAACTAAGCTATGATGTTATATAGTTTTTTTTGATGAATGTGATTAGATAGAGGTGATGTATTTCAAATTGTAAATTGATCAATATTTTATAGGTTTCACGATGATCCATATCTGATTCCTACCTCGAATTTCAACAAGCGTACGTTTGCCCTGGCTCAAGAGTCCGGGCGTAAAGCGGCTCATTGGATCCGGCAAGAGCATCGAGAGTTATTTCTGTACACTGTGTCCGATCCCCCTCTGAGGAAACTGTCGCCTTATAAAAATGCCGACCCTCCCATTGAGGCTTTTATTCCGAAAGCGGTGTATAATGAAAATACGGAGGTAAGAAGATGATATTTTTATTTTGAATGCTTAACCACATGCCAATGCCCCCGTGAGAACATTATCAATGTGTCTTAAAACATTGCTAGTGTCATTTGAGATGTCAAACAATATGCCAAATACCTTTAATATATATCAATAGAATCTTACAATACATTAAGTCTGAAAATGATTTTGATTTGTTGAATATGTCGAGTCTCGAATTACGATTGTATTTAATGGGGGTGCAATGTGTCATTCTTAATTGCATGATAAGTAAATAATACTGTTAATAACAAATTTTACACTGGAAAAAATCCATGCAGCGATTATTTAATCAATCATAATTGCAATTGTGTTTCAGGTATCTGAACAAGATTTAAAAACTGTGATAAAAAACTCATTCGTGTCTGATGCAAAAATTGTCTATAATTTGCTGGAGAGTAAGAACCCTGGTTCCGTCTCCCCCGAAACTCGACAGCAACTATTGGAGCTCATGTGTTTCTACAATGAGACTGATCCCATGGCTGAAGAATGGATTGAGGAGAAGTGGTTTCAACAAGGAGACAGTTCTAGAGCAAATCTGCCTGCGATCATCTGGAAGTGAGAGTTTTTTTTTTAAAACCATGTATCACTGAATTTTTCATTTAACTTAACACTGAACGCACCGGTTGATGAATTTGGTTCAAACCATAGTAGGATTTAATATTTAATTGAACCGTAAAAAGGAGCTACTACAACGGAACAACGACTCCAATATGAAACCACCCACCAGTATTGAACCGTTTTATTTCTGGTGTTATTCTCATCTTTTCCGTGCTTATTGGGAAATTTCTGCTTTGAATCACTAGTTTTTAGCACTCTAATATAAAAATATATCCATTATTTTAGAGAGAAAGGTGTTGCGGAGTCAATATTTGCAGGAATGGAAAATAAAACCGCCGAAGCTTATTGTGCAATGATACAAGGCATGTGCAAGTACTTTCAGGTAGGACGATACATAGATAGAAACATCAGAAATGATAAAATCATAACAGTTCAAGTGCATTTCTTTATATTCCTAAGGCTCAATTGTATGGTGCTTTATTTCACAATTTCAGGGCGAAAAGGCATATCAATTGTATGAAGAGAGCAGAGCAGCCGGTCTGCGACTGAATACAAATGTCTATAATGGTTTATTATCAATTGTGGGCTTTTTGAAAGAGGGTACGGACTTGAGGTGGCAAATGACACTAGACTTAATAAAGGATATGGAATCACAGGTTTTTTTTTTTTGTGAAATTTTGATATATATAATATAACAAAAGTTCGGAGGGCGATTCACAAGTGTAATAGGCAAACAGACGGTGATGAAGGTGAGCACACATTCATATGTCTCTTAAGAGTTTTCTTTTTTTATCTTTCAGGGATTTACACCAAATATCGGTACATTAAATGCAACTCTACATAGTCTTTCATTGCAAAGGTTTCAATATGAAGAGAAGGCGTGTAGTATTCTTTCCGAGTTTATGAATTGCGGTGTACAACCCTCCCTGACGACATATTATTATATAATAGATATGTTCTACAAAGATAGTAAGGATGACATAATATTTATATTTTTGTATTATCTTTTATATGTTGTGTTTCTCTATTCCATAGAATTATACTGGGCGCAAATTATTTCAATAATTGCATAATACCAATATGTATTGTTCTATAATAGATATTTCAGCAGATTTTTGTACTTCTAGTATGAAACTGTTCAAGTAATTAGTATATTTTCTTTTGCAGGAACAACCAAGAATGATGTCATGTATATGATTATGGACCAGTTGGAAGGAAAAGAAATAATTGTACAAGATCCTAGAGATACAAATTTCTTTGTGAAAGCTATGAATATTTGCCGCTATCGATTGCAGGTTAGTTAGTGTCTTCTAAATTGTACTCTATTTAATATTATCAATAGTATGGATTAATTATATTACAACACTTTTTTACTTTGCCTGACTTTGAAATTAGTATCGTTTGGTTCTTTGCTACTGATATCAGAAGTGTGTTCATGATATATTTAAGGAAGTATTATTATTACAACATATAAAAATATACTAATGTTTGCGAAGGACAGCATCGGGAGGAACCTGTGGGTTTTTAATAACAATGCTGCGTATGCCTTGAAGCAGATATAACTAAATGATTTAACTCTTGTGGAGCAGTCATCAAAGTGTGGCCTCTTGAGTAAATAATAATTTCTTTATAAAAGCTTCTTTGGTATTTTTCAGGATATTCAATTGGCTAATCGCCTCCACGCTCTGCTGCTGCACAAATCTAATTATGACCTGATCGGGGACTCTTACAGAGAGAGCGTGTACTATCGCCATTATTTTTCCTTGATGTGTCGATCGATTCCCCTAGAAAACTTCATGCAGACATACAATGATCTCGTGCCACATGTTTATATTCCTGAACCCACAGTGATGGAAGAGGTATTATAACTTTTAACAGCTATAAATTTTGCACCTAAGTTTGTGCTGTATATTAGCATTTCTAAATTAAAGAAATGCAAAACATACGTATTACATACATGCTTTATTGATTTAAGTATTTTCATGTGAATTTTTATCAATATGTCATTTCTAACATGTTTTTACAAATATTCTATCAGGGCTGTCACAATCAATATAAATATTATGCAATATTACCTGCATCAGATAGTGGGAATAGAAACAGGTGGGACCAGAGGTCGATATGTTTTTTAAGACTTCATATAATAAAACATATAATGATATGATTAATAAATATATTGAACAAATAAGTATGCAAAAAAGATGAAAATAAAATCAAGAATAAATGTAAAATACATGTTAAGACAAAAATAAGAAAGCAATCAAATAATCGTGCATTTATATTTTATATTCTGCTATAACAACGGCCAGAAAACATGCCCTGTAGAAGTGTACTGTCTATGGGCATGCTGATTCAAGTGGCACGTGATTCTGTGTGTGATTCAAAAGTATGCTGCACTGTGCTTGTCACATTTGTTCTCACATTAAATTATCATCTTTACATAAATAATTGCATTCTAAATGATGATAGAAATTGATTTATAGGAAATTTTTATTAATCAAATTCTTTTCCAATACTTCCCTTAAATTGCTGGTGGGGTTTGGCCTATGGCCTCTAAAGATGAGCAGCCGAGTATCATAAATATTTCAAAACAAAAATGAACGATTATTTCCTGCTAGTCATAGACAATACTCCTCAAACAATTTTTGTAAGAGCATTAAAAATGTCCCAAAAATCATGCCAAAGTTAGCTTTGACATATGAAATTACTTGCATTTACAATAGTTTTGACAAATTTTATGTCACCTATATGATTTTATTTGAATTTGTCTCAATGTAATAAAATAAAACAATAAAAAAAACTTTATGTTGTCATATTTTCATGGTAGAAAATTTTACACCCAAAGATGTAATACAGATCTTTTATCCCTGAGTAGTACAGAAAAATCAATGTCAATTTCTTAGCTACAAAAATAAGCCTTGTAGAAAACTAAAATGTATGGATCAGTTCTAAATTTAAAATATGTCTTTAAGTCTATATTTGATAATATTTTTTTCTCAGATTATACGCATGGTCGATGCCGATGGTGCATGTGATCATTATCCGTTACTCTGGTCGCACATTGTTATGTTTCGAATGGCCAACAGACAAAATATCGTGGAATACTTCTTAGAATCGATGGTCCGAAATCTCCCCAATAAGGATATTGTAAGAACTCCAGAGATCAAAGGTAATTTTTTATACACATTGCAATTTGTAAAGGACCGTCTAAACAACAAAACAATCATGAATTTAATGAAATTGGAAGATTTAAAAAATCTGACTACTTATTTAATTATATATATATTTTTTCTAATGAATGACTGATTCATCCTTCTTGATATAAAATTAATTACTGTTAAATTAATCATTTAAACCCAGTAATAGAATTTTCCTGATCATTCTGACGCAATTCTTATCGTAAACTATAAGATATAACATATCTCACACAGCGAAACAGCTCAGAGACAAAATAAACAAAATTGATTTTTTTGATTCACTTCATTTCAATGAAATTATTTATTTTACTGAAGTTCAATAAATGAAGTGCAATGAATTATGTTTCAGCCATTGTCCCTGGCAAACCTGAAAGTGTCACCTTAAGTGAGTCGTTGGCCGTCGGTCTCGCAGCAATTCAGCAAAAGTATGAAACTGAACCTCAAAAAATAGAAACCACGGAGGACAAATTCGGAAACATTGCATGGGATATATGGACCAAGGTTGAGACTCAAGCAGAAGATAGACCAAAAGCGCTAACGTAAATATTTGCAACCATTAATAGCACCTATATTATAGAAATCTGTGTGTGCAATACAATTAATTGATATTTTAAATAATAAAAACACATTTTTAGTTCGTATTTCCACAATATATTTTTTGATCAACACCGGTTTCGCTTATCGCGAGCATTATAAACTGATTGATAAGAGCGAAATCGGTCCTAAAAAAACATTATATTGTGGAAATAAGTACTAAAAATGTGTTTTTATTATTGAAATTATTTTGCCTTTCCATCAAGAAGTGACAGTTAATACCTTAAAAGTGACAGTAAATTGAATCTACCCTGAAAGCTATTTTTGTTTATAGTTGGACTGGCAACATGTTGAGTGATGTTGTAGCACTTCTGGCGCCTGCAGGCAGAATCGATGACGCCAAGCTGGTTGTCGATCGTCTTTCAAAGGAAGGAGACGTTCTCGGAGTTCCTGTTTCGGCTGAACCTCTGTTGAACTTTGCTCGGGAAGCTGTTGCCAATAAAAAACCTAGTCTAGCAACCGTGAGTCCAACCTGAGACCCTATTATTAAGTAGCCGCTTAACACTCAATTTTGTTTTATAAATCATATTGCCACTTGTGCCAATATAATTCACATATTTTAATTTTTTTAATTGAAATTGAAAAATTTAATTTGAAATTTAGTTAATTTGATTTGAAATAATGGTTGGCCAATATTTCTGCTCTGTGGGCATAAGAGAGTTAAATTCAAGCTTAATTCTTCTTCTTAAGTTCTATTCTAAAAGACTGTATTAATATGTTATTATATCATTTAAATTATTTTCAGACTGCTTTGACATACTTATCAGAAAATGGCTTTGTCGAAGCGAAGGAAGGTGCTTTAGAATTACTACAGGTCATTTTAAACCGACCACAATCTGAGGTTGAAGAATTGGCAAAGAATTGCGATGAAATATCTTCTCAGACAATTTCTACAGATCCGACCGTTGTCAACTTGCTTTCAGTCTTTAAGACGTAAGAGAATTTTTAATACTGAAATTTATTTTAAATGACAATTTTTACAGTTACATATTCTGTATGCTAATTTTGAATGATATGAGTAAAATAATTATCTGCCACTTCTCCATTTTATATTTTTTCTTATGAACTACAATATAATTAAGAATCTGCCTATAGTGATCCAGAAATTTATTTCCATTTAATTGAATTAGAGAGTAAAGAATAAAAAAATGATTTTCAATAATATATATATATATAATATCTTTCTTATTACTAATCACTTGAAACTGTGTTCTGTGTGATTGGAATTGAATTCAGAGGGCTCTGTCAGATTTTTGAGAGGCTGTTTCATATAACGAAAATCACAGGGGAAATTATTTGTATTACCTTTAGCCATATTCCAGTGAATGTCTAATATTAATTGACAAAACATCTAATACTATCATCCATACAACTCATATAATGCCATCCTAAAATTTCTTAGTGATTTGTGCATCAATGTTTTTCTAGACTCAAAAGATATGTTGGAAAATAACCTATCATTTTAATTTGAAAAACCTGCAAATGTTTATAATCTCATAAATATAGCATAAAAAAACATGCATGTCAGTTACACTCAGATATAACATGAACTTCTTAAGATTTTATTTAATGTGGTAGAAGATAATTAGTGATATTACGATACTTGAAAATTTATTACATTTTATTGTTGATGTCTTTTGGTTACTGTAAAAAAATGGCTGCTTTTATTTTTAGTTCTGAAGTCCCCACAAAGAAAGATGGAAAGAAAGGCTCAGTTAAGAAAGATGACAGTTCCAGCAGTTCAAGTAGTTCCAGCAGCTCGAGCAGCTCCAGCAGTGATAGTGACAGTGAAGATTCTGACGACGAACCTGAAAAAGTTGAAAAGATTGACGACATCCCGACAAAAACCAATTAATCATAAGAAGTAAATACTTACAATAAACTAACAAATAGCTTGTTTCTCTTTACAAGTATAATCAAGCACTTAAACAAATTACATATATTGAATAAAATGCTTCTTCAAAATAATGTATAACAATCATAATTGTTGACTTCAATGTTCTTGTTTTGATGGTCACTTTTTGAAGATTTATGGTATTTTATTGTGATTGTAGATGACTTGACTACCAAACAGTGTATTAACATTTCAGAGTATTTACTTGGAAGAACTTCATATGGATTCAATTAAAATGTATGTTACATAAAATAAAACAGGATCATGAAATTGTGATGGTAAAATAGCTACTAACCCTCTTAGAAGACTCGCGTATATTGTGATTATTAAATATATGGACAATGGAAATTCATTCAATATATAAAAAAAAATCACATAGATTGACTTTGAATTGCTATATCAATTGAATGGCTTTTACATTCTCCCAAACAACTTTCGCAATGTTGATATGCTGTTTCCTAGTGAATTTAATCATATGTATTGATAAGTATTATTGGATAGATTGATATTAATTTTTTCATTTGATTTCTGTTTTTATTTTTTAAATTTGATTACACTAAGAAGATACCTTGTTTGATATCATTTTATTTGTTAAGTGTTTTAAAGACCATCTATTCTTACACGATTCAGAAAAAAAAATAATATGTAAATCTTGTCATCCAACGTTAATATTCCGAATTTTATTTATAAATTGTGTTGCTCAATGATGTACTTTGATTCTCAATGTTGAAGCAGTTTTTCTCTTGATATATTTATATTCTACTAAAAAAAAAAAACTTTAGATATATACTTTATTATTGCTTATCAATTATAGGTAATGCATTATTATATACTTATATTAAGCTTGCTGATTTGAACAACATGACTCAGAATAACTGATGGAATCAGTTATTCATGCATAAAAGCAAATCATAATAATTCTTAAAACTTGACAAGGTGTTATATTCCTAGCCTCTGTATTACTACATTTCTTTCATTAAGTTGGCCAACTCACCAAAAAACAAGTATTTTAATCAGGCCTGTGAATTTGGAATCGCAATGTTTTGGTCGGAGTTTAGAGGGGTGTTTTTGGTCTATTTCAGAGTCATGTTTTTTTTTTAATGACTTTACATCCCTGATTCTTATACTGAATCTATTTTCTGTAACAATCTTGACGTGGCAAGCTTTTAATGTGCATTTATATGATTTATTTGGTGTGTAACTTTTCATAATAATTCCAACTGAATTCTCAAATAAAATGTTATGCTGTTATATGTTTTTTTTTTATTCATTTCCACACCCCCTTACGCGTCCTGTTCATAGATGCATCATTTATTTGTATGTGCAGAAATGGTTTTTCTTGCATACAAATCAGAAATATTTAAATGTTTATGTTAGGAGCCAACATGTTTTTAAAAAATCATAAAGAAAAGATGTTTTTAGATCCTATAGGTTTTTCAAACTCTTATTAATTCAGTGGGTAACCTGCATAAAACTGAATTATGCACTGTCAAAGTGTTTGAGTTTATAGCTTATTCAGTTTGACGATGACTGATTGTATTGTCTGATTGAAATTTGTAAAAATGATGCAATGAGTAATTAATAGGCTTTTTTTTATGATATCGACTGAAGGTGCTTGATGGAACTTCAATATTAAATTTGAATTGTTACAACCTTGTACGATTCCATATGTCTTATCACAAACGATAATGTGATAAGACATATGGAATCGTACAAGGTTGTAACAATTCAAATTTAATTAATAGGCTGTTATAAATGCTCATTTTAAAATATACAAAATTCCAAAGGTTTTTCAAGCACAAAAACGAATAATGAAGCTTTATGGCTATCAGTTAACAGAGTGTTCAGTGGCAGAGTCTTTAGTTTCATAAATCAAAATGAGACTAAATGAGGATGCATAGTTTACCCATTGATAATAATTAATGAAGTTCATACAAACAATCAAAACATTATTTTATTAGGCTATTATAAATTTCAGTCTTTCTACACCATAGACAATAGCTACTTGAAAGTTATTGTCTTTTAAATCAAATTTTGTTTTGGAACAAAATTCAAATGACATGTATCCAGATACAATTTCTAGAGGACTGCAGAAATTTATTCTAAAATGGATTGGATCCATTGTAATATTTGTTATATTCAACCTTCTGAGGGAAAGGCATTTTCCATCACAAGTTGTGGTCACATGTTCTGCTGTGATTGTGTAAGAAATGGTTTGTAAAAATTTGTGACATTGTTTGATATATCTAAAGTAAAAAATAGTGACAGTATTTTGAATTGTTGAAATTTTTATCTTTATAATTATTATAAATATACTGTATTTCAGGTACAGAAGATGGAAAATGTTTGATATGCAAGTCAGAATGTACTGTTATAAAGTTGGTTGCAGATGTAAGAAGTGGTTTTATAAACATTAAATAATAGATATCATTCTGTTGATATGACTGAATCTGTACTTTTCATGTGTTAAACTTTTATATTGTTTTGAATAGATGAAAAAGGAAGTTAAGGAGTTTTTCATGGAACCTGATGAAATGCTCTCGAAATTGATGCAGCTGTTGGAGTTTCAAAAACAACACAGGATGAGGCTGACAACACATTGGATCACATTAGTGAGTCGGAAGTTTTGTATAGTTTCAATCTTTTGTGAAAATTTTACTAGGATGATTTTTTCCTAATTGATAGTCTTACAATAAAAGATATGTTTTGTATCATTAATTATTGTTTACATAATAAAACAAATATAAGTAATGGAAATGAACTTCCAAATTTAAAGCGAAGGTTATGGCCGGCCACCCTTATCAAGATAATATTGAAAAAAAATCTTAAATATAACAGTTTTGTTATATGATCCATACCATATTCTTAAAAAAAATATTCTGTTGTAATACAATATATTGTTAACAAATAGTTCACTGATAGCATAAAATTCTGCATTATGATCAACGCTTGCAAGTACTTACTTGCAATTCAAGGAAAAAATACGATTGAATTATCAAGTATTCTTGATGGTTTTATTTTTTAAAAAAATATACACAATGAAGAATTTCATAAGTTATTGATATGAAAGAATATAATATAATAAATGATGAGTCCTTATTTTAGAATCGTAAATATAAAGAGGCAAAGAACGAGACAAAACGCTTAAATGAAATTGCTGGTAAAATGTACGAAGATATGAAGGAACTTCACAAACAAAACAAAGCATTGAAGGCTGCTCTTTCCTCTTTCAAAAAAAATGGTAAAAAATACAAGCCTTCCAATTTCTTCAATTATGAAAACTTGTTATACCAATACGTATCAGAAGTTAAAATTGAAAAAAAATACATTTGAAACAGAATGAACACATTTCAAATAAGTATCTCAATTTTTTTTGAAAACGTGTCTGCTTCAAAGAATTGATATAGAATCGATTAGAAAACGATCGACTTTGATTTCTATACAGTATATTGAGGATATTTGAAAGACCTTATTGTTTATTTTATTGGAATTAACCTGGTTGAACTCTATGATTATAAGGTTAATATCAAAGTATTGGATTCTAAAAAAAATAGTTATTGTTACCATACATCATATTGCTATAAGTCTTAGCCTGAATGTTTTAAATAATAAAAAACACATTTTTTAGTGCTATTTCTACAACATATTTTATGATCAGGACGGGTTTCGTTTATTGCAAATATAATCATCTGAAAGAAAGATTGACATAGCTATTGCCTACCATAACTAAAATTTTGTAGTGCTAAATATTTTATTCCTGAGCAATAGTTCCGATTCAAGGGTACTTCTTGATAGCATTGAGTAATGTCTATGACTTTGTTATTATCTCAACGGCCATTTTAACCTTGGGAACTTCAGTAACTTCACTGAACACTTGACTTTTTGATAGGGGGTAGTGTGGTAGATTAAAAACAATGGCAGAAATGGTTTTAACACTTGGATCGATAAGTCCCGGGACTAACTAAGAAAAACACGTTTTTTTGGCAAAATTTGACTTTATTCATCAACATAGTCTCCTTCAAGAGCAACACAATCAGTCCAGCGCTTCTCTAACATTTCAATACCTTTCTTGTAGAACGATTTATCTTTGGCCTCGAAATAAGCGTTCGTTTCGGCGATGACTTCCTCGTTGGAGTAGAATCTCTTTCCTTGGAGCATTTTTTTGAGGTCTGCAAACAGGTAGTAGTCGCTGGGGGCCAGATCCAGTGAATATGGTGGGTGTGGAAGCAATTCGAAGCCCAATTCATGCAATTTCGCCATTGTAGCGAGCGACTTGTGACACGGCGCATTGTCTTGGTGAAAGAGCACTTTCTTCTTTTTCATTTGGAGCCGTTTCTCACCGATTTCGTTCTTCAAACGCATCAATTGGACAATGTAACGTTCGCTATTGATGGTCTTACCTTTTTCAAGGTAGTCGATGAACAAAACTCCATGAGCATCCCAAAATACTGAGGCCATAACCTTACCGGTCCACATTTGCGTTTTTGGCCGCTTTGGACGCTTCTCACCGACTGCGGCTTTGACTCTGGAGTGTAGTGAAGGATCCAGGTTTCGTCCATTGTCACATACCGACGCAAAAAATCCGGTTTGTTTCGGCGAAACAGCTTCAAACAGCGCTCAGAATCAACGACACGTTGTTGTTTTTGATCCACTGTGAGCAAACGCGGCACCCACTTTGACAACAGCTTCCTCATAGACAAATGTTCATGCAAAATAGTGTACACACTGCCGTATGATATCTTTAAGGTGTCAGCTATCTCACGCAATTTTAATTTACGGTTTTCGAAAACGATTTGGTGGACTTTTTTGATGATTTCCGGGGTAATTGCCTCATTTGGCCGGCCAGAGCGTTCAGCATCTTTAGTGTCTGTACGACCACGTTTAAACTCAGCATACCACCGACAAATGGTTGTTTTTGATGGAGCAGATTCCCTGTAGCACTTTTCAAGCCATTGCTGAGCTTGCACTGTGTTTTTTTTCATCAAAAAACAATGATAAATCAACACACGAAATTGTTTCGAATCCATTATTCTGAGAATATCAAGACGAGCGTCACTTAAATCACTGTAACTCATGGACCAAACATCAGAATGTCATGAAATTTTGACAGGTATCTTTTGAAGGTTGGTACTTATGAAAAATCATACGGAACTTTTGTTGGCAACGCCATCTATGTGTCAGTCCCGGGACTTATTGATCCACGTGTTATATGCACGCCATTAGGAGTAGAGTTGCCATAAATTTACAAAACTACTACCAATGACTGTACTGTTCAATGATGATACCATTATAAAAAAAGAAATGATCATATTGTCTAATTGTAGAGTTTCAACTGTTCAATAATGTGTAAAAAATTCACTTTATTAGATATTTTAGAGTTAATGTTCATATTGAAATGTTCAATGAAAAGTTGAGCTGTGAAATTGTGAAAAATCATTCATAAATTTGGCATATACTTTGAGGCCCTTGGAAAAAAATATTTTCTTGACAATATTATGAAATACATTTCATCCATTTACAATATATAATTTGTTTAGAAAAAGCGTCTCCTTTTATTGTACCCCTCTCTCCTGGCATCCCTCTTCCACAATCGGCATCGTCACAAAGATTGATGTCTTCTTCGCAGAGTAATATGCACGGGCGGACAAGGTGTGCCCCACAGGTGCCAACAATTTCCTTTTTTTCATTAAATGAATATCAATGAGGATAAACTGTTTACCATACAGAGATACATATCAAGTTTAATTATAAGACACAGCAGGAAGATAATATTCTATTTCCACAGACTAAAACTACAGTAATATGATACTATTCTTACGAGATAACTGCCAATTACAAAATGGGTTCGAGTATAACTCAAACAAATGTAGTTTTATATAAAGCTATCCAAAGTTCAATTATCTTAAATCTTTCTCTTAAATCTAATTGTGATCTGACAAACTGATAGTAGTAAAACAAATTTTTATGTTGCAAAAGAAAATAATCCACAATTTGTTTGAAGGTGTTCCAGTCGACACTCGTAACGCCTCTTCGTCTTCATAAAGTATGCAATAATAAGCTCGGTGCCAATGGAGAAAAGAAATATGTAAGACACGGATATATTGCGTACTTATTGTGACAAAAAGTTTACATATTCACTTAAATTGATACTTTTAATTGTTTAATTAATGTGTGACCGCATGACCACCAATGAGAGATAATATAGTCATCCTTATGAATTGTAATGTTTCAAGAACACAAGATAGACGCATACCATAATACAGATATTATTTTTGTATAACTATTTGTTTTCAAAAGAAAAGGTATTTATTGTATACTTTATTGGTGAAATAAAATTTACAGCGAAAGCAACACACCGGGCTTTCTTACAATGGACCTTCGGCATTGCTGACACCTCAGTCTATAAATGGTCATACACCAAGATCTGGGTAGGTATCACGTGAAATACATATCGGCCCCTTAGAGTCAAAGAAACTTATCCCATATTCTTAACTTCTAAACGTAAAAAAAAATGCTTCCATAGTAATGAATTAGCCATCCATTTCATGCCTGATTGTAACATTGTACCCTAAATATTGAAATAAGTTTCATTGATCATAAGGAGTCAATATATATTGTAATAGTATTAATCACTAAATATAGGTAGACAAAAATATTACAACATAACACGAATGAAAAACTTGGATTTATTTAATGCAGCCTAAAAATCGTTAAAATTTGTTTCATGGTACATTTCACAGATGTCAGTGATGCTTATTTTAGAAATAGGTTGGTGAATTAATATATTGTAACATCACGTTTGATTGTATTCTCAGGGTTTCAATTAAAAATAAATTTCATAAATGTCTTCATAAAAAGATGTGTCAGTGCTAAGAAAGAGATTTAATTTACAGGTACATTACTACACCTTCGAGTGCTTATTCGCAGCATTCATATAAAAACACAAAATAATAAGGATCACTATATTATTTATTTTGTTCGCTGCCGTTTGAAATAATGTTCAATGCTAAGAAAAGCCTCTCAAGAATAAGAAGTCATTTTGTAAAACCGTATGAATATTTAGTAATAGTCTTGTGTACTGAATGAAAAGTTATGTTAAATTTTATTTGTGATAGTAATCATATTCGCCAAAGTAAAGAATATATACATCATATGTCTGGTATGAATAATTTTGTTTTTAGCATGTCTTTCAGTGAATGAAAGTTATTATCAATGAAATATGTATTGTAATTATTACATTATCAATTAAAATAAAAATTATGTTACAACCAAACTGTTTTATCTATTTATAAGTAATATTTTCTCAAAAGTGTTAAAGTTCTCACATGTCTCAATTTGTTGTCTTTAAATATACACATCCATATTGTCAAGTTTGTTAAATGGAATTACAAACATAAGTTAGGACTGAAAGATGGCAGGTAATGGGACGATTGATGGACGGGAGGACAGTATAAAGCATAGTTTCCCAACCTTTTCGGGTGGCGACCCCTTTTCATAAAATCCATGTGGCCCGCGACCCCACATACAATCCAAAAGCATACAAAAAACATATTTTTTTAGTTGACCGTATAAGTCGGCGACCCCAAGGTTGGGAAACTAGGGTATAAAGAAATTGCCAAATTTGTATTAAAAAAATATTTGAAAGAATGTGTATATAAAATAAAATGTCAAATATGAATTGTTGAAAGATTGTAAGATTTCACATGATTTAGTCGCTAACGACCCGGGTTTCGTCATTCGGTATCTTCGTGTATTCTATCACATGGATGCATCAGAATAAACGAGATGTACGTGTGATAGTGTGATAGAAGATACTGAACAAGGAAACCCGGGTATTAGTGACAAAACATCTCGAATCGTACAAAATTTCAACAGTTTACATTTGATATTAAAAATCCACCAAAAGTGCACCCTCAGTCGATATATATGGGTAATAAAATTAATTACACATATAAAAATATTTTTTGTCTACGTAAATAAAGTAGGTGATGCTAAAAAAGAGGCAAAGTGTGAAAAATAATATATCAATTTTAACGACGTATTAAAAATAAATGTTTTTGGCAGTTATGAATTTACTAGTTTTTATTTTTTATTCGAAAAAGTCATGCATAATAAAACTTTGATATTGTTGCCATAATGACCTCAGTGTCGTAAATGATTAAATTCTTACATGCAACTTCAACTCTCAATATTTTGTGTTTAAATGATGAAAAAAATATTAAGTTAAATTTGCGAAATATTATCATCTTTGAGATCGTCTTCGGAAATATTAACGAACCAAACGGAAGACATTTAATTAATCCAAAATCATCTAGAATACATAATATCATTTCAAAAGCAGTCTACAATATTGTCATTGATTACTAAGTCAAAAGCGTTACCCTACTTTATTCTCGCTGGCGATATTCAAGATTTCAAAAATTAAAGATTGACAGCTTTTAAGTTAGGTGTGTTATAGGTGAGATAAATGTTGTTATAATTTTTATTCATATAGTAAAACACGAAGAGGCAGTTACGACGGCGATAAGTTCCCAGTTTCAAGACACTTCCGCAAATTAATTGATGAGCACGAGGTATTCAATACGTCGCTCTACCGGTATTTTACTTGCGACTTTCTTATACATCAATCTCACGAGGAAAATGTCACTTTCGCATTGATCGTTGTCGCACTTTGCTGCATATATACGTAAAAATGTAACACAAAATCGTATGCAAAAGACTTGTAGAAAAGCATAACGTATAGTTTTATCATAGGTGAATATTTTATAAAAAGAAACGAAGATCGAATTTCAGAGACAAGGAAAATAAAAACAGGATCTAATTCCGCCTCAGGTTTTTCATTACCGGATGTACCATCTTTAAAATATCGGTACTGTGATGAAAAACGGTTATAACTGCTGTTATTTAGTAGTCTTTCATATGTTCCAAATTGTACATTCCTTGATGTGGCAAAAAATATTGCTGCAACTTTATTCGTCGCAAAGCTATATTAAATATTGTATATTACATCTTGCTATATAACTTGTTAGATTGATTTCCACAATATATTTTATAATCATGGCCGGTTTCACTCATCGCAAGCATTCTCAATTGATCTGAAATCGGAAAAAAGCTACAAGTGTGTTTTTATTATTTAAAATATACATATTTTCCATCAACAAGTGACAGTTAATCTATAAAAAGTGATTTTCAGACTGATTTCAAAATTTTACTTTCCAGAACAATTATATAAACTGTTTGCTATCACAGTACCGATATGGCGAATGCTTCAAAAAAGTTAATTTATAAATTCCTTCAAATCATCAAGTAAGATGTCGTAACTATTTTTTTGTCAAATGTTGGCGATATGATGAAGAATTTTACTAGCCAGGTTGTGCACTAAGGTTTATGTATCCTTTGCAGTGTCCAGAGAGTATGGATGGAAAATCTAAGCCATTGTCAGCCAAAATCTTTGACTGATATGTTTTATGACTTTTGTTTGCCAATTTTCGTCCGATTAGTGTGTCACTAAATGTGGTTTTATATTTTTTTATTACACTTTTATATCCGTTTAACTCACATTTTCAAAAAAAAAAAATAAAAAAAAATAGACATATAGAAATTGCTATCTCGTTGTTAGGTATGTATGAAAAATAATTTATGGCTTAAGTGACGACTGCATTCCGAGTTCAAAAGTTTATGTTTCGATTTGTATTTTCAAATCCCAAATCGATCTATTCAATTTATGTACATAATATTTAAAAAGGTCACATATGTAATTGAATTAAAAAATATAGTTCGCAAAAATATCAAGTAAACGACTCGATTTTCTACATTAAAAAACTATTTGTCTGAATTTATACTCGATTTTGTGTAGTGTTAAGAAAAATATATAAGTAATAGTATTGATGTTAAACGAATTTCTTGAGATTATCAGCATAAATCGTGCTATATTTACAATTGGAAAATGATTGCACTCAAAAGTTGTGTCACTTATAACACTTTTATATGTTTAAATATAAACTATAAATTGTCAACGTAGTGTAATATGCTATGTCAACAGTTGAGATATAAGCAGTTAATGAGATAAGTTTAAATATATACGACATTGTATTAAATTACACCACATGAAATAATTAGCATGCGTACTAGGTAATCATATATATGGTATGTTTTTTAGATATTAAATATAATAAAATTTTCATGTCTTAATTTTCTACAGTGATACTGACCGCATTTGTAGTAACTATTAACGTCAGTCTATGTTTGTTGGTCAAATCCCTAACACAATACTTGCGATGGCTGCCGGTTGACCTACAAAACGTGGCCGGGCGATTCTTTAATTATTGTTTTATTTACTCAATAAACGCCATAAATTCAGCGGAAGAATGAAAGAAAAGTAAACGCTTCGAATGAAATATTGACATATATGTCCGGGAAATGAAAGCAACATCACCAGAGCGAGGCGGTAAGAGTTCTTAGGAACTCGCGTTATTAAAACGAGTAGACAGCGGATACAACTATCACATATTATTGACTATGAATTATTTATGGCACGAATGTGACAGATGTGCGAACATTTTCTGATGATTACAGGACACGGATGTGTTAATGTATAAATAAATAAGAAACATTTAATACATTTTTTTATTACCCAGTCCCTTACGACAATTAAAATATCATGGTATATAATTTATTTGATCAGAGGATGTCATTTTATTTTTTTTAATAACAAATTATCAACAAAATACTTCATGTGTGATAAATACATGTTAGAAAAATCTATTTTGGTTTTTCCAATGACTTTCAATTTACATATATCGTTTTGTTAGGAAAAAGGTGCGAGTATTTTTTCTTTAATTCCTACAACAAAAATATAGGGTCCACCATCTAAAATTTTTTTTTTCAACTAGTGCTTATTTCGTGAATGGTAACACTTAGCTCATGTTTGATTTGACAGATAATTAGTTTTATCCTTCCGCTAAACGAATATGGTTGTGTATACGCTTGAACAACGCTGGGAAATATTGCGACATTACTTTGAAAATCATGGTAATGTTGCAGAATGTGTGCGAAAATTGCGTACGGATTTTGGAAGAAGAGAAGCACCGTCAGCTCCGTATGTTCGTTATCTTGTGAAAAAAGTGAAAGAAACCGGCATCCTCATCGATAAACTAAAGCGTGAAAAGCCAAAAACAGTGCGTACACCCGAGAATATTGATGCTGTGGCAGAAAGTGTGCGTGAAGCGCCATCAACATCAATTCACCGTCGTTCTCAACAATTGAACATTTCGGAGACATCTTGAGACGAATTTTGCATAAAGACCTTGGTATGACGCCATACAAAGTCCAATTGGTTCAGGAGTTGAAGCCAACTGACCATCCAATGCGTTTTCGCTTCGCTGAGTGGGCCTGCGATCGACTTACAGAAGATGCCGATTTTGCCAAAAAAATCATCTTTTCGGATGAAGCTCATTTTGATCTTGGCGGGTATGTAAACAAGCAAAATTGTCGCATTTGGGGCACAGAAAACCCGCACGCATACATTGAAAAGCCGGTACACCCAAAACGAGTCACTGTTTGGTGCGGATTTTGGTCCAGAGGCATAATTGGGCCATTTTTATTCGAAAATGAGCAAGGAGTGGCCGTTACAGTCAATGGCGATCGTTATCGGACCATGCTGAACGAATTTTTGTTCACAAAAATTGAAGAGGAGGATATTGGCAACATTTGGTTTCAACAGGACGGCGCTACGTGCCACACAGCCGAAGCTACACTCGATGTTTTGTGCCCTGTTTTTGAAGATCGCATTATCAGCCGCAGAGCTGATGTCGTTTGGCCACCTCGGAGCTGCGATTTGACACCGTTGGACTATTATTTGTGGGGTGCCCTCAAAGATAAGTGTTACGCCGACAAGCCAGAGGCAATTAACGCTTTAAAGGACAATATTCGTGAAGCCATTGGTGAAATACAGCTGCACACAATCGATAATGTACTTAAAAATTGGACCGATCGTGTAAGCTACTGCATGGCCAGCCGAGGCAGCCATTTGAATGAAGTTATTTTCCATTATTAACCGGAAGGATTGTACTTTCAAATAAAAAAAGAAATTTGAGAAAATATTGGTAGTTTTTTTTATAGCATTTTCAAAAAAAAAAAGTTATTTGGCGGACCCAATATAAGCAATAGAAAGGAGCACACTTGATCTTAAAAAAATGTAAAACAATGCGCAAAAATAACCAATGCCATCTAAAGTACAAATAAAAACCTTTATTGATTGAATTGGCATTCACTTGGTAGAACTATAGTTCTGACGATGGCATGAGCCGAAATAGCTATCAACTATATTTGTTAAAAATAATTTTGTAGAACTAAAATACATTGCTATTTTTTCACCGTGCCAAAACCTTTGAAGCAAATCATTTAGACAACGTCTAGTATAAACTGTATATGTTCACTATATCTGTTGATTCATCAAGTATTGAAATGGTTTTTAGAATTAATATAACGTTCGGCATGCAATATTCCAAATCGCCTACTGAAATATTCTACTGTAAATTTACGTAAAATAACATACAGATATTAAATCATTTACTACATGTGTTTGTCAGAAATTTCACTTTTGTACAATGGAACAAACAAGGTATGTTGTGTCATGATTTGTGTAACCGCCTGTGACGGTTCTCAAGTGAACAATACGAATTGTCATTTTGTAAATTAAATAATCGTCATGACATTTTTGGAAGATGACGTAAAAATGTTATTTCTTCCGTTAAATAATTCGAACTCTATAATAGGAAAATGACGACATAACGCAATAAAAAATCGTGAAATGAACATTTCGTAATAATTTATGAAAAGTATAAAGACAAAAATTAATGGCTTTTTCATTAATTCATTATTTTTAATTTTTGCAAAATAAACAAACTATTTCTCATAAATATCAAATATGATTATGCTGACATGAAAAATACATACCTATTCGAATATCAGATATCAAAAGAACTACTAACGAGTTAGCTTGTCTTGCGTGACTGTCTTTCAAGACTGGTATGCACTTTTCTTCAACAGTTCTGACGATGGCATACATCGAAATTACTGTCAACAATCGCATAAAAAATATAGAACTTCAAATATTTTTTACCCTGATCTGAATGAAGCTGTTGTGACATTTCCACATGCAGGAGTTTCTGATTTATATTCATCCCTTGACATAATTTCCAAGGCTGGGCGTTCAAAAATCGACTACATTATAACTAATCACTTTTTAGCCGTCATTAGCGATCGGCAAACTAAATGTATTGGCGTGTCATAATACACGCATATCAAAGTACTGGACACTCAGCTTACCTCTTAAATAAAACAAGTAAATCTATTATAATTTTAAAATAATTTATTTGACTAATAATACGTAACATTAAAACATTAGAATATTTAAACATTTGTTACTCCCTTGAGGTTTAACTTACAAAGCTAACATAAACAAGTTAAGTTTTCATATAATTTATAATATCGACTGAAGGTAGTTGATGGATGAATTTCAATATCAAATTTTAATTGTTACAACTTTGTACGATTCCACATGTTTGTCACTAACGACCCGGGCTTAGCCTTTCGGCATCTTTAGGCATTCCATCACACGGATGCAACAGATCTGACGTAGAATATACAGTTAGCATCGTCTATATACCAAAGACAAGCAGTAAATTGCAGTAATGTTTTAGCTATGGCGAAAGGCGAAACCCGGGTCGTTAGTGACAAAACATGTGGAATCGTACAAAGCTGTAATAATCCAAATTTATAAAGTTTGTATCATGTCATTTTCAAGGCGTGCCAACAAATATACTCTCGTATGTCACCTGATGGCACGCGTGATATAGATTGCCGATTGCTATCCTACATAATGCGAGGGCTGAGATGAGTAACTAACTGTTTTAGAAGCATTTCTTGTTGAATATATTTCGCTAAAACGATGCATTAGGAGTTTATATGATTTATATAGAAAGCGGATACGACGAAAAAGCTATCTATTATTATTATTATATATGAAAATCGGAGCCCACTTCGTAAATAAAACATTTATATTTGAAAAATGATCGGCGACAATTTATTCACAAAGTCATTTTGAAATTCTTTAGAACGATGTTATGATCTTTAGAATCTTTCATCTGCTTTATTACTATGACTTTTTTCGAAGGTCTTGTCACTAGAATAAAATGCAAGAAAACGTGAGTCGTCAATTGAAAGGAACGGAAGAAAAAAAGCCAAATGACAATGGGTGCGAATTTCACTTCTTCGAAAACAATAGCGCATTGATCTTTTGATTATTTCGTCCAAGAAGGGAGTGCCGAAATAACAGGGCGAATGTAATACAGAGGCAGCGAGAAGAGAGAGCTTTGGCGTTATCATGATCTGATCATGTCTATATTTGCTTTTGTCAAACCTTATCACCAGGTGGTCGGGAAATTGATAACAATTGATTGTGGAACAGTTAAAAATAAATCAAATTTAATATCAACAGGCCCACAGCGCCGAGGCAGAACTTTCTGCTACAGTAAAAGTATAAATTTATTAAATTGATAATTAGTGATATTTTTACTTCCTGACAAAAGACAGGTAAAATTGGCGGTCCCGATACAATTGATTAAGCGTTGAATTTAAGTGACTGCAGTTTTGGTAAAACGATTGGATACCCTCATATATTATACTTCCTATAATAATAATATATAACTTCATGCAGGCCAATTTCCTTTAAAAACAAGAAAATTACTGTCATAATAGAATATCACAATTTAAACTTTCTTAGTTGCGTGAAACATTACAATGTGTTTAATTCAAGACATTTGTCGCCTCAATGTACTATTTGAGCGGGCTTTATCAGTATTTTGTATTATATCTGTTTTTATAAAAAATAAAAATAAAATTTAACAGTAGTAAAGTATTTTTTAGATCAGTTAACATTCTTTAATCATTTAAATGTCAGTTCAATGAATAAATTCCACAGTTATTACTGAAAAAGTTAAGATCATAACGAAATTGGTTACATTGGTTTTGTCTATGAATATATACCTAAAATTATCTAGCTTATGATGAGTTGAATTGCAAATACCAATCTGTCCACTTAACAAATTTCTTGAGTACACTCCATTGACGGTTTCTGGCATATCAATCCCCAAAAATTGATTTATAATCTAATCTATTTACAATGTATTACAATTAATGTATGTGCGTCTGTTTGTCCTTTATGGATTACTACACCTTACATCCGATCGACATGAAACTTAACAAATTTCTTGAGTACACTCCCGCAAAAGTTTTTGAGATACCTTACTTCAAAAAATCGAAGAATAATCTAATCTATATTATTACCATTAACACTTGACAATATTTTTTTTTGTTATCATAATGAGTCTCTTTGAACTTATTTATTCTGAGATCGTAGCAACGTGCGACGGGTTAGCTTGTACTTAAAGAAAAATGATGATGACATGCATGCATACAGTTACGGTCAAATACCGATACATAAAATTTTGTTTCCATCGTGTTGACAGCAATTAAAGGTTCACTGGCTGCTGAAAATGGGAATACATATTTGATCAGATAAATATGATGAAAAACAAAAATTCTTCAACAAAACATTCAATGTGAATCATAAAAAAACACTTACTATTAGTATAAAAAAATATAGGTTTTGGCACGGTGAAAAAATAGCAATGTATTTTAGTTCTACAAAATTTCTTTTAACAAATATAGTTGATAGCTATTCGTTCACCATGTTATAATGGAGTTCTACCAAGTGAATGACAATTCAATCAATATATAGGTTTTGGCTTTTATCGCCGCATATTATCTATGAAATATCGATCAGCACTGATAAATTAAGTTGTCTGTATAGATTTGTGCATAGCCTGATTTTCCTATAACAAATTGAGAAGGTTAGAGAAATATTTGTAATAAGTGGTTTGTTTGCATTGCTTGTGCAATTGCATCCAATGAGAAAACGTAAATTAAATTTCACGTACCGACAAATTGAGATACATAGTTGCAGTCTCAGATGATGGTTAAGAATGTTCTCAAACTTTCAAGATGTATATTTTTTTAAATATTTAAAATTAATTATTATTATTTTTTAATAATTAACTATTCTTTTCCATGTATCCATATCATTGCAATGTTTACTTAAATGACACACAAATTGTCTATGGTCTTAAAGTAATGACAAATATAAATAATTTAAAATGTTTCATAAAATTTACTGGAGATTTTAAGCCACATCGTAACGCAAATCGAAAATTATTCAAAATTTGTGTTAAGTTTTAAATAAAAAAACGAATATTAAGTATGTATATAATAGTAAGGGCTTTATAGATATGCCATGTGATTTATTTTGAATCAAAATTATTTTTTGTTAAATTCATGACATCGACTGAAGGTGCTTGACGGAATTCAAAATCGAACTTGAATTGTTGAAACTTAGTACGATTCCATGTGTATTTTGTCACTAATGATACGGGTTTCGCCTTTTGGCATATTCAGGCATTCTTTAATATAGCACGGATGCAACAGAACTGACCAGTCAGTTTGTTCCAGTCAATCAGTCTAGACCAGTCAGTACTGTTGCGGCCGTGTGATAGAATGCCTGAAGATGCCGAAAAGCAAAATCCAGTTCGTAAGTGACAAAACATGAGGAATCGTTCAAAGTTTCAACCATTCAGATTCGATAAATAACGTGAATTAAAATTATTATTTTTTAAGCGTGAACTAGTGATATTCTATCAAGTGTGCGTTTTTTGTAGTTCAAGAGTGGCCAACCCCGCGGAGAACTGATTGTCGACTTGTGGCCCAACAACATCAATAGTTATCAACATCGATGCACTTAGTTCAGACAAAGAAAATCAGACTCATTCACTAAATTTGATTATATTCTGTTTATTTATTATTATTATATTTTGTATTGCCTAAATTTAATTTTATATGTCTGTTTCATTCTCATTTTTGTTATATCTTCCTAAAAAAAACACCATATTTCTTGTTTGCTTTGAATAAAAAATGAAATTTTGTTGTACGGCCCAGTGGGAAATCTCACATCTAAAATCTGGCCCGGATGCTGAAAAGGTTGGCCACCCATGCTGTAGATCGACATTGACAAAAAAAAACGGCTGGCACACTGTTCTTTTATTGTACACCCAATCCTTTTTTTACGCGATTTTTTTACGCGAATTCGATTATACGCGATTTTTTCCCCAAATTTGTTTTAAAGAAGAAATTTGTATCATTAACATTCAAAGCCGAAATGATTCAAGAACGATTGAAAATGTCAACACAGATGGTAATTTTTGTTTTGACAAACGATCCCAAGACCAAGCGTGCTAGAAAATTTCAAAATGAATTAAGACTCTGTATGATGAACTACACAAAACTTTATAAAGAATTATAGCCAAAGAAAATGCAGAAAACAACCCAAAAACTTATAACGGAATTTATTGTAAAAAAAATTTTACCCATGGAACAATAAAATAAACCCAATTTATTAAGAATTGACTCATATCAAGAAAGCAATAAAGACATTTTTTGCACGAATTTGAGAGAGCAAATTTTGGGTTTTCACACGTTTCTGGTACTTTTCTACGCAATATTTTAATTTTTGGAATCAATTTATCAAATTATATGAAAGTTGTGATTTTTTAACGCGATTTTTTACGCGCCTTTTTCTGGAACCAATGTATCGCGTAAAAAAAGGACTGGGTGTATTTAAAAAGCAATAATGATAGCCCACTGAATGAAAAAAATACGATAAATGAATTTTATTTGTAGTTAAATCGTTTGAAATGTCAAGAACTGTCAAAACAAAATAGAACATTATATTTGAATTTCGAATAGCGAATGTTAAATGTTTATTACTATAGAATAAAAAAATACATAACAAGAAATTGATAATGTAAAAGAGAGACACACAGTTTGAGGGCAGCTCTAAGAAACCATTATTACTTTTGCTTAGTTTATTTACTTCCATATCAAGATCCGAATGAAGAATTTTTACAGTTGACTTTCAAATGAGATGTACTTCGCAGTACAGAGTATTGCTTCTCTAACACCAGTCTGAAGTTTTCTATATTTGTCGATTTGTAGCTTTTACTTGGAAAAATATTTATGAGACTGCACCACTTACTTTTTTGTATTATGAAATCAAACATCGAGTAGCTAACTTTCGGAAATAGTATGATGGTAGAACTATTTTCATTGTGAATTGTTATTTATTTTGAAGATCTACAAGTGATATTAATTGTATGATACAACTATTAAATGATATTATTTTTTACAAAATGTCCGTAGTCAAGTAATTACTATAATATCGCTATGAGAAAATTGCAACGATCAGTTTTCAAATTTGAATTGTTACATCTTTGTACGATTCCACATATTTTATCACTGACCAGGGTTTTGCCTTTTGGCATCTTCAGGCATTCTATGACACGGATGCAATAGAACTGACCAAGTCCAACTGGCCAACTGACTGTCAGTTATGTTGCATCCGTGTGACAGAATGCGTTAAGATGCCGAAAGGCGAAACTCGGGTCGCTAGTGATAAAACATGTGGAATCGTACAAAGTTGTAACAATTCAAATACTATATTGAAATCCCATCAAGTACTTTCAGTCGATATCATATATTAGTTTTCATAATACGATTGCGAAAGAAAGAAAACGTGATTAACTAACTAATAGTTATTTACTACTTGGTTTTATTAGGACCATGGTAGGGCTATATGGGTGCGGTGTTCTACAAGCTCTAATTCACGATAGGAAGATTCTATAAAAAAAAAAGTTTTATTAATCCAAAAGTTTTCACATTTCTCTCCCACCCATCTCAAACTAAAAATGGTGCGTAGCGAGAGCGATTAGTCTATCATTCCTAGTATTTTATTATGCTCAGCCTTCTATTGATAACCTATTAAAAATCAGCTTAAGCGACTTAACACCAACAAGTTCTCTTAAAACAAATTTCTTCAATGTATTCGATTAGATTAGATTAAATTAATTAAAATATATATTTATATAAGCTTTTGAATATTTTGTTACTCTCTCCGAAGAGTTCAGTTGTAGTTCGCAAAAAAACTTCTGTTGAAATTTTCGATTAAAAAAATATACACACCACACTGACAGTAGCTATTCGGGTACGTAGTTAAGTGGTCAACATCGTTGCTTGAATTACAGTGATCATGGGATCGAATTCCAGTTTTATAAATTCCTTTTTCAATCAATTTAAAGATATTTATTGTGGATGGATAGTGATTAGCTTGCTCCTAGTCATGTAAAAAACAGCCTGAGTAACTGATTAACAAGCAGTTCTGCAATAAAATTTGTGTTTAGTTCTACTCCATATGCTCCACACTAGGAGCGGGCTAAGTTATGAATAAAAAATATTAGTTTAGTGTTAAAGGTCTATAATGCTCTACAAATGTTTTTTCCATATTAAACTGAATACGTGAACCTAAAAACACACCTGCTACGTAATTGTATGCACTCGTTTACAATATAATATTTTGATATACCTAGCCTATGTTCTATGCCCCGAAATGTGACACACCTTTTGATACGTTCATCTGATTATGAACGAATCAGTGGAGACGTGACAGCAGCACGTATTTTTCTTTACTATTGTCACTGGTTTTCGGAACTCGTATCAATCAATGATTAGAAGGTACGTTTATATACATATAGTTATTTTCACACTGTACCCAAATATTATGAGTAATCGAAATGTTGCAGGTACCGTTATAACAAATTATTTCTAACTACGATCTAAATATCACTCTAAAAAGAATCGATTCAATTATTCTTACGGTCATAATAATTGCATGTGACTGTTCATTTATATGTATATACAGGCGAACTAAACTTGGTTTCCATCATCAAATTAAATGGAAATTTATTCAAATTGCGACCATAAACAATTTATTCGGATATGATGTTTGTTAATAACAGATGTTTAAAGCTAGAAGTTTTTGTTTGTCGACAGTATTTTGTTTGTAAGTAAACAGGTGAGAAAACTTTTAATGAAGATATTTAATTTTTATAAATGATTGAACCCATTTTTATACTGATCCCACAGTATATACAATACATGTATCATGATTGGTTTTTCTCGGCGAACTTGTGTAATAGTTGACATTTAGTACTTTAAAAGAGATATCGATTTAACTGTAGGGTGTAGATTTTATTTGCAATTTTACAATGAGGTGACTTGAGACTGTCTTTCTATAGAAATATCTACAATTATTTTACAGAACGTTAGTCAACAAGGGGCCCAGATTTAAGAACACTATATTTGAATAAATGTTAACTTTCCAAAGACACATATTTGTCAACAATTAAAGTCTAGAGAATAAAAATCCGTGTCAAATTATATACTATAAAATATACTTCTTGTACGTCAAATTATATAATAAATTATCTTAGACTTAACAAAGGTCATTGACAGTAGAGGAAAGAGTCAGAAAGCTGAAGAGTTAAAATGCTGCTATAAAAGTATATTCTATCGAAATATAATGCTTAACAATATTATTGTATATTTTTGTATGGGTGTGAGACCTGGAGTCTGACGGGGAACCATAAACAAACATGTAATTGAAGTATCTAAAAACGAAAATGTCAGAAAGATACTTGAACCGATTTAAAAAAATCAAATTCACATCCTCAATAAATCACGAGCTCTTTGATTAATTTATTTACAATATAGTTAATATACTGAAAGAAGAAGAATCAGATTGGGAGATAAAAGTGCTAGATACGAGGAATCTTAAGCTTTCACAAAGTCTGGATAAGTTAGTCGGCCATCTACATAAATGACAGTTAAACAAACAAAAGTAATGAAACACTTACAAATGAAAGTGATACGAATTTCGGTTTTAGAAATTCCCAAAATGTAATAAAATCTGCAATAATGGAAATTTTCAATTACTGAAAACATGGGAAAGTAAACATGCTTTTTTAATAAGTGTGCTTAATTTAATGAGCGATTTTTAATGGGCACAAAGAAAGTTTGCAATAAAACTTAATAATATAGGAATTAACGTCTTCATTAAGAAAGTCAAACAATGTCATATCGCAGTGGCTACTTACCTATGCTAAGTATATGCTTGCATTGTATATTTTTTCAGAGTTGATATGCTTTGTAAGCACGGTTCGTATTTGGGTGCATCGTTGGAATCTGTATTAAACGATATATAGACGAGGTTAATTTTTCATACATGCTGCTATAATGTCAATTTAAAAGAAACTCTACAAATATATTAAGAATTAACGTTAACTTTGATAACATATCGGGCTCAAATAATATCAATATCACTTTTAAGGTGTTAGCTGTCACATTTTGGTAGAAAAGCTTTACATTTTAAATAATAAAAAGAAACATATTTTATGATCAATACCGGTTGTCAAAATTTATACAAAAGTTAAGTTAACAAATGTATTAACACAAAATTTAGTATAAATAGTCAACTTTTACTAAGTGAATGCAAATTCAATCAATAAATAGCCTGGTTTTGTAATTTGTATTTTATCAGTTGATAATGCTCGCGATAAGCAGAAACTGGTACCGATGGTAAATATATATTGTGGAAATAGTATTAATAATGTGTTTTTATTATTTAAAATTATGTCAATGTCAGATAAATTAGATAAATTGTATTATTATGTAAAGAATTGCAAAACGGTGTATGATAAAAATGTTTATTTTCTTCCCTAATGTATGGTCAGTAAATATTTTTTTCGAAAAGCACCACGCTTTTCATTTTCGCTGCTAGATCGCATAGTTTTGTTAAATGAACAGCTTTTAGTGAATATATACAATATAATAGTGAATACGCTACAGAAAATTAATATACTCATAATGCTTGCAAAACTAATTGATAACTCATGCGTTTTGACAGTTGTAATGTCGTTTATAATATGATAAATACTTTAACTAATTCCTTATATTAATACAGCAATTAAATCATTAGCATTATTTAGTATCGCAAAATAAAGCGTGAGGCTAACTATCATATTATTTATAATTTATTTGCAAAATGCATCAGGTTTGCAACAGAAGCAACACTCTGTTTTATTTTATATCGTAAATAACAAACAGTAAGTAAATGTTCTTATTCTAATAATATAAATCAAGTCTCGTTGGCAATACTCAGCTGTGGTAAACATTTTTAAATTAAGATATTGCTTATTTAGGCAATGTTAATGAATTGGAAAGTATATAATTATCGAAAATAGTTTCCAAAATGATGTAATAGTTGCAGAACATTTTTTTTAAATGTAGGAACACTTTGATAAATAATGTTGATAATTTAGTAAAAAAATAGAATGTGTTGAAAAAAATACTATGATCATCATTGACAGCTTTGTTATTCCACTGGTTGTGAAAACAGAATGGGTTGAAAAAATACTATGATCATCATTGATAGCTTTGTTATTCCACAGGTTGGGAAAACAGAATGTGTTAAACAATTTTAATTAGTATTTTTCGTCTTAAGAATAAAATATAATTATGAATTATTTCTGTAGCGTTTTTCGTAGAATTAATGTGAGATTAAGGATGACTTCACTCGTTGATTTACGATATTCGACTGATTAAATATTTATATATATATATACCAAATTGCAAATAAATGTATGTGTAAAAAACACATTTTATCCGATACGACGTCTGTCAGATTACATAATCAAACTTATGCATTAGATATTTTTTAATTTAAATTCACTTTCGATTTCAGCTTAAATCAACACGAGAAGTAAAGACCTGGCAAACACGTACGTTCCAAACGTGTATTTATTGAAATCTTTCCAAGGCCTAAATTTCTTACTTTTATCAAAAAGCCAAGCCTATACCGTTAGCCTACTGAAGCGAAAAAGAAGCTTACTTGTTTGGTTATTTTATTATTCAGAAAAATAATTTCTTGTTTATCTTTTTATGTTACGTGAAAAAAGTATCCAAGATTGAATTAAAGATTAATATTAATGTAGATGGATTGAAAGATGTTAAAGTAAATATCTAATTGATTATATCGTATATTTCGTGATTGGCACCACTGGTAAAAATATGGTAATACATGTACGCATTCTCAATGTTGCTGATAGCTGGATTAGTTAAATATAGAGCTAATTGGTCAGTGAAGTATAGCATATCGCGTGGTCATTTCAAGCATATTGCCCAAGAAGGCCACAACTGAATAATATATTTTGTGATATACCGATAATGTATTTTCAATATTATCGTTATTTCAGTCATATAGTCTATACCAGATTGTGCTAGAAGATTATATTAAAACTAGAAATTAAAAGGTGTTAAAATTCTCAGATAGACGGAATAGTTCTGTAGCATAAATTATTTTGATTTAAATCTGCATTAGACTTGCTAAATTGATACTAAAATTTATTTCAAGTATACATATATTAAATAACACAATAGATTTTAAAATATCTGTTACTGCCATATGCAATGTACTATGTTATATACAATTATTAGTTTAAAATCGTAGACTCAATAAATATAAAAACGTAACGTTTTCGGACTGCAACTTACGGTCCAAGCTAAATATAATTTCATGTCCAATATTAATCCAGTCGCTCAAGCTTTCAGAGTTAAGACAAGTTAGCTAGAATAATCACTCCAGCTCAGTGGTCGGAAAACTTATTAGCCAAGGAGCCAAATATGTAAATTACATCAATTAAAAAAATGAGAGCTAAATCTGTTTATTGATTTAACAAACCTTTATTATAATTTTAGCACTTTATTTAATTAAGGTTACACTGAATAAAACTTGATTTCATACGCAATAAAGGTTTTATTCATTGATTAATCGTGACAATGATTAACAAACACCTAATGCGAACAATGCCATTGTATCTTATTGAAATCTTTGAATAAGTGTTTGTATGTTGTTATTCATAATTTTAGGAAAGATTCCAGGTTCTCATAATAAAGACAACTTCTCAGTTTACTCTTTATAACGTTTCCGTAGACATTTGCGCCAAAGCTGTATTAAATGGGTCTAACAGCCGCACTTTGTCGATCTCTGCTCTTGCTTAACACTATTTTTTAGAGTCCACTCGGAAAGAAATTATCAAAATGGTAAAATGCACACATCCATGTCTTCAATCATGGATCATTTTCGAATTTATTTTTGTTAATATTTAAACTTTTCTGTATTCATAATATTTTCGACCAGCCTTTACAAAACGATGAATTGAACTTCCCCTGTACATTCATTTAAATAAAGTTAAACCAATGTTTCGTTCATTTCTACAAAATCAATTTTTATACATTGAATTTATGGAAGAGTTTGATTGTAGTTTATGACTGTAGAAAAAGAGACTGTCATTAAAATTCTACGAAATATACAAAAAAAGGTTCGTTACATTTCTTTACGTAGAACGTAAGGCTAATCCAATACGGCTACATAACATTATTCAGATAAACTGTTACGGTTGGTGGGTTCTGCTGGCATACTGAACTAATATCAAAATGCTCTCTACCACGGAATAGTGGCTTTAGTGTGCATGATCATTACCTCATTAGTTTCGACACTAATTAAATTATGCTCATTCAGATCGTTAGGATGCTTTACCGTTTGGCGTTACTTGGCCGCACATTGTATTGGATGATTTTTCTGTGAAATTGGTCAGATATTTAGGAATATTGAATTGGCAGAATACAAACGGCTTAGTCTAAGAGACAACATATTTAGTATACTTGCTGAACGGAAATTGTCTGTAAGGTACTGGCACTGTGTTATGTCACTGAGCCCTTGCATTGTCTAAGCGATGTAATATTATTGTTTATTTTTTCAGTTATAAACTTACTCCAATCGTCACTAGAAAGCTAAAACAAATTTAATAATATTGATCTAATTAAAATGATCAAAATTGCCTGTGATAATTTTCAATAACTTTCTTGTTAATGAGTCATTCGTGAAAGAGTTTTACAACAAATAACAATCAACTATCTTTAAATATAATTAGGGTTTTTTTTAGTTCTGCTGCATCCGTGTGACAGAATGCCTGAAGATGCCGAAAGGTGAAATCCGGGTCGTTATTCATGAAACATGTGGAATCATACAAAGTTGTGACAATTCAAATTTAAGTTATATTTCTTGTAATAGCTGAGATATTTTCTCTAATTAATAAAAATCTGTATCGATTTTTTCAATCTCTGTACATTTTTATATGTTTTGTCGTTTACGGTTTGGGCTTTGCCCTTCAATATCTTCACTCATGTATTTGAACTTACATTTAGTCAAATAATTTAACTATTTTATGTCCAATGTACAATATTTCTATTGAACACAATGCATATCCTGGTTAGGAGTTGAGTGATAGAGTTGGACACACAAACAGACGAAAGAAAATGATGTGTCCAATTCTTTATAAAGAAAAAGGCTAATTGTCTGTTGAAAATTGATACTCATTTTTTTTTTATAGAAATAGCTATTATTAATTAAGTCTTGAAATATAGCCTGATTAATAGTAATTTGGTTAACAACAATCCTAAATTAGTTTTTGAAATATTTATGGTTGAAATATCATCTACTTTGCTCTGCAAAGAACGGGTTAAAAGCGACTCTGCTTTATGTTATTTGATGTGTGCAGGACCGTAAAATGGTTACTAAAAAATTCTATATACTACAAGTTCATCAATCAAATAACAGAATTTTTATTTGCATGGTCTTTCACTATATTCATAGACAATCATGATTTACTAACCGTCTTGTCAAATATCAACTTTTGCAGAAACTTTTCGATTAATTAAAATAATAAATAATAAAAAAGGATTCTGTTTTAAATATTTTTTAATGAATGCGATAATAATCAAAAAACAATAAATCAACGGTTCCAACTCCACACCTCTGACATTAAGTGTCTTTTAAATTAATGTTGACGACTAATTTCAAACACATGTTTCTATTGAACATTAAAATCATAATTAACTTTCACTTATAATGTAATTATTTAAATGTCAGTCTATATGTGTCAGTCAGGCAATACATTTTAGTGAGTTAGACAAAAAAAAAAACTGATGGGAAATTTTCTAAGAGTCTCTCCATAATGAGGTCGTATGCATATTTAATTATGCTATTGCTAAAAAATCAATCTGGTCGAATTAATTGAAAATATCAAGTGCCGCTTAACTTACAAAAGCTAAAATGCTCTTTCAGAAAGCATTCACAATTTGCGAATTTAATGAGCGTCTTTTATAAAGTATAGAATTATTAATAATAATTCCATCAGAACCGGTTTCTCATTCTCTCTAAACACTAATAATCATAATAATATATCGAAAGTTTTTTGTATCTTGTTATTTATTAAATAGATACTGTCGTTTATTAATATAAAGATGTTTCATTTTATGATAGTGTTGATTTTTTTATGGTCGATATTTAAATGAGCTAAATATACATTCAATGAATACGCATGCAAAAAATATAGTCAAGTAGGTGAGTATTTTTTCTGTAATGCGTATGATTAGCGCAAATTATGTTTAATATAATCATCATCAGCAGTCTAACCATATCTTGGTTATCATCAAAATAAATATTCTCTTTCTTTTATCCATCATAATATTCTTAATACAGGAATCCCGATCAATCGTTCTCGCATAAAACGTTTTCCCGGATGTTTCGTTCATTTTTTTAGTCCAATCCATAAGAACAATGTTAAATAATCCCGCATTAACCGTTCTCCGATTTATCGATTTCCTCGATCCGTCGTCTATATATTATATTATGATCCCGTCTCAAATATTATCCCGGTTTCGGTAAATGAATTTGTCTATCCAATACAATTTGTGAGTTTGAGCCCATTAAATCTTATATATGAACCAAAGAAATTAATTATGAAATATATAGTTCACTCAAATGTCTTTGTTTTGTTAAATAAAGAATTTCACAAGAAGACGCTTAAAACATTGCTCGATTATTTAAATAAATAAGATTTAGTTTATGTAACATTTACAAAACCCTCTCATATTTACCAATTTTTGTGAAACCCCATTTTAGAGATAAAAAGGGTGGTCTTTGTTGTTCTCATTTTCCGCATTTTTCGTTTTTTAGGTTTCCTTGAAAAACTTGGAACCGAGATTTCACTGTATAGTGAGTCCCAGGTAGGATATGGCAATTTATACGAAATTCAACTATGTAAATTTTCATGTACAAATTATCATTGGTCAGCATACCTAAATTATTAGCAACTAAACTTCGTCAAATGCTCCTGAGACACTCAACAGATGAGATTAAAAGCCAATCATCGCAGAACGTTATGTAAATCCGTAGCTTGTATTGTACGTTATAATGCTGTATACCCAGAAATTTGATCGCTGAATTATATCGTTTAAGTTTGTCAAGCCAGTTTTTTCCGGTATTCAGAAACAGAAATTCTTGAAATATTCAATGTTTTTAATTCATTCGACAGGTATTTTTCGAATATATAAAATATATGCATTAGTAAAATATACCCAATAGCTTGAAATAGTAGTGTCTAATTTCAAGACGTGATAAATTCTCAGATTTCAGATTTTTGACTATATATAATATATATTATATTTGTGGATTTTATTTTTAGATTCATTTAAAATGATTTTAATTGAAAAAATGCTTAGTTCATATTGTATTATGTTAAAGATATCAAATAACAAACGTGTGATTTTTAGGAGATACGAATGCCAACGAAACCATCTAAAATAGCAGTGAGACCACATGGAAAAAAAAGGTTCTAAATTTAAAAAAACATGTTATTCAAAACATATCATGAGTAGCGGCATCTATTATTATAAAAGTAAATCAAAAACTCTCGATATTATCAATATTAAATATTGTTTTTTCGAATTTACGACATCCTTTCGCTTAGTTGTAAGTATTTGCAAAAAGATTTATAGAAATTTTAATAGCCAGTTGGAATAAAAACAATAAAGTAAGGCATAGCAAAAAGCATCGGATGTATTTTATACTAGACAAAAAAATGTATAATATGTTTTAGATTTCATTAGAATCCTTATGTTTATGATCAATATTGTAATTTCGATAAATAAAGACAAAATTTATTTGAACATTCGTTTTTCTTTACAGATTTATAGTAACATGGTATCGTTTGTAAAAGTTTTGTTTGACGAAAAACATAAATTATGTTTGTAGAATAAAACAGCATTCTTGAGATGTGATGAAAGTAAAAAAGTAATGATCGAAAAGTTTATGCGAAATGAATCGTTGAAATTGATGATTAAAAATGAATCTGTGTCACAGAGTTAACTGCCATATTGGTGATAATTACTAACATGTCTTCAGTATTAAAGTTGAAGTTTTGATCTTATAGTTATGGATAATATTGAAACATATGTGTACTATTTCGACTTATTTTGGCTAAGATTATTAACAGAAAAAATTAAAATTTCGATATCCTGTTTCTGACGCATTTATTGGTATTTTATAATAATTTAAAAATTGTTTGATATTGCCATGAAGCAGTACATAAACACGTATTGCAATTGCAAAGATCTAAAAATATACGTCTTGTTTCAAATAAAATTTTGAATAAAAGAAACGCCAAATATTTTTTTAAACATTTCACGACTTTGAATTTGCAATATTTTGACATATCATAGAGAAATTAATTTAAAATCAGAAAGATCGCACGTGTATGTCAGACAAAAAATAAGTAATTTAAAGGTAGCTCGGTGAAAAAATAGCAATGCATTTAAGTTCTACATTTTTTTATAAGATTAAGTTCTGACGTGAGCCGAAATAGCCATCAACTATATGTTATAAAAAAAATTGTAGAACTAAAATACGTTGCTATTTTTTCACCGTGTTATAATGGAATTCTACCAAGTAAATGTCAATTCGATCAATAGTTTAAACGTTTTTTAAAAAGGAATTTTGGGTGTTGCCATCTTCCTTGTAGCTATTTCCGAACTGAATATACAGTTGCGAATTTTCAAAACTAAAACATTATAGAATTGAAAGAATCATATGCAAAATTGAAGTTTCACTAAATATCCCGAGTTGAAAGCATTAAGAGTATCCTTATTGAATTATTAAATACAAAACACATACATTTTAGCTCAATCATGTTCATTAATAAATCAAACAAATGAAAGGAGCACTTTCTCTTGGTTTTTTTTTATTAAATTTTAAAAACATTCGAAAAATGAAGAGTGAAATATGACGATGACATACAAACAATGAGTAAATTTTACAAAATGGCTCGGTTTCTTCAATTAATCATTTGAGTTGTTTCATTATTGACGTTGTATATTTGTACATGACAAATCTGCCTAATTTTTTTTTCGTCACGTCATGAATACGGTACTATCTCTTTCATTATACCTCATCAAATAAATAGTAAAAAACCCGAAGTGTTTCATTTAAGATCAATGATCGCCAAACATTGTAATACCGATGACCCCAATCAGGATTTGCCTTCAGCGAAATGTTTAGACATTGTGATTCATCGGACTCGCGAGATGTTTTATATATAGATTTTACTTTCTTTGTGTGGAGTCTAACGCGATTGTCAAAATGAAACATTTAAAATTTGATAAATTAACGTGATGGATGTCGTTATTTCTTGTTTTTTGTTCAATAATGAAGTCGGAACGAACTATTCTTGGTTCAGTTTCAGGGGTCATCAAAATTTCGCTTCACCGCTTATTTGTAAGTATTGAATACTTAAGTACTTAAATCTGAAAAACGGTTTGCTTAACATTGCAACACTAAATGGAATACGTATTTTTGAATTGATAGAGAACTTGAGTTCTGTTGCATCCGTGTGATAGCAGAAAGTGATAGTGATCCACCTGAGTGGTTGTAGTTGTAACGATTCAAATTTGATATTGAAATTCCATCAAGCACCTTCAGTCAATATCATAAAAAAATGGAATATGTATTATTAAAAAAGCGCAGGTAACTACTTGAAAGGATAGTGAAGTTTTAATGAGATAATTTATAGTAATTATATCGATGAACAGATTTAATTTTTTTGGTGAGGGAAAGGTAACAAATCTATTATTTAGTGTACAAAAGTTTCATAAGTCAAAACTAGAGCTATGCTTCAAACCTTAATTAAATTTAAAAAAATATCATGAAAAATACAATATTTTATACAGCTGTTCATTATGACATAAATATAATAAAACAAAAAAAAAAAGAAAGCCACGCTATCATTTTAACATTTAAAATACAACAATATTTTTATTCTAGCATTATATGTTTCATCACTAAATTTACTAATAGTTTGATTGAGTGCGACATTCTTCAAAAATATTGATAAAATAATAATTTGAGAACTGATATTACTGTTTTGATAATCGTGGCAGAATTTTCGAAATGAAAAAAGATGAAAAACAACATTTCTTCCATATAAAATAAAAAAATCGAAAAATGGAAATTGAAAGCATTGATATATTTAAGTAAAGTATTCAATTATAAAACGATTTTTTATATACTTCTGATATAAGAAACCTATAGCCTCAAAATAATGAAAAAATATACCATATTACCTAGATGATATTAATAAAAAAAAACACTTAGCCAATAAAAACAATCTCATAATGAAACGATTATTTTTCCACGATTTGATATTTCATAATTTATAATTTGATCCCAAAACCCCCTGATTATTTAATGCAGCATGTATTGTTTAACTTCTGGAAATACTATTATATATTAATTTTTGTATTAGAGTTAACCTTACCAACAATTAATAGAAAGAAATTCATTACAGTCACGAAGAAAAAGTCTAATGATAAATTAATTGATCTTCTCAGACAGTGCTAGATGATTCAGTCAATAAAACTAATCATTATAAATTTCTTAGTAATCATTGCTCCATAATTTCCTAGAATAGAGTTTATTCAGATATTGAAATAATCCTCCTAGAAATAGATAATTAAACACTGAATCGTAGAGTATGAATGAATAGATTTGTATTTTGACAGCATCTATTACGCCGTTCGATCTGGCACAGTGATGCCGCTTCAGTATAGTGAATATTAACTTATGTAAATGTTTGCGATCGCTGCACGAGAGCGCATGAGTGTATGATGAAGATTTTCACCTAGCACCAGCTGAATGCGATGTATTACATCAGATATAATTGATTAATGATACTTTTATCCAAAGATATGCACAGCATTGCACACCATACACTTCGTTTTATAGATAACCCCGCGTGTAAAGACCGATGAACTGAACCGAAATGATTACCAAGTGTGCCTACGATAAATAGCAAACGACTTGGTTTCTACCCAAAGAAGCAAACTGGAATAATAGTGGAGTATTAAAATATGATATTTGATTGCTCTTTGTATGTAGCAATAAAACAAACAGAATATTGCGCGTACCATAGACCAACTTAAAATTTTCTCAGTTTGTAACAAAACTGCACTGGCTTTTATTAACGGTGGGTGAAAAGTGTATTTTAATGCAAAAAAAACGCCATCCTGATATCCGCTGAGATATGAGCTTCTGAAAAATGTTCGTATGTTTAAATTTAAACGAAGAAAAGAGGATAAAATATGTGTGGTATTGAAACATGGTTTCACTAATAACGTCAGAAATAGTTCTGACGATGACGTGAGCCGAAATAGCTATCAACTATATCTTATAAAAAAAATGTTGAACTAAAATATATTGCTATTTTTTCACCGTGTTTTAATGGAGTTCTGCCAAGGATATGCCAATTCAATCAATAAACCAGATAGGTATTGTTAAAGAAATCGATAGTATTTGACTATTTAAAATCATATTGCCTGCCGTAAAAAAATTGTTTATCGCCGTTTATCGAACAAAAAAAAAACTATCAATTATAGAAAATATATTTTTTTAATACAGAATTATCAATAAAGAGAACAACTTTCTATGCATAATTAGTCCGAATACATGCGACATTAGCTGCATTGGTTTTGATATATTTACACAGCTCACGTTTCTTATTATTTCTACAAAAAGTACAGCACATCGTACGCCTCAATAACGAGGGAACGTTTCTCATAGGTTTATAAAACAGCGGATACCGCAAAAGAAAAAAAAATGAACTGATCTTACAGTGTGCATATGATACCAACATTACAAAGATACCCCTGTTACATATCTTGTATTTTTTTAAATAAAAATCTATATGTATTTTTAAATTATTGATAAACTTCTCAATTTTTGAAATTTTAAGTTTAAGCTCTATATTTTAAAACGCATTCCGTATATATATATGATATATACTTCAGACTGTTTTAATATACAGTCTATACAGTGGTAGTGTATTTCAAATAAAAAATACTTTTACTGATGTTTCAGTGGAATCATATCCTAGCACATTCTCATAATATCCTATTCAGAGTTGAAATATACTTCTATGAGTGAACGCGTGTTATTTTATAATGGAATTCCACCAAATCAATGCTAATTAAAAAAAATTGCATTGATCTTGATTGTTTTTTTTCTAATATTATTAACAAATTTTTAGTGCTATTGCCACTATATTTTTTATGATTCGTACCCGTTTTGTTCATCGCGAGCATTATCAAGAAATTATCATTGTTATTTCTTGTTTATATATACAGTAACATTTGATGAGCGAAAAATCGCCATTTTCAAGAATACTCAGAAACACTTTATCAAAGACGTCTGCAAGAGTAAAAATTTAATAAAATTACACGATTCGACCGGGGCCCGAGTTTTAATATATATCTTACTACCCGAACCCGAACCAAACCACAGATTTATTTTTATCTATATTTATTTAATTCCATAAATCTACTCTTGGGCATATATGATATCTCAATTGCCTTAAACCACCCAAACCTAGACTATGACCTGGGTCGGGTCGTAGACTTGCGGGCCGTTCTCGGGCCCTTTTAAGCCTCTACAACTACATTATCGAGTTGAACTGTGCCTTGTATTTTGAATTATTCTAAAACTCTTGTATTATAATCAAAGTTTTTAAAAGTATTCTTGACAGCTTCAGAAATATTTCTTTTAAATATTTAGAAATAATATGAAAGAGAAGACGTACAAGAGAAATTATGACGCACCTTAGCACATTTCCTGCAATTGACAATATACTTGCAGGTGCGTTTCTCTTTGAAAAATGCGTTAGCGAAGCATAGAGCAGTTAAAACACGTTGCGGTTATTCAATAAATGTTTTTAATACCTTCATTCAACTTAGTTAACACTTTAAAGAGATTCAAGGATACGGAGATATAGATACATTGGCGTAGAATACCGCCTGAGAGAGGAGGGTTTTTCAATGACCATTAGTGAGTGCTACGTTCATAAGTATTGAAGTATAATTGTCGATAAAATAATAATTTGCACATTCCTACAGACATATTATCAAAGTACTTTCGGATGGAGTTGTTAGCTCGATTTTTCTCTTAATTAAGTGTGGCAATTATCAAAAATATCGTTAATATGCATTAGCATTATATAGGTTACGAATGAACATTAAATAATCGTAGCTAAACAAACTTTTCAACATTATGAAAAGTTATTTAAACCTATATACTAAATAATTTTTAAAAGCGTTTTTTTAATGATCGCAAAACCATGTCAAAATGCCTTCCCAGGGGTTGAATACACATAACGGGTAGAGGCAAGACAACCAACTTGTTCCATTGTTAATCAATTATTACAATATTAAACCTATTAAGACGGTTTGTTAGACGAATGGCCTATAGTAATAACTTTTTGATTTAATGTTTTTTTATTCGATTGGCACCTTTAATTAAGCTGTGCCATCGAATTGAGTTGTGTATATGAATACTTGAATCGTTGAAACTCTATACAATAAAAAACTAATATGTTAGAATAGAAGAGAAGATATGTTGTTTATATTTTCTGTAAATATAAATGAACGTTTAAGCATAGTTTTGATGAAAGCGTAAGTTAAAATAGCTATCTATTATACTATATTTTTTTTTATTTTTTAGAACTAAAATAAATTGTTATTTTATCACTGTATTATAATGGAGTTTTACTACATAAATGCCGATTCAATTTATAAATTAATTTAATATTATATATAAAATTCCACAAGTTTTATCACTCACGACCCGAGCTTCACCTAAAGCTTTCTGAAATAAAAAAAAAATTACTATTTGACAGTGCCACCAGTCCACATACACTCAACACGATTTAAGCACGTGTATGTAGAGAAAAAAAGTCTGTGCATAGGTGTCAAGTTTTTAGATGCGTTACACAGATACGGGCGGACTTCGAGACACAAATACATTGTAGTATTATAAAAGAATTCGATTCCACTACTTCTTGAGAAGAAATCTGTCATTATTTCTTAAACCTCAAAAGAAGCCCAACCACCAACGCCTTACGTTGGGGAAATCCAGACAATGCAGCATTATTCCAATAATACATACGGTATGTCAGTCGAATAATTTGCTATTGTTATTTGTAAATAATGATTGTTTTCAAAATTTAGGTGAAGGTTGAAAATAAAATTGAAACTGTTTTACATACATAATAATAATATAACGTGACGACTTTCTGAAAAACCACGCATTTTTCAACACAATGAAAGTCATTTGCTTAAATATTTTGGATCAACGTAATAATACATTCAATGCTTGCACAGCCTATATTTGGGTGATTAATACAAATTACTATCTACGCATCACACTTTCAACACATAATAATAGTATTGTATTCATTATAATTATCAAAATATGACTTAACATAAGCAAAAAAAAAACATTGTAATGTCAGAAGGTACTGTAAAATATAAAACATTTATAAATAGAATAAGAATTCCATTTTCGAATAATCAAATAATATGACAATGATTTATTGCTGAATGTAATGACATCTATCAATAGTTTATGATAAAATAAATAATATATATATGTCAAGTGAGATGACCATAGACCAGATACACATAATATATTTTTATTGTTTCTGTGCAACATTGTTGTGTGTGTGTATGTTTTTTTTTTAAATATAATTTTCATTGATATCTATGCATTATTTATTATATTTGTATATTGAAAAATTATAATATTTGGTATACACAATCAATGTACAGTATAGGACAATTAAATTGGTCCAGCACTTGTATTTTGACAAATTATAATGATCATTCTGAGGAAAATAGCTAAAATAAATACTAATAAAATATATTACTCCGTGACATACATACATCTAAATGTGTCAGCGTAGTTTAAATTAACTAGTCATATTTAAATCAATAAAAATACCGAAGTTTCATATCTAGAAAAAAAATAATTACTAAAATTCCTATCTAACGAACTTTGAGTTAAAAAAAAACCTGATGATTTTGTAAATGTTAAAAATACAAATGTCATTAGTCATTAGCGATTTTAGGCGACTCATTCGCACGCTTTGCAACAGTTTTAGCAGGAATCAATTTATGATTTGGTGTACACTTGGCTGCACCGTAAATATCCGCATATTTCTCAACTCAAAAAAAGAATTTACTAGCAATATCCCTGAATATACCATGGTGTTTTTTTCCCCTGAAATTTACTCAAATTTATAAAGAATTTCCGGATGCTGCGGATCGATTGAAGTAATTATTTTTATCGAGGTTTTACGTAATTTCAAATTTGAATTGTTACAACTTTGTACGATTCCACATGTTTTGTCACTAATGACCCGGGTTTTGCCTTTCGGCATCTTCAGGCATTCTATCACACGGATGCAACGTCGTCAGTTCTGTTTTGTAGCAATTCAAATTTGGTATTGCAATACCATCAAGCACCTTCAGTCGATATCATAAATTATATAAATATATTTTCATTTAAAATAATTATAATTCTATCAAACATTCGTGTCAAAGACAAGTGGCGCCAATTATTTTAGAAGAAAAGACACATATTGTCAGAAAACTTTGGAAAACGAACGATATTATGAAATTGGATGACTTTGTATGTCATTAAATATAAAACACTCATCGATTCGCTAGTCACCCACCTGAGTGTTATGTCAATTACTGAAAGGCGTTCATATTACAACCATTGCATAAATACAAGTTTGCATGCAGATCCGTAATCTGCGTGTCTGTCTACCTCCCACACTCTGGACTTGATTTCACATTATTATTCAATATGTTTGCGGACACTGTGCGAACTTATTATGCCGTAGGACGCAAAGATCTGTCATTACAGTATATGAGATGTCTCATTAGTAAAATGTGTATTTTAATACGACAATCAAATGCCTTTCTGTCTTGCTCGTTTTCATATATATAGTAAGAGAGAAAAAATAGTTAAATTTTGCTGTTTAAATATTCTTTATGGAGTATTCCTTTTTTGAAAAAAAAATGAAAGTTTTACGAAGAAATTTAATTTAAAATTCGTTGTTTGTGAAAGATTTCTGTAGAGTCAAATCGTAAACATAGTATGGTGGAATTATTCAGAGATATAATGTTCATTGAAAACTTTATTTATATAATATAAATTTGAATTTTTACAACTTTGTACGATTCCACATGTTTTGTTACTAACGCCAGATTTCGCCTTTCGGCATCTTCAGGCATTCTATCACACGGATGCAACAGAACTGGACTGTTATATCGGTTTTCTGTTCATTCGTGTGATAGAATACCTGAAGACGCCGAAAGGTGAAACTCGGGTCGGCAGTGACAGAACATGTGGAATCGTACAAAGTTGTAAGAATTCAAATTTGATATTAAAATTCTATCAAGCACCTTCAGTCGATATCATAAATTATGTAATATAAGATTTTATTTGACGACATCTCCAAGTATTCAATGTCAATTGATAACAAATTAAAGCGCATGAAACTAGTTCAAACCAATTCCTAAAACAAAAAAAATATTTTAAAAATTTTCGATAATTTGGAGAAATAAAATTCCATTCCATCAAGAACTATTAGACAAAATCATTAAAACTTATTGCTTTCTGGTTTAAATTAATAAAAACTTACTTGCATTCCGTAGCATCGTGTACTCGAGTGTCTACACTACCAATGTGTGATCCTTGGAAATGAATTCACCTTGTAATCAGCTGATCTGTCTTATAAACTACCACTACAAAAAACGGACGTTACCTGTTATAATTATTTCAACATGATACCATTAGTTTCGTACTCCTGCCAGCCAGGACAGCGACCGCCAACTATTTCTTACTCATGGATCACTAAACTATTTGAAATCTGAGTGTATTATTACTTAAACTTGTATTATTACTACAACAAAAATATTGCAAAATAAATGTCACATTTGGTCATTTAAAAATAGTAATTTATGTTTACGTAATGGATTATACATGGTTCGCGAGACAATTTTGGTGATCTGGAACCGAAAACAAGTAAAAAATGTAAGAACAGTGCCAGTCACTGATTTTTGTAATTATTGTGTCTTTTTTATAAATAAAATCAGCAGGTCCACTGGTTTCAACATTGGAAGTTTTGTGGTAGTTTTTGTTTTAAAGGTTGGCGACCACTGGTCCAGAGTGATTGATGTAATGCAGGGTGGTGCAGAAAGAGGGGATCTGGAACCGGTTTCAGCTTCTTCAGGTTTTTGCCGTTGCGAATATTTTTGTCATCAACTAGTAGACAGACGGTGGAAGAAAGTGGCGGGGCGGAATCGGAGGGGGGCGAGGCGGAAGCGAGGAAGAGATTGACAGAGCGCTCGGCTGTCGACTTTCTCATTTTGTTTATATTATGTTCAATATAATAAAACATTACTCGAAATATCGGCAGGCATTGTAATACTTGCGTGGAGGTATGTAGCGCATATCGTCATGGTAATATTATACGGAGACGATTTCATGACTGCCACGCACCATTGAATGGTTGGAAAAAGGCACCAATTACACATATCATAGACAAGATGACCATATTTTTTGATGCAATGGCTTACATGATATTCAACAACAATGTTAAACCTGAAAAATAGTATGCTTGTCTAGGAAATAAATGGAAATGATTGCGAATAACAAAATATTCAATAAAAACGTATATAGTCTAGAACAAGATTATTTCTTTGTAATTAGTTTAAAAAGTGGACGGTTTTACATATCAGTAACATTCTATACTACATATTTATTCGTATTTCGCGAAAGTAATCAGTTTCCTTAAATGAATGATGAATAAGCATTTTTTTTAATAAATACTTAATTCCCTATCATACTTTATTGTTGTAAGTGGAATTTTGAGGAAAGTGGGTATTGTAAAAATAAAAAATGTCGTCGGGAAAAATTAATCTTGAATTGGCACTCTGCCTAAAAAAAACAATAAAAAAATATTATTTCTCTTATCAATACATCAAATTTGTGTGTATGAAAAAAAAGTTTCATTAAATGTATAATATTTACAAAAGCAATTGACCAACGAAATCATTTGAAGTCTTTTTTCTAGAATAACAACATCACAAAACGTAAAAGATACATAAAATATTTTAATTCAAAATGAAATAATTGATATTTGATTAAATAAGACGATGTATAAAGTATATCGTTTCTAAAACAATGTAAATAGTCATATTGAATTTGATTTAAAAATAGTTGTAATTTTAATGTGAAAATGAAATGGTTATCAAAATTTCTATAAAGTTCTTGTAGATTTAAATGGTATTTAAACAAAATATATAATAGATTTTCCAGTAAAATGGAAAATTTATTCAACGAAAATCACGGCATTTAATCGAGAGATTGTTATTGACGCTTTTGTGACAGTGACATCTCGTTCGCTCGATTGAATGTCAAAACAGTGGAAGAAAATTAAAGCAATACCGAAGAATCTTGATTCATCGTTTTAAAGGGCCCCACAAAAATCGCTGAATGAGGAAAGATGATGAATGCGAGAATGATAGATAGAGTACGAAGTACAAAAGTCGTTCACAAAAAATACTTTTTCCTTTTTAATCTTTTTTCAATAATTTCTCCCACTGAACATTTTATAAATTTCCTATGTTATTTCAGACGATTGTAACAACATTATTCTAATTTCATAGTATATTTTGGCTAAAAATACATTGAATGATAGTACTTCAGTATAATGAAGTATATTTAAAAGTTTGTTAACTGAATAAAGACATTATTTTTTTAATAATAAAAACACAAATCTGACTACTATTTCCACAATTTATTTTATGATGAGGACATTTGATAATGCTTCATTTTTAATAAAGTATATTTGTTGACAAAATAATTTTCGACACGAGCAAAATATTTGAAAAATCGATTTAATATTGTATTTTATAGTAAAACGTATATATATATATATTATGCAATTTTAAAAGCACCATAAATTGATAAGCTAAAGATTTAAAAACATGACTACTTAAGAACTTGCAAGATTACAACATGACTTTCTATCCTTTTGTTGAAGTTTATTTTTAATGTTTTAATTTTAAAAATTTTATCCAACGATATAATGTGTACGCCACTGATAACTTTTTAATCAATCAATATAAAATAATAACATTTGGCTTCTTTAGACGTGAAACTATTCAGAAAAGGTGTATAATATTTAGGGATAGAAATGAATTAATTATTGAAAAATCTACAATAGATCTAAATATTTGGAATATTTCAAGAAAGTAAATTGCTGGAGAAATTAGCAGTGTTATCGTTATAAAATAAAAAAGTCATCACAAATTATAAAAAAAGAAAGCGCACATTTATACATAATATAAGTCGAGAGCGGTCGTGTTTTATAAAAACTAACATCCGATATTTTGTCAAGAAAATTAAAAAAAAACAAATGAACTTATTATAGAATTTAAAATTAATTAACTCTCTCTGATTTGCTATGATACCAAGAAGAGAAACGCAGACAGTGTTTTGTTTACAGAGTATAACAAAAATTAATGTATCATTTAAATATACCGGATTAATTGCAATCCAGATATAAATCTTTAGGCTCGGTAAATTTCTACTTGTAAACATTACATTGCCAGGCCTAATTATTACTACTGTGAACAATTAAACTGCCAATCTGAGATACGCTTTTTTATGAGATTATACAATTGCTGTGCATAAAATACTTCACTATGCATTCTATACAAACTAATATTTAAATACAGATGTTTGGCTTTCGCCACGAACTGTTTAAAACAGTGATATTTTCATTTCTCGCTACTTTAAAGTCAAGTCAGACTGTCTTTGCTATTTGTTGTCTGAATGCTGTTCAAAATCAATTGAACGAATTATATTTCTGACGTTGGTTTATCGTTTTAATCAATGTATTCCGTCTTTAATGTGACCATAAACAAGAAAATAATAGAATGTATTTGTTCATGTATAAGAGTTACTATTGTATATAACAGTTTACAGGGAATTCGTGAGTAGTGCATTGATAGTAGTTGATAATATATGAAAAGTTATATATTTCTTTCTACCAACATACACATTATACTTTCAGTAGTCTTTTCGTGCCAGCACACAAGAGAATACAAGAACATAAAGATACCAAACATGGTGAAATTTCTCTAATTAGCTGCATTTTGCTTTCGTAAAACGTATTGTAATATGGAACATATATTTTAAATGACAGTATGCATTTTTTTCACAGAATTAAGTTGTTTCTTCTTTCTATATAGAAGGCAAATAAACATATATTATTCAACAAAATAAAATATTTATCGAATGAGATATAAGAAATTTGAATTGTTAAAACGTTGTATGATTTCATGTTTTGTCATTAACGATGCAATAGAACTGACGAAGTGTGTTACATCCATGTGATAGAATGCATGAAGATGCCGAATTGTAAAATCCAGGCCATTAGTGACAAAATATATGGAACCGTAAAAATTTTCAACAATTTGAATTTGACATTGAAATTCATCCATCAAGTACCTTTAGTCGACTTTTTTTCGATAATAAATTGATTGAGAATAAAGATCTATGATGCGTAAGCATAAGAACTCTTCAAGTCTCCTAAATTTCTTATGTATAGAATTATTTGTTTTCGACAAACATGATTCGCTGCAGAGCTGAGTAATCCACAGAGAATCCTGCTCACTTGGATACTACAAGCATTATAATTAAATTTATATACTCACATACTATACCCACAAACGCAAACACAAATCTTGTTACCTTCAGTCGATATCATAAATTAATAAAATAACAAGTGTATAATATTTATTTTATTACCTTACTTCTGAAAGAAAAAATGAAATAAACAATAGGGATTTCCTTTTGACTTATTCATAAAATACTTAGTGAGAATCAGGAATGCGTTGTAAAGCCATTCAAAGTGTTTGTGTTATAATTCTGTTCATTGAAGCGCTTTTGGATACACAAAATTATTTGATTATACGTCTGTTGCATTACTGTATAGTAATAAATTAGAAGGTTTTACGACACGTGAGCAGGCCACATAAGGTTGTCCATGTGAGAAACATATCCACATAGTCCAGTGTATTAGTTGATACTATTCGATAGATAGACGAAACCAGTACTAGTAATTAGTAACCTCTGCGGCCATGTATACAATAACCCATCAAAGTTTGATTGCACTTGGATTAACGTTATGGGAACGCATACGGAACGGATAAACAAACAAACATTCAGTCTTATATGTAAGACCTGATAGTAGGCGGTAAAATGAGTGATAAAACAACGTACGTTTGAAGATATGACACAATTGAATACTGCTGTGAAATTTGTGTTTCCTCAATAAAATTCAAAATTTAATAATTTGGCTGGAAGAATTCGAGCCTGCATAAAAATTTTATGACTCGGTAAAGTTAATGTTTGGATGTGGTATGAGAATTTGGCATTGACCCACTTCGGATATTTTGTGGTGGCTTTTTTTGGCAAACGGAATTTCGATAACGCAAAAAACCACATAAGTCATATACCGATAATTATTGCAAGCATTGAAAAATGCATGTCATACCACAATCAATTTGTGATTTTTTGCAATCTTACAATGTACTTGTAATTCAAATATAACTCAATATTATACTGATATAATTATATAGGATTATTGAGCATTATTACGCTTTTGCAAGTTAGGTCATGTACTGGAAACTGAAACGTGATTATACAAATGGGCGTATTTCTTGGCGGTGACATGAAGTAATTGATGAATGGATTTTAGCTTCGAATCGAAAAAATGGCCTCTATTTAACGGGGACCTAATATTATTTTTGTCTATTAAATTCAATACGCCATCAGTAATATGCAAAGACGGTCAGAGAATATTTTAAGTGATCAGTATGTGTTTATTATAGTCAATTTTTGATTTGGTCAATATCTCAGTCTATTATGTTTACCAAGCATTTTATTTACAATTATTCAATATTTACTTACATTTTTTCATATTTAGAACTATTAAAAATATGAGTAAATACCGAATAGTTGTTAATACTTTCCATGACAGAATAAAATTTATTGAATTGACTAACCAGATAAAAAGTTGTAGTAAAATCGTAATAAACATAAAATTATTAATAAATATTAGTAATTCATAGATATGTTTATTGAACGTATCCAGCCAACCAATATTTCTTAGGTTTAAAGTTACATCAAAACAAGTTAACCAAATGTAAGATATATCCATAATGAATCGAATGTCGATTGTTTTCATGATGAAGTGAGTGGCATAAGTAAAGTGTGCTGTTAATTTTTGTTTGTGCTTTTAAGCGTACTGAACGATATTACATAGCGTTGATAAAGCTCAATGTGACGCGGACTTTATATTCTTCCATACAAAAAAGACAAATTTGCAAACTTTGTTGAACATCGTACCATTAGTTACGATTTACGAGTCATGACAGGAAGGATGCGGTCGCGACCTACATTATTAATTTCGATCAAAAGAAATAATAATGTATCTCGAAGTTAATTTAGATACATATATCATTCCTTTGGTATCATGAATTATTGGAAAATTTTCCAGCTGTTAAATGAACTGGATGTATTACACGGAAAAACTATTTTCTCAATGATAAATTTAGTGTACTTATAAACAATGATATAATTAAAACACAGAAAAAAATCTGCTGTGCTTTTTACAAATGAAAGTTCACACAATCCTTTTTTACGCGATTCATTGGCTCCAGAAAGTAGCGCGTGTAAAAAAATATCGTAAAAAACATACTTTCATATAATTTGATAAATTGTTTCCGAAAATCAAAATTTCACGTAAATATTTATCAAATTTTTTTTCTTCGAGTCCGCGCTATTTTTTTATATTATACATGCAATTTAATTTCTTTATTGATTATAAAATTACGATGAGAAACATATACGTATATATATATATATATGTATTATTGTATTCCCGCATAAAAGTTATTCGCTTCTGTTACTGTCGGCTTGCTAATATAATCGTTTGCGATCTTTTGAACGAACGTATTGAATATTACTTGAACTCATTTGATGAATTGATGTTTTTTCTAGATTCTTGATCTGAGTTAGTAATTTTGTTTATCTAAGTCACCCTTTCTTCTGTAAAAAAATCGCGTAGCAACGAATAAATCGCGTAAAAAAAGACTAAAAGGATTTGTTTTGTTGAATGTTTAATAAAGTATTGTTTAGAATATAGTGTTAAAAATAAATTTACTTACTTAACCTTAAACTACAAAATTTTAGTCACTAAAATGAATTATTAAAAAGTATTTAATAAAAAAATACTGGCTATAGAAACTTTTTTAATTATATGTACTTATATAAATTAGTAAATTTTTCAGAGTAAGAATAAAGTGACAAAAGCTCAATATTGTATAGATGTTAACTGAATTATTCTGCGAATATGTTGTCGTTACAAGAAATATTTCATCGCATTAAAAAACATAACTATTAACAATATACATGAAAAATTTACTGAAACACGGTTAGTCATATAACAATTAAATAAAGGCAACCTTCCACTAGATAAATCATAAAAGAAATAATTTTCGTTTTTGAAGGTCTTTAGAATATGTGGGTGTTGAATTAATAAATGATTATTTATTAATTTAACATTGACCGAGAACGTATATGGGTAGGAAGCTCATTACTATAGGTAATTATGCTTTTTTATTTTATATCATTATATATCTTGTATCTGTTTTCGTTTATAACTTATCATGCACCTCAAAAGAGTTAATGTTTAGTGTTTGTTAACTCTACAATCTAGACACTTTTTATTTATAGTTAATTGACAATGAATGCTCTAGATGTATTTTTTAATCTAGGGATAAACAAAAGATAGCAATGTAACCCAAGGTTAAAATCGATGGCATAAGTTTGCAAACAATCAAATGCGATGTTTGTTAGCCTTGGAAGGTTTGAGTAAGGAAACCATTGAATGCTAAGTGGAGTCGATGTCCTATTTCGGGCGTCAGATCAGATTCAACTGTTTCCTTGCCTTCTACAATGAAAAATAACAGATTTGTTAGTTACTTCCTGAATAGCTCAATTCATCGGAGCATCAAATTAATATTCTGACATAAAATAAGAGTTTTACGGAAATTATTTGAAAATTGTTATTTATAAATGAAACTTGTTGATTTACCTTTAGCACGTCTTATTTTTCATTTCACGGAGTTTTTTTTTGATTTACTGGGCGCAAAAAGAAGGGAAAACCAAATAAAAAATCAATCAATTAAATTATATACTGTAGAAAATCGCAATGGAAAAAATATAATTTATTATAATATAGAGCAGTCCGGTTTGACCTGTTTCATTTAACATATTATTAATTACTTAACCCGTTATTTTTTAACGAAGAATTTTTCGTGACTCGTAAAGGGAAAAGTCGTCTTTTGGTCTAATGTGTTAATTTCTTATTTGTAAGAATTTATATGGGTAGTAGTTATAAAGTAATGGGGGTTGTTCGCTTTTCACGATTCCGACTCCACGGCCCTGCTATTTCTATAATATATTTATTATCAACCGATTGCTTGTTAAATGCTTGATATGAGTGTAAACAGTCATGATGATATAATAATTGTAGAAATAGCAATGAAAATGTATTTGTGTTAGTTCAAAATATAATGCGTTTCCACCAAGAAGTGACCGTCAACACCTAAAAATTGATTTAACTGGTCATTTTTATTGTTTCGATCAAAGTGCTGTTGTTGCTTCGTGTCTTTTTACTGTCACGAAAAGTTAAACATGATATGACATATGTTGTATGTTTTTTTATTTGCGTTTCTTAATTGAGACGAAATTTTGTTAAGCAAACAATTCATTTGTGTTGTGTTACGTCAGATTACTTATTTTGTTTGATTGTTTAAGCTTCTATTGTAGTAAAATGCGTTGCGAGATATTTACAGTAGAACCTTTTATAGCGCAAGCACGTTGGCAAAGAACTTAGCACCGCTTAAAAATATTTGACAATACATAAAAAGAGTTACGACATATTTTTATGTGCATTGTTTTAACCTGGTTTTTGGATTCTTTGTCATTCAATCACAAAAGTAAATGCTATTTTCGACACAAAAATATATTGTAAAAAAATTCAGCGCACGATATTTTACAAAATGCAATATTTAGAAATTTATTTTAAATGACGAATATAATTGTACATTTTTTTAGTAGTGCTTCAATTTTATACAACACGTAAGCATCAAAACTTTTCCATCGTTTTGATACCAAGTCCTGGTGAAGTTTCATGTAGCGGATTATCCCATTAACGCAAACGGTTTTCGCTTGGGGCCTCCGAATATTAGAGGCCTAAAATGACTCGCCACATCACATTTGACACATTTAAAATTTAATATATCATGTTTATTTGATAAAGAGATTTATTAATATTCCAATGAGATATTTTTGTACGACACTTACTATTCCTAAATAATTATATATAATTAATTATAAAGTTTTTTTTTTAATAATAAAAACAATTTTTTTTGTACATTTCCACAATGTATTTTTGAATCAGGACAGGTTTCGCTCATCGCGAGCATTATCAACTGACAGAATACAATTTATAAAAATGTCTATTTATTCAAAATATTTGAGTTAAAGGTAGCAGGTATACAAAACCATGCCTTTCCACTAATGACGGTTAACATCTTGAAAGTAAATTTTAAGTCTTGTATATTTTTTTTTACCCAAATTGTCGATAGTGTCTGGCAAGTGCATAATCCGCCGCTGGAAGCATAGTGAAATAAATTGTTCTCATGAAAATTTCTTAATTAGTCGTTCAACTTTTTTTTTTTTTTGAGACAGTAAGGACACACAGATGAGGCTAGAAAGACGGCTGAGGATAAAATCCCGATGCTAGAAATATAGTAGTAGATAGTTTATCGCTTTCGATATGCGTTTTTTAAAGGATATGATGGATTGAAAAAATGTAAAGATTATAAAATTCTATAACATTGAACTGAAACTGATAAATACATGTATTACCTAGTATCAATAAATATACCTTTAAAGGGATATGAACCAGAGGACTCGTCTCAATTATTGTATATAATTTGTGATAACCATGTTACTTATAAGATAATACTTCTTGAAATAAATTATATCATATATTAGAATATAATAATATCATTTATTGAATTATTCTTTTTTTCTTTAGATATGAATACTAAACGTCTTGGACGGATGTAAAGCTTCTAGAAAACTATTATGTATAAACTTATGATGTATTTTCTTTTTACATTTTTGGTTTTTAAAAATTAAAAAAAAATATGTGCTTTATACAATAAAAAGCGATAAAAATTCTCACGTCCTATTGTGAAATATAAATAAACATAATTTTAAAAGGAATAAATAATCATACATCATTCATAAGTTAATTAATGTAAAAAAATCTTTATAATTTTTATTTACATATTAAAAAATATGATACGGTAATAAAACGATTCGTCACCAACTGTGTTATAAAACAATTATGTAACAGCAAATATGTGACGTATGTTTCTTAGGAAGTTACTGAAACTTATGACACTACTGTTGTGCGACAAACGATCGGCCAGAACAATATCAAATAAGGATGACGCGTGACCCGAATTTGACGTGAGGCGAATGTCGCAGTTTTCTTAACCGGAACTTTGCACCGTATCAACATTTATCAAATGACTTGCATCAAGCTAATACGCAATTAAATAAAGATTTTTAATTTGAATAATTTATTGAAAAAGAATTAATGCTTAGTTATCTCATAATCGTGCGTATGTAACATTTTATAAAAAATCTTACGGTTTCTTTAAAGATAACTAACACATATACTGATACATAAAATTGTATTTAAATTTAGGATTAATAGCAATTAAATTGTTATGATATAAACAAGTATATTTCAGAATATAACGACGAGTTACTTTAAAGCAATCCATAAGAAGAAATTGGAATCAATTTTATTTAACACGGTGAAAAAATAGGAATGCATTTTAGTACTACAAAATTTTACAAGATTCAGTTGATAGCTATTTTGGCTCACGCCTTCGCCAGGACTGTGCGGCGTGGGTCAAAATAGTTGTCAACTATACTTATAAAATTTTGTAAAACTAAAATACTTTGTTATTTTTTCACCATGTTATAATGGAGTTCTACCAAGTAAATGCCGATTGAATCGATACAATTTCATTTAATTTATATGCAGAAGTTTCGAAGATAAATCGATTCTCATATATTATCATTCTGATATCTAGAATGACGTTAAAATACTATTTGATAACTATAAATATAAATAATTACTTGACTTGTTTATTTTGTGGTTGTTTTGCTTCTTTTAGGGTCAAGTTAATTCTTTGTATAGTAGTTGATTAACATTCCATGATAACACAGCTTAAATACTTAGGTAGAATTATTATTAGGAGTGAACCTTTGCGATTGAAAATAAACAATTAATACTGTATAAAAATTTCAATTACATGACTTAATATGTACTCGTAAATGTAAGCTTGATTCAAGTTACTTGTACAATATAAGACTTGCAGAAAATGCAAACTCATATTCATATACATGTTGACATATATTTGCTTCACTATGGAATTATGGCCCTTACTAAGAAATGTAAAATATGGGTCATATTAAACTTTGTATGGATATGTGGGCTCTTTCGCAGTTCTATGAAAATCAACCATGAATGGAATCTTGCAATAGGATCTAATATTGAATGTATTTATTTGAACATATATGTGTGTCATCAAGATGCAAAAGCAATAATTAAAAGATTCATAAAAATGATGAAAGTTTCAACAACAAAAAAGCACATAAAAAACACGTTTTCTAAAAAAATAATAACATATAATTGATTGTTTATATGAATGTATATCAATGTGAAATATTTCCAGGCCAACTAGATAAAATCGTCCTTTTTCCTTACTGTGTTCACGCGTAGTACGAACAACATATTGTTGATATATGAATTGATTGATGGTATTTCAATAGAACGTATAGATTGATTGTGATGTTAATATGTTCATAAAAAAGACGTGACGAGAGATATTAGCTACCTACGATCTCTGTCTAAGTCCTTTTTCTTTCTTGGACCTCTGTCAAACGGTTCTTTAAAACCAAGGGATAATGATATTTATTCTACACGTATTTCATGATCAATAAGTTAATCGTTAGTCTCGTCAAGATCGTATTTTTCTGTCTTAAAATTTTCAAAAATACATAAATTAAACGACTGAGAAATCGGAAATTTTCGAATTTTAGAACAACTTCACTCAATATACATAGCTATGATAAAACAAACTTGATTAATTATAATTTTTTTTATCCTATGTACATAGAGTCACAATTACCACATGCCAGTTTTCATATTCAAAAACTGACATACTGTTTATATTTTAACGATTTACGATCGCTGATGTAATGTCGATACAAACGGATATACTACACAGCGGTGTTGTTTAATCAAAACTACATGTTATGATCGGATCACAGATTTGAATTGAACTCATCGCTTAGGCTCGTAATGTTATCCGCGACCGATCTTTTAACACGAAAAAGGAGTGAATCAAAAACAAATAGGCTTTAAATTCAACAAATGATCGGTTACTCTTTATCATAAATCAATAAGTCGTATTTGAATAGACCGAAGTTATACTATTTGAAAGTCTAGACAAGAATCTATCTGAAATACACGTGAGTCATAGAATGAGAACTTATACTCTTTAGTCACTTGAAATCAGATAAGTAAAAGAAAGCGAATATTAATGGAATTGTATGTAACCATTAATATTTTTAATACTCTAGTTGTAATATGTAATTCCAGCAATGTTTTCGAACAGTCACACTCAAACTTTTTGTTACTCGGGTCAAACACACAGAACTAACTTCTGACGAAGGTGTGAGCCGAAATAGCTATCAACTATATCTTATAAAATTTTGTAGAACTAAAATACATTGCCATTTTTTCACTGTGTTATAATGGAGTAATACCAAGTAAATGCCCATTAAAATAATCAAATACACTTGTTTCCTACGCAACATCGTAAGAAATATTGCTATGCAAAAAATAAAACCTATAACATGATTTTATTCACATGCTTCATAAAATATGCGATTTTTGTTGTTGAGATAAACTCTTACAATCGAATACGGTCTTTATTTGCTACATCGAAAAATGTTTAATGGGTAGCAAGTTGAGTATGACTGAGATAAGATGGAGCGAATTTAATTTATTTTAAAAACAAAATTATACTAAAAAGTAGCCAATTTAAACTGATTTGATTTTTTAATCCTTTACTTGTTGAGATGTAAAAATTCCAATACCAAATAATTCAATAGTGTCCGTCTAGAAAACACAATTAATATTTAGAAATTTATATGATATAGTTAAATCAATGTGATTTTGGGCAGTAATTTATTCTATAAAATATGTGAGTATAAATAATTTGTTTTTTAACCCCTTTCCTGCTGAGCCGTGTATATTCCAATATCGATACGTGAAAAAATAATTCAACGGTAACGATGTTAAATAAACTTTGGAAAGTATTGGAACAAATTAGACTACATTTTAACATACAAATAAGCACTTAGGCGATATTTTTAACAATGTCAACTATCAATATACCGTAAATACACGTCTCAACAGTTGAGATGTATGCCATTTGTGGGTTAATTTAAATACGAGAGCGAGTTGATCAATAATGGTGAAATCAGTCAATTATGATCAAACGTGCGTGCAAATATGTTCAACTGTAGAAAAACGTTTCTCAAATGCGATGCGATGGATGCAAATGCGACCAACAGGGCAAACATCATTAATCAAAAGCACTGTAGTTGACTATTATAGCGATTTACCGGTCAAATTCATTTCCAATACTTATATTTCGTGAAATATTATTCGAAATAACAGTAGTGCAATCATTGCAAGCAAAATATTTTATTAAATATGCCAAGAAAATATAGTTAAATTTCAATATAATATAAGAATCGTTCAAACTTTGAAAAATTCCATACGTTACGATCCTAACGTTTTTTAAGATGGATTGTAAATTCAAATCAACAACATACTTTCCTAGTGTATCAAAAAAGATATTCTGAAGAATCTTACGAGAAAATGTTGCAATTAATTAAGTCTATCACATAAAAAACTCGCGAATTGCAAAAAAATACTATTTGGATTTCGGCGGTTTGAATATTATGACCCGGGGTGATGTTCTCGTAGGTGGTCTCATGGTAATTTAAACTGTTTATAAGAGAAGGCGTGGTCGAACTAAAGCGTATAAATAAAAATTTAAAGGATTCAACTAGACATGTATGGAGAATAAAATTAATTATGAGTACTTCCTGAATGTATATAAATGTCAATTTAAATAATTGATTGCCTGTAGCGATATAGCAGACGTACAAGTATAACGTACTTATTGTCTATGATTATCAAAATAAATTCGAATTAAGAAGAGAACGTTTTTTGCTTGTATAAATATTTTCTTATGAAAAAATATATCGTTATTGGCTTTGCGTTGAGCTTATGAGTTACTATTGAAATGCTTAAAACGTATGACAAGAAATAGACTTAATATAAAAGTTCACGTCATTAATTGTAAAGGCATACACAGCAAATCAAGTTTAAGCTTTATATATACATATTTAAAATGTATTGGATTGTAATTCTACCGTGTTAATGCACCAGTATAAGTAATGAAAACATTTTTTTTCTATAAATAAATGCAGGCGTAGTTGCAAAAAAAAGGATTATTTGGGGTAGTAAATTAGTCTAATTGTGGTAAAAACTCTCTATTCTCTCAATTTAAGTCAAACTCATTTTGTAAAAATATTATACGTTTTCACATATTTTGACACTCACGATCCGGGTTTCGCTTTTAAGCATATTGAGACAAACTATCACATGGATACAATAAAACTGACAAACCAATTGACATAACCGTTGTAAATTGTTTACAACGCGTGAATTCTGATTGGAAAATCGATTTATATATCTGCCAGTAGTAAGATAAGAGCCCGTGAGTGTCAAAACTGTAGTTATTGACGTTAACCATAAAGCTTCAAAGCCAAATCAACATACTTGAAGAAAAAGTAATATGAAAGTAAAATCAGTTTTTTTTTACTTATTATGGTTTTTATACACCGTTTGTGATTTTATAAATTTTTAAGTTACTAATTGACTAACTTAGTGACTTTCTGATACGTATTTTGGTGGATTGAGGTGGATGAATCCAAAACTACGCACTAAAAAAAAATTACGCGTTTTTCCATTAAAGGCATATCTGCGGCTTTCACTCTTGTTTAAACACAATTAGGCGCGATCGCCAGCATTTTCCGATCTCCCAATTATCGTTGCGGTTTCTGCATTACCGACCGGCCAGTGAAATCGGTCCAACGGTGAAACTGCACCGAAGAGCTGGCACGGGAGCGAGAGGCTGCTATACGCGACCGAGACGATCGGAAAAAGAAAGAGAAATTCCCCCGCTTCCTGATCGCTGGAAGTGCTCGCTCGTCGACCGTCTCTTCGGCCGTTCAGCAGGTTGACAGCATGCACGCGACTCTTCTGAAAGTCAGTCGGGCCGAAGCCGTTGCAATTAGCGGTCGTGTCGTACGAAAGTGGAGTGAATACGTGCGCACGTGCCAGCTTAAAAAAAACGTATAAAACACGCGAGTGTCAAATAAAAACTTCAGTGAATAAAATTATATAAAAAACATTATTAAATTATAATTTCATAAAAAATAAATATCGCATGTGGTCTGTTCGGTATTTTTTATACAAAGTGTTATTGAAATTTATATTTAGTGGTTGAATTAAAAAGTTAGTGTTTCCGGTAGTTTGGGGTGCCAGTTTTCACTGGCAGGAAGTGTTGTACATCTTGGAGGCTCTGTAGGCCATGGGGTTGCAGCCTTGCACATGCGCGTAAAAGGTGAGTGTCGATTTTCACAGTGAAACACGAGTCTTAATAACTGTTCTTTTGATTGCATTATAAATAATTGTGCAAAATTTAACTGTCTTAAAAAATTGTACACATAAAAATCATATTGTAGCTTTAAACATTATTAATTTGGTTCCAAGTGGAATTAGTCAAAAACTATAATGGTTAAATATATTTTAACAAATTTAAAGTAATAAAAAAGTGTTTTAAATGGTAAACGATGAATTATTAGTTGAAACACCCAGAAAAAGTACGTCATTAAACTATGTATGGAAATAAAAAAAAAATTTAAACTAAAAAAAAGAAATACTCTCGGTTACAAAAAGATCATGGTAAAACGTTTTCTTCTGTTACACCTGAATTATGACAGTAAACTATTATTTTTTTGAACAGAAATATATAATCAATGAAACGAATTTTTATCGATGCAAAATATTTTTAAAGGCTTAGTAAAATTTTTCTTAATCATTTTATCTTTTAATCGAATAACATGTGACGTGATTTTGTCAAAGGAAATGCATATTTTAAACCTTACATTTAGTCGTTATTTAAGGAAAACATACTCAAAAAATAAATAAGAAATCAAATGACTGAAGAGTATACATTCCAATTTTTTAATGATCAAAACCGTTAATTAGTAACTTTTAATGAATATTTTGATGAATATAGTTTATTTTTTCCAATAGTCAGTTAATAGTTGACAGTATTTCAGCTAGTAAGCATTGCTAATGTGTAAATAATAATTAATTAATCATAAAGAAATAACGATAGTATGTTTTTATTTACCTAAATAGTAACGGAAAATGAAGGAGAATTTTTAACAAGTGAATATTGTAAATTTTAGTGTATTTTTTAAAATATAAGGATGTTGATACTGCGGAAAAATGCAAAGCCGAATTTAAAATTCCGACACAATAAATAAGTATAGGAATGAATTTATTAAGTGACGCAATTAAAAATAAAACAGTTAAATTTTCTTTATCACGATTTAATGCCGAAGCGACGTTCAATAAAAGCTTAATGTTTGCATCTTAAAGTTATGTTAATTAGCGCAATTCATTTGCCAACGCTTTAAGCTTCCAAGAAGCGTATGTACTGTTATTTCATACTGTGCTTTCAAGGGTCCATGATTGAAATCGTCTTCAGTGCAGAGGTGTCATCGTAAAATGTGTTTATTTGATTATGTTATTCGGCTGGCATTTGTGTGGTTATTTATTTGAGTGACACACATTATCGTGACATAATTGGAAATAAAGCTAGAGTTTTACGTGACAGTTAGAAATGCTCAATCAGTGATCACGTAAAACCGGTAATGCTTCGATTTCTATACACTTATATGACAAAAAACGCAGTCTGTTGTCTAATCAACCAGTTTTGTATTTAATTTGCTGCTTGCGGTTCAGTTTTGTGTCACCGAAGAGGTTTGACAGTATTCAAATTGCTGTATAAATATTAATTTAGTATCACCTTCATATAATTTACAATACAGTAACGTGCAATATTCAAGACTAACTTCTATTTTATTGTATTGTAATAACAAATTTCTTTGTCTTCGACTCAGTGCAAAAGAGGAAATACTAAATGTTGAGATAAATTCGTGTGTTTCTAGTCTGTGACGATATTTATAAGATGATCAATTAAGATATTAATCCACATTTCATTTCAATAACACATTTGAATAGTTGATATTGGTTGATTTATATTTAGGCATAACTCAAATGCTACAATGTTTGAATGTATTATTTTCTTGATGAAAAACTAAGTATTGTCAAATACACATATGGAAAAAAACAATAAACCATAGAAATTACAGATATATATTTTTTTATTTCATAATTAAAAATGTAACATCTTGGTTATTCTGTGAATATAACATATGTACAGTTTTTTATTGTTTGTTAAATAGAAAGTTGCATTGATGAAATATAGGAATGATATCACGATTGAAGTAGACGACGAAAAATTTTCACATTGAGACGATTTTTCAAACACAAAACTTTTGGATTACAAATTTTAAATACAAGCCGATGAAAGGAAAATTCCGTTATGTCCATTTTTTAAATATATTTTTATAGAACCAAACAAATGTTTATAATTCAGAAAAATAGTCATATTTGAATGAGAAAAAATTGACAAATCGCAATTTGATTCTATTTATTGATTTTATCGAATTATGCATGTCGTCAAAAAAGTTAACATTTCATTTTATTTACCTTCTTATGACTTTTAGTACGTACGTCTTACTTAATTTGAAAAAAAAATTAAATCATTGTTTTTAACATTTCTTCTTTATTTAAATTAACATATGATTGATGGTTAAGAAAAAGTAGCATTTTTCAGGAACGTAGATAAGAAAACTAAGCTGTCAGATTAAAATGTGTGCCAAAGTTAAAATATGTTTTTTGTATAATTTAACCTCAATTATGTCTTTCTTAGAACTGGAAAATATTTAAAAAAAATTAGTTGCTTTAAAAGAATCATAAATCAGAACATGAGATAAGATAAGAAAAACCATTAAAATGATAGGGAAGTGTAATTGTAGTGATGTACGTAAAATATGAATTATTTTATGCACTGCTTTGGCTGTCTTTTCAATTAATATCTACGCCACTGGTATTTTTGTAACATTTTAATGCGCTTGTTAGTGCACGCATTAAAATATAAATATTTAACGCCGTGTATACAACCATAAATAACATGTCATTTAATACGCAATAACATTTTAATCAATTGATAGAACTTTTTATACTTGACCCTTTTTAATAGATGGATTCCACAGTGGTGTGTACTTGTAAAAGACACTGGTCATATTAAAAAAGTAAAATGTTATTGATTAAAAATAAGGAAGGTTATGAAAATTAATTTTTGAAGTGCCTGAATGTCTGAAGTGTGTGAATCTGTCATACTTGGTTTTTATGTATAATTGTGTAACGAATTCAAAATTCAGCGTCAATTGAGAGCAGTTGATAAACTGTCATTTTGGTAGTACACTAGTGTGCTTCCTACAACCGAGTCTTGTATAATCGCCCTTAAGACAATCTTTAAAATCACTTTCATCACTTCAATCAGAAGCGATATAATGGAGAAAAAACATTAAAACACAATATTTATGGGTAATATACATGCGATATACGAAACCAGTCGTGATATTAATTATATGACATTGTAGAAATATTACAAAACGCTGTTTTAAGTTCTGAGTGTTCAAAGTGTGCGTGTGCATTAATGAATTGAAAATAAATTTACTTTCAATGTATTACATTATTATTTTGGGTTAAAATGTATTTTAGTTGCCAACGAGAAGCTCTCACCATTTAGCTATCATTTCGAAATTACAGTGAATTCCAAGAGAATGATATCTTTTAGATATATTGATTTTTGAAACTAGATTTGCTCCCATTGTGGTGTATATGAATTACTGATCGATTTTAAGGTTTTCTACTAACTGCTGGTAGTTTTGCTATTGATTTTCTAAGAGTATGAATAGAAGTGTAAGTCTAGTACAGGACTTATGATATAGGTTTTCAGAATTGATTGAATGAGAGGAACTTTTAGAAAAAGAAATTAAAATTTAAATGCGAAATTATGCATTCCGGAATTTGAGTCCGTGAGTACTGCAACCATATTCGACAACATGAACCACTCTACCACGGATATCCAGCACTTTGTTATACTGCTGGCTTAAATATTAAATATACGATTTATAATGGAATGTTATAAAATCGCTAGAAGTTACCATTCGAATAAAATATGCGAGTATTTCTGCAGGTAAATGGGTGGTAGAGTACCGTAAATATGCGGCGGCTCCAGTCTGGCGCTTCATCTTCAGTTCAGCATTCACGTTTTCTTTCCTGGAGCAAGTTCCCTGGTCTTGACCCTCATCCAATAAATGCAGCGAATACGTTTTTCCCCACAAAGCAAAATTGTTAATTTAATTACAACGATTAATAACTATGATGTATACAGCTTTGATTAAATAGTGAGCTTATTATTTTATGCAGACAATCTCACAAAATCCATTAAAACTTTTTACGTTAATACTACAGGACATAAGCTTCTGTGTGCTAGTGGCAAGAGCTTAATTTGGTGGATGAGCAAAGCTTTCAAATTCTGATAAGGGCACCATCATATAAGAATTGGATATACTTGTCCATGATAACTTTTCTCCTTTAGATCTGTGAAAATAAAATGAGAAACTCAAATGGTTGTAAAATTTTAAACTATTTTTAAAAATATTCATTCATAATATATGTATTGTGGAATAATTCTTTTATTGATAAAGTAATTGACTAGCATTGAATCACATCTCATTGAAACATGTTTTGCCTATCACTTTTAAAGTGTTAATTGTCACATTTTAGTAAAAAAGTTTTATATTACAAATAATGATATCAATTTTTCAGTACTATTTTAAAAATAATTTTTATGATCAGAACCCGTTTCGCATAATCTGAAAAAATACAAATTACAACCAAGAATATTTATTAATTAACAATTTGTTATTTAATTTTTTTATTATTTAATTTTTAATTCATTTTATTTAAATGAACTTCGAATATTGTTTTTTATTACAATTGTTAAAATAATACGATCAAATTACGTGAAAAAATATAGTGATCATACAAAGAAGCTTAGCTTAGATGAAAATTGAGTAATTTATTTTAACGTCTCAGTTAAGTCATATCGACAACCGTATTCAGGTGAAATCTAACCGCTAGAAAATAGTTATTTAAAATGTAAACTATTAACGGCTTAACGGATCTTTGAATATATATTATCAATCATCTTAAATTTACACATAAATGTAAGATAAGTTGGCAATCAAAGGTTAAAACTTTTACTACAAAGAACTTAAACGAAGTTTATTACCTAAACGTTGTCTATTAAGAATAAGTTAATTTCATGTCTGTATTTATCAAACGAAAATCCAATCCCCTTTAATGATTATTCTTCTGCATGAAACAGTATTTAATTTTAATTCAAAGATTTCTTCATTACGTTTTATATCCTCCATACTCTAAATGTCTATACTCCAAATGGTTCCTAAGATTATTTAAGAGTTCATAATGTGACCGTAAAATTTCCCATTAGTCGTTTTTGTTAATGAGTATTTCAGAATGATTTTTATAACCTGAAATAAACTTTTATTTGGACTTCATTTTGATGAAAGAAAAGTAGCTATTTAATTTTAAGATTTCTTTAACTTATTATTTGTAAACTTTTTTATGGTTAGATAAAAATATTTTTTTACTTCGTAAACCATATATTTTGTAGAAATGGGGAAAATGAACTTTCTATTTGTGTAACTAACTTTGTTTCAATTTGTACTATATTATATGATATTGCTCGCGATGAGCGAAACCGGCCCTGAGATTTCTATTATGAAAATATGGAAATAGTACTCAACATAACATTTCATTTTTTTTTATAAAAAGTGTGTTAAATATTTATCAAGGACATTTTGTCATGATTTAAAGTCTGAAAGATTGACTTCCCCAGTCCCAATCAAAACTGACTTTCGAGAAGAATGAGTTCATTTATACGAAATAGTTGTGTGCACAGTATGCTATATAATGATCAACCATTTTTTTCCTCATATTGTTTGCTTCGCCCATTTGAATTAACTGACAGGGAAGAGTTTTCTAACACCTGTCCGAGCTATAGGCCGTGTGTGTTTTGATAGATCATAGTGCAATCTTCAATGTTTTCTGCAGATGTACGGTGTTTTACGTTCAGAAAATTGTTAATAAATCCATATACAGTAGAGTGCAAGTCAACAGCAATTGCTCCTAAGAAAGTCAAAGCACAAAATTTAATTTTGTATTGGCATATTAAACGTCTGCTAAAACCAAATGGACAGCCTTGGTATATTTATATTGGGTATATTATAGTAACCCCATTCATTTGAATTAAAATTAAACTTGAAACCAGACTTTCTAACCCTAGGATTTCTTGAATAATCGCTAATCAAAATAAGTAAACGGATTGTAATATTTACGTAAAATTGATGATGTTTATTTTTTGAAAAGTGACGAAAGTTTAAATACACATTGCGTCAGAATCATTCTCATATTAGCAAGATTATAAGAGATGTTTATTTTCATACGTTCATTTATTTTCGCAACCGGTGAAAGGGATTTCCATGAAAAATTATGATTACTGATGTCGGACACGAGGAAAATCATACTCAGGGGAATATATAGAAGAAACATGTCAGTAATTGTCACAATGCATTTTATGGCATGCTTTACAATCAAATAAAATAATATATTTATGTGAATAACTATAATTTTTTAAGTTGAAAATTATTCATTAATAATATTTGATAGCAGGCAGTTATAAAAATATAAAAATCCACTGTTAATAATGACATTTTTTTACCGTAACCGAACATTCCGTAATCTGCTTCCACATTCTTGATTTCAATTTTGATCTCAAAACTATAAAATCTCTATACCCTATTATATACATAAACTATTTGATAAAAAAAACAGTTTACTTGATGTTAATTTAATATTTTAAATAATAAACACACATTTTTTAGTACTTATTTCCACAATATATTTTTGATCAGGACCGGTTTCGCTCATCGCGAGCGTTATCAACTGACATTATCAGATATTTATTATTTAAAATATCATGCCTTTCCATCAAGAAGTGACAGTTAACACCTTAAAAGTGGTTAATTTAATAGTTGTCCATCATAAAACATACGAATATGAATTTATAGTGTACGTATATAATGCTAGACAGGGTGTTTATTTGTTGACCGTCTACTCTAGCTGCAAGCCTTTGAAATCAACTGTCGGGTCAACGCATTAGCGGTGATCATCTAATGATACTAAGGCACGACTTCATACTCTAAACTGCCTTTGATACGTACCCACTGAGTTGTAATCTGAGAGATTTTAAGATCGCACTATTGCGGAAGCGCTTGGTCCTTACTACTGGCTCGAGTTACTTGCTAGACAGTATTTAAAAGCTCATTCAAGTTAACAAAAGAAAAAAAATATCAATTTAATTTTTAAAAAATTTCTTATGACACTGTGTTTATGTTATTGTTTTATGTTTTCATGTCATGTTTAGTAATACGGCGATTTTCGCGAAAATATGTTTTGGAAAAAGAATTTGATTTTAAATAATATATAGAATAATTGTATTTTCCGTAGTACCATATGTAAGTATATTTATATTATATATTTAATAATTGATTGGTTGCTGTGCTTTATTATCAAAACTTTCGTTTTGTGATAATTCTGCTTTTCTTTTATTGTACGCTATGAAGTAAAATATTATGTGGATGTGATACATATGTGTATTATATTTAAGATTTAAATGTAAATTATTAAGTATTTCCTATACGAGGTTCTCCCGTAAATGTGTATTAATTTAAATATACGAATACTTTATTAAAATTTATTATTCATCGGTTGGCGACGTTGGTAGTGAGCGACAGCGGTATTCATATTTTAAAAAAATGTGAAGAAAAAATGTATTATCATTTATATTTGAATTAACTGCATTTATAATATGAATTCTTGAAGGAATATAAACGCAAAAAAAATAATTGAAATTTTAAATTATACGGAAGTATAACTGTGGAGTCGTTAAAAAAACACGAATCCGACATTGGCCAATAACATGAATCTGGCTAAAAAAGGTTTCATTTTGTCAGGCTTTCGTACCTTTTCTTTTTGTGTGTATTAAAATAAAAATCAACCAACCAATCCAGCAAATAGCAAAATTTTAGTATATTAGGACTCTAACGAGGACGATTTATTTCTTCTTGTTCATTGAGATATTTTTCAAATCATATAATTGCACACTCGTTTTTGACCGTTTTGACTCCGGCCAAAACACTGAAACTTCATTACTTTGACTTCGACATCACAGCTCTGCATTTATGGTTGAATATGGTTACAGTTATTTGAATTATGTAACATCATCCAATATTATATTTAATATGTGTAAAAAATCATTTATAACAATTAAACTTAATGCTTCTACATTTAGATTCAAGACTTAAAAACGTCTATTCATGATGTCAAAGTGATACTTTAAGCTCTAACGATGATAATTTGCAAAATGTGCTAACTGGTAATGATCAGAGGTATTGAAAATTTAATGGCATTCCGAGCTTTATCAATGTGTTTGATTAGGCGTCCATTAGTAACCTTAATCTTCCAATCAGATATATATTCCTTACAATAAACCGCTCGCAACCTCAATTGCCAAAATTAAGATCTCTCTACCTCTAACTAGCATTGTTAATGCTAACAAGCCACACAACCAAAAGTATTATTGAAAGATCTGGTCTGTTGAATCTGAGCCCCCTCTTCTACCAAAAAGCTTTATTCTTTAATTAAGTGTGTAAGGAAATCTGAAGTGAAGTACATATTTAATAAAAAAATATAGTATTTATTATAAATAAATGATTATATACTTTTATACACAATTTCAAGGTTAAATAAATACTTGGTTAACTGAAATTCGTAAAAAAAAAATTGGCGGTGATGTCTAAAACGTCATCTCTTATCCATTGTTAAAAAAGGACGTAGGACGAGCGGTTTGCTTAAAATTAGTCCTACTCCATTCTCTCTGATAGTACTATCATTAAATTAAAGCAAATGGGTAGCTTAAAGTTAACTTTAAATTAAAAGAAATGAGTTAACGCATTGGAAACAGGACGTCAATTTTTCAACGGTCTTTTTTTCTGCGAAAAATATGGAAGTTGAATTTTTGATTCCGCGTCATCATATAGTTTTTGATTTCATGATTCTCGATAGTGAAACGATCTTTTTGACATACAAAGCTGTTAGAATGTAGTGTAGATCGATACGGTGCAATATTTAATGTATATAAATATTGTAAAAAGGTCTTTTCATCAAATAGTTTAAACATAATTTATTCTCTCCACAATAACAGCTATCTCATTTGGTGGCGTTAGTATTTTCCGATTAAATGATTAAATCAACGATGATTCATAATTTATTTTTTTATTGAAATATTAAATCGTTGGATGTATGTCGATTAAGCTCGTTGGCCAAAAATTCTTAACGTTAAAGTTACATCTGGTTGATTGATTCTTTGCAAATTGCTGATAATACTTTCTTACGAAAAAATCTGTCAATACGATTTTTTGTAGTCGCTTACAAACTAATCATATAATAATTTGAGATAAAGATGATAATCAAAAAATTTCAAACCATATAAACTGTGAGAGATAAGATTATATTATATTGTAATTGAAACACGACATAGATGAGTAGATGATAAATAATAAACATTTGCTGTTATAGTTCTACCGGAAAACTCTATAAATCAGTGTTGCCAGTGTTAAGAATGGATGTTTAAGTAACAGGAGATCAAGTATCCAAAAGCTTGTATGGGGGTTTTAGTAATATCATAATTATTAACTTCAATATTATAACGATTTTAAAACGTTAGCTCTGAACTGTTATTTTATTCAAATTGAAAAATACTGATAATAAATTAACATTTTTTTGAATTGAATGATATTACAGCCACAAAAATATTACCTCTTCTTTTATTGATATGTTTTGCTTTTGTGTTCTTCTACGATTTACTTCAAATAAATCAATCTAGGAAAATTCATTTACGTTTTACTACGCTACGACCGGGTTCTTTATGTGTTCTCAGGTATTCAGGATGCTATTATCAAAAACAGTTACTTAGACTGACATATCAAAACGAAGGAAAACCCTAAGTTAAATGCATATTTTTTGACATTGATGTATAAAATAACCAAATGGTCTGGTTAATGGAGTGAGATAGTGTGCGTCATTGCAAGCACGTCTTCGTGTGGTCAGTGACGCCAAACGTTAATTAGGCCAAACGTGAGTACTGAGCGCTTCCAGCATTTATATCGAAATTTTTATGCCTTGCAGTTATACTGTAAAAAGAGATACACCGACTTCTAGCAAGCACGTACAGGCGTGAACAGTGACGACAACTTTTTGTTAGGTCACATGTGAATTGTTTCTGTCAATATACGACTGTCATCGATAAAACCAAGCAATGAATGATATCGTTTCGACTTGAGGCCAAAGTTTTCCAGCTAATTTTATTATGAGTACTTCCATCAATTGTCTATTGTTACTAACGGCATCAATTGAATAAGATTTAAAAGATTATTAAAAACGTAATCTTGCGTATCACGGTTGCGTTCTATATGATTTCTGTATCTTTTTTACCTTCCGTAGCGTGTCAAGGTAACTGGTTTTCAAACACACTGTAGGTTGAATTGTATTGTCAAAAATTAGCTTAATTATTTTTGTCGTAGATAAGTAAAATCCAATCGGCTTTTGACATTAGTGATCTCTCCACATTGTCAATGGATTCAGCGGTAAATAAACATATAAATATTTTTATTTATTGAACTTTGTCAAACTCTACCGTCTAATCTATTGAGACTGTTGATTGCTGTGTATCAGTGGTCTTCAAACCTCGGGGTTTGGTGGCACCTCTCTGGGGTTACGCGACTAAAAATAAAGTAATTATGTAATTTCATTATTTTAAATATCATGCCTTTCCATCAAGAAGTGACAGTTAACACCTTAAAAGTAATTTCATTAGTATAAAAGCGTTAAACCAGATGTCTTGCTAATGAAAACAAGGGAACAACTTATCGGCATATCAACAGAGATTTGATGTCTTCACACGAAGTAACTATAACATATTCATATACTTTGAATATTATTTAAAAATACGCATATTTTTATAAAGACGGGATTGGAGTTTAACGAAAAAAAAACTTAATATTAATAATTCTAACGGTTTCATGAGTCCGAAATGTTTGAAGACTTCTACTGTATATTGATGTATGTGTTCATAGTATGAAAACTATCGTTTAAAAACTATTTTTGTCTATATTAAAGGCTTGGTTTTTCCTGATTATCTTAGTGAGTTTAGCTGACACCAACACTACTGAAATCAATTTTGAAACATTTGGTGTTGGAAAATTCTATAAGTGTCTCAGCAAGCAACGGGAAGACGACGTACTTGCTTTATTTCACGAAACATTGTTTGAGCAACTGTTTTGATTTTTAAATTGTGATATATTAGATAGTAATAGATCCATACAAGTATTTTTCGTCGATCAAAATGAAGAACAGAGAATGAATACAACATCAAATACCCCTTTACATTTTCATTACCAACGAAATGTTGTAAATTGTAACTACAATGTGAGCGTTAATAATTGATTCAAAATGAGGGCTCTTGTAAATTTAACGTCCCCGTTTCCGCAATGCAGCAATGCAAGGATAAAATACATAAATATGCGTAAAAGCTGATTTATACAGCCTTAAGTCTTTTGAAAGCGAGTTGCGCCGAAGAATTTCTTGCCCAAGGGAATCCTTCTGTCGTTGCTATCTTTTGCGACCAGCAATTTCCGTTAAATCCTGTAAGACTGCATAACACGTGAGAACCTGGATCGAATTTATCGATTAAATTTAAATGTGCAGTTAAAATTATCACATTATAATTGGCACCGAAACTTAACACAAATATTATATGGACGGAACTTTTTATTGAACATGAATAACAATTTTAAATTAAATAGTTTATTCAAATGTTAGTTAGCTGATTCTCTGCCTCATAGTGTTAAATACAGAATTTTTACTGTGAGTATATTAATTATTGAATATTTTTGTATCTATTGGTTTTTTATGTGAACATACTAAAAAAATGAGACGTTGAAATTTCTTTATTAACAGATAGACGTTATAAATAGAGTACTTCACCACACGATTATAGGAAGAAAAGCTTTATAGGAGAACTGATTGGTAGTCGATTGGTATATGCCCAGCTTAAAAGAGATGTAAATACTGCATAGAAAAACCCAGAAATTAAAAAAAAATGTTACGTAGGTTAAAGAAATGAATCGCAAATCATTACCACTCATCAATGGTGAATTTTATAGGAACGTACAACGTCTTAAGGCTCATGAATAATTTTGGTTATGATGAAGTAATTTCAGTTTTAGATCTACACCAAAGTGGTATTTATTACTAACACAAAATATACGTAACATTATTTTATTAATTGTTATTTAATAATGCCTCTAATCTCGATATTCATTGGTGAACATCGATGACCCAGATTTAATTCACTTGAGTGTACTCTTATTTTATTGGGCGAATTACTTATCTCAACAACGTAGAACGCTTTCAAATAATTGACACGATTGTCTCAGGAGCAATCGCCATAATCAGGTAAGAGGTGGGTTGTGTGGATATTTCTCAAACAATAACTGACTTTCTTTGTTAGGCATAAATGAAGTAAAAAAATTAAAAAAAATATTTTTAATCGATAATAAAAAATGAAGTAAAAAAATAAAAATATATATTTAATCATTGAAAATAAGATTCTATTGAATTAGAAAGAAGTAATTTTGTTTATAAAGATACCGTTAATAAATCTAAGATAAGGAAACTTTAAAACAAAACATGGTTGTATTTAAAAATTAGTCATACTTGAAGTCAATGAAATATTTGGACTAGGTAAATAAACTTAAGTATGTTTTAATCGCTATAAGGATCGTTAACTTCCAAGAAAACGCTAACCTAATAAATAAATTTATATTCATATAAAGAACGTCTTTCTGAAGCGGACGGGTGTCAATCAATCTTCAAAACGCTACAATCATCCGGTCTTGAATGTGTTATCTAAAGATAAGATCTCCAGATTGGATACAAGATGCGCTGCATTGTAGCAGTGCTGCTCAACACTCGGTGCGTAAAAATATGTATAGAAAGATAAAAACGGATAAAAACATTACAATTTTTAAAAAAAAGTCTGTTTTGCGATGATAAAGGTGTTAAGTAGCCGACTCTCATGTGGATATATGTCATATAAATTAAATAATCAATACAGCCTTGTACCTTTGTGATAAGATGTTTTCGCAATAATCAATTATAATTAAAATATTTTTAAATAATAATAACAATTCTTCTAGTACTTATTATGACAATATATTTTTTTGATTAGAACCGTTTTCGCTCATCGCGAGCATTATTGACTGAAGATGTTGATAATGTTCGTGATGAGCGAAACCGTTCCCGATCAAAAAATATATTGTGGAATTGAGTACAAAAATATTTTTTTTATTGTCTAAAATATTAAATCATGTCTATCCACCAAGAAGTGACAGTTAACAACTTAAAAGTAATTGAAATGTAATTGGGTTATTTAATTTTCACAGATACCAACTTATTTTAAATAGGTTATGATGGGATTAAATATTTGATAAACTTAGTGGGAAAATTTGTGGAAATGTATACAATTTCAAACATCTTTATTCGATATCGTAAATTATCAATGTTGTTAAATAATTCGTCATCAGTTTGTGTAGGTCAATTATGACAAATAAATTTATTTTGCAGCGAGCTTTAGTCACACCACTTCTACATATTAGTTTAAGTACGCATTGTATTAAAAAAACATGTCTAAATAGGCATACAATAACAAAATAAATATACAAATTCTTGAGCGCACATCAATTTACTGGGAAACGTTTCTCGAGAAAAAATGCTCCAAATAATAATACATACGATACGTTTGAAAAAAGAAATAGTTGAAGCATCACTGTAAGTAGCGTTTTCTCTCTCGATCGTCTGATTTCGAGGTGATATCGAAAGATAACAATACTGAGATACTAAAAAGCGCAATAAAAACGGCGGTCTTGCCTACTAACTTTACGGAGCTACCGTTGTACTTTCGTCGTACATTTGCCGGCGTAATAAAAATCCCGTAACAATTAATAACGAAAACGTTTTTTGGTGTTCGATTTTTAAAAAAAGTGACGGGTAATAACCAAAGATTCATCTTCATGCAATACGTTTTCTACAGCCGAGTGGTAAATGTCGCTGGATTTAGTTACAATTCTAACGGGATGGAATCCTATTTAGGACAGTATTATAAATGGATTTTCCATTCAGTGTCTCGATTATGGATTTTTGCGGCGTCTTAACTTTTCCCATAAATGTCAATATAAATGAACTTAATAATAAGCCCAGGTGCTAAAAATGTGAAGCGAAAACGAAATACTTTTTTTCAATATGTAGGGCAGGGGAAAACACACTTTTTTTCAAAGTAACAATTTTAAAATAAAAATATTTTGCGGATAACCCTGTCTTTTGTAAATACTGTCTCTATCAAAAAATATACGACTAAATATTTAATTATTGAAAGTAATATTTTTAACTGAATGTTAAAATTATTATATGCTAAAATAAAATATATTTTTGAAAGTAAATCTTGCAACCTAGGCTCAAATGTTGTAGTTTGAATACAAAAAAGCAAATGCAATATGATGGTCTATTAATTTCTTTATCAAGTTTGATTTATTAATACTCGTTAAAGAAAATGTTTTTTTTTACAATTTTATTAAAAATATGTGAAATATGCCAGTTTATGAGAATGTATACTTATTTTATTTTTGGATGTACTGTAAGTGAAAGTCCTTCAATTCAATGTAAAATTCAATTAAATTAGTATCATGTGAAAGTGCTTTTCCTTCCAGATTCCCCAGAAAATCTATTAATTCAAAATTATTACAAAATTAATTACAAAAAAAACACAGTCTTTAGCATTATTTCTAAAATATATTTTGTAATAATATTTCAGTTCCTCGCAATGAGCGAAAACGGTCGTGATAATACAATATGTAGTGGAAATAGTACTTAAAATGTGTATTTATCATTTGAAATATGTGACTATTTATATGAAATTAAGTGAAAACAATTACCACATAAACGTTTGGTTAAACAGCTACGACGAAAATTTAAAGACAACTGTATGAATAATATAGAAATTAAAATAAACAGTTGACAAATAAAATTTTAATGGCCACTTACAATATAAATATCTACAACAAAAAATTAAGTAACATTACAAGTTAATTATGTTGTGAGCTTAAAAAACTCTTAAAAATTCATTACACATAAAAAAGGGCAATAAAACCATTTCATACCAGTAAAACAGAATCAATTGAAATACTTGCAAAAACCTCGAAGGTTTTTACCCTGTTGCGTGTATTAAGATTCAAATTCATAAAAATCGGTTAAAAGTCTTCGCGGTGATTATATAAAATTGTGAAACGAGTTATCATGGATTTAAAATTAACATATTTCATCGATTTTTACTATGAAATTATAATTTCAAATCTTAGCCGCTAAACGCTGACTATCGACAACACAAATTTAAACGGTAACGTTTTATTATCATATTGAAAAACATTGTACACCAATTCTCCAATATCGTAAACAGTTTTATATGCTCCAAATGATTATGGGAACTTCCTATCTAGCTCCGATATTCAAAACTCGTTTGTTTTGATAGTATCACTTTCGGATATGTCGAGTAGTGTGATTAAAATTAACGTCAATTCGCTTTTCGCTATATTGATTTCACTACTTCCGTAAAATTTGTGTGGGAAAGGAAAGCTTTAAGGCCAAAAATATATCCCGCATGATTTGAAACACATAGTCTGCCGGGAAAGTTTTTAATTTCAAAAGTAACAACTTTTTGCCGTCGTAGTTTTTATGGACATACAAACATAAACTACAATTGTAAATTACATCGCGCCCTTTTTACCGACACTAATAAATCGGTATAACAGGAATCCACAATTTAAACTAGTTCGAATTGTCATAATTGATTTATTGAAATAACACACACATTAATAAACTTATTAATACAATTTTAAATAAATAAAATACCTGGGTTTAGTTGACTTTATATTTGCATAGAAAAGCAAAAGAAGAAAATAGCTACATTTGTAAAAGCCTTTATGTAATTTTTAAACGAGCCTGGTGTTTAGCTTAGTGATGAATGTGAGAAGGTGGATTGTGTACTTTTTCTACACCGCTATTCATAGATAAGCAAATGCTCATTTAAGCATAGTTCTAACGATGGTTGAGCCGCAATAGCTATATCTTATAAAAAATGTAGAACTAAAATACATTGCTATTTTTTCACCGTGTTATAATGGAGATCTACCAAGTAAATGCCAATTCCATCAATATATCAAACGCAAAAAATCAATACCAAAATATGCCAAAAAATGTTCGTATTATAAATTTGATGAATATTACACGCATACTATCATTATTTGGGGAACACAATATGTGTATTTCATATGTAATTCTACTATCACTCACTATGGAATAGCATATCAATTATATAATAGTAGCCGCTAGGTGTGTATTATATTGGTGGATCTAATTTCACAGGCTTGACTCTCAATATGAACAGCTTTTTTCAATCATTGTAATATATATTAAAGATTTATGTTCAATGGCGTAAATGTTGTCGATGCCTTGAAAGTCCCTCCCTCTTATCCAATCAGTAAACAGGACGAAGCAGAAGTGACTTGGAAACCATTAGTTATACCCCAGCCCTACCTTATCAATATTTATTCGATTCAAAAGAAAAATAATTTGGTCAACAGAGGGTAATCGGTTATGACAAAACAAACTCTGTTGAGATATCCATATTAAGTAATCATAAGATTTGTACTAAGAACAGACGTGATTTAAAAAAAGATTCATTAATCATAGCCTATTAGTGTTCAGTAAGCTTATGTGATAGCAATGACTGTCTAAGGAGGAATCAATCAAAGCTCAAATGGTATCAAAAGAAAACGGCAGTTTAATATATCTCTCTATAAAAATGTAAACGTTTATCATTATCAAAATATGAGATATATATATTTATTATTGCATATCTTCCATATTATTTGTAAAATGGTTTACTACCTGTGTCTAATTTGAAAAGGGAAAATAAATACGTTTTTATTCCAAAGACTTTCACTTGTAATTTAGATATCCCGTTGTAAAACTATATTAAGATTTATTATTGAAACATGGATGAATTTTTGTTCATCTAGTGATTAATGAATCTGATAATGAGATTAATTATCTTGTGGAAACAAATTGTTTTTGGTTGGCGTTAACATTAACAGCTAAATAAGAATGTGATAAACATTATGAGAATGAATTTTTTTAAAATCTTAATTACATTTCTATTGTTCTAGCATTACACGAAATTTTTATTATATCGCGATGTATCTTTTGAAAACATTAAACACTTTATACATATTGTTCCCAGCCATGATTCACTACAAATACATTTAAGTCTTTTTTTTTAAATGCTATCCGAGCTTTCATAAGATAATAACAATTAAACCAGTGGTATTTATTGTTAATTTTAAGATGCGAACATATTTTAAAATAAATCATTAAAAAATAAAATATTTATTTAATACTTAAATTTTATCGTAACGGAGCGACAACCCTGTTAACAATGATATGTAAAAAAATAATAGACTCTCAAAGATTAAATACAGAATAGTCCCATATTTATTAAATATAAATCCCGTTATTAAATTAGAATTGTCTTACAACGCATCGGATTTAAATATTGTAAAATGATTGTCATGAGTATATCAGAAGCAATTCGTGTAAAGTGTATTCCATAATTTTGCAATACAGCGCGTTAAAAAGTTATTTTTCATATTTTGTTTGATAGTTGTTTCATTAATCGAAAAACGTAAAGAACAAATGGTACTACAGTTGGTTTTATTCATCAAAAAATTGAGAATATAATGAAGAGAGTGGATAAAACGAAAGAAAAATAATTGTCAATTTAAAACTGTATCCACAACCGTTTCACCTCTTTTGACAGGTGTAAATTAATATTATATTCAAAAAAGAAACGAGTCTTATCACCGAATTTCTTAACCTCTCTAATCATTACATTGATTGTATTGATTACAGCTGATTAACCATTGAAACTGGCATTGTCAACAGCCAATACTGATAAATATATAGTAATGTTTTAATAACATATATAGACTTAAAAATTCAATTCATAATTGATTTTTTTCTGAGTTATATTAATTTATTATAATTATTTTTGTGCATCAAAAATCGATCAGTGGCGTCGGCGAATTCTTTTTTCAGGGCGCACGTCCGGTCTCGCCGAGGCCCAGTAGAACGCGCGGTCGCGACGCAAATCGACGTAGATAAAATGGGGTCGACGACATTGATCTGTCAGTTGTCGAGAGGTGGAGAGGCACGATGGCCGACACACACACGTCAAACGTCAATGTGAACCATCTTGAAAATATATTATCTACGGCACTGTTTTGAGAACCTTGGTCCACTAACACAGCGAAATTTACCGGGAATTGAACCTGTATAATAACTAAGATGCAATGTGATTTTTTCATTGATATCAAATATATATTTAAATAAATAAGTATTTCGTGGTATGGTAATATATTATATATTTATATATAAGTATGTGTGTGTCTATCTTTAGAGCTAATGAATATATTGTAAAAATTCGGGGCGTATTTTTGTGTTATAAAAAGATTCAAAATTGGTCACGGTTTAATATAGCTTACGTTGTTATGATAATAAACGATAAAAATATCACATTAACCAACATTAAAAATCATGATATAGAATGAAGGTGCTTAATGGAATTTCAATATCAAATTTGAATTTTTGAAATTTTAACGATTCAACATGTTTGATTGCCTGAAGATGCCGAAACGCGAAACCCAGGTTGTTAATAGGAAAACAAATGGAACCATACTATGTTTCAACAATCAAACTCCAATAAAATTATGATTATTTTTAAATTGGTCGATGGAAACGTATATTTACTACCATAAGAATATGGTTATAAAAAATCTAAAATGTGACGTAAAATTAAATTTTTTTAAGTTTAGATATTTTGGGAATACATATATATATATTAATTAGCTTGCAACTTCCGTGCATAGCAAATGTCAGGACATACATATATTAAATTGCAATTATGCTGTATTCCATTTGATCTTAAACGTTAAGAAACCACAAATTCATGTAAAAAAGTTATAAGGAAACTTTTTTATATATTAAATAACGATACAGTGTGTGACTAAACTAGGTAAGTATTACATAGAAAATAAAGTGTTTCAGCTTACTCGTCATTAATGATAAAGCAATTCTCTATCATTACTAAATTTTTTTTTTCCACGAGAATACAAGATCAAAATGTAAAGATTGTATGAAATTATTTATTGTTCAAATATGAGCAAAACTTTTGTTGAATCAAAACAATTTAATAGATACATACTTTGTACAACAAATCACATTGTTTTGTTTTGCCAAAATGTAAGAAAAATTAAAAGTTTATTACCATTGTTAAATCTAGAATCTAGATCATTGAGTTTAAGCTGTTTGTAAAGTAGAGTGTTTTACATTTTTTTTTATAAAATGGATAAAAAACAAAATTAATGATTTTCAAATATGATGAGAAAACTGAATAAAAGTAGTAAGTAGTAGTAGTTATTCGTTCCCATAAAAATAAATATTTGACGCACTAATGACAAGGCATCATTCGGTGTATGAAAACAATAGTTTCACTAAAAACTAACATATTTTATTGCAATTACTGACATATTAAGATGAATATAAATTTTTTGAATACCGTGCGAAAAGTTCTGGAAATAGTCCACGGTATTGTATTCTATCCAATAAAAAAACGATCAATGAATGACAGCGAGCTTTTCGAATACAATGAGTGGCTATACAAGAATATAATAAAAACGAATTTGTTTTAAATTGTAAATGATCTGTGGCATATAAGCGTTGCGCTTTTTTGGCTAATGGCTGTGAGATGATTGTGAGTGAAAAAACTTTCATAAATTGGACCAATTCACACCAAAGTGCATTGAATTATATTTGAAATCGACCTTGTGTGGTTAAAACAAGACCAACTATTTACAGTGTTGGATTAGGAAAAGTTTATAGATGAAAACCAATTATTTAAAGATTAAAATATATCTTGCAAAGATAGTTTAATGGTGAAAATATTCACAATCGCAACCTTTTACTGTAGAATTCTGTGAGTAGGACGAATTAAAGAAAAAAAACACTTCCCATTAGTATGTCATAGGTTCTATCAAATTTCAGAAGCATATTTCGTAGATTTTATTTTGTTAGGTCTATTCAAGCTTATGTTAACAATGTGATACAAACAATTTGGTGGGTGTAGTTTAATTTTAAAATATTGATCGAAATTGCCAAGCTTCAGTGATCTAAGATAAAAGAAGTTGGAACAATAAATCTTTCTTTACAGGTTTATTAAAATAATATAACATTAAAACCAGCTAATATTGAAATTTGAAAAATGTATAAAGTGTTCTTCGTCGTTTTCTGACCTCAAGTGTAGTCCATTGATATCGTAACTTTACAAAGTTAGTTTTTTATCATGTATAATCGACGCGGCTATTTATAATTGTGCTTTAAAATAATTATTTTTGTCAAATGTTCTAGTTTTTTTCCTTATATCGGTATTCTAAAACCGTTTTTTTACGTTTTTCCTTAAGCTTAGAGTATATGTAGTTATATCAATACTTCTTTTAGAAATTGATTTTCACAGTAGGGCAACGAATACTGTTTTATATTTGTGGTGAGTATTTTTGGTTGAAGAAAAATATTAACAATATATATATATATATAAATCAAAATTTCCTATGAAAACTGTAGACCCAATGCGGTTCTGACAACTAATAAACAATGTTAAATCGTTCGTGATGGCGGAGTATAGACGAAAGCGGCCGAACCACTTCTCACATGAATAGAGTCGTTATTTTTTTTATATCGTCATATATAATATATCAAGAACAATATAAATGGCAATGTGACTTCCATCATACAGTTTCCATGTATTTGAACCGTGCTGCATTCTTCGGTTACGCTTTGTTCGTCTTGTCTATTAACATTGTTAACAAATGGTGAACTTTGCACTGCTGCAGGTGAACAGAGAACTCCCAATTTTTATAAGCTGCAGGGCTTTTGAACATTTATTCAATTTATGTCAACTGTTCGGTGATAATGTTCTAAACATTTTAAAAACAGTTTATCAATTATGTATGGTCATTGTTATGTATGTTATCGGTAGTTTAGGTCAAATACTTAAGTGTCACACTGTTATAAAAAGGTTATTTGTTTATTAATTTTTTGAAACATATATGTGAACACGCTTAGAAAATTTTCAGAATCTATTAGCAACTATTAAAATGAACTTTTATTCTATGTTTTCTGTTGGATATACTTCTTCAAATAAGTTGCTTTTCGCTGTAAATTATTATGAATTATCAAAGAAATTAATTAAGTGAATGAACTTTTGTTAACTACAATAAATTCTATTTCGACCGATGGATTTATTTGGTAAATAGACTTTCAAGGCTGATTTGCAAATCTTCTGTAAATGTAAATCACCGAGGAAGTTTTTTTATAATAAAAATCATAGACATTTATTGAGGAAATAATTAATTAATAGATCGTTATCATTAGTATATTTTAAATAATAAAAACACATTTTTTAGTACTTATTTCCACAGTATATTTTTTGATTAGGACCGGTTTCTCTCATCGCGAGCATTATCAACTGATAACGTCAGTTGATAATGCTCGCGATTAGCGAAACCGGTCCTAATCAAAAAATATACTGTGGAAATAAGTAATAAAAAATGTGTTTTTATTAATTAAAATATCATGCCTTTCCAAAGAAGTGAGAGTTAACACCTTAAAAGTGTTCATTAGTATAACTATCATATAAAAGTCATATCATAAAGAGAATAATAAATTTTGCGAAGGATTCATGCATGGATATTTAAGTTTGCGTATATAAGTGTTAATTAAAACTAATAATAATATTGATTTATGTTATGGGAATATTGTTTATCAATTTATTGAAGGTTACAACGATTAGTGTTTAGTCCAAGGGTGGCTAACTTTTTGCATACCATAAGTTATTTTTTTCGCAAACTAGTTCAGGTTCGTGATACAACTCAAGCACCTTTTTTACTTTCTTACATTTATGGTCAGAGATGAAATATAGGAATATGGGGTAAGATTTGAATCACTCAGAGGATAAAAAGAATCACCCAATCACAAAATGAAATAATTTAACAAAAAATTCGATTTTTGGAGCACCGATTCAAAATAGTCTAAAATAATCTTTTGGTGGAGAAGTCTTCTTATATACCAATAATTACTGCCTTAAAGCATACCATATTTTAATCACACCGCTACGCTTTTTGATTTAATCCGCACGTGGCTTCAAATACACCGAACTTCATTCACATCTCATTTCAATTGCACCGCATCTCACTAACGCTCTCTCTTTCTCACACACACCTAACCTGATCACATCCTGCAATAGTAAACGAGACGAACTGATAATTAAAAAGACAGTATGAATTAAACTGAGAGTACTCAGGTGTTGAAAATACGAAGAAAGATTCAGTTATAGAGCATACTTCAAAAGAATAAGAAGATGCAAGGATACAATTCGGCCATTCGGCTGGCCCTGGCTTAGTGATATCAATTTTATATGTTTTCCTACCATAAGTATAAAAATAATAAGGAAAATAGAAAGAAAAAAAAACGCCAAATAAAAAATAACTGAATATAAATTCAAACTTTTTCATTGACTTTGAAAATATTTTTTTTATTTTATAATTTTAAATACATCATTATATATGCTTCTCTGGATTTTTAAAAATGATGATGACGTTCTTTAAAATATTTACATCAAAAGGCTGTGTTAAATATTTCGTGCAATAAATTTAATATTACATGCATGTATAATTTAACAGACAATATACAATTACATAAGCCTTTACAATCTGAAATAATTTGTTTTATCACGCAACTTAAAACGATTTGACATTCCTAGTTAAATTGATGCCGATGAACTTTTTTAGTAAGTTTATGTATGTATTATTTACGCCAATGTACTCCAAACTTTTACACCTGCGCACCGGTAAAAAAAGGAAAAAAATCTCGTACCATTAATATTGAAATAAAAATGGATTTTAATGAAATATTTTTTTAATCTTATATAATGACAGGTGGACGTAACTACAATAAATAAATATACATATAACAGTCTGCTACAATTCAAATATAACAAAAACAATGGGGTTTTTTCAACAAATTGTCTATGCTAAAATATTAGATATTCTTGGCTACAGTGCTATTTTCAACAGTTATGATTAGGTTTCTTGCAGTCGCATCATTCTACCAATTATTATTATTCAACAATAGCTAAAAATACATGCTAAGATGTCTGCAAAAAAATCTAAATGTATTGTTTTTGCATGTCGAATTTTTTGAAATTTGTTTTTGCTTACTGTTTGGAAAGTTTCTGCCGGGCCGTATATCACCGGTTAGGAAACATCGATTTACGCAACATATTATACTAAAATGCCGTTAAAATTTTGAGATAAACATTTTTATTGTAGTATAATATAAGTTAGGACTAATACATACGTTAAGATTATATGTAATGAAATATGATATGTAGTGTGAGAGAAAATATAAGCGTGCCGATGTGCATAACTGGAGCGAAGGGGTGAAACATCGTGGAAACTGTATGCACTAATTGACTTTAAACGAAACAATCAGCCGTTATTGTGGTTACGTTTTTTTGAAACTTTCACTGCAAAATAAATAAATAATGACTCGCCGGCGTTAATTAGTAACATGCTGTACAAAAATTACCGTTGGCACAGTTTCGTGCCAATTTTAAGAAGTCATATATCTATTATAGAATTCCTCTTACTGTTTTTTTAAATAAACGAACCATCTAATGGTTTTTAGTCGGACTATTCTTTCAAATGATTTTTTGAATGTACAGTTTAGATGTTTTAGCATACTTTCATTATTGTTTCAAGACATACATTCATTTTATACCTTATATATAAGTATAAAAAAAATGTCTTCAGTAGAATTTTGTACAACATATTTATTTTGAGAGCCTAAAAATACAAAATAAAATTGTGATATTAAATCAGAAGAGAATATGTACTGTATTTATTTTCTACAAAAATTTATATAGATATGTAAATTTACGTTCAAAAAATATTTTTGATGGTAGTATAACCGAAATAGATATCAACTGTTTACCTTATGATTTTTTTAGAAATAAAAAACATTGCTTTTTTTTCATCGTACTATAATAGGGTTCTACTAATAAATGTCAAGTCAATCAATAAAGTTTTCCAGTTTTCGTCGATGTGGCACCAAATTCTACGATACAAATAGTCTCTACATATTATATTAGAACTCCATACAAAGTTCTTCGTTCATGAAGATAGGATAAAAAAGTTATGCATATTCTTTATTTATCGGTGTTTTTTAGAGTATCGGTAAAATGATAAAGTTTATTATTACGTTTAGCCAAATAAAATTTAAAAAAAATGACAATCAAAGTTGTTCATATTGAGATAACGGTTTGGTTTTTAATAATACAGGTTTTGCTACCTGACTTTGTACTTAATGAAACTAAAGATTTTATCTTTCACGATTCAGAAGGAAAATTGTAGCGAGCCTTAAATTGTACGTACTAAGAAATTTAACGACGGCAAGACATGCTACTTGAGAATTTTTGTTAATGAAAAAATACGGTAAGAAAGGTAGTTTTTTTTCAATTATTTAATAATGTGCGTAAAGTGAACTTGAATGTTACAATAAAAGATAAAGAATATAAATTATATTTAAATTAATGGTCTAGCAAATAACTGTAAAATAAAGACCTCCGAAGATTAAGTAATTAAAGTAAATTACGAAAGGATTACTTATCTATTAATGTGTTTTTTTACCTTTTGAATTAATGCCTATTGATATAATACATGAATGTTTTTATACAGTGCAATTAGATAAACATTGTAGATCGTAATATCTCCAGCACCAAGCAAACAACCGCTAATACTATTCTTCATTGTTTTATTATGGCTTATGGTATTACGTAATGCTTACTATAGGTGATTTAAGTGAGATATGATAGAATATCACGTAAAAAAATTTATATATTTTTATGGAATCGTAAATTTATGTCATAGCAATGTTTTGTGAGACAAAGATAAAGAAGATTATATAATATGAAACAAATAATTTGTGCTTCTTCTGAAAAATATTTTTTTTAATTTTTGTTCAAAAAGAGAAGAAAGCTCATCACAAATATTCATGCTAAAGATGTCAAATTTGACCGAAAAAATCTAAATATTATGATAGTGGTTCCAAAACTTTTGAATACCACTCCCAAACCAAAATGTTTTTCATCAATCAAATATTTTTTTTTTCAATACTGTGAATTTGTTTCAAAAAAATGCGTTATACATCACCTGAAATATTTTGTGGATACGTCCTTTGATTGCAAATAGCTGCTGTCCGTAAATTTAAGAAGGTGCCCGAACCACTTTATTTTTTTTAGTATTTAATGTCCTCATTGTCAAATATTTATTTGTGGGGCCCAAGAAAGTGCTCTAAAAGTTTTTCGAGCAATGAATTAAATAGAGTATAACATTCATTTAGATATTATAATTATATAGAATATGTTTATTTATTATCTTTATTTGCAGGTGTTTAATAAAATATAATAACACCCAAATTTTAAATAAAACATTTTTTCCTCCGGCTGCAATTTTCGAATCGTACGTAACTTAACGAGGTGGTCTAGTTTAGTTCAAAAAAATTGATACGTGCGTATGTGTATATTTTACAATTTTAATGAGGACATTGTTTTCTTGCACCCACTCATTTTTTTTTACATGACACGTCGTTCATCATATTTAAACTGTTTGCACACACCGTGATGTTGCCCGAAGTAATGAGAGAAAACCAAAAATGTGATTGAACTTAGCTGTAGGGATTTGAATACCGTACAAAAATAACAACATTTTTTCGAAACCTCTCATACAATATTGATAAGATACAAATAATAAAAAAATGATTTTGAAAGTTTTAGCATTCAGGCGTATTTTTTTAGTGCCTTGAAATGAAATTAAAACAGACTTCTTCGTCAATTTTTATTGACCGTCTATATCAGGGCTGACCAACAACAAGACTACAACTAAAAAAGTTTAACATTGTCAGTTTTTCCTACCTTTTCTATTTATATGCATAAAATAAAAGATCAACCAACCAATCCAGTAAATTGTCCATTGAAATATTTTTCAAAATCGTGTAATTTAAAAAGTAGTCTGAGTCGCTCGTTTTTCAAGACTTCGGCCGTAACACTACAACTCCACAGCCTTCGTATATATGTAACTGTAATTTATGATATCGACTGAAGGTGCTTGATTAAACTTCAATATTAAATTTGAATTGTTGCAACTTTGTACGATTCCATATGTCTTGTCACAAACGACCCGGGTTTCGCCCTTCGGCATCTTCAGGTATTCCATCGCACGGATGCAACAGAACTGACGTAAAATAAACAGTTAGCATCGTATATATAATATATTAAAATCATTATTTACAGGAATCTACTTACCAATAGGCAAGCAAAAAATTGCAGCTGAAAAGAATGTAACAATATTATTCCAATAATAATTAGCTATAACAACTTTCATTAACGATCTTGCTAATGAGTGGTCGTTATTGAAATGGGGTTTTCAACAAATTTAAATCAAGTGACATTGAACTATAAATGTGTCTTCTTTTATTAAAAGAATACCTAATATCAAACATCTAGTGATGAGAAACAGAAAGATGAGTTCAGCAGTTAAGCTATTCGTATGCAATATTGTATGCAGCTAATAATGTAATAAATACAGAAGCCTTCGATGTCAAAGTTCACAAACGTTTTTCAAATTCTGTTTCCGTTGACTTATGTAAACGTGGCGTTTTTTTACTATTAAGTTTTACACGGAATGTGTGATTCATTTGATGACTGTTTAGAATAATTTGTATACATTCGTGGCACATTTATGAAATTGCTGTTATGCTAAATTGTATAAGAAAAATATTTTATTATAAAACAGTATTTTTCTGCCGTATACATAGCAATTTAATAAATATCTAGTATACTCTACACAATGTTCGCATTATGTAAAGTAAATTTTGTTCTCGTGCATTTTTCAAACAGAGTTCAACATTCTATTAACAGTGGATCGCCTCTATTATTTGTATTAAATGTTTAGGTTTTAGATAGAATGTTAGTAAAGTTTAATCGCATTTGTTACTTCAATCAAATAATGTAAGGCTAATTATCATTTATGTATGCATGCTATAAAAATAATGGTTAAATTATATTCTATCACACGGTAAAACAATTATAAGTTGATAGGTAATAAGTATTGTAAAACTAAAATACATGGCTACTTTTTCACCGTGATATAATGGAGTTTTACCAAGTGAGTGCCAATTCAATCAATGACATATTCTTTCTAAAGTAAATCTTCGATGCGTTGAAGGATTCCAATTACCAAAATTTCAAACACCTTAATCTTCCGACTTCTATTACACAATGCCGATAAAAACATCGGCGAATAGAGAAGCTATATAGAGCAGAACGGAACGTGCACTTTTTCCTTAAAAAAATAGAAAATGTGACTTGATCAGAGGCTTAGTATGTGATGTATTGGGAATTTTATGTATCCATATATTAAAAGAATAGCCTTAGAACGCAAATCGATTGTACTATTTCTACATTTGATAATGCTCTCGACAACCGAAACCAGTCCTTATAATTATAATTATGAAAAAAATTGAAATTGTGTATTTCAAAGAAGAAAAGTTGAATAACATTATAGATTTGTAACATATGTATCAATTGAAAAATAGAGAAGAATCAAAAATAAATAAATGAAAAGAATACCACTAAAAAAATTGTATGAAAAACAAATCAAATAAGATCAGTATTAATACCAATTACTTTGTAAGAGTGGCAATACACCTATAGTTAAATAGCTGACATAAACAGTAGCCTCGATAACATAGTAACAAACTTCAACAGAAAAACTGGGCTCTAGTAATTTCTTATATGTTTTTTGAATTCTATACATGCTGAAATATTTAGTACAATGGTTGTAAAAGTTGATTTAACGTAACATTTTTAATTTGTATTGAATGAAACGTTTTAGTGGCTGTTGTTGTAAAATCGAACGATAAACAATTTCTGAACCCGGCAATACAAATATAAGCCTCCACTATGACCTATATGAAGTAAGTGTATGAAAAAAATGTATTTTTTGTTGTCAAATATGGTTTATTGTGGCTTTCATAATTATGGGTATAAATACCAATATGTATGGTTAGGTTAATTGATTTCTATCGGTTAATCGATATGTAATTGAAGGAATGCATATTTGTAATGTGCGAAATATGTATGCTTGACGAATACTATTTTTTTACGCATACAATCTACGATAAAAGATGTCAAATATATAAGTAACAAGCAATTCAAAAAATACATACATATATAGATAAGCTCATTTAAAAGTCCATAGGATCTTTTTTTAAATATTTTATCTGTTCTTGTTTGCGATAAAACTGAGTCTGTTGTTAATATTCAACTGTTGAAATAAAAGTCCTAATAAATTTATGTAAAAGCAAGCTTTTTTAAAAATAAAATATGACTTGATTTTTACTAATAATATGCATAAGTTTAGTTAACACTAGCACTGCCGAATTCATAAATTGAATTGGTATTTACTCGGTAAAACTCCATTGTTACACAGTGAAAAAATAGCAATGTATTTTAGTTCTACGAAAACTATCAGGTGTATAGTTGAAAGTTATTTCGGCTTACACCCTCATCAGAACTAAGCGTACTTCTGATGAGGGTATAAGCCGAAATACCAATCAATTACATACTTCATAAATTTGGTAGATCTAAAATACATTGCTATTTTTTTACCGTTTTACGACTGAATTAAGTTTTGAAATATTTGTTGTTAGAATATTTTTTTTGTGGCTTAAAAAAAACGAACGTAGCTACGTAATGATAATATACCTTGCAGATAGTATTACAAATTAATGATATCGTCAATTTATTGGAATAAAATTTAATGAAACCGCTTTTCAAAAACAAAAATTTAATTACAGATCGACATTTGAATGCATCCGCCACGTTATCATTAAGATTTTAAAGTTGCATACTTTAAAAAATGAAGATATTTCAAATATATATAAAAAATAAATTTGAAAATCATGAATGACTACAATGAAGTTTTAATTTTATATTTTATACTATTGTACGGCTATTCAATTTTATGTAAAGCATTTTTATTTCTCACAGTGAAAGATATTTTCTATAATAATATAAAGTTCTCAACTTGTTCTGAGTGTGTTGTCTTCCTCTGTCATATTAAAGATACGTGTCTTATTTTCAAAACCCGATTTGATTGAAATACAACATGCAGTGGATATTTTTAGACAATCACGATTTTCACATCACGTTATAATTCAATGGTGAAACTTTCACACATCAAATAATTGTATCAATGCTTTGAACTCACACCCGAATATCCACACGTAGAGCTGTTCATTGAGAGTTTTTATTAATTTTATTACTGTGAACCGTTTCGTGCCTAATTGGGTAAGGATAAAGAAGTAAGGATAATAAAAATTAGTACCAAAGTTTCATACAATTAATTATATATGTAAATATTTTATGACCGTTTTCACTACAGATTTGCAGTTAATGAGCTTAATCTGATGATTGAATGTATTTTTTCTATGCGTGACTAAATAAAACAAAAAACTTCCCACGTAGATAATAATAAACAAAAAATGTTGAGCTGTCTTTTATCATTTGACCACGTTTAAATGTTTTATTATAAATAAGAGTATTGTGCATGTCCAAATCACTGACCATTGAGATAGCTTGCCTTACCTTATCTTGTCGACTGTTGTTCTACGAGAACTTTGATGTGATTCACAAGTTAAGCTTTGTTTTCAAAATAAATAATCAAACAAACGAGTTTATTGTCTCAGCTTATCGTTCTCGCTACGCCTCTGATCATAAACTTCAATCAAACATTCCATAAACCAATTGACGATTTAAATTATAAAACTGCCCGTACTATGATTCTCCATGTGAATCCATGAGCCCCACAAAATAAAGCAATGTTGTTGGCCTTTACCTTTTCAATAAAGATTAAATTTTATATATTATGATCAAAATAAAACTGAGTTATTGCATTTATATAAATTTACAAACCGAAACCCATGCTTAGTATATTTCTTTGAGTTAAAATTACAAAAAAAGAAATAATAATAATTTTTAACATTAATAAAAAAATCTTAAAAAAAATACATTTGTGACTATATGATATTTGTTAAATGAAAGAGTTATCTTTAGGGTAAACGGAAGGTATTGTTAATTTAAAACGTAAATTTATGAAAATATTATATTATAATACTAACAAATAAAAAATGATAAAATAATGTTCATCTTGAAAAGCTTACCAAATTTCGAATTGATTATTGTAAATCTTGTCCAATATTTTCATCATTGTGCAATCTTCAACCAACATTTTCTTAGATTCCGTTTCACTAGCATTGCTAGGTTAGTTGGAAATCAAGCCTTAACTTGATATCAATGTACATTTTAAATATTATAAACAACTGTAAAACGATTGCATTAGGATAAAATGAATTCAAATTTTCCTAATGTCGATAAAAGTTTAAATTTTATTTTCAAGATGCAATGATTGTTTTTCAAAGAGTTTGTTTGATTTTTTTGAATTGTGACGTTATATTAATGTAGGGTCAGATAAAATATGCCCAAAAATTGAACACTTCGTGAATTGGAAACTGAAAAATTAAAAAAAAACTGATTGAGTTCAATTTGATAAGGCTGTTGTATTTCTATTTTAATACATAATTATTTTCAGTAATTTATGATGGTAAAATAAACATTCAATTATCAGACAAATATTTTTCACGCTTTCTTTTAGAAAATATTTTTATCTACACTTCACGGCTGCATATCGTATTATTAATTGTCACACTGCGGAAATTAATTGAATCTAAATAAAATATTTAATAACATATATGCACGCAAGCACATGCGTTTTTTCTTCCGTTCCATTAAATAAAAGATACGAGTGAAATTAGCTTTCACTGGGTCAATCATCATCACACAAAACGGCTACCACTGATTAAGTTATGCTGGACGTGAAAGATTTAATCAGATTGTCTGTGAATATTTCAAGTACAGCTAGCACTTACACGGTAGACTTGTTCCTAAAAATCACCGTGAAATTTAAAACCGTGTTTATCCATGGTGTAGTGGTCAACGTTGATGGCTTTAGTAAGCTTTAGAAGCTGAATAGTAATCTAAGGAAAAAAAAACAATTCTCTTGAGATACTTAAGCAAACAATTGAAAGAAAATATAGATTTTCTCTAAAATTTCTTTATTATTTCAAAAGAGTGGGATATAACTTGTTTTCAATCAAAAAACTTCTATTTAGATGTACCTAAACGTAACGTGAAATGATCTTCTTAATTTTCCAAAAACTTCTTTATTAATTTTATAGGGAAACCAAGTTTTAAATTTTACTATTATAATCTGAAAAGAATAAATTATTGAATTTTTTATAAAAGACTATTATTTGAAACATCGTTACTCCAGAAATGACAAGTAAAAACTAATGAACACATAAATTTCAGGTAGTAAAATTTATGCATCTTTTATAAGCGCGTCAATGTAGCGGTATGATTATTGAAGAAATTACATGCGAGTGATCCGTGCACCGCTCTATGGTATTTTATCAGAAAAAAAGCTTTTTAAGGCTTGTAATAATTAGAAAAGAATTATAGTGTAATCGATCTATCAAATAATTATTTTACTACTTATACTATCACAGGTTATCGTTTTCGTCAGCCTGTGTGATTCTGTCGAATGGTTATCCTAGGTTTTTTTTGTATATAATTATTTAAGAATAAATATTACATTTCAAGTTCTTCTAAATATGGAAATCGACCCTATTTCATGTGAAAATTCATAGGTAAAGAACCATTGCATTAGATTAACGCCATAGTCGGCTCGGGAAAAAGGAAAAATAACATTCTAAATTTAAATTTATATCGTTATGACTCCGTACGATAATAAAATGCCATTAGGCAGCCTCAGTCAATACCGTAAATAACGTAAAATTAAGATTACCTGAACGCCATTGCAATGAAAATATTCGTATTTGCATTACTGTCTGCATGGAAATAATCTGAAAATCACAATTATTCATAGCCCGTAATGTTTTCATTAAATTCAGATTAGTTTTTATTAAAGCTTAATCGTCATGTTTAATGGTGTTTAATAAATTCTTTGTTTCCGTTAAAGTGATGCTAATCCTTTATTTAAACAAAAATAACCCGTTATGATGAACTGTGTTTTTAGTATTGATTAAGAAAACAATTAAATTTAGCTTAACTGCATCAAATTTTTAATGTATTCAAAAACAATTACGAGAGTTCGTCACAGTATTATAATAGTTTGATTGGATATTCGAACTAATAGAGATATTTGAAATAAAGAAACAAATTTCAAAATACCCATATTTGAGTATATTTAAATACTTTGATGGAGAGAGAAATTTACTGCCATTTATATATTTGAAACATGAGAGCTGACGAATCGATCAAGAAGAAGACATATATCAAAGCATTTCTTTATCTGTGACTATTTTTGTGTATATGAAGATTTCATAAACAAAAATATCTTTTTAAAAATGTCATACTTGTAATAAGAAATTGAGAAGTATGTAAAATTTTAATTGGTGAACGTCTACAAGATGGCGTTTTAATATCCGTTTCGTTGAAAAAAATCATTTTTCCTTGATATGTAGATTTTTCAAAGAGCTTTAATAGTTTTCCGCATTGGGTTTAATAAGTTTATATCAATTTGACTCCATCTACTATAGCTCTTTTGATCTGTTTATAGGCAGATTCATGCATAAGTATGGATTATTTGAGATATTGATTATTCAAGCAATTTCTGATTTCGTGTTTAAATGTATATTTATATGCGTTTTGTTTAAGTTAGATTAGATAAGATTTAGAACACTTTAGAATTGTTTTATTATATTAACGTTAAAATTATTACTATGATAAATCGAAAGTTGCATTGTCAAATTTGAGTAAGTTAAAGTAAAATTATTTGATCAAAACGCTCTAACGCATTAAGCCCCGATGTCGTGTGTCTTCAAATTAAATCCGTTTGTGCTCAGTGCTGAACACTCACAATCTAGCGGGCACGATTCTTATCAACTTCCATAGTAGTAATTAATTACGGATCTAGAAGAAATCAGAAGCGTGAACCATGCAAACAGATACGCAGTGGAGCCTTAGAGTCATGCGACTGTGATCATTTTATGTCACTAAGGATTTATGACTGAGTGTTCAAAACAAAAATTTTAATCAATGCTTAATAATCTAGAAGCATAACTAAAAGTCAAGTATATTGACCATTTCCTTCGCGGTTATGAAATCTCGGATCTATGAAAAGGATCCAAAACAAAGGTGACTTCGATTCAAAATTTATTGCAAAAAGCTTTTTAACAGTCAATAAAAATTACGATTTTCTTAACGAGTTAAATATGAAATTAGCTGAGCCTTGTATATAGATAATGAATAATAAAATAATAATGTTGTGCATTGTTTTAGTGCATTGTTAGTGATGAAAAAATTAATGATACCACGTATATGCGACTTGCGAGTGGTTTAATATTCAGAGCTTTTGTAATCTATGAATGAAATATAACAGAGGGACCAATTTGTTTACAGCGTTTACACCATGACAAAAGGAGGTGAACTTTACAAAAAATCTAGCAAAACATCATAAAAATAAGTTTTCGTATAAAAATCAACTGGTATTAATGGATAAAAAAACAAATGTTTAATGCTAACTCCACATTGTTGTAATGATAAGAACCAGTTTCACCAATTCCAAAAACGATTGATAGAACAGTCTTTAAAGCATAGGTTCCCAACCTGGGGGTCGCCAACTTATACGGTCAACTAAAAAAATATTTTTTGTATGATTTTGGATTGTATGGAGGGGTCGCGGGTCACATGGATTTTATGAAAAGGGGTCGCCACCCGTAAAAGGTTGGGAACCTATGCTTTAAAGCAATAAATTACATTTTAAATAAAAAAACCTATTTTTTTAAACTTTACAACCGTCAATGGGGAGCATGTCGCAACCTGAAAAATTACTTCAATAAAAAAATCTATGAGAACTGCTTGTTATTCAGTTGCTCAAATCATCATTGTTGGCTTTGTAAGATATATTAGGGTAAAGGCAAGTGCTTAATTAATCGCTCTCGCAACCCTCTTTTTCGATCAGATGTATGTGAAAGAATTTTAGACATCACAAATATCAATGCCTTTAAACCGAAACAATATATAATCTGAAAAAAAAATAGTATTTGAAATTATTTGTACAGGGAGTTGAGCCAAAGAGATCCGTTACAAAGGCTAATGACTCTGACCACTGCACCGCGGACATGAATAAAAGTATTTCAATTATGAATTATCGTCTTGATAAAAATTTTCCTGCACGTTTATTTTCGAATACTGAAGTAAAATTAGATTATATTAAGCACGCAGAATAGATAGATAAATATCTAATTAATTGCTTTTTGAATAATTCAGTTTCTATCGCACATACATAATGTATTTATAAAGTTAAGAATTTCGATTGAATTATTTATGGTGATCAATTGGCAAGACTATCGATCGACAATACCTCTATTCAATTCTATTTATATTCAATACGCATTGACGTCTAGTGCGAAATGTTTAGTGATAAGGTGAAATTAAAATAAACTGTCATTAAGGTGAAGATTAAAAGCTCTCATCGATGTAATGATAATCACTATCTTTTTTTGAATGGGAAATAAATTAAATTGGATATTCAAAAGTGAATGGATGGATACACAATACTTTGCTTAATTAAGAGACCAAGACGAATGGGTATACGCGAAACCTGTGTTAAATGATCAATCAAATGGGACATACATATAATATATTCGAATAAATATTTGTCATTTGTTTAAAGTATTTTATTTAATATATCAGAAATATGTTGAAATCGTATTTGTCTTCTACAAGAAAAAAAATACGTTTTCCTTTCTATATATTCATTTCCAGACAAATTTAAAAAAATTTTTTTTTAGATAGTAAACGACTACATATATTGTAGATAACCTTTTACAGATTTATATTTTATCAGTTGATGATGCTGTAAATGAGTGAAACCGGTCATGAACATTTCATTAAGAATTTATATTTGGTCAACATCTACATTTTAATTGAAATGCACATTTCCTGTGTCATATATAGCACAGAAGAAAAGATCTGAAAATTTTTTTTGTTGATAAATAAAAACAATTCAGAAACAAAATGTAGAACGAGTCCTGAAAAGATTTTGATCAAAAATCTTTAATGTTGTAAAATTAAAACAATTCAGGATTACAATGTAATAGAAGTTCTGAAAATATTTTGAGCGAAAAGTCTTTTGTCTTGTTAAGTGAAAATAGTTTAAAATAAAAAAAAGTTTTGAATATATTTTGATTAAAAACCTTAATGTCGTAAAATTAAAACAATTCAGAATGACAATGTAAAAAGAGTTAATAATATATTTTGTAAAAGCAATATAAGAAAAATTGAATTTGAATGGTCACACAGTATTAGATGTTCGTTGAATCAATGTATTCTTGAAATTCTGCGGCGAGTTCCGTTACGGTGCGGCTTATACGGACAAGTGAGTTATTTCGAAGTTGGCAATGCTATGCCTATTCCTACTTAAGCATTTACCCGTGTGACCACCCATTTATACTAACACTAAACACATACAAAAATTATCATTGCATCTTTTCATATACCACTTTGATTTGAAGTAAGATATTGCGTGGCAATGTATCGATTCGATTAGGATTTACTTGTTGAAATTATATGGTATTTTCTCAGCTGATAACTGAAAATAGTCACTTTCATCCGGTTTTATCAAAATAGATTGACCACTTAATAAATTGTGTGATTCGATCAAACTCAACATAATTGTATGCTAAAGCTCGCTTAAATTATTGAATTTGATTAATTTATTAATTAATTTTATTGAGCTACATTGTTTTTAACATTATTTTTGTGAAATCTGCAATGATTGTACCGTCAATATTTTTCAGCTTCTGTAGCTTCTTTTCAAGAAAAGTACAATATATTACAAATACTGCACTGCAGTGTTTATATGAGGCATGTTAATTTTTTTAATTGTGTCTTTTAATTGATGGCATTTTATAAATTGATAGAAAATCAGTTACTGCATCGTTTCCGTTACCCACAGAGGCAGAGGGGATTGTTGATACAAGAGAAAGTGTATTAATATAATTAACATAAATATTACGTACTGATTTAACGAATGTAAAATTAAATTCTTTGCTACAAATTTATAACAACGTTTTTGAAGCTATCAATCTTTTGGAATAACTTTCGTTAATTAACTAAGGTATATTATAGTTAAAAATAATAGTTGAAGATTAAGACTCAAAGTTTGTAATTATATCTTACAAGCTTTAACATTCAAGTAATTAATGAAATACATTTGCAAACAAAAATCATGGATTATTTATGAGATACTGTTACACAAATTAAGATAAAAGTATGAGATTTTAACTGTAAACATTTAATGAAATATTAATTTTTATTAAAATTTTCCAAATATTTTTCTATTACTTATAATAAAAATATGAATGAAATTTCTCTCTGTATGATATAAAGCATTTTAATTCACGGGCCTTTACGAAATTTATGTCGGAGATACTTATATCTGTGTACACTCAAATAAAAAAGAGGATTTAAAATCCTTGATTGAGATGTACTAAGATCTACTGATATCTTTTTTTTACACCAAGAAATTTGAATTATTTGTGATAATCACACAAAGTCATGAATATGCCGTAAAATGAAACTCGAGTTATAAGTGACAAAATATAATATTTGGAAATGTAAAAAAGTTTGAAGATCGTTCAATATTATTTTTCTAGATCACTAGATCACTGCAGTAATATTTTTCTAGAAACAGCAATGGGTATAATGGAGTTAAACAACATATCTTTTTTTTACATCAAAGAATTCGGGATCCAGGCAGAAAGCTGTTCCGGCTATAACGAAATGAATTTCAAGCCAAAACTGCCTTAATAGTGATATTTCCCCAGGAACTTTTCACCATTATATCCAATATGTTAAACGCTACAACAGAATGAAAAATCACCACAAATAAATTAATATAATGAACAGATAAATGAAATATCAAATTAAATTCTCAGTATTTACTTTGTGTTGAAAAGATTTTCATCAAATGTTTGGATTTAAATTAGGAAAATAAATGCTAAAGTCATTGCGTTCACGCCTATTGACTACGTAAACGTACAAATTGCTCTGTCTCTATAGTCATTTATCTATTTGAAGTCTTGGTTAGCTACCGGTTGTTTGTTAATATTGTCGCGTGATTTGTTCAGCTTAGAATCGTAAATTTCTTACATGTTGTGTTGTAATGAAGTAATATTTATATTTCGTTTATTTTAGGAAACTTTATAGCAAACACTCCACACAAAGTGAGATAGTATTTAATAACTGCTTTAATTGAAGATAGTTAATAAAATTAATGTTGAACTTTTGTGACCGTTTCAATGATGCCTTGTATCATTTTTTTCTATTTTTTCTGATTAAATTAAAAATTGAAACCTTTCCGAGATTAATTAATCGACACTAAATCAACAAGTCAATGCGATAATATTTAGGTTGAACATTTTGTTTGTTTCTGATTTTATAAACGATATGAATTATTAGATTTATTTTATACGCTACAGTAATTTGAAATCAAATGAAAAAGTCCACCCAGTCCTTTTTTGACGCGATACATTGGTTCCAGAAAACGGCGCGTAAAAAAAATCGCGTAAAAAAATTGCAACTTTCATATAATTTGATAAATTGGTTCCAAAAATTAAAATATCACGTTAAAAAGTACCAGAAACGTATGAAAACCCAAAATTTGCTCACTAAAATTCGTGCAAAAAAAAAATATATATTTCATGTCTTTGTTGCTTATGAAATATAATAAGACTCAATATAACAATATAATTTTTTCACTCATATGAATTAAGTTTTATAAATACACATATTTTTTTATTTAAAAAAAATAATGAAACGTACATGCCTAGCATCATATATAAATTTCTTCTTTAAAACAAATTTGTGGAAAAAATCGCGTAAAAACGAGTGAAGCGCGTAAAAAAATGTAACGGTGCCGTCCAAAAAAATCGCGTATAATCGAATTCGCGTAAAAAAAGGACTGGGTGTACTTGTCTATGGTAACGAAAATCTCTCTTTTTCTCACACTAAATCGCGAATCATTTATTTTCCCACTCTAACACTGCTTTTCTGATGGCAGTCAGAAGGAGAAACGAAATGTCGTGCGGAGAATCCGAAAAGAATTCAACAGTGAGTATTTTGTTTTCGATACGTTTTGTTGCGACTCAAAAAACTGCGACAGATGAAATATTTGTTTATTAGTATTTTTTGTGTTGAAACGTTCGTCAGAAAATTGAAGGGCTTGAAATATTGTACTTGTATGTTGAAATGTATCAAATTAAGACATCATACACACCTTCTGTAGTTTCAGAAACAACGTAAATATATCATAGAATGGCCTGAAGAGTTTCTTAGTACGATTATAGAAAGACTAAAGAAGTTTCGCAGTTGCATATTCATGTCATCTTAATATAATAAACTTTAGGTGTAACGACGCCTTTGTATTCATTGAAGGTTTACACACAACATAATGAACACAGTCTAACTTACGACTTCGACTCGTAAATGAATAAATCAGTTTTCTGCGAACGTGCTTCGCGTACGTAACGACTTCGCTTAACGGACCTTTGCCTTGCGATTGTTTGAATCGAAAGTTCTACTTGTTTTAGAGCTGTTCATTATATTTGCATGTCTCCTGTTTGGGAACAATATTACAGTAGGAGTAAAAATGACACATGTCATAATACTGCTAAATAAAGATTTTTTTGAAAAAATATTACTTCTTCAAGCTAGTTCTGATAAGATATATTCAAATTGTGTATTTGCGCTGAAAACTGACAGCTAAACCGTTAAAGATATTTTTTTTATCACATCTGTAATTTAAGCGATCATTTATCTCTTAGTATATTTGCCAGTTTATTTAGTTTATTTGAAACTGTACAACAGGTAATTTTTTTTTAGTTATATTTTGTGTTAACTATTTATCTTCTGTTAATTCTTGATGGAATTTGAATGATTTATTCGTAGTTTTACCGTAGAAAGTAGAATTTATGTACATTGTCTTTTTCTCCACCAAATAAATCATTTTAATGTTATTTTTAGTAAATAATCTGACGTCGCTCTAACTGAAATATGATTTATAATTTTAAATCTGTGTTACTTTTAATGAAGATAATCCGCAATTAACCTAGCAATTAAAACTAGCTTTAAAATGTTTAAAGATGTATATCAACTCAATGTTTTGTCAATTACTGAAGTTAATCAATGAGTTAACTTATTCTTTTGTAAGGCTGTTATTAATTTACAATGTTAATTGTGCACACATAAATTATTAACTTAATGAATATATTAAAGTATTTTAATGACGTGTAAAATTGATGAAGCCAGAATGTTAGATAAGATATTGGCTAAAATTATTTCAATGAAGACAATTTTTGATTGCATTAAATTTGAATTCATGCCATAAAAAAACATATTCCGAAAACAAATTAAAGATTTGTTCCCTGTGAATAATATAAAAAATGTACAAATAAGGACAGTTTTTCCATTTATATGGTAGAGATTGTAAGCAGAACGATGAATTATTTGATCAAAGAAAAAACGCGTGGAATTGTAATATTTTGTTAATATTTACGAAAGCGTTTTTTGACCCACGTATTATATGGATATATTTTGAACCTGCGATTTCAAAAGGCTCTATGAAAACACTTGCTCAAAATAATATCAGAAGTCTTTATTAATATAAATATGCTCTCGTTTTACATTTAAGCATGATTTTGTTAATAATCATCATATTTACATAAATCATGAACTGAATATTAAATAGATAACTAGAATAATTTTCTCGGCACACATTTAGTGGCATACGTTATCTGTATGAATTTTCTTCAAATTAAACCTTTTGCTATACAAGTGAAGACAACAATTACTTTCTAACAAGTGTGTTGTCTGCGTCTGTTTCTGTAGAAAACAGCCGGCTCAACGATTGCTCCGCTACGACAGGGTTTTTGAACCTTTAGCAAAAACAATACACATATATTGTAATATAACCTATAATAATTATTGAAGTAGTAACAGTTCCTTATTTTACAGCCAATAATTTCCAGTGATTCACACATTAATTGCATTTCAAATTCGAATTGTTGAAACTTTGTATAATTCCAATTTACGTCACTAACAATATGGTTTTCGCCTTCCGGCACATTCAGGAATTCTATCACACGGATACGACAGAAATGACAAAAATGAAAAGGACAAGGTTGTCTACTAAAGTATTCACCTTTTTTATAAGTCACATGTACGTAATAAAGTTTTAAATAAAAAATGAGAGTAAACGGGAAGGATTCATTTGATTTTCTTTGAGAAAAGTATTATGTAAAAGTAGGATTAATTGAAAATGAATTTGAATTAAAAACTCAACGTTATTTAATATATAAAGAAACTTAAAAGGATTTGATAGAAATTTCAATATATGAAAAATACGTTAATTGAGTTATATGAATACTGAAACAGATTAATTCCTCAATTTTCATTAACGATCTATTATGCTTAATTCACTAAGATCATTTTTCAAATAAGACTGCACTCATAAAATTTTAATGGTAATCAATATTTTAAAACATTTTCACTTGAGTATTCAGATTAAATAAAATAAAATATCATTTGGTATCGATTTGATAGAATTGTTGCGTATCTCTGAATTGACAGTCTAAAATTTTAGTAAACGTATGCAATTAAACTCAAACGTGCTGCGTTCATTGCTGTATAAAATTTCGTTGTGTTTCGTTTTCAACTGTACTTTTTTGATAGGCGTACTGTCTTTTTAAGTGTGACTCTAAATTTATAAACATTACATATTCAAAAAGTAAACATTGGACTCTATTAATCTAACAACGCTATAATCATATTACTTTCTTAATTATCCATTAATTAAAATATACGAATGTATCTAACTTATATAGTCTATAGTCTATATAGGTATTGTCGATGGTTATAAATCTATTAAATTAAATTAGTTCTTAGCACTGTATCCTTTGAAAAAGCTGTACTAAATTTTTGTCATATTAATTTCTATTTTTTTACAGTAATCTTTATAACGAATAGGGAAACGATTATATATTCATAGAGTAAAGAAAGTAGAAAACCGAAGAAGATTTGTGAGTAACTTATTCAAAAATGATACATTAACATATTTTTATAGGTTTCAATACTAACTAAATAATAAATATATAACTTATTTTAGAAATAATTTTAGCTCTAAGAATATATTTTTTTCTGTGTAATTATTATTGTATATAACCAATGCAAAAATTTTATTGGATATCAGTTCTATTGCATTATTGCAAAAGAATGCCTGAAGATACCTTTATATATTGAGTAGATTTACTTATCATATGAATTGGTAAAGTAAAAAATAACACCTTTGAGGAAATAGCAAGCATGTCTTTTGATAATATCAAGTTAACAAAGATAAATTCGACAATGAAGAAAATAATTTCTCCGAGTTATACAAATACAAAAAAAAAATACTACCAATTTCTGTAGATGTTGTAAAAAGAAAAATTTCAAGTTTAAAATGATTGAGAAGAGTTGATAAGTGAATATATAAATAAAAATATTTCATTAAATGAACATATTTTTTTATAAAACGTTCTAGAGTTTCAATCGAGGAGAAAATGCATTGCCAATAAATAACTCGTCATGCAATTTCAAATGCAAATATGAACAAATATGTTGAATATAATTTTTTTACAATAAAAAAATTGAACTTTTCTCCGCCAAGCTTTTAAGATTATAAAACAGTCGTTGATAGCCTTTTTAAGTCGCAAACCCCAACATAGATAACGATTCAATAAAAAAATTCAATACAAAACTCAACAGATAAATAAAGACACATATCTTTTTAAAGAACATGATCATATTTAAAAATAAAAGTATAAAACATCGCTGCTTGGACCCTTTAAGCATCTATTCACAAATATGTGTAAAAAACATCACTCAGTGTTATGAAAATCACTATGTATTAATAGCCATCCACGTAATTATTGTTTGAAGATCTGAAACAAACACGAAAATACCGTCAACCCTCCGAAAGCGCACTCTCCCAATTCCTATTCAACGAATGCGACGGTTTTTCGTATCGCGATTCCTTCTATAGCGAATTTTTCATAAAACGTAAATTTTTCAAGGATCAATTGTAATTTTTGTAAATATAATATGTTATGTTATACACACATAAGAAGAGAAAATGGGCCAACACTATGAAGATGTGCGCTTGGTGATTTCGTTCAATTTTTAAGATATAAATGAAAAAACATAACCTCAAATTTTGTATGGTTACGAACCTCCTATTTATATAGTTTGATCCATATTTCTAAGCTATATAAGTGTTGATTGTGTATGAATCTTATTTCTGCAAGATTTACAAATAGTTAAATCATTTTATTCAATATCTAATACATGTCCGTCGTTTTTTATGCGTCTAGTCTTACCTCCGCATTTAACACAAATCATCTTCAAATGCTGCGTAACTTACATTTTTTTCCTTAACTTTCTTCCGTATGGCCGCCAAATTTGCTGTAATGTCTGCGGTACAAGACTTGTATTACCTTTAATTATTTTTCAGAAACGGTAAAATATAAAGCGGCAATTTTTTATTCTCATTACGACGCATTTTTTGCTACAACGTCAGAGATAATACTTTACCATAAAACTTGTTAAAGTTAAAAATGATATTAGGCATGATGTTACAAAAACAACGGAAGTACTAATAGAAACTCATAACACTGTACATTAAGTTAGGCAAAATAAAACAAAAAATAAATGTGCTTACCTTGTAGTTAAGAAAAATATTAAGAATACTGTCTCTCCTACAAACTTGTAATATATTCAGCTTTTAAATAGCTTTATAACAGACTATGTTTATCCACTATAAACGTGTCTATTTTAAGATTATCCACATTAAATTTGCTAGTAACAAAGAGCATAAATTAATTAATTCAATCATGTAATTAAAAGTAAATTTCCAATATTACTTAATTAAAATCAAAGAAAAAATTCTAAGATATATTTCTAAAAAAAAACAAGCTATAGAAGTTTATTGTATAAATAAAGCGAAAAGTTTCCTTTGCGGTCAATTGCTTACCTTACAAATATATATTTTAGAAATAAATTTTGTGACCAATTGGCTGTGGTTATCTCGAAATATTAAATAGAAACAGGATATTTTACATTAATTATTGATTGCTGGGCGGAAGTATTATTCAAATAAATTTATAAGTTATCGCTAAGAATTTATTGGCATTTGAAAAATTATGCAAATATGCCATACACGATTTATGACAGAAAAGTTGGTTGTAGGGAAATTATGTAAACTGTTTGAAATATGTGGCATTTATGACGGTATGTATTATTTAATTTGTTCTCTAATGATATATATTTATTTCATTAACGTCTTCATAAATAAATAAAAAGGATATTTATTGCTTGATATTCTTTGTCGTTATTATTTTTTTATGACACGAACGAATATTAATTCACAAAGAAAAATATTTAAGATATCCAATCAAAAGCTATTTTTTGTCTGAGTATAAATAATATCCATTGATTTTTTAAGAAATAAATAGTGAGTATACAAAAAAGTTTTTATTCACGCAATAAACAATTTTTGTTTGATATTAAATCAAAGATAAATAATAAAAAGATTTTTAATAATAAAGACATCAATTATTACGTGGGCTATGTACTCGTTAAAAAAATACAATTACGACGTTGAACAACAGCACAATTCCGACAAAAAAGTTTAATTATACTTTTTTCCTATCTTTCCTAGTTATATCGATTAAATTAAAGATCAACCAATTAATGCGACCAAATCGTTGATGAGGTTAAGTCTGAAATTTTAACGCCGTGACTTCAACACTCCGACTCTTCCAAAATACCACAACTCCACGACTCCGAATACGACTTCACAGCCCTGATTATTACTCCCGTTAATTTGACGCCGTTACTTGAAATCGCTTCACGAATTTAGTATGTTGGTCAATTACTTGGAACGCTTTCATAGGATTAAGATATTTGCGTTAATATGACTGTTTATAAGTTTTATATCCAGCAAAATCAATATTAATTGAAACAGTCGTAATATTTGTAACGTCAACATAAAACCATTGCATGATTGTTTATATCCTCGATCAGTTATATTGAATCTGTGGCACAGAGCCCTGATAAATAAAAATAGTACAGTAATTATGGTGTAGTTTATAATGTAATGGTAAAAATAAATATGACTGTTCTAGGTCATCGCCGCTTGGGTATGGGGTATAAAAATTTACTAGACCAATTTATATAAATATAAAATCTATTGATCGATAAAATTCTTCAAATACGCGTTTACAATATAACTACATAATTAAATTAAAACGGTTTGAAGCAATCTCTTTCTGTAATGAAGCGATAATAAAATTGTAAATATTGGTCAAAATTATACAATTATAATAATACTTAATAGCAGAAAGCAAAAACATGTTTAATCGTATCCATATTTTATAATTGTGAAACATTTATACATAATCTTCACATAAAATTGTTGTCCCTTTAATTGGGAGTAAAGTTATGTATACTATCAATTATTTGAGTCAATAAACTTTACTATACGAACTTTCATAGCATGTTATGTGAACACTTAATTATATAAATGGAGCTATACATCTTTTGTTTTTTTTTTTAATTATTTCAGATATGAGAAAATGACTTTGATTAAGATACAAAATATTTATTTGAATTTGCTCAAAAAATCCTTAAGCACGACTTTAAATTTAAAAGCAATCAAGAAGTAAAATAAAAGAAGAAATACTATTAACCTAAGATGTCTTTTCAAGTTTTGAGCTCCTGATTCCGAACGTATATCATTGGTCAATTGTAAAGTTTTTTATTTCAATCAGTGTTTCGAATATATTTGTTTCAAAATCAAATTTTGAACTGTAATGTATGTTACGAAAAAAATATTAAACACAAATTTTCTAACTAAAATAAAAGGGAATATAATTATTATTGAGCAACATTTTGTATGATTTTTGAATTCATAAAAGCTGTGAACATTAATGAGAATGAAATCCGCAATGGCATAGAGGCTTCACGTGAATCAAGAAAAAAAACCAGTAAATCTTCAAATATCCACATTCAGGAGTAATTTTGTTTTCCGTCGTGGCATATTTAATTCACTAATAAAATGAAAGTTTTTTTATTTAAATATTTAATATTTATAGCTCATGGTACGCTTACAGGACTATGTAATGGTTTAAACTGTTTATATTGCCAGCCAACTCCAGGAATACAATCTTCAAAAGCAGGAAATTAATTATTACCGTAGCGGATTGACCGCAAACTTTTGGCTTAGTAAATTTGAGCGCGACAATGTTTCTCAATATAAGTCACGTGCATTACATTTAAAAGCGTGCACTGATAGTTGAATTTCGCTAAAAAATAAATTTTAAGGAAATGAAATAACCATACCTTATTCATGATTAATGAAGAAACACATAAACCAAGTTTTAATGATTTTCCGAGTGTCAAAATAAACCATAAAAAAGTTGTTACCACTTCTTTTCGCTCTCAGAATTTTGCATTTTGATTACTTTATTACAAATCTTTTATTTATTAGAATATTAATGTCGAAGAATTAAATTGAATTGAAGAATATTAAATGAACATTAGTGTATTGAAAAAAAAATATTTAACTACAATATAAATTATTATAATTGTGTATCATGCATACAAATCTAAAGTTTTGATAAAGTTTGTTGATTTTTAAAAATATATGAAAACATGTTTTGAGTATTTTATTAATTTAGCTTGTGTTCAGAAGGCTCCCAAGTACAGAATATTTAACAATCAGCGAGTTTTCGAATAAGCAATCATACCGAATTAGTGTACAAAATGCTGCTGTTTTGTCTTGCTTTATAGGCATGGTGAAGATTTTGTCAATGATTAAATATTCAAGATGGACAAAAATAAGCGAAGAATGCATGCGATGAATAAATGCTATCTTAATTGTGATTACCTAGAACGACTTCAAATTTCCGTACTATAAATCACAATTTTTTTCATTGTATTGCTTCATTTTTTATGTTTGAATAGTTACCGCCATTTATGTTACGATATTTTCTGGATCGATACAAAATAACATGTAAAAAAAAAATTTTAAAAAATGTTATTTCAATTATAAAGTATTTTTTTTTTGTTTTCATAAACTAAGTATAATAAAGTAACTATCACTGGAATTGTTGATAGATTACTTGAAGAATTATGCTTAAAACTTTTGTGACTTTTTCACATCGGTTGAAACAAAATGGAGATTTATATGTTGTACCTCAGAAACAGGTAAATTTTACGTGTATACAATGAAAATTTTTATCTGATGGAGAAGAACGACGAAATATAACGATTAAAATTGAAAAGAAAACTTATCTTAAATACTGAAATAAAATGATCAGAGAGTCTATTATCTTTTAAATAATAAAAACACATTTTTTTAGTACTTATTTCCACAATATATTTTTTGATCAGGACCGGTTTCGCTCATCGCGAGCATTATCAACTGATCTAGTCCTGATCAAAAAATATATTGTGGAAATAAGTACTAAAAAAATGTGTTTTTATTATTTAAAATATAATGCCTTTCCATCAAGAAGTGACAGTTAACACCTTAAAAGAGTCTATTATCTATCTAATTTTATAAACCAATTTAATGTTTTTACATGTATATCAAAACCTATCTTTAATTCAAATGTTAGCACTGTTAAAATATGAATTCAACAGTATTAATGCGAAATAGAGATGACTTTTTTTACTAATTTAGTAATAGTCATATAAAATTAATGAAAGTTCAATTATTTAATACTATGTTTTATTGTTTCTTTTCAGGTAAAATCCATTGCTTGATAATCGGATGCGTCAAAATGATCATTTGGGTGATTGCAGAACTATATTTCAAAGGTACTTGTCCTTGAGAATAAGTCGTCAAAAACATTGGGTAACACGGTGAAAAAATAGCAATGTATTTTAGTTCTACAAAATTATTTTTATTTTTAAAAAATATAGTTGATAGCTATTTCAGCTCACGCCATCGTCAGAACTATTATTAGTATACGTAGTTCTGATGATGGCGTGAGCCGAAATAGCTATCAACTATATTTGTTAAAAATAAAAATAATTTTGTAGAACTAAAATACATTGCTATTTTTTCACCGTGTTATAATGGAGTTCTACCAAGTGAATGCCAATTCAACCAATAAACATTGCGTAAGTCTTTTGAATTGTTGAAACATCGTACGATTTCACATGTTTTGTCACTAATGACCTGGGTTTCGCATTTCGGTATCTTCAGGAATTCTATCACACAGTTGCAATAGAACTGAACTATATCACTAATGTTTGTATGATGTGTATCTAATAAACATCAGCGGAGAGAGCGTTTTTCTGGCACCAGTGATAGACATACGAAAATGTGTCTATTACACATATTTTAATATATTTTGAACAAAATTTAAAGACATTGACAATATTTTCAAAACTTTTACTAAGCCATAAATTTTATTGATCTTCAGATCACTGTAACGCGACCGTTTGTAATTTTGGACGTCGTTATATTTTATTAAAGACTGAATTTTTTCAAAAGATGAATTCCAAAAAAAGTAAACATTAATTATTTATTGGCAGTGAATGTAAAGTAAAAAAAAATAGAGATGCTTTAATAAATTTCACAAAAACGTTAACATATGTGTTTTTGTTTATACTATACAATGATTATTGCAATATGTTATAAGATGAGTTTAGGAGAAGTCAAGAAGGACAAATTTCTGTTGGAAGTAAAATACTTTGATTGTCTTTTATACTATCTGACAAAAATGGACAATTATTTTAATTTTCATAATTATTTATCGGAAAAAGATAACGGATAGTAAATAAAGGAAACAAAATAAGCACATTATTTTGTCAATAAAACATATACACTAATATTAACATATTTTAAATTATTACTGAGATACTGTTCGAAAATCAAATAGTCACCAATAAAATAATTAAGGAAATAGTTTTTGAAAAGCAATATGTCTTTGATTGATTGGACTCTGGTAAGTTAGCAAAAAGGAAACGAGATAAGATTTCCGTATCAAAAATGAGTGTTGTGTGTGTAATGATGATCACTCTAATATCCCATGACCTTCGCTGTACCAACTCACATCCTGTGATGATCACAGGATGAGAGAAAATTAAACAATTTTAATTTATGAATACTCAATCTTTTATTTCCTTGAGTATAGCTTATTTTACGTTCCGCTCTCTAACCTCTGCCTTTTTTCCAACTGTTTATTTTATATCTATTGTAAATGGTAAGCATATAAAGAGTGAATATATGGCAGAATAAGTACTACAAATTATATTTAACAGGCAGTGTATTTTGCTTGTTAGCTTGTAATTAAGTGTATAAAAAACTAATCCATCTGGATATGAGAAAAGCTTGCTTGCTTCTTATAACAATACGTATATTTTAACAGGCCTTGTATTTTGATATACTAAATAAAGAAAAGTATTTAGCTTTAATTTTTAAAAAATATGAACTTTGATAGCTTTATGGCTTACGCCAACACCAGATCTATAGTCATCAATGACCATGTATTAAAAAAGGTTATGGATAAGTAACATATAAAATAATTGTGTCAACTAAATGAAAATCAAAAGAATATTTAAAATTTTGTTTCTTAATGAAAACGTATGCTCAATGTTTTTATTTTGTAGTGCTTACTTAAGACAATTTTGCAGACTTTAATGACGTACATTTTTTTTCGTATTTAAAAAAATAAACTAGAATCCTTGCTTCATTTATCGTTTTCTTAACCTTTTGTATGCTATTATATCGTCAAAAAAAATTCTAACCCCGAATGTGTTGGTGTTAAACAAACTTTTGTGTCAGAACAAATCGGGATTTATTTTGAATAGAAAAAGAATAGCTTTTTTCGAAAACATTTTAAGAATTAAGTATTACCTCACTGCAAACTGCAGTTTCAACAGTTGAGCCGTTAGAAGTCTTAAAAGGCAGGCTTTAAAGAGGAATCGTTGTAGAGCAACCGAAATACTAATAATTCTAACTCTCGATGATGATGATGATTCATACACATGAATCAAAAATCTAGTCTACCAGTATGCGATTGCATTATAGTCTGCTTCTATTCTAGCGGGTAACAATAGATCTCGCCTTCTTTTGTCAGATGAGAGTCACTTATCAATACAACAAATAAGTAGGAATAATATTGACAGACATTAGAAACTCTCTCCTTTTGTGGTATGAAGAATGATAGAAGATTTTCTCATCGAACTGCATTTGTTTATTTTTTTATAACAATGATTAGAAAACACCTAAAAGATTAAAGAGAAAATATCTTGAAATCGACACTTGTTTTATTCATGGGTCGTACAAGAAGTTATTGTTTATGGGTTTGTCTAATGTTACAGTGTGTGTTTAAATAGAGTTTTATGTATTATACAACCGAAATCTTCTGTGCTTTTCTGACAGCCGGGGACAATTTCTCGTTTTAATCGCGTTAATTGGTAACTGAATTTTGGTTCGAAATCAGTTTTAATGTGTCAAACAATATAAAACTGTTGCAATAATCACGTAAGGGATGTAAATAATACAAAAAAGCAAATAATACACATACTTATTTTTAAGAAAGTTTTAAACATTAAAAAATAGTTGCAAAATACCGTTGCTGTCTTCATAACAAATGGTCCAGTCTTTTGTGGTTTTTAGAAAAATGGCATATTTTTAAAAGATGATGTGATAAAATATATATATTTTTTTAAAATAAATCTTTGTTAAGGAAGGCTATTAAAATGTCTGAAAATCAGGAAAATCAATAAAATAAAAATGAGATGTAGCTGTCGTAATACTTAAGTCATATATTAATATATATAAGTATACGATTAGTTTTTAAATAATAGAAACAAGTTTTTAGTACTAATATCTAAAAAAAAAACTGTATGATCAGGACCGGTTTCACTCATCGCGAGCATTATCAACTGGAAATAAGTACTAAAAATGTGTTTTTATTATTTAAAATACCATGGCTATCTATCTAGAAGCAACTGCTAGAAACGATACACATTTTATCATTGTGTATAACAGAAGGAAAAAAATCATATTACTTTGGATATTGAAAACGAGATACTCATACATTTAGCCATCATCTTAAAATTGAAAATCTTATTCCTATTAATATTCAAAAAGCGTGTTTTTTTATATAAAGTAAATCTGAATTATGGCATTGCAGGGCACATTTTTCATACCATTTGTAGCAAACTTTTGAAAATGCCACGAAAATTTCAGCAATATCTGGTAAATAAAAACACTATTAACGCTTAATTCAATTTAATTCATATATCGTATATTATGTATTTCTTGTAAGTGCTTACGATAGCAAGAAGCTACTCATATTTTTCCTTACAATAAACTTTAATCATAGAAATAAAACACTCTCTTTTAGTTCTTTCATACGTTAAAAAATCATTAAATGAAACACACACAATTACTTTTACAAAATGGCCGACACTTAGCAGCTGTTCATGACACGTATCTACCTTGATGTAAAAACTTGTTATTTTAAATGTATTTTGATGTAGCAAGGAATTATTATATTAAATTTATGGAACATTATCGAAATCAATAAAGATATTTAAAAGTCGTTATATTTTATTGGCTAATGTAAAATTGAACTAAGTGTTGCAAAAAACGACAAGTAAACGGTGTTTGTGATTTATTTCTATTTGGAATTCCATTAGCCGCTCATGATATTACATTAAATATCTATGTAATAGAGGTAAAAGTACATTTTACTATTTTTATGCCACCACATATCACGCAGACTTAACTGCCTGTACATTATACAGCTATGTGCTTAAGTTGTAAAGAGAAAATGAGAAAATTAAATATAATTTCAAAATTACTGAAAGAAATATTATTTACATCGCAGAAGAGTAATGATAGTAACTTTAAATGAAAAAAAAACGTCATAAAGCTTTAGTGATATATTATAATGGTATTGAAATTATATTACGAAGAAATTTAACATTTATTTTAAAAGATACAAAATATTTTACGAATACAGATAAAGTTCTTAATATTTATATATGTTTGTTCACTTTCATTTTTTTGGAGATTTAATGAATAAATTCGTGCATATTAATACTCATTTTAATTAAATATTTATAGAAGTTAAACATAAATCAGTATTTTCGGAAAGTCGTACGAAAAATATAGTGCAAAATAACTGGGTTAGTTTTGATGTTTAAAATATCTTTAAGTCTGGCTCTTAAGATTATTAGTTTAATGTTGGGTGGAAAGAATAGCTAACGTCAAAAATATTCAGGCATTCGTAATAAAATTTTGAAATCAATTAAAAAAGCGAATAAGAAGCATTGGTTTAAGCTTACTGGATATAGAACTTATAGATTAAATTAATATATTTTGAATTGCAATAAAATGAAATTGAAAGAGCTGCAAAAATAACTTGTTATAAATGTTCCTTAAAAGAATTTTTATTCATCCTTCTCTCAATTCGGAGTAAATTTACTCGTAGGTATGTACTTAGATATACGGAAGACAACAAAAGTTTCATCTTCGAGATTTGCTTCTTATTCAATATTCATCTGTTCTTTTTTTAGAATAGATGAAAAAGATTTGACCAGGAAATGACTAGTTTTAGGTTGATAACTCTTGATTCACCCCGTTTTTAAGATCTGCTGTGTAAGAAGAAGATATAATAATAATTAAAAAAATATTGGGTTAGGTAACAGTGGAGACAAAATTTTCTTTGCTAAGTGTCGAAATACTATTAATGGTGTAGAATCGAAGAGTGTCAAATAAAAGTTGAATTTTTGATAGAATTAAGCTCTGTTACTTAATGTGTATACTAATGAAGTTCTTAGTTAACCCCAGTGAGACAAAAGAAAAATAGTCAATCACTATTTAAAAAATATTGACTTTCGAGTATGTTTGTATACAATATGCATTACGTTATTATTCTTACTACATGAATGATAGGTTTTATTAAGGAATGTTAAACACGTTGGGCTAATTGCAGCGGCAATAGATTTCCCCATCTTCCTGAAGAGCTGAGTCGCCATTCTGCATCGCGAATACCAGAACAATTAAAAGAAACAGGCTTGCCATTGCATGCATAAAAAATCTAGAAAGAAAAATTAATTTATTTATAAGTAAACATTATTTAGGTCATTGGAAACCAGAATCAATATTATCTTACCGTATTGCCTGATGATATGTTCTTAGAATGAAATTATATAGGAAAAAAAGAACAAAATTTACTCAACAGAATGTTTACTGAAATATGAAATAACTACTGAGTAAAATTATTTGTGTGTATATTTTTGTTTTATAATTAAATAAAGAGACCTTTTATATTACACTGATAAGATCATTATGTCTCACTGCGAAGACGAAAATTGTTTTCAACATATTTATTTTTTATGTTAATTTAATATTGGATTGAATCAACCGCTTACATCAACAGTATATAAATTTGTATGTATACATTTAATAATTAAAACAAACTGATGAGTTGATAATGCTTGCGATGAGCGAAACTAGTCCTGATCATAACATATTGTGTAAATGTTATTAAAAATGTATTTTTATTATTTTAATATTATGCTGACAATCATGCTTACAAGCAAGAAGTGATAGTAACCTATGAGATATCATTAAAGTATATTTTTTAATTTATGGCATAAACTAAGGAGTTTGATGAAATGCCACATGTTTTATCTGTAACGAAGGGTTTTTCTTTTCGGCACAGTTAGGATATTCTTTCTTGCAGTTGCAACAGTGTTGGCAGTTCAACCATGTTAAATCGTTTTAAGTTTCTAAAACCAAAATTTTACAAATTATTTTTTCTCTCTCAATAATTTTATCAATTTACATTCTATAGGAAATCTATGGCTTAACTGATTAATGCAACCAAAACGAGTGTCAATGTCATACTCTACATGATATTAATTTTATTTAACATAATATTCAAATAATAAAAGTTTCTTACAACTAATTATTTAATCGGAAGCTTTTTTGTATTTATTTATTAAAAAATCAAACAGGTGTAGACGTTAACGATCCCTGATATATAAGTATACATTATTACCGGGGAAATAATAAATAGTAAACGTATGAAAGCTTTCTATTCCGATCGTTGGGTAGCTTTTTATACTATCACAATAAAAAGCTCATTTCGGCTTATCATTGTTTCCCTAGCGGTACAAATCACCTGACTCAATTGGTGGTCATCGATCAAAGTAGGTCAGTCATATAATACTACTACTTACAGATCTTATATAAGTATATATTTTTTCTGCGTGTTTATTATATTATTATCAACGCGTGATTTTCATATATAATATAAGAGCTCAAATAAAGGTATAGAATATATGTTATATGGGTCGATTTCGTATAACCTAATCTACGCTCGTAGTCCTTTAAAAAAATACAAAATTATTTTACTTATCTAAGCTTATTTATGGTACAGCGATTCTAAATTTAAAATTAACGTGTTAATTTATTGAAGTTTGAGGAAAATCAGATTCTAGCACATTTGAATCATATCTTATCACATTATTAACAGTTGAAATATGGTTTTACGAGTTAAAAATATTGAATATTATCCAGCAAATTTACATTCGTTTCACAACATTCATTAAAACAAGAATTAACATTATGACATTGTCGTTATAAAATTTGGTGCATATACTGGTAAACAATATTTTTACTTGAAGTTATAATTAAAACTTTCGCTGTATCGCTTATAAAACGTTCATATATTATAATAAAGATATCGTAGATCATGTGATTTTTTCACTTTCTCTCCCACTTAAAGTTTTTAAATAATGAGAAAGAATATATCAGACTCATTACCATATCAAATTTGAATAGTTGTAATTTTGTACGATTCCACATGTTTTGTCACAAACGATCCAGGTTTCGCCCTTCGGCATCTTCAAGCATTCCATCGCACGGATGCAACAGAACTGAAAAACATTCAAAGCTTGTGGAATCGTAGAAAATTACAACTATTCAAATTTGATATTGAAATTCCATCAAGCACCTTCAGTCGATATCATAAATCATTACCATATATTAAAATAAGAAATTATGTTATAATCTTCAAATGAAAGCTTGTAAAGATTTCCTAAAAAAGAAATGAAATGAACTATAAAAGCTGTTTCAAGTGACCTCTTCCTCCATATGTATGGGCATTCATTAAAGTATTCGTATAAGATATAAATATAAATATTGTCAAAATATATACGACCAATGAAGAAAAATAATTGTAATTATTGTAAAAAACAATTTACTTTGATTTTCGTGTTTATTTTATATCCCGTTTCAGGTAATGAACAATCATATATTTTATATTGATGCTAATAAATCGAGTACGCAAAAAATGTATTTCCTATATTTTCAATGAATGTAGAATCTATATTTTGTTTTGTATCGTCTTTTTTCGGTATGGATTTTGCGCTATAGCTCTGAGGTATTTGTTTAATGAAAAATTTTGGATTCCCATTTACACTTATAAATTTCGATTAAAAACGACGATTAAAGCTAAATCTTGGTTTCTAAATAACGAAAGATTCTCTTTTTCCTGTTTTGATACTGATTTAGATTTATTCCTTTTCAAATTATAACTGTACTATTATCTCCTTATTCTTTCAAATAGAAAGTCGAAGAGTGACAGAAGCTATAACTTTGAAACTGTTACACGTAACAGTCGTATTATGCAAGTTGTATCAGCGCATTATTCCAGCGGACAATTTGGATAATAGGCCGCGAACAACGAATCGCAATTTCGCGTAGCAGACGCAAATACATTTGCGGTCAGAATCTGCGGTCGGGATTCAAACCCATAACAAATTAGCGACAGACTATTGGATGAGAGCCTCAGCCACCGGACTGAACCGGCATGACGATGCTACCGTTCGCCGAAAAACTTTATTAGGTCTATAAATATTTAGGAGCAATCATCGCCGGATTGTGTTGTGTGATGGCTGGGAACTTTTATTCCGATTTATAAAATGGTCATGCGGTGGACATGTGTTACATAAAAATAAATTGTGTTGAGTTCAAAAGTATTTCATTGGGTCATTACAAATATTGTTTTGTCATATTATAGATTATGTTGAGCAAAAATTATCATTGAACTGTTATTTGCTTCACTAACATTGTTTCGTAAAACCACTTTTATGGTGTTGGCTATTACTTCAATATATTTTAAATAATATGGACACATTTATAATACTTATTTCTCTTAAAAACTTAAAAATCTCACTAGAAATCACTGCTCTAATAAATAAGATCGGTATTTTTAAATATCCAATCCATGTATGAAAAAATATTTGATATTATAACTCAAATTAGCCAAGATGTCAGCTATTTCTTGATAGTCTTATTTCCATAATAAATTAACTCGAGACGAACCAAACTGTTTAATCTTAACTTGATATTGATTTCATTGGGATTTAAATCTATACGCAAATAATCGCTAGAATGCAGATAATAATTCTATACCAAAGAGGTTTTTTTTTGCGTTGACACTTAAATTAATCTGTAAAAAATGTATTAATTACGTAGAGGAATATTGATTGAAGCGGTGTGTTATATATTCTAATGTTTTATTATTAGTATAAATGTAACCCACACTGCCGTTTTGATAAGGCATATTATTTTACGGTTTTTTCCTTAGAATTACGATCGTTTTCGTGGTTAGTTAAAAAAATTATGTTAATTTTTATATTGAAATTAATTGTATGCTATACTGCTTCTGAAATTGAAGTAGTCTTTTATGTGAAACTACTATCATACTTGTTCAATTTGTAATTTGTGACAGAGGGGTAAATATTTTATACGTTGTTAATCTATAACTTTGAACTTTGCATTCCTCTCTACATATTGTGTATGAACTTTTTTTACGTTTAAAATAATCTTTGATTTGATAATTATATTTGTATGCGCTTAACCAGGACTGAGCAAATGTTTAAAATGAACGACGGCCACAAATACTAATTTAAGATAAGCTTTATTTTTATTTAAAAAAGACGGGAAATTTAAAACAAGAAAAATCGTTATTATTTAATTAAAAAAAAAAAGATTATTATTATACCGAGCTATAATATAAATACACGTTAGGCAGCAGTTTTCCTGATTCACCCGAAACGATTTTTATCGTTTTAAATATAGTTTATAGGAATATCATCAATTACTTTCTTAACAAAAAGAGTATAAATCAAACATAGATTTTCAAATATAAAGTTAATAATTATATGTAAAAACGTTATCCTCTCAAACAGGACGTTCATTGTACATAGTGTTCGTGTACTGAATTAAATGCCAAATCATGAATTTTATTAAATCAGCAAAAAACGCGTTTAAATCACTTATCGTTTTTTGCAAGTGAATTAAATTTATCAAAAACCATTAATCTTAGTGAAACCGATTGGTTTGAACGGTTTCTGCCATGTAATTTTGTTGTTCGTCTGATGCAGATAAAAAAATCACGAACTCTTGAATAATGCTAATGATAATGTTATAGGTTCAACGGAAAGCGTTCGTATGTCTTGTATTAAATACGTAATTGAAATTGGCTATATGTAGGATCTTTTATTTTTTAACGGTGAATTATAAGAAACTATTCTCATACATAAATAGCTTGAACATTTAATAAACGGTATTTGTTAGCTTGTTTTAAAGTTTGTCAGAAAGACCTGTTCTTCAGAGAGGAAGAGTAAAAATTGTTTGTCAAAATAGTTTAATTTTGATTCACAATAAAAAGCATTTTTTAGTTATCGTGACTTATATTTGAGACAAGAAAACTGATTTCTTATGAAGTGAATAAACTTATTTTAAAAATGAATGCACAATAGAAAATGAAATTAATCATTAATTGTAACACTTCTGTATATTACCCTGTATACATAACAATGAAAAAATCTTTGCTTAAAAATTTTTGCAAGCCATGTATATATTAAGCTTCTGACGGTAATGCAGAAAAATGCTTTGAAAGAAAAACACTTTACAATTAAAACAAAAACAAAAAAATATAACTGTGTAATCGAGTGTGTAATTATTTAATTAATATAATGAAATGGATTACACAAACAGGAAAGTACTTTCAAGAAATGTCGATAATTGTGTTTCTTTTGTATATTTGAAGATCGTATTAAATATGTATGATTCAGAGCTTTCCGTTAAGCCATCAGGTAAATAACAAGAATTCCATACCAATTAGCATGACTGTTGCACGCATGCACTAAAATTCGGTTGTTAATATTTTTTCCTGCTTCATCTTGTTCGTCAGCGGGTAATCATTATATGAAGGCGACTTCACGAATCATTCTTGCCAATGACTGTCTTGTACGATCACCCCGACGAGACCAATTTGGGAATTGGTCTCGGCCCCCTGATGACTGCAAATATAATGACATAATTATTATTGACGAATTTCTTTGGTGGCACGATGTGTACCGAAATATACAAGAGTTGAAAAATTACATTTCTAGCACTGCGGTCAGTAATGAAAATCATTCCAAGCTTAAATAGACAGACATTGGAAAATGAAAATAAACAATATTTTATATTTTTTTAACCACCTTTAATTCACCTTACTATTCTTAATTTGATTCGCCCTACCAGGCTTCAAATGATCAAGTATGGATAAATATCAAAGAAATTCAAGTCTTTTGAATAAGAATAAGTTCATCTGAATATGAAAGACCCGTTGTGGTAAAAAGTCATAAAGGCGTACAGTGGAACCTTGATTATATGATTTTTTAATTATCTGAATTGAAAAAAATATTCTTGAAATCTAATATTTAAGTTGACTGATCCCAATGCAAAACTGATGTTCTGGTCAGAACAAAACTGTTTGAAATTCAAAACTTTATGGATAAGAAGGCGAAATTATTGTTATAAATCGACAATACATAATTGTATTTAATGTTCAAATCAGATTGGTAAAATGTTTTCGATACAAATTCTTTCACTCAAGGTTACGTCTGTAATACAATCAATAGATATTTTAAATAATAAAAACACATTTTTTTAGTACTTATTTCCACAATATATTTTTTGATCAAGACCGGTTTCGCTCATCGCGAACATTATCAACTGATGATGCTCGCGATGAGAGAAACCGGTCCTGATCAAAAAATATATTGTAGAAATAGTTACTAAAAAATGTGTTTTTATTATTTAAAATATCATTCCTTTCCATCAAGAAGTGACAGTTAACACCTTATAAGTAGCAATCAAAAGATCATAGTATATTTACATATTTTTCAAAGATTATTGTTAGCAGATGAAAGTAATAAAAATTGATTAGTAGTTGTAGTTAGAACACTAAATTTAAATTAACGTTTTTACATGGCACCCGAGAGGTAGAAATCTGTAGATGTAACGATATTCAAACAATCATGGATCAAACTATTGAAAAGACTTGATAAGAACCAGAAATAAAAATATTCACAATGGAAGGTAGATATTTCTTTCTGCGGATAATCGAGGTATTGAAAACTTTTCATCAACTATTATTATGCATGTTCTTATAAAAAATAGCTCAATCAGTTGACATCATAAATTATAAAAATATCTATTTTTCGATTTTTCGACTTATCATCTAATCATATCAATAATAAATAATCAATATCATACTAATATTTTAAAGTGAGCAGCTAGTAGAGGTAAATATAGTGTATTATGAAGATATTTTAATTGTAAAATAAATTGTTATGTGCTGTTTGATTATTAACGGCCGTTTTGATGAAGATGATCGCACTAAAGCAGTGGTCAATGGCCCAAAGTAAGACGGATCTTATATAATAAAATAATAATAGTGGCAAAGAATAAAATTGTTCACTCAGCCCTGACTGATCTCTCAATGATTAAATCGTCGAATGAAATACTTATTGAGGTGTAATAACCCTTCTTAATGATGCAACTGAGCGAAACTGGGAACATTTAATGACTGGACTATAACAAACGAGGCAATTCTACTATTAATTTAAATGGAATTATGGACATTTATACATTAAAAAACAGTTTTGTTTCTATATGATGTGAAATTACAGTCAACCCCTTTTCACGCTTAGATTAAGCTCTGTGGAACATCGTACATATACGAAAGGAACATTGAATTAATTATACATTTGTTGTTTAAAAAAAGCTTTTACCAAGCACACTCAATTGGTAGTGTCAATTCAATTTCGTTTTATTGGCCGTAATAATTGTACAAAATATATAAATACAAGGTATTTAAATATTAAAATAGTATTTTGTGAGTGACAAAACAAGTAGAATTTTATTTTAAACGAAAATATTTTCTTAAAACCGTTAAATGAAATTAGATAAACGTAAAGCAGTTCTTAAATGAAAGATTTTACATATGTGAATAATTAAAACAATTTCTTTGGACATTTCAAAAAACATTTTTAATAAATAAAATCAGATGTTTAGCAAAACCTAAGAATGACGGTTTTATATATAATTTGTGCTAAAATTAATAAAAAAAAAATGTCTTTACAACAAACACGAGCGGAGCTTGACCTTATCATCAAAAACATTGTAGAAATAGAGAAAAATGTGTTTTTATTGTTTAAAAAAAAACAGAAAGGACAATGAAAAAAATGTTTTTGTCAAGTCATTGATAATCGATAATTACTTATTAATCTATCACGATTTGGTACGTCAAAGGAAATTTTGTGAACATGAGAGTTTTAATACGTCATTCATAAATTCTAAACAGAGAAAAGGTTATTTTTTGCAAACGCGAAATGGCAATTGCGATGACCAATCTAGACCGTTTATTTGAAGAATATATTTATGGCATAAATTATGGGAAAATGAAAGTTTATAGATTGGAGAGACCAAGAATAGGTCAAAGACCTTTTTAAAATTATAAATAATCACGTATAGACTTTTACCAATTACTATTAACTATTGAAATGTCCGGGAACAAGTAAGCAATCATTTGCACTGCATTTTTATTACAATGTTTATTGTTTCTTATGTGATTGGTATCGTATTGTAAAACGTATTCAAGAAACTTTACCTCAGTCATTAAACTTATTGGTTAAACAGAAACGAAAGTTAATTAAAAAAATGTTTCTACGAAATTTCCATCTCATTTTTATTTATACGTGTGATTATGATTATAATGAGTTCAGCTTCGCATGTATATACAAGACATGGAATCTACAAAATTTGGCTTTCAAAAGCTATGTATACTGAAGAAATACCGTTTATTTTATATTGTTTGTTAAATTTGCGAAGGGTCAGCGATGACTACAGAATAAAAGTATATACATTGAAGCCAGAAAATGTTCATTCAATTCTTTAATTAAGCCAATCCGATAGCGGAAGATGTTTAACCTCCAAACTTATGTGCGTTTAATGAGCAGTCTATGGACTTTTTATTCAGTGTCTCAACAGGAATTGTTTTAATCGGTAATTCAGTACCGATGATTTTAAGGATGGTCTAAGCAAACCGAATGCAGCACGTTGATACCTCTTACAATATTTCGTAAATCTTACTATTTGATGGATTGGTGGGACTTAAACTATTCTATGATATTGTTTTGAGATATTGACCGTAAGATAGTCTCATTCCGTAAACACTATAACCAATTATGACAAACGCAAAAAAATACGAAAAATATTGAGTATGATAAGCTAATCACGAGTCGTCTCTTATTATATCTTTTCGTTTTCGGAAATAGAAATATTGAGCGAAAACATAGCAATAAGTTTCCTTAAAAATATTTATGTTGAGTGCTTTACATTAGATTTGAGTATTTATATAATAGGGTATCCCTACAAGGCCCACATTCAGGTTTTTCGTATTTTATTAATAGTAATTTTACACACATTACTTACTTAGTAATAATACACAACTAAAAATAAGCTTTATATGTTAACATCGTCGTATAAAAGAATATAATGAGAAAAAATATATTATTTAATGAAGATATTAAACATTGAAAAATAGCGTTATATTTGTTAAAGCCATTCGTAGGAGATCGAAAAGACGTTGACAGGTTTATTATGAAAGATATTTCAACTTTACGACATTCATTGTGAAGCTAAAGATTTAATTTCCACATCTTATTACCCTTCCCAACATAAACCCTAATGTCGAAACTACCAAATAAGACAACGCTTGACTTTGATAATTTTACGATTCTGTATAGTTTTGTGTAAAAAAAAACAGATTATTCATTGTCAATAGTAGCCGCACTTATCTCAACGAAGAGCCATGATATGCTCAAAATTGCCCGATTATCGTTCATGTGTCGAAAGTTAACCGCTCATGCACTTTTGTAAGAAGTCATGTATGTTCGTAAATTGACTAAATTTACTGAAGCCATGGCAAATTTATTAAGCGTTGAGAAAACTGCTCGGACACTAAATTGTACACAGAATAAGTATAATACATGTACGCCAGCGTTCAATTTCGTGGGGAATGCTGTTGTTTTCTCTCAATTTTGGCGATAAAAGCTGTTATGCGGTCAAGATGCAAGCGATACGTGAGTGCCCTGAACGCTGTATAAATAAATGACTGTCAAAAAAACATTTTGGAAGGAAATTTTACGGCGCATCCAATAAAAATATCATCAATATCCTTTGATGATATTAATAATAATATAATAAGATGTAATATTTTATAAATGATATTGAATTTAAATCAATAAACGAAATTTCTTGTCAAAAAAACAGGCCATGAATATAAGAACGTTTTTCATTAGTATAAATTTCAAGGAAAGATTCTCGACATTTTTTTTTATAAAAAAATTCTGCAGACACTGCGATATATTTTGAAAGAAATTAATAGTCAAATTGGGCATTAAGGCGTCAAAAAGGTATTAATTGTGACTTCTTGATGGAAATGCATGCTATTTTAAATAACAAAATACAATTTTAGTACTTATTTCATTAGAAACAGTTTTGCTGGTTATTAATGCTCGCGATGAGCAAAAACGGTTCTGATGAAATAAGTACAAAAAATGTCTTTTATTATTTAAAATAACTACAAAAATATTTCATTTCACGTTGATCCTAACGAAGGAAATATTATAATACAATCTATGTCGTTGATTTATTTTCAATTCTATCGATTTAAAATAAAGCAAAATCTAGTTCAATAGAAGGTTTCATTTATTTCTCACTTTATGTTGTTAAAAAAAATAATGGAGTAATAAAACCTGGATAAGAAAGTGTCTAAGCGCGAGTCAAATCATACGCTGACTCGCGTGAAAACCAAAGCGTTATTTACTATCATTCAGAACTATATTTTGTTTATTGACCGTTTTCTTTCATCGAGCCCGTAGCTACGCGACAATGTTTGTTGTATGGGCGTATTCTACAATATAAAAATATTTTTTGAATATAATTACAATACCAATAATAAAACAAAGTATTTAAATAAAGATATACTATAAAAACTTATCCACTTGCTTAGATATAATGTTCTGTTACTATCCGCTCGTATAGGAGAGGGGTGCCAAACTTTTTGTAAAGGTTCAGATCGTATATTGTTAACTCAACAGTTCGTGAAAAATTATCGATTTGAAAATCTATTCAATTATGAATAATCATTTTACGCCGCAGTGGCTTATATTTATTCACACTGTAAATGCGAAAGTCATGTTAAGAAAATAAAAAAAATAATATATAACATAAATAAATACCTATTTTATTCAACTTGTCACAGTCGATATCATAAAGTATAACGAGTTATTTATTTGTATAATGTTCCGGATATTTTTTTAATAAATGGTGGACATAATTTGTTTGTTCTTCCAAAGTGTAGAACCGGTCTTCCAACGGGGATGCCAATGGTAAGAGCATTAAAAATGTTCAACAGTATTGCTTCGGTTGTTGAAATATTTCATGTGGACGAAAATGAGTTCATTGAACACTATTTTTCAGTTAAAGTAGATGTTTCATGAGCTTACTTGGTCGACTTTTTTGGAATCCTTGTTGATTGTTTTGCAGTGTATTTGTTAAATTTCATGTTCAAATATGTTAACATTGCAATAGCAATGAATTTATAATATTTTCTGCGCTTGAATCAACGCTTTGCAGAACTGCAGCTTGGACCAGAATTTAAAAAAGGCATCGGACCGAAGTTTGCCGAACGCTGGTGTAGTGGATTGAAGCGCGACGTTGCCCCGGGCGTCGATTCACGCTGGTTTCGGTTCGCATGGTGTGGCCACAGACTCACAGCACAACATCCGAATATTACTTTCTCGATAATAGGCATGCGGTCCGTCCGGTGGTCGGACGTTGCAATTGAACGGCCATTTTTGGCGTCCGAATTTCTCGTGGCTGTGTCCAACGGTGAAAGCGAGACGGCGATCGATATCATGCAGAGGTCGAAGCGGCTGTCACTCCATATTAAGGGAATACAGCCTGTGAAAGATTGCGTTCTTTGCCAACGGTGCTGTGATGAGATAACAGAATGATATTAACTCGATCATTAACAGATTGCGACTTTATGTGTTTTCGCCTTTGATCACAATCAAACGCTGAATGTTCTGTATGCATTTAATGAACTGGCATTAATTAAGTATCAAGCGAAAAAAAATGCACAACTAACCCCTTAACGTTATACACGGTTTTGAAATAACGCAGCAAATAACAAACACCTATTTTAACACTAATAACTTGTTCGAAAACGTCTTTAAAGTTTTAACTGTCACTTCTTGATGGAAAGGCATGATATTTTAAATAATAAAAACACATTTTTATGTACTTATTTACAGAATACATTGTTTGATCTGGGCCGGCTTTGCTCATTGCGAGCGTTATCAACGGATTGAATACAATTAACAAACAAGTCAAATTATACAAAATATTTTAGTTAAGGGTAGCTCGTAAACAAAACCGGTCCAGATCAAAAAATATATTGTGGAAATAAGTACTAAAAAATGTATTTTTATTAATTAAAATGTTCTAGCACGATTCCCTGAAATAATACTGTTGCATATTTGTAAAATGCCGTTGTATTTTATAATGGTTTATATGAAACCGAATAATAAAATTGTCTGGTTGGATGATAAATACAGTTATGTAAAAGTGAATTTTTTCCTAAAGTGATTAAATTGATGGTATTTTATAGGTCGACTTGTTGACAACTTCAAAGCTATTTTGAATTGATTAAGCACATTATACTTCGTAATATATTGTAGTACAATTCATTTAAGTACCAAACGAAAATACCATGTTTTTACTAAGCATAATATGAAACATAGATTCAAGATGGCGGTGTCACCTAACGACATAAAATTGACACATACGCTCACAAACACACTCATTCTCTGTCTGCGTTTAGCATATCATACATCTTTACAAGCGTAGTATTATTTTACAGCATTGCGCTCGACAGACAGAATGACATACACATATATAGTTTCGAATGTGAAACCTATTAAATCAAAATTTCATGTAAAAAGTTTCCTGAGATCTTAAAACGCGCGCAGGTTAATATTGATCCACTTGCGATTTTTGGAGAGATGTGTAGATCATTTAAATATCGTTACAAGCCTGTACACAAAATTTTATACTATCTATTTAACAAAATGTAATATGCAAGTCATTTTGAAATTTATTTTTTAATATGACGATGATTGAGAACAATTTAAAGACATCCCAACAGAATGATAGACTTTACATAAATATAAGATTTTTCAAATAAATAATAAAGCACACTATTTTGTAATATTTCCATACTTTAATGCTAATACGATAATGCTTGCGGCAGAGCTTATACTGATCTCAATTTTATAAAATGTGTTAATTTTACACCGATAAATAATCACAGAAACAATAAGAAATAAATCATTTTAAAATGCCAAAGTAAAAAAATCAAAGGTTAAGATTCTTATGAAAGTATTTCTAGGCAGTTTTTAGCCAACGCCATCGGCTGAATGATACGACAACATTACAATGAAAAAATCAATCACTTTTACTCTATGGTTTCATCTTGCTGTATAAGAAATTGTGTTTTATGATTCAATTGTAAAGTTTTTTTCGCATGACACAGCGCTATCGAATCAACACTGTAGATATTTTGATAAGATATGAAGAAGACCAGAAACACAGACGAAATCTGTGATGACTGGTGTAAAAAAATGAGTACCTTACAATCTTGATACATCTTTGAGATTTCTTGGCTTTCTACTAAGGTGAGAAATGCACGGGAGCCGGTAACAGGTTTGCCAGGTGGAAAAAACTTTGCACTGGTATGTCACTACCAACATGAAGATAAAAATCGTAAGCACTGAAGTGAGGCTTAATGATTTTGCACAGGAAGACACTGATAATGTTTTTTTTTATAATTTTCCCGCGAATAAATTTGAACAAAGTACAAAAGAATATTTATGAGTATATTTTTTTTTTATAAACAACTTTATTTTTGCGGATGCATTTTATATAGAACTGAATTTGACTAGCGTTTGTATTTTTGTCTATAAAAATAAATACCGTCTGCAAAACGAAATGTGAATTATTGTATAAACAAAGATAAATATGAAAAGTAAATAGATGTATTTTTAAGTAATTATTTTGAATTGCAAAACAAAGATTGTAGTTTATACATTGATTCAAAATAGGATTGCATTTAATATATATTTTTTTTATACATCAAACTCTTTTGCAAAATTTCCACAACTTGAATTTACCGAAATTTCAGTAATTAATTGAAAGGATTCTTTTAAAAAGTGAAGTGTATTTCAGATTATCCAACACGATTTCAAGGGACCAGAGAAAAGTCATTCGAGTCTTCTGTAAAGTAATGTTTATCCGTTTATATTGGACGGGCAGGTAGAAGTATATCTACTCGAGCTAAGGAACATGTAAGATCATTCAACAGTAAAAAAACAGATTCAAAATTCGCTAATCACGTTATTAATGAATCACATAATATAAATTCAAACTCAGCCCCTAAATGTTTGCATCTTTGTAGTAAGGGTCGGAGAATGACGGCTTTGGAACAGCTGGAAATCAATAGACACCAATTATCACAAAGGATTCTTAACGAACAAACTAACATAATAGTATCGCCACTTGTCCAGCCGTTGTACAAAGAGGTGGTCTGATTTGCTTCCATAATGACCACTTCCGTCCCACATATAAACCTATTGTCATAGACACCTATTGTTTCATTTAGAATTTTTGAAAATTTAGTGTCAATGTGTTAAAGTAATAAGCTAAGCCGTTGGAACAGGAGAGAGGATGTGTTGTGTGCCTATTCTGCACAGCTTTATATAGATAAGCGAGTGTCAGTTTATGCATAGTTCTGATGATGGCGTTAGCCGAAATAGATATCTTTTTGTAGAACTTATAAAATTTTGTAGAACTAAAATACATTGCTATTATTTCACCGTGTTATAATGGAGTTCTACCAAGTGAATGCCAATTCAATCAATAACAAAATGTATTATGCGTTGAGGATTTTTTTCAGAATTTCAAGAAAATATATGCCGCAGAGTGCGTTTCATAAAACCAAACATGGTTTTAAAATCAACACTGATTTCCTTAAAAACTAGTTTACTAAAGATGTGTTATTTTTTAAAATATAATGCGTTGATAACTAAAAACGTGAATAGTGTTTCAATCAAGCTTACAAAATGTACACAAATTAAATGACACGTTGAGTATATTTCTATGCATTATTAAGTAACTTGCTAAAGTCGTCTCATTGATTCCTCTGGTAACTGTAAAAAATAATGCCAGCTTTAACTATTGATGAATCGACATAAAATTTGTTAGCTTCTATTAAAGAGAGTGCAAAAGACATAGAAAATATAGTTATGAGTTTTTTTCCACAGTTAACAATATAAAGCACGGATATAATTTTGTTGCGTAATTAGGCCCATACGATCCTGTATTTCTAACTGCGCTTGAAAAGTCAATATTTCAATAATGTTTTCGGTTTTATGTGTTCAAGTTTATGATAATGAGTAATTAAAAACATTTAATATATTCCAAAACTCCATTTACATTACTTGAACCAATTCATCTCTCTTTTCTTTATTTATATAATAGATGAACTTAATTTTTAATATTGTAGTTTATGTGTGGTAATTAATGCTTTACAATATAAAGCAGTATAAAATTGTACCGGACAATTACTCTGTGGTAGATTTTTTGTCGTTTTGTTATAGGATGTATTTAATTTTGTTTTTCTTTCCAGGAGATATCAGAACAACTTTCGTATTCGAAAAAACTTATTTTGTGTTCCATTATTTTCTTCAAAATCCCAAAGAAAAAGATTAGAAGTCAATAAACCTTAATTCATTTATACTACGGTCACATATGAAAGTGTTTAGTATTACTTGGAAACAAATATTCGTATTACGATGATAATATCGGTGCCCAAAAAAATAAATCGAAAATTATTACATTTTGAAGGCTATACCTGATATATGCAGTATTTTTCGTATAAATTTTCTAGATAAATATTCAAAACAACATCAGTTAGGTAAAGCATTGATGTATGTATAAATAAACCTTCATTTCATGTGTGACATAATGTACCTTTAGACATATTTGAGGATATGTGATTTGATTTTCAATTCATAAACGTCAGTAGCAAGGAAAATATTTTTTGTATTTTATAACATGAAATTTTAACATTCGAAATCGACTGATTATTAAAAAAAATATGGCATACATTTCTTCTTTCAAAGTCCTAAGAAATAGTTTTAAATTATGATTTTTCACTCGAACGATACTCAACAAGCACTGTTCTCAAAATTGATCTTACACAAAAGTAACGTTTTGATTTTGGAACAACATTATCGTTCTGGATAAAACTTATTATATTTGTTATAATTGAAATTCTTGTAAATATTTCACACGGTTTAGATAAGAAATCAATATAAAGAACGCCTATTAAAGATAGCTTTTGTTTTGTTCGATAGTTTATACAGCATGATTTTAATAGTATATTCGATGAAAGTGAAAAATAGCACAGAGTGTCTTTCGCTTCGATTTTAAGTAGATAATTGTGATGAAAATTACTACTCTTGAGTATCATTATTGGCCAAATGAAATTGATACGTCAATTTAATATAAAACTAGGCCAATCTTTCATTACATTAAAATATCTTTAATATCTCTCACTCGCTTACTAAAGTGAAGTTAAAATGTATAAATATAGACGTACAAGAGAAGCATTTGAGAAGAAGTTAATGGAAAGTGATTTAAATCGCTTTTTTATCACACATTTTAACAAGATATTTTTATTACTATTACTCAAATAATGATGATTTTTTTGTGTGTTACCATTTAACATTCAATTAAATCCTTTAGAAAGGTCATAACTGTCGTTTTTTAGTGAAAATACACAGCATTTTATAAACATAGCACATTGTTTAATACCATTTCCACAATTTTATATCACATGAATGGTCAGGACCGGTTTCATTCCTCGCTAGTATTTCATCAGTTGATTATTGCGCTTAACTGTTTGTTTATTTCTGCATGGATGTTGATCGATAATTGACTGTTCTAGAGACGAAAATGTATATTGGTGCAATTTTTTGTGTTTTTTGAAAAAAAATATTAAGTATTTAATTTCAAATTTAATATTAATGCCAGTCTGGAGAATATTGAATCATAGTTCAATTGGATTTTATTCAGTCAATCAACCTGTTTTTTTTTTCAATAAAATAAATACTAACTTTTTACCCACAGTTGTGGATAACCTGATTTTTGAAGATGGGATAATTGACGCCTTACTTGTTTGAAGAGGATACCTTTTTACGACGGGCTTGATTGAATTGTTGGAGTAATTTTAACCTGTCTTCTTGAGACCACCCCTATGCATCGATAAATGATAAAGTGCTTTCATAAACTTTTATAGGTCCACGGTATTATATATTCATCTTGAGCTTTTATACGTTCATTAAATCGATGGCTATAATCTAAGTTAAAAAAAATATATATATATGTATTTTAATTTAATATAATAGAGCCAAAGAGTGTACAGCGATATTAATTATAAAACTGCAGAAGTCACATTTGAAACAAAAATAAATATGTTGCGAATTTTTTTTAAAATATACCGGTCTTTATAAAACTCAATAATAAAGTAATGACGATTGCTAATCTTTTTAACTCTTATTTACGTTCTGTACAAAGAAAAAAGAACATTTTCAATTTATAATTAAATAATTAAAGTCTTTATATTGAGTATAAATCTATAACAACAAATCTTCTTTGATAATATTTCTCACTAGAGCTAAATGTGCATTAAAAAGCTATCAATTGATATAAAAATCGAAAAGTATATTATTAAAATTGAAATCTTTTTTAATAAATTAAAATGCATCGTTTTGGAAACGTAATCATTATATTTTATTACTCAAAGCGTTATTTTATTAGATCATACATTTGAGTGCTGAATTTTTTTAACGAGGAATAAAAATGTTAAGTGTTGCGAGTAGCAAGATTTTTCAATTTCTGAATAATTCCGTAGCGTTTTTTCCGTTTTCGCAAATGACCCAAGTTTTGCGTCTTAGGATCTTCGGGCGTTCATTTCAATGGATGATATCAAATTGATGACTAATTCACAAAATAATCAGTTTTGTTTCAAGTATACATTTTTTTGTTAAAAAAACGAAAAACGATTCGACAGTAACTTTAAGCAAGGGCTAGTAAGATCACATATTAACTCCGAATTGAGGTTGAGGTTGAAGGCAAGTACTTATATGGCAGTAATATACACAAACTAACAGTGTGCCAACATCCATTATATTCACCGTCTTAGGAAATATAATTCTATACAAGTATTCATTCCATGCTATTAGAAGAAAAATAAATATGAAAGTGAATTTCATTTTTCTCTTTAAAAAAATAAAGATATTTTAAGTATAATATGTTTTTTAAATGGAAAATAAAATAAAATAAATATATTTGAAATTACATCTGCCAATACGTCAGATTTTTTGAATAGCATGAGATAAACTAAAATGTGAATTGTCGTTTCTAGTCATTTGATATCAAGTACAACAGCAGAATTCAATATTTTGACCGAACAGTTCTTAAGAAAGACCTTTTGTTAGAAAATAAATAAAGATTGTAGAGTTAAGAAATAACAACGTTACTTGATGTTTGTTTGTAATGCTGATATAATTATTTTAAATGGATTGTAAATTATCTTATCTTTAGATCGGCCCAGCTACTGGAATGTGTAAGTGAGTTGAATGACTTGCATCGATTGAAACTTACAGTTTGGAACGTATATTAGGATCATCTATTAACCCGTAGGTTCGAAGCGGGTTCTTAGAAAATGAAACCTATGATTACCATTTCTTTGATATGTATAATTATTGGATGAATGATGGCCCAACGTGTTCACAGTAATTAATCTACAATATCTTTTAGTCTGCGAGTAGTGGTTTTCAAAATATTCCGTTGGAAGCCCCTGAGCAAAATTCAGAAATATTTAATCGAAAATCGATTAAAATAAAACATTATAGCATTTAAAGTTTCCACATAAATGTTCAGTGCATCGTAGTTCATGATCAAAACAAAATTTGACGGCCTTTGATTGAGAAAAATGCCATACTTCATTTAATTGTGTTTAATACCTTCTATAAGAAATTTTATACGAAATTTTATCTTGTTTGGTATAGCGAAAATTTTGATTAAAAAGATAAGGCTTAAAAAGCTGCAAAGAATCTGTTGTAACTAACCCATGCTGTGAGGTACGTTTTACAATTTTTAGGTTAGATGTCATCATACTATCCCAGTTAGAAAATACTTTAAAAAAAGCTTATTCATAATTTATAATATAACCTACTTATACACTGAAATAAATTAAAATGAATAAATAGTCACCAGAGAAAGTTTTATGAATTGCTAGTTTATCAAATATTTTAATAACATAGCTTTACATGTGCATTATTTTCAAGCAGATTTTCTATAATATTTTCTTCAAGCAATCTGCTATATTAAATTTCTAAAAGCTCATGAAAATCGTAAAGGATCTCTTGTCTTTTATATGTATAATATTTACATAATTTTATGATTCCTTATACACTGAGCTTTTTTATACATCTTCAACTTTTAGTTGGACAAATACGATTTTACTCTGATTAAATAACCACATCATTATATAGTTTATAAAGAATTCATATTGAGAAATTATAAAACTATTAAATTTGTATTTATTTGAAAAAAACTATGAATGAAACTGAGAACTTGCTTTCTAGCCACATTTTTTGCAATTGGTAAAATTACATGATATATTTTATTGTAGTTTCAGTTTTAGGCAAGTCAAAAGATAAATCAATAATAAAATAACAAAGAAGTTATAGTGCATACAGAGATATGCATTGTGTGGAAACAAATAATTTAACAGTTTATTGTACTACACCAGTGAATGTAAAACAATGTTTTTTGTAAAAACAATGCTCTGTACAGTTTGGCAATCTCTGCAGTGAAGGGCTTGCCTACTTGTATTTATCGATTTCAATATAAGTGCGGTTAACAGGTATTTGTGATTTACAACGTTTTTGCTGATAATACATAGTGAATAATTATTCAGTTAATCATTGTACGATGAAGATACCGAACCAAAACGTTGCGTTTGAAATAATTTCATATTGTAGAAGAAAATAGTCAGTTCGTTATCATTCGAAAAATAAAAAAAAAACGATAAAAAATGAAACAGTTTGATATAGTTCTCAAGGTAACATGAAAGGCGACGGTTTTATAGTCTAAAAAAATGTATTTTCTTAATAAAACAACTTCCTACTTTTAGTACAGGGTAGCATAAAAAGACCGCAGAATCACGCAAATGCAAATATTTGAATTTTATGCAACTACTTTTGGAAAATTCAAATTAGCTATGTGTAGTCTTATCTAACGTTTCTATTAAAATTTACACGTGATTTGGTTGAAAATAGTATTTGAAAAAATAAATTCGCTATACTGAGCCCGGGTGACATCGAGTGAGAGAGATGTTTTTGCTTCTAGATATAATTAAAAAAGAATTTCAAACATTACAAAAATGAAATGCAATTAAATTTTGAAGACAAAGAAACTACTACTGTGTGAAGCTACACATAATTTCATTGCGCTTTGACTACTTTTACTTTGCAAAAAAAATAAATGATTGCACTTAATGAAAATTAATTGATACATTGAAGTATTTTTTTATGAATAAAGTATGTTATTTAAAATACGATAGTTATATAAAATCTTCTATAAGCCAAAAACTACAGGTGCTGATATATATTATTGTTTATGAAATATATATACGCAGAACGTTTATGCTGTTTTGTATTGAAATTTTCACATTATAAAATAAAATATGTAAAACAGCATTACTAACTGATGATAAACGGTTTACTAACAAATAAAATAAGGCTACTTTTATATTGAAAATGTGTGCTACGGCTCTGTGAATGCCATTCGTCTTAGATTTGCATTCAATAATTCGCAAAAGCGTGTTTGTTCTGTGTAACTCCGATGCAAGCACGAATATTGACAGTTGTTCCAAACCGTGACTGGCGATTTGAGTTTGGAATCTTGTTCCAACTCTAATTCAATAGTATAGAATAGAATGTTTGGAAAATTCAGTCGTGGAATTGCTGCTCTACTTTGTTCGGTTATAAAACACGTCGCGGTCACCACATTATTATTTGTACTTGACTTGTGAATGAGGGATTTTCGATTGGTGCTATTTCAAGAAATTAATACGAACAACGCAAAAAACGCCTGAGAATGAAAAAGAGCAATATTCTACTTTTGTTTTAGAATTTTATTACAGTAATATTTAAACCAAAACATTTGTTATTACAGCTAAAAAAGCGTAGATATTTTGAAATTCTTAACCAAATTAGACGATGCAAAATTTTAAATGACTTATACAGTTAATTAAAAAAAATATTGTAAATAACATTTGGTGTGTTAGTGTAAATGTGACACGAGTTCCGGTTCTTTAAAAATCGTGTCATATCTAGTGACACACTGAGAAAAATATAAAGGTTGTCATGATAATTTAAAATTTACTCTTAGTCAACTCGAGATGAAAAAACACCACTAAAACAATGTTCAAAATTTAAAAAATAAATCGAAAATATCTCTAATTGATTGATTGAATTGGCATTCACTTGGTAGAAATCCATTATAACGCGGTGAAAAAATAGCAATGTATTTTAGTTCTACAAAATTATTTTTAACAAATATAGTTGATAGATAGGCCGTTGGAACAGGAGAGAGGATGTGTTACGACTAAAAGATGTATGCACGTATAAAATTAATCACACATTCAAATGTATATGTTTAAAAAATTAACAATAATTAAACGACTTTCTCATGAAACATAAAAAATTACTATCATAAAAAGCTTTTACTAATTTTCGTATTGGGGAACGATGAATCTATTATTTGACTCTACATTAAAAATTACATGAAGGATAATTCAATTAAAATACACAACGAATAAACTATAAGACTTGTAAAGAAGCAATGTGTTTTAAATAGAGTTTTGATCAGTTTTTTAAGCGATAAAAGTATTTTTGACACGGTGATAAAAATAGCAAAGTGTTTTAGTTCTACAAAATTATTTTTTAAATAAAGTTGATTGCTATTTCGGCTCACGCCATCGTCAGAAATATGCTTTAACTAAAACTTGCTTATCTATATATAGCTGTGTAGAAAAGGTACACAATATATCTTCTCTCCTGTTTTAACGACGTAGCTTGTTTCTTGCTCACAATATAACTAAAAATTGTAAATGAAACTAAAAACGGGGCTATATCAATAAGTTTACATAACGAATATTTCTTCTTGTAGGATTCTTAACGAAAAAACTAATATATGTCGGTTTCCATTATCGACTCCTCTGACCATTTCCGTGCCATATGTAAATTTATTGATATAGCCGCCTTTTTAGTTTCTATTACAATTGTTAGTTTTATTGCGAACAGGAAATAAGCTAGGTCGTTATGACAGGAGAGAATATGTATTGTGTACCTTTTCTGCACAGTTATATATAGATAAGCGAATGTTAGTTTAAGCATAGTTCTGACGATGGCGTGAGCCGAAATAGCTATCAACTATGTTTGTTAAAAATAATTTTGTAGAACTAAAATACATTGATATTTTTTCACCGTGTCTCTAATTGATGTTTTCCTTGATGAGAGCATAGACCCATCTGAATGTTAATGTATAGAAAGACACGTGACCACTGGTCCAAACAGATCAATTTCAAAAGAAATATTTTTTATTGTAACTTTCTCAACATTGTTATCGTGTAGTACCATTATTTGATACTCATTATATTCTTTCATTTGCCACTGGAAATCACGTTACAATTTATTGATCGAATAGTCTACATCGACTTCAAATGAATGTATTATTTATAATTTAAAAAAAAAAATTATAAAATTATACGACAAACTAATAAAAAAACCTCTATCAAAGCGTTTTCACATACACTCATAATATTATTATCGTCGCTCAACTTTTTACCTCAGCCCTCACTTTTACTTGTACGGCTTAAAACACAGAAACACGTATTTATTGTTTTATACTAGCTCTTGACTTTTAGAGCAATAAACAATTCAACTTGAAAAACAAACATTGGAAAGGCCATATTGTTTTTATAAGACTGTATAAAGATTGATGATTTTCTATATTTTATTGATCGACCTCCTTTGGAATGTTTGAAGTTTTTTTCATTTTGTAATATTCCATGCATTATCGAGAAATTTCACTCAGTCATATTATACACTAATTATGAACAGACATTTGAATACGGTGATTTGATAGCCTAAAGATAAATTGGATGTTTTAATTAACAAATGTAATAAACATGTTACTTAGATTAATAGGCAAAGAGTTAAATGTAAAATAAAAGCAAATTATGTATTTCAAATGATTTTATTGCCGGATGAATAAATTGTGTGGGTCAATAACATGAATGTGTTTTGCATAGAACTTACTTTCATTAATATAAGTTGACTTTCAAAATGCATTATTTTTACTCCAGGAAATGCATTGGGGTTGTAGATGCATTAATAATATTTATACTTAGATATGAGAGATATTTTGATCTCCGTAAGACACTGAAAGCAGAAATACAAGGTCGTTCAGTGTATTTGTGTTCGTCGCATTTCTAAATATTCTTTTTTATTAGTTGAAAAAAAAATGTGATCTTGAAAACCCTAATTCTTTTCTGTGTTCGAACCAATTGTTAAAAAATGAATATGAAGAGAAAAATGGAGAGTGTAGAAAAATTTGCTAAAAAAGCAATTCACAAAACCTTTTGCATTTTAACGAATCAATAATAAAATATACATTTTTTCCAGTTATTTAAAATATAAATGCAAAAAGTAAACACAATAGATATGTTTCAGTGGTGGTGTTTTTTAATTTAAGAAAAATGCTGTTATTTCAGTGAAAATACATCTCAGCTCATTGTCATCATATAAAGTTACTTTGTCATCAGTTAAAGTATACTCATACGCGAGAAAATATATTTTAAAAGATACTTTCAAGTGGTATAACATTATTCATTCAAACCATAGACGACATAATGATATGATCGTTACTTAGTAGATCTTGGTTGCCTGAATTGGAAACCAAATTCTTTTTAGCGAAAATGCATTTTCACTTGAAGTTTACTTTCGATGAAAGTTATACATAAATTAATATCATGCAAGAAACCTGTGAGTACACTTGAATTTTGGACGTTTACATCAAGGTTTTTTTATATATTTTTATAAATACTGTTTTCATAAAACAAAAAATCGTTTAAAATTGAAGGAAACATGAATGACGAGGACTTTATCGTATTTGGTTACAGTGTCCAAAAGTTTGATATCCATATGAACTATTTATTGAATTTTTCCTTCCTTTTCTCATTCGTTATCTGCGCGAAAAAAGAAAGAAAAATAATCATGTGCTCCCATGTTATTGAAGAGATACCGCATAAACTTGTGACATGTCTTTATGTCTATTTAAGAAAATTACCAAGCGTATATTAAATGCTAGCTCTGGAGATTTTTTGACATAATTCTAGACCTAAAGCAGACACGATTCTTCACATGAATCGGTCAAGAATAATTGTATTATGAATGCACGAACAGGCAATGGTGTGCATCGAGCAGGTCGAGACTATCGATGATTCTGTTCCAATTCACTAGAAATATTTATTATCGGCTTAATTATTAAGAATACCCATTCATTTGATCACGGCTGATTTATGCGACGATTCGAATCGAATCGAATCGATTCATTGTGCTTTTGAAAAGAGTCGCTAAATGTGTCATTGCATTATCGAAGAGTAGTTATTTCAAACTCAACAATGCAGCTTTGCATTCATTTAATTGAATCAAGTTATACGTTCTAAGATTACAACGTGACTTGAGTTTTAGAAAAGTGCATACGGCAAAAATATTAAAGAAAAAAAAATAAAATCAACAATCAGTCATTGTTGGTTTCGGTTGCGTTTCATAGGCGAGATTCACACAACGTACAGTATAATATATAGATCTTTCAGTCTATTCATTATTTAGGCAATTCCAAAAGGAAATATGTTAATTTGATGTATACACACCCTTTCGATCATTATGACAGATAAATACCTTTCCTAAAAAAGAATCTGCAGCCCTGTTGTATTATAGTTGACATAAACATCAATTCAATCTGTTACTCGTACCATTGTGTTAATTATAAAAATGCACACATCTGATACCGGTTCATTAACACTTATTTCATATAAAAAATATCCTGTTTTAAATATATGTTTGCATACAGAATAAAAAGCCACACGTTGTCAATTGGTTGTGATTATTAAACAACTAATAAAAGTGTGAAGGAAAATTGATTTGTTGCTAAGAAACAAGCTGAAAAATAGCACAGACTCTTTAATTATTTCACAGTTTAATCAAATGCTAGTCGTAAATTTTAACGGTCCGATTAAAGATCCATAATTGACATAATTATGTTAGTTTTTTTCTTTCTCGCTACTAGCTGGTTAAAGTTATTATAGATAAATGATACTAGAGCGATTTTACGAGGTACGGAAGAAAGTGGCCTCGTAAGATAAAAAAAATGAATTCAAGCTGTCATTAAAATATCTTTGAATACATCAGCCGTAAAAATGAAATCACTCGCATTTTTAAAGACTGCATACTAAAGTTTATTAAATGTCATATATTATTATTGATGAATGTGTTCATAATCGAAAATCAACTATATTTCAAGACGAACATATAAGTCCTTCTTTGACAGTGTAATCAACTGGTACGAATTTTGGTAAGTGTACTCGGATATAGCCGTCTCCAAATGTATGTTATTGTGTATTTGGTATTTAGTCCTCAAGTTATCAAAATCCTGTACATTGGGTTTTATTTTACTTTAGATAATTACCAGATACTTCAGACCTGATACATCGGAAACAGTCGGTAGAATATTTATATTATATAATGTATTGTAATAAAAACACTTTGTACTATTTTCACAATTTTATATTTTATAATCAGAACTAACCGGTTTCACTCAACGTAAGCATTATCAACTGATACAATACACTCAAAAAGTCTATTTATATAAAAGTTTGAGTAAAAAGTTACCAGTGAGGCAAAGCCAAAGGTGTACGAACAAACAAAATAATTTACATTCACTTATACAATAAATATCTGAATGAAGTAAAATCGTTTAAAAATTAAATATTAACGACCATTTAAAACTAATTCATAATTAAAATAAAATCAAATTATTACATAAATTCAGAAATAATTTTGAAATAATTGTGGAATATTATTTAATAACAATAGCGAGAGCAATTTTTTCTAGAGTCAAAAAACTAAAACGTAAATAATTTAGGGAACATAATGGATTAAAAAATTAGTAACGCCAATCAAAAAATTGCAATAAGATAGTAAAAACGTTTCGAAGACAATATCTGGAACGTCTTACTCACTAAATAAACACAAATAAACATGAAATATTAATTCTTACGAAATAAGTTTGAAAGCTGAAATATCGTGCAATGTTTATATATTATGGCGTCAATCTGTGAAAGAGGTTAAAAATACCTATTTGAATTTACAAGTGGTCAGTAAAGAACTTCCTTATTGAAATGGCTTATTAGTAGTACAATAATTATTTTTGTGGAGTGAGCGTAGTTACGAAGGCGGAAGAATACTTTCACTGATCTCCAGCGGTTGAATGAAGCTGCCTGAAGGTCACGGTTGATGCACCTGTCAGTGTCGTTACGTCTGGACTCTGTGACCTGAGTTCGATACCCATGCCAGTCACTTACTTTCAACCCATTCTCCGGTAACATTAATATTTTTGTTTTCAACAGAAATATTACAAACAGAAAATAGTTTGCATATATTAATAAAATAAATAAAATCAGTGCCACTTGGTATCATATGTTGACTGAGACTTCTAGTTCTGGACCCTTTTTTGAACTCGAAATTGTTTCAGCTACTATCAACGGGTGTTATTTTTTTAATACATTTCGAATACATAAAAGTTAGAATGCTTTCAAGAACAAAGAAAACTAATCGAATGAGTTAAAGGGTTGGCATTTACTTGGTAGAACTCCTTTTGGTAGAATATCTTTTGAATTTTGTAGAATTAAACAATTTGGTTAATTGAGTGGGTTTTGTGAGTAAGAGAGAGGGGAGTGGGAGAAGGGAGTAAGGATTCAATTTTAAAACCAATCAAGAGTTATACAAAAGCTTTGCTAGAGATTTTAAGGGCACGTAAGAAAAAAGAGTAAAGCTTTGTATGACATCGTATTATTTATTTTTGTCTACAGCTATAATGAAATATGAGATGAAAGAAAGCACATTATATTTAATTTGTTTTAAGCTAGTATGAATGTACATAAGACACTGAAGGGAGCTTAATGCAGGTTTATTAGTGTTAAATAGTTAATTAATATAACAAGTGAGATAAGGTTTGTATAGATATATGTATGAAAAAAAGACATGTCATAATTCATGCATTTTTGATATCTCCGATGAACAAACAATAAATTAAAATAAATCATGTCCACAAAGCCAATTAACGGGTTTATGTACATATATCTATTTACTTGTGAATGTCGATTCAAAAGATTTTTCGTCGGCTAGGTTTCTCGAAGTTTATTTCGGTTACCGTTTTTTATCATCCGAAATATCTTCTTCGTTAATGGTTTGATAATGGAAGCACGCGAGATTTATAGAAAGTGAATTGATATCGAAGAAACCTATTAAAGACTTAAAATACTTTACCTGCATGTGAGATACGTTCATGATACTTTTATAATACATTCGTAAGGCTGTTTACCTTCATATTGATACCAAGCCAGATTGTTTCGTTTACTTTACGGAATATTCAAGAATTTTAATATATTAAATTTTGTATAAGTGCGAAGCCATTTTCAAATTTAAGAAGAGTGCCTTTAGTAATTAAATATGTAGTTCTTTTTCAATGATAATACGCCAATGTTTGATATAATTTGAATTCTGATTTTATTTTGATCCTTGTGTTTACTCAAATTATATAGGAAAAATTCTACTTCATTTGTTTTGCATTGTTTTGCTGTCGATAGCATTTTGAAAGACTATAATCAAACAATCAGATAGAGAAAAATTTGGGGATCGGTATTTAACCATTCCCTAATTTAGTAAAAAAAAAAATCTTTAATTATTTTTTCGGGTCAGGTCATGCGGCACTCATAATTCGTATCATTATCGAGATCCATTAGATAAAAGAATGTTCATACTGAATTTTCGGAGTGAGCACGATTCGGCGAAAAGTTTTCGTTTTGAGATTTGTTTTATTGTTATCCACTGTTAACTATTACCTTTGTTGTGTCCGAAAGAGAATTGAAAGATTTTTTTATTTGTTGATCTTTAACCCTAAAGTTGCGTCTAAAATTACTGACACAATAAATCGGCTAACAATAATTCTATAATATTTAAATATAATATTTCTCTGATTTTGTATGCATGGCTAAAGCAAGATGTATGTAAACATTAGTAGTTTTGAATAATTCCATATGATGACATGATTGGAAACACTGTTGGACGAAGAATGAAAAGATCTTGTATAAAATAATTTTCAATTCATTAAAAAATCTACCTAAACCTTATATCTGTTACTTTCATGTAATACTTTGTTATCGATTTTAAATATACGATTAAATTGACATAAAATAATCTTAAAATAATATTGAATAAGAGATACGCATGAAGCAACATTTGAATTCTTGTATGTTTTCGTCTGATAGATTTGGAAGTATCTCGTTTACTTAAATATTCAGTTACACCAATTTTAACTATTGATTTACTCAACAATTCGACTAAAACTAAAAATTCTAACAACAGTAGCGTAATTTAACTCACTCTAAAATTTTTTTGTTATTTTTAGTTGACTATTGAATTGAATATAATAAAATGGTGAATGATTACTATACATTTTGCGTTATTTATTCGCAACAGTGTAATAAATCTGACATCTGTAACAAATAATAAAATTAATTATACGATTTGAGCAGCCTGAAATATACAGTTGTATATTTATGTTTCACGGTCGTATAAGTTTCTATGAGTATTAAGCTCGAAGCAAAGCTATGAAATTATTTTATTGATAATAAACATAAAAAAACACAAATGATTTTAAAAAAATACGTAAATAAAAGAATAGAATAATGTTGACTTGATCTGACAAAGACTATTCAATACATCAATAAATAACTAAATTTAATATCATTTTTCAGTAGAAAAATAATTAAATAATATATTGTTTGCATATAATTCTCATGGATATTATTTTAATAACGTACAAAACAACATAAAATTTTTATACAAACTATATTTTTAAGTTCAGTTACATAAAACTTTATTTTATTCATGCTATCAAACAGGTCAAAAACTTCTAACAACTAATAATATAACGAATAAAATATTATTTTTTAATAAATGTCATTTGAAATTAAAATTTAATTTCATTGACTTATAATTAGTTGTTTGTATATTATGATATTTATAAAAAGATATAACTGTATAAAAGTTAATATATATGTATTTGGTCTAAAGATTTTTGTTATATATATTATGGCTCTAATAAAGCTGTTTTTGTAGTGTAACGAAATTGATCCCATATCAAAAATATTATAGTCTTTGAATATTATGAACATAATGATATGTCAACATGTCACAAATGTAAATAAAATTGATGAAATTTGAGTGTAACACACTTAGCACTTTTATAAACATTCCATATCTATCTATTGACTTAATACACCAAAGAAAAAAATCAAATAATTTTAAAATATTCTTCTTGAAGTACTTCAAAAAAATATTTGTTTATCAATTATAAAGAATTCATAAATGATGTATTAGTCGGAGCTACAATACAATTAAAATATCATGTTACAAGCTTCTGTTGTACAAATTTTGAATAGAATTTACATTTGAAATGCAAGAATTCAATTTGAAATAAATTATACATGAGATTATTGAAAACAGATAAAGTCATTTTTGTGTTAAACATTTTTATTTTGAGAATTTTTATGACTATTTTTATTCAAACACCAAGACAAAAAAATGTGTTCATAAATATTAATAAGTCATAATAGTTTTTTTTGAAAAATGCCTTGTCTTATATTTTGTATTATATATGGTTTAAAAATTCATAAACAATTTAGCTCAAATACAATTCAAATAGTGACTTTTTAAGTTTTATGAAAATGTATATACAATTTAACAAACCATCAACAAAGTTAAGAAATACTTTTGGGTAATGACAATATTCGAACAATGTCTTAAAAGCTTATGATAACCTCTTCCTTTTTCAAACTAAAGAGTTAGATAGCTATTCGATCCTAATACTAATCTTAACTGCCTTAATTAACCTTTACATTTGTGGAAGTATACACGTTGTGAAAAACGTTGTTGAAAAGTGATTATTAGATTTCTTCTATTGTTTGAATAATGTTCGATTAATTTATCGCTTCGAATTTTAGGTTAAGTGAAGCAATTGCTAGTTGCAAAGCGGTTATCTTTTGATAAATGAAAGTATTTTAGTACCTGTATATTGTTTTATATAGCTCTATTCTTTCAAAGATGTATTGGAGTGGTTATTTATTGAAATCTGAAAGTAATTAATAAAAATAACATGACGTCTCTCTAATTGCTCCATGTCAAAATTTTTATCACCAAAATAATTTTGTGTAGTTGGAAATATCTTTTTGTTGGTTTTCTTCTGGTGGAAAATCGTGACAAATTTATTTTATATGACTTTCGACCTCCACCCTCCGTTGTCTCATATATTGTAAAGTGTGACCAATTTAAATATCATGTTGCTATTTGGGATCCCATTACTGCATTGATTGTGGAAAATTTATGGAGAATTAAATAGAAAAAAATAAGTAAGTTTCTTTCATTATAATTCAAATTTTATGAGAACTGTTCGTTAGAGACAGTTATCAGTTTTATTACAAATTATTGTGGTAATATAATAGTTGACTTCAATGTTTACTTCTGGTAAATAAATTTTGCTAACAATGATGGTAAAGAGGACGTCAAGGAACATGAATTGAAATTACACTGCAAAAGAATAATTATAAAATAATATCTATTTTGACGATAGCCCCATCATGGCTCGAATTCTCTTCACACGATTTTATTGTATTAGCACCAAGAGTATTCGATTCAATATTATATTTTTCATTCATTTGAAATGTTAAATTATGTCAACGCAAGGGTAGACTAGAAAACTTCAAATATTTTTGGCAATATTGTAAGATATCGCAATCCTCAAAACTGTGTGGGTGATAACTGGAAATATCTCTTTTTATAATAAATTCTAAAAACTTTAACGTGTGTCCTAAAACGGTAAAAAAAACTTCAATGTTATACCAGCGTCTAATATCTTATCGGAGTACTAAAGAGATTTTCGAACTGTTAACAAAACAAGGCAATATCCAAAATATTCGAAAATATCATTGAATCAATCCTATTTTTTCTTTGAAGCCAACTCGTATTTGATCTTGGATAATTGAAGCTATCAATTACGAGGTCAGAGCTACAAATATCCAATTAAAAATATATGTGGATAAAGTTTTAGTTGATTGCTCTATTTCAAGCTTTTAGAATTTACCCTTTATTTATATTACAAAGAAATATGCCTTTACTGTCAGTTCTTTCACAGCTCAATCTTTTACATTTGTAAAGATATAATTAACCAAAACGTTTGATACTATGTCCAACACTTGGCTACAGTTGACGTTCTCTTTATGTCAACTGCTAGGTATAAAAAGTATAAAAGGTATAAAAAAATCTGCTGAGATTTTTCTATATCTTGAGAGTAGATAAGGCTTATAAAAGTATTCTATAAAAATGACAAAGATAATGAAACATGAAAAATACATACACATTATGACGCGATTCCGACTGACCACCTCTGGTTTGAAATGTTGTTATAATTTCATTGTTGAAATACTGCCGTGGGCCAGTAATCAGCCACGCCTCTCGAATGCTTTCACATACATCGATCTTTTGTGCAGAAGTCAAAACCCAAACAAAAAATAATTCGTCTGATGGGCTCTCGTCGGCACTTAACTTTCGGTTTCAAGACTCCGTCGCCAATTTCTTTTCGGCTGACCTCCTTCTATTAAAACCTCTATACACGGCTATTAATTGTGCAGGGCTAGACGGTATTTTATTGAGCCTATCGTTGAAACATCACACAATAAATCCGATTTCAAATTCATTGACGGTTGATCGCTGCAGTATTGGTTTCACGGATATACTCTTCGAAAAACGGATGTAGGTATATATATTGTAAATCAAATGCTATTCATTTAATTATATCGCTATTGAATGGAAAATATCAATAGAAATTGTGTCGTGAGAACTGAAGCCACAAAAATTGCTCATATTGCATTCAAAAGATAAAAATATGTAGTTTTCTGTACATTGTAAAGATTAATTGTCAGCTAAATGTAGTCTCTCCGTCACTTTTTTAGCTAAACAAACCTTGGTTGAGCTTAACAACTCATAAAAAAATTTTTTAGAAAAAATAACTCAATTAAAAATTAAAAAAATATGAAAACTTTACTGCTGGACTCGCATCAACCGCGTAATAAATCTGAATAAGTCAAACATCTAAGGCAATGAAAAACTAGGAACTGGTCGAGCAATAAACACAAAAAAACAATTTTAAAACACTATAGATTTAAAATACATGGTTTAAATCTCATAGACGCTATAAAAACTATTATATATAATAGCGATTAAGAACATTAGCATTAAAGTGAGTTATTATTTGATTTGTTGTGGTGTTGTATTAAAGTTATTTTGAGACATTTGAGGCAGTCTAAAAGCTTATTTTGTCTGTACGCTAGAAGTTAAAATAGTTCAAAACTTTTTAGTTACAAATAGATTAAATATTTTTAAAAAATCAACAAAATTTTCATGTGAAGTCTTAACCATCAATAAACTTTCATTTTCTGTGCATTTAATTTGCGCCTTTGCCGTTTCATCATTCCCTGCTAAGTGGATGCTAAGACACCCGATTGAGGCAAGATTGATTATGATTGCCAGCCTCTGATAGTAAGATAAACCTTGAAAGAGAATAATAATTTGTCATTACATATTTTCATCATGCACCCTATAGCATAGCATACTATTATATTACACAGTGACAGGGCCGCATGTAAGAAAATTTACCAAATGGTATAAACTACGCACTTACTGATGGTATACATTCAGTGTAATTGTTTTGAGATTTTTTGAGAGAGATCATCCGCTATGACTTACACTTTTTTTACACAGTGTATTCATTCGAGTAACAGCATTATGTGTATTAAAGTTTTTATAATATTTATCTGAATAAAATTTCGTCAAGATTTGAATTGCATGCACACTAGTATGGAAAGAGTTTAACATAGATATAAAAAAATGATATGAAATATACAAAAGAAATTTTGAAAACTTTCCTTAGAACAAAGTGAACTCTTTGAATTCCTTGAGATTTGTCAAATATTCAACCAAATCGGCATGATGGACGAGGGCAAGAGTATTGTCATTGCTAAATTTTATCGTTCGTTATCTAGATCTAGATCTTCTAAATTAAGTGAGAAAGCTTAGCAGCGAAATTGTAGTCAGAAACGAATTCGATAGTAAAGAAATTAACAGTAGAGAACGTGTCTTCGCCACATTATTTTCGATTTTTTTTGAGTTTGGCTTTACTTGGAAGAGTTAGTCAACGATTTTGTCAAATTTACTATACATTAAAATTTTTAAGAATAACTTTCGAGATGCAATTCTTCGAGCCCTAGAAATGTAATGCTCTGTAACTGTAGAAAAAAAGCTATCCGTTTTAGTGCCAAGTGAATTAAATTATCGCATATTGTTTTATTTTCGTAATGATTTATCATTGAATTATCTTGTGATTTATTCGAAAATAATTTTGAGTTGTTAATTGTCACTTTGTGGAGAAAAGTTTTCGTGATCATATTTTAAATATATCTATCGATGATGACTGGTTTTGCTCATTGCGACTACTGATTGGATAAAAATTACATACATGCTATGTATAACCTATGGTTCTGTATACCTGCAATATATTAATTAGCTTGTTTCATTATAATTTGTACTCTATCTGGTAATAATTCTTGCGATGAGCGAAACCGGTCATGATAATTAAATATATTTTGGAAATAGTACAAAAAATGTGTATTTTATTTATTTAAAATACGTCATATAACATTTTTTTTCTTTTTGGCGTTTCTGTTTTAACATCACGATTTAGCATGGTAAAAAGGTATTCTCATCTATAAGGAAATACAAAATAAAAGTAACTCAATGGTTTTATACATAAACTAATGGTTAGATAACTAACTTTTATTATAATATAAATATAAATAATAAGGTATTGAATGAGAATCATATTTGAGTGATATCTGTTTTTTATAATATGTAAGAATAGATACCAAATTTGAATATTTTTTGTTTGTATCACTAAAGTAAAGCCTATGATTTTGTTCGAAATGATAGATAAATTATTAACTCACTCCATTTGATTTAATTTATGACATCAACTGAAGATGCGTATTGGAATTTCAATATCAAATTTGAATTGTTGAAACGTCAGTTCTGTTGCATCCGTGTGATGCCTAAAGATGCTGAAAGACGACCCGGGTCGTTATTTAAAAAAAAAGTGGAATGGTTTAAGGTTTTACCAATTAAAATTTAACATATCGGTTGATAGAAACACTAAAGAAATAGCAAATATTTCGAATGGATTTTTTACCAAATGTGTCACTACGATTCGTCACGTTGAGCTTATAATTATTGGATATATACAATACATTTCTTGAAGTAAAGTAACTCTAGTACACAAAGCTGATTTAACTCTGGAAATACGGCCCTGGGTTCATATATTTATTATATGATTGATTATTTTAATTAAGCCTGTCTCCTCAACTGGTAACAAGTTCATTGGATAACTATAAGGCGATCAAGACAGCCTGCGGCGCAGTGTCTGTGATTCTGGCTCTCCGAGCGGAAGGTCTCGGGGTCAATACCAACCAGGTGAAAGGTTTATAGAAACAGCGATTAAAACATATCGATGCTGATTCATAAACACATCAAATTTATAAACTTATTGTAATAAATAAAAAGATCATGAATGGGTATGCTAATAGGCGTTATAAATAATGATGCTCGAATATTGTTGTAAAATTAACCCGTAACCTGCTGAGCGGTTTAGAAGATACTCTAACTCTGAAAACTAAAAAGAATGTTGAACAATATTGGCCACTTTTAATGTGTTAATTGTCACTTCTTGATGGAAAAGTACAATATTTCAAATACATTAGAAAACAGAATGCCATTTTTCAAATGAAAACAGTCCTTTTTTTTAAGTATTAACTGCCAGATAATAAAAAAGGATGTTACTTATATAAATCAAAACACATTTCTTAGAACTTATTTCCAAATAAAACCGATCATGATCGTAGAATATATTGCGCAAATAAGTACTAAAAATGTGTTCTAATTATTTAAAATAATTTGTTTTTGCTTTTAAGGTGTTAACTGACACTTTGTAATGGAAAGACATTATATTTCTGATGATAAAAACACATATTTTATTGCTGATGATGATTGAGATGAGCAAAACCGGTCCTGATAATAAAATGTAAAGTTGAAATAAGTACTTTAAATTTTGTTTTTATTATTTAAAATATCATGCCTTTCCACCAAGAAGTGACAATTTACACTTTAAAGGTGTTTAAAGATTCATTCATTGATCTTGAAAAGTTTGATCATACATCGATTAAGACTATGTCAAGAAGAATGTCTCGTCAGGGAAATCATATGATATTAAATAAACATAGAACAGTCAAGTTATTGTCGAAACGTAGTGTACGTAATGTGAATCTTTGAGATGTAAAAAAGCACGCCTTGTAGTCCGGCTAGCTAGCTATAAATACGTCAGTCACTTCAGTAGACAAAGTTCGAGCACGACTTTTGTGACGATTAAGTCAGCGTTTATTGCTACTCCGTTCGAATATTTTCGAAAATTGAGCTTCCTCAAGCTTGATTATTATTAAGTACAAACACATATTATATTCAGCATGTAAAAAACACAATCGTGATCAAAGATCAGGTTGTCAGTCAATTGATCGTGATCGACTATCACTTTCGTTTTGTTCATTTTATGACTAATGTTTCGTTAAAAGTAATAATTGTGAATTTTGTTTTCTAAAGTCTGGGATGGGCATTGAATGTAGTTGTGCATTCGAGGAATGCTTTCTTCTTCAACAATGTTTTTTTTTGTGAAAATGATGGCATACAAATAATTAAGCTATCTGAAATAATTTGAAAAGAATTACAGGTTTCTGTAATGTAAAAATATGTACGACGACTAAAAGATGTATGCACGTATAAAATTAATCACACATTCAAATGTATATGTTTAAAAAATTAACAATAATTAAACGACTTTCTCATGAAACATAAAAAATTACTATCATAAAAAGCTTTTACTAATTTTCGTATTGGGGAACGATGAATCTATTATTTGACTCTACATTAAAAATTACATGAAGGATAATTCAATTAAAATACACAACGAATAAACTATAAGACTTGTAAAGAAGCAATGTGTTTTAAATAGAGTTTTGATCAGTTTTTTAAGCGATAAAAGTATTTTTGACGCGGTGATAAAAATAGCAAAGTGTTTTAGTTCTACAAAATTATTTTTTAAATAAAGTTGATTGCTATTTCGGCTCACGCCATCGTCAGAAATATGCTTTAACTAAAACTTGCTTATCTATATATAGCTGTGTAGAAAAGGTACACAATATATCTTCTCTCCTGTTTTAACGACGTAGCTTGTTTCTTGCTCACAATATAACTAAAAATTGTAAATGAAACTAAAAACGGGACTATATCAATAAGTTTACATAACGAATATTTCTTCTTGTAGGATTCTTAACGAAAAAACTAATATATGTCGGTTTCCATTATCGACTCCTCTGACCATTTCCGTGCCATATGTAAATTTATTGATATAGCCGCCTTTTTAGTTTCTATTACAATTGTTAGTTTTATTGCGAACAAGAAATAAGCTAGGTCGTTATGACAGGAGAGAATATGTATTGTGTACCTTTTCTACACAGCTATATATAGATATACAAATGATAGTTAGAGCATAGTTCTGACGATGGCGTGAGCCGAAATAGCTATTAACTATGTTTAAAAAAACATATTTTGTAGAAATAAAATACATTGCTATTTTTTCACCGTGTTATAATGGAGTTCTACCAAGCGAATGCCAATTCAATCAATAGTATTTTTTTGTATGACAAAAACTTAATTCTGCCAAAATATTTGATTTTTAATATGCATGATATATATATACTGTTAGATTAAGCTACATTCATTGATCTATTCTTTACAAAAAAATATATAACATATAGCTTCGGTGGTACACAGATTCAGGTTATGTCTGACTGGGTCGAAAATCTGGGAAATTAACGAAACGAAGGGGCTAAGAAATTTCTTAATTTCTGAATTTCATTTAATGAAAATTTTATGAAAAGATTTCATGTATTAAATTTTAATTTTTTAATTTTTCAGGTGCTGGAGTGATGCCATGGTGGTGGGCTGTGCTGGTGGCGCTGGGAGCAATTCCACTATGGCCTGCCGAAGCTCAAGGAAGACCTCCTGGTGAGCTTTCATTTCTTACTTGAATACAATGATGAAGCTTAACAAATATGTAATCAACAATGTAATTTAAAGCACCATTTTAAAAACAGTACCAACAATTTTATTTGCGTTGCTTTTACATCGTCGAAATGTATGGTTTAGTGTGGTATAATTTATTTATTGTAGTTACATATTAGAATTTTATAATAAAGCATTACGGGGTCTTCAGAATACGTTTTAATCATGACATGTTTCCATATTGAGAATAACTAAATACTGTGCTTATTTGAATTAAAATAAAATGAATTTTTATTAAATAAATAATCCAAATTAGTTCATACAGGTTTCATGAAAGAAATCAGTTGGATGAAAACGGATTTTTTAGAAATTAATTTGGCTTAAAAAAAAGATGGACATAATTATTGAGCCGTGTAAGTGTATTTGCTTCAGAATTTATTAACTAAGATATTGATTAAAAGCTATTTTTTATATTCAAATTGATATATATATAAAATTAGTTAATAAATACTCATTTTAAAATTTGTTTAGCTCTTTGGTTTTTGAATGAGTAATATTAAAAGAATGTTGTTAATCACTTTTAAGGTGTTAACTGTCACTTCTTGATGGAAAGGCATTATATTTTAAATAATAAAAACACATTTTTTTAGTACTTATTTCCACAATATATTTTTTGATCAGGACCGGTTTCGCTCATCGCGAGCATTATCAACTGATAGAATACAATTTACAAACAAGTCTATTTATACAAAACAAAAAATTTATTTGAGTTAATGGTAGCAGGTGTACAAAACCATAGGTACAAGAACTAGGAAACAATGATACATAAATAAATTTACATAAAATCATACAATATTGATACAAATAAAGTAAATTAGTATAAAAATTAAATGTTCACAATCACTTATTAAGAATTAAAATTACAATTATGGTAAATCAATAATCCATTAGGAGCTCTAAACAATCAATAAGGAAGTAAGGAGTGGGAAATTTTTAATGACGAAAATAACCCACAATCACTACTTAATGGAACAAAATAAATTAATACATGAGAAGTCGATTAAAGATGAATCGATGAGATGGGAAGATATGGTCAGTCAGGGGCGTAACAATATTTTCTGTAAAAAAAATTAAGTAAAAGGAGGCAATATCATTTTTCAAAAAATAAAAAGGAAAAAAAAAAAAAAATAGAATGTTGTTAGTTTGATTCAATGTCCGAAAAACAAAAGCCATCATTAGTTCATAATAAAGTGAAGATGGAATGTCAAAAGAATGTGAACTAGATTTTAGCCCACTTTTTTATATAAAAGTTTTATTTATTATCTACGATTTTGAAGCAAATTTTCGAAAGCTTAGCAGTATAAAAAGCTTTGAAGCATTTTAAGATCCACTGAATATAACATTATATTTCGCTTTCTTTGCATGTGGTCAATACTTCCATACAATGAGTGCCCTATTTAGTTACGACATTCACTGGCTTGAATTCCTATTATATATTGAAGTTTTGTTCATATTACTGTATGAAACAATGATTAGAGCTTCCTGTTGTGATATTTCGATGAATAACTTAATCCCGTAATCTAAGAAATGTTTTCATGTCAATTTTGCACCTTTAAAACCAAGTACAACGTGATTTGAATATATATATACATTTTATAATAACTGCATATGTGTACACTATAGGCTCCTCTCAAACATCGAAGTAGGAAACCTTTTGAAAACCAATTATGATAGCAATTGAAAGCGCTTGATGGAATTTTAATATCAAGTTTGAACTGTTGAAACTTTGTACGATTTTACATTCTATTGCATACTTGAAGATTCCGAAAGATGAAATCCGGATTGGTAGAAACAAAATATGTGAAGTTATTACGAAGTTTCAACAAATCAAATTTGTTTTCAAAAATAATTTATTTTATAGTTTGTTTTTGTATTAGCTAATAAAATAAATTTGATACTTCCATAGATAACTAAAATATAAAAAGAAATTAAATAAAAAGAAAATATTTATAAAGACAACGAGAAAACTGAAAAATACAAAAGAAAAGTAAAAGTTGATTAATTTTCATATATTTGTATATGTTGTGATTCTAAGTGACGTCTAAATATGTAAATTCATTCAACTGAAATAAAAATTGATACAAAAAAAAGACAATTGTAATGCTCAACCATAAATAACCTTAAATGACGAATGATTGAATTAATAATTGAGAATTCTGGTGTTATAAAAAACTTTTGGGATTGGATGAACGTCTCTTGAAAACTAAATTATCTCACCACTGAGAATGCTTTATATTATATATTTCTTTCCTGAAATATATTAATAACTTTAAAATTTTGTCGATTAATTTTTACATCATCAACGTATAATATTTTTTTTTACATAACATCTAATATTTTTAAATAATCAATATTATTTTTTTTAAATCTATTATAAAATAACTGTTACATATAAAAAACATTAATTAAGCCACATTCATAATTGGTTTGCTATCAAAATGATATTGCCAAATGTTATAATATGGCAGATTTATTGATTGTAAGAAAATGGTGTTTCAAACTGTAAATATACTTTTTAATTATTTATTTGCGTGCTACATTGCGATTTGTTATATATTGCAATTTGCCGACCATATATCGTTTATAATCATGTTATATATTTAGCGTATGGTATGGCAAGGAATCCCACGGTAACATTTAGTACCTTTCCTAAGGTGGATTTAATTTTGATTGATTGATTCAATAATCCTGCATAAATCAAATTCATTGTACCTATCTTATTATCATGTATGTTATTAGCAACACATTGTACTATATAGGCGTTTATTTCAGAACAGTTCCAGACTATAGTTATTTCAAAATAAAGCCCCTTTAATGATTTTTTATTTTATTTAAAAATTACGATTTTTTTAAATTTATCAGAGAATATTTCCATGGTAATTAATTTGATATATACAATAAATAATATAGTTGATAAAAAAAATATACAAAATTTTAAATATAATTATTTATTATTTTTCTTCCTGCGGACCAGAGACATCAGATAACTTGTGTGCCTGACTAGTTTTTTGTCTTTAGTATTGAAAATGAAAATTTGGTAACCAGGTTAAATATAAAATTAAAAATTTTGGTGATGGCATAATATTTTTAATACTAAAAATGCATTTTTTACACATTTGTCTTGTTTGTCATTTTTATTGCATCAGTTGATAATGCTCGCGACGACTGAAATCGGTCTCGATCATAAATATATTATGGAAATAGTGCTGTGTAATGTATTTTTTTCACCATGCTATAATTGGAATCCTACCAAGTAAATGCTATTTCAATCAAGTATTTTATGATCAGAACCGGCTCGACAAAGGTAAGATTATCAAATAAAAAAAGAATAATCAACACTTTTGAATTATACGTGTTTATAAATTAGAAACAACAGAATATTACAAAACCCTTTAACATAATAAGTCAATCAAAATTTAACACCTTAAAAGTATAATGTTATTGATGCATATAATTGATAAATATAATAATATATGGAGAGAATATTGCATCGACGAATATTTTGTCAAACTAAAAATATAACCTAAAACATTGAAACACATGAAACGAAATGAAAAGCACATATATATATATGAACAAAAAAAATAATATATGTATATACACCCAGTCCTTTTTTTACGCGATTTTTTTTACGCGAATTCGATTATACGCGAGTTTTTGGGACGGCACCGTTACATTTTTTTACGCGCTTCACTCGTTTTTACGCGATTTTTTCCCCAAATTTGTTTTAAAGAAAAAATTTGTATATGATCGTATGTATGTACGTTTCATTATATTTTTAAATAAAAAAATATGTGTATTTTTAAAACTTAATTTTGTGAAGCATTCTAAGAAGAACATAAAAATATTACTCTGGAAGTAAAGAGCATTTATAAGAAAGAGACAGCAGCGAATAATTCATAAGTGAAAACAAAACATTTTATAGTCTCATTATATTTTTATAAGCAATTAAAATATATAATTTTTTGCACGAATTTTAAAGAGCAAATTTTGGTTTTTCATACGTTTCTGGTACTTTTTCACGCGATATTTTAAGTTTTGGAACCAAATTGTCAAATTATATGAAAGTTGTGATTTTTTTACGCAATTTTTTTTACGCGCTGTTTTCAGGAACCAATGTATCGCATAAAAAAAGGACTGGGTGTATGTTTAATTTTTGATTTATATTGTGTTTCATGGACATGTTACAACATTATTAACAATAAAGATCCACATACAGCAAAATTTTTAAGAAATATATGACAGTATAATTCAATTTTTTTAACGTTTTGTACCCATACATATAGTAGATATGGAAAAATATTATTTTCTTAATTATCATTGTTACTTCACTGACAATTTATGGCATGCAATATAGAGCTTGATTATATTCGATTGAAAAAAAAATACTTTTTTTCAAAAATATGAATTGTCTTACACGAATAATTACACTAATTTACAATACAATTGAAATAAAAAAAAGATGATAAACAAAATGGCGAATAAAAGCGTCGCAAAGCTGTTTAAAAAATCATTAATACAAACATGTCGGAAATGTGTCGCGGTAAGCGTAATGAAATGATTGATTATGCGGTTGTCAAAACTATGCGTTATTTATTTATTTATAATGGCTAAACTTGTGTGAACTGGTTCATTGGCGAGGTGTAAACTAAAATCTCAACCTGCCAGCTTATAAATAATTATTCTCTAACCGCATTTATTCCCATTATTTATTACATGTTCGGGTTTTCGATTTGTAATATTCCAATTCTACTCTTTGGATAAATAATGATTGTCAGTCTCAATCGTTTTCCATATAATTCATTGCTTCTCAAACTTTTCTTTGAACGGATCCCTATTTATGAGAAAGAATCGGGTCTTCTCAAACATTGTACATAAAATAAAATTTATGAAGGAATTAGATGAATCTCAGTGTATGAATGTAATAGACCGTTTGAATATTTGGCTGTCAAACACGTTACCTCTTGGCCCAATAATATAAATATATTTTCTATGATAAATTAACTTCCACAACTCCATAACTGATAACTTAAATTTTAAACATTAAAAGCTATGGCGAGACTTCAATAGCCCTCGTTCCTTATACGTTTTACATGTATATATTTATATATATATATATATATATATAAAATAGTACTAAATAAACGGCTTTTTTCTGCATCAGAAAACGAAGTACGATTGAGTTATTTAATTATTCTAAATTCAAAAAGCATCCGTTGTTTAACATTCATCTTTGGATGTATTTAAAATGAAAATGTTTTGTTTTTTTTTATGTATAATGACTAGTAAAATTAATTGTATTTATGTTTCATTTGAAGAATAATAATTGAGACCGTAATTGATATGGAATGAATTTTTTAGTCTCTTAAAAGTACCAATTTTTATGAGATTTTAAATATTTTTTAGGTTATAATGTCGACTGAAGGTGCTTGATGGAATTTCAATATTAAATTCGAATTATTACAACACACTAACGTTCCGGGTTTCAGTTCTATTGCATCCGTGTGATAGAATGCCGAAAGGTAAATTCTGGGTCGTTAGTGACAAAACAAGTGGAGTCGTGTAAAATTGCAACAAATCAAATTTTATATTTATATGTTTTATGATCAGGACTGGTTTTGCTCATTGCGAGCATTATCAACTAATTAACATTGTTATTTCTTATTTACATATACAGTAGCAATTGATAATCTTTGCGATGAGGGAAACCGGTCCTGATCACAAAATATATTGTGTAAATAAATGATGAGAAATGTGTTTTTATTGTTTAAAATAACATGCCTTTCCATCAAGAAGAGACAGTTAATACATTGAAAGTGAACTTTCATGAAAACAAATATTGAGTCAGACATTTTATTTGATTTAACATAAGTAATCTTTATGAATATATGTCACCATGGTCCGTAAATTTTGTTGTAGAAATGACCGTTTGTTAATAATACGCGAACGAGATAACGCCGCTAATTTAATTCATACAAAACAAATTATTAGAGTTTCTACTCGAAGCAAATGTTAATGTTACATTTTACTATTCATAACATTGGTATCTTAATGTTTATTAGCTTAAAGAAACTTTACCGATGTTCCATTAAATTTACTAATATTATAGCGAGCACATTTAACTCTCCTACGTTAACGATTGAGCTTTGTGTGTTTAAGTCGTATTTACATGAGACAATTACGCTATCAAAAGAAGAAGCTCGGCCAAATACAAACAATTATACTAGTGTTAAGAAAAAAATTAACGAGCGAGTGAAAAGAAACCATATCTAATACCTATGTCGAGTAACTACCTAACTACCAGTTTTGAATTTTAGCGTACAGGGGAGAGCATTTGCATATTGAATTTGAATATACTTAGATGTATTTAAGATTAACAAAACGACACTTTTGCCCCACTTGAAAAAACTAAAATGACGCGCCTGCCTGCAATCTCCGGTACTTTACTCACTAACACAATTGGCGTGTTTAAATAATCATTAAACGAGTGTAAATAGAATTTATTGACAATACTGTATGTGTATGGATGTTAAGGTTATAAATTATAAATGAGATAAATGCAGAGGGATTCGGTGTTTCAGAAGTACAAAATTTCAGGAAATTACGAAAATAGTAACAAAATTTTTATTGGTTATCTTTGTTATTCCACTTGGTCGTTGAGAAGAATTTTCAGACTTTAGACGAAATGGAATAGCAAAGATGTCAATTTAAATTTATATTGGAAATAAGCTTCGAAAAATTACCACTGAATCTTCCGAACATTAAGCAATAGCTGTTGGACCAAACTAAGATTTTGCGACACATACTTTTTTATTGTATAGTGTTATAATACAGTCACTAAACGAAAACCTTTGTAAAAATAACATCAATCTTCTAGATACAATATGCATAATCAAAAATTTGTTTCGTTCTTGATATTGAAAAGCTTCAACTTTTGAAATATATGGATAAGGGCTCTGTTTTTTTAAATAATAAATGAACATTTTTTTGAATCTTTTTCCGCAATATATTTTATGATCACAACAGGTTTCGTTAATTGCGAGCACTATCAACTGAAACTGGTCCTGATCATAAAATACATTGAAGAAATACGTACTAAAAATTGTGATTTCGTTATTAAGAATATCATGCCTTTTTACTTAGATATAACAGTTAACACTCTAAAAAGGCTGTTTAATTAAATATTATTAAGAAACATAAAAATAGGCTGTTAAAATTGATAAAAGTAAAATTTAGACACATAGATTGCTGTAATACAGAAATTCAAAAAAGATTTCCGCGTAATTCAAAAGAACCGTAACTTCATTATATTATATTATAAGCTTGCGAATCGATGATAAAATTTATTGATATATTCATTTGAAAGGTTGCTACGGATTGTATATCGTTCTTTTATTGTAGATTACTTCACAAACGACGCTTAGTCTGCGAGCTGACGAACTCTTTTTCTCGAACGAGCGATAACAGTTTTGCGGTTTTACTCACTGAAAATGGGTTAAGAAATATGTGTTAATAATAGAAATAGCGCAATTCTACAAAATAGAGCGATGCATTTTGTGCAAATATAATTGACCATAAAAAAACAGTTTTTTAATCAGAAAAGATTCATGAAAAAATATATCACAAACACCATCGGCATATGTTTCAAATGTAATATGAAATATAACGAAAAAAACTGACCAAGGCAAAACTTGATCCAGGTTCTATGTAATCGCTAGGGTGTAGCCATCAATGGATTTGAGGCTAGTCGATTACCAGTTCATTGTTAAGATTTACGAAAAAGATGGAAAAGAGGCCTTAAAAAAATATTTTTCAGGCGCTTCTCAATTTTTAAGGACTTCTTATTGCTTCACATTGGAATTGAGTATGGTTAAAAAACCTTTTTAGGATGTATAATATACATGTATTTTTTTTATATATAAATCTCTACAAATTGAGGACTTGCCTTAATTTTATCATAATATAAAATTTAAAAAAGCTTTGATTATTCTGAGTACTGTGCGTATAATTGTGACACGCGTTTCGCCCCTTTAAATGCATCTTTATAAGAAGCATGGAATAATTTAATTAAAATTTTATAATTAAATAAGTGTCCACAAAGTCACCGCCAAATATTTATAAAGTATCTACTAATCTTTTATAATATTTTTTTGTTGAGGTATACTGCTTATTGGGTGAAATAATTTAAAAATCGTAAAATTCTGAGATAAAAATGTGAGTAGTCAACTATGCAAAATCAATGTTTACCTATTATGTGAACCTGAGAAAACCTACTAACCAATTGTGGTTTACCAACTTTTTTCTTTGATATACTTACGGCTTACAGAAGCAATTTTTTTATTAAGAATACAAATATAATATAAATGTTGATCTCATCTCAAATTAAAAAAAAAACGTTTGAGTGAATTACGGAAAACGATATATTGTTCAAAGAAAAACCTTATGGAAGTAATTTGTATAAATATTGACAAACTGGCATAAATGAGTATATGATACTATACAAGATACATGATAAATATGACTGGTGATGCACCTCTGAATGCATGTGTACATCATGTTAAATTTTCGGTACTGACAATGATGTTTCCCTAGAAAACAGCAAAACAAAAATAAGATTTTTATCGTTGCCTTTCCTCTCATGGAAATCGCAACAACTTAAAATTACCTTCGAAGGAACTGTATAAGATTATTCAATTGTACTGTATAAATCACTTTGTTTTTATAAACATCAAGCTGCTTTATTTTCATTGCATAATCAGTCACCCAAAGAAATTCGTATTCCGATATTTTTGAAGCAAATCTGCTATTAACAACAGAGTATTGTTATATATAAAAATGTTAAATTATTACAAGTTAAAACGTTATTTTTAAATGTATTCTCGACAGCTAATTTGTTTTGGTTTAATGTAAATATAAAAAAAAGTTTGTTACTTATTTTACATTTTTGAGGATCATATTTATACGCAATGTTTCATAAAAAAATTGCATTGGAACATAATTCTTACTTATTGACAGGAGTAGAAAAAACATTCATTTTTTAATAAAAAACACAAAAAAAGTTCTATGAGACATTTAAAATAGTTGGTTCGAAGCTACAATACCACTATACATTGGAACCTCGATCAACCGTTCTCGCATAATACGTTTTCCCGGCTGGAACGCTTATTTTTTATAGTCCCGTCAAACTCCCATAAGAACAATGTTAAATAATCCCGCATTGACCGTTTCCCGATTTCCTGATTTCATCGATAAACCGTCTAAATATTTTGGTCCCGTCACTAATATTATCCCGATTGACCGTTTGTGTTGAATATTTCTCCGTATCTCGGCAAGCAAGTTTGACACAGCCGAGTGCAGGTGTTCTGTCTAGACACGTTGGAATCCGCTGTACATGTTAGACGTAACGCATTGGACGTATGTGCTATTTTTTGGGTTGAAATCCACCACACGCGTATTATTGTTTATGATGCGAATACATTTGCAGTTGTTTTAAATTCACAGTAATAATGATTCTTGTACATACAAACTTTAAGTCACAAGCTTAGTAACCAGTCTTTGTTCCGATTAAGGTGCCAAATAACAAAGAAGCAAACTAACATTAAGGACTTTCTTAAAAAATAAATTTTATATACAGTATGTACAAGTAACTAATAAATAAATGTTTTTTTACGATTTTACTTGTATATTATTATTTGAAGCTTTCCCGCATTTACCGTTTTTTTTTCAGGGTTCCTTGGAAAACGTAAAATCGAGGTTTCACTGTAATATCATTATAATACCATTCTTTCGAAACGACATCATAGAAAGTTGATACACAATTTTAACAATTAATTAAAGTAATGCTATAAAATATAAATATTAGAAAACATTGAGTTCTTACTTGTTTTCGTAAAATAAAATATGGGACATACTTTCTCATAATAGGCCTAGCATATGCTAAGATCATCAGATGACCTTTCATTTTTTATGTTTATTTGGTAATTTAAGGAACGATTACGAAGGCTAATTTCGTTGATTAAAAGTGCTTACGAAGAACAAAACCAGCTATGATCATTGTATTAAAATATTCTGGAAATATTACTAAGAACATGTGTTTCGTTTATTAGAATATAATATCTTTCCACGAAGTAGTAACATTCGACACTTTCAAAGTGAATTTGAATAGTTGAAACTTTACACATTGCTACATGTTGGTTGTGGTTGTGTGATAAAATATCTGAAGATGTTCAAAAGATAAACTCGAATTATGAATGATAAAATATTAAGAAATATAAAAAGTTTCAAAATTTCAATTTTATATTGAAACATAAGCAAGAACCCTCAATCGATATCTAAAATTACTAATACTGATTATGGAATGTTTAATATTTACAATGTTACACATTTTGTATTACCATTACACGTATGTAAGCTACGGGTGATTTGAGGGATCACCATTGAGCAATGCATAACGAAACAATGATAAAGACGAATATATAAATCACGCATATTTTGCAACACTAAGAAGAGAAATTGTCAACGTCAACTTGCTTTATATTTCATACTCAATCGTATCCATTGCATGTCTAAAGGCTATCATTTTTTTATTGTTGTTTACGTGTATTTGTTTATATTGTCGATTGTGATTGTAACACATGAAATCACAGAATAATGTCATAAGTGTATGAAATATTATTTCCACTGAGAAATCCTCGTTTTCTATTACACTTGAATATTAATGACAGTGCCGTACACTTTGCAATATAAAAAAGTCAAATAAATATTTTAGATAATTTTTATAGAAAAAGAACAAGTCCGTGGTACAGTGGTCAAAATCATTGACTTCCGTCAAAAGTCTCATGCTATCGAACTCTAGTCCAAATAGCGTTTTTTTTCAGTTTGTTTATTGATTCGGTTCGAAAGCGTGTGTGTTAGTAATATTTAAGAATTTCATCCTACTCGTGGAACTCTAAAAAATACAGTGCAGTGTTAGATTAGGTTACCACGAGTTCTGTCTTTTTCTACTCCATTTACCCTTACTGTCTTCATATACAGAGCAACTGTAAAACTAATAAACAATTTTCGTAGATAACATTTTTTTCACCACGATATAAGATACCTCAATAAGAAACCATCTGCATCACACTGTAAGCTAGAAGGATTAAAGAAATATATAAATAAATGTTAATGATAATAAACTTTTAGTTCTACAAAATTATTTTTAACAAATATAGCTCATAGCTATTTTGGCTCACGCCATCGTCAGAACTATCGATGGCGTGAGCTGAAATAGCTATCAACTATATTTGTTAAAAATAATTTTGTAGAACTAAAATACATTGCAATTTTTTCACCCAGTTATATTGGAGTTCTACCAAGTGAATGCCAATTCAATCAATATAATAAACTTTCATTAGATGTTAAAAGTGTGTTATAAAAATGTTTGTTTAACCGCTTTCTTCTAACTAATATCTAACATCTAATAATGCATCATGTAATACAAGAATATTTATTCAAGTGTTCAGCTTAGCTAGTTGTAAAAGGTTTAGAACTTGAAACAACGATACTAGTACTTTTATGTATAAGCTATTTATAATAAAAATTGTGCCTCTTAAGTGAAACTACTAGCTACACCACTGCTAAATCACGCAAAGAATACACAACAATTAACATTGTTGTAAATATGTATAAACGAATGCGGGTGACTTTATGGCCATTGTTTGTAAAATTGAATACGAAAAGACGTAATGTCATTATATGCATTCCATTTAGACACGTTTTAAGAGCATAATAGTTTTGTCATCATTTAAACTTGAATTTCAGTTGAAATATGCATGCAGTAAAAATGAAGATTTGATTTTAATTGCAAGTGAGAAGATTTGTTGATCACATTTTATAATAAGTATTGTAAATGAATATTCAATTTATAGAATATACGCCTCTGATTTATTTTATTTATAAGACTAATACATATACATGAATATATTTAAGATTATTTCAAGATATATAAGTATATCAACGTTTTATTTCGCACAATTTATTTGAATATTCTGTCTGACATTTTTTTTCATTGAATAAATATTCGTCGAAATAGTTTGAGTAATTCAATTTATTTTTATGAAAGAAATGGTTTTCTATTTGATCAAAATAACATTAATTATTTATACATTTATAATCACTGTTGTTACATATTGAAAATTTTATATATTTCGATTCTTTAATACCAAATTTTTTATTGCAGTTTTATCTAAAGATGTCATAAAATGCTATATTATTGCAAATGATGTTAATCTGAATACCAACATACAATTCCCATTCAAATACTGTTAATCCATAGCATAAATAATAGAATTTTGTGTTTATCTTATATACCAATAACAGCAAAGAAGCATGTGTTTTTCTTTTTAAATATTATGCCTTTCCACAAAGAAGGGACATTAATAGAGAGAATATTTATGCTACACAGTATATTATTACTTTAATGGAATGCTGAAATGTGTTATTAATTTCTAATATATAGAATGTAGCCCGCTCTAAGCAAAATAACCACATAACTATGAAAGTAATAAACTTATAAAATGTATTGTTGTGTAGAGAATGTAAGTATTTCGTGTTATAATAAACTTCATAAAAATGAATGATTGTTATTAAATCGTCTAATTTAAGGAAGTTTTTTTCATATCGTGAAAATAAATTAAATTTTCTTATTACGGTGAAAAAATAGCTATGTATTTTAGTTCTACAAAATTATTTTTTTAAATATAGTTGATAGCTATTTCGGCTCACGCCACCGTCAGAACTATACATAAACAAATATTTGCTTATCTATATATAGCTGTGTAGAAAAGGTACACTATACATCTTCTCTCCTGTTTTAACGACCTAGCTTGTTTCTTACTCGCAATAAAACTTATAATTGTAAATGAAACTAATTTGAAAACAATAAGTTTACATATGGCACGGAAATGGTCTATTACAGAAACAAAGAAGCACCCCGCAGAGGGTTAAGTAGTGGTGACCGACATATCTTGGTTTGTTCGTTAAAAATCCTTTTTGATAGTTGATGTCTGTTGATTTCCAGCTTTTCCAAAGACGTCATCCTGCCACCCTTACTACAAAGATGCAAACACAAACGCTGAGTTTGAATTTATATTATGCGATTCCTTTATAAGTAAAATTTTTATTAGCAAAAAAAGAATGTTTCCGCGTTACATTTAAAAAGACTATATTATAAAACATTGTTTTTTACAGCCTTTTTAGTATCGTCTTAAGACCTTATTGTTAATGTATTTTAAGATTCATTCACTGATATAATTCCAAATGCGGATACGACATGTCAATTCTCTGTGACAAAATACAATGTGTTTGCATTCATTCACAGTGAAAGTGCCATTTCAAAATGTTTCAACATTAAAAACAAAATTGACAATGCAATGAGTTACGATTGTTTGTAGCCATGCGTTACTACTTCACTTCCACGTCAATAAAATTACATTTTCATACATGTATTACACATTTCAAAACTGTCATTCGGTTTGACAACTCGACATGGTTTCAGTATGGACTCATTTTGGTACAAGAGTCGACAAAGCATTGCAATCAAACAGTCAATCAACTGCCACTTGTCATAATAATAAGTGAATTTATCGATGTTTTTACAGTATTTTTAATACAATAATAATAGCAAAATATTGTATATAATCTTACAAACATTAAAGCAAAATTGTGATACAAATTTTGACTTCAAGCAATCGTTTGATATAACTAAAATCTATTTAAACTTATAAACATTCAGGCGTGGAACCGAAATCTATAATAATCATTCGATTAAGACTAAATACTTTTTTTATTTTTATCAGAATAAACGGAAATTTCATAGAAATTCAAAAAATTATAAAGAAAATTTAAATATAAATCATTTGAACACGGTGAAATGATAGCAATGTATTTTAGTTCTACAAAATTATTTTAATAAATATAGTTGATAGCTATTTCGGCTCACGCCATCGTCAGAACTATGCTTAAACAAACATTCGCTTATCTATATATAGCTGTGCAGAAAAGGCACATAACACATCCACTCTCCTGTTCCAACGGCCTTACTTGTTACTTTAACACATTGACACTAAATTTTCAAAATTATAAATGAAACAATAGGTGTCTATAACCATAAGATTATATGTGGGATGGAAGTGATCCTTATGGAAGCAACTCAGACCATCCCTTTGTACAACGGCTGGACAAGTGGCGATACTATTATGTTAGTTTGTTCGTTAAGAATCCTTTGTGATAATTGGTGTCTATTGATTTCCAGCTGTTCCAAAGCCGTCATTCTCCGACCCTTACTACAAAGATGCAAACATTTAGGGGATGAGTTTGAATTTATATTATGTGAATCATTTGTTTGACACCGTCTTTTTATAAATATGACCTAAACGCAGAATATAATATAATATGGATATTTTAAAGTTTTTAAGAAATTCAACGGTTGAAAAATATGAGGAAAACTATATTGTTGTTCTTGCTGACTATTTGACTAAAAATTTCTTTCAGTAAATTAACATATGTACATCAAACAAAATATATTATAATAAATTTAACGTTTTAGCTCATAGGATAATTATTTAACAATAAATACAATTTTCTAGATTTATTTTATGTTTTTTTTAAATTTTTAATTGAAGTCTTAAATGATATTTTTCTAATGAGATATTTAAAGTCAATATGAAAATACTATATTTTGTGGAAATATTAACGTATTTTTTCTGACATATATTGTCAATAACGAACAAGTCATTTAAAAAATAGATTAAATAAAAAAGAATTTTATTTATAGTCGTTGCAATGTATGTCTGACGTATTAAATCAATCTTGAAACAGCTATTTTGATATTTCAATCATCGGTTACATGCAAAGGGCATACATTTAACACAAAATCAATCATTATCATACGCATCAATAAATAAATTGCCCAACGAGTGTCTTGACATATAAAAACATCGATTTACTATCGAATTCAATCAAAATATTTTCTCAGCTTGACTTCCCAGCATATCCAATTGGTATCATTAGAATGCATTTATATTTTGGATCAATTTGTAGAGAGAATTAATTAAGTTGTACTCAATACATCGATGATTCTTGCATAATGCGTGTGTCTTTATATATATATTATTATAAATTCAACTCACATATCACAGTGAAAGTAAACATTTTTTTAAATAAAATTTTAATCAAATTATTGATTGAATTGGCATTTACTTGATAGAATTCCATTATGACACGGTGAAAAATCAGCAATGTATTTTAGTTCTAGAAAATTTATAAGATATATGGTTGATAGCTATTTGATTTGGTTTATAACTTAATCAATATGGTACTGAGAAATCCATGGAGAATCTAATTCATAAAATTGTATTTTAATTTAAGATTAATAACGATTACAATTAATTGTCTTCTGATATGAAAAAGTATATTTTATAATAAAGCGATATGAGTTACGTAAAAATAATCCAAAAGTTTAAATCTAAATCAATTATATTTAACACGGTGAAAAAATAGCTATGTGTTTTAATTATAATAAAATTTTATAATATATAGATGATAACTATAAGTAATAAGTATCTAACTACATATAGCTGTGTAGAAAACGTATTGAATACAAATTTTCTTCTATTTTACCACCCTAGCTTCATGTTGTGTTAATAAATTCCAAATAGAAGAGAAGATATATTGTGCATCTTTTCTACACAGCTGTATAAAGATTGGTAAATTTACATTTAAACATAACTCTTCTTGTTAGAATGGAGTTCTACCAAGGAAATGCCAATATAATGAATAAATTTGATATTGAAATTTCATTAAGCACCCTTAGTTGATATCGTTAATTAAATAAAATTACATTAGAACTGTTAAACTTTTAGATTAAAGTGAAAAATATATCCTATAAAATTTTGTACAACTAAAATACATTGCTATTTTGTCACCGTGTTAAGGTGAATAACTTTTATGTAGTCTCATAAAATCGTTTACAATTCACAAGTGAGATCATATCTTTGTTTTTTTTTTGTGATAGATGATAAATTGATGGCAATGTTTTGTACACATCCCAATTGTTAACTGCCACTGAAATTAGTCTTCAACCTGACACCAGATAAAGTTCAATGGTAACTGAAACCAACCTGCCGTTTTATGTAGCAGTGCTATTAGGTAACTCGCCCTACCTTACTGATTTATTCCACTGTAGTTACTAATTGCCGACCCGTTCGTAGCTTACAAGCACATTTTATCGACATATCAATACTGGTTTACGTTGATACTCATGTATCAGCAATGTTACGCATTTATTAACACAAGCTTTAATTGCGCTGCGAGATAGTTTATAAGATATGAAACTGTGCTATAATTATTACGATTCGTTATCGAGTTAGTCGACGTCATTAAAAATACAAACAAATATTTCATAATAGAGATAGAATGTTGACGGTGGTGTTAAAAGTAAAAATATTCATAATTTAAGATATCGACTGAAGGAGCTTTGTAGAATTTCAATATCGAATTCGAATCGATCAAAATCTGTAAGCTTCCACATGTTTTGTCACCCACGAGTCGGGATTCGCATTTTGGTATCTTTAGGCGTCAGCCAACAATTTGAATAATTTTATTCTTACAAAAATACGTAATGTGACATTTACTACAAAAAAACTCGCCAATGTAAAATCAAAATGTATGTCAAAGGTAAAAATTTTCTAATTACATTTCAATAATAGTGTTCGAATAATTAGTTGGTAATATTATTGATTGAATTGGCATTTACTTGGTAGAATTCGATTATAACACGGTGATAAGATAGCAATTCATTTTAGGACTTCAATATTAATAAGATAGTTAATAGCTAGTTTTGATAGTCAGTTAGATAGTACTGATGAAAGAGTAAGCCAAAATAGCTATCAACTATATATCTTATAATTTTGTAAAACTAAAATACATTGCTATTTTTTCACCGTGTTAGTTGCTAATGTTTGCGATGAGCGAATCTGGTGATTATCATGACTTTATTGTGTAAACATTGCGAAAAAAAACATCTGTTTTATTTAAATATATATTCATTGCAAAAAGAGATTGCATAATTTGTTGATATTTTTTAAAAATTTTAGTGGTAGTTGATTTTCAATAACACCTTTCTTCACTAAGTCATAAGGTTTAAATGTCTTGAAAGCATTTTTGTTCAACTTTTAATCTCAATATTATCAAATCAGTAGCTTTTAAAATTGATTCGGATGATATAAACATTTTGTAAGTCTAATTTCAATGTATTTCAAATCTAAGAGTTCTTATATCATTGTAATATGAATCTATGTAATTATTTTATTTATAAAAGATAAGCCATGTTAGTTCATGAATTTTTTAATATAAAAGTTTTGTAGGTTCGTTAACCGTTCATCAGATACGTTTTTAATTAAAATGATTATAAAGGAGAAGAAAAAACTTTAAAATATCATATTGTATGTTTCCAAATTCCACCAGCATGAGTTAAGACAATCGGAGTAGTTTAATCGTTCATATAAATTAATCAATGATTATGTGAGAGTTTCAATACTTTCAAAATAAAATGATTCCATTTTTCTGGAAAATATTATTAAAAATCAAACAAAATGTATCTATAAAAATTTTCAGACAGTATCATTGAAATGGGATTTTTTAGTATAAAATTGTAACCGTGTGATTTAAAATGGTTATTTTGAATCTCAGTGATTAATAAAAGACACAATCTTAAATGCCTAATCTCTCAAACAGTGACGTGTGACATAATATAATATGAAAAATGTCACAGATTCAGGTTTTGATAAATGAATGTGTTAAGTCTTGTGAAATTTTAACTGACAGTTAGATTAAATAGGAATTTTTTAATTCAAAAGCGTTGAGAATGTCAATAATTAAAACATATTATTTCAAAGGGTGTTGTTAAGGTTTTAAGCAAAAACAAAGAAGTATTGTCAATTTGTTTACGTAAAAAATTAATCACGTTCGAATATTTTATTTTGTAACTATCCGCAAACACATGCTTCACGAAGCTTATAAACAGTTTACGTCGCATGAAATTCATCTATAAATCTTGATAATGGTATAGCTGTGTTAAGCTAAAAATAAAAGAATAAATTTATGTCAATATTTTGAGCTGCCTGAAATAATTGTATTTTATATGATAAAGGCTCTTTGGTTGAGTGAAGTTGTTCATTAAATACAGAAATGTGCAAAAACTAACTATGAATCAACTTGAAATGTTGTCTAGGAGCAACCTCGGAAAGCATTGGCAAAAGCTTTTCTATTAAAAATGGTATTTTTCATTTAAGTTTACTTAAGTTTAAAGCGTTACTTAGATAATTAGAAAATTCATGGCAATTATTTGAAAGTGTTAAATACTATTGTGTTAAGAAATAAGTAATATTTATCGTAAAAGTACAGTGGTAGAAACAGCGCTGAGGACACTCTAAAGTCAGATGCGATAAAATTCAAAATTATTAATTAAGTTTCCCGTTGATGTTCTATATAACAATTTTAATTTAAAGAGAAAAAAAATAAACATTTTCAAGTTACGATTGTACGGAAAATAATACGTTTCAAATTAGTTCCTATAATTGCTTAAAAATTACTTGAATAAAACTGTCAAAAAGCTCGAAATAAAAAACTTATGAATTCATCTTATTTATGTTAAAACGTAACGTTAGTTTCATTGACTTATCAGAGTGATTAAAACTATTTAGATGTTAATATTGTGGTTTATCATTAACAATTAATTACTAGTGTAGATAAAAATGCAAATTTTTGCATAATAGTCATAAACAGGAATATTTTTGCATTCGTAAAAATATTATCAAGTGTTGTGAATAAAATTTAAATATTTTAGCACGGTGTGATTAAGGTGACGAAAAAAATGTGTGACATGTTAATAACAAAGCAGATTTAATGGTTTTAATTTATACACTGCTTTATGATTCAAAATATATTGATGTTTTTAAAATTACTTTTATAAGGCATTTTTGTTATTAAATTTAATTGCTTACACTTTTGTAAATATATGCTTGCGGTAAAATAAGATAATATCCGAAAATGAAACGATGATAAACAATATTTCAATCTTTACAATGTAAATTTAAAAAAATAAAATATTTCTTGGTCATCGAATAATTTACATTCAGTTCTAATTAAGTAAATAATCTCTAGAGATGATTCGATCAAGAGTTGACGTGGATAAAAAATTGTGTTCAGAAATCAAGAAAAAATTTATAGGGTGTCACATTTTATATACATGTTATGCTTATTTCAAGCGGATTTCCTTATTTGTATTTTAATGTGCGAAAATTAATGCGTTATAACGAAAAAAAGTGACATGTTTTTGGTATCGTTATTTGAATGAAACTCGTAAAACCACGGAAAAATTCATGAATTAATAAAAAAGCAAAATGTGAATTAAAAACACTGTAAAATTATTCATTCAATGTGTTTGATGTGTATTATGCGTAAACGGAATAAGTGTGTATGTATGTTCGTAACAAGTGTACATTAATGTAAAATAAAAATAATACTCCAAAATATCGACATTATAAAGTTAACAAGAGCAATATTTAAGTCAAACAATTCTTTTTACCATACTCATGTAAGAATATTTGATTTCCTTCAATTTAATACAACCCTGTTACTTAAATTTTATGTCGATCATTTCAACGAATAATTATTATGTTAACTTGGATTATTTTTGCACTTGAATGCTTCAAGATAGCGAAAGGCAAACTCCAGGTTATCAATTTCATTTTTTTTTATCTTAGTTTCTCAATTTTGTAAGATTAATATTTTATATTGCAATTTCTTCGACCAATCTCATTTATTAATAGTTTACTATTAATAACGAACGCGCAAAGAAACAAAAGAATTCAATAACGCCAAATTAATTCTCAGAACTAAAGTAAGCTCCGATTCTGGGAAAATAAACAAGGAAAATCCTACAGGAAGTGTTATTATATTGAATATAATGGGCGGAGAAATAATGATTAAAATATAATATCCCACAAGAACAAATACAACACGTAGTAAAATTTGTTTTATCGATGATTGCTACCTGACCTTTCATTAATCAACGCAGTTAACCTAAATTCGACATGCTCACTACACGGACGACTGTGATTTTATTTTACACGCTTTAGTTGGTAATCTTGATTCGAGGTGAAATAAGAGTCAGTGGTTCCAGAAATGTACTACATTATTACAATAGTGGATAAAATAAACTAGAATAAAGAAAATTTAACAAAAACAATTGAACATTTTTTAAAATTTTAAAAACGTCATAGAAAATTTAATATTTATTTCAATTGGGCTATAAATATCATGAATAAAGTTCGGATAAAACAAACTATTTAGTTACGTACACAAAAGCTGGTATTAGTATAATATTACATACTTGATATGAATTAACTCGTTGGCTGCTAAGGTCTCACGTGTTGATACGTCTGATTGCGGTGATAGTTGATCCTCAAATATATAAGAGATTTATTAGTCGTAATTTCCATAAATTTGTTAAAAACTAAGGCTTTGAGAAATATTTCAAATATTTGTATGAACCATTAAAAAAATTGAAAAACGTACTCGTAAAGATGCTCATTCGTTGTAAGACTGTTTCATTTTGCAATCACATATATGATTAAAGGATGACATCCAGTGTAAAGGGGACCACAGATTAAAAGGCAATGGAATTTTAAACTGGTCTACCGGTATCTGTGCATTTATGAATGTAACAATAATTAAGATTTGCTAATATTTAATGAAGAGATTAATAATTATTTTAATATACTTTTTTGCCTCCGCCAAAATTAATTAAATGTTCAGATTGATAATTTCAGATAAGGCGTGTGTGAAAATTGGCTATATTGAAGTGTCAACGTTTTTTGAAAGTAACAAAATTTTATTTCGATAACTGTTATTTAAATTTCAACGTTTTCTCAACCATAAACGTGGAGTTTTATCAAAAAAGGTGTTGCGTTGAACAATTAAGATTATATCAACTGGTTTTGCAAACGAATTTTGCATTTTACTATCTACATATCTTTTGAACATGAACGTTATTTCCCACCATAAGATTTTTTATAAACTTCTCTTCTTTTGAACGGTATCACGTTTGATCAAGTATAAGTTTAATGATCATGTAAGATATTCAAATAAATTAATACCGGCTAGAAGGTAGCAATTAAGTTATTTGATGACCAGGATATGTTTAAATAAATATATAAAAGCAACAATTATATTTCACACAGTAAATTGATTAAAAAAATAAACTGTTAAAACAACATACTGATAAAGTTGTACAAATTTTATGTTACAAGCCAAGTTTAAAAATGTTACAAAATAATTGACAAAGGTATATGATATTTTAAATTTGATTAAAAGCTTTTAAAACGACATATGGTAATGAAATCAATCGATCCGAACGATTTTGTAAAAATTTTAGTAAATGCCGTTTTACTTTTGCCGAATCTGTAGTAGTGTCGTTAATTGTCTGTCTAGACATCACCGCTAAACCTAATCATCTTGTTTTATATATTTAAAAAGCATTTTTATCGATAAGCTTAAAACTTATTCAAGAAAAACATTTTGGTAATATATGGAATCGATATGTTTCATATTGAAAGTATTGTCTGATTAAAGTTATTATATGTTTATTGATTGGATTGGCATTCACTTGGTAGAACTCCATTATAACGCGGTGAAAAAAATAGCAATGTATTTTAGTTGATATAAATACATTGCTATTTTTTTCACCGTGTTATTATTTGTTCTTCCTAATCTTTTGATAGTTTATTTCAAAAAGTTAAAATGACGTATCTTTGAATGTAAAATATTACATACAAAACTACATTCTATAATTAAGTGTCGAAAAAGATTAAATATTTTTTTGGACGTAATCTATTGGTGAATTCAATGATACTTGAAATAATATGACAAGTTTTTTTATCAACAATCTGTGCGCGGTTTATTTATTTTTGATCAATATACATCAACATTTAAATTCATTATTCAAAATGGTGAAGGTTTATTCAACAATTTTAATTAAACTGCCACTAGTAAATATTTGTGTGATTGAAGTGCTGGGCATTCTACAGTAAAATTCGTTAGGATAATAACTAAATTGTGTGGAAGATTATTTTAAATTTTCAGTTGATAATGCTCGCGATGGGCAAAACCATCCATGAACATAAATTGTAAAATATCATACTTTTCCATAAAGAAATGACAGTTAACTCGATCTAGCTTATCAGTGAAATATTTCTTTATTGAAAAAAATTTAAAATTTTTGTAAAACACATATTTAATTGTCACTTTTACTAATAAAATTTAGATAACCTGTGTATATAAAACTTATTTATATAAACTTGTGAAAAAAACTGAATATTGGCTTAGTTTAACAAAAATAAAAAAAATATGTTAATAGCTATTTCTGCAGTAACCATTCTCAGATTTTTTAAGGGTATGTAGTGCAGAGGCTGAAATCGGTTCCATTGATACGATGCGGAAAGCTTAGTAAATTGAATTAAGCGGCGCTTAAATTTTTTACACTCTTCAGATTCCGAAATATGAGCCGCATCGAGTGCAAGAAGCTTATTTTTAGTACTGCCCTAGCTCTATCCTCACTTTTTTAATTCCGTCGCAATAAGGTGTAAATCAAAATTTATCAAAGTTTTTTGATTGAATTTAATAAAGTATTGTTTTTTTATATGTCGATGAGTGTGAACTTTGATCGTAAGCACTGCCATCTCTGAACAAGTAGATGTGCTAAAGCATCGATTAAAAAATAATGTTGACCAAATATATTATCTCAAAGAATAATCTTGTATACAGTTGTGAATTAGGACGGTTGTTTGCGTTAATCTCAATTCGCAAATTTTTATTACGTGTTTCATATTCGGTAATGACTGAACGACCGATCTAATCTGTTCTGCGACGCTCGCAAAAACTGTGTGCCATATAAAATAACATTAATGGCGAATCGCGAGTGTTTTGATGGCTGTTGGACGGCGTTTCCGTTACTTGAACACCCGGGTCGTAAATGACCAAATAGAGGTTTGCGGTCGAAAATTATTGTTTAATGTCGGCAAATAAAATGTTCAGTTTTATGTGAAAAATTTACATAGTCTCCTAATATAGTTTTCAAGGAATTCCAGTGTCTTACACATTAGGTTAACGATTGAATTGTTAAATGAATTATAGGATTTTATTGTGCATAAAACTATTAAATTTTGAAAGCTGTAACAAATTAAACATTCTTTAAAATTCGTGACAGAACTTTAAAATATTTTTTTAATAATGTATAGATATGATGTAATTTAATATGCTTTTAGGTAATTTTAAACATCGGCGTATTTTATATGTTTATATTCAAAACATATGTTATGACGTAGAAACAAATTTAAAACATGGATATTTCAAAGTGTTTCAATAAAACTTTTTGAGAATATTGATTTGAGTCACTATTCCCTCATTGAAATATTACTGTAATGTAATTTATTACCAAACATGTAGAATTTCGACTTTTTAAAAATCTTTAAGATTGTTTCACAAATTTCAGCGTGATTCATGCTTATTTTTTAATTTAAAATATATATTTGTTGTAAAACCCTTTCATGAATGACTCATTAAAAAGATTAATCGTTGATTATTAGAGGAAATTGTGTTAATTATTATTGGATAAATATTATTAAATTTGTTTTGGCTATCATTTAGTTTTCGCCTTGGCGTCTGTGTTTTCCTGTAATTAGTATCTTTGGTATATGCTGATCGTGCGTCAGTTCTGTTGCATCCGTGTAATAGAATGCCTGAAGATGCCGAAAGGCGAAACCCGAATTGTCAGTAAGAAAACATGTGGAATCGTACAAAATTGTAACAATTCAAATTTGAATTATTTAAGTCACTTAAACTTGATTTAATTTAGTTCTCAAACAATGACTACCCAACTCCATGACATAATGTATAATTATTGTAAAAGTACATATAAATATCTGATGTTGGAGAAGTATTGATTTCAAATTCTAAATTTCGTTGAAAGTATTTTTATTGTTATTCGTGTTTATATACTAAACAGCAAACATCAACAAAATGTTCTTGAGATTGTAAAAGTTCTCTCTTTACTTCAACTACTCTACTTGTCTTTAAAACAAAAAAAGATAATTAAAAAAAAACCGTTTATCTATAAAAAAATTCTAATTGATGTCGTAAATTCATAATTGACACGGAAATACAATATATAACTAATATTTTAATGAGAATTCCAAACGACAGTGTGCCGGTGTTTCTTATGCGCGTGTGTTAATATATTTTAATTACTGGAATGTGGATGAAATAAAATTATTTTATTATTATACTACTATTCTAGTAAATGGCTAGAAGTTACAATATTATCTGGCTTAGAATGTCTTAGGTGTATTTAATGTATATGAATACGAAATCATTTTATGATTTGTAATTAAGTTTCTACAAGAACAAAAAAAAAAATGAATAAATATAATACAATAACTTTGATGAAAATGTATTTTTCAATGCCTATCCTCTAGTCCTTTTTTCAGTAATGCTCAATACCTTTGCGCTGAACGTAATAATTTTATAGTATCTTTATTGATTCTAAGGGAAAATAATATGAATTTGTGTAATGTGATGAAAAGATGTGCTCAGATATGAGCTATGTTCAATAGCAATTTTATAAGAATATAAAGAGTAATCATAAAAAATATGATGTCCAAAGTGGTAAATAAATAAATAAGGAGTGTTATCAATCAACCGTTCTCGCATAATACGTTTTCCCGGATGGTTCGTCCATTTATTTAAAGTCCCGTCAAACACACATAAAAACAATGTTAAATAATTCCCGCATTAACCGTTCCCTGACTTGTCGATTTCCTCGATTTATCGTCTAAATATTATGGTCCCGTCTCAAATATTATCTTGATTGATCGGTTTTGGCAGATGAGTGAGTTTGAGTACATTAAGTCTCATAAATTAACGTATTTATCAAATAAATCAATGGTGAACTATGTAGTTTGCTGAAATGTCAAAAGAGATTTTTTTTAATAAGGAATTTCATAGGCTTAAAATGTATTAAATTATGTCAATAAATAAGATTAAATTAATCTTCCAAAACCCTTTCATATTAACTATTTTAGATGATTTTACTTTTTTATTATTATTTTACGCTTTTTAATGTCCCTTGTAAAACGTGGAATCGAGGCTCCACTGTATATATAATATATATGACTATCGAAATTCAAATACATGTGAGAATAGAACAGCTGGTGATTAAATCTCGGATAATAACCACTAATAATCATCTATCAAATACGACGTCGTATCAAAATTATTATATGTTATGTCATAGTCGAAAATCGAGGACACACTCCAATAACTAGAGAGCCTCGTTAAGTTATACAAACACGCTAATTACATTTTATTCATAAATGTAGGTGTTCATCATATTGTTCGCGTACCTGTTTCCGGAAGCTTACTCTGGCAATTTTTTGCGTATTTTGTCACGACAAAAAAAAACATTCAGACATATTTATTTAGAAAGTGTTCATACCGTATGTTACATGCATTGTTCACTTCCGGTGTATTTATTAACACTGTGTGATTATTAACCTATAATCAAATTATATTAGAATCAACATTTTTTTTATTCCCGAATTTTCATTCCTCATAACTCTAAACAGTAAACTTTTTTTAAAGTGGGTCGTATTTCATTGTTTCCACAGAAAAGTTACAATAATTATTTTAAGTCTCATTTTTTTTCAATGTTTCAAAATCAAATCAAGTGAATCATTTTATGTATTGAATACTTCATTATAATAACGTAAATATACCAATTATTCAGTCCTAATTTTTTTTTGTTTTGCTACTGTTAAAGCTAAACTTTGAAACCTAAGTTTTTCTTTCATATTTAAGCTGAAAATGGCGTTATTAGTCATAGATTGTTAATATAATATATCCTGTCCCAATGTGGCGTATATGTACAAATTAAAGAGAATTTTTGAAAAAGCTTTTGTTGCGAAATTCAGTCGCCAAATATTTTATTTGGTTGTTCGTATAATAAATAATAATAAATTAAAATAATCCAAATGAATGTGATTATGAATTCATTGACATGATAATGTGTTGACCAAAGTTTTTGAACCTGTCAATATTGCAAATTAACAAATTAATATAAAACTATCAATTATACAGAATTTTCCTCAGAGAAGATATATGAAAGAAAGATCTTTAGCATACATAATTTGAATTAATACTGCGCTTTGTTTTACCGGTATCAACGACCAACTTTGAGATATTAAGTCATTCTAAAATTCTCAAGAAAAATATTGCCACGTATTTTAGATTGCGGATCGGAATAATTAAAATAACTATAACATAACATGACTGACAGTTAGGCATGTATTCTTTGTGAAATTTTCGTTACATCATAGATAAAAAAGGCTTAATCGATGCAATTGTGTGCTGTAAAAATATTATCACGTACTGACGGCGAATTGTCCTTTGACTTCCCTATTGATATGATATTAACATATTTAAAAGTAAATCCTTGAAGCCTCACCTTTGTATGCAATGAAACGCGCATGTCTAGTAACTTTTTACACTTTCAGTAAGATTTATGAAAAACATATAAACATCGTAAAAATCCAATTATAGCATTTCGAAATAACCCAATTGAAGATCGTTATAAATTATATTTTTAATATGAGCTTATAATGCCAAAACGGATGCTTTTAAATATATGATGCTGTTATAGTGAAATTTTGTTTATTTAATGAAAAAAGACAAGAATTTTCATACAAAATACAATTGTAACTTAATCATTTTATTACTTTGTGCTATTTACTTAAATTCTAATAAAAAATGATGTTGGAAGACTGCAAATCAATATTTTAATATTTTTGAGATGTCATTAAACAAGATATGTGATGTAGTATTATGGAAGCACTAGATTTTTTACTGCGATATATTTTTCGCTTTTCTAAGAAGCATCTTTTAAAATATTATATCTTAAGGGTCTTTAATTATTAATATAATGAGTGAATTCAATTCTAAATTTAAAAATAGAGCTGCTTTAATTTTTCACTGTACGTGGGAGGAGAAAAGTTTTTCATTAAAAACATGGTACATCTTATTATTACATTGTTAACTACATTTTAACCATACAAAAATAATAGTGTAAGATGTTTTTCCAAGAGTTTCTTAGATATGATTTTCGTTTGATCAATTTTTAATAAATTTGAATTGTTGAAACTTTGTACTATTCCACATGTTTCATCAATGCAAATTTGGTATTGAAATTCCATTACGCACCTTCAGTCGATATAATTTTTTTTAAATTATGTTCGCTTTAAGATATTTTTGCACATTATTATATTTTAAATAGTGTACTTCTTTATTCATAATATAGTAAATGACATTCATTTACAATGTTTGGAAGACATTGCTCTGTGAATATGATACTAATTGTGATGCACCTTATCATTTCAGGCTATCAAATCTCCCGAAAGCCGTGCTCAGTGGGCGGCATCAAAGGTACGTGTATGTTCGTGCAGGAGTGCCTCCGAGGATCCGGAAGACACGTGGGCGTCTGCGTGGACGGTTTCATGTTCGGATCCTGCTGCGCAGGAGCTGAGATTGACCAGCCCCTCCTTGGGCAAGGTCCTCATGCTGAGAGACCAACTCCTCCGCCGAGCACGTCTCCGCATTCACAGGACAAATCTACGACAGGTAATTTGGAAGTTATTCACTTTATAAGATTAACATTGTTGTTCTTGTGGACACCATCTTGCCAATATAAACATTTTTATATGTAAATAAGTTAATTTTTAACAATAAACACAAAAAAAGGCCCACAACAACTTACCTTCAGTCGATATCTTATTAGAAAAACTGTTTGTTTCCAATACCACATTAATACATAACTTTCAAATTATTTTTTTCAATATTTTATCAATACAAACAAAAAAAATAATTGACATGTAGTCACAAAACATTATATCCATATACGTATATATTTTATAAATATTTGGATATTTTGGGAAAAAAACTGGCAAATTCAATAATAAGAAAAAGAATCCCATTTTTTATTTGTCTTTATAAAATAAAATGCATTCATTTCTACTAGTTTCACATTGTTTTAATGAAAATCAAGACTCTTGCATTGATATCATTGATTGATTTCGAAAAATACTTTTTCAGTTAGTCGTGATCATTAAATTGAATTGTGAAACTATAGCAAAAGCGATGTTATATTTTTGAAGTTTTCGCTTTTGTATCAATAATTATTAGCCAACACATTGAAAGTGAACGATTTCGAATAACGAGATCCATTTTAAATAAAGCTAGGAAACAATTTAAAAATTTTCAATTCATTGCGTATTTTCATAAGTTTTGATGATTTTAAACATCTATTTTTTTTTCGAATAAATGTCACTTAGACAACTTTGCGATAGTTACCAAAAAGCCTTTAAAAATCAAGTTTATATTCAATCCATGAAACACGGAAGTCGGGTTTTTGAGTTACGACTAACAGAAAGTGTAAATATCACGTGTTTACAGTATGTACTGCATGGTTGGGTGAAGTACTTACCATAACGTACACCAACAATAATTTGACTTATCGTGAAAAGGTGAGATATGAATAACCAAACCATTATAGACACGAACCGCTTGTGAGAAAATCCCATTACAATTTCTAGATGGAGTTTTACATACCAATCTCTTTTGATTCAAAGATACTCTGATGAATGATCAATGTTATTCTATAAGATGTTGTTCCATAGAGAAGCATATGAAAGGTTAATCGAATAAGGTTTAAACAAAATATTCTTCTTGTTGCAGTTTCTTTTATCATATTTCGCTCAAATTAGTAAACTAATTAAAATATAAAAAATATTTTAAATAATAAAAACATAATTTTAAGTAATTATTTCCATACTATATTTAAGGATGAAAACTGGTTTCACACATTGCGAGCATTATCAATTGTTAAGTTAATAATGCTCTTAAAATCATAATATATATTGTGAAAAAACTACCAAAAAAATGTGTTTTTATTATTAAAAATATCGGGCCTTTTCAACAAGACGTGACAGTTAACACAGTGATAAAATAAACATGGCAGCTTTTTATTATTAAAATATATAAAAAAAATATTTGCATTTTTAAATAGCGTATATATAATATTATCAAAAACGATGATACAATATTTATTATAATCATGTTAGTATTGAATTTGCAATTATTATGTTTTTTCTTTGGACATTAATATAAATATTTTTTCGTTCAACTTGTTTTTTTTTGCGATGATCTGTATATTTATGGAACCAAAATAACAATATTGGCATTTTTAATTTTATTTTGAGCTACACTAATGTTCTTGTTGCTTGCCCTAACGTTGACATTTTTCCATTGTTCAAGCAAGATAAGCTGTTTGATCGGAGAAAAAAATGAATGATTAATATTGGTTAATTATATTATATTTTTATATTGTATCCGACACTTATTATTCATCAAGTAACGTAAGTAATGTTTTATATTGTATATATATATATTTTTTTGGTATTGGAATATTTGTATTTTTAATTACTTAATACATCGTTAAAATCCCTTACTGAATTATTTGTCAAAACTAAAAAGCTTATAATCAACATTATTTACTATAAATTATATTGCCTACAATAAAAAATCAGCAAACACCATTTTGTTAGCTTTTCATCCTGGTTGAACTTTTGTGACATTATTACGATATTACCGTAATTAAACAGAATTAATTAATATTGAAAACTTTTATTGTATCTATATTGAAAAATAGAGTTATTAATTTTAGACCATTAGTTCCATATAATAAATATTACTTTTCCTAAAATCCACAAAATATAAATTTATTTCTATAGTATATGTTGAGGTACTTCAATTTTTACTTTGGATTTTAATAGAATATCAAAAAGGATGAACAATTCTTGCCTAATTGGTTGATATATTATTATAGTATTGCAATAATTGTATAAAGATTTATTTTTGAAATATTGATGTGATTGATTTTTGAATTGTTTTTTTCTCTGAAGATATCTATCCAACTAACTATTGAGATGGCAGATGGCAGTGGGTTGATAATTGATACCCCGAAGCATAAAAATGTTTGTTATCAGTGCTAAAACTTTTTTTTTTAAATATTTTATGCAGCTCAGCAAGGAACGTGTTAAAATGTATAAGAGCGCAGTGTCCACGCATGCATGTCTTGATTCTTATAAAAATTTCAGTTTTATGGAATTCATGATTGTAGTGAATTGTTTCAATATTTTGATTTATTCGTCGATCATGTTCGTCTTATTATTCGAAATAAAAAAATTGTATCTCTTATTACTATTTTTACAATATTAGGCATTATCACCTGATACGAATTAAAAGAAACCCTGAAATAGTTAATAAACTCTTCCAAATATGAAGGAGTTCTAACACATATAAATAAGATTATTTGTAATTCATATCCTATCAGTTAATTTACTAAAATATCATGCCTTTCCACTAAGGAATGACACTTAACACCTTTCCGAAGATCTTATAATAAAGCATTTTTGAAATATACATGCTTTGAGTATTTTGCGTTTCTAGAAAATGTCAACTTTTTTTGAAAATTTCCAGACTATCGATTTTTTTAGTTGAAAATATTTTAACAGTTCACAGAATTTTTTAATTTTAATTTTGTCAAGATTTACAACGTGTAAATTCTATCTCAACGAATGAAAACTTTTTACAATCAAGCGTCACTAGTGATCACATAAAATTAAAAACAAATGAAGGATGTGACACTCTATCTGTCACATTATATTATTGATAATTACAGCAAAATTAATTTTTAATGGAAATAGAATAAATATTTCAACGTTAAAAACAGTATTGAACTGCATTCCGATGCTTATTTTAAATTTATTTTAAAGCTTATTTGCCAAATAATACTTAACCTGATGCTCTGTAATATATTATGACAGCGCCAAATAACATCACAAAATAATAATATATCACGCACGACAAATTTTCCTATCATCTTTGTCAATATTTTTATTATTTAATGTCTTGGATTTGATGACAAGAGCGTTACGTAAAAGCATGATGTGATGTGTAATGTTTGAGCGGCTCGTGAGAGCGTTGCGCATCACTGGCCAGAAGGGAGTGAAAGCCGAGAGTCTCTAAGTGCTTACTTTTCGCTTCCATTACGTAAACAATGTTAACCGATTACGCATCATTGACAATTCCTTTTAAAATAACTCAGAATACTATCACCGTAGTTGGTTTGGTATTGCTTGAAAAGTTGGGATCGGAGTAGACTGGACCGAGCTGGCACTTGAGATTATCATTCATTTGAGCTGTTTAAAAGCAAATATCTGTAATATAAAAAGGCCACCATTTTATACCATTGACTGTAGACGTAACAACAGTTGAAACAGCTGATTATATGTGTTGATAGTTGAAAGACACTCAAAAATAAAATAGGGTTAACATTGCTTAAACGTTTGCTTTAGATCTATTTTTAAAATTGAAATATGCTACGATTTATCGTAATATTCTAAATAATATCAATAAATAATAACGTAACCTAATCATTTTTTATAATATTCGGTGTTGTTATATCCTTTATGTGGTTCAGTAGGGAATGGGTTAAAGCTTTCACAAAAATACGTTTTTATTTTTAATTAAATTTAACCTTTAAAACCCGATAACAGCATATGATTTTTTATATATATTTCACGTGTCACACGCAGAAAACGATAAGCCATGAATTTTCAATTAAATTATCAAATATTTTATCTGCTTACCGTCACTTATTGGTGAAAAAAATACCGCATTTAATATTATAATGATTAAGACCTTATTCTCGTAGAGAGCGAAAACAGTAGTACAAAATAAATTGTGCTTTGTTTTAATAAATATATTCTTTTCAAAAAGAGGTTGACTGGTTTGTAAAATAAGTTTATTGTTTCAAATTGAAAATACAGCAAATCATCAAAATAAATAATCAGCACATCTGATAGTCCAAGTATTTTCATACTTTCCGTTTCTCGTCTTACGTTTCATACCAAACGATAAATATAAAATAAAAAAAAATGTTGGGTGATATTTTAATTAGTTGGTAGTAAAATACTGTCAGATATAAATTGGGAAATCGTGGTGTTTCCGCAACTTGCGCAAAAATGTGTGCTTTATTTTTTTATATGATTGGAAAAAGAAAACATAAATCTTCGTAAATATTTAATGTTTTTTAAGTATGACGGAACAAGTTCCTCGTGCCCTGATTGGTGAGTTTTATTGACTATTTCAAGTCTGAACTTTCTCTGCGAGTGTCAAATATTGATCGAGTTGTATTAAGTATCAATTAAAATGATTTTATTATCTATTAAAATTTTATAGACGCGCAGTAAGATAAATTACTTTCTTTTCCAAAAGGAGCTATGATTTTATGTGCGTTTGAAAGATTTTATCATCGTAATGAATAAGCTTATATTTTACATCTAAAGTAAATAAACCTAAATACCGTTCCCCGATAGTAAAATCAATAAATAGAATTCTGGTAAAAATACGGTACATATTTGTTTTATATGATTTATACTTTAACACGACGAAAAAAATATTGAATATAAATTGCTGACACACTGTCTTAGTGCCGAATTCATTTTATTATAGAAGCTTCTTCGATAAAAATAATAACGAACTAGACACATTACATATTTATGGCTATAAATCACAATTTGCTATATAAACCGATGATATTTATATTTAAACAGGTATGTATAGGCACTGAATTCATAATTCACAAAAAATTTTATGCATATTTTATGGAAAACATATTTTATTACCTTTCAAGTTTAAAAAAAAAGTTTTTTCACGTGATGGAGGAAGAAAAAGTATTGGAAATATGTTTATATAGCAAATCGAAATGGTTGTTATTTTGTTTTTGATCAATTTTTTTACACGAAAAAAAAATGTTGAACTTATAATATAAAAATGAGTTGATTGCCGTTTTTGTACTTTTAACGAATTAGTTTGATATATTGATAATTTCATAATCATTATTCGTTTAATTTGGGTTATCGCAATAGTTTAAGTATTTCTTAAATGTAGTTTTTGACTATTGGTTTTCCAAAAGTAAAAATTAAAAATAATAAAAGTAAATTATACGATAGTTATTGTGTATCTGTTATTTTTAAATTATTATTTTGAATACATAAAAAAATGTTTTTTTTTTCAGTTTCAAGTTACAGACCTATTGTAACTGTGACGAGACCGTATCGACCAGCGACACAGAGCAACATCTATACAAAGGCACCAAATATGAATACATCCCAGAATCAAACCCAAATTAAGCAGAGACCTTACTCTCAGCGGCCGACCTTCGTTACGAAGCCAACAGGTGGTATCCAGCACGGACACAAGCCATTCGGTTCGCCGCAGCAGGAATACAAACCTAATAATAATCATAACACTAATAGTTATTACAATCAACGACCTCTCTCGGCTACTAGTCCAAGTAATATGAGCCATCGTCCTCTCTTGGCGACCAGTCCAAGTAATAAAATCTCTTCTAGTCCAAATAGTTTTGTAAATAATAATAATATAGGGGGGTCGGTAACTGGACCGCAGAGGGGTACCGCACGACCGATGGCGTCGATAACGATTAACGATATTGAGCCGCAAGCTAGTATAGGATTGGGTGAGTATAACACAATTCATATTATTATTAATTTGAATAGCATCAACTTAGGTAGTGTAGGATAATTGATTAATTTTTCTCATAGTAAATAATCAACGTAAAAAATATTTTATCAAAAAATATAGCTTTTCCATTATACTTTATACACAAAAATATAGATGTCACGTTTTTCTACATTACCCCAAAAAGAGATTTTACAAATCAAAAATTAATCTGTCATATATGCTCTTATATCTGTTTTATAATAATTCATATTTAATTTTTAAGTATTTTGTATACATTTGATATTTTACAAGGCTTTCTAAAATAACAGTATTTTCAAATATAATTAAAAAATCTTTATAGAAGACTTAATAATGTGATTTTCTCAGCTGGAGCATGGTCGAATCGTCCATCAGCCAACATTAACACTGTCCATTGGCAGGCCACGACTGAAGCAAACTTCATCACAAAGCCTCGCCCGGCATCTTGGGAGAAACCTTCCACTGGCCGACCAAAGCCGACGAAGAAGTTCACAACGACTACACAGAAGCCTCATACAATGAAGACAACGGCTTTCCCTAAGCCTCTAAATCTGAAACCGGTCAAGTCCCCAGGCGTTGGACAAAATTCTCAGTCGACTGTATTACCAGTCAATAATAACGGTGCCCTCCAGCCTGTTACCAGTTTGGGAGCCATTGCTACAACAGCAGCGACAAAGGATGTTGGTAAAGACACTTATTTTTAAATACAGTACACACCCAACTTCTTATTGTATATGCTTTTGTATAAAAAAACAGACTGACGATTTTTTTCTACTGATATTTTACTTTGACCATTAATATTATAAATATCAAATTTTGTGACTGTTAGAATATGAAAACTCAAGAGATTAATTATTATTTGAAAATAGTGTAATAAGTCAGTTTTATTTTACTTATGAAAATATTTACAAGAAAAATTAATTTTTGTTATTAAGTTGTGAAAACAACCTCAGTTGTAGTTTTGTAATTCAAATAGTTGCGATCAAAACTGAGTGAGAGAACTGACTTAATTAAAAAACGCACTAAAGTTTTCTGAAACAAGAATATAAATATCAGATTTTTCTTATGTATTGATGAAGATAACTAACTTTTTTTTTGCTAAACGAATTGAAATATATTTTATAATTAATCTTTTAACAGGTATAAATGAGTAAAATTGTAGAAAATCGACACACCGGTAAGTGTAAGCTGTAGTCAGGCGAAAGCTCCTATTGTATAATAATATTAATGAAAAAATAATCTTTTATCAACGTTCTACTAGAGAGAGCCTTTCACAATCTTTATCATTGATAGATGTCATCGTTTCATAATCAAAATTTACGCTACCCACAATACACTGGTGTTTTTAATTATTTTTTTTGTTGCTTAATATAGAATGCGGAGTACCTTCCATGTCTTCGCGTGCGGAAACAAGAATTGTCGGTGGGAAAGACGCTTCTTTCGGGAGGTGGCCGTGGCAGGTAAATACATACTTTATTATTCATTACATTACAAAGAGATCTCAATTTTTACTTGCATTCATTTTTTTCAGGTGTTTTACATATTTTGTAGTGTTTTTAAAAACCATAAAACATGTAAATTTATTTTTTAAATATATAAACATGACAGATAATTAATTATTTATTCAAATGAATACTTTAGTAGATAAAAATCTCCTTTTAAGCATTAGTTTTTTTGAGTTCCATTTTATATGAGTTATTGATCGATTTTTCTTATATTTCAAAAGATTTACAAAAAAATTGAATACAAATATCTTATTCATCGATTTAAAAAGAGAGATAAGAATTCAAGAAATTTCAATGAAATGTCTATTTATACACTTACAAAAGCGTCGCTTCTTTTGATGACAATTATACGGGAAGAGGTACGAAATCAAATATATATAAATCCATTTTTGCTTCACCTAATTTGGGCAAAGAAACTCGTTTATTGAGACATTTTGTAAAAATTCAACAATGCAGATATATTTTATTCGTTTTTTAAATTCTTTCTTCGTTATTAAAAATGAAAAATATTTATGTATCAATTGCTAATATTTTTAAAATATATTTTGGTATCAAGAATTTTTTTGGATTATTATGATAAAGCAGGCTATTTGCAGTTATAAAATTGGCTTTCAAACTAATGTTTTTTTACTGTTTAAAATACGAGTGTCTTTAATTTACAATCTCAAATGATCAATTAGTCACCAATGTATAATATGTGAATCGAAAAAAAACCACGATGTTGACGTTTTAAAATAACTGCTGTATGACTGCAGTAAGAAGTTTTCGTATTATTCATTTTTCAGTATGTGTATATCGTTATTTTTTAGAAGGTTAAATAGACCCACATTAAAAATATTCTCGACTTAATCAATTTAGCCTCTTTCACAAATATACCCTAACTGAAAGTCTGCAAGCGTCTCATTATTTGTACATTATCAATTCACAATGTTTCCGCTGATGACTCACCTACTGATAACAGACGAACAAACAATTAAGTCTTCTCATCGAGTTGGCCAGTGTTAACTCGTGAATTATGCACCCTATGTAGATAATAAGAATTCAACTTTTTAATGACTCTTAAAAACAAAATAATCAGATCAACTGTAAACAGAATTAAAATTGGTTCAGTTATAAGATGGGAAAAACTACAATCAGAATCAATTCATTATGACTTATTGTGGTTTTAGTTATGTTGTCTTCTTTTTAAATTACATTATAAATTAGCCTTCGAGATGGGATAGTTTTTGGTTTTACTATTCCATTGTATTTATAAAACATTTAATATTTTTGATTATTCACAATTTAAATAGTAACTTAGTGAATATTTGTATATGATATTGTAGAATTATGATACTTAAAGTTTGATGTGTTCAAATGTGAATTTAAAAGATCCAATCATTTGTAGCGATAATATTGTCAATGATGTATCAAGTTATTGACTGTTTGTTAAAAAGATTTTTTCAAATTGGATGCTTGTTACAAATTGATATAAATTGAGATGTTTAAAGGTAAAAATGAACTATTTTTACCTTTAAACGAAAAAAAATATTCACTGAATATGATCCACGTCGAAAATGTTTTATTTGTTATAAAATATAACACTTTCATAAACTAATCGTTTAACATGACACCACTAATACAAGTTACGTAAGTTTCAATGGATTAATAAGCAATGAGTATACTTTCAGATAAGCCTTTCGCTAACAAAGCTCATATTTTGTAATGTTTGAAAAGCTGTCTTTGAAAGTATGACAGAGTCTCACCTCAAATTCGATCCATAATGAGATGCTCAGAGTTCACTCAGAGGCGATCAATCGAAGCGAGTCTTTTGAAGTGTCTGCCATCTTTGTCAAGCGGTCGTAAATACCCCCTTCGATTTTATGATTATACCGACGCCACTGTGACGTAACTGTCAAATATATAAAAAAATATGTATTCCTCCTGACGTGAATTTATTCACTGGCAGTCTTCTTTCAAATTAAGTACTTGCCAAACGTATTTTTTTATTTCTTTGGTAGATGCTTTTGTTTGTGAAACTTATGAATTTTTTTTATAACAAAAAACTATAAAATGTAATATTTCTGATGTTGGCACCATAGGCCACCATTAAGATCCTGAAAAGAATAAACTTTACCATGATTTCAAAACTAATATATTTGTATAATGCTTGGCTATGTGGTTGAGCGGCTAATATTGTTGACTTCAGTCAAGGTATTCACTGGCTCGATAAGCAACGCAGATAGTTTTATAATTATATTTTTCAGTTGCATTGAGTATTTATATTCGTGATCTAATATAAATTTGAAGCACTCTCTCATCCATCCGATCTTAAAACCAGATTTAGGCTTTTCCTAGCATACCTTCTACTAGAGCTGTTGGAAAAATTAGCGGTGAAATGATAACCAAAGTCGGCAAACAACGGCCCGCGGGCCAACTATAGCCAAATGGTAGGAGGTATAACATATTAGTTATTTCGCAAATCAATTTAATTAAATGTTGACTCGAAAATGGATTCAATATTTTAATTTAGTGCACCTTTAAATTGCTCAATTAAATTATTGTGGCGTTCAAATAATATTAAGTCATATATTTACTAAGCAAAGATTTAATGAACAGTTTATTAAATACACACATTCATTATTGAATGTTACCTTTTTATTCTTTTTTCAAAACTTTTTTTATGATGTCATATTATAAATGTTTATTAAAAAGGTAAATTTTTTTTTTTTTTGGTATATACATATAAATCAGATAAAGCCATATTACTTTTGAGTTGTTAACTGGCAATACACGCTAGAAAAGCAATATATTTTAAATACTTCGCTCATCGCAAGCATCGACAGGTGAAAATGCTCAAGATGAGCGAAACCGGTCCCGATCATAAATGTATTGGGAAAATAGTACTAATATAATAATATGTTTTTATTAATTGAAATTATGGGGAAATAAGTCTAATGTATATCCCGGACCGTCTAGTCTATTTTTTTTCTATTTGAGTATCAACGAATAACACGGTGAAAAAATAGCAATGTATTGTAGGGATCTGTAATAAATTGCATTTTTTTAACCGCGTTATAATGGAGTTCTACCTAGTGAATGTCAATTCAATCAACAAAAATCAACAAACAAAATTTGAATTGTTACAATTTCGTAGGATTCCACATGTTTTGTAATTAGCGACCCGGGTTTCAGGCATTCTATCACAGGGACGCAACAGAACTGACCGAAGGAAGAAGATGCCGAAAGGCAAAGCCCGGGTCGTTAGTGACAAAACATGTGGAATCGTACAAAGTTGTAACAATTCATATTTGATACTGAAATTCCATCAAGCACCTTTAGTCGATATAATAAATTGTATCAACGAATAAGTTTGTCTGCACCCGTTTTAAGTTTTGCACAACCTCCAATTCAATTGTTATTTTTTTCAACAATATAATTCGCCAATTTAGGTGCAAAAAACAAAACAAATAGATGATACGGAATACAATTTGTTACGAGCATATTCACATGCATTGATTGCTTGGTCGTGTGCGCAGGATTCGCCATTAAAAACTTTTACAATGAAGGTAAATCCATTCAGCGTTTGCCTCGGGACGAGTATCGCCGTTCTTTTATTTTGTTTTTGTTTCACTCCAATGTATTTGTTTTTCGAAAAACAATACACGGAACAAGTTTTTTCTATGCCCAGGGCTAGCTATTAGCTGACCCGAACGAGCACGGGTTAAATGAATTAATAAAACTCATGCCGTAGACGACAGAAATAATTGAAGCGATATAATTCTACCACGTGCCAGTTCAGAATTCCTGCAAATGTATTGAATAATCCAGTGTATTTTTATGTTTTAACATGTTTTTTTACATCGCCTTTTAATAGTTTTATATTTTTAAGGTTGCAAATGGTTTTTTAGAAATCTTCTTAGTATATTGATTGAATAAGAATTTACTTGGTAGAACTCCATTATAACACAGTGGAAAAAAAAGCAATGTGTTTTAGTTCTACAATTTTTTATAAGATAAAGTTGATAGCTATTTCGGTTCACGCCATCGTCAGAACTATGGTTCTTAAGATAACTATAGTTCTGACGATGGCGTGCGCCGAAATAGCTATCAACTATATCCTATAAAAAAAATGTAGAACTAAAATACATAGCTATTTTTTCACCCTGTTAATTTTCTTAGTTCTTGAATCGCTTATCCTGTATTTTATACACGAAAACTATTCACTCAAAATTATTTCATTTAATTTATATTGTATAATTTAATAATGCTCGCGATGAGCGAAACCGGTTCTGATCTTACAATTGTAGAAAAAGTAATTTTAACAATCATTCTATAAAACACTTTCAATCGATATCATAAATTACTTAAAATTTTGTTTTTATATAATGCTTTTCTACCAAGACAGTAAACACTTCAAAAGTGATTGTTTTTATTCTTTGAATAAAAAAGTGGTACTTCCGTGAAAAGTTACAATAAAAACGTCTGGATGATATTTTTATTTTTTATAGGATTACAAAAAAAGTTATAAATTGTTACATGGCCTTCGATACTCAATGAAAAAAAAAGCCTTACAAATTCACGACAGAAATCTTATCTTACACAGATATCTGAGTTATGAAGAAAACAATAATAGACATTTAATATACAATCTTTTTTTCAAAATTTTAAATAAAAAAAAAACTAGAAATAACGTATTTCTTATCGCAGTTGACATACCATTTAAAATAGTTTTCATGTAATATGCAGTCCAAAATGAATAATATTAACGCGAAGTACATAAAACTGTATAAAAAAAATTATACTTCAAATTAGTACTAAATTGTTTATACACATAAAAAAATATTATGACAAATTTATGAATAGATCAACAATATCACAACAAATTACATTTTAATTAACATATAACAAGATCTAAATTTAGCGAGAATTTATAATGCGCGAAAAGTAGCTTATTTTAACGCTAATGGAAAAACAAATTATGCTCATGTAAATAAAATTTTATGAAAGACAAAGTGATATAAATAAACATTCACATCATCAAGAAGAAACAATACGGATATAATATGATAGATAAAAGCATTATTTCAACATACGTACTGTTCGAAACTACCTTGAATAGGTTTATTCTTTTAACATTTCTTTCTATTATACCGCTTCAATCTTTTTTTTTTTGGCATACTTTTATCAGTTGTAAAGGATTCTAGGTATTTGTATACAGTTAATTTTGCGGTTGATTTTAAGCCTGCTAGCAAGTACATGGTGCAGTAGTCTATGCTATTGGTTTCCGTTACGAGTCTCACGATTTTGAGTCCCATAATAAACAGTTTTTTTTCAATCGATGTACAATATGTACATCAATCTAAAGACATGGGTGTTTATGGTTTTTAGAATCATCCTCATCAAATGGATGATTTCAAAAAATTGGATGTATTGAGATCAAACATAGAACTAACACTTTTAAGGTGTTAACTGTCACTTCTTGATGGAAAGGCATTATATTTTAAATAATAAAAACACATTTTTTAGTACTTATTTCCACAATATATTTTTTGATCAGGACCGGTTTCGCTCATCGCGAGCATTATCAACTGATGATCAGTGAAAGCGAAACCGGTCCTGATCAAAATATATATTGTGGAAATAAGTACTAAAAAATGTGTTTTTATTATTTAAAATAGAACTAACAGTTTTGTTCTAGTTTTATCATTTGTTTAACTATACTAGGAAAATAAAAACTTACGTTGAAATACCACTGTAAGAATTATTTGTATTTCATTAGGGACAGGTTATAAAAATGAAATCGCAATTTATGTGAATTCTCACAACAATTTATGTGAAAGTTTGAACGATTCAAATTGGATATCAAAAAAATTTATACGCCTTCGCCTATACCCTAATTCATAAAGCAATTGACAGTCAACACAGCTCCTGGAAAAATGGTCGATATTTTTCGTAATTCGTCTTATATTATATGTAAACGATATAAGCTATTAAGTGACAATCGTGCCGTGTTAATTCGTGTATTAGAATGGTTTTTATACAAAGTTAGAACGATTCAAATTTGGAATAAAGTCGATTGAATATTGAATTGTGGGTATGTATAAAACCTATAACAGGTATGAAATGCAGTAGCAGATAGTCAAGCCACAATATTTAAATGACAAAAGCTATGCTTTATTATGAAAAGCGCGACCCTGTTGGTTTGTTTGTATCGGCTGTGAGTAAAGTGAAGTTGATTCAGGAACGGAAAGCTTGCGAGTTGGGCCAACTTGGCCATTTCTTGCTTCGATGCACTTTTAACGATCTAAGAAGAAAGAGACTCAGAGACTGCATTAAATTTGAAGTATACAACCAAGGATTTTGCAAGGAAAATGATCTCACATGTAACTTCATTTTCCTTTAGTGCTCTAAGTCTGGCATTCTTTTCAATTCACTTCCACGTTCTTTCTAACATGCAGTTTGGTAATTCCCCTTGCGGAATGAACAATTCAATATTTTTTTCGATTCTTCAATGTTCTATCTTAATAAGATTGGCCCGGATGTTAACTAGAGAGTACTGAGTACAGCATAATACAGGAAGCAAATATGGCCCAGGAAAATCACAGGCATTTGAAAAGTCTTAGAAAAGATTATAAAAGAGTGTTTAAGAACTACATGAGTACAAACTATCAGATTTTTTATGGAAAATGATTTCATTCTTAAGCCAAAAATACTATAATTTTAAATAAATTTGACGTTTTATGATGATGATATTTATAAAAGCATTATATTTAAATAACAGTCGTTAAAATTGAAGTTAATAATTACTTGCACAATTCTATATTAACAAGGTAAGGACCGGTTTCATACATTGAGAGCTCAACCTTTAGAAAACAATTTAAATCAAGGATATGTCGACAATTTTTTAAGGATAATAATTACCGTGTATACAAAAAATGGTTTGCGAGCAGCACTACATTTATAGTACAAAAAAATATGTTTGATTATTTCAGTCAAAAATATTGGACACCTAAACACGTTTTTCTGATTTTTTAACGTATTAATCAAAAGTAATTTTACATTGATTGGTTTCAAGATTAAATTTGAAAATGGTTAGTTCGCACATCAAAAACTAAAGTTTATCAAAATCTTTATTCAATTCATTTTAATTTAATGTTGAATAACAAGTCGTTGATACATTTTATTAATCGCTTAGTAAAACTTAGGCAATCAATAACTTTTTGGACATATTTACTATAGTTTATATTTGTTGAGGAATTAGCGTTTGAAAAAACTTTGAATTATGTCAGAAAAATAATTGACAAAAATTCAACAAAATTTATCGGATGAGAAAATAATTGAGATGTAAAATACTAAGTGAGTCGATGAAAATTTTCTTATGGATATGAAGGGAATTTGAAATACGGAATTAAATATCTGGCAGTGTATGACGTTAATATTGCCAATGCAAATCCGTCTCATATGAAAGATCTATTCGTTTCTTCCCGTAAAGCTCAGACGTGACTACAAAGTTTTTTTATTATGTAAACTATTGTAGATACATATTTTCTGTTTTCCTTAAATTTTACTTTTTATGTTTGTTGCAAACTTTTGATGAGGTAACATGGATGTTCATTGTAAGTAGGGTATTCATCAAAAGAAATAAAATAATACTAATTTAAATGTAAGGTATCAGTAATAAATGTGAAATTGAGTAATTGTTAATTAGTTCGTGTTAAAAATAATGTAATGTTAAATCGGAAATTTATTTTATGATAAAGTCAGTCATAGGAATGGAAATATTTATACATAAAAACTTATTTACAATTCAGGCCCTGGTAAATCTTCGATAAAAACTTTTATCAGACATGTACATTCCATAAAACAAACTTGAGTCTTACCCAAATTGAATTTGCTGATAGTGAAATATAATCCAAAATGTATATATATACAGTATAAAACTATAGGAAAAAGCAGTAAGTCGGTATATATCGCTTGCCATGGAGACACTTTACAAGAACTGAAAGGTTTCTGTTTGCCAAATTTGATCAGCAAAGTGAGGTTTTGTCTGTCTGTGTGTACCTACATTACATAGCGTTTCTATAATACAAACAGTATCAGCCAATTTCAAACTTTTGTTTGAAGACTTTTCTAAAACCTATTTTAGAAGATAGTTTTAGTTTGAAAATATCCCAACAGACACAGTTGGGACATGCGCTAAGTATTTATCGTTTTACTTATGATATTTTAGATGAATATTTAAAAGAAATTCTATTAAAAAAAGTTATAAAAATATCATGTTTTGAGAAAGTTTACGATTGAACTTTTCTTGAATATTGAAGTTTTGTTTAGAATCATTAACTTTTAAAATAATTATCTGACCAATTTATTTTTTTACCATATTTCAAGCGCCCTACCCTTTTCGAACTAAATACAGCATTTCCAGAAATAGCAGTTTATTTTTGAATCTTCTAAATAAAATATTGTATTTGTAGCTGTTCGTATTTTACATTAAAATATTTGTAGCTACCGTTTTAAAATAACTAGTCTTGTTATATGGTAATAATCATTCTAAATTAAAAAAAAAAGCGTAATAGTCTATTTAATCCTGCTGAGTTTTTAAGTTTATTATTGAAATATAAAATATTATATTGAAATAAAATTTATATCACATTAGAATGAAAGCAAAAATTAAGCGTTATCATTGGAAAAAAAGTAATTATACTTAAATTTACCACCGTCAGTGTACTGTAGCTCATATTACAGCTAGCAATTAAGATAATTTTTTATTAATTAAAACATCGATTAAACGACCTAACATTACGCGACAATCATATAACTGATTGAAAGTAAAGCAAACGTGAATGAAATTTAATATTCTGTTCGACAAAATTTATAAGATTCATACTTGATGGCTATTTCGGCTAACGTCTTCGTCAGAACAAAAATACATTACTATTTTTCCAACGGGTTATAATGGAGTTATATTAACTAAATGCCAATTAAATTAAAATATAATTAGATTTTCATAAAATAATTATTTATTAAATTGACTGACATTTTTTTGATTTTTAATGAAATTAAAATGAAAATAATGAAAATTGAATTCACTTACATGTACAACAGATTATTTTTTTAATGAATATCACAAATTCAATGTTCACTTTTGCCAATTGAAAAAAAAAACAGATTATATTGACAATTAATCTTATTTAGGAATAAAAATGTAACAAAGTATTTTTTGGTATGGTTTGCTATCGTTTGATTATTAAATGACATTCATCTAAATAATATCATTTTAAATTATGCATTATTTTCATTGTATATTTTATGTTTTGAAAACGGTAAAGAAATTATCTTCGATATTTGGCTACTAAATATAAAATTCTGTTTTTAATTAAAAGTATTTGTTAATATAATCTTATAAAAATGTTAAGCGCCAATAAGATCAAATATGTTACCGTATAATAATATTGGCGAATTGAGAATAGCAGGATTATATAAAAGGTCATAACGGAATATGTTCAGAAAGCTATGCGAGCGAAAACAAAACTAGACATATCCGATAGACGCTGGAAAAACTTTATTTTCTCTTGTTCCGGCGGCGTGACAGTTGCCCAAACTTTTCTTTCAAGTTGACAGTTCAAGTGATTTTCAAATATTACTTAGGAACATTGTGAATATTACTTTTTATCGATTTGGTGCTTATTTGCTGAAGAAGTACAACGATTAAACTTTCAACTTTATCAAATAGCTAATTCGGATTTATTCAAAATAAGCACTGAAATTTAAAGTTTGTCTCTTTAAAAAATAAACAGTAATTATTAGTAATAAAGGTATGTGTTTTAGCTTGACAATAGACGTGATATACAATTATAGAAGTAAATATGTATCTAATTTTTATTTACATGTTAGTTATCCCACTTCGACGCATTATGCCTAAATAGTCTTGAATAAGAAGATTCTCGGTTAAAATATTAACAAATTATCACAAAAATGTATTGACTCAATACGCAAAGACTGCACTAGACCGATCTCTTGACAAAGTATGATAATGCTCAAAAAAATGATTTACTAGGCTTCCTTTTTCAAAGTATCCGTGTATACGAATAGACAAAGAGTTGGTTGTTCTACCTCTACTCGTTATGTGTATACAGCCGGTGTTACACAGCCGCCTTCCAAAACGCAATACTTATAAAAAAAACTTATCGATTCTACTCTTAATTTTGGCCCGATACAGAGCTGCACGGATAGATATTTAAACTTTGCACTATTGCGCTTAAAAGAGAAGAAAAAAATAAAGAATGAGTTTGAAAATGAAAGCTTACGTGATATTAAATATTCCGTGTATCTTTATACTGAAAATCCGTCGTGGTGGAAGAGTTTAATCTGTTACGCGTTAAATCTTAATTTCTCGTTTCCCGTATGACCTTGTAAATTTATCGAGTGCCTCAAATTTGGCCTCGGTAGACACTAAGTCAGCGTGGCCCATTGGGTCAGTATGAGAACGGACCACAGCAAACATATCTGCTCGTTCGGCATTCATATCTATGCAGTCCCACAGTACGTGATTAGTGTCCTGATTTCTGCGTCCACAAGTGTAATCCGGCCGTTCAACCAAATTGCCCAGCCCAAATAGTTTACAATTTTATACAATTTTTTTAAATTTCACTAAAGTTTATTTTACAATTAAAGATTAGGCTGTGCTATGTAGTCCACACGTTTTGATATTTTTGATATTAACCCCATATCACAGAAAAAAGTAATAATTGCTTTTATCTCGTTAATCCGACATGCGGTTATCAAAAAATTCTCACTTAAGTAATTTCACATTAGGTTCAACATTTTGAATTAACGTATTTATAAATTTATGTATAATAATTACAACATTTGATTCATCATACAACCCACCCATTATTAAATACGTGTACATTAATAACACATGAAATATTTAAATGCATTTTATAATATTAATCAAATTTTATTGTAGCTTTATCCTAGTGTTAAGCCGTATGCAAACGTTCTAATTAATATATGTTATTTGTGTATAAGTATTTGGCTCGAAGCACATTTGAATTTTAATATATAATATATAGCCACTTTGTAATAAAAATATGAGAACAAAAATAGTGATACTGTATTGAACAATAAATATAAAATATTTTTTTATGTGCTTTAAAATTCACATCTATGAAATATGAAGGATAAATTATGAATCGTCTCTTCTTTTTATATTCTGTAAGATCTGATAAAAAAAATACGGGGATGTAATTTAAGCTTTTTTCAGTGAAAAATATCTTGCTTGCTTTTTATTTTTTAAATTGCTTTTACGTGTATATACAAGTTAGTGAAACAATGGAAAAATAAATTTTTATTTATTGAATTAAAACAGGACATATCCCTTTCTGTTAAATGGTGGTTAGTCTCCAGCTTTCTCAGAATCCCTCATTGCAGATAGTAAATAAATAATTATACCTTAAGATAATTAATGTTTTCCCCGCTCGCCTCAATGTTTGTGAACCTTTGAAATGGTTTGACGGTTTGGCGCCTTTTATTATGTCCCCATGCTGTGCATTGTTATTTTTTGTTTCCCAGCGCCATTTCTCGACTCGCGCAATGTTCAGGTTTGTCCATCGACGCCGTTCATTCGTTCGTGATTTAGAAAAAAGCCTCACTACGTTATATAAAGGGAATATTTAAAAAATGCTGAGCTTCCATGCGTTAGTCTGTTTAAAGCTTTTCAGTCAATGTTTCAGGGTTTTTTTTATAAAATAAAAATAGTTTACGACACAGACTTTACTCTAACGTTTCAATTGTTGAGACGGCATATTGCAATGTGGCAATAGTTCACAGTCACAAATATAAAGATATCAAAACTTTCGCTTAGAAATATATAAGTGTTATGTTTGAATAAAATTTAGTCTGATTTATTCTAAAAATCTTCATAGATTTTGTTTTACATCAACACTGCTGATTTAATCTTTGCAAAATTTAGTGTTGGATTATTCTTAAAGCAAGTAAGCATATATCAATAAGTTTCCTTTTATGTAATAATTGATTTGACAACCGTTTTAAGGATTTGTTATTTTAATTAGATATGAATGCAAAGAAAATAGAACGTAATGAAAACTTATAGGTAGTCACTAGTTCAGTGATGACAAACCTTTTATTTTAAGCTTTGTGTATTAAAATTTTGAAAAAAAGCAGCTTATCTTGGAAGCGTATTACAACACATCTAAAAATTTGAATTGTTACGATTTTGTACGATTCCACATGTTTTGTCAATAACGACCCGGGTTTCACCCTTCGGCATCCGCAGGCATTCCATCACACCTGATGCAACAGTACTGACTATTCTATTCTGTTGCATTCGTGTGGTGAAATGCCAGAGGATGCCGAAGGGCGAAACCCTGGTCGTTATTGACAAAACACGTGGAATCGTACAAAATTATAACAATTCAAATTTTATATTGAAATTCCATCAAGCACCTTCAGGCGATATCATAAATTACATCTAAAAATACTTATATTTCTTTGATATTTACATCTGTAGTAAAATAAAATTATGTTTTTGTTATAATTATTAGAAACAATCGTTACTAATTTTATTGGATTCAAATATAATTTTATGCCGGAAATATGGTGCTCCAAAAAAATTTGAGGAGGAAAGGCGAGTAAAGTGACTGCTAAATATCTGCGGGCGATCAAAATGTTATGTTGTCTCTAATAAACTTTTATTCATTCTTGAAGATTCCAATGATTAAGTTAAAGTGCGATTTCACGCCACCCAAAAAGTTCACCATCACTACATTAGTTCCTTTCTAGTTACATCATACATCCGTACAGTTTTCGATAAATGTGAGTTGAGCTGCAGGCAAAATATTACAATCACTACTGAAATGATTCATGAAGGTTTAACATTAAGACTTAAGTTGCTTAAAAATATGGATATATTAGTGAGCAAGAAAAGATAAATAACGATAATTTTTCTTTCAAGAATTATCTATTAAGTAATATTATTACATAAAAAATTAAAATTTCATACCAATGTACATCTAACTAACATTGATGACTTTGCCTTTATTTCACATATTGAACTAAGGTGGGATGATTTATTTATAGTAAGCTTAGATGATTCATTCTTATAAAATGTGGGGAAATGCTAGATACAAAAAATAAAAAAATTCTAATAACAATCAAACGATTCGTGAGATAATTGATTATTAGTGTTAGGAGGTGAAAATCAAAAAGGAAATGTATTTAATAGCATTGATTCAACTGAAATATTTAACATGTTTGCTAATAATTTACAACTGTTAATGAATTCATTAATTTCTTAGAGCGCTAACTAATTCATGTCAATAAGTTTATTATTAAATTTATATTATGATGTTTGTTTTCAATAAAAATATTTGTAACTCTTCAAAAATAATTACTTGATAAACAATTTAATTTCATATGAATAAAATTCTTAATTAAGTCATGATCTTTATAGTGGAAGAAAAGCCATTATAACTGTTTGGAAACCAACTTTGTTAATGATATATATAAATATATGGATATTTTTGTCGTTTTTTATTTACAAATAAACAACGCTTGAATGAGTGATTATATTAATGGGATTTTATCTGAGTGCAATCTCGTCAGTTTTTATTTCACTTAATGCTTTTAAAAAACATTTTTTTTCTGTTTGTGGGTGGATATATCTGCTAAAAAGAACTTACAAAATCATTTCACCCCAATTAATCTGTCGCTGTAAAAAATGGTCGCGGCAAGTAGGCCTTTTTTATCTCCGTGTCAGTAGAAAATTTGTTCCTCGGAAATTTTACCATGCACCTACTACAGTTAATTAAATACGAATCAATTAATCAAAAGCATATATATATAACCAAATGTATACATTATATCGATTTATAAGCAATTAACGGAACACGTAGTAAAACTTTATTCATAGAATTGGTTATTACTTCGAAGAATTCCATTATACCACGGTGATAAAAATTCCCACTGTACTTTTTATTTTTGTTTACTTTTGCATTCTTTTCACAGAGAAGGACACGAAACCTAAAAAAGTGCTATATACCAAGTAACATGTATCACATTTTGAAATAGTAGTTTTGGTCTTGTAACGCCATCTATTGAGCGATTTTGAAAATGTTTTTTTTTTAAATTGTAAGTATATTTGAATGCCATTATTTTGATGTGCTCTTCGAAGATATGAAATGAAAGGAAAGAGCATTTAAAGTAAAAAATCAATGAAAACCTATAGCACCCGTCGTACCTTTTGTTGTAGTTTACTGTTGCATTTTTTTCACATTTTCGTTATATTGCCATCATAGAGAAGGACATGAAACCTAATAAAAATTGATGAAGTGATATATACTAAGTAACATATACCACATTTTCAAAAACTATTGTTCTAATGAAGGTGCACACCGAAATAGGGTACAATAGATTTTTATTGTCAGTATATAAAGCACAGCACAACTATAATACTTAACTTTATCTCTCAGAGGTATGTATACATGGATTGTGGGCGAAGCAATATACTGCCATACCATTGTATGAATTGCCGAATAAATAAAACCCATCCTCCAGAGATAAGAGACATTGGATTGCACTCGGCCCAAATACAATATTCATCTTATTTTGTTAAATAAAATTTTCATCAGGCAGATAGTGTTTTAAAAATAGACAAAGATTTCTTTAATAACGGTTAGATCGGGGATTACTCCGTATATTGGGTAGGCTAAACCAAAAAAAGGGTAATGAAATATCTCGAAGACATTTAGCTGACCGTTTTATTATAAAAGCTTTTGGCGTATTACGAAGAATGGCATCTTTAATATTTATATTAAAAACCGGATACTTGATGAAAAAAGTTTTTTGTAAGATATTTAATTATTTAAAAATAAATGGTCTTTTATATATTCTTTACATAGAAACAAATACGAATACTTTCGTGAAAATTAAAAGATCGATATGCTTATCCAAAAATGATAATGAATCTTCTTTTAAAGAAATAATCACGGTCACCCAAATACAACTTCTTCAAGTGAATCAAAAACAATTTTTTTTTTCAAAATATGATTTAAATTAAAATTTCCTTACATTGTTTGCAGAAACATTAGTCAATAATGATTTATTGGAGCTTATTATTATCGTTATGTACGCCTATTGTAATTCATTAAGTGTCTGGTGGTTTTCCATTGTGGTCATTTTGTTTTCACTGTGTTTGAAAAGTTTTTATCATCAATTTGTTTTTTAACTCACTTACTTCTTGCTTTATTAACACTCAGTGAGCATTCAAACACCGCGTTTATAAATGTAAGGTAATGTAATTATGACGTCTATGTATAGACAGCATACACTAATATTAGAGTATTGTTTATGCAACAACGTAATAATTATGTCATCGCACCGTAAATTATTACTTTATAATGAATTTTTTTAAAAAGTCACCATTTAAAATTCGGTAATTAAACAATATAAAAATGAGTTTCATTTGTTTTGATAATTATTGTTCATTTAGATACAACACAATTTATTCATAAAGTATGTTGATTTAAAATAAACGTTAAATCACTTTTGTTCAACCAATATAAATATATATATTTATAGAAAGAAAATAGATTTATTCGGGACGATAAATATATTTATATTTCACAGATATCAATCATTTACAGAACAACTGTCGTATATTATGTGTATTTAGTCTTTTTAAAAACCCACAAATGTGATAAAAGAATTGCACGAGAAACCGTCACACCCTCATTTATTATCAAATTGAAAATTTATTTAAAGCAAAAAACTGTGTAGCAATTGTGAGTTGTGTTTTAGGTCTACGGTTCGTTTGTCTAGTCAAAAGATTTATTTGACCGCCGAATCGGGATGCTTAAAATATTTATTGGCTTTCCAGTACAGTGACGAGCTGTGAATGTATTTCAAGAAAAGATTAATTATTTTCAAACATAACAATAACAAAAAAATTATATATGACTGACTATACTGAAAATATGAAAAAGCATGTGTTGAGCATTTCACTCTTTGATTTGTTCCGAGTCGTAGCACTGTGCAGTCTAAAAATGAGTCGCGGTAATTTTTTTATGATTTTGTTTATTGGATTCGCTGTGAGTCATTTGATTAGTGTATTGATCTAAATTATCAATAGAAGTGTACAGAAAAGACAACATAAAATCTTGTAATTATGACTGAAGATGCCGAAAGGCGAAACCCAGATCGATAGTGAAAATAATGTGGAATTGTAAAAATTTTATAATTATATTTTGAGTGATTTCGCTGATAGATATTTGTTTTACAGATACATGAAAAATATTGTTGAAGTGATAAGGCAAACGTTATTTTTATTAATATATATTAAATTTCTCTCTCCTGCTACCGATGTACGTTCGTTTAGATTTGTTTGTTTAGAAATAACGCATGGCAAATATTGATTATTTCAATCGACAGCATTTAACAGTTTAATATATATTGCCTTATCCAAAAAATCTTAAAAGAAGATTAGTATTTAGATAAGCAAAACAGGCATAATTGAATTAAAAAAAAGTGCTAATTCTGCATGAAGTTTCATCAAATATTGAATAAAGTGAATCGTTCTAATTGTTCGTTCCGCTTTTTAGTATGTTCAAGCATTTTAGTACTCTGATACATTGAAACTGATAATTTTAAACTGATTTCTACAAGTATTTTAAATATTTTAAATATTTTAAATTGTTCAATTACGTATTTTTTACCAAACGGTTATTGAGAAAAGTTTAAAAAACAATCAGCATTTTCCATCATATAACATTTCGATTTTTACAAAACTCTCTTTGTATGTTCAATCAAAACTCTTGAAAATATTATAGAACTGGAAATGGTATTTTCGATTCATTTTCTCGATGACAAAACATTGAATACATTAAATACACAAGTACGAATCCTTCCCGGAATTACTTTGTTCTGAGTATATATCATAATATATCGAAAGAAGGGACTATTTTATTAATGCTGAGTCAACAGATGAGATATTATTATATAATATTATTCTGACTAACACAAGAGTGAAACCATTGGAGCTTTCTGTCAATGAGAGCTTAATAAGTCTTGCTTTTAGCAAATTTATTTATGATGTAAGTTATTATTTAAGTAGGTAACACAAGAAATATCAAATAATTAAACAACGAAATATATAAAATTGAAGAATTCGTTTGTAACGAATAAAAGATGTTTGTCTTCGTAAGATAAAATATGTTTGTTACGTTACGCATGTTATAATCATTATTGCTTGTTTTATTAAAAAAATTAAGGAGTAGTTTTTGTTTGGTATGAAGACACTGTATTAAACGGATAGCTTCCGCGAGAAGAGTTTTTATGCGTGTGTGCTTGTATGCATACGTATGCGTGTGTGGGTTTGGTATGTGGGGATATATCTATATATATAGTTGTAATGCGTGTGGTGTTCACGTGAACCAGATTCACTGTGTATTGTTCAGCTCTGCAGCGACCTAAGTTTGTCAGCAACGACACAACAATTATAAAAGAAAATGAGTCTATACATAAGAGATGAAGGAGACCTGAAGAGCTCTGATACTAACGCGGCATAGATCTTAACGTTCCATCAATTTAATATCATAAAAAAAAGAGTTTTTTGGATATATATTTCTTTAAAAATGACTTGATACAGTATTCAATATGCTGGCTGTTTGCACTACATTGATGATTTAAACATTACAAGGCATCGTAAAAAACGTTTTGTATGTGTGAAATGAACCGGTCCTGATAGTAGTAATATAAAATTGGGAAAATTCAACTCCTTGCATTGTATTTTTTTTAAGCGTGAAACGTTTTATATTTTGAAAAACCTGAGATGTAATTTAATCATTTAACGACCACGTTAAGTTTTACTAATCGCCATACTTATAAACTTCAGTTAGATGTTGTTTTAGCGAAAACGGCCATGGTATTCATACTATAAAAATGTAAACAAGTACTAATTACTCTGTTTTCTTACCAGAATAAAATTGACGGATTGAGGGAACACAAATCTTATCGAATTTTTATATTGTATTAATGCTATATTTATTGTAGCCATGATTATTTTTTGTATTGTTAAAACTTTGTACGATTCAGTTCTATTATTCTATTACATAGATGCAGCAAAACTGACCAAGTTTGGTTGAATCCGTGTGATAGAATGCTTGAAGATGTAGAAAGGCGAAACCCGGGTCATTAGTGATGAAATATATAGAATTCTACAGTTTTATCAAATTAAATTTGATATTGATATTCCAATAAGCACCTTCAGCTGATATCATATATTATGAATATTTTTAATAAGTTTTTTTTCCATTGTTTATAGAGATAATCTTGAAAAAGTACACAAAGAAAACGATTTGTTTAAAGCTTTAATTGTGATAATTTTCCATCAGTTATTAGCAGAAACGCTTATTCAGACAGAACTGCATAAATTCACTTATTTTAAATTGAGAGCGAAACGATGGTAAATCGTTTAATGAATTGACGACAAAAGAATAAATAACAGTTCTCTACATCTAGCGTTGCCTATGGCGTTTAAATTGTTAGGGACACTTGTTATATATTGTAAATGCAGTATTATGAAATTAAACTTTACCGAATAATTATTCCATCCTCATAAGCGAACCGTTAAAGTTTCGTGCTCATTATAAAACAGTGACTTACTTTGGCGAGAAAGGGGCTAAAATCTCCGCTCGGTTGAATTCTTATGGCCTTATACAGTGTATTGAGTCGAAGCCGGTTGGCAAAAGAGGCTCGTAAAAGTTTCATACTTGTTGTGAGGAGTTACTTCTGTCGAGCTCTATCGTTTATTTTATTGGCAATTCCCCATTGGGCGCACGGAAGTGGGCCCGGCAGAAACTTTTTCAGTTCGACCACTGACGGTTTGCCATTTTGTAAACTCTCCTTAGAACAAAACTTGTTCCGTAAGTTTTGCAGAGCAAAGCGATTGTCTCTTATACGACCCCAAGGCCGAAAAAGAAATCTTATATAAAGTAGGTATATGTTTATGCTTTAAGCTCTCTGTGACAGTTTAAATGAAAAAGCTTTGAATGAATTATTAATATTCGATGACAGTGTGAATTTAAATAAGCACTACTAATAAAAGCTGTAAAAAAATGTTTTGTTTTATGAACATGACGATGATGAGTAATTTTCATAGTTAATGTTTTTGTGAATTGTTATACAATCTGACCAATTTTATCAACCATAAAAACATTTTTTTTTATTCTACATTCATTGATTACATTTACTTGGCAGAACTTCATTGTAACATGGTGAAAAAATAGAGATATATTTTAGTTCTACAACATTTTTATAAGATAAAGTTGATAGCTATTTCGGCTCACACCATCATCAGAACTGAATAAATCGAATGAATTTTAAATGAGCAAACAAATATAAGTCGGTCGCCGCTCTTCAGACCATTGCGAAGGGCTAACGTCTTTTCGTAATAAACTATCTCCGTCCAATATTTAAGCTTATTAAAATTGCCGCCTGTTTAGTTTCAATTACATTTTAACAATTTTTAGTTTATTTGTTAAAAGAAAACAAGCTAGGTCGTTAAATCAGAAGAGAATAGGTATTGTATACCTTTTTCTACACAGCTATATAGATAAGCAAATGTACGTTTAAACATAGTTCTGACGATGGCGTGAGTTGAAACAGCTATCAACTATATGTTATAAAAATTTTGTAGAACTAAAATAAACTACTATTTTTTCACCGTGTTAATTGATTACATTTAATAAATTAGCATACTATTGTATGAAATCAATGCATCATATTGTTGTATTATATAACGTGTTTTTTACTAATATTGGTCCGTTCCGTTCCCAGCTGCTTGAAAAATATTCCAACGGTCAAAACCTTAAAAACTCATTGAATAATCTTGTTTATTAATTGGATTATCATTTAATTGGTAGAATTTCATTATAACTCGATGAAAAAATAGCAATTTATTTTAGTTCTACAAAATTATAAGATATTTCAATTAAGTTGTGCTATCTTATAAATTTTGTTAAACTAAAATACATTGCTATTTTTTAACCGTGTAATAATCTTTTTGTTACTCAATCATATGAACATTATCAATAAGATTCATTTAAAAATTAACCTGAAAGATTTGACATAGTCGTTTTTGAGTATTAATCATTAAAGCATTACAATCAGTCGTCCCAACAGTTAGAGATATTGTGCTCTACTGAAAATTGATTTAAAAAACAAAATAATCTACAAAGAGGTTTTTATAACGTTCTCCTCAATCTATAATATTTGTATTCTTCGCGAGTGTAAAGAAAATAAACGAAACAGTTTAGTGAAAATTTCTATGACGATTTTAAAAGAATATAACTAAATAAATTTTTCTATCGTGTGTCTAAAACGTCTTACGCTTTTTTGATAAACATCTTTAATGAAACTGTATATTTAGTTTTTCACTGCAAATATAACCAATGTTTCTATTTATTAATATCTATAAAAATACACATTGAGTGGCACTTTAATTTCAAACTCATATAACTTTAAAAGTTGATTTATATCTCAGCTGTATTTTGAGTTAAACACATTATTATAAATTAACATAGATAAAAAAGTATTTGATAGTAGGGCAAATCATGGAATAGATGTTTTAATTAGTTATTAAAAAATATATTAAATTAATATTACACGCATTTAATATTCCTTATTGTTCTAATAATTCATAACAGAAGAACATATTACATTTATAATCAAACAAAAGTTTTCGAGTATTACTTCTACTCCATTGTAAAATTTATAAAGACCCGGAGCGGTTTCGCAAAACAACGTAAATTATTTAAGTCGTGATTTTGAAACGTTATGTTTTAGTCTCGCACGAAAACTAAATATTAGATGTCGTTTTATCTTTAATTTATTAAAAAAATGTTTTTTGTTGATGTTTAACATTAAAATGTTGTTATAAATGGTCATAAATTTGAGATAGATGATAATTTAGAAGTAGTCCATAGAGTAAATATTAGGTGAATAAATATTAAAAGCTATGAATTTTTAGAAAAAAATCATCACTAAGTTGTTCATTTCTTTTGAAATTTTCATCACCAAATTCATTTTTTTTTATTTTGTTTAAATATTATTGTATAATTGAATTTGATTTGATGAAGTTATGTACGATTCTACATTTTTTGTCACCAATGATCCGAGTTTCACTTTCCGGTATTTTAAAAGCATTCTATCACATGGATTGAACAGAACTGATTGATGTCGTAATAAGTTTCAACAACTTAAATTTAATATTGAAATTCTATCAATCACCTTAAGTCGATATAATAACTAATAATATATATATATATTATTGTTTCATTATTTTAATAAAAATAAAAATATTCTTATTCATTTTAATGCTAAAAATTATAATCACGGTTTACTGTAATGGCGAATAGCCATATGGTAAAATTAGTTTTAAGATGCCTCTTAAATAATATATATTCTTATATAAAATATTGCAATAGCAGAGCTGTAAGTTTCATTTTGATTGAAAATACACGTGAAGTTATGTTTGTATTAAAGAGTATTCAAAAAGGTCACTGGTATGTTAAATAATGAATATATTTGTGTCCTAAATAGTTAATACGATATTTTATAAAAGAATACGTTGGGTCTGAAATAAATGACCAAAGTTAGGAAACTTTAACAACCGACGGCAGGATCTTTCGGAATTTCCTTACTTTGCTTTATAGAAGCCTTGTTTCTTTACTGCTATTTACTCCTACATATCCTGGAGACAAAATGGAAATCGTAGCAAACATTTTCCTGACTTGGCGAATACTTTATTTGGTTATTTTTTGTGAAAAAAAAATGCGACGGTAAGGCTATTTTGTTAAGTCGCTTTTTTCTCTCCTTATTTTCAGTCTCTTATAAATCGTATCCCTAATACTAGAGATTGCAATATTGCTTTTGTTGAAACTAATATTCCAGTTACAATACTACGCTTAAAGATATTTTATCTTCAATCATTTTAACAGGTTAGTCTTTATTATTTAGCAGTTAAACTTATAAAGTATAACAATTTTATCAATATTGAAAAATTCCAACATTTATTAATAAGCTTGAGTAAAGCGTGATTCTGTTTTAAAGCAAAGATTCGTATTCGATTGGTACATTTGACACGTATCAGCATTTTAGCTTTACAAATAGTTTATTCATGTCAGTATTAATAAAATTGACTCCATGGTATAGACTGATTTTAAGGCTTTATACGGGCAGTTTGTTTTTCATTTGATTTATGGATGACCACTATTCCAAAAACACCTGTAACCTCCCCGGTTCTAAAAACGATGTCTAGCAAGGGTGATAATATAACGGTTAGCCCTGGTTTAATCACTTCGTTACCTAATTTTTGAAAATCTATGTTATAAACAGAACTCTTTAAGAAAATCATATTACTTTTAAAGTGTTCTAAAAACTTCTTGGTGCAAAGACATTATTTTTATTCATTAATCAATCTTTTAATTAGCTGATTATATTATAAGCATCAGTTGATAATGCTCGTGATGAGCGAAATCGATCCTGATCATATATGTTATATTGTGGAAATAAGTACAAAAAAGGTTTTTTTTATTATTTAAAATACCGTGTCTTTCCATCAAGAAGTGATAGTGAACATTTTAAAAGAGAGAAAAATGTATGTTGAGATAATCTTCGCTACAAATCTTATTGCTTCACATTGTAGCCAAAATGTTAAATAATAAAATTATATATCATATTTAATCGCCGTACTATTTATTAATAACCTATTTCAGGTAGAAAGTAATCATTATTTAATTTCCTTTTATTGTAACGATATTGATATTTGTAATACCAGTATCGATTCATTCGTTTGGTATTATCATCCCTATCGTGTACCATAAATGTCGTTACTGCGGTATTATCGTAAATTGGCAGTTTGATTCATTTGCCACAATAGATATTTGCACAATAGCTTTAAGTTCTCTCCAATGGAACCATCGTGATATACTACACGACGTTTTTGTAAGCCAAATAAAGTGAAATAAAAAGTTGTGTATAATACAAAACGTATGTGAAAATAAGTAAAAAAATAATCGGAATCCCACTTTAGGAATTCTTTTCTCTCAAATCAATCGTAAGGTATGAGCTGTATTATGTTATATTAATGGAAATGCAATATATTTAAATAATTTAACACAATAATTATAACTATTTCTACTCATTTATATTATCAAGATCATCGTCGACTTTTCTCAACACGAAAATCAACTCATTCAGAACAAATTGAAGAAAAGACATAAAAAAAAAATGATATTTTAATCAATAAAACATATTTTTTAGTACTTATTTCCACAATATATCTTTTGAGCAGGATTAGCTTCGCTCGTTGTGAGCATTGAAAATACGAGTTATTGATTGAATGTTAGAAACTATTCATATATCGGGATGCTAAATAATGACAAACGTAATGTATGATATCGACTAAAGGTGCTTAATGGAATATTAACATCTGATTTGAAATGTTAAACTTTGTACGATTCCACATGTTTTGCCACAAACTATCCGGGTTTCGCATATCGGCATATTCAGGCATTCTGTCAGTTCTGTTGAACCCGTGTGAAAAAATGCTTGAATATGCCGTAAGGCGAATCTTGGGTCGTCAGTGACAAAGCATGTAGATCGACAAAGTTTCAACAATTCAAATATGATGACAAATAAGTTTTTAAATATCATCATGCACTCTTATTTGATAAATTAATTGAATGTTATATTTACATCGATAAAAAAAGTAATCCAAAAAGTTATTGGACAACAATTTTTTAGTTCAAAAAGTTTTTTTCGTCTTTTATAGAAAATTATGTATAAAATAAAAGAAATGTTTTTCGAGTAGGATATAAATCAAACATTAATGGTACAAAAGAAGTTTGGATTTTAGTAAAATATCTAGATGCTCACTATAAAGCCATACAGTTATGCCATTCAAATAGAATGTTTAAGTTCACGTTATAATATTTTTTATGTTCTTATATTACACAGTATAAAAATACTATATTATGCTGTTTTTTACGTTACAAAATCGATTATATTACTCGCCTTTTTCTCGTTTCAATATAATATTTTTGAAAGAGTCAATTTTATATTTAATATACAAATTCTTGATTCAAAAAATATCAGTTTCACGCCGTGTTCAAAATTCAATACACCGTATAAATCAAAATATATGATCTTAGTAAATATAAAAAGATGATAAGTAGAATATTTCTTGAGAAAAATTAAATCGAGTGCTGCAAATTTACTAAGTATTAAATTTTTCAGTAAGAAAAATATATGGAGTTTTATAGAACCAAAAGAAATTTCCAGAAATTCAATCTGCATTGCAAATCAAGGAACGATTCTGGGATAGATATGACTTCCATCCGAGCGTGTTCCTTCACACTATAAATATTTAATTGTCGCGTTCCTACCTAGCTGCATTTCTATTCGGATAATGTGGCAGAGTGGAAGCCATAATGAATGTTGGAAGATTTTTGAAATACGTAGGATGAACTATTTTTAACATTTGTTTAAATATTCGTAATTTTACCGTATATATATTTATATGTTGATAGCTTTAACTCGAAAGATTACTATAATGATGTCTGGGACTACTTATAGATAAATTTTGGCAGACTATTGATATCTGCGGATTTAGTTGTCAAGCTTTTACTTTAAGTATTTTTTTACCCATTCAATGATGGGTATTACTTTACATTTTGATTGAGTATTTTTTATTATAATTTTAATGAGATTGATCCATAAATCATATCAGTGACGGTAGGACTAACGATTCCGAAATGCAGCTTGGAAATTTTGAAGTAATCATCGTAAGAACGGTGAAAAAATAGCAATGTATTTTAGTTCTACAAAATTATTATTTTTTATGATATAGTTGTTTAAGATATAAATGTTCGGTTAAGCATAGTTCTGACGATGGCGTGAGCCAAAACAGCTATCAACTGTATCTTAAAAAATAATAATTTTGTAGAACTAAAACACATTGCTATTTTTTTCACCGTGTTATAATGGAATTCTACCAAGTGAATGCCAATTCAATCAATATATCATCTTAAAGATTAATTTATTTTTAACAAACGAATATTTATGTGCATAGTTCACCTTTTCAACACGTTTTATCAGCTGATAATATTCAGGATAGATGAAACCGGTCCTGGTCATAAAATTTATTGTAGAAATAATACTAAAAAAAATGTTTCAATTATTGAGATGTTTTGCAGCATATTCGGCTTTATTATACTTCATTACCATCCAAAGTGTAAGGATTCGAATATGATTGATGGAAAAAATAAATGTATATTTTATGTTAGAGATATTGATAAAACTAGTCTATGTTTTTGGTATATTAAAAATTCGTGCGTGAGTTATTGATAATCAGGACAGATAAAAAAGTTGTGACGTATTTTGCTGAAATGTCGAAAAAATAAGGTAATAATTGAAAATGATGAAAGCCTAACAATATATGTGAAATATCACTTAGCGTAAATTCGTCGAAAATATTGGCAATGCTAGTCAGAAGAAGCTCGATTTGTGAATGTCATACGAGTTGTCGAAATACGGCTGTAGAAAGCGTTCGTTACCATGTAAATAATTCCGTTTTTAAAAATTACGCTTTGCAAAAAGCTTAAAACTTAAAATAGTGTCATTATTCGACTTGAGACCCACATTAAAGTTCAATTATACGAATAGAGAAGAATTGAACATTACATATATTTATGAAAAATTATTGACGAATAATTTATTTTACAATGTATTGTAGTTACTGTCTTGACATATGGGAAAATCTATAAGTTTAGATCTTGGAAGTGTGTGTTTGAGATGTTTTTTCTCTCTAAGTTGATCTCAAGTCAACCAAAAACATTTTTTCTTGACTTATTGGCTGTTAGCTATAGAACGAAATTGTATGTTAAGGTTTAGTATCGGAAAAAATTCTATAACTTTGTTTTTTGGATAAATTGATATATTTTACAAAGATTTTTAGTTAATTAATATAACTGTTAAATTAATATCTAAACTTATTAATTTTAAGCCCATAAAAATACAAAACACATTATTTTCTTATAACTATATTTTATTAAAAAAAACATAAATAGGAGGAATACTGAGGATGTGCAATTTCGAATTTATCTGCTTAATTTTATTTTTGATATAATATTTTCTTTAATTATTTAAAATATTTTACCTCGCAAAAGCTTCCTCGCAAAGCTTTCACGAATTCTCAACCGAAAATATGTTCTATCTACCTCCATTTCAGTCCGTAGCAATGCAAAACATTAATTTCCTCTCTGTGCAACCGTTGAAATATAAATGTCAACCAAAGAGTTTTGTGCTACTCAAAGCTAAACCAAAAGCTATGCTCAGAATATAACGTTTGATTTATGTTAAATTGTAATACTCTAGAGCTAAGAAGAATTAAATGGTAAATTTTCGTTTTAAGTATTTTTTTTTACCAGTACTGATTTCAATACCAGTGTTTTTGGGGGGAGCTATTATTTGGTTTCTAAAATAAGCGACATCAATATGAAAATGTAATGATATTATTATCATACATTCTTTTTTAAGAATTTAGAATAAACGAATAATTAGACTGACCTCTTCTGTCTTGTATATTGCTACATCAAATGTTTTGACAACTAATTCCGTCTGTTACACGAGTGCGTAATCATTTATCCATTTAACTTAGTCATGTGTAGCTCGTGTTATTATAGAATATACAATCGTAAGTATTTTTTTTTTTTGATTAATGTAGTTTGATGATATATTTTATTTAGATTATGAAAATCATTGTGCTCTGTTGTATTTATAAAATTATTTTAAAAATAAAGTATAATTTGCGTTTTGAATTGATTTAAAAAAAATGCTTTTAATATTGACGTATTGAAAAGGTGAGTTGATTGGTTGTTGGATTTTATCTTTTAAGACGATTCATACCTTTGTTGAGTGACCTATTTGAACAAATGAAACATAAATTTCAAATACCGGAATTAAATAAAAAATTGACGCTGCTCTATAGTTACTAAATAAAAGAAAATAATTCATGTGGCTTTGCATAAAAAATTGTTGTTGAAATCGCAATTGCATTTTAAATTAAATAGTTTGTTGAATTATTTAAATCACTGACATTTTCCGCAATGGAGAGTTTCATTTAAGCTAAAGCCGTCTATTTCACGGACATTAATTCGAAACCCTTAAAAATAAAGCAAAAAACGAATGGAGCGAAACACCTTTCTGACATCTTTACCTCTGATTCCACTCTAGGCGGGAAAATGAAATAAACAATGGCGGTTAAATGAATAAAAAACGCGGGAGCGAGGAATTCTATTCGTGCCAGCCAATAGCTCGCGTTCCCGCGCCACCGGATATTAAACGATCGCTTTTGGCGCGCAAAACTCGCCTTCACCACTTCCGGACGCCGACGCCATGTTGTTTGAGGAATTTATTTATTATTGTATAGCAGAGCACGGTGATTGGAAAATCAAAGGTGTTGCTGGATTGTGCTTCAAATTTTCCCTTAAATAATTGCATGCATATCGACAATTCACATCGTCATTTCAGTAGAACTCTGTTGAATAAATTTCAATACATTGACTTTATAAACGAAACAAGTAAATTAATAAATTACTCGCGTTTTGCACACCTTAATGAGCTGTCAATTTTAAGTAATAAAATATGCTGTTGCAGATTATTTAAAAAGCTAATGACTATATATCTATTCAATTCAATTTTGAATTCTAAAATAAATATTTATTACAATAATATATAATCAATTGAAAAAAAAACTTCAAAAATCATTATAGATCATCTCGGACGAATCGAATAATTCTCATGCTATATAAAATATTTTGTACTATTTATAATAAATAAGTGATTTAAATTAAATAGAAATTTATGCCAAAGCAAAAAAATACTATTTTAAAATCACCACGAACACCACTTTTTCATATTTGGCTAAGATGAAATGTATTTGAACCTTATCTTATAAAATCAACCGTAAATCATTGTTACTTGAAAAAGTGTCGTAATTTTGATGTTCAGAGTAGATGAAACAGTTATCTGCTGCATTAAATAAAACTAATATATCAACTTGAAGCTGAAATACTTATTTCATTAAAAAGTTTTCTAGAAATATGTAGCCGACGTTATAAATCAAAAGCTCTACAGCTGAGATAGACGTGATGAAAGCTTCTTCGGTACAAATTTTGAATTTTCGGAGAATGATTTCCGTTTTGGAACTTGTTCAAACTTTATTGAAAATATAGACACTGTCTCTTGAATTATTTTGAGTTAAAAAATATTTTTGATGGTATGGGCCGGCTTTAATTCATTTAAAAAAAAATCATCGGATACTTTAAAGTTGATAAAACTTTACAATATGAAAAATCGTGAAAATAGCGGTAATTGTAAAATTATTCTCAATAAGACTTAATACTTGCGTACAACAAAATAATTACAATCACAAACAGCAAAAAAGCTTTTACTGCTAATTGGGATGTTAAAAAAACTCTTATAAATAATAGAGTTGATTAAAAAAAACTTTACTGTATACATATATATATTCTATTCAGTTGAATTCGCAAGAATGAGCTTTAAGTGATTCGAATGGTGATTAATATGTTTCCAGATAGCATATGTAAATTTCAGTGAAGGTGCTTGATATAATTTCAAAGGTTTTCGCCTTGTGTGATTGCACAGGTTTTGCCTCTAACGAAATCAAATTTGTAGAAAAGTCAACTTGATTATTTTTATTTCACAGTTTAAGAATATTGTATAGGTACATAAATATTTACATAAGTAATGTTGGCAATTGTGGAAAAAATTATAGTTATTGAATAAAAAGAATATCGTAAAATTAACAAAGAATAGAGCTCTTCAAATTTTACATGGTTATGAAATTCTAGCAAGAAAATAGTAATTTAATTAACTTTATTAATTAAATAACAGGTTGAAAAAAATTATCAAAAATATTGTCACCAAGAAATTATCTCAAAATAATAATACACTTTCTCGTTCATTATCGGTGATTTCAAGTATATTATATTAATGAAATTTATGTATAGATATCTATAATAAAACACTTTTTTCACCTCCTACTTTAAATGTAAAACATGTTTCTCATCTACGGTAAAAACTTTGTATAATCTTTTGTACTGTTTTGATAAAAAATTATAATAACTTTGCAAAACAATAGAGTATTTAATTAATCAAAAATAAATTACGCCCATGAACGAAAATAACTAAAGTTGCATGTGTAAGCGAATCTCAGACGTTCTCCCTCGCAAAACCACCGTAGCATAATACAAAAAAAAAAAAAACATAACGTATGGCACATCAATATTGCAAATTGAACCAATCATATGGTTTTCGAAACGTAGCGGCGGAGGAGCAATTTTTACACGCTCTCTTAATTCTGTTTCCTTCGGGAAAGGAGAAAACCGCCAACTTGGGGATTCCCACTCTAATAAAATAAAATATAACGTTTTTGTTCGCTCACCGTGGATGGCAATATCGAATATGAAAATCAGTTTCTCGCAAAACACCCCCAACGCGCAGGGAAAAAACTGAATGATAATTTGATACTGCGCTACCAAAAAAGATACTTTGATATATGGGCAAGAACTGAAAAATATTTTCATTTTAAAATGTTTTAGCTTTGAAGTTCAAGATTTTTTCGGATACAAAAACCTTTCTTCTTGAACACCATTTGTATTTATTTAAATATAATATTAGGTGTAGTAAAAAGTCCTGACGTTTTTTTCAAACGCGTGTCTTAAAATCGGTCGGCTTCGGTTAATTTTTTTTTCGTGTTGTGTGACATCTCAAGTTACGTTCCGTATAGGAAAAAAAGGTTCATTCGCCACAAACAGAATGACCGACCTTTGTCCTTCATAGGAATATCTGCGCGGTTGCATGCTTTTTCAATATTACGCCCAGAACAGTGCAGTCGTCGCCACTAAAGACATTTGCGACGTTTATAGAGACGTGTTAAAGGTTCGAAAATGTCAGAGATGGTTTACAAATTTTTAATTTGGCAATTAAAGCATTTAAAATTACCCTCGAAGTGGACGACCTCATACAGTGGATGAAGTCGCCCTGAAAGCTGAAATCGAAAAAAATCCTATGCTAAGAAAAAAGGATTTGTCCAATATAGTCGGTACTAAATGGTCCATAAAAATACTAAAAAAACACTTTGAGTTTCATTTAAGAAAAACGTCAGGACTTTTTACTATACCTAATACATTAATTTATTACTTAACAGGAGATTTTATTATTAGTTCTGATTGTTGATTAAAAACTTTTAATGTGATAACTGTCACTTGTTGATGGAAGGAATGATGTTTTAAATGATAAAAATACATTGTATAGTACTTATTTTCACAATATATTGTGGAAATAAGTACTAAAAAATGTTTTGAATAATAAAACCACATTTTTTAGTAATTTACAAACCAATCTAGTTATACAAAATATTTGAGTTAAAGGTAGCAGTTATACCAAATTATGTAATAAAATAATGCTCGCGATGAGCGAAACCGGTCCTGATCAAAAAATGTATTGTGGAAACAAGTACTAAAAATGTAATTTCATCGATAAAGTTTTTATTAGTTAAAATTTTTTGTTGTATTTTGCATTAAAAAATGTATACCCCAACTGAATCTTAAATTTGTTATTTATAAAAAACTTGAAATATTTTGATGATAAAATATCGATTGAAAATCCAGAAATACAGTGAAAAATGGTGATGGATTTTTGTTCAAAAGTAGTGACTGAAATAATGCCTTTGATCATCCTCTGCTAATTGAATACGGGTCTCAGACAAACCAAGAAAGTGCGGCGTTCATTATCTTAAAGTGAAATTATCGTACCATGATTGTATGGCTTTCTCCTACCTTCGCGTTAGACTTTCGGAAAGTATTCGCAAAACCGAAGGACAAAATCTGCCCGATCAAGATTTCCCCATCCCTTCATCTTACATTTCCGTCGTCCAGCTGTAAACAACTTTTTTTCGGATACGGAAATGTCAAATAAAATAATGGGGTTGCCCATGGCATTACTGCTAGCTCAATGCTGTTGACCTCATCTATGGTGAAGACTTGAGTACTATTACGGGAAAAAAATATATCGGTTTCTTTTAAAATGATAAAATCTCTGAGATGTTTTTGAACTTTATCCCTCTCTTTAACACTTTGATCTTAAAAATCGAGACATAGAGAGAGCAATTAGTTATAACTTGCCACTAGTTCTGTTCTAGTCTTATGCTTCTGCGTATACTCTATTAAAAAAGGGTATGTTTTCAACTCAGTAATAAAATATTTATGTCGAAAAATCGTTTTGAAATAAGCTCCACAAAGAAATAAAATATTTGGTAAGGTTTTTTAAAATTCAATAAAAGAGACAAGTATTATAAGATTATGATATGTTGATATGTAGGTAAAATTAATTGAGCTTTTGTGAGATGTCTATAAGAAGACGTCGCTCTAAAAGATATTCTTGAGGTCTACATATTAGTGTACTTCAAAGAAATTAAAAATGTTGCGTGTCATTTAAAAATAGTATATTATATTATTTTTCTAGCGTTTCATTTAAAATCAGTAATTATTTTATTATGACTATATTTAGTTTACTACAAAACTTGCTTAGAAAAACCTTTTTAAATGGAGTATCATTGAATGGAATTATGAATGCGAACATCGAGAGCCTAAACAATTTATTTTAAAGGTACTTACGTTTAGTCAAGTTAAAAGTGATAATTCAAGTATTTTTGGTAAAAAAAATCTTGTTCAAAGACCCAAAAAAACGTAAGCAAGATAATTATAAACTAAAATACTTGTACAAATATTGTAAATTTATTTGTACTCTGTTTCTACTAAGAAACTATGATATTATAAAGAAAACACTAATTCGTGGAATATAAACATAGGTTCAGAGTCACTACCAGAAGTAGATTCACCACCTTCTAAATGGCATACGCACCGAATTGGAAAAGTTTTATTAACGAATGCTAGTTCTGGAATTTTCACGCATATAAAGATATCGATCTTTCTACTTGCACAAGTTTTCTCAGCCATGTTACTCTCGTCAAAAACTATTGCAAATACGCACATGTGTGACATACGCCTGCTTTCAAAATAACTATGTTAGCCAGTGCAGATCAAACTTGGATAACTAAAAATTAAAAGTTTTTTTATTGATAAGAATATATTATTTAAAAACGTTACAGTTAACAATGATGTATGTTTTCTCCATTGCAGATATTCAAATATCACACAAATTGTGTACAGTAATGCCATATATATGTTTTCCTTTACAATTGACATTACTGTATTACTGTTGAATATTCATTAAATTGCAACAGAAATCAAGTTCAGTATAAAAGGTTTATTTTTTTAGATAACACTTGTTCAGATATTCTTTTTTATAACCACCATCACCTGCTGCGCCATGTAATTTATTTTTATTGCTAGTAAAGCTCTATATATGCAGCAATCTAAATAAACACGCGAAGAACGTTTTATATTGGATTGAAGAAGACAAAAGGCAGATGGTGTAAGGCTTTTCATTAACAAGTTATAAATTTTACAAATTTATTAGGAAGACTTAATTTTCTTGCATTACTTCTAAATTATTTTTTTTTAACAATTTAATCTTTTATTGATAAGCCAAGAGGACTTGCCATGAAGAATGCAGTTGAAAATATGAATTATATTATAATCGAAACAATTTTTTTTCATCAAAAAAACGTTTTTTGTGTTATTTGTTGGTGAAAATTTGTAAGTTTATTTGCTTGAAATATATTGTTGTAAAATGATAATCAGTCTTTATTTGTATTAAATCCATTACTTTTCAAACTAATTTGACACAGGTTTTCAAATCGAATTTGTGTTTCAATGTTTTTTCGAGTTTTACTAGAAAAAAAAATTTTGAAACTACATTTTTACAAACATTAATATACTGTGTGTGTTTTGTGATAGTAGGCTATAAATTAGGCGACAGGTTATTGACTGATTAATTACACAACAATAAATAATTCGTCGCAAACATTCTTGCTCGCATATGATAATTTGATTACGACAACACAATAGCAGTAAAAATAATTTCAGGAGTGATATTTTGAACCCAATTTTCACCTATCATTAACACTTAAACAAAGCACGGAAAAACCCGTTACGCAGGCACGGTAATAATTTTTCATCCTGAATGGTCCGTCCCGCAATCGGGCGACGGATAATCTGTCGGCATTCGATTGCTCCATTATTATTTGCGACGAGGAAACGCTCGTTGAATGGACCTGAGTCTCGTTTATCATTTTTGTTGAGCAATGCGTCACTCGTCGATGATCGATGACCACATTCCAGATGATATCAGATGGAAATATTGCCTATTCGCCGTCGAATATTGCCGTGACGCTGGACCGCGCAATAATTATTGGCGTGATGAAAACTCGTACGCTGTTTTTTTTCCTTTGTAAGTGTTTAGGGCTTGCCATATTGGAATAATTGAAACCGGTATCCCGGTGTTTTGGCTGTTTTTCGATTCTCTAATATCAGAGTTTAAAATATTTAATGCCGATATTGAGAAATTAAAACTCATCCGATCTTATATTATTTATATTTATTATTTATATATGATACTTTATTTACACTACGGGGGGGAAAGGGTCTGATTTGCTTCCGGAATGAACCATTTCCGTGCCACACCTAAACTTATTGTCATAGCCGCATTTTTTAGTTTCATTTACAATTTTTGAAAAAATTAATATTGCTGCGAGAAAGAAACATGCTAGGCCGTTAAAACGGGAGAGGAGATGTATTGTGTACCTTTTCTACACAGCTATATATATGTTAGATAAGCAAATGCTAGTTTAAGCATAGTTCTGACGGTGGCGTGAGCCGAAATAGCTATCAAATATTTATTTTTTTAATAATTTTGTAGAACTAACATACATTGCTATTTTTTTCACCGCGTTAATTTAATAAGACTGTAGGTTCCATGACTTAAAACTCACCTAAGAAAACAAAGTTTTTTTTTTAATTATTCACAACATATACAACTATATTATGATTGAATTTACACGATTACAAGTATGCTGAAAATATTAGAATTGTCAATTATTTTATGTTCCATTATTATGAATAAATATAAGTCACAGGTAAATGATTTTTTTTATGAATATGTACAAATATACGAATTTTTGTTTCAAGCCAAGTTCAAGCAAAAATCAGTGTCACCGTCCAAAAAGAAGTTTTATTTTGATATCAAATTGATAGTTCAAGTATCGTTCATAATTTATGTATTGATTTATTTGTAGTATATTTTTATGCTGTTGCTGACTTTTATTATATTAGCGTAGATTTAAAATTTGCGCTAACCGATAAATCCGGATATTTGCCTAAATTTAACAAAAAATTCACTCAAAATATTGAATGATTAAAATTTTATAAGCCTGACAAAACTATTTTTTTACTTATGATTTGAAAATTCCGATAAGTTCAATAGTAACAATCGAATCGCGATATATCTTATTTGGGTTCACTTACGTTAGTTGAAATAAGCGGATTACTGGTCATTAAAAATGAGAATACATTTTTTGTAATGAATTTGAAGATATGCCATCGATGAATTGACGTTTTCATTTTGGCTTTAAGCGATATTTGCGGGTAATATACACAGTATGAACGACGGAGCACTAAAAAAAAGAAGTACTATAAAAGAATCAAAAAGAGCAGAGAAGAAGATGTAGGTGAAAGTGTTTTGGTAGTTAATGATAGATACATAATAGTTCCAATTGAGGTTTATAGAAAGATTTTTCAGGCAACAAATTTACTCCCCGGTTGGAGTATATTTTTTTTGATACTGATTAATGTATTGCTGTCTTTTAAATTTGAATTTAATCACTCAGTTAGGCATATATATTTCATTTACAAAGTGATAGGCCAAAATAGTACAGTCAAAATAGCACACGAAATGGTTCGGAGAAAACGAAACATCGTGACCTAAATAAAATATTGTCAGGACAAAATGATTTCAGGTAAAAATTTTATTTGACGAATTTAATTAATTTTACATCATAAATTCAGCATTTTGTTCTCAATATAAAATTGTTCGAACATCAAATAAATTATGTGAGGCAGTCATACAAACGCTGACGTTTGCATGTATGATATTTTACATAAAACGGAAAAAAGGCAAAGGAAAATTTGTAGCGTATTTTTTGAACATACATATGTTAATAGGAATGGGTTAGATTCGTTTTAATTAAACGAATGTCACTCTTGTCAGACGAAAAATGTTTGTGTGACAACATTTGGAAAATAATATTTTTCCGTTATTACCGTTATATTTTACACACTAAAATAATTGACAGCATGTCATTTTAATTAACATACAAGACATAATGTAGTTTTGGTTTTACCTAACGCGGTGAAAAAATAGCAATTTTTTTTTTTTACAAAAATATTTGTAGAATTGACATTTGAAGAGTTAAAACCTTCTACGATTCCACGTTTTCTGTGACTAACGACCCGTTTTTCGCCTTTCGGTAACTTCAGGCATTCTATCACACGGACTCAAAAGAACTTAATGCCTGAAGATGCCGAAAGGCGAAACCCGGGTCGTTAGTGACAAAGTATGTGGAATCGTACAAAGTTGTTATGATGGAGTTCTACTAATAAATTTCAATTGAATCAATTAGCTTATCGAATCAATTAGTAATTAATTAATTATTTTTGCGAGCTCAAGAGTGTGAAATTCCAAAGTGTTATGTTTCTAAATGAATTTTTTATTGGTTGATTCCTTTTTTATTTTTGTTCCAATCAACACTTCTGTGTGCGTTTTTATTGTTTATTTAATTACTATCTGCCTGCTAACGTCTTAGATCTTGAAACACAATACAGTGTGTTGATGGTTGATACTCAATGTATGACTGGTAACTGTGTCGAAACTTTCATGTAAAATAAAGCTCGATTTATGCCGATTACCAATAAAAGCTTGCTTTACACATTGCAAGCACAGCTGAGTTAACTGTTGAAATAATTTGTATTTGAATATGCTTTATGAGGTTCAACGGGGAATGATTTAAATGGGTTGTTAAGAGAGCAATAAACTAGCTTCTAGTAAGCCTCCAGATACTTATTATTTGATCATTATTCTCGCTTTAGTTAGACGACAAATTATACAGCTGTTGAAATGCTCAGTGAGAATCCACGTGGTTGGTATAGTGATTGAAAAGGTTTTTGAAACGAAATGATGCAAATTTTAAGAAATGTTTCTAGTTTCTGGTATATTCATCAAAACTTTCAGGAAAAATCAATTTGCTGAATCGTACAAATAAATGTTTTTAATACTGCGCTGTGAATTAATATATATTGCACAATAGTTTCTGATTTTAAATATAAAAAATGTATGTCTGAGAGCAAAATTTATAAGTTATTAATGTTGATAAATTTGTTAATCTATTCAAACATATAAAGAAATTTTATCACAGAATTATCATCGACTTCCTACTTGTGGAAAAGTCATACATTGTAAGTAAAGTTCTTCGTTTTATTAAATTTGCCTCAAGTATCGTTATAAGTTATTGGAGAATTGTTTCACTCTAAATAAATTTAAAGGGTTATAATAATTCATAATTTCATCTCGCATAAAAACTCATTTTCGCAAAAAATATTCCCAGCATGCTTGAAATTTTAAGCCGCTCGGCGTATGAACCTATCGCCCTAATTTAATTTAACCTAATATTAATGTTGGTTTTGCACAAAAATTCTGTTGACTATAGTAATATTCTGATTGAATCGTTATACCATCCCGCCGAAATCCGATAACCAAGCGCTTCTCAAATTTATTTTTATAATTTTTTCTTTATAAAGAAAATTGGTTAACATAATGTAACATTTGGATTTTTAAAGCTTTGTACAATACAAAAAACAAATACAAATTTGATATTGAAATTCCATCAAGCACATTCAGTCGATATCATAAATAATGTAATGTAACTTTCTGGAGTAGATGATTTATAATTATTGAGACACATGAAAATTGAAGTATCATATATAAAAAAATATTAAATAAAAAATATACAAATATAAAATTAATTGACCTTGATTTTGAAATCAACAAAAAAAAACTTTTTTTGTTATACGTATATTTACATATTCAAACATTTTATCGCAGTGAAATTGGATTTCGCATTTTGAAATTCCACCTAGCACCCTTGTTTGATTTATTAAATTATAAACATAACGACGATAAAATCTGTTATATTATAACATTATTTGAATGTTTTTATATTCACAACGTTTATACTTTAAATTCGAAGCGATCTATTTATTTATTTAAATGTACATTTATTTTCGATAAACCTATAATCAATCAATAAAATAATTGACCTTTTTGTAATTTTAATTTTACTTAACCAAAAAACTATCATTAATGATATTTCTTCTTTATAAATGCATTACATTGGAAAGTACCCTTTGTATGATAATGAAAAAGTGCGTTATAATTAAATAGAATACTTCAATACAAATATAAAGAAACAGATGCGGTATTTTTACTGTTTTATCAGTATGTATTTGAAATCTACGAAATGTTCAGTTTTGATCATTGGGCTTCAAATATAGTACACCAATAATCTTAATATTTGATTTTATAAAACAAATATTTTTTTAAATGTTGAGAGCCAACGAAACGAGAAGCATTATGAAAAGTAACATCCTCGGAAAAAAGCCGAACGCTAAGCGAATAATGGGATAGATAAAAAATAATTAAAAATTGTAATTTTTCAATTCAAAACCAAAAGCCATGATGGTTATTAAAAACAAGTTGATGTTTGTTTGAAAGCATCTTTTATGAAAACAAGAGACTTAAAGAATACCATTTTATAATTCTTGGATTCTTTTATGTTATATTTGAGTACAACATTTATTTCATAAATTCATTATTTTTTTAGAGGAAGGCTTAAAAGTTTGTCAATTCTTTAGTGCCGAGGTATTTTGAATATACCAAAAGGTTCCGTAGATTTGATACTATTTTATTAAGGGTAAACAAACACCATACAATGTTCCATCAAGCTTTTTCGTAAGCACGCGTACGTTGAATAGTTAAAAATAAAGAAGAGTAATGTTCATGGCCATATATTTTTTTTGACTTATTCAAAGACAAAGTTCTTGATGATTTATTGAGGAAAATCGATGTGAACGGTTTGTTCTTTAAAAGCAAAGAAACGGCCAGTCACTGGTGATAGAAAGAGTTTTTACAATTTTTAGCAAGAGCGCGTTTAATGTCAATATTTTGTATCTGGATAAGAATGAATTTAGATGAATATTTAACAATTAAAATTTGTGACTTAGATTAGATTAAATCATTTGTCTTTCAAAACTCACCCACTTGTCATTTAACGTTATATTCAAAAAATATTACAATATTTTTACCAATATGTAATATTCTCGATTATTGTAAACATTTGAAAACAATCAAAATAATTATATTGAAAAGCTCTTTGAATTATCGAAAAAAATATGTAAATCAAACAATCACAAAATAAAATAATTAAAATTCATGGAACCCTACAATAATGAATAGTAAAAATTGGGTTTTATAAATTTTATTTTAACAGTCGATAAAGACTACCGCCAGATGCCTAAAAGCATACAATTTCAATTCGTTATATGAATACGTATATTTTACTATTTCAACTTAAGTATTTTAATTTTATAATCGCAAAGAATGTTTTTGAATGTTACTATAGTTTGAAAAACGGTTTTGGGATAGATAAACATTTAGAATATAAAAACAAATGAAGCTTCGAAAGTAGAGTTTTACTTATTTTAGTTTAACTGGATTTGTTACAGTTACGTAAGTTTCAATCTGATATTTTATGCCCATTCGATAATGGACGAGGTAATTTTCGGTGAGACCGCTAGTTTGATACAATAATTATGTACAAATTTCTTACATGTGACCAAATGTAACCGCTAAATGGAAAAGCGAGCAATAACAATTTAGAAATATTCCTTTACCGATATAACAACGACGACATAATATTTTTGATCACATAATTGAACAAATAAAAGACGTAAGAAAGGAGTTCTATTTGAGAAGATTGTTTTCTTTCTCTTTATACGCTGGAGTAAAGTGGAGTGCCTTTATCATGCGTGGGTGTACAAATAATTGGGTATACTTTTTCTTCGAGTAGAAGCTTTTCATGCGGCGTAAACCTTCTCAGAAGAAAATATTTTTGAATTGAAAAATAACTTCGGACTTTTGACCGGAACTTAGAAGATAAACTTTATCGTTTAAAAGGAGACGTAATTGAGATGTATTTATTGATTTAATTGGCATTTATGTGGTAGAACTCCATTATAACACGGTAAAAAAAACAGTTTGTATTTACTTCAAGGTTTTTTTTTTATAAGATATATTTGATAGCTATTTCGGCTCACGCCATCGTTAGAACTATGTTTTAACGTACGTTTGCTTATCTGTATATAGCTGCGTAGAAAAGGTACACAATACATCTTCTCTTCTGTTTTAACGACCTAGCTTATTTCCTGCTAGCAATAAAACTAAAAAAAATGAAAATGTAAATGAAACTAAACAGGCTGCAATTTCAATAATAAGCTTAAATATGCGAAGGAGAATTATTATGGTTTATTACGGGAAAGCAATAGCCCCTCGTAATGTTCTGAAGAGCGGTGACCAACTTATATTTGTTTGTTCATTTAAAATTTCGTGTGACGATTGGTATCTGTTGATTTCCAAGTTTTATGTTACTATGCAGTTTATTTAAAAAAAATATACAATCCGAAAAATCTGAATAGCATTAGCAATTTCATTTCCATAAAGATAGTGCTACTCATTATTGAGATTCACTTGGTAGTAATCCATTATAACACGGTAAAAAAACATTATTTTATTTAGTTATACAAAATAGAAAATGTTGTAGAACTGAAAATAAATGCTATTTTTTTTGACTTATTTTGATTGATATACATTGAAATAAGAGTCATATTCAATATAACATGAAGTTTATGACTTATTATTCTACTTGATGTAACACTGAATATAACACATGTATTGCTTCTTTGAGAATCTTCTTGAGACTGACTTCCACAAGTTATCAGTAAATCTAAAAAAATGCATTCTTTTCTTTTTGAATTTTATTGAAAAGAAGACATTGTCTTATATAACTAAATGTACGATTCACAGACTGAACAAAAGTGTTGAAAAAATGTTAAGCGATGCATGTTATCACTCATATATAATAAAACAGTAATTATGCTATTTTTTCAAGTTTCGATAAGTGAATGTTCAAGTGTTTTCGTTTAAAACAAAACAACCTGAAATATGTTGATAAAAATGGAAAAAAAGTATTTTTACACAAACAGATTTTTTAAGAGTTGTGTGTGCTAAAAACTTTAACAATCAATTTTATATTATTCCCGATGGTTATGATAAACTGCGCTTAGGAGAAAGTCCTTGGTGGCGTAGGAATATACACGTCATTCAATAAAGACGTTCGAGTGCTATTAGTAGCAATGGCCAACCTTTGTATCGCCATGCTCGCCCACATTTGCTTTACAGCGCTTGCCTGAATTGGCAGCCGTTTACATTTTATCATCATACACATGGCCGTAATAAAGGTCTAATGATATCGGCGATATTATTTTATGCCTTCCTTTTGTATCCATATTTGCAGCGGGTAAACTTTCCGGCAAATAAAGAAGTAGAAAGTATGGTATTATGCTAACACGTAAAATGTTTAAAACTGAAGCTTTGCCAGGTGCTTGAAACATTTCTTAAAATTAAAAAGCAAAATTTATGGATTTTGCTGTATTTCAGCTGTCAGCGTAATCAAAATTCATTTCGGAGCTTTTGCAGTATTTCAGCTTCTTTTACAATTCTCTTTTATAAAGATATAGTTCATAGCTATTTCGGCTCACGCCATCGTCAGAACTATGCTTATAGGAACATTTGTTTATCTATATATAGCTGTGTAGAAAAGGTTTACTATACATCTTCTCTCCTTTTTAACGACCTAGCTTGTTTCTTGCTCGCAATAAAACTAAAAGTTGTAAATGAAACTAAAAAGGCGGCTATATCAATAAGTTTACATATGGCACGGAAATGTTCCATTACAGAGACAAAACGGCCCCCTGTAGCGGGTCAAGCAATGGCGATCGTCATACATTAGTTTGTTCTTTAAGAATCTTTTGTGGTTTGGGATTTCGATTCCTTTGGTCCATCTAAGCAAGCTTGCTAAAAAACAATACTTTTCTAGAACAAAAATACAAATGCTATTTTTGTCACCGTGTTATTTTTGTCATTTTTAAGTATTTCGGTATTTTGACATCGTCATGCATTCAAGTGTAAAGATGAACTGAAAATTAGTTTAAAATATCACAGTATTAAAAACAACTAAAATACCAAAATGCTAAGGATCCTTCCACCTATCTAATTCATTAAATAGATCATAGTGAAGGTGATAACGCTACTACTAGCATTGAACTATTATAGTTATTTTCTTCTATCTTCAATATTTTCAAAAATGAAAGATTAAGCAACTAATATAAAATAAGTTCTCGTTAAAAAAACTTATATACAGGTGAGTTTATTCAGAAAATGTATATTCCATATTGCGAGAGAATACGTTACAAAAAGCGTTTCTATGAATTATAATATTTGAGCAATTTATAATCGACAAAAATATCGTAAATAAATCAATTCTTTTGCATTTATTACACAGTTTCATATGATGTTTTTGCAATAGGTCGTGATTAATTGAAAGAAATATTTATGAAAAACATGTTTTTCCACTAATAATTGACAGTTAAGTTGACGTCAAAGCTGATTCAATTATTGCATTAAAATGCGATGTTGTATGTGTACAAAGCTGTGACAAAGGCAACATTACAATTTGCATCCAAAATTTCTCCCTTTGTCATAAAGTAGCTTAGAGAACACTCAATTTTATTCCATACACGTAACTAATGCAATTATGCGTATTCATCACCAAATCAAATTAATTTAATAAGTGTATCAGAACTAAATCTACATCATTTAAAAATTTATTATCGTATAATGGGTCATGATATATACGTTAAGCTTTTCATCAATAATTAACACTAATTACTAAGTATAAGCAATGCTAACAAATTTGTAGAACAGTGAATAATTAGTTGACATTATTCATTCAAATTTTCAATGGAGCTACTGCAGGGAGTAGCGGCAAACCATGAATCGATATTAATCATTTATAATGATTAATAAATCTCAATAATAAGTAGCACTATTTTTGTTGAAATGAAATTGCTAATGCTATTCAGATTTTCTGGGTTTTATATATTTTTTTTAAATAAATTGCATAGTAACATAAAACTTGGAAATCAATAGATATCAATCGTCATACGAAATTTTAAATGAATAAACAAATATAAGTCGGTCGCCGCTCTTCAGACCACTGCGAGGGGCTATTGCCTGTAATAAACCATAATAAACCATTCACTTCCAATATTTAAGCTTATTGAAATTGCCGTCTGTTTAGTTTCAATTACATTCTCAAAAAAATAGTTTTATTGCTAGCAGGAAATAAGCTAGGTCCTTAAAATAGAAGAGAAGATGTATTGTGTATCTTTTCTACACAGCTATATATAGATAAGCAAATGTACGTTTAAGCATAGTTCTGACGATGGTGTGAGCCGAAATATCTATTAACTCTATCTTATAAAAAATTTGTAGTTTGTAATTTTAGGTACAAATAAAGAAACAACGTGTAATGAATTATATTGTAATATGAACGACACTATGAATGCAGTATGTACACATGTGTTTGAATTAGGTTAATCCATAATTGTGAGAAGTCTATTTTATACGTTTATGCGTGGCGATGTAAAGAGAATGCTTCAATAGTTCATAATTGCACGAAAAAATAAAATTCATTCATCAAAATTTTTCAATACACATCTATCTGAAGACGCAGCATTTTTCGTGATCCATTATAACTTTTTTCTAAGCTCATCTGTTTTTTAATTAATTTTGAAAGAAAAACTACCTTTTTTATATATTCTATATGTAAATATGCTTCATAAAAAAATCATGTTACTTACATTATAATTATTTAAAAAATTATAATTCTCATTTCGTTTACAGGTTTCCGTGCGAAGGACTTCGTTCTTTGGATTTTCAAGTACTCACAGATGTGGTGGAGCTCTTCTCAATCATGATTGGATAGCCACAGCTGGGCATTGCGTGGATGAGTAAGTTCTCGTTTAATTAACTAAGTTATCATCACGTTTTAACAAGAAATAAGACATCAGATTTGCTTAAATGTATTCGATTTCTGTTAAGTATCTCAATTAATTAAGGTATCAGATGTAAAGTCTAATCGTTCATTTGAAGCTTGAAATAACTGGCAATATTTAATTTACATACTGTAATCTGGGAGTGAATATATATCATTTTATTATTTGAACGTTCTGAAAAAAAAATGTTTACATTCTTCAGCTAAGGGTAATAAATTGAATGAACTTAAATCAGATTGGATCAAAGGTCAAAAAGAAAACCAATGAAATAGATTGTATTTTTTCTAAAATATAATATGTAAAATAAAATTAAATATATATTTTTTGCATATTATGGAAAACGAGTTTTGATAATAAAGCTTTTATATAATATAAGAAAATTATTGTGATACATGAGGTGCTTGATAAATTTGCAACATCAGAATTTGGATGTTTGACACTTAGCACAATTCAAAATATTTTGTCACTTACAACCTGTATTTTGCCTTTATTGACACTAAATGTTTCTGTGTCAACAATACTTGTACTGTGATGGTTTCTTTCTCAAGTGCTGTATTTTTATAATAAAAAATAAGTTAATAAACGAAGGGTGATAAATATCAATTACAATTTAACTTTTTCTCAACATAATAGCTTTATTAACGTTTAGCGTTGAAACCTCAAATTAATTCCCTTATGCCATGATTTCGTCTCCTTAATGGTACTAACTCCAAGCTTTCTAAGATTTACATTTCGTACTGTTGTAGCTGTTCTGTTTTTATGGGTATTTTTTTGTTTTATGCTATCGTTGTTAGTAAAATAATAGAGTACATTATATCGAAAAATTAATATAGCTCAAAATCACACAGTAATATTTGAAGTAGCCTGGAATCAAGCAAGTGACTTTTAGTTCGCAAAACAAAATTTGTAAAAATTAAATTCAAGTGATAAAAACTTTTTGGTTGATTCGTATATTCGATTTATTATAAACTCAAAGTTTTTCTTTTACATTATATTGTAATATATATAAAAAAAACCTATTAACTGTACATTGTGTATAATTAAATTTAAAACCAGGTCCAATTTCAAACAGGCCTGGCTAGGGAATGTTAATGATAAATGATTTCTATTTTATAAATTAGTGAACAATTTTGTGATAAAAATGATAATAAATAAATATTTGAATTAATATTGAATTATATGGTTACATTTAATCAAAGTAGTATTTTAAAAAAATAGTAAAAAAAAATATATTTACAAAATATATTCTGCCGTAGCTCAACTCCCATTAATTTAGGTATGACATATTAACAATAGCAATAATTATCCATTAGTCAGATGTAATAGCCATTTCAAAACATAATAGTCTAAAGTTTACTTGGCGTGTGATGAATTATTATTGCGTATAATTTCGTATGTATTTTGTGTACATATTAATAACATTTGCTAAGAGATTAATAAATTATTAAAATTAACTAAGATGGTAAACGTACTGTACTCTAAATAAAGATAAAATGAAACATCAGTCTGTCAATAGGAAAAGAAAAATATTTCGTTGAATAAAAAAAAAACAATAGACAACAAAAAGATTGCAATACAAGACGAATATTTTCGATATTAGTATATCGGTAAGGTGTTTATTGAAAAATCAATACTACATTTTGATCTAAGCCTTGAGGCCGAGAAAAATTCAATAGTGTGAAAATAAATTAGAAAGATAAAAAGACGAAAGAAAAATATTATGATTGAAAAACGAATGAACACACATTTCATTAAAACTATAGCCTCTATTGAAAAATATATGTGAAAGAGGCTGACCGCCATTAGACATAATATACTTTAAACAAATTTTTCATTTGTGTCAAAATAAAAACCCATAAAATTTATTTCATCAACGATGAAATCGGTCGAATTTGATTGTATTTTCGTGAAAATAAACTATGACTGCAGAAAAATCCACCCAGACTAATTGTTTGTTGAGCCGACAAGTGATTTGACTAGAATAGAAAAGGTTGATACAAGTTGGATACAAATTAAAAAACAAAACGTCGATTTATTGAAAATGTAAAGATTAGGAAAATAACCAAATATTGTGTTATTGCTTTTGCAATGTAAAAAGAAATTAATTCAAATTGAAAATGAAGTCTACCGAATAAGCTTTCACACAATGTATTATAATAACTATTTTCAAATATACTGTTCGTTAAAACTCGATCTCGTCCTCGTAGAACTTTTTAATACCATAAGACATGCCCTAGAATATTATTGAACACTTTTTTCAAGAAGCTGATTCTACTCTTTCAAATTTAAAAAAAATATCTCTTCATGTCAAAATATTATCAGTAACACACAGATTGACATTATTAAATTGGTAAATATTTGATTTTGGCTTCTTGTTTATCGGAAAAATATATGACTATGTATATTTATCTTCAGGCTTTCTAACTATTGAACGTGAAAATTTGTGAAAGAAAATGTGTTACATAAAGCCATTGGTAGTAATCATTCATCATTAAATAATGTCTCGAAAAATCTACTTCATCTAATTAATTATTGAAATTTTGAACAATTTCAACAATTCAAATTTATATTACATAAAGCACAATCAGTCAATATCGTGAATAATAAATATAGGTACTAAAATAAACTATTGTATTTGTTCTTTTAAGCATCGAATATTTTTTACTGAAACATTATATTGGGTAAATGATATGTTTTTATTTTTATCTTGTATTTGGAGAATTCTGAAAATTCAATTATTGAAGGCTACATTATATTATATTTATAAGACAAAACAACATCATCTGGCTAGACTTTGTATTAAATAAAAAATGAGCTATAAGTATTACAAAATAAATTAAATTCCAACTATTTTCCATCCAACATACAATTTCGCAATAATAATAAGCTAAAATGAGTATTTTGTTTCTTCTCAGTTATTAAAAATTTTGAAGCACGTCCCAATTTAACTGTTTAAAAAGTAATTTTTGAAAACACAGATATACCATGGAGACAAAATTGTCTGGTGCTTCGCTGTTGTTTATTAAAAAATATCAAATGAAGTTTTGCTTTTATTAAAACACTGCTTTTATTTTTACGCACGGCAAATTTTGAGTTTAAACGAAAATTTCATATATGACGTACGAAAGTATGCTGTGAGTATTAATAAAATAAGTTTGAAAATTACGGACTTCATAAACGTAATAATAACTTTTAACAAATACCCATTTTTTCGTTATTATTAAATTAAAAAAAAAAATCGGAGAAATTTATCATCCTAGAGGAAGATAAATATTGAACCTTATATAAAGGTCAACAAAATAAAGTTTTTTCTTAAATACTAAGGTTATTGGTAAAGTACATATTAAAAAGAAAAAAAGATTTTTTTTAGAGAACTAAATAACGTTATTTTGTAAGTATTCTTTTATCAATATCGTTAGAAGTTCTAGTAAACAAATGTATTAGAACTTATTGTGATATTTTATTTAATTTTTTTATAAAACGATTAAATAAAAATAACGAACACAGATTCTCGGAGTTTACTTGATGATATGTGAATTTGTTTTTACCGTTAACAATTTAATGTAAAAAAAAAAAAATAATAATTAAAATTTGATTAAGAAAAAGTATAGCATCGATACAGTTACCGATTGTACAGTGGTAAAGTTGGGTGTAAAAAAATATTTGAAGATGCATTGTTGTAGAGATAACAATATTTAGATTGTTGATTGATTAAAATTATGATATAAAATGAAGATGAAAGACATTAAATTGTTTCTTTAAAATTGGTAAGTTATTTGGCCGAACTTTTTTTTCTATAAAATTATTATTTATCCTCCATTAAAAACCACCACCTGCTTTGAAAGAACGATTTCGTATTATTTATTTAGATCATATAGGAAATGAGATATATTCCATTCGTCTCTAGATTCAACGCGGAGCAGATTAAATTCTTCCGCTACGGTGGATTTTCAGTACATAGATATACAGAATACTAATTATCTCGTAAATTAAGTGTCTGAGCAAGTCAAATTGCTTTTTTTATTTCTACAGTACAATAGTGCATGGTTTAAAGGTCGTTCTGTGCAGCTGTGTATCAGGTCAAAAATGAGAAGTAGAATCAATCATTTTTAATCAGTATTACGTTATGGAAGGCGGCCGTTTAACAGAGGTAGCATACACGGGTGTATAACGGGTGGAGGTGTAACAACCAATTTATTTTTCATGAATGTAGATGTCTTCATATTTTATCAATACATAGCTTCACGTTTAGATACTCTTAAATTATATAAACGCAATGTTTCCCTACATATAAGCCCTGGCAGTTAGTACATGATAATCTATAAATAACAGATTTATTCTTAAAATATATGAATTAGATCTGTTTTAAGGACCTTCGAAGAATTATTATGAGTTATTTTTACATAGTTTTTTTCAGTTAGAAAGCTGATCAAAGATTATTGGCGAGTTCTTCATTAACACAGATACTTACGAATTTAGTTAAAAAAAACAACTTAAATAAAAAAAATAAACAAGTTGATCTTAAACAGAATGTACAATAAATATTCATCATCAAAAAATTCAGTAATAGTTTAAAGTGATTTTTAAGCTCCATCAGAGGAAACAACAGAAAAATACAGCTGTAAATATAAGAAAAGAAAAAGAATTGATACTGAGAAAATATGTAACCTCCAAACTTTATCGCGCATGCTTTTCTATATTACTCGCTGACTTCCTTACCTGCCGTAAAAGATAAAAGTTTTTTCCCCTTTTCGCCTTTTCAAGAAACTTGTCAATGCGATTTGTTTCAATCGTGTTTGGATGAAATAAGGCCAGTTATTTGTTATATCGAAAATGATCGTTGACTTTTCTTATCGCTCTTTATTGGTTTGTGACACATTCACTTTTCTGGAAAAATGGATTTAATTATACAGGTCTATTTCTATATGTGTTATCGAGTAGGAGAAAACAAACAATGAAAATGGCTTGTTTTGTGATATCTCAAGATTTTGGTTGTATAACACGTAAAATTATTTTAATCGGGTTAGTGGCCGAGTGGTTTAAATTGATCTTTTTTAACTTCAATCGTTGTAAGCACTCCTTATTATTTATACTCGTCTCGACCCACAACCAGAATATTTAATTAGAATATTATATTGGAAGTCAGCATGTCTACATAGATACACAAATGTCTTGTTTCCAAATTCACAAGGTTTCCAAAACTCGGTTTTTAATGGATTAATGGATAAGTGTCAAAAAGTATAAACGCTTTAGATGTCAGAAAAAGACAGTATCAGGGATACAAATCTACAAAAGTTAAAGGAAGCTTTTAAAAAGAGGCTTAAAATTTATGTCCACTTTTTTACTGATATTCGGTATATATTCAAAACGAATATAAGCCACCATTCTTTACTTCATTTGATGGACTCAGACAAGTACTTTTTTTGTCTACTGAGTGAGCCACAAAGGTGTGCACTTTAATAAAACTTAAAATGCTATTTTTAATACCATATTTACGATTGTCGCGCACGTGCAATAAACGTCCCCCCTTGGCGCGTATTTTTTACGCCACGAAAATAATATTATTGTTTTATACCCCCCCTGCCAACTTATTTTTTAATACGCAATAAAGGCAGCTTTTTCTCTTTTCATTTCGTATTGAACGAAATCCAAAAACATTACCCACAATAAACCGAGCGTGAAAGCGTATAAAGAAATACATTAAAAAGCTAGAGGGCATAATTCCACTTTGGCAGCAAAAAGTCATTTTATTTTTTATCACAGACCATATATTATCAAAAATATTTTATGACAGTGTATTTATTCATACTTTGTTGATACAATGAACCATTTGTCTATCGTTTTATGTTGATCCCTAAAAAATATAGACAATAAAAAACGATTGTTCTTAATTTAAAATGAATATATATTTTACATAAATGGCATTCATCATAACGTGTCCATTAAACGAACTCGTGTTAATCAAAGTTTTTTGTGGCTTTATTTCTGATTTAGGCGTTTTTTAGTAATAAATATGAATTTGTGTAAATACACGACACACACACACACACATATATATGCAAACAAAAATAAACAAAAAGTAGAAGAATTTAAAAATATTTAAAAAATAAAATCGATGTTCAACGTCAAGTAGTGAATCGAGTATGCATGATACTTTAGCAAATATTTCATTTTATATTGAATAATTTCGTGTTCAATGGATTCTAGAATATACATTTATCGAACAATCTATATTAAACACAAACTATTATTCATTCAAAGCAATTAAATTATCAAATTTAGTTTATTGTAAGAATATATTGTTATTATCATTTTGTATAAATGGCTATTGAAAAATCTTTGTCAAATAAATTTCATTTTTCAACCAGAATTCACAATTTCAATCAACCGTATTTTAAAAATGATTTGTAGTCGATCAAATACATAGTTTTATATAAAAAAATATGTAAATTATAAAATTAATTGATCAGAAATGATATAAAAACTATAATTGTTCAATTAATTTATAACATAACTAAAATATGGAATTAAATTAAATGTATTCAATCAAGGAATGAATAAAACTGGAGCAAAATTTAAAAAAGTCACAAAAAGCAAATTACTTTTTTAGTTAATTACAATTATATTTTTTATAATATTTTTAGTAAAATTGTAAAAATAGAAACATATTGGTCGTGATATATTATTTGTAACGCACAGCACAACCGTGTTAAAGCGAAGGATGCATATTGTGCAGAAAAAGAGAAAAGCATTTTTTTCACATTTCAACACATTTCAAAGAGCAGAAATTGATTGTTAAGTTTGAATTAACGTCCCGGGTTTCACCCTTCGGAATCATTGAATTTCAGTTCTATTGCATTGGTGTGATAGAATGCCTGAAGATTACGACAAAAATTAAGTTAGTGACAAAACATGTGAAATCGTACAAAGTTTCATCTGTTTAGATTTGATATTGAAATTCCATGAAGCACCTTCAGTCGATATCATAAATGAGTTATTAAGTTTCATTTCTCTCGATCATATAACATGTTAAATATTTATGAAGGTTATAAGTAAATATGAGTATATAAGTAAAACTGAAGTATATTCTTTAAATATATTTATAAAAGTACATTGGTTTAAGACGCTATCATTATTTTTGAAGATAGCAAAGTCAGATATTGGAAATAAAATATATATTATTATATATCCCTTAAATAGAGTAATGAGATATTTTGCTTGTGCGTTTAGTAGATTATATTTGGAAAGTTATTTACGATAACATCGTCTGCACGTGCCTGTTTGCCTATTGCCAAAAAAATGGCTCATAAACATCAAGTCAAAAATTAAAACGATACTTTTCCGACGGCAGAAAAATCTTGATATTTCATTGCCGGAGGCTGTGAAAAAGCTCCTTTTTTATGCAAAAGAAAAACATGGCTTTCATTTTAGAGGCTCGCTTTCTAATCCGAAAATAAAAGTGTGTTACTTCAGCGGGAGGCCTTTCTCTGTCATAATGTGAAGGGAATCCAGGAAATGGTTTTGGGCAGATGAGATAAATCATCCCGGAAATACGTATAACTGCGTGCCCTTTTCCGGAAGTGACGTAATTCATCTCGTACGTCTTTATTCGGAGATGTGTGAATAAAGTATGGAAAGGTTAAGCTTTGAACGAGTGAATCTTGCGATATTGTTATTCAAATATCTTTTTACACGATTTTCAGTTTAATACTTTGACTGATGTTCTGCAAATATGCATAAGATATCTTTTATTAAGACGTATTCGTTTTCGTTTGGTTAAGCTTTATAGAGCCAGAAGTAAGATATATTATCATCAGCTACTGTGCTTTTAATATTTTAAACATTGACATTTGACATTCCTATAAAATCATTTGGGTCTACATCAAATGTTGTTCTATAAAAATATATATCATTGCTACTTGACGACTTAAAATATCATAAATTGTATTAAATTTGCTTCACAACGTTTTGAATCATTTCACGGCAATCCGATCGACAGTTACTTATTTTATCGAGTCAATGACTGCCAAGTCAACTTTTATTTATCTATTATAATCTTTAAGATTATAGCTAATACCAAATGGGTGATTTATGTAAAACAATTGTATTTATACACATATATGATTTTATTATATAATATATCATTTTACTAATACACCCAATCATGTTTTTGTTATATATGTAAGTCTAATGGAGCAAGTTAAAAGAGAGCTTATGATTTTTTTAACCATAACTTATTATTATTTATTATTATTATATTTTGAACTATATGCTGCGCCTAAATTTGAGTACAAAATTGGAATAAAAATAATATATTTATATTATTAGACAACGAAAGTCAAATGAAGAACTGGTTGTATGGGGGGCATTGTCTAACAGGATCCAAGAAAAAAGCGGTTTTTTTTCACTTAAAAAAAATGGTTTTTGTATTTTTTGAAATTTTATCTATTGAAACTTTGTAAAAATTCAAATGTTAATTAAATAAGCCATGTTTCGCCTTTCAGTATCTTTGGGCATTCTATCACAACAGGTGCAATAGAATTGACCTGACCTGAATCACTTCTGTAGTATCCAAGTGATAGAGTACCTGATTGCGTGTTGTAAGTGAAAGAACATGTGGAATTGTACAAAGTTTCAACGTTTAAAATTTTATATTGAAAATCTATTAAAATACCTGTGCCATAATCAAAAAAAATATATGTTTGTTCATGACAACTTCAAAACTGCAAATTGCAGTCAATCCTCACGCTTGTCAAATCAGGTTAACGAAACATTTTTCAATATTTTGGCTGAGCTAGTTTAGTTGAAGCTCTTTAGTGCACAATTCAAAAGATTGTCTTGAAACTCAGTTTGGGCGATGTGGTAATCAGACTGATTTTCTATTTTCGCGTTGCGAAAGACGGTCGTCATTAAAAAATACACATGATGGCCGTTGGTGGTAATCCTACCTATCCTAAGTCATATTGCAACGATTTTTTTCATTAAGAAAGGAAAAATGTATTTTTGGAAAATTTTCGTGTTTCTTTGTTGTAAATTTAAAACAAAAAAATCACAAATCGATAATTATACATAGCTTTTTCAAAGATAAAAAAAACATACCGGAAATGAATATTATTGATTGAATATTTATAATATAGTACATATTAAATATATGATTTTGATTTAATCTCCTCTACTTGTGTTTATTTCTAAAAATGTCACTGTTGAAACTCTTGTTATTAAAATAGAAACTGTTAATAAATAGCAGCCCCATAAAGAAATCTCTTATTCATCTTGTCGCATTACGCACAGTTGTTTGACTTTTATGAATAAAAAAAAGATATATTTCTGCACTTAAAATATACGAAAGCCAATCCGAAGATAAAGTAGTATTTCCGGATATTTTTTCCAATACGATTTGAGTATTTTTAAATATAGATTGCTTTTTTATGTATTGTTCGAAAAATGTCAACTTTTGAGTGATATATTTTAAATTTGAATTGTTGCAACTTTGTACGATTCCATATGTCTTATCACAAACGACCCGGGTTTCGCTCTTCGGCATCTTCAGGTATTCCATCGCACAGATGCAACAGAACTGACGGCGAAACCCGGGTCGTATATTTTAAGTGCAGAAATATATCTTTTTTTTATTCATAAAAGTCAAACAACTGTGCGTAATGCGACAAGATGAATAAGAGATTTCTCTATGGGGGCTGCTATTTTAATAACAAGAGTTTCAACAGTGACATTTTTAGAAATAAACACAAGTAGAGGAGATTAAACCAAAATCATTTATTTAATATGTACTATACTATAAATATTCAATCAATAATATTCATTTCCGGTATGTTTTTTTTATCTTTGAAAAAGCTATATATAATTATCGACTTGTGATTTTTTTGTTTTAAATTTACAAGAAAGAAACACGAAAATTTTCCAAAAATACATTTTTTCTTTCTTAATGAAAAAAGTAGGTGCAATATGACTTAGGATTACCACCAACGGCCATCATGTGTTTTTTTTTAAGACGACCGTCTTTCACAACAAATTTAATTTTGAAGTTCCATCAAGCACCTTCAGTCGATATCATAAATGATATATTTTATTTCTAACTACAGATTATTCCTTTTAAAGTTATGATATCTGGGTTTTAAAGTACTTGACATTTTTCGAAGAATTCGCATTGATGATCTTTAGATGTTTTAATTTAAGAAATTTTAAAATAGATGAAGAAAAAAAATTTTATCTGGAAAAATCCTTACCGTCCTCCAATTGCGACTGCTCGTCCGTCCAATAATTTTATACGACGGTATTCAGTGGCGTAACAATATTTATTTAATTGGGACGGTCTTTGGAGTAACCACTAAAGATTTTGTGGCAGGCATTTAAGTAGTGATAATACATTCCTATAAGTAATATAAAAGCTTTGATCAATCTGGTTCTCAGTATGGAAGCATGGAAGATGTTGAGCTTTTGGCATGCGTACTTTATTATTCAGAAAAAATAAGGTATTTTTATTCACTTAAAAGATAGCAATGTGCATTTTAACATTTTTTTATCGATTTATTCGTGTGAATTATGATTTTATTCAATTAAATTTATTAACTTTGAGATAAAAAATAGCTTTATTGATGAATGTACTACTTCTTATATTCTATTAAAAATTATCAACTATGAACCATATTTAAAACATAAGGCATCTAACATCCAACAACAAAAACCTAATTGATAGTAAAATTTTGAGTGTTCTACAATTTTTTTAATTTAGTCTCAATTTTATTTTATTTTGCTATTTATAAATATTTGATAAAGTTTTGCGATGTACATAATGCTTTGTTTACATAAAAATCTGAAGTTACATAAATATTGTATTCTTTTTTAATTCCATAACATGTGGCACGCGACAAAATATTACAATGAAAAAAAATGGAATAATGCATTTTAGGATATATTTTTTTTTATAGGATTAAAAAAACCTTGTTTTGCCTTTCTTGGATGAATTTAAGTTACCACCTACAAAGCTAAAAGATCTCAAGTTCAAAAAGTCTAAAAAATCTAAAGGGTATAAAATAAGGCAAAAATATTTTTATGTATTTTTTTGATAGAGAATCAGATTAATAAAAAAATTCTCTTTTTCAGCCTATTGCTATCACAAATTCGCATAAGAGTTGGTGAATACGACTTCTCTAAAGTCCAAGAGGACTATCCGTTTGCTGAGCGTGGTGCGGCTCGGAAAGCTGTCCATCCGAAGTACAACTTCTTCACTTACGAGTATGACCTCGCCCTGGTGAAGCTGGAAGAGCCGCTCGCCTTTGCCCTTCACATCAGCCCGGTTTGTCTTCCTGCCAGTGACGATCTCTTGGTTGGAGAGAATGCTACTGTTACAGGATGGGGAAGACTTTCTGAAGGTGGATCTTTGCCATCAGTGCTGCAAGAGGTATATTATCAAAACAAATATGCGCAATATTACTTTATACAATTATTTATGAATGAATGGTATAAAAGTATGATGAGGATATTTTTTAACAAACGAAATCTTAATCTGCGTTAGATGTCTGCCTAGATTGTAGTTGACCTTAGTAAAAATAGTAAAGATAAAATTAATAAACTTGACAGAAGCGGTATTAATAAAATTTGGCTCATGTTTGTCCGTTTATATCGGACAGACAGGTAGAAGTATATCCACTTGAGCTAAGATTCATAATAAGGAACTCAGCGCCTAAATGATTGCATCTTTGTAGTAAACGTCGCAGGATGACGGCTTTGGAACAGCTGGAAATCGATAGATATCAACTATCACAAAAGATTCTTAACGAACAAAGTAATATATGTCGGTTACCATTATTGAATTCTCGGGGTGGTGTTCCTTTGTTTCTGTAATGGACCATTTCCGTATCATATGTCAACTTATTGATATAGCCTCCTTTTTAGTTTCATTTACAATTTTAGTTTTATTGCGAGCAAGAAACAAGCTAGGTCGTTTAAACAGCAGAAAAGATGTATTGTGTACCTTTTCTACAAAGCTATATATAGATAAGCAAATGTTAGTTAAAGCATAGTTCTGACGATGGCGTGAGCCGATATAGTTGTCAACTATATTTAAAAAAATAATTTTGTAGAACTAAAACACATTGCTATTTTTTTCACCGTGTTGCATTCCATTTTAACAACGAACAACTAAATATAATTTTTTTCCCTCTTAAATATGTTAATATAATAATATTCATATTATAAAAGTATTCTATATACGTTTTTACTATGCTAAAACCTTCTACTTTTTGCTTTGAATAAAATTGTTTATGCAATCGAGTCGTGAGATAAAAATAATTTATTTCATAATATTTTTCTAACATTGATATTTTTCATGTACAGTATATATTTAAACGTCAAGTTGTGAGCGTGTTTTGTATTACATTTAAGTCAATTTGAAAGATTAAAATAGAAGAGTGACTGACAAACTGTGTTTAAGCTAACATAATAAAAATATCTTAAAAGTTTATTTTAGTTGATATTTATGAATGAATAATAAAATTAGAGCGGAAGTTACCTTACATAATATTTTGTTGGATTACAATTTTAATTGCGATAATGTTTTGGAAAAAAATATTTCAAAATTAAATCTTCAGCAAATATGCAACTGACTTTAAAGGTGTAAATAATCACTTCTTGATGGAAAGATATTCTATATTATGAAGTTAAACTATTGTGTTTAGTACTATTTCCACAAGCTAATATTTTTATAATCAGGGTCGGTTTAATTCATCGCACAATTATCATCCTGATCAGTTAGGTATTGCTCGCATTGAGGGGATCTTTTCCTGATTGAAAATAAATATTAAATTGTAGTAATCGTTCTAAGCCTTTTGTTTTTAAAAATTACTCTTCATCTATCAGTAATATTAGCTATTTTTTTTAATTTCATTTACATGAACATTCAAAAGTTTATAACATAGATCAAAAAACGAGTTCTCGTGAAATGATTGACGATCCGTATAATTGGCAATTTTGGTGAATCAAATGATGAATGAGAAATACTAATATAATGAAACAAAATGAGTTTCAAATGTCCTTTGCAGAGTAATTTTGGCAAAATTTCCCTTTTTTCTTTAAAGGTATTTCTAGCAAAAAACCTGAGAGTTTTTAAATTATCTGGCCAAAACATTCAATTATTCTTTTGAATCGCGCCACACATTTTGAAAAGAACTGCCCTAAAAATATTGACTGTAAGAAACAAAGCTTTCAAGTTAATATGTTTACACATTAAAAGTACTTAATTGACAAATTTACCTGCCAAAAACATAAAAGAAATTTTGTTTGCCTAAAAAATTGCATTTCTAATAGGCTTTAACTTCTCAGGCATTATTCAAATTACAGAAGAAAATTATTTTCCTAAAAAAATTCATCAGATGAAAAGTAATAACACGAATAAACGAAAAAATGAATTTCGGTCAATCCGGATCATTAAATTAATTTGTTTACCTATACTGGTTGTGAGAATCTTTTTATAAAAAAAAACTAAAATTTTCTTTTAAGAACTTAATTGTTACATCTTTTTGGGAAAACAAAATATTATTAAAATGAAAATATGAAAATATTTCATCGCAATATTTACTACTGTTTACACATTAATATATATTTAGATAAAGCCGATTGTGTTTTATTATTTAAAAACTTATTCTCGTTTGATATTTTAACTAAAGATTGTGTGTCTAATAAAACGTAAAATATAATTATTTTTGTATTTTAAACAACGATATTAAATGAGTGATAAATGGTAGGAAGGAATCAAATCGAAAAGCCAATAGATATGGATTGGAAAAAAATGGGTAAAAACATGTTCATATTTATTGATTGAATTGGCATTCACTTGGTAGAACTCCAATATAATACGGTGAAAAAAATAGCAATGTATTGTAGTTCTACAAAATTATTTAAAAAAAATATAGTTGATAGCTATTTCGACTCACGCCATCGTCAGAACTATTGACAGTTATGATAGTTCTGACGATGGCGTGAGCCGAAATAGCTATCAACTATATTTTTTTAAAATACTTTTGTAGAACTAAAATACATTGCTATTTTTTTCACCGTGTCATATTCATATTATTTATTCAGTTAAAATGAGTAAAAGCTGCACTTAAAAAAAATAAAGATACATAAGTTTCACCAAACGGCTTAATTTAATGACTGAAATTATTATTTTCATGACTTCCAGGACTTGAACTTTCAGGATATCAACTGAAGATGCTTGATGAAATTTAAATACCTAATTTGAACTAATTAAACTTTGTTTTAGTCTACACACCTTTTGTCTTTCACAACCAGGACTTTTGAAATCTTCAGGCTTTCTATCACACAGATGCTACTGTATAGAAATGACACATAATAAATGGTTTGAATCGGTTATGTACTAGAAAAAATACCCTATAAAAACATTAAGGCTACGATCCAAATAAATATCTGAAACGACTTAAATAACTTTTGATTTAACTATAATGGAATTCGTTTTGGATATAATAAATTTATAAGCAATCCATACAGTTTTTTATGAAAGAATTCTACAAAATAAACAAAAATTAAAAAGCGTCTGGGTTATTTGAAACATAGATATACAAACTTATTTTATGTTGGTGGGTTCGGTGGAATTAACTAAGTGATGTTGCATATGAATATTTATGTTGACGCATTGAACTAACCAAAGGGATATAGCAAAGGAGAATTAGTAAGGTTAAGCTAACTATTAAGAATATAAATTGAATTTATAGGAGCTCTATTTATTTATAGTTTTTTTTTATAAAACTGTTTGTGATCCCTATGTTTTGATGCAATAATTTAACACGAGTAGTTTTACAAAAGTAAATTATTTAATCTAATGTATAACGAGTTCAATGAGTGACAAAATATATGAAATCCCGTAAAGTTCCAACAATTGAAATTTGTTACTTACGATTGTTTTTACGTGAAAGGACACATAATGAAATGTATTCGCTTTTCAAATTTTATTTTCGCTTTATTAAATAATAACATTGAAGTTTTCATATAAAACATAGTCTTAAGAATACCTTTAAGAAAAGTATTGCAGTCATGCAAAAATATAAGCTACAACTACATATAAGAAAGCGTTGGAAAAACTACTAAGCTGTGTGCGATTTAAGCCACGCGAACAAGCATTTCCTTATTTCTTTTTGGGAAATCTGAATTCCCGACAAAAAACGTAGCGCTGGTATTATATATTATTATTACTCGACATCAAAGACCAAAGATTGCTGACAATACATACCCCAACCCTTAGCCTCAAGCGAGCGTGTCGGAAAGGTTTTACGGGCAAAAAAACATGCCAGCCTACAAATTTGTGACACAGATTATTAAAAATGTTTTTCTCTTGAAATTCTCACCGCTCACATACTTTGAATAATATGTCAAATTGAAATGTAAAACTCACTTTCATATTAAGCACAACGATTGTTGAATTGTATAGAGAAAAATTGATAATATCAAATGAAGTACTTTAATAATATCATACATTCAAATTTTACATTTATTTTGAATAAACATTCAAGACATTATACTGTGTTTGTATTATTATATGATTGATAAAATTACTCACAGCTGTTTTATTTCACGTGACAAATGAACGTTTTTTTTTGTATCTTTCACTCTGAAAAATCGATTAATGTCAAACGTTATAATCAAAATCTGTAAAAGCTTTATATTAAAATATACTGACACAACCAAAAGTTGACACATTGCAACAGGCATTTAACTTATTCCAACAAGTTAAAAGACATTTATCAATTTAAGCAATATCACAAATAAAAAACATAGTGGTCCAAAAATAAAACATAATTTTCTATACGTTATATTTTCATGATAAAATTTTTCGATAATTCAATAAAAAATATCTAATTAAAATTTTTACAACTTTGTACGATTCCACATGTTTTGTCACTAACGACCCAGGTTTCATCTTTCGGCATCTTCAGTTATTCTATTACACGGATACAACAGAACTGATGGTCAGTTTTGTTGCAAAATTATTCCAATTTAAATTTGGTATTGAAATTTACATCAAGCAGCTTCAGTCGATATCATAAATTATAAAAAATATCTTCTTAGAAGTTTTACTTTCCGTAAAATTTTTGTAGACACACTGTTTTTAGAAACAGTATTCAAGAACACGATGAGATAATAAGAAATATTAATATGACGTGTTATAACGGTTGAAAAGTAATGTTTATTTTTTATTTGAAATCAAAGTCATTTGAAAAATCCCATACATTACAGTTGATACCTTTTAACAAGATGTTTTTAATGAAGGGAATTCATAATTTCGTTACTCCATATTTGCTTACTTTGTATTCCACGTCGAAAAGTTTGATATCTGCTAAAAATTTTAAGAGTATTTGAATAAAATTTGCATGTAACATAATGGTTAAAAGGAAGCATAAATAATTCATACGAATCATTTTATATTAGCATTAAACGTTAAAATTGATGTCAAAAGTTTTGATTCATTCATCATTGTCACATTTTGTTATCAAAGAAATGTGTTGTATGCACGAAAATTTATTGACTTCAAAGCTTGAAAACATAATTAAATGGATCTTTTTTTAAATAAAAACTGCATTTCTTGTTGAATAAAATATCATCATTATAGAAAACTTGGGATTCTTAAACATAATCAAAGTATTATATAATATATACATCAATTACATATTCATCATTTTCGTATATATCATATATAGCGGTGTAGAAAAGGTTATCGATTCTTAACGAACAAACTAATACATGTCGGTCGCCGTTGCTCAGCCTACTACAGGGGTCTGTTTTGTTTCCGTAATAGACCATTTCCGTGCCATATGTAAGCTTATTGATATAGCCGCCTTTTAGTTTTATTTACAATTTTTAGTTTTATTGCGAGCAAGAAACAAGCTAGGTCGTTAAAACAGGAGAGAAGATGTATTGTGTACCTTTTCTACACAGCTATATATAGATAAGCAAATGTTAGTTTAAGCATAGTTCTGACGATGGCGTGAGCCGAAATAGCTATCAACTATATCTTAAAAAAATAATTGCTATTTTTTCATCGTGTGTGCAAAATTTATCTTTCAAAATAATAATAAATTTTCAAAATTATTTTGTTTCGTATGTAGTATGGAAAATACAAATATAAGCTTATGCAATATGTAATGTTATTACCAAATAAATAAGGAATATTTAAAGTATAATGCTTTTGAAAACTTTTTGGTCCTGCACCATACGTAGAAAAACTTTAAAAAGCTTTTCAGACGTGTGTGATTTAGAGGTAATAACGCAAAGTTCCGGTCTATAATTTTGTATAATTATAATGTCTAACAGACACAATAAATTTGGAAAAGCCTGCTGGAAGTTTGGCACACTTTTTGGGAGAACATGTAAAGTATAATTTTTAGGAAGTATTCCTGTTACAAACTCATATGTTAATAAAATATGAACATGTGGAAAATAATAACAAGTAGAGATTTTCATGAAAATTAAACAACTTTTTACCGCTTCTTTTATGGGCGAATTTTAATTTATCTTAAAATATTTTACAAAATATTATTTTATTTTAACAATAAAAGTAAAAAACATTTTTAGAAATGTAAAAGTATATATACCTGAATATTGAATATTGAAAGTATGTTACATATATTTAAAAACCGCTTGAGAATATATGTCAAATGATTTAATGAAAATTTATTTAATAGAAAGATATTGTATAGCAAAAACTGCTGTATACATCATGCTTCAAAACTATAGATGATTGTTCACAAAAGCGATTATGTCGTATATGGAATGGTTTGTATACGAATCCAATCAATTTAATAACAAATATTTCAAAATATCCATTCAATAAATAATTTGACCGCAGAATCAATACGACTATAAACCCAACCAAATTACCACTATGTTTTATTGTCGACAATAAAACTTAAAAAAAGATGAATTTACATAAAAAAAATATTATCAACTTGCTGTTACCTGCTGCTGCTTTTGATTCTTTTAGGTTACGACAATAAAGAGTGAATAGATTTGAAAATAATATTTATTTTAATCATCTGCTTCAAGTTAGTAATATACATCGGTAAAATTTTAATGATTCAACTAAATAAAGCTTATGAAAATATCTTTGGTTATATTAAAGCGTGTAACTTTGTTAGAGATTGGAATTGTGTTTAATTTTTTTGTTTATTTCTAGGTCCAAGTACCAATCGTATCAAACGACCGGTGCAAGTCGATGTTCCTTAGCGCTGGTCGCCACGAATTTATCCCGGAGATATTCCTCTGCGCTGGCCACGAGAGAGGTGGACAAGATTCCTGCCAAGGTGATTCCGGAGGACCTCTCCAAGTCAGGGGAGCCGATGGTAGATATTTCCTCGCTGGAATTATCAGTTGGGGGATAGGCTGTGCGGAGGCAAATCTACCAGGAGTTTGCACGCGTATATCCAAATTCGTACCGTGGATATTGGAAACAGTCACGTGACGATGAATTTAAAAGCTCAAAGTGGTAACAAAAAAATCTGAGAATTTAACACATAATCAAAAAGTGCGCAAAAGACACCGACGACGAAATACAATGATTGATAAAATTTTAACAAATAGTTTGCAATTGCATATAGGTCGCCTTATGTGTTCATTTGTTTCAAGAGATTGTATTCGAAATTGCATTCTATATATTATTGAAGTAACTTTTTGTCAAATATTAAAGTTTACGAAAAGAGTAAATAAAACTATCGCATTAAATTGTAAAGAAATGTTTATCATAGATTAAATCTTTTAATATTTATAATAATAAAAATAATTATTTTAATACCATTTCTACAATATTTTATATGATCAGGACCGATTTCACTTATTCGTTGATCGTTTTGATCAGTCGATAATGCTCACAACAAGCGAAATCGGTTCTGATTATTAAATAAATTGTGTACTTGGTACAAAAAATCATTAAAATATCCTGCCTTTCCGTCAAGAACTGGCTGTTAACACATTAAAAGTAAATCTTTTGAGTCAAAAAAATTATACGTTTTAAAGAATTTAGCCCCTTGAAAGTTGCATACTTAATGAATATAACACGGTGAAAAAATAGCAATGTATTTTAGTTCTTCAAAATCTACCAAGTAAATGCCAATTCAATCAATAAATTAGTGAATATAATTTGAAAATCAATTATTTTATTATATTTACGACAAATTTATTTTGAATTCAATTTAGCAAACAAAGCTCATTCACGTTAAAAAAATATTTTGGCGCTAATGTATTGAAAATTAATAATGATGTGCCACACCATTTGGATATAATGTAAATTTTCTAAATCAAATTAAGCCATTATTTGAAGTGTATAGTTTGCAAGGCGTAAAGTCACAATCCCATTCATTTACTGTAAGATAAGTGGTCATTAAATTTCTTGAATTAAATTATACTAATATAGTTAATCGTGATTAATTACAAACATGCGATAACAAATTAATTTCAATGTTGTTTGAATGACTTAATTTCTGAGATTTTTTTCAGAAATGTCATAACAGTTATTGTTTTTTTTTTTTATTAAAACATAACTTATAACAAGTATAACATTTGATTTATTTTATCCAACTATAAGAATATTACTGATTTATGAACACATACGCTAATACTGTATTACGTATAAACAATATATACTTACTGTACGTAAAGTTTTCGTTGAAAATAAATATTCAAACATCGAGTATTGAAATCTTGGAGTTTCTGATTTTTTTTTGCTTACGTACGTAAATTTATTCACAGTATGTATTTTTTTATATTCATCTTTCATATTCCTGATGAAATAATTTTATTATTAACTCATACTAGTTGCTAGCAGGTATTTTGAGCGAGTATGTTGGTGTTTTCATAAGAAAAAAGTTATATCACAAAATAATGTGATGATGAAATATATTTCTGGCAACCTCGTCATTTAATTTACAGTCGAGAAAATGATTAATTGAAAATCCAAGCATGGAACATGTGGATTATATCAAAATATTGGAAAATAAACCAGCATCAAAATAAAATACATACATGGTATACAATATGAAATTGATTTCATTAAAATATGAAAAAAAACATGTTCAGTTCAATCTGCAAACTGAACATTTTTAAAGATAACAAAATTTATAACGATACGAAAGATGACTCAAACTTTTAAAGATCTAACGATTTATTTTCTTAAGCATTAATATTCTAGAAATATATTTGTAAATACAATAAAATGTAAGGAAGATACTTTAAAAAGTATTACATATTATATATATTGACAGCTATCAATTTAACAATGAATGATAGTAGAATATTTTTACGTTGAAGAGATGAAACTGTAAGAGAGAATATAATATATAAATCTTATAATTTATATGAAAATAAAATTTTTATGCTTCTCAATCAATAAAACATAATATTAAGAGCAATTTGAATAAAAAAATGTTTAGGACAGTGTATTCCTACTTATAGAGAAAAACAATATTATAATATTTTATAAGGCCAATATTTCGTTTTAAAATAAATCAATGTTAATCTTATGTTTAGACGTTAAGTAATTTATGACAATAGACACTTATAAATTTAACAGATTTACTCTAAATGCAAAACAATAAGCACATCTTTTAAAGAGAACCAAATTGAATTAATTTTTGTCTTGGTATTTTTTCTGGAAATAATAAACTTTTAGTAATTCTACTTACTGTATAATCTCTGAAAGTTTACAAAAAATATATTTTTCTACAAATACATACTTTATTATTTGGTAAAAATAAATCAAACGTATGTATGCACAAGTTCACATCATTATATCTTTTATATTAAATCATATTTTGAATTTATATTATTATAAGTCAAATCATCGTACATACGATTCCATAAAATCATATCTTAAAGACCAATAATATATTGATTTATGTTGTATTTACCACCTTAAGCAGAGTGTACGAAGCATATGAATCAATAAATAAATATAACATAATATGTTTTTGTATATATGTGCATTTTTTTTTCAATAAAATTATTTCAATTAAAAATTATATGTTGTAAAGCTATTTTACTTGCCAATATAATTTGTGTAAATTTTGTAATAACTTTTACTACTTACGTAAATAGAGATAAAAAATAGTTATAACGTTACATAACGTAGGTGTCAAATTATCGATACAGAACAAGGAATATATTTTTATGATTATGTAAAACATCATTATTATGAAGGTACTTACTTAAATTATCTTGCCTTTAACATTTCATTTTTATTTTATTTTTAATAATTAATAAAAGTTATAAACGTAAACTGTGAATAGTGTATAAATGACTGTTAAATCTTAATTGTTATAGTTTGTTTTTATTTAAAATACATTTATTTTAATACTTATAAAATGATAATATTTGAAATGCGTATACAGTAAAAATATAATTATCTTTATTATAAGTGCTTATAAGTTAAATTGAAAAATATTTACTTTTGATATATTTTAATTATTTAAGTACAGTTTTGAAGATAATCTTCAAATTGATAATATATTTAATTTATGCTATTTATGTGAAAATACTTTTAAATGTAAAATGACTAATGTATATTTTGTAATAAATATTTGTTATTTTATTGACATAATAAAGAGTTTTATTATTTTTAATAATATAATTTAACTGCAGAATAAAAGTTTTGTTTTGTTTTAATTATCACGCGGCTGTTCTTTAATTGATTTTTTTTATTGTGATTAATTGTTTAATTTATATCGAAAGTTTGATTAACAACAATGGATAGTAGCGGATTTATTCTTATAATTTGAAACAATAAAAGAAGAAGAGAAGTAACGAGTGGATACGTTTTAATGGAGAAAATAACCCGCACGTATAGACTTACTTGCAATTTGTATTCTATAAGTTGATAATGCTCGCGATGAGCGAAATCGGTCGTGATCAAAAAATATATTGTAGAAATATATTTCACGAAGAAGTGACAGTTAAAACCTTAAAAATAATTCTTAATGTTCATGGGCAGGTGATAAATAAGTATTTTTGAAAGATGCAACAAATGAAATTTAGTCAAATCCATAAAAAATTCAATCTCTACACAATAGGTTATGAAGTTGTCATTTATTAATAAGGTAAAAATATTTTTTTCGTAATATTGAAAATTATTAATAAAAAACATCTTATTCGTGGTCTTTCATTTATTTCGACACCCAAATATGGTATGTATACCTGAAAGTTTGCATAAGCTTCGCGTAAAAGGTGAATAAGCAAAATAAATATTTTTTTCAACGGTGGACTTGTGAGAATAGATTTTTATTATTAAAAAACATTATAAATACGTATAATGTTTATTGAACCACTGTTATTGAAACTTAAATAACTTTCTAAAATTTACTTTCTGCCAGCAAATAAATGATACCTCGTATTTTGCTTTAATTTTACACGTGTCACGTAAAATTAAATTCAGAGAGATGTAAATATTTTGTCATAGAGTATTAGGCTATGAAGCAACTCGGGATTTGTGTAACTCCCTCTCAATTAAATATTCCGTGTATATGTCAAAATTAAGCCAACAGACGTCACTCAAAAATAGAACTGCGGTAATCATGTGTATGTAAAAATATTTAACATTACATTTACGTGTCGGATTAAGATAATGGATAATATTGCTAAAAACACGCTTTTTTTAACACGCATGACATGTGAATATAAAATTCACTATTCATTTGATTACTAATTTACTTCTACAATAATGTCCTCTTTATGGAGCTTACTACTAAATAATATTATGCTATTAATCAAGATACGCATCTGTTAAAATTGTGATATATATTTTTGTTGCAAATTTGATTAATCCTTGTAAGAATTTGAATTATTAAAACATTGTACAATTCCACATGTTTTGTCACTAACGACCCGGGGTTCGCCTTTCGGTATCTATTATACGGATGCAACCGAACTGATACACAAGAAACCGTTACATGCCACGTGAAACGTCTATATGCCAAAGGTATTAATTGAAGGAAAACATAGACCCCAAGGAAAAACTAAATGTCATCTAAAATTAATTCAATAATACTGATCTAATAATAATCAACCCAATTTCCTATGATAAGTTTCATTAACGATAAATGAGTCATTCTTGAAAGGAGTTATTTAGTGACAAAACATGTTGAATCGTACAAAATTAAAACAGTTCAAATTTGATATTGAAATTCCATCAAGCACAATCAGTTGACATCATAAATTATTCTTGTAAGGTATAATTTTAAATAGGCTATAACGAGAAATAATGAGTACACTTATCGGATAGCAATAAACAGAAACAAAGTTTTACAATGCAAGCGTTGCTTAAATTCAGCCTGAAGGTTTTCGCGTATATCTTGGCAAGGGGAGAAAAACTACCCTGGTAGAATGTCACCGATAAAATAACTGCTTTCGACTCAGTTTGCCAAATGTTTTCGACAAAAACGACCCCTTTCGGATGAATTATCAAAGTTTTATTTTGCAATAAGACCGCGTGATAAATATGTCGTAAGCTTAGCTTAGGTCGCTTTGAATTGATATCATTTCATTTGATTTCTTTGGACGAATAAAGAAAGACTCTAATTACCAATAATTTGGTAGACCTCTGTTTTGGCGTAAGAAAAATTAATTTGATTTTCTATGAGACACAGCACTGATTGATTGATATTTGATAATATTTAATTTCGGAATAAAAATCCTTGGATGAATAGTGGCAATAACTCAATTTCGAAAGTGAATTAGAAATTTTTTAGTGAGCCCGTTGACATAGAATTGAAATTTATAAATGAAAAAAATAGACCTGTAAAATAGCGTTCTTAATAAATAACAATGTAGTGAAAAACTTAGACTTCTGTCTTTAACATGTTTTATGAAAATGATTTTATTTGTAAATATTTTATAAAGCTGAAATTTTCTATGAATTCATTCGATAAAAGGGAAAACCACCATCCAATCAAGTTTTCAAAGTCTCACTACTCACTACCCATTTTTGGCGAATGTAATGTGAGAAAGAAACCCCCGTGTATTTATTACAGTATACTTATAGTTTCCGGTGGAAGGGTTCAATTTAAAACCATCCCTTTGCCTATTAAGGGACTTAACGTAATGTTAAATAAATGATTTTGTCTGAATGTAAGAGAATCTTTGCGCTCAGGTAGTATCATCAAATGTTTATGAATTTTCCATTGGATAGCATTAAAATGTCGATATTACTTTGAAGTTTTTTGTCGCATATATACTATTTACCACGAGTTTAACCAAAGGATTACTTATTGACTTATAGTCTACTTATAACGCTATGTTTTTTATTTACTACCGCAAAAACTGAATTGAAAATAAAATAATGGGTGCCACTTATTGTGTTGTAAATTATAATTGATCTAAGTGGTTAAAAAATACAATAAAAATTTTGGTATAAGAAAGCAATAAAACATATGCTATATTTTACTAAAATTGTTATGAAATATCTTCAATATCAAGAAATTTGGGTTGTTTTTTTGGTCAATTGAGTGGAGCATATCGATGGGTAAAATTTATTAGTATTGAAAAGCAACAAAAGGTGAACTATATTCATGTAGAATGTAATATTAAAAAGCTACGTATTACGTCAAAAATTTACGGTTATATCCTAGAAAGATAACCTTCGTTTCCTTCGTGAATAATTTATCTTAAACGTATTTTATGTATACGTGTTACTATTATAGCGAGTACTGAATGCAATTAAAGTGCAGGTTCAGGAAAAGTTTACGAAATAGTTTTCCAGGCCATCGTTTACTCTAGACATTATCCTGTATCACTTACAAACTTGAGGTCTTGCTACAGAACCGAATGTAACATTATTATAAATCTTTGAATAAAAACCGTATATGTAAAGTGAATAACTGTCCGATATGGAACGGTAGATGTGCGGTGAACGTATAGTGTCTTATTGTTGATGATGAGGGTTTAAAATTATTACTTAACTAGAAATAGTGAAAGCTTATTAACTATATTTAAAATTTTGACAAAAAAAACTATTATTCTAGGAATTGAAAAACAGCCAGCTCTTATAAAACATGTTCATATATAAATTTGGTGGAAGCTATGAAACAAGCATTCTTAATTAAAAACAATGTATGCTCGGTTTTGTATAATTAGTTTAGTTAAAAAAGAAATGCGTTTCGTCTTTCTGAGAAGTTTCTCTATACTGACGCTATCGTAAAGATTTTTTTTACAATAAGTTTATTGATAATTGATGTATGTTAGTGATTTTATTCATTTCAAAACATCTTTAACTTATCGTTTGTATTTTTTTAGTAATCAGTTGATGGAGTATTGTTTAATCAACCTTTGTTCTTACACTGGTTGCGTAACTAGGCAGATGTGATTATTTTTTTGCCTAAATTGAGAATATATTGCAGTAGACAATGTCTATTGTAATATTGAAGGATTTTATTCATTATGGAATCTCTATCTCCCGAGTCCTAGTGGTGTAAATTTAAATAATCAAAATATCACTCAATTTACGGCTTTCTATTCGTAAGTAAAGATTTTTAATATGTATTATTGGAATCGATATATGCAGTCAAATTATTCATTTAAAAACAATTTGTAATGAGACGCTTTATAAAAATTTCATTTACTTTTTGCTTACTATTTTTTTAGTCGAGCAGAGTCAGTTTTACGTTTATTATAATATAATGGTTTAATATTTACATAACGTTAAATTATTAAATTTACGCAACGTAAAATTTAAATTCAATAATAATGTTACAAGTTGATTTAATTTTAAGTAAAAATTGCTTGCATTATGTTTGTATAGGGGTGAATTATTTCTGTAAATTATTAGTGAGCTCATTAATATTTCTTTCAGCGTATAAAGAATAATATGAGAATTTAAACAAGATATACATTATTTACGCTGTTAATTTTTAAATATTTATTATTTTTTTGTATCAGTCAAAAAGCCGAACTTGAAAATGTATATTATGGGAATATTTCCATATCTGACCGAGTTAAATATACCATGTAATAATTATTCTTATAAAGTCTGTAAAAAAAATGATAAGAAAGAGTCATTAAAATACAATTTATAAAGTTTGTTGTAAATTGTTCTCGAACAATTATTATACTGTGAAGCCCATAACAGAAAGTCTAAATTGAATTTTTCAGGGCAAATGTAACGAAAAAGACAATAATTTTAAGATATTCCGCTTTATGTGCAACGCTTTGCCATTCCCGTGTAGCACATTGGCCGCAATCAGAGCAGTAGAAATATTAGTGCAAGACACTAACCGTTGTGTCGTAGCACTGAAGAGCTGTAGAACCATCACATCGTAGCGGAGTGAAATTTTATGAAACTCTACAATAGCTGCAATATTTTGTGCTAAAAGACCATTTCCCCTGATTTATTGTTATCGCTTCTAAGATTGAACTACATATGAACGAATGAAAAGATATGGATTGAAAACGATCTTTTTAAACACAAATATAATATAGTATACATTTACCCGAATGAAAACTTAGAGCCACATTGACAAAGTCTTGTAAAAAATCAATATGTATTTATTTTTGTTTCAATATTAATAATATTTGTTTTTGACAAAACATGTTCACTTCCAATTAAAGGCAAATGAACATCTTAAAAATCATGTAAACATATCAAAGTAAGCTGGTTCACTAATTTATCATTTTGTATTTTAGTAAATAATGTTTTAAAATGAAAACATTATTTTTTCATCTGTAATTGATAACAGTTTTTTTTTTTGAAAAAAATAATACTCATAATTGTTTGTACTGGAAAAATTAAAAGAATTGCTTTAATCAAACGAATTATTTTTTTTGAATAATAAAATACAAGTTGAGAATTGGATTTATATCACAAGAAAAGCAAAATATTTTACCAAAAAAAAATATATACATTTTCAGTAACATATTGCTTAAAATTAAATGAGTAACAATTATACAATATCAATTTGAAAAAAGGTTTAATTAACTCAAAGAGTAATTGAGTGTTATATGTTAATAAGAATTATTTGTTGCTCTAAAGTTTTTGCCATATCTTCACATTATAATAAACTTTACTTTAAAACTCTCCACAAAAGTTTTCTGTGACTAAAATATTGTTCCAATATAACATAATGATTCTTTCAAAATCCGCCGTAAAAAATTTCATAGCTGCATACAATTTAATAAAACACACAATTATTTATTGATGATAATCAAATTACCTTCTATTTAGCTATGCAACATAGCCTCTTTAAAAATAAGAGCTTTGCATATTTTATTTTATAACTGTAAAAAGGACAGGATATTAAATAAGAAAAACACCGCTGAGTTGTATTGAATCATGTTTTGGAATGAATATTCCAAGATAATATATAAAAGAGCAAATTCTCAAAAACTTTGTAATTATTGAGATTGTTTGTTAGAAAAACTATTGACACAATGTGCCAATGAGAGACTTTTCAAATAGTTTTGATAAGTTTAAGTGCAGAAAAAATATCAGATTTGAATAAATTATATTAACTTAGTGCTATCATTTATAAAATGGTAAAAAAACACTGATCACTTTTTCACAAACTAGTAAATATATGTACACCCAGTCCTTTTTTACGCGAATTCGATTATACGCGATTTTTTTGGACGGCACCGTTACATTTTTTACGTGCTTCAGTCGTTTTTACGCCATTTCTTTAAATGAATATTATTTTAATATTGTATCAAGAATTGACTGATATCAAGAATCTCCGAGCAAAATTCAAGATTTCGAGAAAGAGTCCGAGCAAAATTCAGATTCATGCAAAATTCAATACTTTCGTTCAAAAAATCGCAAACGATTATATTTTGCAAATGAGAGTGACAGCAGCGAATAATTCATATATAATCATAAAATATGTAATTTTTTTTTGCACGAATTTTAAAAAGCAAATTTTGGTTTTTCATACGTTTCTGGTACTTTTTTACGGGATATTTTAATTTTTGGAACTAATATATCGCGTAAAAAAGGACTGGGTGTATATATTAGGTGTAGTAAAAAGCCCTGACGTTTTTTTTCAAACGCGTGTCTTAAAATCGGTCGGCTTCGGTTAAATTTTTTTTCGTGTTGTGTGACATCTCAAGTTACGTTCCGTATAGAAAAAAAAGTTTCATTCGCCCCAAACAGAATGACCAACCTTTGCAGTTCATAAGAATATCTACGCGGTTGCATGCTTTTTCAATATTACGCCCAGAACAGTGCAGTCGTCGCCACTAAATACATTTGCGACGTTTATAGAGACGTGTTAAAGGTTCGAAAATGTCAGAGATGGTTTACAAATGTTTAATTTGTCAATTTAACCATTGAAAATTACCGTCAATGTGAACGACCTCATACAGTGGATGAAGTCGCCCTGAAGGCTGAAATCGAAAAATCAAAGAATAATTTTTTTTTTTTATTTAGATTTATGACTTGTCTAATAGGTAGCAGAAGGTTGTAGATAGACAGGGAAATTAATTTTTATAAATAAAAATAAATAATAAAAAAAAACACTTTGAGTTTCATTTAAAAACAACGTCAGGACTTTTTACTACACCTAATTTAAATAAGTAACTGTTTGTTTGAATTATATTTAAATACAGAAAGGTGATATAGTTTTTGGATACTATGAATGACTATTTGTGAAACTGTGTTTTAGAATGAAGAAAATATAGTTCCTGATAAATATTGGTTTGACTTTGAAGAACATTATTGCAAAATCTTATTATCTTATTAGAACATTACTTTTAGGATTTGGATATGATTTAAAAAAATATTTGAGTATGTATGGTACTCATATTTTCTGCATAAAATACAATTCGTTTTAATGAATGTCACGATATATAATATATCGTGGGTGGTTTAGCTTTTGATCAGTACCTCAATCAGGGTGACCTGCTTTTCAAATTATTGAAGGCAGTTTACTAACATTAAAAGTTATATCAAAGTATAATATTTTAAAAACAAAAACTATCGACGACATCATACAAACATAACATAAAAATAGTAATTTAAATAATAAAAACACATTTTTTTAGTACTTTTTCCACAATATATTTTTTGATCAGGACCGGTTTCGCTCATCGCGAGCATTATCAACTGATCAACTGAAAAAAAAATAGTAGGTATATATAATGAAATCTTTTTTATTTTATTATTATTGATACAAGAAATATAATTATTATTAGATTTATAATTTTTAGGTAAATAACTATTTATATAGTATCAGAGGGTGCGCTGGAAATATTACATCGTATATTTTTAGCAAGCTTATCATAATTTGATTTACAGCTACTTTTCGGTATTCTCCCAAAAGGTCACCTGTCAAAAGGAATCGACCTCTTTTATTTCATTCACTGTATAAAATGTAGATAAAAATAAGGAAATTTGACAAACGAACAAAATATCTGACAACTTTCAACCGTCTGAAAGATCAAGGTTATATGTAATGTTGCGCGGTCATCGCCAGGGGCGAGATTTCGCTTTCGAGTTTAAGTTTCGAGCAATATCTTACGGGGAGAGATAAAACTATAATGATATAAATTAGGTGTAATTATTCTTGTTTTGACAGATGGGGGTCTAGGAAAGCTATTGCCAGTTCACAGTTAACTGTCTTCTTGATAGAAAGGCTTGATATTTAAAAAAAATAGTTTTTTTTTAATTCATCATCATCATCATCATCAGCCGGGGTCGATCCACTGCTGGATGAAGGCCTCCCCCTGTTTTTTTTTTGTTTTTTTTTCAGGGGGGGTTTGGACATAGCAACACCACGCTGCCCAGGCGGGTTGGTGTTCGGTTTTCTGTCTGGGTTTTCATTCCCATAGCCAAGAGAACACGGCACTCGGTGTTCCCGAGCGGTCACCCATCCAAGCTCTATCCGCGCCCAATGTTGCATAACTTCGGTGATCGCACGAGAGCCGGCGCTTACAACGTGGTACGGTCGTTGGCTTTTTATATTACTATTTTAATAATATATATTTTATAATCAGGGCCCGTTTCTTTCATTATGAGCATTATCAACCGACAACCATATTTACATTGTAAATATCAATATCCCTTTTATTTTATGGCTTCATTAATGAATTCTATTTATTTCATGAATTTAGCGATAAGTTATGTGGAAACTATTTTTGTAAAACAAAATTTAAATTTTTATAGATGAAAAAACTTTTCAGAAATACGAAATACTTACATTTAATAGTAAATGGAATAATTATCAGTTCAAAAAATTAAGAAAGTTTTATGCAATATTTAGCATTTGCATCACAATAATTTGAGCGATAAGTCAAAATTATCAACAATTTACTTTTAATATATCTAAAGAATTATTAAATTGTTTTATCACACACCTTATTAAAATTCGAAAAGTGTTCAAAGTCTAAATTATTAATGCTTTTGTAATTATTTAGGATCTATAGTTAATATTGGATAAGTTTATGTTTCTTGAATTACTAAAAGTTAAACAAGAAATATTGTATTAATTCGGCATTATGTTTGAAATCCAAGTTACTTTGACAGTTTATTGTACCAAATTACACGTGTTTTGAATGAAACCTGATTTTCTGTTTGCTCAGTAAAGTTTGTTGAAAGTACACTTGTTCATATTTAAATCGAAAACTTAGTTCTAATCCGACTTTTGAAAACCTTTAATAATAAATAAGCTTTACAAATGCTTTTATGAAAGCTGAATTTTGAGCTTATTTTCGTGCATTTATTGAGTGTAAATGACAAATTATAGCACTAGCATAATGTTTAAAATGAGAGCCAATTATTTTTACATAAAATTATTTATGTTCAAGTTATCTGGACCTACCCAGAACCGATATTCATAAAGACGGTATATTTAAAATAAAAAATTGACGGATGGCTTTAAAAATGAATATAAGATGGTGGAATTTTGGCCAAATGGTAAACTTCTATTCATAAATTGATTTTTCCATTTATTAATGGATTTATTTTTGATGGCATGGATGCGTGTAATACCATATTATTTCCAATAAACTACTAGTCATTTCCAAGAGCTTAAGTTTTACTCTTATTTTTATGGTGTTAACTGTCACTTCTTGATGGAAAGGTATGATATTTTAAATAATAAAAACAATTTTTTTATTACATTTTTCCACAATATATTTTTTGATCAGGAACGGTTTCACTCATCGCGAGCATTATGAAAATATGTATACGCACATTAAAATAGAGAGATTAAGCGAGTGAGAGGCAAATATTTATTTTATTTCAATTCTTGATGAGCAAAGTACCTTAAAGTGTATAAATGCGCTACGTTAGAGCTGACTTGGTAAAAAATAAAATCATAGCATTAAAATTTTTCTGAGTAGTATTTTCCTGCTACAATTTTTACCTTGAATGTTGCGGTTGCATTGTTAATTATATTTCTACTTTTATAAATAAGTTATTTAAACTACAGTTAACATATTAAACACCCCTCGTTTGTGAAAAGGGGTGAGCGCCGGCGATATTTCAGCGTATTTGTTTATATGCCGCTGACATATAACTAGCTGTGACTTTCTATTATAAATCTTAAGCCTTCAGCCTACGGCGCTAATGAAATGCAAATTGAAAAAAATAACAAAGAACATTAGCAAACTCTGTGGAAGTTGGGCTTCGTTGGCAGCCCCCCTGTTATTTATCACGTCAGGCTTGGACTAAAAGTTGGACAATTAGCTTAAAAGCTTTGCTCCAACTCACTTGGCTTACTTACACTGCATATTTTAAAGAGTGTTTCCAAGTTTACCCGAAAATCTTGTATCCAGTGTATTAATTAAGCTGTGTTGACAACCATTGCCTTATTCAACATAGCTGATTTTTAAGCGGTATTATTTGAGCATGAAATTGATTTTAAGTATTTTGTAAGAAGATTGAATTTCGTGAAAGTATATCTAGCAACTTGTTATATATTGATAAAAAGCAATTGGAGTAACAAATCATCAAATTTAATCTTATAACCAAATCACAACAAGCGCCGGAAATATTAATTCAATATCGTATTTCAAAGTTAAATTACACTAAAAATGATTTGGTTGTTCATTTTGTTTGGTTAAGTAATTTAATATTGCTAAAGTAGTTTGATATACTAAGACCAATTCCAGCCTTAAGCATTTGAGCTTCTATTGAAGTTTTAAGAGACCACTAATTGTCATTTTATCATATAATATCTCATTTTAAAAAAATAACGACCGAATTGAAGCTAGGAAACATTAAAACGTTTGCTTATCATTTTTACTATCCCCGTTAATCATCTAATACGACCAGTTAATTATGCTCACAATGAATAAAACCTACGTTATCAATTTTTATATTTAAAATGTGTTTAATGTATCAGAATTAATATAATATGAAATAATTCACAAGACATGTAAAATGCATAGACGTCGACAAATCTGGACGAATAAAATAAATAATATTGTAAAAATTGAGGTTCAGGAAATCAAACGTTTGTAGCCTTTCGATTGAATAATGATTATACAGGAACATTTGTAGTACACTTCTAAGGATAAATGAAAAGAAAAAATCGTTATGTTAGCACTCAGTTTAAATTATAAATGAAAACGTTCGTTTACGATATCATGCAATTTTTAAGAGCTAAATATCATAAGAATCCTGACCAATTCTGTAAAGTTAAATGCTGAAACTTTTGATGGTGCACAGAACTTTATATGTATAATAGTTTCAATTTAATCGCGATGCGTCCAAAATTTTTTTGCTTGCGTCTATGTATTGAAATTCGCAATTAACCGGCTTTTAAAATTAACTTACGACGGAAAATATTATATATATATCACGGTGAAAAAATAGCAATGTATTTTAGTTCTACAAAATTATTTTTAACAAATATAGTTGACCATAGTTCTGACGATAGCGTGAGCCGAAATAGCTTTCAACTATATTTGTTAAAAATAATTTCGTAGAACTAAAATACATTGCTATTTTTTCACCGTGTTATAATGGAGTTCTACCAAGTGAATGCCAATTCAATCAATATATTATATATATCATTACAAAAACTATTTTTTTTTTGCAAATATCATAAAATCAACTGTCACGAATGAAGTCGAGAAGTGGGCATCATAACAGGTGCTTTAAGTTTTACGCGATATAAATGCCTTTGTATATCAAAGATAAGGCAATATCAACGTTGAATGATTGACGGATACGGCAAAAGTATTTATTCTAAATATTTGTGAACCTATCAAACATACTTCTTAGTATTAAATAAATATGGATGAAACAATTGTATTATTTTTACATGTTTCATTAAAATGCAGTATTTTTTAGTAAAAGTAAGATTTTCATTATCTTCAAAACCCGAGTAATAAATGCATTAATATTCACTCGAGAATAATCCCAAGAAACTTCCCTAACACAACATTTTGTTTATTAATTACCATTACAAAGGTAAGCCGGCTTTATCTACGTCCACGTATTAAATCTAAGATGGTCCTGATATTCAACTACTCTGTAAAACCCCGTCTTAGGGAAATATCCTCTGAGTTAAACTGTTTATTATTCATTCATACAAAGGGCCATCCTTTACGCACCCTCATTCAATAGGAAGTGCGCATTTACACATGACAGAAACTCTGCAACTAAAATATTGTCTAATATAATAAAAATATTAGATTTCATTTTGGAAGTTGATTATTAATCACACATAATAAAGCAATGCGAAAAACCAAACTATATTTATCGTTGTAGATTAAAAAAAATTAAATCATCAAACCAAAAGGTGCGGACATGCAATTCATCCTACGTTATATTGAATTTTGGATTTATAACAATGTTAAATTAATATTTAAATTTTGAGAAACGCACTGAATTCAATGAGTTTAAATATAATAGTAGAATCAAATTCCAATATACCGATATTTATTCAAAATAATTAAAAAAATTATATATTAGTATAAAATCTTATGACCACAATTAAGAATTTATGAATTTAATCTTACAATAAAAAGTGTTGAGTTTATCAAGCACAATCATTATTTTAATTTCGCTGAAGATTTCATTGACTAGACATTTTAAATTGCTAATACCCTTCTCAAAGATCTGAAGTAAGTATCTCGTAAAAAGCTGAACTAGATTTCAAAGGGGAGTTTCAGTTTATGTCATAAAAAAATAAATAAACATTTAGAAAACAAAAAAGCGCTTTAATTTGAAAGTATTTAAATATTTTTATATGCCATTGTAGTTTATCAATTGTTGCAGGCAAGTCAAAACAAAGCCCTACTGTCAGACATAAAAGCTCTAAGGCCTCTTTTCTTATCTCTCCCCTCGAACCACTTCCGTTTCCTTCCCTTAAACCTTTTCCGCCCAGCTCACTCTTGTGGTTCACTTGTACACTATTATTAAATTCGTATACAGAGTGATTTTTAGTTACGTGACACCTTTGTAATAACGCTGTATAACGTGAATTTTGAGGATTTATTATTCATACGTGAAGTGACTTTACAGCCTAACACTGCATTATATGGATAGATTATATATTGGTCCTTAAACAGGGGTAGAGAAACTTTTCGCCTTTGAAGGTATGAAATGAATGGTGACCTATTTGGTTTATGCGATGAAATTTTAAATGCAGACGATGTTGTAAAAAACTATTTTGTACGGTAAAAAGAATTTCAAAATATTCATTTGATAAATAATTTTAAATAATAAAAACACATTTTTTTAGTACTTATTTCCACAATATATTTTTTGATCAGGACCGGTTCGCTCATCGCGAGCATTATCAACTGATAGAATACAATTTACAAACAAGTCTATTTATACAAAACAAAAAATTAATTTGAGTTAAAGGTAGCAGGTGTACAAAACCATGGTTACAAGAACTAGGAAATAATTTACATAAAATCATACAATATTGATACAAATTTCGTATCTGCCATTTTTTTGGTAGGAAAAAAATTTGAAATTCTAAGATTTTTTTCGAGTTATTGACAGAATTTGTTTTAACTAACGAAAATGCTATTCAAATGGCCAACGTAGAGTTTTCAAGTATTGTATTGGTAGGTAATATATAGGTAGGAAATTAGTATTGACTAACTCTCATGGGGTCTGACATTTGAATATGTTAGTCAAATAACATAATAAGACTTTTCAAGCGCAAAGCTTTTGATGGGAAAGGGTTTCAATATTCGGACGAAGTCTCAACTTATGATAATCATAATCAAGTAGTGAACAGAAACTTTTCACGCGTCAGTTCAGGGTTTCAACTTATTGTAGATACATATGACTGAAAAACGTGTTATAAAATGATGTAGTCAAAACTTTATGTGTCAGTAAAATGGTATGAAAAGAAATTAGACTTATTGACATCTCAATCAAATTACGGATGACAATTTTTCATGTGTAAATTGAAATTGTTCTAAAAATTATTCTACAACACATTTTTGTTCCTAAATCGTTCAATTCTTCTTTTTGGGAGAAAGTATACATACTTCTTAAGGGTAAGAAGAAATTTGTATATAGATTATTTTTTTCGTTGGGATTAAAATTGAGACTCAAATAAGTGACCGAGCTGATGTCACAAACTTTTTGCATGCATTTGTTTGATTAAAAAACATATTAGATTCAAGGTTTGTATACCTGGTAATTCATATCTGAAAAATTTGCATAAGTAGGTTTGTTTGTAATTTGTATTTCTATGACCAAAATCGGTCCTGATCATAAAGTATATTGTGGAAATAGTACTAAAAATGTGTTTCTATTACGTAAAATAGCATGCATTTTCACCAAGAAGTAGCAGTTAACAAATTATAAGTGGGAAAAGAGATAATCGATTAAAACAGTCGAAAAAAGAAGTCTTTTAAGAAAAAAACATTCCAAGAAGAAATATTATTGTTGTAGTAGGTGACTCATTATCCACGTGATCTTTTGAATAATTGCTCTCGTAGAATGATGTGTGAAACGTCTTGCAGTGACATATTGTCATCATTCCATGAATATGTGCAGCCATATCTCATATGGAGACATATGACATGTTAACGCTGTGTTGCGTGATATGAAACAATATCTTTTGTTCCCATTTGCTCATTATGTCAAGGGGGGAGTACTCATTTGAACTTTCAAAAGCTTTATTGTGTATCATATTTAATGGAGCTTTGATTAAGTTTCGAGTGACTGATGTGATAATATCTAATAAGATACCTTTTTGTTTATTTTGATAATTGATTTGGGACGTATGGAAAATGGATGCTTTATTTTTTCATATTAAAATATATGAAGTAAATATCAGAAATTAAATTATTCTAGGGAAAACAAAATTTATTTTTATTTCTATCGGCTCTAGCGTCTAAAAAACAGTTTTGATATGATATAATATATGCATATTGAAGATAAATAACATGATGTTAATAAAATTAAGGTCATTTGAAAATTGTATTAAAACTCTGCTGAAATGGCGTGATGTAGAAATAGCTATCAAGATTATATTATTATTCCCTTACAAAACAAAAATTTGAAAAATAAAGACGTTTCCGAAAACGATGTACTGACCATTTCGGTGATTTTAAAACTGAGAAAAACTGTATCCAGATGTCCATAGAGAGATGTTCGTGTAATTTTTTGAAATTCCAACCTAATCGTAATATTCACTTAGAATATATTGATTAAATCAATGAAAATAAGTGACGGAAGAATATAAAATTGAAAAATTACGCCTATGCTATCAATATTGTACTGTCAATTATAGCTCATGAGAAATTGTGGTGGTTCTATGTGATAGTTTCTCAACCGGTAGACCGCGAAGATTTTTGGTGAGCCTAAACAATCGAATTTTATATTGCGCTTTATGAATTTTTATTTTAAATATTTGTGTTACTGTCGGTTTAAATATACTTAAATATTGTTATAACACCGTACGGTGTTGTAATATTAATTGATTTGAATAAATTATCAATTATTTAAATATTTATTATTTTAATCAAATTTTAATGGTCCGTAAAACGTTTTTGGATTTTTTGGTGGTCAGCGGATGTAAAACGGTTAAGGAACTATAGTGTATGTTACTGATTGCGACACTTTATTAACCTCTTTTATAAAAGAATTTTCAGATTATCTCGATTTGTGAAGTTTCTAATTTATAAATTAAGGAGAGTTCATTGAAAATTGTCGATGAGTTAAAAACACAAAAAAAACATAGTTCATAAAACAAAATGATTTGATTTAAGATAGTTTGAATTATATATAACGAAAAGTCTTTGCTGGGTTGAAAGAACATCTTAAATATCCCATTTGCTATGCAAACATCATTACTTTGTTGAAGTTAAGATGTAGAAACATCGCTTTGAATTAGATTTGAGAAATTACAAAGTAGACTTCATCACGATACACTCGTTCATGTTTTGTAAGAGAGCCGTAACGCAAAACACAGCTCTATACACTTAACCTCTTTTCAGCGGCTGCAAAAGCTGTCTGATATACCTTTGAATTGAAGTCATATTATTTTTTTATTTTTATTTTGATAACCTAATTAGGTTATTGATAAGTTATTTTAGAATTCAGTTTGAATATTTATTCAGAGTATAATTGAGACTGCACGATTTGGACCGATTATAATTCTATGTTTGCATATAAATGCTGCTTTGTAGAAGCGAATCTTGGTTCTTAACAAATATGTGTTTGCGTCGGGTATTAGTGGTGCAGTGGTTTGATTTTGAGACTGTAGAACATTCCAGGAAGACATCGTAGAGCTTTATGCTGATTACTTATCGTCTTGGAATTATTAAGTTTGCGAATAGCCGTAGATTACTATCATATTCTTGATGAAAGATTGTTGACATATTTTATGTGGAAATAATATAATTGTTAGGTGATACGAAATAAATAAAAGAATTTAAAAGTTTACGCCATACTAGCATTCATTCAATTCATAAAAGCTTTTCCATTCAATTTCATTTCAAGAAATCATTTTTTTACAATGTTCTGTAAACTAAGTACATCGAAGTTTTGAAAATTTTTGCCTCAGATGTTTCAAGTATAAAAATATCCTGAATTGCTGAAAACAAGGTGTGTAGGAAAAGCGTCAAGGTATTGTAAGAGGTTTGTGTATAACATTGCATATA